>CP126890.1:170071000-171397500 GCA_030440675.1 Furcifer pardalis | reverse complement strand
TATAAGACCTAGTAACAGTTCTATTTTTTGGAATATTTTTGGACCGGTGGAAAACTGAAAGTGCCAAAACAAGACCTGTGCTTCTTGGCGTTAATCTGTAGCCATAAAATCTTACCTCACATTTTATCACTACTTCCGGTCCTTTTTTCTTAGTTTTATTGCTGGTCTCCCCACACCACCCCTCGTGCTAATTGATTCAAAGCAGAAACCTGAACAAGAACATAGGAAGCAATAAAATCTGTTTTATAAAAATACAAGGATAATAATGGTGTAAGGAAATTTTAACAGCTTTTAAAATAGATTGGTTCATTACAGTAGAATGCTTTTTTTAAACCAAAATGAGTAGTCCCGTTGTCTATTACTGTGATACTACTTTCGTGTCTAGGCCAGGCTTTAAATTGCCAAAATGAAGCAACTTTTTGGTGAATTTATTCTGTAGTTCCTTTTGCCTAACCTAATATGAGAAAGTTTAGCCAGCTCCACAAGGTTGACATTATCTGGGTACATCGGATAGTGGTTCAAAAATACAACAATATTTGAGGAGGTGCTTCTTCTTCGAGGAGTCTGTGAATCACACGTTTGGGTTTTGCGCTTGCGCAGGACTCCGTTTCGGAATTGTACCAGAGCTTTGAAAAAAGGAGGGAAAATTCGTTAGTATGAGGCCCCGCCCTTTCCCTTTATATTCCTGGCGCCCGCCCTTTCCCCCTCAGTCTTTTTCTTTCCGCTGCAGCTGTCACTCCGTTCAGCTACCAGAGCAATTTCCCTCACTTTTTGAAGCGATTTCGCCTATTCCTTCTCTTGTTTTATGGCCCCTCCGGCCTTTTTCAAACACTGCTCCTTGTGTTCTGCTAAGATCCCGTCTTCTGACGGACACTCGTTGTGCCTCTGCTGTCTGGGAGAGTCCCACCAGGTTCAAAGTTGCGTTCATTGCAGAAAGTTTTCGAGGTCTGCCCTGAAAAATCGCAAGTCTAGACTTAACTCTTACCTGTGGGAGCAGTCCTTGTCGGGTATGGATTTGCAAGTGTCCGATCCTCCCGTGTTGGTTCCTGCCGATATGGTGGGTCCTTCGCCCCGTTCTCTGAGGTCCTCTCCCAGACTTTCGCAGACATCTAAAAAGGAGAACAAAAAGAGAAAGCATAAGGATTCCACTGAGGCGGCTCAGAAAAAGTGCAAGAAGGTCTCAAAAAGCCTTGCTTCTAAAGTGGTTAAGCCGGCCCCCGTGGCCAAGCCTCCATCTGTCATTTCGGCAGTAAGTGACAGCGACGCCATCTTGTCTGTCGACCACGAGGAGTTTAATGAGGATGCGGCCTCTGTAGTGCAGATTCCAAACAACCCGTCCCCGGTGCCTCCTTCCAGCCCGGAGCGTCCACGGAGCCACCGTTCGGCTTCACCCAGGTCTGACGTCCATGCGTACCACGCTAGGGGTGACCATCATCAGCCACGGTTCTGCTGCCCCCCACCCCCACGAGCTGGGGAATGGGCATGTTCCGCGAACTGCGGTGACTATCATGGCCATTATTATGTGGGGATGCCGTGGTTCTCCCCCCAGCCATACGGGTACCCTGCGACGGACCCGAATTTTCAAAGCCGCCACGGCGCTGACATTCAGGAGCATCAGGCTCCGCAGAAGAAACGCTCTGCTCCCCAGGCCTCTAGCCACCGAGTGGCGAAGAGTGCCCATGTGTTGCGCGAGGCAGCTCGCCATACCCAGGCTAACCGCCAAGGATCCGACACGAGCCCTCGTCCATTGACTCCCCCCTCGCCTGCCTCGTCAGCTGTCAGCGAGCGGAGTCGGGACGCTAACAAGCGCCGCCCTCCGAGAGAGCCCTCTCCTGCCAGCTCCCAGTCTCCCGCACGCTCGGAGTCGGGCAGTGAGTCCTCAATCCCTGTCACCCCTGGATCCGAGGCTGTAACACCAAAGGCAGCGCAACCACCGGAGGATTCGCGAGCATACTCAGGGCTCGTCTCCAGAATGGCACAGGCGCTGGAATTAGAGTTCCAACAGCCACCCGCTCCCAGGTCCGACAAAGTTTTCCAGAGGCTGCACAGAGACGCTGTACGCCCGACCTCAGTTGGCATGCTTCCCTCTCTGATAGACCTTGGCAAAGACATCTGGTCGAAGCCCTCCACCTCACAGAATATTTCCCACAGAGTGGATGCCCTTTATAAAGTGTTTGATCAGGAGTCCTCCTTTCTGCTAAAAAACCCTGTCTCGAACTCGATCGTAGTTGAGACTGCCCAGGGCAAATCAGGCAGCCGGGAATTCGCTAGCCCCGCCTCTAAGGAGGGGAAAAAGCTTGACCAGATGGGGATGCGTCTTTACACCTTGACCTCCCTGTCTGTTCGCATTGCAAATTACTAGGCGATGATGGGCGCCTATTAGGCGCACCTGTGGGACAAGGTAGAGACCCTCCTTGATTCCCTTCCAGAGGAGGCTAAGGCACAACTCCAGGTTATTGTGGGGGAAGGCTCGATCCTCGCCTCTCAGCAGATACGCTCAGCCAGCCACGCTATGGATGCTGCTTCTAGGGGCTTAGCATCGGCGGTGGTGCTCCGTCGATACTCATGGCTCAGGTCGGCTCGACTCACCGATGACGCGAGGCGCCGTATTAAAGACCTCCCTTTTGATGGGGAGGGTCTCTTCAATTCTAACACTGATGATATCATGGAGAATTTACATAAAAAGACAAACACGGCTAAGAGGCTAGGGTTGAACCAGCCTGCCTATAATAAACAACAGACATACCAGCCTCGCCTCTCTCAGCCTTTTCGATCCTTCTCCTCCCAGCCTTCAACTTCGGGCAGGCCCCCCTCAAGACCATCCTTTTCGGGGCGCCAGTCGTCATCTAGACGCTCCTTTCGTCCGCAACGTAACAACAAGGGCTGGGACAAGAAGTAGACGCGCCACGCCTGACTCCCCTCAAGGCAAACACCGGCATCTGACGCTCCTTCTGCAGTCTCGTCTGACTCTTCAACCGTTCTTCCGTGCATGGCAGTCCATCACTTCAGACTCTTGGGTCCTCACCATTGTTCAACGTGGCTATGCCATCGAGTTCGAGAGCATTCCACCCACTGGATATGTCAGGGTGACTCAGCCATCTCCGACCCTCAACGAAGAGGTTTCCACTCTTCTCATGAAGGATGCCATAGAACCTGCCTCCCATGCTGCCCACAGAGGGGGATTTTTCTCCCGCTATTTCACGGTCGAAAAGAAGGACGGAGGACTGCGGCCGATCCTCGACCTAAGGGCCCTCAACGCCTTTCTAGTCAAGAAGAAATTCCGGATGGTCACCTTGCAAGCCATTCTACCTCTGCTCCAACAAGGGGATTGGTTTGCGGTTATCGATCTGCGCGATGCCTATTTCCACATTTCGATAAGACAGGACCATCGTCGTTTCCTGCGTTTCGCCTTGGGACGGAAGATTTTTCAATTCAAGGCTCTCCCCTTCGGTCTGGCATCAGCACCCAGGGTATTCACCAAGTGCCTAGCCCCCGTGGCTGCCTACCTGCGCTCCCAGGGTATCGTCATTTTTCCGTACATAGACGATTGGTTGTTGACAGCTCCCTCGCGGGAACAAGCGTCGGATGCAGTGGCATTCACCTTGGAACTGATGGGCTCTCTGGGTCTGAACATAAACCACCAAAAATCTGTACTTGCCCCTCAGAGACTGGTAACATACATAGGGGCAGTACTGAACTCGCAAACCGCGAGAGCCTACCTGCCAGAGCCACGGATTCAAAAGATCGGCCTTCTGGTTTCCCATTTCCAGCCCGGCAGGAGAGTCACCGCCCACCGGGCTCAGAAGCTTCTCGGGCTCATGGCGTCCACACTGTCCGTGGTACAGTACGCCCGCTTGCGGATGAGGCCGCTACAGAGTTGGCTGCTACAACGCTTCTCCCCACTCAGAGATCCCCAGTCGAAGCGTCTTCTTGTCTCGCCTCATCTGGCTTCTCAGCTGCAATGGTGGACGTGCAGGGCGAACCTCTCAAGAGGCCGCCCATTCCAGCCTCCGAACCCCTCAGCTCAAGTGATATCAGACGCAAGTCTACTGGGCTGGGGTGCCCACTGCAACTCTGTGAGGGTCCACGATGTTTGGTCCCAGGAAGAGAAGGGGTTCCACATAAACCAGCTCGAACTCCTTGCGATATGGAAGGCGCTGCGTGCATTCGCCCCGTCACTGCGTGGCAAGGTGGTCCAGGTTACCACAGACAACACCACCACGGCGGCATATGTAAACAAACAGGGTAGGACGAGGTCCCGAAGGCTCCTGGGTCTCTCCCTGGACCTCTGGGAATGGTGCATCACCAACCACATATTCCCGGTGGCGGTTCATATCCACGGTCAAGACAACGATTTAGCAGACGACCTCAGTCGCCGGGACGATTCCATGCACAAATGGGAACTGCAACAGGCTCAGTTTCTTCGCCTCTGCCAGGAATGGGGGATGCCTCAAGTGGACGTCTTCGCCACAGAGAGCAACAGCAAATGCGCCCGGTACTGCTCCAGGGCAGGTGCCGGCCGGCACTCATTGGGGGATGCCTTCATGCTTCGCTGGAAGGGCGCACTGATGTACCTGTTCCCACCTTTTCCGCTGATCACCAGGACCTTGGTGAAGATCAAGTCGGACAGGGCAGACGCCATCCTGATCGCCCCTTGGTGGCCGCGACAGCCCTGGTTTCCGATCCTCGGGGCACTGGCCTCGACTTACATCAGGCTCCCAGACCAGCCGGACTTGATTTCACAAGAGGGGTCAGGTAGTGCACCCGGACCTCCCTACCCTCCATCTGACCGCTTGGAGGATAATCCTCTGATCTCTCGTATCCTGACAGCGAGCAGGAAGTCTTCTACGAACCGTCTCTATTCATACAAGTGTAAATCGTTCCTCCAGTTCATTTCACAAGGAGGCCCAGTTGTTCAAGAGTTTACTGTTTCTTCGGTTCTCACTTATTTGTTGCACTTGGCGGAGTCAGGTCAAGCCCACTCCTCCATCAAGATTGCCCTGGCAGCCATTGTTGCCCATCAGCCAGCTCATTCCACACATGCCTCTCTCTTCCGCAACCCGACGGTGAAGAGATTCCTCAAAGGGCTCCGTAATACCTTCACTTGCCCTAAACAGCCTGTACCTCAATGGTCCCTTCAGCTAGTATTGCGTCGGCTCCGATACCCTCCCTTCGAACCCATGGGTTCGGTGGACGTCAAGATGGTGACTCTCAAAACGGTTTTCCTCTTAGCAGTTACTTCCGCTCGTAGGGCATCAGAGATTGCGGCACTGCGTGCAGACCCACCCTTTCTCCAGTTTTTCCAAGATAAGGTCATTCTCCACACG
The DNA here is from genome assembly GCA_030440675.1 of Furcifer pardalis. Lineage (NCBI taxonomy): Eukaryota > Metazoa > Chordata > Lepidosauria > Squamata > Chamaeleonidae > Furcifer > Furcifer pardalis. Next base: position 171,392,173 of record CP126890.1, on the reverse strand, counting down.
GACCTGTCCTTCCTACCGAAGGTGGTCTCTGATTTCCATGTCTCGCAACCTTTGTGCTTGCCTGTCTTCTTTCCTAATCCCTCCACGGCAATGGAGAAGTCACTTCACACCCTGGATGTCAGGAGGGCTTTCCTCTTTTACCTGGACAGGACCAAACCTTTTCGGTCATCCACATGACTCTTCGTAGCCTACGGGGGTCGTGGGAAAGGCTCCGCCATCTCCTCCCAGCAATTGTCTAAATGGATCGCCCTCACCATCCGCCTTGCCTACCAGCTCTCTTCCACTCAAACTCCAGAGTGGGTACGGGCACACTCAACCAGAGCCATCTCTGCCTCAACAGCCTTCTTACGAGGCGTTCCTCTTGAAGACATCTGCCAGTCCGCCACATGGTCCCAGCCCCTGACCTTCGTCCATCATTATTGTTTGGACACGAGGGCTCGCGCTGACACGCGTTTTGGGACGGCGGTCCTCTCTTCGGCTCTGTGACTTCAGACGTGGGGATGCCAGATCCGGACCCTCCATCCGGTAAGCAGCTTGCTACTCACCCAAACGTGTGATTCACAGACTCCTCGAAGAAGAAGAGAAGGTTACTTACCTGTAACTCTAGTTCTTCGAGTGAATGTCTGTGAATTCACACGAACCCGCCCTACCTCCCCTCTGTCTGATTTGGCATGGTGCCTGGCGCCAGCTTGTCATGGACTGAGGGGGAAAGGGCGGGCGCCAGGTATATAAAGGGAGAGGGCGGGGCCTCATACTAACGAATTTTCCCTCCTTTTTTCAAAGCTCTGGTACAATTCCGAAACGGAGTCCTGCGCAAGCGCAAAACCCAAACGTGTGAATTCACAGACATTCACTCGAAGAACTAGAGTTACAGGTAAGTAACCTTCTCTTTCTGCGTACCCCAATGCCCACATTGAGGGAGTGAGAAGAACAGCTAGGATTTGGGCCTTCTCAGTAGTGGCCTCTTCCCTATGGAATGCCATTTTACAGTAATGTTTTTAAAAGTTTTTTAAACTAGAACTATTTAAAGAGGCTTTTGGAAACATTCTCTCCAAATGTCTTGACTAGACTAATGTCTATGCAGTTTGCTATTGCCTTTTAATTGTTTACTGTTGTTTAACCAGTGTTTTGCTATGATTTTTTATTTGTATTTTGGGATTCAGTGGGTTCAAAAAATTGTTGTTGTAAACTACCCAGAATAGTCGACCTCACTAGATGGATGTTATAAAAATTAAATAAATAAATACATGCGATCAGCTCTGAAAATATCTGATCTTTTCTAAGGGGATAGGAAAACTTGTGTTTATTGTAAAATATGCTTCTGATTAGAAAGGTGATAGAAGTCCCTAATTCTGGCTAAAAGTAGGAAAAGGCTATGCTGGTAGTATGCTGTGAATGCGGTAGGTTTCAGGCTCAATACTTCAAAGCAGTGGGTCCACTAAATTCTCACACTGCCCCAAATCTGTTACAATAAACTAGAGATTCTTTGGTCTCTCACTTCCATAGATCATCTTTAAAGGAGTGGGTAAAACTCTCAGCCAGCCATCACTGCCAAAATTGGTTTTACTGGCTACTGCTTGTTACCATGCAGACCGCAGTGTGGATGACCTAGTAACATTTCTCCCCCAAACCCCTCCACATCAGAGAATAATGAGCTCCCCATAGACTTAGCATGACTGCTGAGTGGAAGAAGCCATTTGATGACTATTGATACAATAAAGTAATACCTTGGATAACGCTAAGACTTGGTTCCACAAGTCTTGGTGTTATCCGATTTTTAGTGTTATCCGATGCATGTTAAAATCCAATGGGATGTATCGGATAACGTTAAAGCTCCATAGAGATACATTGTAACCGCACAGGTTTTAGCGGTTGTTATCCGATACATCCCATAGGACCTTAATGTTATTCGATCCAATTCTCCTCCCCAGATTACTTAACGTTATGCGATTTTAGCGTTATCCGAGGTAAACGTTATCCGAGGTATTACTGTACCTTCCGTCCTTCTCGGTTGTGCTGCCAGTTCCATCATAACCACAGGTAGGCTGGGTCTCACAGAGGGCATAATTGAGAAGAAACGCCTTGACTAGCAAATATTTGATGTCAGGTAATGGCAAATGTCTTGGTTGACTCCAGGTGAGTGCATATTCCACAATGGGCTGCATAATGGTAAGACATAACCTATTATTATAGGCTGGATCATGGTCAAAAAGTTCAATTCCAATTTCACTGGCAGTTTATGTTGAGAAAAACTTTTTCAGACTCATGGGGAAAAGTTTTTGTAGAGATTCAGGACAATAATAGGACCCTCATTTGTACACATAGGCAATCCTAGTTGTCACCCAAACCATTTGAGACTTCAAATCTATTCAGATCATACCTTCCTCAAACCTTCTCCAGACAACCTTTTGACTGTTCTTCAGGTGATACATCTGAGAACAACACATCAAGAAGGAAGTCCAAATTGGAGGGAGATGATCAGTGGCATCAGAAGAAAGTGTTCTTGACCAGGGCATTCTTGAGAGAGGGCAGCTGAGCTCTTTTGGAGCCATTCCTTAGCCTGATGGATTTTGAAGATAATTCTGCTGGCTGTGGTTTTCTACTCTGTGCCTAGGCAATGACTGCTCAGGGAATTCTGCAAATCATCTGAGCAAGAGAGCAATCATAAGTCACTCTGTAGAAACTAGTGCCCTCAATATAATGGTGTCTTGATCTTTTTTACAATAATGGTGGGTGGGGAGACCCAACAGGACATCCTAGCTTTAGAAAGGATGACTTGTCTCCTAAGGATGCAGAAGTTCAAGGTGGAGATGTTTATGGCTCTACACAGTTATGTCAGGAACTTCAGCTACAGGAAATACTGATTCTTCATGGATACCTTGAAATCCCACAGCAGATAGGCCTGTGCAAAGGCCACCATGGAACATTCCAGAGCTGTAAAAATGGAGGTGTTAGGCCACCAAGGCTCTCTTACCCCCAGCAAACATGTCAACAGTTTCCCTCAGTTCTCTTTTACTGCTGTGAAAAGAAACACCTCCAGTATCTTCTATATCTGAGATTAAACAGAACAGCAAAAAAAAATTGTTGTGGTCTCTTAAAGACTAACCTGTATTTAAATGTGAGCTTTTGTGGACCAAGTCCATTTCATCAGACTTCAAACATTTCACCTATCTTCTAAAGCTCTCAGAAATTCATCCTTGCTATATTCCTTCTATTCTTCAATTCTTCGTGAGCCTAAAAAAGATTTTTGTTCCACCGCATTACGTTCATTTCCCCACCTTTTAATGTCCCCTACAGGCCCATTTAAGCATGTGAGTCCTATATTAATAAAAATCCCGCTCTTAGATGTGCTCTAAGACAAAAAGTGCCTTGTTTAGTCTTTGAGAGGGACATCTCTGTCCTGTGGACATTGTAAAAAGTTCCAAAAATGGGTTTAAAAAATAGACAGTCTCATCTGCGGGAAATCCTTGCTGGCCTCCACATCTTAAACAAAAAAGGGTCAATCCTGAGAACCCTGTCAGACCCAATTGAACCTAATCTCACCTCTTTCCTGCAACAGAATGCTTTAGTTAAGTGATGGTGAACCTTGGCACTTCAAGTGATCTTGGGCATCAATTACCAGAAGCTCAAGTCAGCACTCCTGATCATGGCTTCTGGGAATTGAAGTTCAAGAACATCTGGGGTGCCAAGGCTCACCATCACTGCTTTATTAGTGCGATAGTTCAACAAATTTGTGAAAAACTGGAAAGAGTCTAAGGATTCAGATTTGGCTCATTCAAAGACAGTCTAGCTTTCCAAATTGACAAGTGGTCCAAAAACTAACCCATACGATTTCAAAATTGGCTCAGAAACCAGCCAGCCCTGTCTCAAAAGGCCTAACCTCTCCATCTCCACCATTCTCCCCACAACAGGAGGCCCACACATTTCCTCCACCACAGAAGGAGGCAGCTGTGATTTCCAACACTATTCCACTTCTTGTCTGAGCAGCTTTGCCTATCTCCTTTTTTGGAGCTTCTCACCAGGGGCAGAGGTGCAGCATGCCACCCTGACATTTAAACTTTGGCCCTAACAGCTTGGCGGATTCTCCAGTACACTAGTACCCCGGATAACGTTATGACTTGGTTCCACAAGTCCTGTCGTTATCCGGTTTTTAACGTTGTGTGATACATTGATCACACAGTATTAAAAAAAGCCCTGTTTCCCTGGAGGCTGCAGCAAGCCAGAACGTCGGGATTTGAATCCTGACATTTTGGCTTGCTGCAGCCTCCAGGGAGGTGGGGGAACTTTGGAAACAGCTTGGATCGGGTCTCCCCACCTCCCTGGACCCGGCGGGGGGTCAGAGACCCCAAAATTGGTTTTAAAAAGTCCGGGGTTTTTTTACCAATTTTGAGGTCTCTGACCCCCCTGCCAGGTCCAGGGAGGTGGGGAGACCTGATCCAAGCTGTTTCTGGGCTTCCCCGACGTCCTCGGCCAGTGCAGCAAGCCAGAATGTCAGGGTTCGAATCCCGACATTCTGGCTTGCTGCACTGGCTGAGGATGTCAGGGAAGCCCAGAAACAGCTTGGATCGTGTCCCCTGCTTGCTCCAGAGAGATCAGAGGACCCGATCTACAGCTGCAGGGTGGCTTGGGAAGCTGACGGGGACTCCCTGTCGGCTTCCCTAGCCACCCACCCTTGCCTCCGCAGCTGTGGGGTGGCTGGGGAAGCCGACGGGGGAGCCCCCCGTCTGCTTTCCAGCCTCCCCACCCCTGACTCCGTAGCTGCAGGGTGGTTGGGAAGCTGAACGGAGAACCCCGTTCAGCTTTCCAGCCACCCTGCTGCTAAGAACGACTGTATCGGATAACGTTAAAAATCGCGTTATTCGATACAAAATTTTTCCGAAAATCTTGTAACGTTATGCGGTTTTCACGCTGTACGGTACTCACGTTATCCAGGGTATTACTGTAATTGCAAAAATCCATCTTTAGTCCCATAAGTCCTTCACCAGAGCTTGTTATGCCTTCTAATGGGAGAAAAAAAGGTTCATTTTGTTCATTCTAAAGGCCAATAATACATCAGATCTTCCACAGAACTTGCCTTCCACTTTCCTTCACCTAAACATTTAAAACCTGTCATACTATACTGCTAGTACTTCTAGCAACTATAGTAGCCCGTCAACCTCTTCATTCATTGCCTTCTCTTTTCCAGGATCCTATAGTCAAGAAACTTGAAAAGTTTATGGAATGATTTTTCTCCTACAAAGACTTTGCCCTTGTAGTGGTTCCTTCATATGGACCTCATTCAGCTTACCAAACCTCCATTTAAACCCATGGCTAGTACATATCACCTTTCCCCCTTCAAACTGTTTTCCTTGTTGCTGTTACCTCCACAAGAAGATTGAGTGAACTTACCAAATTATGTTGCAACCCACCTTTCTTGCAATTTTTAGCAAACAAAGTGGTTTTTCATGAAGACATCTCTTTCCTTCCCAAGGCCATCACTGATTCCATACCAGTCAACACATAACTTTATCTACCTTTTTTCTTTCTGCCACTGCGTTGGAAAAGATCTTGCACACTATCAGGGGTTCCCAAATGTTTCACCCCACAGGTCGGTCATGTGGTTCATCCTGCTGTAAAATGTGTCCATGGCTGTCATAAATGGCATTTACGACAGCCGCGGATGCACTTAAGGCAGCGTTTGCATGGGCACGTTTTAGTTCCAATTCCGGAAGCGTGTGTGGGTGCGTTTTACTTACGGTAGTGGTGTGGGTAGCATGGGCCAGATGATTTGGTGGCATGGGCCGGGGCTGGCCATTACTGCTATATATGTACACAGGGCTATTCTATACCTCACTAACTAAGCCTTCTCACTAATCCAACCAGCTTTTCATGTTTGGGACAGCAGCTTTCCTCAGAAAAGCTTGTTTCTACCATAGAACTTTGCTATCAACTTGCTAAGCAACCGCTAGCCTTTGAAAGCCCATTCCACCAAAGCTATAGCCATTTCAACAGTATTTTTGAAAGATGTGCCTCTTCATGATGTCTGCAGAGCTGCCTCCTGGTCCCAGCCTTCCACATTTGTCTGGCGCTATCTCCTTGACATTAGATTAAAAGAACACCAGGCAGTAGTTGGTAGAGCTATTCTTTCTTCAGTTCCACCATGACAACCTCAATCCTCTGAGTAGCTAACTAATTGGCCTTCCCCCTGATTTCACAGTGACCATAAATAAGAAGGATGGGTTACTTACTGTAACTTCTAGTTCTTCAAGTGGCCAACTTTGAATTCACACATCCCTGTGTCATGGTTGTTTCCTGGCAGCGGTAGATGGGAGGGAACTGAGGGAGGCCATTAGGCTGAATGCATTGGGAGTGGGGGGATCCCCTGGTGGCCTCATGTCTCTGTCTCTACAGTTCTGGAACATTCCAATGTGACCTTTTCAGAGGCACAGGAAGACCTTCAGTGTGAATTCTCAGTTGACTACTGAAAAAACTAGTTACGGTAAGTATGTGAGATGTGCAGAGTGACGTGTTTGCACTAGTCGGGGCAGAATACAAATCCAGTAACTAATTATTCAATCACATTTTTACTGCTGCCCTCTCACTGAAGCAACTCAGGGCAGCTTTTACATATAAAAACACCACAGTTAAAAACTATGGAACAATAGGATAAAAGATGTTTAAATATTAAAATTTAAAATACCCTCCCCAGTGCCACACCCTCAAATTTCTAAAACTAACACTAAAACACTGAAAGCTGGGAGCCCAGGTGGCACTCATATGAGCCAGGCTAGAGTGGCTATTTTCTCCCCAGCCGCCCCACACACCTCTTGTGCCAGCCAGGCTTTGCGGTTTTTACAAAAGGATAAAAGCTCTGCTTGGAGATGAAGCTCAGTTGGCAGGAGGTTCCACAGGCCCTCCTTCGAATGCTAGAGAGGAGGCAAGCCTCTCTGGCAGATGGCACAATTAGAGAGCCCCTCCGATCTGCTCTAGTGGGACAGGCAGATATCATTAGGGTGACGTGGTCTCTTAAGTACCCCGGCCCACTACCATGTAATTAACTATAACTCTGTCAAAGCCCTGTCATTTCGGCTGATAACTATACCAAGAATTTAACTTACCTGGTTAACTTAATAGTTCATCTGAAAGTACCCAAACTTTGACAAAACAAAATAAAACACTGCAGCACTTTAAAGACTAAGTGCTATATTTCTATTGTTAGGTTTTCCTGGATCAAGTCCACTTCTTCAGACAAGGAGTGAAACTTACAGGCATGGTTTTTATACACCAAATTCAGGGGTCAAAGGGAGAAGGGTGTGTTCAAGCAAAATGACAGACAAGAAGCAAGCACAACAATACAGTTACCCACAGCCATCAGCAACAATCGATTCAGATTAGCTCTAAATGTCTCCCTTTCAATCTTGATCCACAAAGCTAACAATAAAAATATAGCAGTCAGTCTTTAAAGTGCTACAGTGTTGGTTTATTTTGTTTTGTTTTCTGATATGCCTGAACCACAGACTAACACGTCTACTATTCCATATTTTGACAGCATTTACCTACTCATCCAGGCACTTGGCTAAGTTTCCTGATTGGGAAGCCCTCTGTCTCAATTCAGGCTTTTAGCACCCGGTCTTCATCCCTGATAACTGGAAAGATTGGATTTCTTTTTTACTAGGCAAGTTGTGGTTAAGGTTGAGGATTCCTAGGCTACCTGTGGTTCCCAGTTAAAGAAGCTGTTAAGTTACTTGGCCATCTCCAGCATTACACATCCAAATAAAGCACCTGGAATTCTAAACATACTGTACAGGCCAACTAGTCGAGCTCCAAAAGCTTGTATTTAGGAGAATGGATTAGGAATCACAGAGTCCTCAGGAAAATGACAGACTTTGCTCTGGCTCCAGTCGTCATTCTAGTTTGTCTTTTCTTCCTCTTTCCTCCATCCCAAAATTGTGAGGAGGAGAAGGGAAGAATGGACAAAATCATCTGATAATGTCAGTGTGGCTGAGACATCTTTAGTTTGCCAATCTTGTAGCCTAGCTAGCAAAGGAACCATTACTCTCTACTAGCAGGACCGAATCAGTTCAGCCAGGCCACCATCTGTCATTGGAAGCTTCAAGTCCTTAAATAGACTAGAGGTTGAACAGCAAATGCTTGAAAAATAGATAACTTTTTGAAGTTACTGGGAACCTTGCTAGCCCTTAGGGAGAAGTCTACTACAGGATCCTAAGGTTGGAACTGGAAAATGTTGATGGTTATTTAAGGATGGGACAAAATTATCTAGGACGTAAGGGGCTAGAATTCATGGGTCCTGAATGCATTAACACCCAGGTATCAGTGGGAAGGAGGGCCTTTTGCAGCTTAATATAATTGTCCTTTGGTACTAACTTGACTTTGGGAATTGTGGTGGGAAAGGCCATCTGTCCAACGAATGTCCAGAGACCTTTCTGGTAAAAAGAGCAAGCCGACTCTGAGACAGACGTGTTAAAGGGAACATGTGAAAACTGGTGAGAGAGACAAAGTGAAAAACCAGCAAGGCTTTTAAACACAGAGTGTGCATGATTCATAATCCTGAGCAGAAATCAAATGATCATTGATTCAGGATTTACCACTCGCACTGCACATATGAGGGAATTCTTTATTGCCCTAAATGAGAATGCTGGTAGAAATATTCAGGTAGCCAATGGTGACTCTGAACATAGGGGAAGTTGGAACTGGTATTTTACAGAATGAATTGTCCAATGAAATTAATGTTAATACACTGAAGTTTTATTTGTTTCTGGTTTGCAGTGTGGTGTCTGGTGTGTTAAAATGCTTCAAACTTATATGGCAAAGGTTTTTGCATGCATATGGAAAATGGAGAGTGCATACTAAAGAATAATATTTTTGAGCTTTTAAGTTGAATGGTGTCTACATTCTATGTCTTAACTCACCAAGCTAACACAGCACCAGCTCAGTGAAAGACACCAGCTTAGAGCATTGTCACTGTTACGTTGTCAACAGATTGAAGGACATTTCTCAACTGCAAAACTACAAACTTGTTACAGGTGTCAAGGTAAACCCATGTGATGCAAACAGCGCAGTCAGGTGTATAAACTGTATAACAGAACGGTATTAAGCCCTTTTTCTCACTAATGGATGAGAGAAAGGGTATCAAGATGCTGGATCTAATATGCTGTGGGCCACTTAATATCCACCATTGGGATACAACATATGTTTTGGTATTTATGAATGATTTTTCAAGGTACTGTTTCACCTACCTACCTACTGAAAGAAGAGAAAGACACTCACTCAAGAAATGTGTGACCATGGTGAGCAACAAGTTTGAAATGAAACCCATCTGAACAATGGGATACTATCTGTCATGTTACATGTAAGCTTTCCCGGAGGAACAAAGTGTTTTGCACCGAAGGAAAGGCATGGCTGAAAAGAAATTGAGATCTCATTTTGAGATAACAAGATGCATGCTGCCCAGTAGACTTTGGGGTGATATGCTCATGAGTGCAACATAGCTCTAAAGCAGATTGCCAACCAAAGGCTCTACAATAACATAGTTTAAATTACTGCACAATGGAGTGCCAAAAGTGGAACACACATTGGTTTTTTGAGGCCTGGCTTATGTTTGTGTAACAAAACAGAAAAGGCACAAACTGGACTCTAGAACAGAACAGATTATTTACTTGGCTGTTTCCCTGGCAGCATAGGATATAAAGTGATGAGTTAAAAATAGGTGAAGTAAGTGTAATGCATATGGTTCATTTAGATAAACAAAAGAAAACTAACTGACCATTATGATGAACTGCTCTTAGGTTCAGCAGTGCCGATGCCTTCACAACCTGAGTCAAACAGCAAGAAGACAAAGACACGGGTAGTACACCAAGATAAGTGGATAGAGATGGAAAGCTGTCAAACCTGTTGAACTGGAACATGCAGTGATGCTACAGCACACTCTAGGGCAGTGGTTCCCAACCATTTTTTGGGCATACCTCACCTAAGCGTCTCTAAAATCCTGATCCCACTCCCCATGACATTATTCAAAAAGTGAATAAAAGTCAATTCACTGTTAATAACTCATTCTCGAATTGCCTCCCTTTAAAATCAAATTGTGCCCCACATTGGGAATCACGGCTCTAGAGCAAAAAATCAGACTCTTCATGATGCAACAAAAGTGTGTCACTTCACCCACCTCACAAATACCAGTAGCTGAAGCTTCCAGATGAACAGAAACTCCAAAAGAAGAGATGGAAGCATTTCAGAAGAACGTGATATGGACCTTGATCAATCTACTAGCAGGCAAAACATCCATTTGGTTTGAGTAGGTCTTCAAGATGAATTAGAGTGCAGTGGATCCTCGCTTAGCAAGCGACTCACTTAATATAAACTTCACACAACAAAAAGAAATCCATAGAAAATAGTGGCTTGGTTAACAGTTTTTCCTGGAACGGATTAATTGGTTTTCAATGCATTCTTATAGGAAACCATGTTTTGGTTGGCAAATTTTGGTTTTCAATGCATTCCTATGGGAAATTCACTTTACAAATTTTTTTTGTAGCACAAAAGGTCCCAGAGAATGCATTAAATTTTTTAAGCGAGGGTTTACTGTACAGGAGAAAAGGTGGAAATGCTATAAAGCAAGACAGGTTGCAAAGGGGTTCTTGTGTGGAGAAGACTTCAATGAAACATTTGCTCCTGTTGCCAAGCACAGCACTAATAAGAATGTTCCTGAATATAGTAGCTTTTAAACAGATGTAAGTCAAGCACCTAGATGTCAAGACATCATTTCTGCAAGGAGAGGTTTCAGAGGAGCTGTATATGAAACATGGATTCATTAACCAGAAGCATCCTGATTTAGTGTGCAAACTAAAGAAAGACCTGTATTGGCTTAAGCAAGTTGCTCGGGCCTGAATGTGAAATTGAAGAAGATGTTGCTGCAACAAGATTTCAAGCAAGGTGATGGAGAACTTTGTATACCAGAAGAAGAAATGGGCATTTAATTTTTCTTCTTGCCTATGTTGATGACCTAGTTGAGGCTTCTCAAAGGGAACAAGAGTATAAAGAGATTGAGTTAGGGGATGCAACATAATATGAGCATTCACAATTAAAAGAGACGCTGATGGCTCCTAATCCTACAAAAAGTGGAACATAATAAGAAAAGTGGAAGTCCTAATGTAAGATAAACTGATTCAATAAAGGGAGCCATGGCTTTTAGTTTGCAAGACCTGAACCAGGGCTGTTAAGGATAGGACCACTTGGAGATCGTTAATTCATGTGGTCTTCATATGTGCAAGGTGAAATAGCAACTTACAGCAACAATGATAATACGAAATGTTTACCCATTCTTTTTGTCATCTACAAAGAACCAGAATGTGACTGCTATCATTCAGAGGTCTTCACAAGGACATTTCTTGACATGTGTTGTACCATTTGCTGTTTTGATTATTTACTGCCCTACTTAAGAAGTGATATAGACATAAATCCTTGTTCAAATAGAAGCCAAAGTTGGGATGCATAACGAAGATCATATTTTAATAGCTTTACTGAGAACTGTCATCTTGACAGGAATCCCATTGGTTTTCAAATACATTTTACATTATTTGTCACAGGTAATTGGTGAGTTGTTAGTGTACATCTCAGTTATGCCATGAACTCAGTGGAGTAGAGTGGGTTTCAGCCGCCCGGGGCGTAGGCCAAATTCACCACCCCCTGGGCAGGGCCCAGGATGCCGGTGGTGGTGGAGGGTCCCAGCGCCCATCCCCGCAGCAGCTTCTTCACCCTGGCCGTTAGGAAGTCTGGGGGGCAGCGAAGTCCTGCCACTGTAGTGGCCTTTTGTACCCGTGCCCGGGGAGGGGCCCAAGACGCTGGTAGTGGTGGATGGTCCTGGTGCCTGTCCCCACAGTGGCCTCTTCGCCCCAGCCACTAAGAAGTCTGGGGGCCGCGGTGAAGTCCTATTTATTGTGAAATTTTGCTGGCCCCAAAAAGTGCTGCCCAGGGTGGCGCCCCCCCCCCCGCTACGCCACTGCATGCATTCAGTTGTGCATTGGAAATGTGCCTCAACACCCCATTGTGTTGCTGAAATTTGCTACGGCAAGTTACAGAAACCTTAAGCAAACATCAATAGGATTCTGGTCATTATACACCCTTTACTGTTATATTATTTTCAAATGGTATGGAAAGAGGTTCCTCCTTTATTGAGGAACATAGCTTCAAATAAAGATTGAACCACAATGTATAGATGCCAATGTTAGCACTGTTTGCCATATTAGACCATTCTGTTAGTGCTCTGAGATTGGATGGTAGAGTTCAGCCAAGGCTTAGTTTTATCCATTGTACACCCTAAACAGCAAATTTATATATACACCTTCATTTCTGTGGCATCAAGGCAATTTTCCTGTTTGACTTTGGTAGTGTTCCTTTTATTACATGCCCTGGATATTTATCAAACCTCTTTTATTTGTATTATGGATCATATGATAAAGAATTGTTTCTGTAACAAGCAGTTTAGGATTTCTAGGTACTGTTTCTTTGTCTGCTTTCTTTGGTCCTGGGATTTCTAAATTATTTCCCTGGAGGTTCTAAAGTGAAATACTTTTCAGTATTTGCACCAAGTCCATCCCTCTGTGCCTCTCGTTATATCCCTAAGATGAGCTTCACAGAGGTTGTTCTTCAGCTATGCTCATGGTTAACAAATGCTGTGGAAATCTGTACATTTTGAGCAGCCTTCGACAAGGGAACATTGTGTCTTCATCCTTAACATGTTCTGTGATCACTTTCAGTCACTCTCCTGAAGTATCTGTTTTATCGTCCTTTGGACAGTATAATATAAAAATTAAAATAGTCAAATATGTTGATTTGTTCCTTTTCCTCATCCTTCACTCACTGGGAATTGCCATGGCTAGATGGCATTGTTGAAGCAATGGGCGAAGAGCTGAGCGGACTGCGGAGGATGATGGAGGATCGGGGTACCTGCTGTGCAGTGGTCCATGGGGTTGCAAAGGGTCAGACTCGACTATGTGACTGAACAACAGTAAAAACCCATTCTGATGTAGAACACCAGTAAAGTGGAGTTTGTATTTTCCATCCTACATTGGAACAAACAAAATAATTTAAAACATGTACAAATTTACTTAGTACCATAGAGTTTTATTTTGCAATGTCTGTGTGTTTCACTTTTCTCAGTGCAGTCTCTTCTGTATCTTTTCAAAACAACTCTATACATTTTCACAAACAGAATAAATCAAGGGTTGAATTCTTCCAGTTTCTATCTGTTTGAAAAATGAAGAGGTTATTTCTCGTCCAGGCACTCACACCAGCTTCTCTGAATTATGCTTTGACACCCCCCCCCCCAAAAAAAAGGGGGGGGGGGATGGGACATTTTGGTCTATCCCACTGCTTATAATAAGTGTGTATGTGTGTTTTTCATCGGCAAGATCACTGTTGTTTGGGCAGTCTTTGTATTACTTTTTAAAAACTTTAGGAAATACAGGCTCATGACAAATGGCTGAAAGTTTGTTTGTAGCTGCCAAGTTGGCACTGGTAGAATGACTGGATTGTATCTCCAACTATGTTGATTATGTAGTGAAGGTAAAACTGGAGAAATAAGATATCGCATCCTGGTGTACGAAAGTTAAAAATATTTTAATTCTGATAAGTAGATTTTTGTCAATGCTCTTATTGATACTGTCCACCTCCAGCAGACGTGGATGTTGTAAAAGTCATGAAAATTGACATGGTGAATGGAATTGCTAGGTATAAGTCATCTACTATTTAGTATATGCTTACTACGTGTAGAGTTAATTTTGGAAGCTGTTGTATAAATAATATAGGAATCAGATAAGTAATCATTTTTTTAGATAAAATTCTGGTCTTGATTTAGAAGAATAAAAACCAACAATGGAACTCATATTGTTATATTTATATATCAAACCATGTATTAATGTTAGTTGACTCATGTTCACTGGCTTTATTTCTGCTCAGGTAGTTTTGGTTGCTTATCTCCATAGAATTCCATATGAGAAAATCTTGACATTTTCTAAGATTTTACAAAAAGTAAGCATATTAAAGATCTTGAGTAGTATAGCTGATTTACTACCAGAAATATGGTGCTATGATATACAGTGAATCCATAGGAAATGACAGTTCACTTCAAGGGGGAAAACTACTCTACAGACAGGTTTTCTGGGGGTTTCCCATCAGCAGACTCAGCTGTGGTTGCTTCCAGTGCTTGGCGTGTGGTGGCAGACACATTCACACCATTTTTTCCAGCTGCTTGGAATGTTCGCTCCCTTTTTGGAATATTCCATCGTCTCCTCGCTGTGCCTGGGCAACTTCTGGTTGCAGGCAGAGTTCCGGAGAGGCCTGCACTTCTGGAAATTGAAGTCCAACCAACTGTAAAACCCAGAAGTACAAAAACCACTGGGTTTTAAGTTGCCCAGGTGTGGCTAGGACATTCCAAGCAGCCAATTTTTTCTTTGCCTTTTTGCCACTTTTCTGGCAGCTTAGAAGCAGCAGGGTGGTGATGGGAGGGGAACAACTGGCTGGTGGGTCATTACCAGAGCTGGCCACTAGAGGGCACAAAAAGTGGTTTCCCATAGGAATGGAGTGAAAACCAATTTAATGTTCCCAAATTCAGAAATAAGCCAAAGAAACCAATTCTTTCTGTTCAAAACTCATTATAAAGTTCACTTTGGAATTTTTCACTGCATTTATACAGTTTTGGACAGATAAAATATATATATATATATATTTATTTATTTTTTCTGAACACAAGATTTGTTTTTCAATGCATTCCTGTGGGAAACCACACTTCACTTTAAGGAAAAATTGCTATAAGGAAAACCCCACAGAACTGATTAATTCCTTAAACTGGGGCTTCACTGTACCCAAATCTCCTGGTAAGGAAGGAACTCTTTAAAATTGCTGCTTCATCTTTAAGAATAATGGCTTTTCAGCTCTGGATTGGTCCTTGATAGTTTGAGGTGGAGCTGATGTAGATGTGTTCATGTTTTCACAGAAATCTAATTTTTTGAACCTGGATGTAAGATGCTTTAATTGATCCTGTCTGTCTTTAGATTTCAGATGGTCAAGGAGATGAGCGGTCGGAGTCTCCATATGAAAGTGCAGATGAAGGTCTAACAGAAGTTTCTCAGTCATCCAAAAAGTCTGATCGAGGAGGTGCCGCAAGGAAAGAATATATTTGTCAGGTAATAGAAAAGCAGGTTTGTTTATTCAAACCATAAAAATAGTGATACAGTAATTGAGAAACAATATATTGATTTTCTAAACTAGAAATACTTAACCTAAAAAGCCTAGTTTCTAGGTTAATTTTTTTAAAATGAGAGTTTAAATATGAATCAAGATATTTGAAAAACCTTTTGAAATTCTCATCTCAATCTGTTTCCAAGGTACCTAACATTATCATAGTCACTAGAGAGACAAGGTTGTTTTCGTGAATAGTTGGTAAATGAAAGATCAGCCTCAGAACAATCCTGTTGGGAATGAAAGTAATAATGACTTCTGAATGTAAAGTCATTCTTTGCTGTAGTTTCTTGTAGACAAACATTCAGTAATACGAACCATTGAATAATTGCATTGGAGTAGAAACTGGAATATCAAGTCTTGTTTTACTTTGGGGAGGAAACACCAGGTCCAAAGCTGCACACATTGCAAGAACTTTACAAAACTTAAAATAAAAAACAGGTGGAACTGGCTCTGATCGCATCTCATGGAGCGCTCCCTGTCCAATGTAGACTCAGTCTCCAGGACCGAGGCTGTTAGAACAACCTACGGTGAGCCTCATTCCACACTTGGCTTCCTCATCTAAGGACTCACAAACAGGGGAAAAGAGGAAACAATCAGGACCATGGGGCCCTTGAAAAGAGTGAGGAAGGAGGTGAAGAAGCAGCAAGAAGATCCACCAACACCACGTCCGGACAGATTGCCACTTCCACCTGCAACCCAATCCCCGGGCAGTGGAAGGCCCTTCTCCTGGGATGGATCCCCTGAGTGTAAACTCCTCCCCACCAGTGACCATCCACCCAGAGACCCTGCTAAGATGTTCCCCGGATTGACCACAGCAAGACTAGGGGAGCCCCAGGAGCCCCAGTAGTCATCCTCCATACTGTTCCCCACAACCAAGACACCAGGCCTCTCTGCCTCAGAAAATTTCTGGTAAGACCCGCCATCATGAAACATCACCACCACCAAAATCAAGCCGCAGGTGGAGGCAGGGACTCCCTAGGAGAAAGGAACCCCATTGGGTACAGGGGTACCTATACCCCCCCCCCCAAGTCCCTTCTGCTACCCCTCCTGGAATCACTTGTGAGGATTGGGGAGGAGATTGTGATGGTTAATCCTCCCCTCAAAACTGGGCAGGAGAGAGCTGCAGAGGACTGGGACATCCAACATCGCCCAGCGATGGGGAAATGCCACAACAGGAAGCGATATGCTGCCTGGACAGTTGAAAAGCCACGGGCCAGAGATACATAAGCGTCATTTGCCTTCTTAGTCTTCCCCCCTCTCCCGACTCAATTCTGGAGACCCTTGACATCAGCCATGCATACATGGGCTGGTTCAGGCTCTGAGGTTGAATCACCTCCTCGATCCCTGAGTGTCCAAACCCTCCTAGACACCAGCGACTAGGAAGACTCAGCCATGGTTCCAACTCCAACATGAGGGGAACCGACCAGCCTCCTCCCCACAGGAGGACCCACAGACATTTATTGGCCTTCTCACCAGACTGCAGCAGGCACTCGAAATTGAGGCAGAACAACCACTGATTCTGTACATGGATAATGTACTGGAATACCTGGACAAATGGGACATGAGACCGACCCATATTGCCATCCTCCCCGTGCTCTTCCACATCACTAAAACCATCTTCCACACATACCATCTCCAGACGCCAGGTGTTTGGAGAAGACAGCCAGTTTCTCTTGAGATACTGGGTACTCCACTCCCTTGTCATCGAGGCTTCCCAGGCAAAAAACAACCAAGGAACTGCAAGTCCTGTCAACAAAGGAAGGGAGGACGCTGGGCCACTAGGTCTACTCAATCTGCCTTACCAGACCTTCGAGCGGCCAACTACAAAACAGGAATGGGCACTTACAAAACCCACCTCTAGGAGAAAGTCAACACCTTAGAGGACTTGATACCAGACAGATGGGCAAAACTGAGCAAAATCTGCCAGGAGGGTAAACAATTAGTAGACTAGCAGATGCACACCTCTAGGAACATTTTTGATTTGGCAGCCAAGGGACCCTTCACTGTTACAACCGGCTATGCACCATCGGGGTGCAGAAGAAACCCAAGCAACTGGTTGAGAACCTCCTGTTTGACAGGCAAGGACTGTTTGCCACTAAACTGAAGAGGTCCTTAACCTCCACAAAAACAAGACGGTGGTAAAACTTCTCGGAATTGCGGGGCCAACAAACCAACCCCGGCAATTCCAAACCTACAACTACTACACATAGACTGACCGAGACAACAACTGACTTACCAGCTAAAGAAACAGGCACACCACGCCTGCTTCTGCCAAAATCAGAACAGAAAATGGGGAACAAGAATACAAAAAAAATCATTTTTGACAATATACTGGCCTAGGATTTCCACACAATACATGCAGCTTTCCACATAGTCAAACATCACCTCCAACAAGTTGGTATTAAAGGCAGCACTGTGGTGGCTTAGTGGTTAAAACACTGAGCTTGGAGACTGGAAGGTTGGGATTCGATACCCGAGTACATCATGACAGATCTTGAGAACATGAAAGGAGCCTCATTCATGTGTCCCCTGAGCAGAAATTTCTGATACAAAATTAATTTACTTAGTGGGTATTAAATATCTTAGACCAAATTCGAGATGGAACCACCAGTCAGATGACTGCACTTAACCAAAGCATTGCCTTACCTTGAGGAAGAAGTCACATCCCTGCTACAGGAAGGAGCCACAGAAACTGTCTACTTGTCTCTACTACACCATGGTTTCTACTCAAGGAATTCAACAGTGGAGAAAAAGGATAGAGGGCCTCAGACCCATCATGGATCTCAGACACCTCAACCGGCACATCCAATCCAGAAAATTCCGAATGGTCACGCTCCAAACCATCCTCCCACTGGTCAGCGAGGGAACCTGGTTTATGGTAATCAACTTAAAGCACGTGTGGTTCCACACCACCATTAGAACGGGTCACCGATGCTTTCATCTATTTCATCATCAGGAAGACAGCTTACCAGTAAAAGACCCTTCCATTTGGACTTTCAACCACCGCAAGGGTATTCACCAAATGCATGGCCCCGTTGGCAGCACATCTCAGAACCAGGTGAATCAGAATATTCCATCCATTGCTGGAGCTATATATGTAAATTCACAGAAGACCATTTGAAGAACTACATTAAAATGCAACCTGTTATTACATTTCTATGGAACACAATGTTAGATTTGTGTCATTCTTTGACATTGCACTTACTGTATATACTCGAGTATCAGCCAACCCGAATATAAGCTGAGGTACCTAATTTTGACCTGAAAATCCAAGAAAATAGATTGACCCAAGTGTAAGCCAAGGATGGGAAATGCAGCAGCTGCTAGTGCATTTCAATAATCAAAATACATGAAAATATGGTAAAATTAATTTAAATTTTTTTTTTGTGCGTCTCAATCTGACACGGTCTTGGGACCCTCATGGTCACTGACCCAAGTCTAAGCCATTCCCCTTTTTGGGGACTTGTTTTTGAGACTGAAAAACTAGGCTTATACTTGAGTATATACAGCAATTGAGAGCACTCCCAGTTGATTTCAGCAAGATTTGTAGTCAGGATGCCAAAGAAGAACATTTTCCTTCCTTCCTTACGCATAGATACATGTGCATGCATACACATGTGTGCATTCACTAACACACACACACACACACACACACACACACACACACACAAAGAATTGAACATGAGATTCAAACTGAGATCTTAGTTCATTTGAAACATACATGTGTTAAATATATTGTAACAGTAGGACAGGAATGCAGCTGAAAATATGTATTCTGTGCCTTTTAATATTTATCTTTTCTCTTCTCAAAGCTCTGTGAGAAGCCTGGGAACTTGCTCCTTTGTGAAGGTCGTTGTTTTGGTGCTTTCCATGCAAGCTGTACTGGACTCTCTGAAAACCCCTCAGGAAACTTTATTTGTAGTGAATGCTCTTCAGGCAAGTCTTGTTTACCCATTCAGTCAATAATTGCATGTTTTCTGATTTAAGAAATGCTTATGGGCACATTTTACTTCCACTTCTGGGAGCGACAAAGGCAGTGCGGGCCGGATGAATTGCAATAAACCCATTCGTGTGGATTCACAGGGTGTGTGGGCTTCTGGGAATTGAAGTCCAAGAACATCTGGAGTGCCAAGGTTCACCATCATGGTTCTAGAGCTTTTGGTATTATGTCTGTTCTTCTATGTTGTGGATCTGTTGTGCTTTTGTTTGATATTACTTTGGGAGCTCAGTTTATCAGGAAAGCAATTTAGATATAATTTTAATAACTGCATACATAAGATGAGTATTCCATTCATGTGAAGAACATGAAAGATTCAGAGAAGGTGTCTGTAGTATTGGTTCTTCTTTATTTCCTCTATCACCTCTTTGAGTGTCGAGAGAATAATATTGGTTAACCCACTGAAATATAAATAGAGCATTTGTTTATAATTTGTCATCTGTAAAAGGCACAAACTTTTTGAAAGATGTTATTAGATTTGAAAGAGTTTATAGACAAGGTAATGGTGAAGTGAAATTAGAAAGTAGACTTGCAACAGTATTGGTAATACTTGGCAGTGCTTTTTAATTTAATGTTGCAACTTGAATACCTGATACATATTTAATTAGAAATTAATCTGAGCCTCTTCTATTGTTTGAAAAGAATTAACATTGTTTTTCTTTTTGCTAGGTATTCACACGTGTTTTGTATGTAAAGAGAAAAAGTCTGAAGTGAAGCGCTGTGCAGTGTCTCATTGTGGAAAATTTTACCATGAAGCTTGTGTTAAGAAATTCCCCCTTACAGTTTTTGAGAATCGCGGCTTTCGATGCCCTCTCCACAGTTGTGTGAGTTGCTACGTTACAACGCCTTCAAATCCCAAAGTATCCAAAGGTATTTTTTTTTTGTTTATTGTTCTGTTATTTGTTTTAACTCATTTCTCGCAGGGAATTTCTCCATCCTTATAATGAGGTGTGTGGGGGGAGCTATTTAAGCATTCTTCACTGACTGTTTTTTAAAAGCAATGTGCCTGTATTTTTGTCTCTGCTAGGCAAGATGCTGCGGTGCGTTCGCTGTCCTGTGGCCTATCACATTGGGGATGGTTGCGTTGCTGCCGGGTGCGCCTTGGTCACAACTAGCAGCATCATTTGTAGTGACCACTTCATTGCCACTAAAGGAAAGAGTCACCATGCCCATGTTAATGTCAGCTGGTGTTTTGTGTGTTCCAAAGGTAAATAGATGTAAATAAACCTCTAATTTCTTACCATAAAAGCAACTGGTATTCAGAAGGTCATATCTTTATCACGTTTATCAAGCTGTTCTTATTGAAAATTGTTACTATAACAAATTTCTCCTTTTAATGTTCTTTCATCCTGTTGAAAAGTATCTCTCTGGTTCTCGGAAATCTATGTGTATTTGCAAAGTCTTGTGGAGAATGGTTTGTGTAAAAGAACTTCTGAACCTATGCAACCACCTGTCAGTATTAAACTGCAAGATATTTCAAATTGTGCTAAACCAGGGGTTTGCAACCTATGGCTCTTGGGCCCACCCAGCCCGTGATGCTTTTTCATGCGGCCCGCCACTCTCGCTCCCACCACCACCACCACTAGAAGTAGCAAAAACAGCCGAAAACGTGCTGTAAATGCAGTCACTGCTGGAAGCGCCAAAACGCGCTGTAAATGCACCTGCAGCTGTCGTAAACACATTTACAGCAGGGAACCGCATTTACAGCTCGCTCAGCTGTTTAGGGAGGGTGTGTGTGGGCCCATGGGCTGAAAAGGTTGAGAACCCCATGTGCTAAACATTTTACAGTGGTCTGTGAAATAATTTTTGTTCTTTTGAAAGAATTTTGATTCTGAGAGTCGAAAATAGTTCCATCTGTGTTAATATAAAAACTGGTACATCTACTTTATGTTTGATACTAAGGCTAGGTTTTCTAAAGCTAATTAGTTACGATCAGGTTTTTTTTTAAAGTATTTCATATTTTTATGTACTACCCTTGACAAGAAAAATACCAATTCACAGATCTGATGTGATATATTGGATCCTTTTAAGGAGAAAAGCTGCATAAACATATTTTAAATAAGTAAATAAATTATCCACTTGTTCAAACTGGCTGGAATAGTAGGTGCTGTTGCTAATACCAAGCTGTGCTGTGTGTGTTAGGGTAACTAGTTATTCTCTTCCTTTCCTCACTCAGTCCAGTCGGTATTCTCTGAGACTGCTGCTGATCTAGAACAGGGGTTCCCAACCTAAGGCCTGCAGGCCAGATCTGGCCCCCGGCACCATTTCATGTAGGGCTCCCACCCCTCCAAGAGCATTCGAGAAACAAAATGGCTGTCCTTTTGAAGCTGTTGGGACAAAATGGCCACCACCACCCATTGTGGAGGCAGAGTAAAATGGCCGTTCAGCCTTCGAAGCCGACTGAGAGAACGTGACCTGGTCCCCGGCTTGAAAAGGTTGGGAAGCCCTGCTCTAGAGCAGTGGTGGTGAACCTATGGCATGCATGCCATAGGTGGCACTTAGAGCCCTCTCTGTGGGCACTCTTGCAGTCACCCTAGCACAGTTTTCCCCAACCCCTACCTAGCAGCCCAATGGAAGCGCTTCCTCCCTTTCCTAGCACAGAGTTCTCCCCACCCCTCTGCCCAGCAGCCCAATGGGAGCGCTTCCTCCCTCCCCCCAGCACAGAGTTCACTCTGCCCAGCAGCCCAATGGGAGCGTTTCCTTCCTCCCTTGTTGCTGTGTTGGCACTTTGTGGGTTTGGGGTTGCAGGTTGATCTCTAAAAGGTTTTCCATCACTGCTCTAGAGGTGCATTATATCAAAAGCTCCCGGTCTTCAGAATCCTTGTTCTGTAGCTGGTGAAAGCTCTGGAAGAGACTGGTTGGTTCGTTGGTTGGTTCCTTTTAATTCCAGGGGAAATGTCTCAGCAACTGAATGTGCTCTAGCTCTGAAGATGGGGCTTCCTTGACTTGACTAAACAATAGTGGTAACAGAGAAGTCTTGCAGAACAAATGTTGGTCGCTCCTTATTTTTCCAGTCTTTTTCCCCCTCCTTCTTTTTTTGGACAGAGGCACATAGGCAGGGCCCACCACTATACAGGGACCTGTTGATATGGATCCTCCTTCCTTTCCCAGCAACACTTGAGCTCCTAACAGGATTCATTCCAGAGGTTTTTTGCCCACAAACAGAGTCGGGTCTTCCCGAATGGGGCGGGGTATCAAATTCGAACAAATAAATAAATAAATAAATAAACTGTTGCCGGGTCAATGAATTTGGTCTTCAAGACTGCTTAGCATTTTAAAGTTTCCTGTAACATTCATTTTCGTTTACGTGCAGACGTAAATAATTTTTACCTTTTTCATTATAGGTGGAAGCCTTCTATGCTGTGAATCTTGTCCGGCAGCATTTCACCCCGATTGTTTAAATATTGAAATGCCAGATGGAAGCTGGTATTGCAATGACTGCAAATCAGGAAAGAAAATTCATTTTCAGGATATTATTTGGGTCAAACTAGGAAATTACAGGTTTGCACTTTTAAAATTAAATATTTGAAGATATATTCTTAACATTTGCATCTTATCTGTGTCCATAAGCCACAGTTATGGAGACATACTTAAAATGTGTGCATGATGGGAGTAAGATAATGATTATTGGTTGGTCTCTGAGAGAACAGAGCTTTCAAATCCTTCTTTCTGGTGGTGCGCTCTCTTGATAGGTGGTGGCCTGCAGAAGTCTGCCATCCAAAAAATGTCCCCCCAAATATCCAGAAAATGAAGCACGAAATTGGAGAGTTTCCCGTGTTTTTCTTTGGCTCTAAGGATTATTACTGGACACATCAGGCGCGTGTGTTTCCTTATATGGAAGGAGACCAAGGAAGTCGATACCAGGGGATGAAAGGAATTGGAAAGGTCTTCAAAAACGGTACAGATATTTAGTAATCAACCACAAAATCTGTCATATAATCCATTAATACTGTGTTTAAAATAATGTGTTTCTACTGTGAATGAATAGTGTTATGTACATGTTGAAGTCAGTGAAGTTCATTTGGAAGTATTTTATGGACTTTCATTACTTTCAAAGAGGTCTCACAGACTTTTGCATTCCATCTAAAGAGCTTAGTGCTACTAATAGTTAATCTATTAAAAGCAGTATCATAGTGTACTTTTAAAAATTTTATACCATATATACTAGAGTATTAGCCTATCTGAATATAAGCCAAGGTACCTAATTTTGATTTCAAAAACCAGGAAAATAGATTGACATGAGTATAAGCCGAGGGTGGGAAATGCAGCAGCTGCTAGTGAGTTTCAATAATCAACCTACACGAAAACATGGTAAAATTACCATATATGCTGGTGTATAAGATGACTTTTTACCCCTGAAAAACATGCCTCCAAGTGGGGAGCCCGTCTTGTACACCGGGTACACTTCAGTTGAATAAAATACAGTAATACCTCTGATAACGTTTACCTCGGATAACGTTTACTTCAGATAACGCTTAAATCGCATAATGTTAAGCAATCTGGAGAGGAGAATTGCATCGAATAACGTTAAGGTCCTATGGGATGGATCAGATAACAACTTTTAATATCAGATGACAAACAGGAGTTTGAAGGCTTTTAATGGGAAACTGTCACGCCAGCAAACTTGCTAGGGACTTGCCTGGCACTTGCTCTCTCCCTCTATTTGTTATCTTCCTTCTATCATTGACAGTTCCAGTTTGGTTAACAGATTAGAAAACAAACAGCATGGAAGCTCCCATAGGTTTATTGTTCCAGTCTGCTTTAGTGAATTGTCTTTGGTGAATTATGTTTAATAAACTTGCACTGTTTTATGTTTACTGTACATATTTGATAACATACAGCCTTGTGACAGTTTTTCTGCATGTCATAAGCATTTGAATATAAATTAACATGTTGAAATCAAATCTGATGTTCTTTTACGTTTTATTTGATGTGTGGAAGGTGTGCGGAAGAGAGGGTAGTCTTATACGGCGAGTATATAACAAAAACTATATTTTGAGTGGAAATGTTGGGGGGTGGTTTTATACGCCCAGTCATCTTGTACACCGGCATATACGGTAATTAAATTGTTGGTGCATCTCAATCCAACGCGGTCTTGTGACCCTCATGGTTGTTGACCTGAGTATAATGTCCCCTTTTGGGGGCTCATTTTTGGAGCTAAAAAACTCAGCTTATACTCGAGTGTGTACACACACACACACACACACACACACACACACACACACACACACACACACACACACACACACACACACACACACACGAGTATAAGCTGAGTTTTTTAGCTCCAAAAATGAGCCCCCAAAAGGGGACATGGCTTATACTCAGGTCAACATCCATGAGGGTCACAAGACTTGTTTTTTTGCCTGGAATTATCTCTGCTCTAAGACAGAGAAGGATTTCCTGTGTACCTGGACTCTGGACTGGGTGACTCTTAAGTTGTGTTTATTCTGCTGATTTATGAAATGAAGTGACACAGAAGTTAATGGCTGTACATTTCCCCCAGTCTTTGGAAGCTGCATATTTTAGAAGCTGGCCATTAGGAACCTGCAGACCCAGCCATTACACATGCAGTTTTACCTTCAACTACTCTGCCGTCAAAGATGGAGAACTTCCATGCAGTCAGCAAAAACAAGACCAGGAGCAGATTGTGGCTCAGATCACAACCTACTGATTGCAAAATTCAGGCTTAGACTAAAGAAAATAGGAAAAACAATTAGGCCAGACAGATAGGACCTAGACAACACAGTGGAGGTGTGGAACAGATTTAATGGCTTGGACCAGATAGACAGAGTGCCAGAAGAATTATGGACAGAGATGCGGGACATCATGCAGGAGGCAGCAAGTAAAACTATACCAAAAGAAAAGAAGCGTAAGAAAGTGAAGTGGTTGTCCGATGAGGCTCTTAAAATAGCAGAGGACAGAAGGAATGCAAAATGCCATGGAGAAAGGAAAAAATACAGTCACTTGAATACAGAATTTCTAAGAAAAGCAAGGAGAGATAAGGAAACCTACCTGAACGAACAGTGCAAAGAAAAAGAGGAAAACAATATCGGGTAGGACTAGAGTTCTTTTCAAAAAAAAAAATTGGGGAACTCAAGAGATCATTTAAAGCAAAAATGACCATGATAAAAGACAAAGATGGCAAGGAGTTAGCAGATGCAGAAGATATTAAGAAAAGATGGAAAGAGTACACAGAGGAACTCTACAAAAAGGACGTCAACACCCCTGATAATCACAATGATGAGAACATTGAACATGAGCCAGACATTCTAGAGAGTGAAGTCAGAAAGGCGCTAAAAAACACTGCAAACAACAAAGCCAGTTCAGTTGATGGTATCCAAATCGAACTTTTCAAAGCCCTACAAGATGATGGAATCAAATTATTGCATTCTATATGCCAGCAGATTTGGAAAACAAAGCAATGGCCACAGGATTGGAAAAGATCTGTATACGTTTCACTCCCCAAAAAAGGGTAATGCCAAAGAATGTTCAAATTACCGAACAATTGCGCTCATCCCTCACGCTAGCAAGGTGATGCCCAAGATAATACAGGATAGACTGCAACAGCATGTGGAGAGAGAATTACCAGAAGTGGAGGCAAGTTTCAGAAGAGGCAGGGGAACAAGAGATCACATCGCCAACGTAAGATGGATCATGGGAAAAACAAAGGAATATCAGAAACAAGTCTACTTCTGTTTCATTGATTACACTAAGGCTTTTGACTGTGTCGACCACAACAAAATGTGGCAAGTAATTAAAGAGATGGGAATACCGGAACACCTTATAGGCCTAATGAGAAATCTGTACATGAATCAAGAGGCAACAGGACAGAAAATGGAATGACGGAGTGGTTTGGAATAGGAAAAGGAGTAAGACAAGGCTGCATTTTGTCACCCTGCTTATTCAACTTATACACAGAATACATAATGCGCAATGCAGGGATGGAGGAATCACAAGTTGGGATCAAAATTGCTGGAAGAAACATCAACAATTTGAGATATGCAGATGATACCACCCTCATGGCAGAAAGTGAGGAGGACCTAAAGAAGCTCCTGATTAGGTTGAAAGAAGAAAGTGCAAAAGCTGGCTTGAGACTCAATATCAAGAAAACCAAGATCATGGCAACAGGCCCTATCAGCCCCTGGAAAATAGATGGGGAAGAAGTAGAAGCAGTGACAGATTTTACTTTCTTAGGATCTAAGTTCACTGTAGATGGTGATTGCAGTCATGAAATAAAAAGGCGACTGATTCTTGGGAGGCAATCAATGAGAAACCTGGGGAACATAGTGAAAAGTCAAGACATCACATTGCAAACAAAAATTCGCATAGTCAAAGCAATGGTATTCCCTGTGGCAATGTATAGTTGTGAGAGCTGCACCATTAGGAAAGCTGAGTGCAGAAGAATAGACGCCTTTGAGATGTGGTGTTGGAGGAGAGTTTTGAGAGTCCCCTGGACAGCGAGGAGAACAAATAGGTCAATCTTAGAAGAAATGACCCCTGACTGCTCCTTAGAAGGTCAAATAATAAAGATGAAGCTAAGGTACTTTGGACATCAAATGAGAAGAGAGGATTCACTTGAGAAAGCCTTGATGCTTGGAAGGGTCGAGGGCAAAAGAAGAAGGGGACGGCCCAAGATGAGATGGCTAGATGGTATTGTAGAGACAATGGGCACAGAGCTGAGCGAGTTGAGGAGGATGGTGGAGGACAGGAGTGCCTGGCGGACAGTGGTCCATGGGTTCATCGCAAAGGGTCGGAATCGGCTGTGCGACTGAACAACAACAACAAAAACTAAAGGAGACCAAGCTGTGTGATAGAAAAACTGTGACTGAAATTGGCTGCCATTATTTAGGCTGCATACGGCTGATGATGTCATAAGCCATAGTGATTTTTCAGAAACAAAACAACTAATTTTCTTACAGTGGAAGGACATCCTCCATCTCTTCAGGATATCCTCTTTCTGTTATATAAAGTGGGCATCTCACAGAGAATACCCACACTCTGTTTTTGTGTAACAGAGGAGGACATTTTTTGGCAACACATATTTTTCTATTTCCACTAAGAAAAATGATTGTCTCTTGGCCAATGCAAACATTCCTTGCCCCCACAAAAGGCCCCTGTGAACTCCCTTTCATTTTGGGGATGATGGGATATGGGGAGGAAGTCTCTAATTACTGGTGGCAAGGATTTTCAATAATTAAAGATACAAACATACCCCCATCCTGCAGCTTCCAATGGCTTCTGTATGATGAAAGTAATCTTGTAGGAGTCTGAGGGGGTTGGGGGTTGGGAATCGGAAATGTTTTATGGGGGGGGGGGGATTTCATTCATTTCATATATTTGCCACCCAATCTATTGTGAGACTCAGGGCGGCTTACTTACATCACAAAAACCTTCAGTGATACAATAAAAAAAAATACAACCGTGTACAAAAACAGACAGTAGCAAGCAATACAGTCAATGGAGACAATAGCATACAGGATTTCAACCTGTTTGTGCTATGGCCCATTTGTTAAACTGAAGCATTAGCAATGTCATTGATACCTACGGGGACCAACTATCTGTTTTGAGTGAAAGTAGGCAATGAATTTTAACCTTGAAGCACCTGACAGTGATACTATGACCCTGTAGAAAAGGTTGACTCCTTGGAGAAAGGAGGAACAAAACATGGGCAAATTATATTTCCTTCCAGACGCGGATATCTGGGTTTATGATCTTTGTGGATTGAGTGAATATTAGTGCTTACTTTAATTATTCTACAATTTAGGTTCAAAAGAGATTTCGTTCTTAGTCTTACGTCAACTTCCTAAAGTTTGTAAAAACTATTTATTTTTCATTTGACATGGAAAAGAGCAGTACAAATCCCCAAACTTTACTCACATACCCCATTTCTTCCAGAGTTGTGGAAGTGTGTGCATGTATATGCGTGTGTGCACTGAATTAGTGCTCAATAGATTGTATGCAGGAGATAGGAGCTGTTGATGTAGGTGTAATATTTGCTGCCACAGTTTCTATAAATAATTTTTTTTCTTAGCTTTGCAAGATGCTGAAGCACGCTTCCAAGAAATAAAGTTTCAGCGAGAAGCCAAAGAATCTCAAGAAAATGAACGCAAACCACCTCCTTACAAACATATTAAGGTAAAATGTTTGAGAGCCTGTCCTGCTATTATTCCCAACCCCAGACTTAGTAAACTAGTGCAGATTGAGGTCTTCATGTGCAGCCTTTTGCTGTAAATCTTGATCAATAGATTGGGACACAAATCGCATGCACAGAAATGCTGAATTGATTGAATTTCTTCACATTCACAGAAAATTGCATATTCCATTTTTCAGGATGAAAAAGGTGTGGGCAAGCAGCACCTTGTTTTCAACGAGCCTTATTGCGCCTAGAACTTAGAACTCCGTCTGTTTACCTTTTTTTTCTGCCAGGGGGAAAAGGTGGTGTCCATACAAATAGGTGGAAAGGGCCTCGGGTACACATTTTCCACCTCTCCTTTAAATGGTAGGAACAGTGGTGTAGCAGGGTTTTCAGCCACCCGGGGCATAGGCCAAATTCGCCACCCCTTTATTTAGGTATTTAAATCCAAAAGGCTCCAAAGCTTACAGAAATTTGTCATGAACAATCCGAGCACAAAAATAAAACTTGAATAATTACCACAAGGCAACTGGTTAGGAAGTCCAGGGGCTGTGGCAAAGTCCTGCCACTGTAGTGGCCTTTTGTGCCCAGGGCAGGGCCCAGAACGCCGGTGGTGATGGAGGGGGTTCCTGGTGCCTGTCCCCCGCAGTGGCCTCTTCACCCTGGCCTCTAGGAAGTCTCGCGGCAGCGGCAAAGTCCTATTTATCGTGAAATTTTGCTGCCCCAAAAAAGTGCCGCCTGGGGCAGCCCATTCCCACCGCCCCCAGTACACTATGGCACTGGGTAGGAAAAGGATATTTTTGACTAGTTTGTAGAAAACAGGAGTATGAGATCTGGGGTGGGGATTAAAATGAGTTTTGGTTGGAACATTGTTCATTTTCTTGAGGAATAAGGTTCCGTTGGTCAGATCTGCTTTGATTTGGAGTCCTGCATTGAGCAAGGGCTTGGGGTCAATTGAGGCCATCAATAGGCACCTTCTGACTCAATTATTCTAGGCTCCTGTTATTTCAATATTTCATTATTCAGGTGAACAAGCCTTTTGGAAAGGTTCAGATTTACACTGCTGACATTTCTGAGATTCCTAAATGCAACTGCAAACCCTCTGATGAAAATCCCTGTGGCTTGGATTCGGAGTGCCTAAACCGGATGTTAATGTATGAATGCCATCCACAAGTGTGTCCAGCCAGAGAGCGCTGCCAGAACCAGTGCTTTACTAAGCGCCAGTACCCTGAGACAAAGATCATCAAGACTGATGGCAAAGGATGGGGCTTGGTTGCAAAGAGGGATATCAAAAAGGTATGTATGGAGAGGATTCGTTTAATTCATGGGTTTCTTGTGGCACCTTAAAGACGAACAGTTTTTGTACAACTTAAGCTTTCTTTAGGTGCCCTCGTTAATGCAAGCAGAAACTTCTGGTTAGGAAGAATGTCTCAGTTTCTCCCTATCCATGTGGTGTGGGGGTTTTTTTTGTTCTGGAAAAAAACAACCAAGAGAACCTGTGGTCCTCATTATGCTTAAAGAGCCTAATGCAATGTTTCCCAAATGCTGGTTTTTGGACTTCAATTCCCAGAAGCCTAAGTCAGCCAATGTACTGACTGATCAGTCAAAGTACTGACTGAGGCTTCTGGGAATTGAAGTCCACTAGTGGGCTGTGTACCCCCTGTTGGGAACCACTGGCCTAATGCATTCCACGGGATTGTTCTTTAAGTGAGTTTGCTCTTTAAGCAAAACACCATTGTAAGTGACCAATTGAACCCCGATTTAGTTGTTGAGCAAGTTTTTGGTTGGTTTTAATTGTTAAGTGAAGTGACAATTCAGAGAAAATTCTGCTCTTTTAAGCGAGTTAATCTCTTAAGTGAGGCGCTCTTTATACGAGGTTTTACTATACACTAGTACCCCGGATAACGTTATGACTTGGTTCCACAAGTCTCATCGTTATCCGGTTTTTAACGTTGTGCGATACATTGATCACACAATGTTGAAAAAAGCCCTGTTTCCCTGGAGGCTGCAGCAAGCCAGAACGTCGGGATTTGAATCCTGACATTTTGGCTTGCTGCAGCCTCCAGGGAGGTGGGAGAACTTTGGAAACAGCTTGGATCAGGTCTCCCCACCTCCCTGGACCCGGCCTATTCAAACGGCTGGCTGTAAACCACCTTTTAGGGGCACGGTCTCTGGCCCTTTCTGGGGAATTTTCCACCCCCTTTCAAGACAAAAGTTTTGCCAAGTAGCCTGTAATCTCCCTCTCCCCTGTTTTTGGATTCCAAGGTGTCCTCTGTGATGTGAGGCTATGGGGATGTTCATCCAGAAACATAGCCTCTAATCAGAAGGTTCAGGTTAGAGTTGTATGATGAGTGTCTGTGTGGTGGAGTCCTATTTACTTTGATAGGCAGGAGCGTAGGCAAATCAGATTGGTCCAGGATTCTGGTGGGGCAGGACAAGGCTGGCTTTCCAGTCCAGTTCCTGCCTCTCTTTTGCCCGGGTCGTTTTGGCTTGCCTCTACCTCGCTGTTTCTTTCTCTTTCTTCTTTGTTCTGTAAGAGAAGAAAACATTTCTTCCCTTTTCCTGATTCTTCTACTGCTCAGCCTTTCTTGATTTTCTCTTCTCTGACTGTTCCCTGAGTCCCAGTTGACCCAGATGATATCCGAGGCACAGCTTGTCCAGGGATTCAGAGTCCTCTCTGGCTCAGGCTTGGACTTCAGTGCAGACTGCCCACCTCTAGACTTCCTTGTGCCAACAGAGCCTCTTCCTGTAGCCACTGAAAGATATTAGGGATGCGAAACAGAGGAACTATTTGCCACCACAAATCCTCAGGTGGAGGTGAGTTCTGGAGACTTGAGACCGGCCTAGGTTGCTCTGGGCAGAGTTCATTCCCTGAATCAAATTCTTCGTTATTAAGGAGGCTGTGGGTTTCTCCCACAGCAGCAAAGGCAGAGCTGCAGACAGTGTTCCTGCAGCCCAGCTTCCAGAGAAGCACAAACCACCGGAGCTTCCGTCCCCATCTGTACTGGCCAGATCTTCTGTCTGCTCAGCTAGACCCTGCCATCTCAGGTCTTTGTTCCATGTTTTAATGAAGGGGCTGTTGCATTTTTGATCTTTCATCAGTCACTGAAAGAAAGCCTCTTAAACACAATTGATTTGTGTTGTCAAAAGGAACATAGAAAAAAAATTCATCCTCTTCTGCATTCTTTCATGTAACCTTCCATTCACCCTTTGTATTTCGACTTGCCTGATAATTCTTCCATGAGGACTGTCAGCAGGCAATTTGAACATGGACATTTGAAATCTGTAAAAGGGCCTGGAAGCCAACGAGGATGACACTTTTCCTTGTAGGATTGTTCCAGGTACCCTCCTCCACCTTGGATCCTTGGGGGTGGGGGACGAATTCCTCCCACCCAATTGCTTTTGATTATTTTTTTACTGCTGTCTGCCTGGCCAGCCTGCTGCTACCTTCCTGGACTTGAGAAGAAAAGACATCAAGTGGTAAGGAGAGAAATCTCCCCGTATTCTAGTAGTCTTGGTTTGGGGGGAGCTTTGATTGCATTTATTTATTTGCTTGCTTGCTTTTCTTAGTTTTTAGGAGAGGGGGCTGTGTATGTGTTATTTATTTTTACTATTTTTTTGGGTTAGAGAAGCGCTTTCCAGGTTTTAATTGGTTTAAAAAGATATTATTTGAGAATTACTGGCTTCTTTTCTGTTAAAAGTTTATAGGGGGGGCTTGGAACATCTGTTTTGTTTGCTTGATGGAATTGGACAGACAGCTCCTTCCTTGGCTTTTTTTTTATACTGTGCTTCTGAGGCCCAGAGGTCTGTTGTGTAAGTGGCACTGAACTCATGCTGTTTTCTCTTTCCTAATTTGTGGGTTCTTTGCTGCTTTTTAAATTGGTGGGTGGATAAGAGGTATTTTTTGCTCCGTGCATAGGGCTGATGGGAGGCTGGGATCTTGG
Source organism: Furcifer pardalis (assembly GCA_030440675.1). Taxonomy (NCBI): domain Eukaryota; kingdom Metazoa; phylum Chordata; class Lepidosauria; order Squamata; family Chamaeleonidae; genus Furcifer; species Furcifer pardalis. The sequence continues at coordinate 171,359,862 of CP126890.1, read as the reverse complement.
CTGAAGTGGCATCTTTGTGTGGTCTCTAGCAGTGGCGTACACTGGAGGATGGACTCTGGCTGAGGCTTTTCTTCTTTTTTATCGTAGTGCAGAGATTTGATTGATAGTTGGAGATGAACTTAGTTTCTGGTGCTACAATGGGCCTTCTGGCACTGCAGCTTGGCATAGAGTAGTTCTCAACCTTTTAAAGCAGGATCACATTCCCTCAGACAGCTTCAGGGGCCAGACAACCATTTTCCCTTTTCTCCACCACATGGCACTTCCTGGTGTGGTTGGGGGGGGGGGGGGATGAAATGGTTCCATGGGCCGTATCCGGCCCGTTGGCTGCAGTTTGAGAATCCCTGGGGTAGAGAGAGCCTTCTTAGGTAGAGGTAGGTCATTGAGTAGACAGACCTAGTCTACCTGTATGGTTGTTGTTTAATCCTGGCCTGATATTCTGAGTGGGTGGTCTTTTATTGTGGTGGGTGCAATTTGTGCACATTTTCTCCCCACACATCTACACAATATTGGTCTTAGAGGTCTTATAGAGAGATGAGTGACCAGGAACATTCATGGTGGGACTGGAGGTGGCAAGAAGAGAAAGACTCTGTGCAGAGGACTTCTGTACTTGCCAAGAGATCTAAGGGGGTAGTTTTCCATCCTGTGTAGTGCTGTAGGGTCCAGCCTGGCGTCTGTGTGTGTGTGTGTGAGACTCTGCCAGTAGCAGCAGGATGGTAGTGTCAGGGCCCAGTGGTGCCCCCTTCTTGTTCTGCTCCAGAGTTGTTGAACTCTCGTTCACTTCTTCTACCTTGTGTTTCTGTAAGGGAGCCATCAGAAGTTAGCTTCAGCCCTACGAAGCCTCAGGGAGAGTAGATGTGTTCATGGTCTCTGTGCAAGTTACACCTGTAGGTTCCTTCTGCGCTCGGGCAAATATTCTCAGAATCATCGAGAGCCTAATACAGGTACAGCAATACCTTGGATACCGTTTGCATCAGATAACGCTGAAACCGCATAATGTTAAGCAATCTGGGAGGAGAAAATTGCATCGAATAACGTTAAGATCCTATGGGGTGCATCGGGTAACGTTCGCTAAAGCCTGTGCCGGTTACAATGTATCTCTATGGAGTTTTAACGTTATCCGATGCATTATCCGATGCATAGGATTTTAACATGTATCGGATAACATTAAAAATCGGATAACACTAAGACTTGTGGAACCAAGTTTTAGCATTATCCGAGGTATTACTGTATGTTATTCTAGCCCTCTGCAATTATGCAGACTTCACCACCCAGCAGTTACTCCTCTTGCCCATTGATGGTTTTAACATCCACATGGCAGATAAAGGGGAGATTGGATGGGTTTTCTGAATTTACAAATGACCACCTGAAGAACTAGTCAAAGGTAGTCCTTCTTTGTGAGATCACATATATGATCGATTGAAAAGCTCACTTACCGGCTGGTGCAAAGTTATGCCAACACTCAAGATATTACAGCACAGTCAAATTATGCATCAAGCTTGCCCTTAACCTCTAGTTTGTAATTATTTACAAATGTCATGGTCTTCAGACCAAGTTGCCTCCATGCTGATTTCTTTCATCTGAAATCCTCTTAAGAAAGCTGCCAGAACAGCAACTGTTTTTGTAATTCCTTCAAATAAATGGGTGGTGATAATGGTGTCTCTTGCCAATTGATATGATAAAGTATCAGTATTCACTAGCCATTTAGATATGTGCTGGAGACAGTAACTAAGGTGTGGTTTCTAGTGACATTTTGGGCTTCCCCGAAAACCTGAGTTCATGGAGGAAGGCAGAATCCCCCCCCCCCCTCTTCTTATGGTTCTTGTCTCTCTTACTTCAGTTTTCAGTGTGTTTGTTTGGCAACTGGAAACAAGACTGGAAAACCAGGGTGGTGTTCGCCCACTAGTGCAGTGGTTTCCAAAGCACTGATCAGCCAATGTACCGTCTTAGGTTTCTGGGAATTGAAGTCTCCCTGTGGGGCGTGGGAACCGCTGCTCTAAAATGTAAAGGTTTCCACGAATAGACCATACGCTGGATCACATGGCATGATGGGCCAAGAGATGACTATGCATAGTAATTGTGGAACTGTGGAGTTGGAGTGGTTTGCAAGGACCACCTGGACGATTCATCATGCTCTGAGTGAAGGAAGTCCACAGCTATATCTTGTAGGTGAAACTGCCAATCTCTATTGACACATTAATATTTTATATTTAGTCCGCTTATCTTGTGTCATATGGAGTCATTTACTATGTGTTAGTCATCTACAACCAGCCTGTTTGTATTGCCGTATAAATGAAAAAGAACACTGTAGATCAGGGATTCTCAACCTGTGGGCCGGATGTGGCCCATGGCACATTTCATGTGCCCCCCCCCCCGCCTCAACCACACCAGGAAGTGCCATGTGGTGGAGGAAGGGCAAAATGGCCATCCAACCCTTGAAGCCGTCTGTGAGAGCGTAACCTGGCCCCTGGTTTAAAAAAAGGTTGAGAACTTCTGCTGTATAGGATTACCGTGTATACTTGAGTATAAGCTGAGCCGAATATAAGCCAAGGCCTCGGACTGGAGAGAGCGAGGACAGCTGCGTCCGGGGCTGGCGGCTTTAAGAAGAACCGCCGCCGCCTCGCCGGACATTGACGCCACTCTTCCCTGGCCTCGGACCGGGGAGAGCTATGTGGGTCTTTCCCCCTCCATCCCAAATTTGGCCGCTCTCTCAGCTAAGTTCGGCTGAGGAGAAAGAAGTCGCAGGGAAATGGATGTAGTGGGCTTAGTAAGTGGGGTAGAGTTCGAGATTTTTGTGGACTGTTCAAAGTGTTTTGATGTGTTTTTGAAATGAAATGAAATGTTTATGAATTCTTAATTTTGTAATCAGGATAGGGGATTTCTTGTAACGTTTTTGATGTACTTTTGATATGTGATTTTTGTGATGTAATATTTGTAGTTCTGAAACATTGTTTTGCTGTGAGCCGCCCAGAGTCGCTATAGGCGAGTGGGGTGGCATAAAAGTCGAACAATACAAATACAAGGTACCTAATTTTGTCCTGAAAATCCAGGAAAATAGATTGACTCAAGTATAACCTGAGAGTGGGAAATGCAGCAGCTGCTAGTGAGATTCTATAATCAAAATACATGACACTATTGTAAAATTAATTAAATTGTTGGCACATCTGAGACCCTTGTCATTGACCTGAATATAAGCCGAGTCCCCCTTTTTGGGGCTAAAAAACTAGGCTTATACTCTAGTATATATGGCAACTAGCTTTGCACTAGAATCTGGCTTTGGTTCAGTTAAGTGGGCTGAAAATGGGCCTTAAGGCATTCTTTCTTTTGCCCATCCTGCCATTTATTAGCCTCTAACTGCTGTCACTGAGTTTTAACAAAAATATTTCTCTTTTCTAGGGTGAGTTTGTGAATGAATATGTCGGTGAGTTAATTGACGAAGAGGAATGTATGGCAAGAATCAAATATGCTCATGAAAATGACATCACACATTTTTACATGCTTACTATTGATAAGGTATAGTACCTTTAAAAGTCTTAATTTGAATCTGATGTTAACCTAGATCAAGAAAAAAGTTCTTATCGTGAATTTTTATTTTGACAGTGAATGCAAGGTAAGTACATTTGTCAAAAGCAATTTCAGTCGAACATTTTTTGAAATAGTAGCCGTGTTAGTCTGTGGTTCAGGCATCTCAGAAAACAAAACAAACAAAATACAATAAAAAAACACGGTAGCACTTTAAAGACTAACTGCTATATTTTCACGGTTAGCTTACGTGTCTGATGAAGTGGACTTGATCCACGAAAGCTAACCGTGAAAATATAGCAGTTAGTCTTTAAAGTGCTACTGTGTATTTTATTTTGTTTTGTTTTCTGAGATGCCTCAGTTGAACAGAAGCTTTTGCCATCAATAAGGAAAGTGATAGGGAAAAGCTAATGTTTCTTCCACAGATTCTCTGGTTCTGTTCACTTGTTACTGAATCATAAGGAAGGCACATCTCATGAGGGTTTACACATGATGGCACCACCTGATCAGTTTTGCTATTTTCATTCTGAAGAGGCAAAGACTATTCTGATCTTTTAGACTTCTTCTTTGACCTAGAATGCAATAATTAACCAATCATCAATTCGCCAATCAACTAAGGTTCCAGCTCATGTGGAAAACTCACATAGATATAGCATTCTGCCTCTTCAGACAGTCACGTTTCATGATCAAAGTAATGGCAGGGAGTTGAGTTGCTATTCTGCCCCTTCTTAATAGTATCCAAATAAGGCCTTTAAAAAAGTGTGGCGGGTAGAGTCTAAGGCAGGGGTGCCCAAACTTTTTGGGCTGTGAGCCAATCATGTGTTTCAGAGAGCCGGTCACTAAGGCACGGAGGCCGGGTGCGGCTCCCAGCGCCAATTCATCCAGCCCGCAAAGCCCTCATGGCTCCTGGAAGTGGAAGTAAAACACGCCCGTACGGGAGTGTTTTACTTCCGCTTCCAGGAGCGATGATGGCTTCACGGGCTGGATGAATTGGCGCCGGGAGCCGCACCCCGGCCCTTAGTTTGGGCACCACTGGTCTAAGGACACTACATCAGGGATTTAGTTCGTGAATTTGATTGTGTACTTTTGACGAGTTGCCACAACGAAACTACAGCACTGACGAAAATAAGGATTATGCCGTATGAAAGATCGTCCCGGCAACTTTCAGGAATGCTAGGACTCAACGGCTAGGAGTGCAAATTGATGACATCGTTACACTTGGAAGTTGCCCTGTAAAAATGACATTTTTGTTAGAGGCGTCCAGTTGTCGGTGAGCTAGCGACCAAACCACTCAACCGATTGTAGTGATCCAAAGTGTGTTAGATAGAGGATAAAATAACCTATGATATGGCACTATTAGAATTTTGTTTGGGCTTTCCAAAAAGTTTTTATGACGTTTATCCAAAAGTCCTCAACCAGAATCCTGAAAAAACTCAGATAAAAAGGACAAATCTGTCTGAAATCAACCAAAACCACTTTCCATGGTTGATAAGAGGTTGCTGATGAGGACGCTGGATAGTTTTGCTGTTTCCAACAGATTTGTCCCTTTCATTTGAGCATTTTTGTGATGTCATTCAAGGATTTTTTTGTAAACGTCATAAGAACTGTTTCTGAAGTCTGACCAAAATTCTAATAGTGTCATAGCAAAGTTATTTTATCCTCTATCTAATGTACTTTGTATCACCTCGATCGGTTGCGTGGTTTGGTCGCTGGCTCACCGACTAGGGGACGCCCCCATCTAAAATCATGTTTGTTTGTTTTTTACAATCGATTCAGTCAGTTTTATTTATTTACAGTCCATGACCAGCATTTTTTTTCTTTGACAATTGCAAGACAATGTATTGCAAGAAATTGGAAAAATAACCTAACATTGAAAGTGGAGGAATGGTACAAAGAAATATGGAACATTGCATTGAATGAGAAGCTGACATGGGAATTGAACCAAAGGGTATAATTAAGGAAAATAAATTTTGGGAAATATGGAAATCATTTGTGGATTATACACTGTATAAAGGTAAAGGTGGTAGACCAGTACCAGAACAACTGAGTTTTTAAAAGCAGTAATATAACTGCTAAGGCAAACAGTCTCTAGGACTTTGTAAATATCATGTTTGTTTTGTTACTATGTTTTTGAAATATTGGGCTTTCCGACCCATTTGCCGGCTCCTGGGGGGTCGGGGGACCCAATCCGTGCTGTTTCCAAAGTTCCCCCACCTCCCTGGAGGCTGCACCAAGCCAAAACGTCGGGATTCAAATCCCGACATTTTAACTTGCTGCAGCCTCTAGGGGAACAGGATTTTTTTTAAATGTTGTGCGATCAGTGCATTGCACAATGTTAAAAAATGGATAATGACGACACTTGTGGAACCAAGTCTCATCATTATCCGAGGTACTAGTGAATTGAGGTTTGGGCAGAATAGTTCCAGGATTTTTGCTTTTAATCATTAACATAAATTATAATTACTATTAATAAATCTCATCAAAATATCCTGGGTATTTTGAAGTTGTATTTCTGCTATGTGAATGGAAAATCTGTATGTTAAAACAGGGGTGCCCAAACTACGGCCCAGGGCCTGGATGCGGCCCCCCTCCACAGTTCATCTGGCCTGCGAAACCCTTATTGCTCCCGGAAGTGGAAGTAAAATCCACCAGTACGGGCAAGTTTTACTTACACTTTCGGGAGCGACGAGGGCTTTGTGGGCCGGATAAATTGGTGTTGGGGACCGCATCCAGGCCTTAGTGACTGGCTCCCTCCCTGAACATGATCAGCCCATGGCCTGAAAAGTTTGGGCACCTCTGTTAAAATGATCTTAAAGTACAGTAATACCTCGGATAATGCTAAGACTTGGTTCCACAAGTCTTGGTGTTATCCAATTTTTAGTGTTATCTGATGCATGTTAAAATCCTATGGGATGGATTGGATAACGTTAAAGCTCCATAGAGATACATTGTAACCGCACAGGCTTTAGCGGTTGTCATCCGATCCATCCCATAGGACCTTAACGTTATTCGATCCAATTCTCCTCCCCAGATTACTTAACGTTATGCGATTTTAGCGTTATCCGAGGCTAACGTTATGCGAGGTATTACTGTACCTGTATAAAGCTTCAGGAAGTGTTATGTAGTTATTGCAATGATATACAAGTTGCACTGTATATATTAGCATTGCTTGGGAATATTGAGTTGACCTCTAAAACACAGATTAAATAAATATGTGTGATTAAGTGTACATAATTGATTAGGTATTGTAAGAGTGGTCCAGTGTTGGGCATCAAGCCGTTTCCCACCAGTTCAGTCAGAACCAGGAGCAGAAATTCCGGCTTGTCCCACCCAGCCAGGTTTTGAAATAAAATAGTCCTAATTCTGATGCAACGCAGGGCTTCCCCCCTGGCCACGCCCACCATGCCACACCCATAGTGTGGCAGTAAAATGTTTTGGAGCCCGTCACTGGAGCGGTCATTTTCAAGTGTTGCTGTTACTAATCAGCTTCCGTTTTGCTGTATTCCTGACATCTAGGACCGTATCATTGATGCTGGACCCAAAGGAAATTATTCTCGTTTCATGAACCACAGCTGTCAACCAAATTGTGAAACTCTGAAATGGACAGTGCATGGTGATACTCGTGTAGGACTATTCGCTGTGTGTGACATCCCTGCAGGTACATGCCACGTGTCAGAAATAACACATTTACAGCTCAAGTGGGTGGCATGCAGTTTCAGTTCCATCAAGAGTTTAAGTTGAGGTTCCTGTGGAAGCTGCGGCATGTGCAAAACGTGGCAGCCGGTTGTTTCCTCTCCTAGCTTTCTCACAAGCTTTTTTTGTTCTTCCATGTTCATGTTACTGGTGGAAAGGGAAACCCGTGACAAATGTGTGAAGATATGCATGCTTTTGAGACGGTTGCATTAACCTCCCGTGTTCTTGTTCTTCCTTACCCAGGGACAGAACTAACTTTTAATTATAATCTTGACTGTTTGGGCAATGAAAAAACGGCGTGTAAATGTGGAGCCCCAAACTGCAGTGGCTTTCTCGGAGACAGACCAAAGGTATGTGCAGCACATGAGGACGTACCATTTTGCCACTGGTGCTGTTTCTATCCCAGGATCACACTTGGGACTCATCTCAGTGGCTGAAATCTTGTTGTGCTGCTCCTCATGCACAACAAGCAGTGGCATTTTGGGGGGGGGAACGCCGCCCCTGGACTTCCTAGTGGCCGGGGTGAAGAGGCTGCTGCGGGGTCACAGGAACCAGAACCCTCCACCGCTCCCGGCATCCTGGGGCCCCGCAGGGCTGGCAAATTTGGCCTACGCTCCAGGCGGCTGAAGCCCACGCTACACCACATTGCCACTGATTAAAGGCTCCCTTTCAAGCTTTTGAGATACACAGGACTGCCTCCTTGTGAGCAAGATGCATAGCCAAAAAGACTGCCTTTAATTATATTGGTGCCTTTCACCAGCGGCAATTTGCTCCTGCTGTCGTCCCTGAGACACACATGCAGGGCTGTGCAATGGAATTGAAGCCGACATTTGAACAACTAACAGTGGGCAGTAACACAGACTTCATAAATGTAAAGGGGCTGCGGTGACTCAGTGGGGTTAAGAAGCTCGCCTTGCTAGCTGGAAGGCTGGCAGTTCGAGACCCGGGTACTGCATGACGGATTGAGTGCTCGTCTCTGCCCCAGCTCCTGCCAACCTAGCAGTTTGAAAGCAAGAAATTGCAAGTAGATAAATAGGGACCACTTTGGTGGGAAAAGATCTTGGGGACATGAAAGAAGACTCTTGGGTGTCCCCTGAGCAGAGTTTCTGCAGCAAAAATCCTTTCAACCCAGAATAACTTCTGGCATAAAATAATAATAATTGTTATTACTATTAATGTAAAGCTATCAAGTCTAATACCATTAAAGGAAAATTATGCAATCCATCATTTAATACCTAAAATTCTGATATTTTAAAGAAACCTAACTTGGTTTTGACAAAAAGATTTGTTTATTCCCTCCCCACCTTTCCTGGGAAGAGAATTTCTCTGAGAAGGCAATTCCAGAACTGTTGTGTGCTTTTTTCTGCCTGCCTTTTCTAATCCGATTTCTTGCCTGATATTTAGATCAGGATCCCCAAAATGGGGGGTTGGAGAATATTTGGGATTTTGAAAAAGAAAATGTTGCCCTGTCATAAAAAATACCCATAAAGATGGGGTTAAAACAAAGAGGAACTCGCCCAGGGGGGCCTGGACAGAAAGCACAAAGGAACTCCTGGGCAGGAAACACCTCTTTGAGACAACATTTTTCTGTGTGGATATTTTCCATAGAAAAGCAGATTGATTAGACGAAGAAATCTACTGTATAACTTGTGTGCTAGAAATAAAGTTTGTCTAAGAGTCCGGGTTGTCACTTCACCACATACCAGCCTCCTAATTTTGGGATTTTTTTTTTAATTTCAAGAAAAGAAATTGAGGGGAGCAGAACTCAAAAGTTAGCAACCTCACCCTTTGACTCTGCCAGTCTTTTGCCTTCCTTTCTCACTACTAAGCCGACGGTCGGGTGTACTGGACAGCTCTTACAGAGGCCAGAAGTGGCCCTTTTAGAGCAGGGGTTCTCAACCTGTGGCCCCATTTCATGTGTCTCTCTCCCTCTCCCCCCCCCCCCCCGGCTGCCTCCATCACACCAGGAAGGGCCATGGGGTGGAGGAAGGGCAAAATGGCCGTCCGGCCCCTGAAGCTGTCTTGAGGGATCGTGACCCAATGGCCCCCGGGCTTAAAAAGGTTGAGAATTCCTGTTTTAGAGACTGAAATTCAGTAGCAAGTCACAACTAGAGATGGGCCACTGGATTGGTGGGAACTTGATGAACCAACAACTAACGCATAGATCCCATGGGCCCATCTCTAGTTGTGATTTACTGTTGGATTTCAGCAAGTAGGTTTCTGAAATTAGAAATCAGACAGAAAACCACATGCGGCCCTAGACGACAATGCCTTTGGTTAGGGTTGCGTCCTTTGGCAACCATTGGCTAGCATGTGAAGTTGACTTGAAGTTCGTATATTCCTTTTTCACCTTCTCTTGGTAGAAGGCTGCATCAGTTTAAACCTCACCATGCTCTGTGAAACCTTGAAGAAACAAAGGTATGGACGATACACAACGATGCAGTCATTGCATTATTATTATTATTATTATTTATTGAATTTATTACCCCGCCCCACTCGGGAGAACCCGACTCTGGGCGGCTTACATCGTCATAAAACAGAGGTAAAAGATAAAAACATATAAAATCATGAAGTTTAAAAGATTATCTAAAATTATTTGAAGTAAAAACAGTGCAGTGCATTATCATCTAATGCAGGGGTGCCCAAACTTTTTGGGCTGTGGCCGGGTCACATGGTTCAGGGGCAGGCCATTATGGCCTGGGGGCCGGATTCGGGCCCTGGGCTGTAGTTTGGGTTGAAGACGGCTTATAAAGGTTGGAGCCCCGCTAGATGTGTTTGTTGGCTATGGGGCTCCAGTAATACGGGGTCCCATGCTGGGTGGCTGATCTGATGGGGTGCCCACCCTTCCTCTCTTTTAAACTTTTTTTTAACCTTTTAAAATTTTTAATCTTTTAAATTTTTGAGTTTTGTCTAAAAAAATAATTAATTTTGAACCTTTGGGTTTCAATTTCTAAATTTGTAGGGATATGGTGGGATTGTTTAGTTTGTTTTGTACTCATAATGTATATTTTTTTTGGTTTTCTGTAAGCCGCCTAGAGTCAGGTTCGCCTGATTGGGGTGGAATAGTAAATCTAAATTAAATAAATAAAAATAGATGCTAATGCCAGCTTTTCTTTTGTGCTAATCAAGATGTTCTCCCTAGATCTATACTAAAACAAAGCAGTCAAACTTCTATGCTGCCCCATAGCGCGCGCTCTGGGCGGTTCACAAGTTAATTATCATTTTGCCCCAACATGCTGGGTACTCATTTTACCAACCTGGGGAAGGTAGGTTGGAAGGCTGGGTCAACCTTGATCCTGGCCAGGATCTAACTCACAGTGTGTTGGCTGCAGTTTCACCACTGCACCAAAAGAGCTACTATTCAAAGCTTCTTACATTTCTTAACCAGGCATTCCTCTACATGTCGGAAATTCTTATTTTTCTATTTTATATATATATATTTCAGAATTCGTCTTCTAATGCTTCAGAGGAGAAAAGGAAGGCGAAAAGAAGAGCGAGGAGACGCAAAGCCAAGAGCGAGGCAAGGAAAAAATCTGAGGACTACTGTTTCCGCTGTGGTGACGGAGGCCAACTGGTGTTATGTGACAAAAAGTCTTGTACCAAGGCCTACCATCTGTCTTGCCTCGGCTTGGTGAAACGCCCGTTTGGTGAGTAAAACGAAATCGTGCATTGACAGACATTCAGCTTCCCCAACAAGATTACTTCCTGCTTTGGACCATCTAAGTTTAGAATCCCCACCTCCCACCCACCCCCCAAAACAACAACAACAACAACATGGTAATAGAAGATAAATCGGGGTGAAATCCAGTTGCCATATCCCCCCCCCCTTTCATGGTCTTAGAACATGTCAACCCAGCTGGTTCTAATTTGCTAATTCTTTTACGTTGCTAGGATTTTTCTGAACCTGTTCTGTATTTTTTTTAATTATTATTTTTTATGGGTTTTTTTTTTTGTTGTGGAAGGACAGGTTGTACTTACCAGTAACTGTCGTTCTCCGAGTATGTTGTTTGGGGATCCACACTGATGGGTTCTGCGCCTGCACTGAATCCTAAGCGGAGCTGAAAAGCTAATTGGATAAAAGTTTTAAATGTGGGACCGCCCACCATGCCCAACCCCTTCTGGCGCCATTTCGCGCTCCTCAGTTTGATACTAGAGCTGCCCGCGAAGCATAAGGCCATCTCAGGCCGGCAGCCTTGAGGGGAGGTAGGGTTGGGTTGTGTGAAACCCCAAACAACATACTCGGAGAACGACAGTTACTGGTAAGTACAACCTGTCCTCCTTCGTGTTGTTTGGGGATGCACACTGATGGGTGACTAACAAGCTCACTTACTTGGATGGTGGGCAGCCGGCGTCCTGAGATGCAGGAGAACGTGAAGGCATCATGGATGGGTGGTCATCAACAAAGAGGATCGGAGACCTGCCGTCAGGATGGATCTGCCCTGTCTGACATCAGCAGCAGACCTTGTGTCAACCCGGTAGTGGGTGATGAAGGTAGAGGCCCTGGACCAAGTAGCGGCCTTGCAGATGTCCTCCATCGGGATGCCCTCTAGGAATGCAGTGGAGGAGGCCAATGTCCTGGTGGAATGGGCCCGGACATGGGGAGGCGGTGGCAGGGATGACATCTCATAGGCCAGGTAGATGGTGCTTGAGATCCACTTGGAGAGTCTCTGGGCAGACAGAGATTGTCCCTTGGACTTGCCACCATAGGCCACGAACAGTTGTTTGGCTCTCCTGAAGGACGCAGTTCTTTGTGTGTAGAACAGCAAGGCCCTCCTGACATCCAACGAGTGCCACACACTCTCTTGTGCAGACGAATGATTCAGGAAGAATGCTGGAAGCGTGATGGACTGGGCCAGGTGAAATTCAGTCAGGACTTTGGGCAGAAAGGCCAGGTCTGGATGCAATACTACCCTATCAGGGTAGAATTTAAGGAAAGGAGGGTCAGACCTTAGGGCTGCTAGTTCTCCTGCCCTCCGGGCAGAGGTGATGGCTACGAGAAAGGCAGTTTTGTAAGAACCAAACTTAATGTCCACTGTAGCCATGGGCTCAAAGGGCGCCTTCGTGAGCGCGGTGAGCACAACAGTGAGAGACCACTGAGGAGGTGGTATCTTTACCGGAGGGTAGGCATTACGCAGTCCCTGGAGGAATCTTTTAACAGTCTTGTCTCTGAAGGCGGAGGACAATACTGATGAAGGTGGGGCCTTGGCCACCACCGCAGCCAAGTGGACCTTTAAGGATGAGTGTGCAGATCCTGACTTGGCCAGGTGCAGGAGGTAGGACATCACGTCCTGCAGGGATGCGGTCGCTGGATGCCAGAAAGTCCATGAAGCGACGGTACTTGGCATCGTAGGACTTCCGTGTGGAAGGCTTCCTTGATAGTTCAAGGATCCGTGCTAGGTCGGGCGGATAAGCCAGGCCGTCAGGTGCAGGCTCGGCAGATCCGAGTGTAGGATCCGACCGTCCCCCATGCGGAGGAGATTCGGATCGGTGGGTAGGCGAAGGAAGTCGCAAGCCAGGGTCTGGAGCAGTGGGAACCAAGGCAGGCAGGGCCAGGACGGGGCGATCAAGATCGTCCATGTGTTCTCCGCATGGATCCGTACCAGGACCCGTTGGATGAGAGGGATCGGTGGGAACATGTACAGCAGATCCTGATGCCACGGCACCATGAAGGGATCGCCCTCCGATCCGTGGCCGATCCTCGCTCGGGAGCAGTAACGGCGGCACTTGGTGTTGGCTTGTGTCGCGAACACGTCGAGGTTCGGTGTGCCCCACCGTCGGCACAGACGGTCGAACACCGATCCGTCCAGCTCCCACTCGTGCATCGCCGTCCCTTTGCGGCTCAGAGAGTCCGCAACGGAGTTCAAGGTGCCCTGGATGTGGACACCTATGGGGAACACGTGTACCTTCAGGCACCACTCCCAGATCTGGACAGCCAGGTGAAGGAGGGAGAGAGACTTGGTTCCTCCTTGCCGGTTGAGGTAGGCTAGGGTCGTGGTGTTGTCCGAGGCGATCTGCACCACGTGGCCCGCTATCGAGAGTCTGAAGGACCTCATCACCTTCCACACCGCCAACAGTTCGAGGAAGTTGATGTGGTGGCTGGCCTCTGTGGGTGTCCAGACCCCGTGGACCGGTAACCCGTGGCAGCACGCACCCCATTCATGCGTGCTCGCATTTGTGGTGACCTGGATGGATGGTGCGGGAAGAGTGAAGAGCTTGCCCGCGGCCACATTGCGGTCCATCGTCCACCAGTTCAATTGGTCTTGCAACTCGGGAGTCGGTGTGAGCCACTTCCCGAGGTCGTCGTGGGTGCTGTCGAAGGAGGCGAGGAGCCACGACTGGAGCGACCGCATCTTGAGCTTGGCTTGCGAGATCACCACCGTGGTCGACGCCATGAGCCCTAGTAAGCGGAGGGCGTCCCTCGCACGGACGCGACGCCTGCCTTGGATCCGTGCCACCACCCCACGGATGTCGAGTAGACGTTTGGGTGGAGCGTAGGCTCTCAAAGCCAGAGAGTCCAGTACGGCTCCGATGTAGTCTATTCTTTGAGTTGGGGTCAACTGAGACTTCTTGTAGTTGACCCGTAGACCGAGACTCTGCATGAGGGCCAGGCAATGAGCAACATCGTCCTTGGCTTTCTGTTGGGTTGGGGAACAGACCAACCAGTCGTCTATGTACAGGAACACTTGGACACCTTGCAGCTGAAGATGAGCAGCCACCGGCGCCATGCACTTCGTGAAGACCCTCGGAGCGGTGGAGAGGCCGAAGGGTAGACAGGTGTACTGGTAGATGTCGCTGCCCACCTGGAAGCGGAGGAAGCGACGATGTTCCCTCCTGATGGATACGTGGAAGTAGGCATCCTTCAGGTCGATGACGGTGAACCAGTCCCCGCGGTTGATCAGTGGGAGGATGGAGTGAAGAGTCACCATCCGGAACTTCCTCGCGTCGATGTGTTTGTTGAGGAGACGGAGGTCCAGGATGGGACGCGACCCCCCGTCTTTTTTGTCCACGAGGAAGTAGCGGGAGAAGAACCCTTCATCAGACTCCGACGCTGCGACCGGTTCTATGGCGCCCTTCTCCAGGAGAGCTGAAAGTTCTTCTTGGAGCGGTGGAGACGGATCGGTGACACGGACCCGTCCTACAGTAGGGCATCTCTTGAACTCGATCGCGTAGCCAGAGTCTAAGATGACTAAAACCCACTTGTCTGTGGTGATGGCAGACCACATGGACAGGTATTCCGCCAGGGGACGGTATGGTAGAGTCTCGGTCACGGAAGAGTCAAACGCGTTGCTTCCCCTTCCGTTCCGTCCGCTTACCGGTGTGATGGCGCTGCTGGTAGCACGGACGGGTGGTTTGCTGCCTTGGTCTGTAGGGCTGGTACCGGGAGTAGTCCTCCTGCCTCTGTGGCTGGCGAGGCTGGTAGGATGGGCCTGCCTGTGATGTTGACGGCTGGTCCTGATGGTACCTGCTGGCTCCCCGGCGTGGGGCTCGGAGCTATTTTATGGTGGCGTAGTCCCCTTTCAGCTCCCCCACGGAGGTGTCCGTTTCCTTGGCGAACAGCCCCTCGCCATCGAAAGGCAGTTCCTCTACGAGCCGCTTGACGTCGTCCTGCAGGTCAGCCGAACGAAGCCAGGCGTGCCGGCGAAGTTGGATGGCAGAGGCCAAGTTCTTCGCCTCCAATTCCGTAACGTGCCTTCCGGTCCGGATCTGTTGGAGGGCCAGCTGGTTGCCTTCCAGGCAGACTTTCTCGAACTCTGTTCGGTGTTCAGGTGGCAGCATCAACTTGAAGGATTCCGCCTTCTCCCATAGGCGGCACTGGTAGCCGCCCATGGCCGTCGCATAGTTGGACGCACAGAAGGACAGGGAGGCATTGGCGTAAAACCTCCTGCGGCAGGAGGTCCAACTTCTTCCCCTCTTGCGTGGACGGGAGGGGGGTGCTGCTCACCGGGGTTCGGTGTTGGGAACCCTTGACCACGCGGGAGTTCGGTGCCGGGTGGATGTGTAGGAAGTTGGAGTCGTCGAGAAGTCTGTACATGGAGTCCACTCTGTTGGACACCGAGTGGGACAACACAGGCTTTTTCCACACTTCCTTGGCCGCCTTGGCGATCTTCGGGAGGAGGCCCAAGCGGACGGGGACCAACTCCCTCCGATCGGCCATGGCGCAAACCACATCCTCACACTCTTCCAGGGGAGCCTCCGCCCTGATCCCGAGCGTGGATCCGAGGCGGGTGATCAGCGCCGTGTAGGTCCTCTGGTCCTTCAGCTGGGAACCGTGGACCGATCCAATGTTGTCGGGGGACTTGCCAGCGGCAACTGGCGGCGGCTGATCCTCCTCCTGGTCCGACGAGTCGTCGGAGCCTTCCGACCGCTCCGAGATGCTGGGCGGTGGTAAGAAGGCCTCGGGGTCCAAGTCCGACCAGTACGGCCTGGCGGTCCTCGCATCGCTCCCCGGTAAAGGCAGCTGGTACGGAGGGAGAGAGGCCTCCGACTGTGCCTGCTCCACGCGGTGCCTCTTCGGAGCCAGGCCCTCCTCACAGAGTGGTGGTGCCTCCGGAGCTGGTTCGGGGGGCAGAGGAGCCTCCATGAAAGCCGGCGGTAGTGGCTGAGGGACCCGGAGCTGGACGACCAACTTCTGCACCATCGCCTCAACAAGCGGGGCGATGAGGCTCAACTGGACCGACAGCTCGGAAGCCGGGCCAGGAACCACAGAAGAGGCGAGAAGAGAGGTGGTCCTCCGCGGCGGTGGTGGCGGAGGAGTTTCCAGTGGAGGCGGTGGTGGGCTAGGAGCCCTCTCCGGCATGGCGGTGCCCGGAGCGTCGACCAGCATCCTACCCGGTGTTGGCGGAGCTGCTACCGGGACAGACGCTAGCGAACGTGGCGGCAAAGAGGGAGCTGGCCTCGGGGTCAACGGAAGAGAAGATGTAGAGCTTCGGCGCTTCTTCTTCTCTTTCTTATCCTTCCTTTTCTCCTGCTCCTTCTTACGTTTTAACAGTTCTGCGGCCAATGGCCGCGAAGAAGGAGCAGAGGTCGAAGGAGTGGATGTTGAGGCAGCCGCCTGCTCTGGAGCTGGGGAAGTTGGCGGCGCAAGTGCGGCCTCCATCAGGTAGGCTTGAAGACGGTACTGGCGGTTTTTCAACGCAGTCTTCGAGAAGCCTCGGCAAACCGTGCAGGTCTGGACCTGATGGTGTTCCCCCAGGCAGCGGAGGCAACGCATGTGTCCGTCCTTGCTCAGAAACTTTCTATTGCAGGACGGACACTGCTTAAAGGCAGCTGCTGAGGCCATCCACCGAAGTAGATGGCCTAGTGCAAAAAATTATCCCGGCCGGGAGGCCCCGACACGAGATTGCAACGAAGGTTTTTGTTTTTTTGTTTTTAGCGGTGGCTGAGGGCGAGCCCCCAGCCACGCGAGGACCAAGGGATTGTGAGTCCCCTGGTCCGAGAAAAAATTTTACTAGAAAAAATTGAAGATTTCTGAGATAATCTCAGCTAAGAAACTCACAGCTTTTTTTCCAGGCTCCTGCTCGTGCAGTGGAAAAAAGCAAACTGAGGAGAGAGCGTGAAATGGTGCCAGAAGGGGTTGGGCATGGTGGGCGGTCCCACATTTAAAACTTTTATCCAATTAGCTTTTCAGCTCCGCTCAGGATTCAGCGCAGGCGCAGAACCCATCAGTGTGCATCCCCAAACAACACGAAGGAGAACTTTATTTCCCTTTGGTCAGAGCCACATTGGGAGTTTTGTTAATCCAAAGTATTGTAAGTAAAGCTGCCTTTATGGATGACCAAATGCTAGATCCACCCCTTTGGCTTAGAAACGTCAAGGCTAACCGATGAGGTGGAAGTAGCTTCTCTTCGTAGGTCACGGCCATCTTGGAAGCACCCCTTCCCAACCCAGCCATCGCCAGAAGATAACAGCATGCAAAACCTTTTTGTACTTTTCTTCTTTAATACAAAGCACCGTTAGGATGTAATTGTACTATCCTGGATACTGGATTTCTCCCCCTCACCCCAATAAGAGCTAATTCTTTGAGTTCAGGGGGCCAGTCAATTTGGCCCACAGGCCGGATCCGGCCTCTAATCCCAATCCATCCGGCCCGCAAAGCCCTTGTCATTCCCGGAAGCAGAAGTAAAATGTGCCCATATGGGATTCAGGTTTAGATGCTGGGTTCTACGGGCGCGTTTTATTTCTGTTTCCGGGAGCAACGAGGGTGTTGTGGGCTGGATGAATTGGCATTGGGGGGGGGGGGCAGATCTCTGTCCTCTAGGATATCCTCTTCCTTGGCACAATTCAGTTAAAGCCCTCATGACCAGAGTTCCAAGACACTTGTGTCTTTTTCTAGACCCTGTCAAGGTGCAATGCAGGGCAAAACAACCGTCTGGCCCTCAAAGCTGACCGAGAGCATTACCGTCTGGCCCCCAACTTGGAACAGGTTGAGAACCCAATCCTAGATCTTTGTCCTATGCAGACGGCATACCTGGAATATTCTCTCAGACCGATAAACAGCTGCTTTTGCCTTCCTTAGTGGGGGCTCATTGGTTAGGAAAACTGGAAGTCCTTGGTATCTGCAGTATCCTCCCGTCACCTCTGTGGTCGCTGCTGATTACTGAGCATCCCAAGGATTCCTAATCCTGTTTCTAGCGACTCCAAATCACTGTCCATACAAGAGTCATTTTTCCTTCTCCGTGTCACATTCCTCCAGGATCTTCTCTCCAGTATAGGAGTTCTTCATGTGCAAGAACATTCCCATCATGTTCCAATTCCCCCACCTCAAAAAAGTGCTGGACTCTGTCCAGGAAAATGTGGAAAGGCAGGACTCAAACTGGGGAACTTTTTTACAGCCAGACAGCAGAGAATCCAGCTGTAGATCCCTTTCTTCCATCTTGGCTAAGACACTGTACGCTTTGCATTTCCCCAGGCGTGTCTATACAGTAATACCTCAGATAATGTTTACCTCGGATAATGCTAAAATCGCATAACGTTAAGTAATCTGGGGAGGAGAATTGGATCGAATAACGTTAAGATCCTATATGGGATGGATCGGATAACAACCGCTAAAGCCTGTGCGGTTACAATGTATCTCTATGGAGCTTTAACGTTATCCAATACATCCCATAGGATTTTAACATGGATCGGATAACACTAAAAATCGAATAACACCAAGACTTATGGAACCAAGTCTTAGCGTTATCCAAGGTATTACTGTATATCAATAACAATTACACTTATCTACCATCTCAAAATGCATATAACATTTTGCCCCCAACAAGCTGGGTATTCATTTTACCGGCCTCAGAAATAGGGTCAACTCAACCTTGATCCTGTCACAATCACACTCAAATCTTGAGCAGTTTTGGTTACAGTTCACTGTGCCCTGGGGGTCTAGGTCCGGAGTTGCTGATCTTTTAAAGTTGGGATCTGGGTCACACTCAGAAAGTTGAGGGGGCCAGACTGCTGGCCCCCCCCCCTGCCGTTTATGGCTGCCGTGTGTTTATGATAGCTGTGAACTCATTTACGGCTGTCGTAAGCGCATCCATGGCCGGTTCCCGTGGCAGTAGCGAGTGCTGGATTCACTGCATGCCAGATCCGGCCCAGGGGCCACAGGGTGCCTACCCCTGGTCTAGATCATTGGAAGCATCTCATTGTTGCCAACAAACAATAGAACCATTGTCATAATGTAGGAACACAGAAAGGTGTCTTGTACTGTGTCAAACTAAATAGCCTATATAGGCCAGTATTGATGCACTCTGTAGTGGGTAAACATGGGACTGACATTCAGCATTTTTCCCTCTAAAGGCCTGCGATGCATTTTTAGGCCTGTCCTAGGTAGTTTCTATGCAGTTACCTAAACCATTGTTAAAGTAATGCACAGTTCTTCACAATTAGTATAATGCACAGAAGTGCCTCAACATATTACTGTATATACTCGAGTATAAGTCTAATTTTTTAGCCCCCAAAATGAGGTCCAAAAGGGGGACTCAACTTATACTCGGGTCAACAATCCCGAGGGTCCCAAAACTCTGGTGATGCAAATTCAAATTTCCAGTTTAAAAAAAGCACTAACTACCGTAAAAACTCAAAAACATAACCACACAAATGTCTAAATTAATTTATTTTACCATATTTTCATGTATTTTAATTATTGAAACTCACTAGCAGCAGCTGCATTTTCCACCTCGACTTATACTCAAGTCAATCTATTTTCCTAGTTTTACAGGTCCAAATCAGGTACCTTGACTTATATTCGGGACGACTTATAGTCAAATATATACAGTAATATCAAAGAAAGCTGTTTCAGAGTTACACGGTGCAAAAACCGGAGCAAGGCAAAACCTTTATTGGGTCGCAAAAATCAAACTCTATACAGTAATACCTCGGATAACGCTAAGACTTGGTTCCACAAGTCTTGGTGTTATCCGATTTTTAGTGTTCTCCGATGCATGTTAAAATCCTATGGGATGTATCGGATAACGTTAAAGCTCCATAGAGATACATTGTAACCGCACAGGCTTTAGCGGTTGTTATCCGATCCATCCCATAGGACCTTAACGTTATTCGATCCAATTCGCCTCCCCAGATTACTTAACGTTATACGATTTTAGCGTTATCCGAGGTATTACTGCACAGTAATACCCCGGATAACGATTGCACTGGATAACGCTAAAACCGCATAACGACAACAAATTTTGGGGGAAGATTTGCACCGGAGAACCTTCTTTTTAGCGTTATCCGATAGTCGTTCTTAGCAGCAGGGTGGCTGGAAAGCTGAACGGGGTTCTCCGTTCAGCTTCCCAGCCACCCTACAGCTACGGAGGCAGGGGTGGGGTGCGGCCACCCCATAGCTGTGGAGGCAAGGGTGGATGGCTAGGGAAGCAGACAGGGAGTCCCCGTCAGCTTCCCCACCCACCCTGCAGCTGTAGATCGGGTCCTCTGATCTCTCTGGAGCAGGCAGGGGACCCGATCTACAGCTGTTACTGGGCTTACGTCCGTTTTTTTTTTAACCAATTTTGGGCTCCCTGACCACAACCACCACCCCCGGCCGGGTCCAAGGTGGTGGGAAGACCCAATCCAAGCTGTTTCCAAAGTTCCCCCACCTCCCTGGATGCTGCAGTAAGCCAAAATGTCAGGATTCAAATCCCAATGTTCTGGCTTGCTGCAACCCCAAGGAAACAGGGCTTTTTTTAACATTGTGTGATCAATGTATTGTACAACGTTAAAAACCGGATAACAACAAGACTTGTGGAACCAAGTCTCATCGTTATCCGAGGTACTATTGTACTTGTTTTCGTCAATCAAGCTCACTTCTTCAGGCACGCACTGGGGGTTTTTTTCTGTTTAGTGTAGGAAAATTATAAACGAAAGTTCCTGAAGTTCATGGGAGATGTTTTTTAGAACGGAGTTTGAAGAAACCGCGAACTGCATTGGATGGCTGTTGGCCAGGTAGCATTCTCCAAACAAAAGGGAACCAGGGTCGTATATGCCCCTCCCATATATCTGTAGCAATGTAAGTATCAGAGCAGATCTATAGTGTGTGCCTATTTTTGAATTCATACCGTCTCCTTTTATCTTGGCAGGCAAGTGGGAATGCCCGTGGCATCACTGTGATGTGTGTGGCAAGTTTTCAATCTCCTTCTGCCAGTTTTGTCCAAACTCTTTTTGCAAGGCTCATCAAGACGAGACTGTGCTTGAGACTAACGCAAGTGGACAGCTGTTCTGTTCGGATCACGTTGGAGAGAACTTTGCTAAAAAGAAAATGAAGGCGCCCGCTAGAAAACGAGCCACGCTGAAGTATAAGAGAAGGCAAAGGAACCAATGGAAGAGGAGGGAGTGTAAATAGCGCTGAACTGCTCCTTCTGCCGCCAGGGCTGCCTTGTAGATAAGTTGTGAATAGGACCAGGGAGGGAGACCTCTTTTACCCGGGTTGCGCGAGTAT
Source organism: Furcifer pardalis (assembly GCA_030440675.1). Classification (NCBI taxonomy): domain Eukaryota; kingdom Metazoa; phylum Chordata; class Lepidosauria; order Squamata; family Chamaeleonidae; genus Furcifer; species Furcifer pardalis. Next base: position 171,338,726 of record CP126890.1, on the reverse strand, counting down.
TGGGTTTGGGGCCAATTGTTTTTAATCCACTGAGCCAATCGCCGCAGGGCGTTCTGCTGTACCTGCACTGATCATGAACTGGGCCGTGCCATGTCCAGACACTTTCAGGATAAACCAGGTCTACTCCTCCTGCAATAATGACCACACTTGGAACTATTAGAAAGGAAAGCATTCTTTCCAGGACTTCCGACTTGTGTTGATTTTCAGCCAATTAAGGCATAAGCTCTTAGTTTTTGAAAGTATTAGTCACCACTCAAACGTTTAAATACTACTTAAGAAAGACATGAGAAACTCAAATTAAAAACTGAAAAATGTGTGGAGAAACCGGCCTGCCAAATTGTACTGACCGACGTCTGTGGACGTGGTACAGTTCAGTAAAGCCACAAGAAAGTCCATTTTTTGCTTTGGAGTTCATTTTTGTCTTGTTTTGTTGTAACGGCATTCTGCAGAGGAATAACGGCCTGAGAGGAAGAAAGCAGCCGGTGTATGTTAATCCATAGCAAGCACTGAGGAATCCTGTCTCCCGTTTGCTTCAAAGAAGCAAAAACATGACCTACACCTAAATTGATATTAAAAGTATGTGCCCAACTTTTTAGATTGTATTTGCATAATAAAAACCTTTCAAAATCAAAGATTGTTTCTAAAAGAGCAGTTAATAACTTTCAGTGTTCTGTCAAAATGAGGCACTCTTTAAAACAGCAGATCATTTTGTGTGTTCACTTCTGGTGGTTGATGACTTTGTTATACATCCCCAACGGTCTCCACTTTAAAGAACTTTTCTTACTAGTACTGTGTTGCCTTGGTTATCCTCTGGGATGTTTCGCATTACGAAAAATTCGTAAATCAAATTTTTTGCTGATCTGGTAATTCACCATAGAAATATGTTGTATTGCACACACAAAATATAAACCAAGGCATTATCTTCAATGGCTCTTCATTCAAACCAAAAATTATGTTCATAAACCGAGGTACCACTGTATATTTAAAGAATACATTACACCAGAAAAAGAAGAAAACTACACAAACCACACAATAGCCATTCAAATGCAATGCATGCCAGTTTGTACCAAATTACTTCTTAAGCTTCTAGTCAACTTCTGAGACACTTGTGTACATGTTTAATTGCAAATGCACCAAAAAGGAGAGAGGGAAATCTTAATAATTACATCAATGATTAGATAATTAAGCAGGCTTACAATCAACAAAAGAATAACCAAAATCAATAAAATGAAAACCTAAAACCATAGCCAGCAGTTGAAATCATCTTAAGAAATTAAACGTCGTAAGTCAGAAAAAATGTGACCACTCGAACTAATGTTACAGGCAAGTACAACCTGCCCTTTCCTAAATACTTGTGAGGTGCACTTTTGCAGCTGTTGATATTCCTCGGACTTTTCCCCCTGAAGGTCTTTACATCCAGACGAAACAGTCTCAGATATTTAGGTTCCAAAGTGTTTAGGGCTCTGAAAATCAAGACACGCACCATGACTTAAAGAGCTGGCAGTCAGGGCAATTTTCCCAGGCTTGGAGGTCATACGGTTCTGGTGCTTTGAATCAGTTACTGTATATAGTCGAATATAAGCCGAGGCACCTAATTTTGACTGGGAAACCCAAGAAAATAGATTGACCCGAGTATAAGCTGAGAGTGGGAAATGCAGCAGCGGCTAGTGGGTTTCAGTAATGAAAATACAGTAAAATTAGTTATTTTAGTGATGTTTTAAAACTATTTGCACCACCCACCACTGGTGCTGCTGCAGGTAAAGTGGGTGCAGGAAGTGTTGCTCTAGCCTGCACCCACTAGCCAAGCCTCTTGCTTCCCTGCAAGGAAGAAGCATGACTTCCTCCATCTTGGCCATATGGAGCAGGCACAAAGGTAAGTGAAATCCATTTTCCACACTAGTTTGGTAAGTGGACATGACTGCATTGTAGAGCTTCATTTGCGGTTTTCCATAGGAATTAATTGAAAACAAACTTCAGAATAGGAGAACTTGATTTTCAACGTACAATAGAACCCCAAACAATGTGATGACATGGTTCCACAAGTCATGACGTTCGGTTTTTCACATTGTTCGATACATTGATCGAACAATGCTAAAAAAAAGCCCTGACGTCAGGGACAAACCACGCCGAGGCAAGGCTCGGCATCCCCCGCCCCCGGGTAGGCACGCGATTGCGTGTCGTTCAGGGTTAGGGCAAGGTACGGGAAAGACCCCCGTCCCCTGCCCTAACCCCGAACGACACACGCGCGCACCCCCGAAGTTCCGAAAGTGTAAGGATCTTTACCCTTTTGCAACCTTGGGCGGCTTGGAGGGTTGCGCGGCGCGGCGGCAGTGACGGGAGGATGCAAGGGACCCAATACACTTCACCTCGCAATCTCTGTTTGATCCCAACATAAGATTGTCAAGTGGAGTAGGGAGAATGGTTGTCCCCTCCCCCTCCATTTGACGAACTTATGTTGGGATCAAGCAGTGATTGCGAGGTGAAATGCAATGGGTGATAGCACCCAATACACTACACCTCGCAATCTCTGTTTGATCCCAACATAAGATTGTCAAATGGAGTGGGGAGAATGGTTGTCCCCTCCCCCTCCATTTGACGAACTTATGTTGGGATCAAGCAGTGATTGCGAGGTGAAATGCAATGGGTGATAGCACCCAATACACTACACCTCGCAATCTCTGTTTGATCCCAACATAAGATTGTCAAATGGAGTGGGGAGAATGGTTGTCCCCTCCCCCTCCATTTGACGAACTTATGTTGGGATCAAGCAGTGATTGCGAGGTGAAATGCAATGGGTGATAGCACCCAATACACTACACCTCGCAATCTCTGTTTGATCCCAACATAAGATTGTCAAATGGAGTGGGGAGAATGGTTGTCCCCTCCCCCTCCATTTGACGAACTTTTGTTGGTATCAAGCAGTGATTGCAAGGTGAAATGCAATGGGTGATAGCACCCAATACACTTCACCTCGCAATCTCTGTTTGATCCCAACATAAGATTATCAAATGGAGTGAGAATAGTTGTCCCCCCCCTCCATTTGATGAACTAATGTTGAGATCAAGCAGTGATTGCGAGGTGAAATGCAATGGGTGATAGCACCCAATACACTTCACCTCACAATCTCTGCTTGATCCCAACATAAGATTGTCAAATGGAGTGGGGAGAATGGTTCCCCCCCCCTCCATTTGATGAACTTATGTTGGGATCAAACAGAGCTTGCGAGGTGAAGTGGAATGGGTTCTATCACCCTTGACGTGCGATCCTCCTTGCTATAGCGAGCCCAGGAAAGAGGCGGCTTGGTCGAAATCCTCACCCCCGCGGAGTGGGAGGGAATTTCGGCCAAGCCGCCTCTTTCCCAAGCCTGGGAGACCCCGCGGAAAGGCACCTCTCCTCCCCCGTATCCTGCGCTAACCCCCACCGACACGCTCCGCTCGCCCGAAGTTTCGAAAGGGTAAGGATCCCCGTACCCTTTCCAAACATCGTGGGGGCGGGTGCTGGGGGGTGGGTTGGTTTGGGTAGATGTTCTACCCAATCCAACTGCCCCCACACACACATACGCTTGTATCGAATAACGTGAAAATCGCGTTCTTCAATAAAATATTTTCCCGAAAATCTTGTCGCGTTATTCGGTTTTCACGCTATTGGGTACTCACATTATACGGGGTATTACTGTACTGTATTCTAATGGAGTCACAATTTGCACCCTCTTGTGGCCAGTTGTGTAATTGTGCCTCAACTTCTTTTGCCACGGAAGTCAGGAAACTTTTAAAATGCCTGAATCACTCAAACATTTTAGACCCTCGTGGTTGTTGACCCATGTACAAGCCGAATCCCCTTTTTGTAGCTAATTTTTGGGGTTAAAAACCTCGGATTATACTAGAGTATATACGGTAGTCACCCCTATTGCACTCCCTGAAGATTGTGGACCTTAGGCAGGGCATGTTGTGCAAACAACTCTGTGATAGGCCAAGGCAAGGCTCTTAAAGTCACCAAGGAGTTTCATGGTAACGTGGAGATTTAAATCTCAAATCCCAATTCAACTATTAGCACTGGGTGGTGACTGAGTAAAAAGCTCATGTACCTTGGGATCACTTATCACAAGTTTCCTGCTTAGTGGTACTCGTACAGTACTTTTCTACATCATGGCAAACAAGCTACTACAAACCAGGATCAATTGAGGAAGAATAAGTTAAAGCCAACAGCATAATCACAGCAACCGAACAAGCATTGTTCCCATTTGAATTGGGACGTCACTTGGCAGCCGATTTCCTACATTTCACAGAATTCAATACTAAATGTTCCTTCACACCATCTCAATTTTTTACTGTATAGTAGCATGTGATGAAGTATTATAAGTAGTTGCGATTGACTTTGATAAAACAACAGCCAAAAAGATCAATTTCCAAAAGGAGACGGCTCATTCTGAATTATACAATTATGTCTATTTCTGGAAACTACGTAAGAAAGAAGGTAATATGCCTATGAACCAAACATCTGAATAATATTTACTCACGTGGCTCTAGCCATTAAAAAGTAAACCGAGCCATTCCATATTTACGTTAAGTTCAGTTCGCACGGCCAAATCCTGATAAAACATTGAAGTTAATTGTATTTTGCTAATTATGGTGCTGCTGAAAGAAAGGAAACTTTCAGGGAAAAATTTTTTATGCAGACTATTTTATTGAAAATATGTACTCAAGGACAAGGTTTGAATTTACATCTATATAAAAACATTGGATAGTACTGTACTATATATGCAACATTTTACAAAACAACTTGGCTTTTTAAAACTCCCCACAGGCCTGGCCATTTTCCACCCTCCAAATCCTATGGAAAAAAATTGTCCAGACTGGCATCAAAGGGTCTGTTGCTAAGTTTAGCCAAAGTCACCATGATTCGCTGTAAATTGCCAGACATTCCGGCCTCTCTTCGTTCCAACATCCCTCCCCATTCAGCAACTGAACAGGAAGAAAGCGGCATTTTTATTAACGATTAGGATTAGATTTGTGTTAAAACTGGATCATTCCCATTTAACTGTGACTACTGTCAATTGCTAATACAAGTACCTGAATCAGAAATGCACCTTAGAAAGGAATTAGAATTTTGTTTCATTTTTTTGAGGCTTTTCCACCCGATTTTGAAATGTGATTCAGGCTGAAGTAGCAGGGGAAAAAATGCCTTTCCCTGCCTAGAGAATGACATACAAATAATTTCCCCTCCGATCTCTTATGAAGATCATGTTTTCAGTGTTTGTCTAGCCCAGGGGTTCACAACATATGGCCCGCTGGCCAGACCCGGCCCCCAACGCTGCTCCATCTGGCCCATGGAAGCAGACGCACCCGCCGCCATTGCATCTGGCCTGCTCAGCTGTCTGAGGGGGGAGTAGTCCGGCCCGTGGCGTGAAAACCTTTGAAAACCCCTGCTCTAGCCGAAACTGCTTTGCCATATTTACTGCAATCACACAGTTCAGAATGTAACTCCATACACTGTATGCCAGGGGTGCCCAAACTACGGCCTAGAGGCCAGATCCGGCCCCCATGCCCATTCATCCGGCCCCAAAAGCCCTTGTCGCTCTCGGAAGCAAAATGCGCCCGTACGGCAGCGTTTTACTTCCACTTCTTGGAGCAACAAGGGCTTTGGAGGCCAGATGAATTGGTATCGGGGGCCACATTCGGCTCCCAGGCCATAGTGACCAGCCCCCTGAACCACTTGGCCGTACCTGCAGCCCAAAAAGTTTGGGCACCCCTGCAGTGTGCTTTCTCTCCTGCGAAAACTCCCATAGATTGAAAACACAGCCATTCCCCCTTAATATCCAATCCTGTGCTGGCAAGGCATAACAATCCTATGTCAAAAAACAAACCAACCTATTTGTACCCATTCCTAAAGATGCACACACACACACCTGAAACTTCAAAATGGAGTGACGACTAACATCGTGCTAATGCAAAATGTACTTTACAAATCTGGATCATTCTCCAGGAGATTACCAGAAAATGAGATTTATATATATATATTCACTTTAAAGAACAGGCCACCCATACCTTAATTTGCACAGTAACGTTTTACGGTGCTTCCTCTCGTTTATCTTCTGAGTCGTAGGTGCTCAACTAAGGGACTGTTAAAAGGAGCTGGTTAGAGAGAGCATGTCAAGCAGAAGTGGGGCTCCAAATTCGTGTTAGGCCAAATAGCCTCTACCAGAAGCCAAGGGACAAGGAGCCTTCAATGGTTCAGATGTTCCTGGGCTGCCATTTCCACATTCCCTTACCAGTGGCTATGCTGGACATGCATCTGTGAAGTAGAGGCCAAAACATCTGGAGGGCCAAAGGGTTCTTCATGAGAAACATTCTGTAGCACTGACCCTATCGCATGCTTTGCTCTACACCAAGCATGCTGACAGGTGGGTTTTAAACTTCTCTGTACGTTGTACAGAAGAGGCAAGATGTAGACTTCTCAAGCGACTCTTCATTATTAACTTGGTAAAACTTCTTAAAGCCTTAAATCCCTCACAGTAAATAGAAATCCTCCTTCTAGGATTTTCTAATTACACCGTATTTAATGACCGTGACATGCAAGACTTCCAAAACACTCGCTTATATCGCCCTTTTTGGTCACAATCTTTCTAAAGAAAACTAAGCATGTTTTAAGCCAAGTTGCCAGCTAAAGAACGGCCTCGTTTTACTGTGCTCTTTGGGTCAGAACTGGCCAAGCTCTTTTAAAATGAATTATTTTGGTCATTTTAAAACAATTACACAAATCCTGTCCATTAACATTTGGACTTAGTAGCTACAGGGGAAACTTCTATGCCAGAAAAACTAGTACAGATCCTTCATCGACAAATACACAGAGGAATCAACAGTATTGGTTCTTCTGCCTTTTATCGTGCCCTCAAACAGACGGTTTCCCCTGCAAGTATTGCCAAACTAGCAAATGTTATTCCAGAAGAATTAAGGAAGGGGTGCCCAAAATACAGCTTGGGGGCCGGAGGCGGCCCCCAATGGCAATTCATCCCGCCCACGAAGCCCTCGTTGCTCCTGGAAGCGGAAGTAAAACGTGCCCATAAGGGGGCGTTTTACTTCCGCTTCCAGGAGCAACGAGGGCTTCGTGGGCCTGATGAACTGGCATCAGGGCCGCATCCGGGCATTGGGCCATAGTGACTGGCACCCTGAACCACGTGACCGGCCCGTGGCCAGTAAAGCTTAGGCACCCCTGAATTAAGGTATTCTCTGCTTAACTAATTAAGAAATTTCGCATAGCAACATCAGAATAAATTGTAAGATTAGGCTTTTCCCTCAAATTTGATAGTTTGAAATTTTTTGGGGCATTCTGAATTTTTAATTAGCAAAGTGAGAATTAGTGCCTAAATATATCTGGTTAGGAGTTAAGTTTCTTTGCTGCCCTTTCCAGGCCATTCAGTAAGTAAGTTCCTCCTCGTGTCTCACAACGGAGAAAGAGACAGTGTGATTCCTTCGCGTCTTCTGTTTAATTCTCACGTGTGACACTGCAGGGACTTCTTACTGTCATTTCCAGGGGCAAAGCAATTAGAACATTGCTCTACCTAAATGCATTCCCCTACTAAGAGAGAGATCTGTGGGACTCATGAATGTGCAGGTAAGGCTCCCCTCCTGGCCACACTTTGCATCCCTGATGAGAAATTCATGAAAAGACGGAAATTATTGTCAAACGTACCGTTCCATGACAAATCTCTATTGTATTGTATATTACAGAACCATTCACCAGAAGTAGTGACCAATGTAGAAAAATTAGGAATAAACCATCTAATTGGTATTTTCACTTTCATTTAAACACATGCAAACTTGGACATCGATGTGATGTTCCTGCCAAATTTCACATTAGTACATTATTTTGGAGACAACATTTTTAAAAAGCTCCCTGGAACTAGTTGTGTTACTCTGAAGTACCTGCTTTAAAGAACTTGGATCTGACCAATTTAAATAAAGTTTAAAAGTAAAGGAATTAATTGGCTTGATCCAATATCAAGAAAACCAAAATCATGGCAACAGGCCCTGATCAATCCCTGGAAAATGGATGGGGAAGAAGTAGAAGCAGTGACAGATTTTACTTTCCTAGGATCCAAGATCACTGCAGATGGAGATTGCAGCCATGAAATAAAAAGGCAACTGATTCTTGGGAGACAAGCAATGAGAAACCTGGGGAACATAGTGAAAAGGAGAGACATCACTGGTATTCTTGGTGGCAATGTATTGTTGTGAGAGCTGGACCATTAGGAAAGCTGAGCGCAGAAAAATAGACACCTTTGAAATGTGGTGTTGGAGGAGAGTTTTGAGAGTCCCCTGGACAGCAAGGAGAACAAATGGGTCAATCTTAGAAGAAATCAACCCAGACTGCTCCTTAGAAGGTCAAATAGTAAAGATGAAGCTAAAGTACTTTGGACATCAAATGAGAAGAGAGGATTCGCTTGAGAAAGCCTTGATGCTGGGAAGGGTGGAGGGCAAAAGAAGAAGGGGGCGGCCAAAAATGAGATGGCTAGATGCTATTGTAGAGACAATGGGCACAGAACTGATCGAGTTGAGGGGGATGGTGGAGGACAGAAGTGCCTGGCGGACAGTGGTCCATGGGGTCATCGCAAAGGGTCAGAATTGACTGTGCGACTAAACAACAACAAAAACACTAAAAAATTAGCAAATTTTGGTGACAACCAGAATGTTTAACATCCTAAGCTTAGGACTACCTCATGCTTTTACGTAAAAATGTAAAAGTCGAGCCCGCTGTCGTACAAATACATACATGATGCAGTATGCAAACTAAGAGGAGCTAAGGATGTGATGGCGAACCTTGGCACTCTAGATGTTCTTGGACTTCAACTTCCAGAAGCCTAAGCCCAAATGGGTTTACTGCGATTCATCCGTACGGGTGCATTTTACTTCCGCTTCCAGGAACGACGAGGGCAGCGTTGGCCGGATGAATCGCAGTAAACCCATTCGTGTGGATTCACAAGGTACTTGGGCTTCTGGGAACTGAAGTCCAAGAACATCTGGAGTGCCAAGGTTTGCCATCACGGAGCTAAGGTTTCTTGCTACTTAGTGGGAAATACATGTTTGACCATGGGTAATCTTATGGTGGACGTCTTTAATTGCTTAATAAATGCAAAAGAAAAAAAGACAACCAACAGGGAGTACATACAGTTCACGCTTTTACAATGCCTTGTAAAACCATTGTAGTGGGAATCGTCCCGCGTTATGTAAAACCAATTGCAGTTACAGAAGAGAAAAAGGAACGGCAAATATAACATTCCATAGAAAGTACACGGAATCTAAGAAGTCAACTGAACTTCACTGCCATAAAATCTGCCTTCAATAGGTCTTCTCCATGAGCTGGAAACAAATTTTCTTTTATAGGAGGAAGGGTTTCAGTTCCAATAATTCAGTTTTCTTGAATCGTTGTGACCCCCCCCCCTCCACTCCACTAAAATACAAGGGCTGCCACTGTATCCTGTCCTTCTCCTTCAGTCCATCACAGGTAGGATGCTGGATGATTACAATGAGGCCTACGCAGGAATGTCATTCTGCCTAACTGACACACAATGTACACGCTGGCTTATGCTAGGATCCATTTGGTCTGCCACTTTTCACCCAGTGATCTGTTTTAAGAAACATTTGTCATTGGTTTGTATTTCTTTAGTCTGGTCCACTGGCCAGTCGCATAGTTCATCTCAAAGACGGTGTCCACAAGCATGGTGGTGCTCCCTGTTCCATCTGCCTTGGGCAGCACTTCGGTATGCTCACTCAGCTTTATCTGGATTACATCACCCTGTTCTTGGCAAGGGTTCTCTGCGGAAGCAAAAGGGAGACGTTCAAAGGACCAATTTGTTCCAGGAGCTTAGCAAACAGCAGAGAAGCAAGTGAATAGGTGTTTAAGTAGCCTGCACCATCCATGTCTTCTCACATCTTCCATCCTGTGAGCAAACTTCATAGACCAGTGGGGCCCCAACCTTTGGGGGCATGCCCCCCCCGCCACTGATCTAGAAACAGCCATATCTTAAAATCAAATTGTAACAAAATTATTAAGCTACTGATTTGGCTTTTTAAAAAAACACTCAGAGGTCAATAAAGAAATGTTAATGGTGGGGCAAAGACCACCTGTCTTTTGGGGACCCCTCCGGGATCTGCTGCTGGTGTGAGGGGGAGCGTTCTGGCTCTTCCTCAGAAGCGGTTCCCAGGCACACTAAGTGCTTCAGCGGCCTGGCATAGAAACACAATAGGCCATGGAGAGAATGACTCAGCCCAGGGGCCGGATCCAGCCCCCGACGCCAATTCATCCGGTCTGTGAAGCTCTCATCACTCCTGGAAGCGGAAGTAAAACGCACCCATATGAAGAACAAGTCTTTGTCTTGTTATATATGATAACTCAACTGTGCTCTAAAGGTAATCAGGTCTCAAACGTTTCTCAATTCACTTTGAATGCTTTATTTGGTTTTCAGATGTTCTTCCTCCAGCTAGCCAAGCCACCTAATTACCTACCGCAGATTTTCTCAGCAGAAGAAGATACACCAGTACCTCAGAGAACAAGGAGACTCGGTTCCACAAGTCTTACTGTTATCCAGTTTTTAACGTTGTGTGATGCATTGACTGCACAACGTTAAAAAAAGCCCTCTTCCGTTTCGGAAAAGGAAAGGGAACAGTGGGCCGACATGCCTGCCTCTTTGGAAAGGGCAGTGGCGATTAGCCATGAGTGGAATCCGCCATGCCCTTTCCAAACAGGCAAGTGGATCGCAGTGTGGGATCAGCTGCTTGGGTTGGGGGTTGAACCGGGAGCATGCCAGTTCAACCCCCCCCCAACCCAAGCACCAATCACACACTGCGATCGCAGCACCCTGGGAGCTCTGGGGAGGTTGGGAACAGCGAGGATCGGGTTCCCCGACCTCCCCAGAGGTGGCAGGGGGGTCCAAAGAGCCAAAATGGGCAAAAAAACCTTGTTTTTTTCCCGCCCATTTTGGGCTCCCCGCTGCCCCTGCCGTCTCTAGGGAGGTCAGGGGACCCAATCCCGGCGTTTTGCCTTACAGCACTGGTCAGGGAGGTCAGGAGACTTCGGGAACAGCACGGATCAGGTCCACCAACCTCCCTAGAGGTGGCAGGGGCAGCGGGGAGCCCAAAATGGGCAAAAACACGGAAATTTTTTTTGCCCATTTTGGGCTCTTTGGAGCCCCTGCCACATCTGGGGAGGTTGGGAGACCCGATCCCCACTGTTCCTGACCTCCCCGGCCAGTGCCATAAGGCAAAACACGGGATTGGAATCCTGGTGTTTCGCCTTATAGCACTGGCCGGGAGACTTCAGAAACAATGGGGATCAGGTTCCCTGACCTCCCCAGAGCTGGCAGGGATGCTGGAGAGACCAAAATGGGTGAAAAAAGTTCCATTTTTTTCTGCCCATTTTGGGCTCTCTGCCAACCGAGCAGGTCAGGGGACCCGATCCGTGCTGTTATCGACCTCCCCGGCCAGTCTTGTAAGGCAAAACGCCAGGATCCAAATCCTGGCATTTTGCCTTATACCACCGGCCAGGGAGGTCGGGAACAGCACGGATTGGGTCCCCCGACCTCCTCAGGGGTGGCAGAGAGCCTGAAATGGATGGGGGAAAAAACCTCCTGGGGGTTTTTCTGTCCATTTCAGGCTCCTTGAGCCCCTGCTACCTCTCGGGAGGTCAGGGAACCCAATCCATGCTCTTCCTGACCTCCCCAGGCGGTGCTGCAAGGCAAAACACTGGGGAAAGAAGAACGGGTTACTTACCTGTAACTTTTGTTCTTCGAGTTGCGTCTGTGAAATTCACACGTTTGGGTTTGCGCATGCACAGACTCCATTTCGGATCATACCAGAGCTTTGTAAAAAGGAGGGAAAATAGCTGTCAAATTAGGCCCCGCCCCCCTCCTTTATAACCGTGGCGTCAGCCTTTCCCGCCTTAGTCTCTTCCAAACTAATGCCAGGTTAACTCACAGACGTGAGAGAGGGGAGGAGGGCAGATTACGTGAATTTCACAGACGCAACTCGAAGAACAAAAGTTACAGGCAAGTAACCCGTTCTTCTTCTTCGAGACGTCTGTGAAATCCCCACGTTTGGGTGAGTAGCAAGCTTCTTACCGGATGGAGGGTCCACGTCTGGCTCCGGTGAAGAAAAACTGCTACAGAGATGCAGCCAAGACTGCCCGGCCGAAACGGGTGTCCTGAACTGCTATCGTATCCAGCCGATAGTGCTGGACGAAAGTCAAAGGTTGGGACCAGGTAACCAACCGGCAAATGTCCTCCAATGGAACTCCTCTCAGGAAGGCCGTAGATGAGGACACAGCCCGGGTAGAATGAGCCCGCACCTGCGCTGGGGGCGGAGCGTTAGCCACCTGGTAAGCCAGTTGGATGGCCATCACAATCCATTTGGAGATACGTTAGGAGGAGACAGCCGAACCCCTCCGGGGGCCACCATACGCAACAAAGAGTCTTTGCGAAGTTCTGAAAGGCTTTGTCCTGTCCAGATAAAACAGGAGAGCCCTCCAGACGTCCAATGTGTGCATGGATTGCTCAGCGGGTGAGGATGGACGGGGAAAATAGACAGGCAGACAAAGTGTCTGGGCCATGTGAAAGTCCGAAACCACTTTAGGCAGGAAGGTAATGTCAGGGTAGAGGACAACCTTATCCGGGAAGAACTGGAGGAATGGAGGATCGGAACGCAGAGCCGCCAATTCAGACGCCCTGCGGGCGGATGTAATGGCCAGGAGAAAAACCGTCTTGAGCGTTAGTAGCCAGACGTCAGAGGAAGCCATGGGCTCAAAGGGTGGGTACCTAAGGCGACGCAAGACGAGTTGAAGGGACCATTGTGGTACCGGTGCCTTCGAGCGAGGGAAGGTATTCCGTAACCCTTTAAGGAATTTCTTTACTGTGGAGTCGCAAAAAAGAGAGGCATGCCGTGACCTAGAGTTCTGATGCGCTACGATAGCAGCGAGTAACACTTTTAGGGACGCAAAGGCCATGCCGGACTCCACTAAACTGAGGAGATAGTGGAGAACGGATGAGACATCGAAGTCGTCAGCTATTTGACCACGTTGAGACAGGAACTGCAGGAAGGATTTGTACTTGTAAGCGTAAAGTCTATTGGTAGAGTCTTTCCTGCTCGCCGCCAGAATGCGGGCGATCACAGGGTTATCCTCCAGGCCATGAGATGCAACGATGGGAGATCCGGGTGGAGGACAGTCCCGTTGTTCTGGTGGACCAGGTCTGGCAACGGCAGGAATCGGAGATAGTCCGATGCTAGCCATCTGAGGATGGGGAACCATGCTTGTCTCTGCCACCATGGGGCAATGAGGATGAGTTCGGACTTGTCCTGTTGAATTTTGACAATCTCCCAAGCTATTAACGGGATCGGTGGGTATAGATATAGCAGAGCCCCCGACCACTGGTACATGAAGGCGTCGCCGAGAGAGCCCCGGCCGATGCCTGCCCTGGAGCAGAAGAGGTCGCATTTCCTGTTGACCAGGGAAGCGAAGACATCCACCTGAGGATACCCCCACTTGTGGCACAGGACCTCGAACATGTCCTGACGAAGCTCCCAGTCGTGCATGGCAGCTTCCCGGCAGCTCAAAACGTCCGCGAGGTGGTTGTTCTGTCCCCGAACATGGAGGGCTGTAGGGTGCACCTCGTGCGCTAAGCACCAGTCCCAGAAGTCGATGGCGCGAGTGAGCAGTTTGTTCGACTTGGTGCCGCCCTGCTTGTTGATATAAGCAGCAGCCGTGGTGTTGTCTGTAAGGATTTGAACCACCTTCCCCTTCAGAAGCGGGGCGAAAGCTTTCAGCGCCTTCCAGATCATGAGAAGTTCCAACTCGTTGATGTGATGGAGACGTTCCTTGCGAGACCACTAGTCGTGGATCTGGTGGGAGCCGCAGTACGCACCCCAACCCTGAAGACTCGCGTCCGAGACGACCCGAATCGATGGGTTTGGCGTATGGAAAGGAAGTCCTTTGATAAGATTCCCTTCGTGAGACCACCACTGAATCGTCGGAGCCAGGAGCCGTGGAAAGACCAAGCGGAGAGACTGGTCGTCCCGGCCGGGAGAGAAAGTCCGAAGTAGCCACGACTGAAGGGGCCTCATCCGCAGACGCGCATGTTGGACCACCGCAATCGTGGACGCCATGTAGCCGAGTAACCTCTGGACCAAATGAGCTGTCACTTTGCGTCTCAGCTTGAAATTTCTCGCAAGCAGCCGTATCTTGGCGATGCGAGGAGCAGGAAGGAAAGCCCTCGCTTGTCTCGAATCCAGCACGGCGCCGATGTAAGTGACCGTCTGCTGAGGCGACAGGGTTGATTTTTCGAAGTTGACGTGTAGTCCAAGCGTTGTCATAGTGTGTAGTGCAAAGTTGACGTCGTGGAGCGCTTGGCATCGAGACGGCGAGACCAGCAACCAATCGTCTATGTAAGGAAATACAACAATGTTCTTGGAACGTAGAAAAGCTGCAACAGGAGCAAGAAACTTCGTGAATACTCTTGGGGCTGATGCCAGCCCGAAGGGCAGAGCCTTGAACTGGAAAAACTCGTTGCCTAACGCTAACATGAGAAAACGACGAGAAGACTTCCTTATGGGAACGTGGAAGTATGCGTCGTGAAGATCTATAATGGTGAACCAATCCCCTCTTTGTAGAAAGGGAAGAGTGGCTTGCAACGTGACCATCCGAAACCTCTTCTTGGTCACAAACTTGTTCAGTCTCCGTAGATCTAAGATTGGACGCAGTCCACCATCTTTCTTCTCTACTATGAAATACCGGGAGAAGAACCCCTTTCGGAGATCGCAAAGGGGGACCCGTTCTATGGCATGCTTCTGGAGAAGGGCAGACACCTCGGCTTCCAGCGGTGGAGATGGTTGGGTGATGCGCAGGTGTCCTGTCGGAGGCGGTTGGTCGAACTCTATGGCATACCCTTGTTGTACGATAGTGAGGACCCAACTGTCCGATGTAATGCGATGCCATGCAGGTAGAGGTAATGGAGAAGCGGAAGGGGACTGCGGGAGGGAGACCGCCAGCAGGGGTGCCTCCACAAGAGTAGAGTCAGGCACGACGCTGCTGCTTCTTGTCCCATTTGCATTGCGGCTGGGACTGACGAAAGGACTGTCTCGAAGAAGTTTGTTTCGGTTGGTAAGTGGTTCTAGTCTTGCCCTTATCAAAGGATGATTGTTGTGGCTGGTATGCTGAAAATTGGCGAGGCTGGAAGTTCTTCTGGCGAGACGGAGGCTGAGGATTCAAACCTAGTCTCTTGGCAGTATTCTTTTTCTTTTGGAAATTCTCCATGGCGTCATCGGTATTATCGTTGAAAAGACCTTCCCCATCAAAGGGTAAGTCCTCAATTCGACGCCTCACATCATCCGAGAGCCCCGCAGACCTCAACCAGGAATAGCGGCGAAGAACAATAGCTGAAGCCAGGGCCCTGACAGAACAATCCATGGAGTGACTTGCCGAGCGGATCTGCTGCGAGGCGAGTTGTGCGCCTTCCTGAGATATAGCTGTCAGTAAGGTGCGTGCCTCCTCAGGGAGTGTGTCTAAAATAGGTTCCACCTTCTCCCAAAGGTGGGCCTGATAAGCCCCCATCATAGCTTGATAATTTGCCACCCTGATGGCCAGGGAAGCGGAGGAGTAGATGCGGCGACCCATTTGATCGAGTTTCCTGCCCTCCTTGGAAGCGGGGGTAGTGAGCTCACTACTCCCCGATTTTCCTTGTGCAGTCTCAACTACGATAGAATTGGACGTAGGATGCTTTAACAGGAAAACAGACTCCTGATCAAAGACC
Source organism: Furcifer pardalis (assembly GCA_030440675.1). NCBI lineage: Eukaryota > Metazoa > Chordata > Lepidosauria > Squamata > Chamaeleonidae > Furcifer > Furcifer pardalis. The sequence continues at coordinate 171,322,933 of CP126890.1, read as the reverse complement.
TTATAGATAGCGTCGACCCTCCTGGAAACAGTCTGGGCAGAGGAAGGGCGACGCCAGATTTCCTTTCCCAGGTCTATCAAAGAGGGAAGCATACCAACCGAGGTTGGTCTAATAGCATCCCTTTGAAGCCGTTGGAACACCTTGTCCGAGCGAGGTGCAGGCGGCTGCTCGAATTCGAGCTCAAGTGGCTAAGCCATCCTGGTGACAAGCGCTGAATAGGCTCGGGAGTCCTCGGGGGGCGGAGCTGACTTCGGAGTCATTGTCTCTGAGTCAGACGTAGCCACAACCGAAGATTCAGTGTCGGAATCGGATCTAGCTGGAGAGGCAGACCTGGCAGGCGAGGTGGAGCGTGAGCTAGAGGCTCTCGCCGGACTCGCCAAAAGACTAGCCCCCCTGCCGCTGTGCTTGGAGGCTGTACCAAACGGGACCTGGGAGGCGGAGCGAACCCGATGGCCCTTGGGAGCGCGGTTTTTTGAACCCGCATCCTTAGTTGGATTCTTGCGGCCAGAAGGCGACTTGGATGTTGGCGCCTTACGAGGCCGAACTGCCTCCTCGGATCCATGCCTGCCAGTCACCACGGATGAACGCGGGCGATGGCGGCTCCGTTGACTGGCATCACCGTGCCCCGCAACGGACGCGCTCACGGCTGTAGCGCCCTCTCCTGTGGCCACACTCTGGTGCATTGGCTGGCCGACAGGAGGATACCCCTGGTGTCTAGTGGAGAGCCAAGGTGCCCCTCTGCAGCAATGGCTATGACAGTCATAGTAATTTCCATGTAGAAACCCCCAGTCCTGAGTTGGGTGGCAGGAGGAGTAGAGATGCATCTGGTATCCGTGCTTTGAATGCACGTCAGAAAACCCAGACCTTGGGGACATCGACACCTGAGTTAGCCCTTGATCAGGGGGTAATTGGTCCCTCGAAGTTACGGGAATCTCGGTAATAGAGACGGAGTCCCCCGCGATGTCATCTGGCTCAGGGGACAAAATGGCGTCGCTGTCAGTTAGAGACCTGACCGGCGAGAGGGTAAGTAGAACTGGTGGCTGTGGAGGCTTAGCCGAGCCCGACTTTTTGACGGATTTTTTAACTTTTTTGGGGCCAGACACGGAAGATTCATCCTTATTCTTCCTTTTCTTCGGGTCCTTCTTAGAGGAGGTCGAAGGAGGGGAACAATGGGATGCCCTGTCCCCGTCTTGAGTAGGAGTGAGTATTGGCGGTTCAGCCGACTCCATATTATTTACTGCCGAAAGAGATCTCTCCCAGAGATAGGAGCGGAGCCTAGAAGCACGATTTTTTAAGGCAGTCTTAGTGAACCGTTTACAAAAAATACAAGCCTGAATCTGATGCGCCTCCCCCAGGCACAGAAGACAACGATCGTGACCGTCAGTCAGAGGAATGTTTGCAGAGCAGAGGACACAATGCTTAAAGGGGCCTACCGAGGCCATACACTAGCGAGAGGCCCACAGAAGCTCTGGCAGCCGAAGTAGAGAGTGCCTACCACAGCGGAAAAGAAAAGACTAAGGCGGGAAAGGCTGACGCCACGGTTATAAAGGAGAGGGCGTGGCCTAATTTGACAGCTATTTTCCCTCCTTTTTACAAAGCTCTGGTATGATCCGAAATGGAGTCTGCGCATGCGCAAACCCAAACGTGGGGATTTCACAGACGTCTCGAAGAAGAACCCAATCCATGCTCTTCCTGACCTCCCCAGGCGGTGCTGCAAGGCAAAACACTGGGGAAAGAACCCCAGCGTTTTCCCTTACGGCACCAGCCGGGTTGGTCTGCGGACTGCGTTCCCTTCGCAAGCAAAGGGCTATGCGACACTGGGATAGCCCTTTGCTTGTAAAGGGAACCCCTGTGGATACAGGGGCAAGGTGGCTGGGAAGCCAACAGGCGAGTCCCCCATTAGCTTCCCATCCACCCCGCCGCGCCCCTGCACTTGTGGGGTGGCTTGGGAGCCAAACAGAGCCCCTGTTCAGCTTCGCAGCCACCCCTCTGCAACAAATGATTGCATCGAATAACGCTAACAGATAGTTATCCGATGCAAATTTTTTTTAAAAAAATGTTGCATTATTATCCAATTTCAGCATTACCCTATGTAATCGTTATCCAAGGTACTACTGTAATTCTTAATACATGCCTCTAGATCCAGCCATGAATCCAAGGATAAGGGCCTTTTCTGGCCTTGTAACTTTGTTTGCCGTCTTAAACATTTCTCGTGCTGCATACATTTGTTCCCTCTAGAAGAGAAAATCAAGAAAATTATACTTCAGGAGAAACAAACAAATAAACATGGTATAATAACAATTTATTTTATTTATTTGTTCAGATTTATATTGCTGCCCACTCGCTGAGGTGACTCAGGGCGGCTTACAGTCAAAACAGCAACAGTACAGTAAAAATCATAAAATACAACCTCACAAAACCACCAAAGCAGAACACAGACTAACTCCTCTCTGGCCATTGTTGTGGGCCCAGAAGAGGGGGCGATGTTCTCAACCACCTGCCAGGCCATGGAGTCTTCTCCCTCAGGCAGTTGTTGTGGGCCCAGAGGAGGGGGCGATGTTACATAATTGAAAAACAAAAGCAGCAAAAGTACCCTAATATACCCGCTAAGATTATTGAAGTGGTAGCCATGTTAGTCTGTTCAAGCACATCAGAAAATTCAATTCATGGAATGTAACACAACATGTAAGATGAAAAAGCAGCAGTCAAGACACTTCGACCCATTAACTAATCAAGCTGATTATTTCTTCATCCATGTGAATTTTATGCTGCCACAAAATTGAGGGGGAATTCACAATAATCTCTAGGATACAGATCAAGAGATCTCTATTACCTTGATTACTCTGGAGGTAATTTTGAGCCAACACACAAATGGTGATGATATCCATATTAGGCAAAACAAATGATAGCTGTCTGTGAATGAAAAACCTGGAGGCTGTTAATTTAGCCGCTAATAACCTACTAGGCAAGATCGACAGCCTGTGTTTGGTACAGTGACCCAAAGTTGTCCCAGTTTGGTGCAGATTACAAATTCAAAACCTGGGGGCATTTGGAACAGATCAAGGTGAAGAAAATACTCTCACTGAGCTACGAGGGTACCTGTGTGTGTAATTGGCCTATTTAGTAGGAAATGCTTCCTGTTAACGTTTTTAAAAAGATGAGACCACAAATGTCTGGCCACGTCTGAAGCAACAATATAGTCACATGGCAGTTGTCGACAATATTTCATGAAGCCATTGCTTACTGTGAGACAGAGGTTCTTCTTGGGTAGGGCCTGCTGAGGAAGAGTAGCTGGTGGGGCTGGGGCTGCTGGCGTGGCATCTGGCGGAGTGACAGGAGAGGTAGGTGTTGCTGCACCCGCGTTTGCATTGCTATTATACAAGGAAGTCCTCTGTTTAAACTGAGTTGAGGCCGCGGTCGTTGGGGGTGCAAGAGATTCTTCTTTAGCTTGCAAGGGTTCCCTAACAGGTCCAGCTATTCAGAGTAAAAGATGTTGAGAATAGGCCATGAGTAGAGAAAGCTGTTCACAGGCTAGCCTACCATTATAGATTTCAGCATACGCCTTCCTACTGAATTACTTAGTATATGGCCCTTGATTACAACCAGCTATGAGGTCTTCCACATAAATCACCCTCACGTTCCTTACCCACTGATTCACTTTGCTTTTCCCCTTCTCCCAATTCATCTGCCTAGTGTAGCCACCCAGCTGCTTCAGCAATCTTTCGCAGGGCAAGAATTCCTCATCCACACGCATTTAACATAGCATTAACTCCCTATGTGCCATGTTGGGAAGGGGCCGAATGGTGGTTTGTTTGTTTTTTGTACAGACAACCTATCCCTTGAAGTTCTTAACCACAATGAGAAGCATATTTGCAGACTTTTGACGTGATTTCAATGAACGTTACGTTTCGGTTGGGTGGTCTGGCAGCTTTTGCGATGTAACGAAAATCATGTACTTTTGACGAGCTACAACACAAAAACTAAGGCACCCATTAAAATAAGAGTTATGTCATTTGAAAGATTGTCTCAGTGACTTTAAGAATTGGTAGAACCCAAAAGCCAAAAATGCAAAGCGATGTCATTGCTTTTGGAAGTGGCATCGGAAAAGTGACAGTTTTGCTGGGGAGGGAGGGTCAGTTGCTGGGGGGAGGGAGCCAAAAAAAATCTGACCAATTCAGATGATCCAAAGTGTGTTTGAAAGAGGAAAGATTAACCTTTGTGGGGACACTTTAAGATTTGGAATTGGACTTCAGAAAAATAATCTATGAAGCGTTTTACAAAAACCACTCAAACGAGGTCACAAAAACGCAAAGAAAAGAGGGAAAACCAATTTAGAAAATGAATATGACAACTTCCCGAGGTGGATACAGTTCGCATACAACATGTGGAGAAAAATGATGCCAAAGCAGGAATCCAGAAAAAAGATATTGAGGAAAAATGTGACTTGTTAAAATGGCATTTCCACAAGGGGGTTGGGGTGGCGGTGAACAAAAAAAAAAAAAACCCGATCAACCTATTGAAGTGATCCAAAGTGCAATTGATAGAGGACATAAAAAACTTTCTTGTGACACTTATACAATTTGGATCAGACTTCAGAAACATTTTCTATGAAGGTTTAAAACAAAAAAAACACTTTCTTTCTAACCTTCTATCCTTCAAAAAAAGTATATCTCCAACTCTTGCCTACTCGCTAGATGTGGATGTAAACAGGCTGTCAACGTGTTCATTTGGGTCCTGATTACACACCCCCCCCCCATACACACTTTCTTTCTAATATTCCTTCCTTCAAAATTGTCAGGAAACGACATATTTCCTCATGTTTCCCAAGGCTTGAAGTTGCAGTTTTTTTAGCTAGGCCTCATAGAGAGCCTCAAAGAAATCCTTTCTCATCTGTGTCTTTCAGCCTACATGTCATGAGATGGCTTGTTGACATTTTAGTGTTCCTATCTCTTTAGCGTGTTTTGTCTTCACCAACCCCACACGTGTGAAAACAATTCATTGTTTTGAGAATGTTTCTCTCTGTTACCTGATTGGGTATGAGTTACCGTATTTGCTGGTGTATATGATGACTTTTTCACCCTGAAAAACATGCCTCCAATTGGGGGGGTCGTCTTATACGCCGGGTGCACTTCAGTTGGGATAGACATAGCTGCCCATAGTGGCCTCCCGATGCTCGCCCACCTCATTCTACATGCCAGATGAAGAAAGAAGCTCTACATTACAATTGTGTCTCCCTTTCAAACTGGTGGGGGAAAAGAAAGGGTTTCATTTACTGGTACCTTCTGCCCTTGTCTCTCTGCTCTTCCCAAAATAGAGGAAAAAGCCATGCTTGCAGGGGAAGCAAGAGGCTAGGCTAGAACAACACTTCCTGCCTCAGTGCAATTAACCTGCCCACCCACTTTACCTGCAGCGCCACCACTGGTGGGTGGTGCAAGTACAGTTCTAAAAAATCAATAAAATAATTAATATTACTGTATTTTAATTACTGAAACTCATTAGCAGTTGCTACACTTCCCACTCTTGGCTTATACTCAGGTCAATCTATTTTCCTGGATTTCAAGGTCAAAATTAGGTACCTTGGGTTATATTCAGGTCGGCTTATATTCATGTATATATGGTAGATAAATAAGCACCACTTTGCACTTGTACTGTTTTATGTTTACTGTACATGTTTGATAACATACAGCCTGGTGACAGTTTTTCTGCATGTCATAAGCATTTGAATATAAATTAACATGTTAAAATCAAATCTGATGTTCTTTTACGTTTTATTTGGTGTGTGGAACGTGTGCAGAAGAGGGGGTAGTCTTATACGGCGAGTATATAACAAACTATATTTTGAGTGGAAATGTTGGGGGGTCGTCTTATACGCCCAGTCGTCTTATACACCGGCAAATACGGTACCCACCTGACTGCAGAACCTCCATTTTGCAGAGAAGTTAGTTAGTTCGATCTTGGATATCAATGGCTTAAGACCTCGGTTTGGTTTATGGGATTATTCTTTTCCTTTCTTTTCAAAAAGATTACCTAACGACCCTGTGGACTGTTTGCTGCACTGATCTTATGTTTATTGACCTTTTAATCTGCGTTTTTCCATGGACTTTGCTACATGAACCTGAAGAATAAAGCAGCTGTTTCTCTTTGAAGATTGTTGTTCTTTGACTGGCACACACACAAAGACACGCTACCAGATACCTCCCTTGTTTTGCTCTATGCTCAACTCCACTGCTGGAGCACAGTAAGAGTTCCTTTTAAGCGGCTCAGCTCTCTCAAAGGTGAGGCAAGGGTTAAGTTCCAGTTGAATGGGCAGTAGGCCCAGGACCTAATGGGAGGAACCCTTGCGATGAGACGGCTGATAGTCTGTCTGGTGGCAGCCGCTATCAAGCCGTTGCTTGTCTTTAGGCCTCAGCCTTCGCTAGCCAGGTGAGAGCGGGCCTTCTACAGTATGGCTCTACATCGCCTGGCTAGTGTAGAAGGCCTGCTCTCTCTCACCTGGCTAGTGAAGGCTAGCGATGTACAGCCACACTGTAGAAGAGGAGAAATGTGTTGAATTATGCTCATTAGTCAGCGTAACTGTCACTTTTGAGAGGCAGCTTCCGAGTGCCGTGACGTAATCACTTTCCATTTTCCGCCTTTGGGTCTTTTGATGTTCAACAACACCGTAGGGGAGGAGAAATGATTATTCTGTATGCTAACATGTTTGCTAGCCAGTCAAGAGCAGGCCTTCTAAAAATTTTACTCACGAGGAGAACCATGCTTGCCCATGTCCGGCTAAAGGGTTACTATACCAGGTATTTCTCAGTCCCTTTATGTAGTTCAAGAATGTAGTTGAGATATGTTACAAGAAGTTACTAGAAGTCACTGCAAGGATCAATTTTTAATTAATTTTTAGAAACTTAAACCACTATTTAAAAAGCCCCGTTCAAAAAGCCTTGCTGTAGCAGAGACTTCAAGCGAAGCTCAATGCAAGTCTATGGAACAGTTTCAAGCTCTCCTGCTCCATAGGCTTGTATTGGCGCAGTGGGCTAACTGCAGTAAGAGGGAAACTTTAAAGCATGAGTAGTTCCGATTCCAAAGGCAAGAGCCTAGATACAATGTATCCAGTTGCTTGATTCAATCATACTTCAAAGGATCCAAAGTTTTCTAGGCTTTCCTCGAAAGCACTGCAAGAGAAAAAATATTAGAAAAATTCAGTACGGTGATCTGAGGACTGAGATAACCTTTTAAATGCTGGATAAAAATTTTTTAGAAACCTAGAAAAATCATTTCTTCGTTCCTATAGCCTTGAGGAACCTTAGGATTGTTCTGACTGGTCAAGGGACATTGACCAGACAGGACAAATGGGGTCTCCTCAAGAGCAATACCAGCAAAAGGATTGCTCTTGCCTGTTTTAAGGCTGTAGACGTGGGCTATTTGAAAATGGATTTCCCCCCTTTTTCCTTCCATCAAAAAGTCAAGTCGTTGTGGCGGCAAGTCACAAAAATTAACCTTTTCAGCGCTTGGACATTTAAATTAATCGTGGTTAGGTTTAAAATGCAGTTTTCCCCTCTGCCAAGCCACGGCTGACTATAGACGTGGTGGACTTAACCCTTTCATTCCTGGTTGTGTTGTTTTTTATTCACGGTTATGCCTAGGATGACATTAAAAATTAATTAAAAAGCGGCAGGTAGGCCTGCCTACCTGCCGGTAGTGCCTAAGGACACTACCGTCAGGGATTTAGTTTGTGGATTCAATGTGTTGAAGTATGCTCATTAGTTCATTTATTTCTTTTGATCTGAATGAAATAAAAGAAATAAATGACCTAATGAGCATAATCCAACACATCAAATTCACGAACTAAATCCCTGACGGTAGTGTTCTTAGACTCTACCAGCCACTTTTTTTAAGCCAGGAAAACCCCCTCTTCCACTACCAATTTATTGTAATTATTGTAAAAGCTAACACAATCTTACATGGAGATACAACAACACTGTCTTGTGACAGACCAAACAAACTGAAGCAGACACGTAACAGCCAATGAAGATTCAAGATTCCACGCAAAGTATTATACTGTTTACTTGTGGTATGCTTTATGGAGCTCCACTCTACTACCATCTCATACATTTGCACTATAGCCCTAGAGAAATGGGGTGGCCAACTTTGGTGCCTCAGGTGTTTGTTTGTTTCTCAAATTTCTATTGCTGCCCAACTCGACACTGACTCTGGGCGGCTAACAGCATAAAAACATTACCATCATAACCAAAACCTTTTAAAAACCCATAAAATACCCACGAAGATTACCCACCCCATCCCATAAGTTAAAAGGGGCAGGGAGTGATCTTGTTCTATGAGCCAGCAGGCAGAGGTCACCACTCCCCCTATGCCCCATACCTGCTTTGACAGCCAGGTTTTTAGCTCTTTCCTGAAGGCAGCAACTCCATCTATAGCCGCAACTCAGTTGGCAAGAGGTTCCATAGGGCCAGCACAGACGCTGAGAAGGCCCTCCTTCTTGTGCTAGAGAGATGACCCTCTCTAGAAGATGGTTTACAATGATGTAGCCCATCCAGTCTGCTCTGGTGGGACAGACAGATTTTCTTGGGGTGAGGTGGTCTCTTAAGTATCCTGGCCCACTACCATGTTGGGCTTTAAAGGTCATTACCAGCAACTTCAATGGCACCCGGAGGCACACTGGCAACCAGTGCAGCTCCCGAAGCAGCAGTGAAGCACGGGCATAATGCCTGCACCCCATCACCACCCGGGAAGCTGCATTCTGGACCAGCTGCAGCCTCCGAATGGTCATTAATTGGATACGCAACACAGCTAGCTCCTATTCATTCTGTTAAAGCAGGTGGAGGAGCTTGTATAGATGACAGTCACTTATACCTGCAGAGTTTTCAAAATACTGAAGTATTCTTTTTCTCATACAAGTTCTTTTGAAAAAGCTTGCTATTTGAATGAAAACTAGCAACAATATACTTTTTTCTTGGCAATGCTCAACAGAAATACAGATGCAGAAATGCACTGAACACAAAAGTCTATATAAGTCTAAATACAAAGACAAAAAAAATACCTCCTGGCTGTGTATCAGAATTTGGAACATAGGAAGAGGACGGCACAACACTAGGTACTGCAGGCAAGTAACTTGTAGAAGCCAGGGCAGGGTCGTTATTCAAAGAGGCTAGTTTCTGTAAAACAGCACACATTTTGTTAAAACTAGTTCAGAAAAACATTATAGTTCAGGGTGCCATCTTGTGATGTCAGAACAAGGCCCTGCATATACCTGGTTTGAAAGTGACTTTACCGTATCTTCCATGCAAAGATGTAGTAGAATCAGGTCATGGTACAGAAGCACATATAATATTGGCTTCTGCAGATCATCTGTAATGTCCAAATTACCGACTCCCATATCACAGATCTACTACCCGACTCTCACTATTTTAAACTGATGTGAATGGCAATAAGGACAAAAAAAATCAGGAGAGGGGCACTATTAAAATGGGAGTGGAAGTGCTGTTCTTTCTGTGGGCCAATCCTATGTGAAAAGAGGACTTGCTATGAGCAGGAAAAAGAGGCGGTTGTTAGGTGGCGACTCCTGAAAAGGGCATTTGTTGATAGGCGTCTCAACCTGAGTTGCCTTAATCATGTCTCCCTAAAACACTGAATAAACCAGTGAGAGCCTGTGAGGTTCAGACAGGCTAAAATATTAGCTTAGATGCCAAACCCTTCTCTAAATGGAAGATGACTGTTAAGAGAAGGGACGCATATTCCTTCTCAACAGTAATGTTCTATTTTTTAAAATGATAAAAAATACACTTTCACATATTTTCATATATATTTTTGTCTCAGAACTGTCCCCTTCAAATTCCCTTCTCCCTCCTGAAAAAAGTTTAAGAAATTGCATTTTTTAAAAAAAAGTGCATGCAGGAATTTCAGGGCGAAGAATCATAAGCCCCTCCCTCACCTTTAGCTGGAGGCCTGGTTCTTGAGCAAACAGATCAATCATGATTTTACATATGCTTTCTGTTCCTTCATATTTACTCTACTAGTCATGTTATTTACTTCAAAACTGCAGTGGCTCAAGTGGTTAAGACACTGAACTCACTGACAGGAAGGTTGGATTTCAATTCTTGGGTACTGCATGACGGAATGAGCTCCTGTCTCTGTCCCAGCTCCTGCCAACCTAGCAGTTCGAAAACAAGAAATTGCAAGTAGATAAATAGGGATCACTTTGGGGGGAAGGTAAACAGTGTTCCAGTGTTGAGGGATGCCTGCCCCATGTCCACAGAAATGTCTGGAGACTCAGACAGCACTGGCCCTTTGGCTATAAACAGAGATGAGCACTAAACCCTAGAGACAGATACAACTGGCTTTCGAGCAAGGGTGACCTTTTCCTTTACCTTACTTCAAAATGAATAAAAAGTAACATTATAGTAACATTTATTCATTTATTTGTTTAATCAAACTTTTATGCCGCCCTCCTCACAAAGACCCAGGGTGGCTAACAAACTTTTAAAACACAGTAAAAACATAACATTATTGTAAATTAAATCCTTACCTGAGTAGAAACAAGACCAGCGGCATAATCTGGAGTAGCATTTTCTACAACTGTTTCTTCTTTCGTTTGCTTTTCCACAACTTCTGTATCTATTCAATTGAAATACAAATGAATAAAATCATGACAACTACCTAACATTGTTATTTCATTTTGGCAGCAATGTTCATGCCCATAACAAACAAAACAATTAAGACTTTTGTTCTTCCCCAACACAAGATGCTTCTCATACATTTCTCTTCATTAATAAAAAGAGACTTCTATTATATGGAAGGGAGAATTGTTTGTTGCTAATAGTTTACACATTTTCTTCACCTCACAATATATTTCTTCAGATTACAATATTTATTTATTTGTTTGTTTGTTAGTCACATTTGTATTGCCGCCCACTCAGCAAGCGACTCTAGGCGATATACAACAATTCAGGGGTGGCCAACTGTAGATCTCCAGGTGTTCTTGGACTTCAATTCCCAGAAGCCCAAGTCAGCACTCCTGCTGATCAAGGCTTCTGGGAATTGAAGTCCAAGAACATCTGGAGATCTACAGTTGGCCACCCCTGAATTACATCATGAACTACATAAATCCCACTAGAGAACTGTAAAAAAATTAAAACCAGCAAAAATACCAATTAAAGACAATAAAAATTAGCCCCACAACTAAAAAGAGCGAGGGAGCGATTTTACTATATCAGGTGGGGGTCCGTTGCCACTCCTTTTTTGAAGTCTGTGAACATGTACAATATCAGGAATTGTTCATCTTCACAAGTTTATCAGAAGTACAGTCAAATCTCGCATAAAGAGCGTTTCGCTTAAAGAGTAGAATTTTCTCTGAATGTTTGCTTCGCTTAACAAATAAAACCAACCAAAAACTTGCTCAACAAACAAATAATCCCGCCGCCGCCGCCGCCGCCCCCGAGCCAGAAATGACAGTCTGTTACAATGGTGTTTCGCTTAAAGAGCAAACTCGCTTAAAGAGCAATCCTGTGGAGCACATTATTTTATAATTTTTATTGTACTGTTGCTGTTTTGACTGTAAGCCGCCCTGAGTCGCCTCGGCGAGTGGGCAGCAAAATAAATCTGAATAAATAAATAAATAAATAAATAAATAAGAGAGGTACAACTGTAATTACTATTGCAAACTTATCATAAGTTACTTATCCCTCATAACATGACAATGACCTTATTCAGAAGTAGCACATAAAAAGAAAAAGGGAATTCTGGGCTTTGTGGTAGGTTTAATTTGCTCATTATGTACAGGAGGTAAAAGAGCATAATGCTGCACATAAGGATGAATTTTAGAAAACCATTATCTTTTTAAAAAATCAATTAAATGAAAAAATAATTTAAACTGGATTTTTATACAAAATGCTTTTTAAGGGAAAAAATCTATCTAAAGAAAGGTTTTGTATTTCAAGGCACATTATAGTACAAAGGATATTAATCATGAAATATGGATTAGTTTTTAATTATATGGTGTGAAGCTGGATATTTGTGAAATATTTACAATTTTTTTTGGTAAATTAATCCCATTAATCCACTCATAATATCACGCTCTTTCAGTGGCTCTGTAAAAGTATTGGGCAGTTTTTCTAACTAGCTAGAAGGTATTCTCCCAGATGCTTGAGCTTACAGTTCTGAAAACGGTGAGTTTGTGTATGCAGAAATCTCATTCCTCTTACTCGCAGCAAAATGTAATAACATAAATCTACAGAGTTGAGAAAAACCTTCATATCATTGTTCCCTTGCAAATCTGTGTACCCAGAATCAACCCCTTATCTAAGTGCTAAGTTTAAAAAAAATTCAATGAATAGAAGATTGTTGGGAATGGAATAGTTCTGCACAAGAAGTTAAGTGTCAGAAGAGGCAAGCCACAAAACTGAAAGGGGAAACTTTTGAGCTTTTATGAGTCTTTATGTAGGAAACCACGATTTTAAATCTCTTCTTAGTGACTAATTGCAGCGTTTCCCAATGTTCCGCGGAACACTGGTGGACTTCAATTCCCAGAAGCCTAAGTCAGTACTTTGGCTGATCAGTGCTTTGGGGAAATGACTTAAGCTTCTGGGAACTGAAGTCCAAAAACCAAAGATGGGGAAACACTATAAGAATTTCATGTCAGAAATTATTCTGGATTGAAAGCATTTTTGTGGGACTCTGCTCAAGGAATGCTCAAATGAGGTTCCTTTTATGTCCCCAAGAGCTGGGACAGAGACAGGAGCTCAATCCGTCATGCAGTACCCGGGTCTCGAACTGCCGACTTGCCGGCCTTCCAGCTAACAAGGCGAGCTTCTTAGCCCCACTGAGCCACCCCAGCCCCTTATTGGGAAGCACTGGACTAGTGCATTAAATCATAATTTAAATCAAATTCACCCTGTTGCATACTTACCTACAGTCTTCCTTCTTCTTTTTGCTTCTCGACCAGCACCAACCATATCGAGCTCTTTGATGTCTAGTAACTACAAATATACAAAAATGAACACATACTCTCACTTGTATTATAGATTTCATTAGACTCATATTCAATGCATGAATTATATTTGTTTTCCTGAATTCCAAATATGCACAAATTCTATTATATTAAGGAAGCTGTATATGTTTAAAACAAGACTGGTATAAATAAACTTAGCATTTGCGAATACACTACCATCATATTACCCAAAAGTACCATTCACCTTTTTAAAACCCATCAACAGAACAAAGAATCACAATCGAGAGCAAAAGTCAACTTCTGAGTTACCAACATTCACATTTTCTAGGAAGTCAGCTTTTTCATACCACTGAAAATAATGTACTTCATAAAACCAAGATACTGATAGGAATTTGCAATCCTTATAATGGACTGATAAGGCTTTCACCAAACATCAGTATTTACAGCATCATGTCCAGTAAAATCACTTCCTTGAGTGACAAAAGGCAGCACAAATATGTTTGGACAGGTATGCAAGCAACAAAATAGTGAAAACTACAGCAATGGCCACCCATAGCGATTGCCAATAACATGCAACTTCTTTCTTCACATCTTAAAAGGGAAGCTACTGCACTATGAGACACATCAGCAAATACTAGACAAAGACGAGGGGAGCAGGGGGAAGCCTAAACAAAGGCAAAAGGAAGAAACTAGAAACCAAAGAGAATATGTAGAACATCAATCCAACTCAAAAGAACTATCATATTGCTGTGGCAGCTGAACAGATAGTGAACAGCAATAGATGAGATCCTTTGGCCATATTAATAAGACTCAAGGATTCATTTTATTGCTTGAGAATGCTCCAAATATCCACCCTGCAGCCTTTTTCATATTAGCTCAGAGACATGAAGAACAAATCAAAAATGAAAAAGTTATGTTGTATCTTTCACTTTATCCAAAAACATTTTTTCCTGAAATAAATGAAGCGTAAAATGAACACTCAGAATCAGACACTTTTTAGGCCATGTTTAGACAAAGAAGACTATGCCAGGATTTTCAACTTCTTTCAGTGAAATGGAATGGGAAATAAGTTAAAAGAAATATGAGTACTGCGTAATTAGTACCACTGCCATCAATGTTTTTCATACCCATCAAATAGATTATTTTCATTAGCTGAACCAAACAGATGCCTTTTAGGAAAACAATATGTGGGTGTTAAGAAATTAGCAATATATTTGTCTGCTTATCTGCATGCATGCTTGTGCAAAAATGAATGTCACTAAGTTTACAAGCTGTATAAGAGCCTTAGTATGCACAGAAATTATAAATTGATACCTAAAACCAAAAAAACCTAGAGCTAAACCTAAATGTAAAGAGAACGAACCTAAAGAGGTGGGGCCACATTGACGATGGTGAATAACGTGAATGTGGCACAAGACAGGTCTTTGAACAGTGTGATATCACGAATTTGTTTGAAGCAAATGACAGGAACATTCAAACTGTTGAATACTGGAAAAATAAAGTGACTATGTAAACATGTAGTTTATGTATGCCAGGGATCCTCAACCAGGGATTCTTAACCTGTGGCCCATGGGCAGGATGCGGCAAAATGGCTGTCTGGCCCCTGCAGCTGGCTGGGGGAGTATGACCCGATCTAGTCCCACCATCTGGTTTTCACAGTGAACAAGCAGCAGCCTACAGAAAACTCACAAACAAGAAATGAAGGTCTTCTGCTTTGTTCATCATATTCCCTAACAGCTGAAATCAAGATGTAAATTGTCCTTGACACTGGAATGAATGAATGAATGGATGAATGAACAGGTGAAGAAATGAATGAATAGAGATTGCTCTTAGCTACAGATAGCTTTACTTTACTTTACTACTCATATTTGCTATCCCGCCCCAATCAGGTAAACCCGACTCTGGGCGGCTTACAGCATAGATTAAAACATATCAATATTTAAAATTTTAAAAATTCATAAGAAATTAAAACAGTATCGAGGGTATGGTCAGTATCGAGGGTATGGCTAAAAGACAATGGCAACGCATTAATCACTAACATTCAGATAAGAGCTTTCTACAGAGATAAAAATATAAGCTACACAAAAGTAGAATAACAGGATGAAAGTAAGGGAATAATCTACTTGAAGTTATTATTATGGACCAGTGAGGGTATCTAAGACACTTAAGAAACCTGTGGTTTTATTCTATTTTTGAGTTTCTTTTTTTACCAGGTCCTAAAACATTAAGGCAGACAGGAAAAGCTTACAACTTTACTGAAAAGTAAGAAGTGTGAACCTTACATAGAAGGAATGATCACCTTCCTTCTCAAAAGTGTTAACAGTCTGATCATGAACCTTTGGAATGAGGTGTCTTTCACTGTTGAGTGGAGAATGTGATATAAGTACTGAGCATATTGTATATCACACAACACACAAAAACACATGCATATAGAAGGCTCTAATGCTGGCTAATAATAAAAATCTGAAAGCCAACATACAGATTCTTAGAAACAAGTTTAGATCAATTTGACAAAAAGATCTTCAAGTCTGAGATGCACTGTAGGAGAAATGTATACCAAAGAACACAGGATCCAAGTTATATAGACCAAAGTCCTCCCCTGCCCCAAATAAACGTATCTTAATGTTTATACACATTTGTGAAGAGAGTTAAATTCTGGTCTTGAAAGAGAATGAATTAAAAGATATGGATACCTTTACTCCTCGCTCTTTACGCAAAGGAGTTCTAGAGGGAGGAATAGGAGTTCTGTTTCCAGCAGGACTAAATACACTCGGAGCAGTGGGATTCCTGAATGGAGCTTGCTTCGGTATCCCTTTGAGTGGAGCTTTTAAAAAAGAAAAAATTGAAAGAAACATCATTTAACAGCAAGAAGTAGAAAGCCATATTACAGAAACCAGTGGGCCCATTTTTACTGAACAATATCAAAATATGACTGCAGTGCCTTCAAGTGGTTAAGATGCTGAACAGGAGGCAGACGGTCAGAAGTTCAAAACCAGAGTACAGTACTGCATAGCTCCTGCTAACCTAGCAGTTCGAAAGCAAGAAATTGCAAGTAGATAAATGGGGACCACTTTGGGGGAAAAGATCTTAGGGGCATGAAAGGAGCTTCATTCAACCGTCCTTTCAACCCAGAATAATTTCTGACATGAAATTATTATTATGGGATGGCTCAATCTATTCCACTGTGCCAACAAGATTGATCAATATGTATCCAATCTGGGAGCTACCTTTTAGTTATGAGTTATTAGCCACATGCAACGTGTCTATTCATCGTGCAAGTACATTTCTTAATTAAAGCTACCAAATGAGCCACTGAAGTTTACAAACTTGCTAGCTTATCTTCTTAAAATCAGACAGCATGTGTAAATTTCAGTGGCTTCTACAACCTAACATCTTATTCCTGAAGATATTTATCATTTTCATCTGGAAATAGAATATGCCTTCCTGGATACAGAAATTACAGAAACCTTTACCTCATGAAGAAGTGATATTTTAGAAAAGGCACTTCAAGTTGCTTCCTTTCACAATTCCCCAAACCAATGTCTTATGGCAGTCCACAATTACATATGGCCATTTTAAACAGACTGTGCCTTCCTCGAGTGTTTTCCTAGAGCCGTGATGGCAAACCTTGGCACTCCAGATGTTCTTGGACTTCAATTCCCAGAAGCCCCCGTGAATCCACACCAAGGGG
This sequence comes from Furcifer pardalis, assembly GCA_030440675.1. Classification (NCBI taxonomy): domain Eukaryota; kingdom Metazoa; phylum Chordata; class Lepidosauria; order Squamata; family Chamaeleonidae; genus Furcifer; species Furcifer pardalis. The sequence continues at coordinate 171,306,287 of CP126890.1, read as the reverse complement.
TTTATTGCGATTCACCCAGCCCGCACCGCCCTATTCGCTCCTTGAAGTAGAAGTAAAACTTGCCCGTATGAGAGCGTTTTACTACCGCTTCCAGGAGCGACGAGGGCAGCGCGGGTCGGGTGAATCGCAGTAAACTCCTTCGTGTTGATTCACGGGAGCTTCTGGGAATTGAAGTCCAAGAACATCTGGAGTGCCAAGGTTCGCCATCACGGTCCTAGAGGGATTCCCTGTCCCAGCTTTTTATGTGTACCAAGACATGGTCTCTACCTTTAACAGTCATCCAGCACTATCACTTTGATACAAGAACAAGGATAATATACTGCACCTGGGAAAGCTATTCTTTGGTGTCCTTTAGACATGACAAATTCCCCCTCATGTCAGCCTGCTATTCTCTTATTTCTGTCAGTCACAGAGAACATGAAGGGTGAGAATAGGTTACCAGTAATAGCACATCTTAAAGTGGTCCTCCACAGACTCACAAATGTACTCTCAAGTCAGATGCTCCACTTCTGTCTCTGTTTCTCCACTGAGGGAGAGTCACAAATGAGCAAAAATGGACAATAGGAATCAAACCTTTTGATTGTGAATAGCAGCAAGGGGATGATCAGGCTCCTACCTAAACTCCTCCTAGTTCCAGAAGACCCTGGCTTAAAACTCTAGTACATAGGAGTCAGCCCCAGTGTGCTCAGAGGCAGGTTTACTGAGGATGTGGCTGCTCCCATTTTGTGAAATGTGCATGAACACACGCATGCAAGCACAATTTTTGGTGGTCAAATTCACCCCCTCCTTGCTGTCCTTCCAATGATAAAGAACTTCCTTTTTAGACAAGCAGACAAGCACTTATATATGGGCAGAAAAAAAGAAGAATGGTGTACATTACTGTTTTAAAGGTATGTTTTGAATATGTTTTAAAATGTGTTTTTAAATTATTGGTCATTTTAATATTACAGCGGAACCCCACATAATGAATGCTATGTACAGTATAAGAAAAAATTCGCATAACGAAGCGTTCGTTATGCAAGGGTGATACAGTAAAACCTCATATAACACTAAAACCTGGTTCCACAAGTCTTCGTGTTATATGATTTTTAGTGTTATCTGATCCTCTATGGGATCCATAGAGATACATTGTAACCACACAGGCTTTAGCGGTTGTTATCTGAAGCATCCCATAGGATCTTAATGTTATCTGATGCAATTCTTCCCCCCAGATTCCTTGATGTTATGCGATTTTAGTGTTATTCGATACTAATGTTATATGAGGTATTACTGTATCCCACATAACGAAAAAAATGTTCAACATGCAAGGTTTTCCATAGCCAGGGTAAACCCGTTCAATGGGAACCCCGGTTAACAAACTTTTTTGCGTTATGCAGAGTACCGCCAATAGTGCTTCGCATAATGAAAAAAATTCACATAAAGCGCTCCATGGAATGGAGTTTTTTCGTTATGCGGGGTTCTACTGTATGTCTAAAATTTTTAATATTGTAACTTATTGTTAGAAGCTTTGACTTCTAACACAGAAATCACAAATGGAATGGGAGAGTCAGATTCTTTCTGGGAAGGAATTTACTATGTCATCTTTTGGTAGATTCAGGTTCCGCCTGGAGAATTTTTAAGGGGAAAATGAAGTTTAGGATTGTTCACTGCCCCCAGCATTCCCGTATCCCGCCCAGGACCATAGAAAACAGTGGCCATAAAATCTTTTTCATCTCCTGAAAGACAGAATCCTCTGTATTCTATGCCTCTCAGAAACCTTCCCAAAGAAAACAGGATTGTATCCCAAATTTCGTAAATATATTTCAGAATATAAAAAATAGCACATGTACAGATGGATTTTGTATATGTAAGTAGCAAGAAAAATTAACTCTTACTTGTCGTGTCAATTTTTTTTACCAATCCCCGACCTTTGGCATGAAAAGGCACTCCAGCTGTTTTCTTGAGCTGCTGGGCAGTCTCAGTAGCTAAAAATATAAAGTTAGATGTTTGCATTTAAAAATCAGTAATAATTCATACATTGATAGTTAGCTAACCTAAAAGATTGTAATGCTCAGTTAATATTAATCCTTTAGTGTCATACCTAAAATATGAAGAGCTCCTAATCCAAAGGAATAAGAACACTTTCCCATCTAAAGCTTGCTGAAATTTTTCTATGCCATTAGCTCTAAGCCTCTTAGATTTTACTATACAGTCAAACCTCGCATAAAGAGCTCCTCGCTTAAAGAGTAACTCGCTTAAAGAGCAGAATTTTCTCTGAATGTTCGCTTCGCTTAACAAATAAAACCAACCTAAAACTCGCTTAACAAATAAATCGGGGTTTGAAATCCCCCCCACAATTGGTCACTTGCAATGGTGTTTCGCTTAAAGAGCAATCCTGTGGAACGCATTATGCTCTTTAAGCGAGGTACAACTGTATATATTTGTCTTTCTCCTTTTCATTCCAAGGTGGCCATGTGGAAAAGAAAACAAATTCCCTATACCTTCTAGAGTACTGATGGAGAATTTCAACATATGCAGTTTATCGGTTAGGAGATTTTTTAAAAACTACACGTTAAAATCCCTCTTCCAAAAGTGTACACAAAATTGAAGATACATTTTTAGCAAAGTATCAAGTTATTTTTCGTTCTCCCTTCTGTTGCCTCCTTTTTCATTTCCCTTCTGACTTCTTCAACATAAGGATGGAGACGAAGAAGAGGAAAGCGGAGAAAGATGATGCCGCTACTGGAGTTTAACCATCCTGACACACCAGCTGAATATATAGGTTGAGTTCTAAACTACAAAAACACTTGCCTCTCCAAGACTCACTTATATCCTTCATCCTAATTTGTACACATTTTAAGGCTTTTCCTTGAAGGAATACAATAGAGCTATATGCCTTGTACTGATAAATAAATACAATGAAGTCAGCGACAGAGCACTCTGGTATGCTCCAAGAATGATCCATTACTTCTTAATATGAATAATTAGTTTATCCTAATAGGGTGTTCCACAAGGTTCCATGTGAACTTGGGAGGCTGTTGTCCATTTTCTTTCTTCTGTTACACAAATACAACAAATAGGAACCACATTACATTAAAATTATTAGTATCCATTTGCCTCATTAGATCTATGGATTTCTCATGTTAAGTCTCAAAGGCATATCAGCTGAAGCTGAAGACATATCAGCTTTTTTAAAAAACAGTTCTTTACCATCTTTCCATTTTTAGGTTAACTCTTGTCTTTCTACTGCAAGCAGAAATGTTAATAAATTTTAGATAACATCTATGTATTCTTATTTATAAATGGTTTAAGCAGGGCTAGAAATGGATCAAACAGATTTGTTCACTCTTTAGATGCCTTAATTTGACAACTGTTACAGCTCTATTTTTTCAAAATTGAATTATCACTGAGGTATTTTATATTTGTACTTTGTCCTGTAGAATATTTCAGATGTTTTTATCTCTGGAGTGCATATTAACTCAAAGTACGTACCGCTGATCTGTTATAATTAATTTACAACCCAGCTACCTGATCAAGGTATCTCCCCTACCAGGTAAGTTTAATTTATCTTTTCCAGCTACTACTGCATATTTTTCTCTCTGATAAATTTATTTAATTCTTTTTTATGAAGAGAGGAGAGCGGTTGCATGTCTTTCACTCTCTGTAGGCTGAGCTTTTAACTTTCTAATTTATTTATTTTTTGCTAATACTCTTAATGAGGTTTGTATTGCTTTTAATTATTACTGGTTTACTGTATATATTGCTTAATTATTGTGTGAGCTGCCCTGATTTGGGTTACCTGATTGGGCGGCATACAAGTATGAAAATTAAATTACATTAAAATTAAATTAAATTAAGAATGCCTTAGCCAGAACGGCTGTTCCTCGGGTTTTAGGATGCTCAGGTGGCACATAATATTAAGAAGACATTCCCTGTTTTTCTTACCCTGATGTGTGAATATCTATAGTTGTCCCAATACTTACATTTCTGCAACAGCTCTGCTCGAAGAGTGGCACTTTTTGGTTTCCGTTTTAGCTGGAAGTGCTTTACTGGAGGTGTAAGTGGACCAGCCAATGTTGTCAAGGCATTTTTATTCAAATATTGGCATTCCAGTGGCAACATAACTGATGTTTCATATTCACTTACTACAAGAAAAGGAAAATACATAGGAAACAAGTTCATATGACCATTAATAATACCACCCATTATCATTGCTTAGGGAGAAAACCATGTACAGTACTTCATCAAAGAAATTTGTTTGGTTTTATTTATTTATTTATTTATTTTCTCATATTTACTATCCCGCCCCAATCGGGTAAACCCGACTCTGAGCGGCTTACAGATTAAAATCATAGGTTAAGCCTATGATAATACTAATTCATCTTAAAACTTCATACTTAAAACTATAAAAATTCATAAAACATTAAAACAATGCCAGAAATTGAACCGAAATTGAAGACAAAACATTTTTCTATTGTATCAAGTTATTTTAATGCTATTCTTTTCGCTTTTGGGTGCAATATACTGTACGTATATATGATAACTACCCATGACCTGAATTGGAATACTGCCGTACCACTGCTCATTAAATAATTCTGCATCTCTTCCACCCAAATGTCAGCTCAGCTATATAGACAAATCAGCCTGCCCTACAGAGAGGTAAAGACATTCACAGTTCTTCTTATCTCTGGTCCATTATATTGAAAATAAATGTATGATGTCTGCAAATCTGTCACTGTTTGCATTTGCTTTTAGGAAAAACATCAAGATGTAGTTCTTCTGCCTGGCTCCTTACATCATTCCAACTGTTTTTAATTGTTTAGAGTATTCAGTCATGTCTGTTTTATTGTTAGACACCTGAATGCTAATTTCAAATAGAAAACTGGGGCATGAATATATTTTGTAAGACAAACAGATTAAGAATCTGAACACAGTGTTTTTGTTTGTTTGTTTGCCTGGTAATAAGCAACACATACATCTAGAAATGCAGAAATGACATGATCCAGGAGTCTCAAATCTATCTACCTTCCCAGTTTCTTCATGGGCACAGTGGTAAGAGAGAAGCCCAATGCTACATATGACTCTCTTACCACTTGACTCACATTGGAGTCAAGCTTTTCAAAATCCTAACATAATTTCTCAGTAGAGCACTGGAAGGTTAATCATCCCAAGTATCATGACCACTTCTTAAAAGATCAATTTTCTTAAAATCAATTCAAACTTTTTTTAAAAAACTACTTAAAGTATGATAATTTTTTTAGAGGCTGGCTCCTGGATTGGGAAGCGTTTAAATTCTCTATCAATGTAACTCCATCCCCCAGGAAGTAAAAACTGCAGTAGCGATAAAACAAGACTTCATGGCATCAATGCAGGCTTCTTAAAACTCTGACTGTAATGCAGAAAGTTCTTCCATGTGTATATATGAGCAAGCAAGAGTGTATGAATGAGGTCTGAGTAAATCACACAGGAAGCATAGGGGCAGCAGCCAACACGTTACTCTCAACACCACTCTTTGCTTCTCTGGCCAGAAAAAGATTCTCCACACTGAACTACGCAATAAATCCCACTTGGAATTCATTTCCAAATAGGTTTTGCTTATCTCTGTTTACAGCCAAAGAGCCCTCAGCACTGTCTGGATCTGAAGACGTTTCCATGGTCATATAGCAGGCATGACTAGACTCCGGAGCGCACAGAATGCTATTACCTTTCCCACCAAAGCAGTACCTTTTTATCTACTTTGCAATTTTCCTGCTTTCAAAATGCTAGGTTGGCAGGAGCTGGGACAGAGACGGGAGCTCACTCTGTCATGCAGCACTCGGGTCTCTAACTGCTGACCTTCCGGTCATCAACTTCAGCGTCTTAACAATGAAGCCACTCCAATCCCCCAACATATGTATATTTAGAAGAGCTCAAATTCTCCTTTAAAATAGAAATCATGTTTCATGTTCCAATATGTGAACGAATCCAAAAACCACATTGACATTATCATAAACAGAATACAACTGGATAAATTAATTTGTAATACGTACATAGATTTAGCTCATTACAGCTTAAGAGATTAATAAGTATCTTCAACTTAATGATAATTTCAACATAAAGAGTGACTGCAAATACTACATATTGTATGAGTTTTAATAATTGTCCTGTCTCAGTTTTACAAGCACTACATTATACATGGTTACACAAACCCTATTCAGTATTCCAAATAAGGGTTAACAAAACACATAAAGAAGAGAATATGGTAGCCTCACCCTCTATTGTGCACTGCTAAGAAAAGTAAGGGGTTTGAAGAGAAAAACCTCCTCTATGCGCGGAGAGCACTGGAAAACCTGAACTCTGGATTGCAGAAAGACTCGACACATACAAAGGAAAGGGATGGAGCTACCATGTTCCTCTGCAGCAGTGATGGTGAACATTTTAGAGACCAAGTGCCCAAACGCAACAGGCTGTAATCCATACTGCAGAGGGACAGGGCAAACTCTGTGCTGGGGTAGGAAGCGCTCCCATTGGGCTGCTGGGCAGGGCAAACTCTGTGCTGGGGGAGGGAGGAAGCGCTCTCATTGGGCTGCTGGGCAGAGGGGTGGGACAAACTCTGTCTTAAAGCGACAGCTGCATGCTCACAGAGCAGGCTCTGAGTGACCCCTCTGGCACATGTGCCTAGGTTTGCCACCACTGCTCTACAGGATGTTTAGTTAACCTTTGTGTGTTATGTGTTATTTTGTGTGTTCATGGGTACCGTTGCCAAGTTTCAGATTCATGTCTCTTTCTTAGTGAAACTGTAAAGAAGATTTATTCCTGCAACACCAGACAAAGAAAAAATAGGTACTTGAACCGACAGCTAATGTTCTCTGTTATGTACTACTATGCTCTACCGAACTCCAACTAATCTTCCAGATTTAAAAGATCAAAAATGCTACTCAATTAAAAAAAAAACAGATAAAAGAGTTTAGCTTTTTAGTAAAAAAACAAAATGAACACAATTTCAGAATATGGCAAAAAAAAAAGGAGGCTTACCTTTTTCTCTTAACTCTCCTAAAATATCCTGAACATTGGGATTCTGTTCTTCCAAATCAAGGTTAAGGGAGCCAATTTCTGGAAAGGACTTTAAAATATCAGCCACCATTAAGACCCAGGGGTCTGAATCCAAGGTAGCAAGCTGGATAATTTCAGTCAGCGCACCTTTCATCTGATAAGAAAAAGTGGGGAAATAAAAAGTGAAACATTCAAAGGAAATTTAACCTGACATATAACAAGTTTATAAAACAAATCTAGCCTGTGTCCCTTATACACCTCTCTTTATCTGATTCTAAACCAAATCCATGACTAGAGTTATACAGAGCTATCTATGCTCCTAACATTGCACTGCCTAAAAGATACACGACTGCGGTGGCTCAAGTGGTTAAGACGCTGAACTTGATGACTGGAAGGTCAGAGTTCGATTCCTAAATACATTAGTACCCCGGATAACGTTATGACTTGGTTCCACAAGTCCCGTCGTTATCCGGTTTTTAACGTTGTGCGATACATTGATCACACAATGTTAAAAAAAGCCCTGTTTCCCTGGAGGCTGCAGCAAGCCAGAATGTCGGGATTTGAATCCTGACATTTTGGCTTGCTGCAGCTTCCAGGGAGGTGGGGGAACTTTGGAAACTGCTTGGATCGGGTCTCCACACCTCCCTGGACCTCCCTTTACCAATTTTGGGGTCTCTGGACCCCCCCCCCCCCCGCAGGGTCCAGGGAGGTGTGGAGACCCGATCCAAGCTGTTTCTGGGCTTCCCCGACGTCCTCAGCCAGTGCAGCAAGCCAGAATGTCGGGATTCGAACCCTGACATTCTGGCTTGCTGCAGCCTCAAAGAGGGTGGGGGAACTTCAAAAATAGCGCGCATCGGCTCTAGGAAGGTTGGGAGACCCGATGTGCACTAATTTTGAAGTTCCCCCACCCTCTTTGAGGCTGCAGCAAGCCAGAATGTCGGGATTCGAACCCTGACATTCTGGCTTGCTGCACTGGCTGAGGACGTCGGGGAAGCCCAGAAACAGCTTGGATCGTGTCCCCTGCCTGCTCCAGAGAGATCAGAGGACCCGATCTACAGCTGCAGGGTGGTTGGGGAAGCTGACGGGGACTCCCTGTCGGCTTCCCTAGCCACCCGCCCTTGCCTCCGCAGCTGTGGGGTGGCTGGGGAAGCCGACGGGGGAGCCCCCCGTCAGCTTTCCAGCCTCCCCACCCCTGCCTCTGTAACTGCAGGGTGGCTGGGAAGCTGAACGGAGAACCCCGTTCAGCTTTCCAGCCACCCTGCTGCTAAGAACGACTGTATCGGATAACGTTAAAAATCGCGTTATTCGATACAAGATTTTTCCGAAAATCTTGTATCGAATAACGCGATTTTTAACATTATCCGATACAGTCGTTCTTAGCAGCAGGGTGGCTGGAAAGCTGAACGGGGTTCTCCGTTCAGCTTCCCAGCCACCCTGCAGTTACGGAGATTTTCCAAAAATCTTGTAACGTTATGCGGTTTTCACGCTATACGGTACTCGCGTTATCCGGGGTATTACTGTACTGCACAATGGAATGAGCTCCCATCTCTGTCCCAGCTCCTGCCGACCTAGTAGTTCGAAAGCAAAAAATTGCAAGTAGATAAATAGGGGCCACTTCAGTGGGAAAGTAAACAGTGTTCCATGCACTCAGATGTCTAGTCGTGCCTGCCACATATCCATCAAAACAAACGCAGACAGCGCTGGCTCTTTGGCTATAAATGGAGATGAGCACTGAAGCCTAGATTCGCCTATGACTGGCTTTTGAGCAAGGGCTACCTTTATCTTTACCTAAAAGATGCAAGATTTCCAGACATTCTGAAGCAATGAAAAAACCTGTCATTTTCAGTGCCCCCCTCACCAATTAAAAAAACCTAAAGAACAGTAATACCTCAGATAACGTTAAGACTTGGTTCCACAAGTCTTAAGTTATTCGATTTCTAGCCTTATCCAATGAATGCATCAGATAACATTAAAATCCTATGCAGATGGATCAGATAACATCAACTCCATAGAGATACATTGTAAACAACACAGACCTCAAGGGAAAGTCAAGGAAACATGCTGGAACCTTAAAGAACTTTAAGAAATAATTGTCTAAAGGGTAAATACATTACAAAAACATGCCAGACCACACTGACTTTAGGGGAACAGAGCCATACAGCATTTTTAAACTTTTTAAAACTTTATAAAGTGCTTATTTAAAAGGTAAAAACACAACTCTACATAGCAAAAACATGACAAACCACCCTGACTTTAGGGGAACAAAACCATACAACATTTTTAAACTTTTGAAAAGTTTATAAAGTGCTGTTTTAAAAGATCTGCTCCCTTGTTTAGCTTCTTTTCAGAATCAGCCCCCCCCCCCCCGGGGCCCTGGCTTGCTCCCAAGCCTCTCTTAAGAAGCCTCCCCCCCCCCCCATCACTAAGTCCCTTAGCAAGCCAGGAGGTTTTCCGAATCAAACCACCACCACCACCACCCGGGTCTGGCTTGCTAAGGGGCTTAGCTCAGGATCAGATGCTGTGATTGTTATTGAGATATTGTTATGGAGATTTGATTTGCTACATTCTCTCACAGCCATGCCTACTTATCTTTAGCACAAACTCACCATGGCCTAGCTGTACTATCCAATAAGATGGTTTCACACTAGAGACAAGGCTTTGGTCCATCTTGCCTTGTATACCTATTTCTGACATCAGCTCATTGACTTGCACAGACATGCCCGGCCACTGCTGAAACATGTATGCCACTAGGGGACATGATTCAGCTGAGGTGGCACAGTGGTAGCTGCAATTGTTATAATGTTCCCAAGTAAAAATACATTACCCGATTACCAAATAGTTGAACAGCTATAGCATGCCTATAACTTTAAATATGTATGTGATAGGCATAATGAGTTCAGATTTGAAATCAGCACACTCGATATCATGTAAATCACATGTGTTATACTACCCAGTATCAAAATTGTTGTCGTGCAATGTAATTCAACCATTTGATATAATAATGGCAGAAATGTTCCAATACCATAGTATGGGGCAACGATACTGTAGGGTGGCAAAGTCATTGCTTATTAGATACTTTAAAAAAAAGAAAAAGAAAGCAGTAACAGACCGTTTGGCATAACTGATGACTCCAACACTGTACTGAGAGCTCTACTGGTAAAGAAGTCAGTTGTGTCAGCCAATACGGAAGTGAAAGGTGCTTGGATGAAAGCCCCCACAATAAGCAACATCACAGCACAAAGGTGATGGTGGCCAATTATGGTAAATATAATCAGAAACATGACTATGGTGGTAACAGGGATCAGACTGATAAAAACGGTCACCAGATGTTAGTTCTAACCAAAGTCAACTTGATTTAATCCATGGTTTTCTACATATAGATTCATGAAAGCTTAAAAGTTTTTTCATTTTTACTGTTTGCCTCTCTATTACCTTCTTGTGCAGATCTATTCCACTCCCAACAATCTTCTATTCACTGATAGAAAAACATTAGCACTTAGGTAAGGGGTTGATTCTGTGCACATAGATTTGCAAAGGAACAACAGAATTAAGGTTTTTTCTCAACTATGTAGATTTATGTTACAGTACAGACAAGCCTCGCATAAAGACCACCTCGCTTAAAGAGTAACTCGCTTAAAGAGCAGAATTTTCTCTGAATGTTCGCTTCGCTTAACAAATAAAACCAACCAAAAACTCGCTTAACAAATAAATTGGGGTTCACAATCCCCCCACACACAATTGGTCACTTACAATGGTGTTTTGTTTAAAGAGCAAACTCGTTTAAAGAGCAATCCTGTGGAACGCATTATGCTCTTTAAGCGAGGTACAACTGTATTACATTTTGTATTGAGGAAGAGGCATCAGATATTTGCAGACACAATCTCAGTTTTGAGAACTGTAAAGTTAAGCATGAGGGTGGGGAACCTACTAAATAGAAAAACTGCTTAATACAGAACCAATGGAAGAGCATGCTGTAAATGGATTAACGGGATTCGTTTACCACAGGATTGTTCTTTAAGCGAGTTGCTCTTGGAAAAAGCGCTGCCACGGCCATTGCAAGTGACCAATTGTGACTTGGGGGATTTGGAAACCCCGATTTAGTTGTTAAGCGAGTACAGTAATACCTCGGATAACGTTTACCTCGGATAACGCTAAAATCGCATAACGTTAAGTAATCTGGGGAGGAGAATTGGATTGAATAACGTTAAGGTCCTATGGGATGGATCGGATAACAACCGCTAAAGCCTGTGCGGTTACAATGTATCTCTATGAAGCTTTAACGTTATCCGATCCATCCCATAGGATTTTAACATGGATCAGATAACACTAAAAATCGGATAACACCAAGACTTGTGGAACCAAGTATTAGCGTTATCCGAGGTATTACTGTATTTGGTTGTTTTTAGTTGTAAGCGAGGGCAACCATGCAGAGAAAATTCTGCTTTTTAAGTGAGTTAGTGAAACGCTCTTTATGGGAGGTTTTACTATACAGTATACTGATAGCTTCGCACTATATAATTAAAAACTAATCCTTATTTCACAACAAAAAAGTCTTTGAACTATAATGTATGTTAAACAAAATACTTTAGATATATTTTTCCTCAAAGTACATTTTATTTTATTTTTTAAAAATCTAATTTAAGTCTATTTCAAATCTAATTAAAATTAAAAATTCCAATTTTAATAAAATTCCAAATTTAATGTTTTTTTTAAAGCACTGGTTTTTATCAATCCAGATTCTAACATGTTATTTACAAGCTCTCTATGTAACCATACCAGTTGTGAGAAGGAGGTCTTTCAAGACCACTAATGCTATTGGAAAAATACTCTGTAGGGGCAGCACTGGAGTCTTCAATTCAAGAAAACTGAAGGGGAAGGTGTTCCATGGGGAACTGAAATTGCTAATGGCAGTAAAGAAGTAGTAGTAGTAGCAGCAGCAGCAGCAGCAGCAGCAGCAGCAGCAGCAGCAGTTGTTGTTGTTTCAATTTTTATACTGCCCTACTCGGCAGGACTGACTCAGGGCAGTTCACAAACACATATAAAGTCAAAAGTTCATAAACACAACATGTAAATATCATAATCAGTATCAGTATCACAAAACACCAAAATATCATAATATCATTACAATATCAAAAAATTCAATAAGCATCAATATCAAGTAATAATCAAAAAATTTTCAAATCTCAATCAAATTTACACAAAAATTTACAAAAATTACAAAAAATACAAAAAAATAAAATTAAGCAAAAACAAAATAATTGCTAAATCCCGCAACAAGTGACAAGCCTCTCCACCCAGCCGCAGATATTCCTGGCAGCAGCGGCGGTGCAAAAAGTCCTGCCGCTGCAGCGGCTCTTAAAGTCCCAGCCAGGGTGGGGACAGGTGGAGGGAGTACCGGGGCTGGACGGTGATGGCAGGCTCTCCGCCTGGCTGCAGATATTCCTGGCGGCAGCGGCACAAAAGTCCTGCTGCCGCAGTGGTTCTTAAAGCCCCAGCCAGGGTGGGGACCCGGGGACAGGTGGAGGGAGTCCCATGGCTGGACGCAGCAGCGGCCTCTCCGCCCAGCCACAGATGTTCCTGGCGATGGCGCATAAAGTCCTGCCACCGCTGCAGCTCTTAAAGCCCCAGACTGAAGGCACAGATATTCAAGGCATGGTCTCTATTGGAGATAGTGTTGTTTTCATCTCATTCTCTCATTTTTTTCATAGTCCATGCTTACTGATCTGGGTGGCAGCAAGTGTAGAGACCTTAGCCAAAGGGTGCTGCTGTGAGGATGTTTAATTAGAGTCAACAGCAATGTAGACTGAAAAGGGACAGATTTGAGGGTTCAGGATCAACAGAGAGGCATGCAAATAACAATTTTGACTGGCAAAGCTGTTAATGGTCACTTTTAAAAACACTTTTAAAAAAACATTTCTTTGGTGTAGGTCCAAAGAAATAAAAATCTAAACATTAATATATTAATTTTAACATGTTATTTCTAAATAGTTGTGAGTGTTCCCAGCGCAGTCAGCTTTTCTTGAACTGAGTAGAATACCATAATGTTTTTTGCCTCTTAGGGCAGCATAACTATTTGAGGTGTCTCTAAAGGCAGTCCAAACCTGTGCTCCATGTTTATTGCTGTTTCCTGCACTGTTTCTTCATGTAGATTATCTTTGGGAATACCACTACCAAACAAAGCACTTCAAATGTCATTAGGTCAGAGATTATCACAGCTGTGACTCTTAAAACAAAGCACACTCTTGCTTTAGCTTTATAGAATCCCCCACGATGGTAGAGTAAGGGTGCTTCAAGTCAAGGCATGCTGCTTCATTCAAAACATTGTAGAAGGGTTCCAACTGTTGCAGTCAACTAGTTATAATCCTCTTGAGTTCTCCTATATCTTCTTCTGCCTTTCTTATTATAGAACATCAATTGAGGAAGAAGAGCTATTATCACTGATAATGGCATTGGAAGAGGCCTTTGGGAGCACTGAGTCTAACCCAGGGATTACCTAATCCGACCCGTGGTGCCAATTAATCCAGCCCACGATGAGGATCCTGGCACCGCCATGGAAAATGGCAAAAATAGGGGAAATACAGTGCCGTCGCTCCTGCTTCCGCCACAGGAAGTGGTGCAAGCAGAAAAAACAAGTAAAAATGCACCTTGAATGCACCCGCTGCTGTCAACAGAAGTAGCAGGAGGACTCACGCCTCTGACCTGCACATCTGTCTGCACGGGTGTGGTCCGGCCTACGCCGCGAGAAGGCAGGCCACCCCTGGTCTAACCCCTACTCAATGCAGGAATCCAAATCCAACCAAATATAACAGAGTAGCAGCACACTTTGACTGGTATTATTCACCTAGAACAGGGGTTCTCAACCTTCTCAAGGCAGGAGCCAGGTCATGCTCCCTCAAACAGTTGAGGGGGCCGGACTGGCTGTTTATGGCTGCCGTAAATGAGTCCACGGCCAATTCCGACAGCAGGGGGTGCTGGAGTGAGGGTGGTGGCTGGATTATTTGGCACCATGGGCCAGATCCAGCCCATGGTCTATAAGTTGAGAACCCCTGACCTAGAAGTACCATTACAACAAACCAAGGCAAATTATTTAAACTAAGTTTTTTAAAACCATTTTCAAAGTCCTCCTAAATTATTAGATCCCATTACAGCACTAGCTTTTTAAAAAAACTACTTACTCCCCCACCTCTCAAATATTACTAAACATTACTTTCAATCACAGTAAAACACCGGATAATGATTGGATCGGATAACGTTAAAATCGCATAACGCTAAGTAATCTGGGGAGGAGAATTGGATCGAATAACGTTAAGGTCCTATGGGGTGGATCGGATAACAACCACTAAAGCGTGTGCAGTTACAATGTATCTCTATGGAGCTTTAACGTTATCCGATCCATCCCATAGGATTTTAACATGCATTGGATAACATTAATCGGATAACACCAAGACTTGTGGAACCAAGTTTTAGCATTATCCAAGGTTTTACTGTAATTTGAAAAAAATCTGGGTGTTACTACTTATTAACCTGTGGTACAAAACACCTTATCTCCTTGGCTACCTCATTATCCTCAACAGCCATATCAAATTTTGAAGCACACTATGATGCAGCACTTCAATCATGATATTCTTCCTCTGACACTCAAGTGAATCCACACCTATAACTGCAAACATAGCTAAAAAGTTACAGTTATACTGCAAAGGGAACCCTTCTATTCTTCATTAAGCTACAATCAAAGCACAACTTAGTTATACTTTCACTATTGCGGAAATTTTAACAGCACATAATGAGTAACTAATTATTTCTAAGTACAGTACTGTAGTTACTCTGAACCGATGCTTTACTAGAAATAAAAACGTATTGATGGCAATTTATTTCAAATAAATTGTCTTTGGAACTAGAGAGCTCCATGCTATCTATTCAGCAGTGGTCTTTTCTTTGTGCAGTGTTACTGATCTAAGCTCACAAAGACTACCGTTTTAACCACTGAAATATTTAATATCTCTGCCAGACAGAAGTCTGTTTCACATCTCTAAGCAAATCTTACTGCAATGCAAAAAGTGTTAGGTATGACCAATGACCATATAAAGTTACTAATCAATATTTTAATGGTTCCAGCACCTGTTCAGAAAACATCCTGGCTCGCAATATATCAAAATTAAAATAATATAAATCAATTCAAACCACTGGAAAGTGACTTTTTAAAATTACTGCAGGAATAATTAGCTATCAAATCTCATTAAACCTATAGTACTGTATTTCTAAAGTTGTTCATCAGCAGATCCTCACATTTTCAGCAAAGAAATCCTCCCTATATTTAAACAAGAGTTGCTTTTCTTTAAAATATGGGATTTAACAAAGACAAGAAGCAGAAGAACATTCTCTTTTCCTCATGTCTTAGGAATCTCAAAAACCAGAAAACAAGCACAGAATATCATGGCTCCACAGCATGTTTTCATGCAAGTGCAAAATGATAATGGTTAAGAAATACATAGGTCAGGAAAAATATACAGTTGCTCAAGCAATTTTGACCACTGCCCTTACCACACTTACTGGATAAACGTCACTTCTGGCATTTGTGTTTGGTGTAAGAGCCAGGAGCAAAAATCAGAAAGGTCTAGGATTCAAAAGGGCTCCTTGGCAGATCACTATCAGAGGCTATTCTGGGCTCCAGCGCTGGCAGGTCCTTTTCCAATATCTGAGTCTAGTGAAAGCACATCTCTACATGCAATACAACACAATAAGGCAGACACTTCTGTTGGTCTCACTAGACATGTTGGAATGTTCTTCCACATTGTGAAGAAAACCTCTTCAGTAAAAGGTTCCCAGACTATTGTCTCACTTGCTGTGGATATAGAACTTTCCCATGGAGCAAAATTAGCATTTGATACATTTTATTATTAGATTATCATGTTTTTGACATTGTGCCATGTCAGCCAATGAGTCGCTTTGCGAGTAGGGTGGCATACAAGTTTGAACAATAAATAAATATTAAAACAGCCAAATTTGGGGATGTTCTATTATTGCAATTTTGTCAGAGCGTATGACTTTACTCTAATTTCATTTTATTGTTAATAGATATTTTTAAAATCCTGATGAAGATGTTTTCGAAAAACTGGCATTACCGGAGCAGTTTTGACAGATAACCTCATTTACTCCCCCACATTCTTCTTGCAGTAGAAGATATTTAACAACGATTACTACCTCAAACAGTCCCCCCTCCCCAATAATTTGAATTTGCACCGTTTGCCCCTATTCCTGAGTAGAAACCGTATGAGAGAAAGCAGACCTTAATTTTTGGCAAACCACTTAACAACTACCAACTATTAAGACTGTTAAGAAAGTGGCAGTAAATTGGGTCTTAACTTGATACCCAAGATACTACTAATGATCTCAAGAAGGATCAATTAGAGTGAACTTTTTAGGCTGAAGGTTGGAGTGTCTAAATGTAAGACCAACATGCTCAAGCAGGGATTGCCGGCAGAAAACAACACACTGTGTGAATGTGGAGAGATACAAAAAAAGACGGCCCCCTTTAAGAAGTTCTCCTAGTGGCCAAACATGACAAAAACTGATGAGACTTGGCAGCCCCAGTACAGGAAGATGAACAAGAGGATGTGCATGGCTCTTAGCCTTTCGAAATCTAAAACCTGAGGGACCAAATGGACAGAGAGGAGGGAGAGGGGAGACAATCCAAGACTGAAACTGAGGCGGTCTCTAGTCTAGGAAGATACAGAGTAAACAAAACAAAAAAACACAAAAAACTTGGTGCCACCTTAAAGATTAATTGCTGTAGTTAAGTGTGAGCTTTTGTGGATCAAGTGCACTTCGTCAAACATAAGAGCGAGACTTCATAGCATCAATTTATACACATCAGGTACAGAGGTATGGGATGGTGAGCATGCTTCTGTACCTAATGTGTATACGGTAAATTGCCTGATGAAGTGGACTTGATCCACAAAAGCTCACATTAAAATACAGGAATTAGTCTTTAAAGTCTGGGACTGCAGTGCCTCAGTGGTTAAGAAGGTTGCCTTGTTAGCTGGAAGGTCGGCAAGTCAGCAGTTTGAAACCCGAGTACTGCACGACGGAGTGAACTCCTGCCTCTATCCCAGCTCCTGCCAACCTAGCAGTACGAAAACAAGGCATTGAAAGTAGATAAATAGGGACCACTTCGGTGGGAAAAGATCTTGAAAACAAGAAAGGAGCTTCATTCGGGCGTCCCAAGGGGAGTTCCTCCAGCAAAAACCCTTTCAACCCAGAAGGCATCTTTGTGTGCTTCTGACACAGTTTTTAAAAAGTCTTTAAAGCACCACAATTTTTTTGTCTTGTTTACTCTCTGATATGCTTGAAACATAGACTACCACTTCAAAAATTTCCTCTAGGTCAGTGGTGCCCAAACTAAGGCCCGAGGGCCGGGTGCAGCCCCCGATGCCAATTCATCCGGGCCACGAAGCCCTAGTGGCTCCTGGAAGCAGAAGTAAAATGCGCCTATGGCGGTGAACCTATGGCACATGTGCCAGAGGTGGCACTCTGAGCTCTCTCTGTGGGCACCCATGTAGTCACCCCAGCACAGAGTTCGTCCTGCCTCTCTGCCCAGCAGCCCAATGGGAGCCCTTTCTTCTTACCCCCCAGCACAGAGTATACCCCACCCCTCTACCCAGCAGCCCAATGGGAGTGTTTCCTTCGTCCCCTGTTACTGTGTCGGCACTTTGCAAAATAAATACAGTAATACCTCATATAACATTAGTATCGAATAACACGAAAATCGCATAACATCAAGGAATCTGGGGGGAAGAATTGCATCAGATAACATTAAGATCCTATGGGATGCTTCAGATAACAACCGCGAAAGCCTGTGTGGTTACAATGTATCTCTATGGATCCCATAGAGGATCAGATAACACGAAAAATCATATAACACGAAGACTTGTGGAACCAGGTTTTAGTGTTATATGAGGTTTTACTGTAAGTGTTTTTTTGGTTTGCGCACTCGGTCACTAAAAGGTTCGCCATCACTGTCCTAGGGGAATTTTTTGAAACAGTAACCATGTTAGTCTGTGTTTCAAGCATATCAGAGAGTAAACAAACACACTAGAGACTTTTCGGGCCACAAGCTGGTCATGTGGAGGTGGTTGCTATGGCCTGTGGGCCAGATCTGGTGCCAATTCATCCAGCTAATGAAGCCCTTGTTGCTCCTGGAAGTGAAAGTAAAACGTGCCCGTATGGGTGCATTTTACTTCTGCTTCCGGGAGCAACGAGGGTTGGCACTGGTGGGCCAGATCCGGCCCGCGGGAGATAGTTTGGGCACCCACTGCCCTAGGAGGCTGTGACACTGAAACCGCGGGTTCCAAAGAGGAGGGAAAGGCGGGTTATTATTCGACGCCGGCGGAGCAGAAGGCGAATCCCGATGGCCCCAAGAGGAGGAGGAGGAGGAGGAGGCAGGCGCCGGAGCGACTACTAGACAAGCAGAGGCAACGGGGAGGAGGGGAGAGAAAGACTTACCGGCCCAAGCGAGCCGCGTACTCTCGGTGTGTCTCTCCCCCCCCCCACACACACACACAGACACCCCGGGCTGGGCCCTGAGGGGAAAGGACCGGAGCGTTTCGGGCCCGAGAGGCCGGGGGTGGCTCGCCTATTTCCCCCCCCCCCTCACCTCGTCCACCGCGCGGCGGGGCAGGTGCAGCATGCCCAGCAAGAGCTTGAGCTTCACGGGCGAGGAGAGGCCGTGGAAGCAGAGGCGGATGTTGTCGATCACCGAGGCCGTGAGCAGCGAGGCGATGCTCGGAGGCGCCCACAGCTCGTCCGTAGAGCCCAGCTTGTTGTGCAGCCACAGGCCGGTGTCGCTCTCCCGCATCGACGCCATCTTGGAGGAGGGGAGCGGGCGGGAAAGGAGGCTCGCGGCGGGCATTTTATGAAGACACCTTTAAAAAAAAAAAAGAGGAGGGGGGGAACAAGGCCCCCGCCCCCCCCACACACACACACACGTGGGAGGAGGAGGAGGAGGGGGAAAAAAGGGGGGCGCCGCGCCTCGAAGGCACCGTAACGCAAGAGGGAGCTGCCGTGGGCGAGACGGAACCGTGACGCGCTCTCTAAGCCGAGGAAGGGGGCGGCCCTCTTTCGTAGCTCAAAATGGCGGCGGCGCCCTTCGGAATGGGGGAGGGGGGGAAAGGTGGCTTCCGGGACGCAAAATGGCGCCTCTCTCTCTCTCTCTCTGTGTATAAAGAAGGCAGCGTCAAGGCTCGCGCAGGTTTCGTTGTGTTTTCCCGCCCCTTTCCACACCTCTTTAAACCAGTTTCCACGTCCCCCCCCCACCCTGCTTTTATCAAGTGCACGCTCAAGTGGCTAAGAAGACGCTGACTGGGAGGCGGGAGGTCAGCAGTTCGATTCCCGAGTACTGCAGGACTGGAATGAGCTCCTGTCTCTGTCCCAGCTCCTGCCAACCTGGCAGTTCGGAAGCCGGACATTGCAAGGAGATAAATAGGGGCCATGGACCTAGGGTCGCAAGGGTGCGACTGAACAACAACAAATAGGGACCACTTCAGTGGGGAAGGGAAACAGCGTTCCGTGCGCTCCGGTGTCTAGTCATGCCTGCCACATGACCACGGAAACGTCTGCAGAAGCAGACAGCGCTGGCTCTTCGGCTTGGAAACAGATGAGCACTAACCCCTAGAGTCGGATACGACTGGCTTTCGAGCAAGGGAAACCTTTACCTTCAGACATTAATGGAAAGAGACGGGAGGGAGGTAGTAGTGGTCTGAACATCAGGAGATCAAACCAGCGGAAACCTTAAAAGTGCACACTTCACAGACTCCTGCGGGAAAACTACTGGCACATAAAAGCAATTTATTGCTGCAGACATGCTGTCATTATCCTAAGTAAAGGTAAAGGTTTCTCTTGTTTGAAAGCCAGTCGTATCCGACTCTAGGGTTCAGTGCTCATCTCTGTTTCAAAGCCGAAGAGCCAATGCTGTCTGTTTCTGCATACGTTTCTGTGGTCATGTAGCAGGCATGACTATACACCGGAGCACACGGAACGCTGTTTACCTTCCCACAGAAATGGTCCCTATTTACCTACTTGCATTTGAACTGCTAGGTTGACAGGATCCTAAGCAAACTCTAAAAGAGACGGACAAAAAAAATCAGGCATGTTGTGGGATTGGGTCATTTACCTCCAAATCGAATTTTAAAAAACGTATTTTCTGACCACAACAAAGATACCAATGTTTAGCCGCCCTGGCCTAGACGTCTCTGCTCTGTAACACAGAATTGACCCAAACTAAGGAATCTTTGGTTTCGAGTGGGTTCGCCCACGAGCTACTGCAAGATGTTGAATGTTGCTGAACCAGTTGGGAGTGACTACAATAATGTGAGATCTAGTTTATATCTAACTTATATCTTAGCATAGGTTTGAAAGACGAAATTGGTCTACAATGAGGTCCTTGTAGTAAAGTCAAGCACAGGGAGAAATAAACTATTTTTTCCTCCAGGAAGATGGGGCTGAAATGTCTCTTAATGGTATCTGTGGAAATGTGAATATGCTTAGTGACGCAGGGAGTAGCCCAGCCCTCAGTGGAAGGAAGCCCATTATGTTTCTGTGTATACAGTAAAACCCCAACTTACATTTGCCTCAAAGTTATATAAAATTTGACATACATAATGATTTTTGCACTAAAACCATGCCCCGATTTACATAAATGTCCTGATTTACATAACACAGTTTCCTATGGGTTTGCTTCGAGTTATGTAAAAATTTGTTTTTCCTATGGGTTGCTTCGATTTACACAAATATTTTCCTATGGGGTTGCTTCAAGTAAAAAAATTCATTTTTCCTATGGGTTTGCTTCAAGTTAAGTAAAAAAACGATTTACATAAAAGCCTACGGAATAGACTTTTTACATAAGTAGGGGTTTTACTGTATGTTCAAAGAACACTGCCAACATGCAACTACATTCCAGTGACAGCTCATGAAATTACATTGAAATACAAGTGTGTGGTGGTGAATGTGCCCTGTTAAAATAATTTCGTGTCAGAAATTATTCTGAGTTGAAAGAATTTTTGTTGGAAAAATTCCACTCAAGGAACACCCGAATGAGTCTCTTTTCATGTCCCCAAGATCTTTTCCCACCAAAGTGGTCCCTATTGATCTACTTGTAATTTCTTGCTTTCGATCTGCTAGGTTGGCAGTGAAATGGTAAAATATAGCAGAGTGCAGGAAGGTGGCTGGCTGTTGCCACACCCTGAGGTTTGAGAGTGTTTGTTGAGATACAGGAGACAAAAACAAACTCCGGCTTGGGTTGCAGGAAATATGTATTTACACTATTTACAAAGGTTGTGCACAAAGTGCAAGTTAACACTTGTCTTGAAGTCAGACCAAGTGGTGCAGCAAGTCCTTATAGTCTATGTGAGCTAATTAAGCTCTTATCTTCGATAAAGCAATGCAAGCAGTCCAAACCTTTATCTGTTGCTTCAAGGTCGGCTTCGAAGATATTCACCAGTTCATTCTAGCTACGGAGTAGCTCGGTTCCAAAACAGTCCTTGGTTAGGTCACCACAATGTGGCTGAGGTATGTGTTCCAATATCTTGCAATAAACGGCAAGTAGACATACCAGACAGTCCTTAAGAACGACGAAGGTCCAATGGACGTGAGCACAGCAACAAAGCAGTCAGAGAACAACAGGCTGGCTGGCTGGCAAAAACTGTTGCCTCAATTTATGCTAGACACAAACACTCAATGCTTGCACCTGACTGTGGAAGTTGCACAGTCTTAAAGATACAGTCATTGGTTTGCTCTCGTTGCAAACCTACTCATATATCCTAACAGGCAGGAGCTGCGACAGAGACAGGCGCTTAATCTGTCATGCAGTAACTGGGTCTTGAACTGCCAACTAGCTGGCCTTCCAGCTAACAAGGCGAGCTCCTTAACCAAACAACAAGCAAACTTAGTTTACTTTTATTGACACTGGCAGTGCTACAGGATATCACATTCAAAGTCATCTAAAAGTTTAAAAAAGATGCTCTAAAAATTGTGCCAAACATGTTGTGGCTATGGATACACAAACATAAGAAGAAATAATTCAGTGGGCTTTTCATGCCCTTCACAGCTTGCTTCTGGCCTCTAATAGTTGTTTTAAGGTGGTCTAGGAACACATGGATACCCAGTGTGGTTCAGTGCATCGGAAAACCAGGGTTTGATTCCCTGGCCCTGCCATGGAAACTCACTGAGGGATGGAACCACTGCTTAAAATGTCACTTACCTTGAAAATCCATTTATGGTTGCTATAAGTCCGTTTTGACTTGATGGCACATAACAGGAACACCTTACCCATTTGGAGTTGTAGTTTGAGTCCTTCATGATGAGACAAAGATAAAAATTTCCTCTATTTCAGATTGTGCATTTTTAACACTCTGCTGCATATTCTGGACAAAAGAAGTGAGATGGTAGAACGTAGACAAGTATGTAGCTTAGAAGTGACATAATAACAGCTGTGCATCATGCACATGCTAGAGGTCATAAATAGTTAAAATCTGAATTACCTTTAGACAAACTCGGGGAAGCTTTAAATAATGTATATGCTGGCGTATAAGACTACTTTTCCCCCCTGAAAAACATGCCTCCAAGTGGGGGGTGGGGGGTTCGTCTTATACGCCGGGTGCACTTCAGTTGGGATAGACATAGCTGCCCATAGTGGCCTCCTGATGCTCACCCGGTGCCCATAGTGGCCTCCCGATGCCCACCCACTTCATTCTACATAGCATCCAGTATCGTGCAGTATCCAGCATGGCTGCGGCGAGCATCAGCAGCGAGACAGGGGTGCCAGCCTTTTCGGCGTGACTGGCCCGTTCTGCTCGGCTGGAAGCAGCGGTGCTCCGCCCCACCCCTTGTCTACGCAGAACTAACACATGCGCACTTGCGCACTAGTGCTGGCCACAGGGAGATGTTGAAATTAAATCTGATGTTCTTTTATGTTTTATTTGGTGTGTGGAAGGTGTGCGGAAGAGGGGGTAGTCTTATACAGCAAGTATATAACAAACACTATATTTTGAGTGGAAATGTTGGGGGTCGTCTTATACGCCCAGTCGTCTTATACGGGTAGTGAATATGACCTTCCTTCTAGGCTGTTGGGATCTTGCATGGATTCACCTTTCCAGATGACATGACCCTGCATGAATTTACCTGCTCAACTGTCAACCTTTCATGTCCAAATCCCACATCAATGTATTGGTCCAGTTGCTTTGATCCTACACTGACTTATTTACCCAGATGTGCTGTCCTCCATAAAGTTAAAGATAATACAGCAACTGCAAACTATAAAGGAGTCTATTTAAGTAAAGTCATTTTCCATCAGCTGCAAAAATGTTCAAAATGAGCCACAAATGGAAAAATAAATGACAATTATTGATTGACAACAATCCAATACACCAAGCATGAGTAGTGTGACAAACCAAAGTTGTGTCCGCACAGTGGAGAAAACCTGGATTGATTTAAATGTATTACAAATTGGCTCTCTGTTAGGTTCTATTGGTAAAATTACTGTAATTAGACAATTTATAAGCAATTATCAAGTTGGTAGATGCAGCTGCAAAAAGAGCCATTCCTTAAGATCAGCAGTTTCCACTCAGAGGAGATGGTATCTGATTCGGCACTAACTTTGGAAGCATTGTTTAAAAAGAAATACTGTTTGGAGACAACAAGCCCTTGGTTGAGGGGAACTGACACTTCCACAACTACCCCTTTACAGTAGATCAGGCTATCATTCAGAACAGAAAAGCAAGCCATCCAAATTGGAGGAAAATAAAGCTGCCCAGTCTTCATTTTGCCCTAACATTGAGCCTTCTATAGATGTGTTTCAAAAATTGGTTCTTAGGGATCTACAGAAGTTAGAATCCCATAAAAAAGATGGTATTATAATTTGTCTAGTGATGACATAAATTTGTTGGAAGATTTGGGAAATGCCCCCTTCCTGGTGTTCAAACAGGCAGATAAGGGAGGTGGGATTGTTTTGTTAAATAAACAGTATCTTGACGAAGCCAGTAGGCAGCTTTCTGAACTGAAATTCTACAAGCCTTTAACGTGTGACCCCACTCCTCATGTTGCCTCCATTATTAGGGTAGTTCTGAATGAAGGGTTATCTTTGAATTATATTAAATCATATTAATGAAAAAACATACCGTGCACATACTGTTTCTTTTAAATAATAGCCCCAGGGTTCCCATTTTCCATCTACTCCCTAAAGTGCATAAAATCAAGGTACCTGGTGATCCAATTCCAGGCAGGCCCATTGTTTTAGGTGTTGACTCTTTGTTGGAGCCTATTGCGCAATATGGGGACCACCATAGTAAAGCATTTGTGAAGGACACTCCTTCCTATATTAGGGATTCAGCTGACTTTATTTTGCAGCTAGAAGGCTTTAAAGTACCGGATAGTGCTGGCCTGTTGACCATGGATGTTAATGCTCTTTATACATCATTTGTATGGTTTATAGTTCTGAGCATGTTGTCACTTTAAATAATCAAGCCATTTCTGCCTCCTTACTGTATAAAAGAAAATGAAAATTATTTCTCATGAAGGCATCACCCAACACACAGTATATATTGCAAACATTGTACCATATGTTTTAACGTCCTTAAGCTCATCATGATAGGATGCCTAACTCCCTGAAGCTAGCTGACGCATAAAAAACTATTTGCATGTACAGTATTATGTTTAGATATCTTGGTTTAAGGCTCACAGCCAAACTAAAATGTGTTGTCAGAGTGTATGATTTTGTTTTCATTTTATTGTCTACAAAAAAATACTTAAGATTATATCCTGATAAAGAAAAATTCTTTTGAAACACTGGCAATACCAGAACAGTTTTGATGATATTTTATTTCTTGCAGTAAAAGAGACTTGAAAGATACTCCTGCCTCAAACGGTTTCTTTCTCTAATTTGCAGCCTGCTCAGCATGTGCCACAATTTTTTTGTTTTGTTTTGTTTTCAAAAGTAAGTTCTCTTAAGCAGATTTTAAAATACATTTAATCAGTGGTGGGATGTCAAAAAATTTACTACCCCACCGTGACATCATCAGTGTGGGCGGAGCTAACGTCATGATGTCATGATGTGTGTGGGGCCAAAGAAAAAAATTAAAAAATACAAAATA
The DNA here is from genome assembly GCA_030440675.1 of Furcifer pardalis. NCBI lineage: Eukaryota > Metazoa > Chordata > Lepidosauria > Squamata > Chamaeleonidae > Furcifer > Furcifer pardalis. The sequence goes on along the minus strand of CP126890.1, from coordinate 171,281,136 downwards.
ATAATAAAATAAAATAAAAATAACCATATATACACACACACCTCAACCCACCCACCCACCCATAACACAAACCCATAAATAAATAAATAAATAAATAAATAAATAAATAAATAAATAAATAAATACAGCCATTCAGTGGGGGAACAAGTGAAAAGGTAAGCCCCAAAGGTGGTTCCCCACAAAAGCTGCTACCGGTTCTCCGGGACACTGGGGAAAGTTACTACCGGTTCTGGCGAACTGGTGAGAACCTGTTACATCCCATCACTGCATTTAATGCTTGCTTTATAATTACATGTACTAGCTTGACGATTTCTCCAAATATATTTATAGTTCTACTTTTGTCTCTATATTTGAAGTAGGATGACAATAGATCAGGCAATCATTGTGGAGCTGTGTGAAATTCACAAGGTTATCTTTTTAAATGTTTTATTTCACAATTGTCTGTTCTTTTGATTGTCCATGTTTGTTTAATGGAGATTTTAGTTCTGGGGAAAACATTCTGAATATTAGGCTAGAGATGTTTCTATTGCTATGGCAAGGTAATAGAGGTAAACATAGAAACATAGGATAAGATCTAGAGGGACCATTATCATTGGGTTTTTTGTCCCTGTAGTCCTAGATTGCAGCCATGAAATAAAAAGGCGACTGATTCTTGGGAGGCAAGCGATGAGAAACCTGGGGAACACAGTGAAAAGTAGAGACATCACCTTGCAAACAAAAATTTGCATAGTCAAATTAATGGTATTCCCGGTGATAATGTATGGTTGTGAGAGCTGGAACACAAGGAAAGCTGAGCGCAGAAGAATAGACGCCTTTGAAATGTGGTGTTGGAGGAGAGTTTTGAGAGTCCCCTGGACAGTGAGGAGAACAAATAGGTCAATCTTAGAAGAAATCAACCCTGACTGCTCCTTAGAAGGTCAAATAGTAAAGATGAAGCTAAAGTACTTTGGACATCAAATGAGAAGAGAGGATTCGCTTGAGAAAGCCTTGATGCTGGGAAAGGTGGAGGGCAAAAGAAGAAGGGGACGGTCAAAAATGAGATGGGTAGATGGTATTGTAGACGCAATGGGCATAGACCTGTGTGGGTTGAGGAGGATGGTGGAGGACAGGGGTGCCTTGCGGGCAATGGTCCATGGGGTCTCAAAGGGTCGGAATCGACTGGGTGGCTGAACAACAACAAGTCCTGGATGTATCCCACAATCTTTCTTGCACCCAGTGTTAATCCATTTATGACTTCCTGATTCCTCCTTTATTCCATTTTAAGAGCTGCAGGCTTGAAAAATAATCATAAAGAGGAGGAGTTGGATTTATTCTCAATCATCCCAGAATACAGGAAACATAATACGTAACAGGCTGAAACCACAGGAAGCTAGATATAAGCTAAAGATTAGGCAAAACATCTCAATGGAGCAGTGGAACCAACTGCCTTGAGAGGTGGTCCAACACTGGAAGAGAAAATTGGACAACTAGCTGTCAGATTTGCTTTGATTTGGATTCCTGCACTGAGCAGGGAGTTGGATTTGATGCTCTCTTTGTCCCCTTCCAACTCAGTTAATCTATGACTTCAGAATAAAAACATAGTTTCCTATTCCCATACCTTGTCTTTTGTTAGGTTCAGCATCTTGCCTGATGATAAGTTCAATAAAACTCAAAAGCTTATTCATGGCTTTGCAAAGGGGTTTTTGTGTGTGTGCGTGTGTGTGTGTGCACGCAAATGAACATATTTTGATATTGTGGCTAGTGCAGGTCTTGACACAGACTTCCGTATGGTATGGATCCCCTTTTTAAAGCAGTATCATTCATAACAAGACAGTGAGAACAAAGCCATTGTTCTCTCGCTTTCCCTCCAGAAGAGCATTCTGCAGTGTTACCATGGCAGAGTCTTCCAGGGAAGGAAAACGACAGGCAGTGCACATGCTCAGAGACACAGCTCTACATGATTTACCAGTCGTTTGCAGCAGCCATTCAAAGAGACCAGCACAAAGACAAGTGAGCGATCAGGTATTTCTATTTTAAAATTTGTTGATATGATGGAACGGTTTTCCCATTTTATAGAGATGAAGAAAGACCATGTGCTAGTTTATCAACAGCCATCAGTTGTCTGTTAGTTATGCTGCACAGATGCATATTACTTGCTATACAGTAATTAAACTGCAGGATCTGAAATACCGGTAGGTGGATTTCTCTAGAGGCATGCTTCCTTGTTTAGGATTATTGTGATAATCTGGCTTGTTGTTGGGATGAGTTAAGTACAAGCTTCCTTGAGAAAATGTAGAGGACATTTTCTTCACCGGAGCAATGGGGAAGGGCTTTGCTTTCTTCTATGCAACAAAGACTTTCATGAAGCTGAAGTCACTTGTAGCCAGTAATCAGTGCTAATATATATTGAAGGAAATGTTCTGCTTTTAGAAGCTTGCATTGAGAACTACAGTCGAACATATCAGCACATATCTGGTGGCTTGAAAGCACATTTTTACAGACAATACAGTATACTGTTTTTAAGAAGATTACATGAAATAAATTAATAAAATGTATGTGTTAAGCCATTTATTCTGGGGCTACAAACTGAGTGCCTTTATTCTGTGCCTTTAGGAAATGCCATCTGTACCACTGAAAAAGAGCTATGTAAAAAATAGCTACTTTTCATGAGGCAGCTGCTGTTTTGCTGCCAGATACAGAAGCACTGACTATGCAGTTGTTTAGCTGTCTTGTTTTTACTGCCTTTCTAAATATGAAATAGCAAGATTGTAGCATTGTCCTCTGTGGTTATTAAATCGGCATTCTTGTGCAATGGTTTTGATTTGCCATGCACAAATGCTACGTCCTACCAGAGCTGTTTTTCATGACTTATAATTGTGATACCACTTATCCATGTACTCCATTTTCCTACTCAAGATTTCAGCAGCTGTGAAACATCTGTTGCCCAAAGAACACCCTCATAATCTTGGAAGACTTGCCACCATTTTATCATCTTAAATAAATGATCACATTTCACACCTGTCACTTGATAGTATTGCATTTGAGTATGTTTTGCGTTTGCAGATTATACATTTTTACCAACCACTGATATTATGGCACCAGTAGTGGTGTGAGGAGACGAACTGGTATCTTTCTGGATTGTGTGTCTGTTCCAGTGCTTTTCTAAAAAGATAAAGGCAAGTATCAAGAATGCAGAGTTTTATGGAGGGAACTAGCAAACTGGTGGAACTGAGTGGAAAAAGTTACAACGATGTGTAATTGAGAATATATCTTTAGTCTCATACATTTCTGCACCCATGAACAGCTTTGTGCAATGCTGAAACAAATTTTAAATGATGTAAGATTTCCTGTACTAGTGAAATGAAATGTAATATTAAAAGGAGGAAAATCTACAGTAAGCTAGTATGACAAGGATGTTCACAGCTTCTCAAGCGGACGCCACCTTTAACAAATAAGCTCTTTGGAGGTTAACTGTCTTAGAGAGCATTCCCCATGGACATTTCTCTTGCATTTGGTACACTGATGGGGTGGGTGGGTCCACTCCTTTTGATTTGATCAACATTACACAAAAACAGAAAGAATATTAAAAATGTGTTCTAACAGATTCAGCTATGATCTACTAGATGCAATGAAAATATTTCACTTGCCCTGCCCCTCCACTGTTGAATCTGGAAAGTGTTCAAATAAGAGGAGAAAGAGCAAAAGGATTATTGAGGTTCTTTTGCCCTTTGGATGCTAGGATTGCACCAAAATGGCATATCATTCCTTCCCCCCAGCTCAAACAGCTCTATTTACTGTGCACCAGCTTGCACTAAAATGGCTGGTGTTGACAGGGCCCTTAGCCTCTTTCTCACACTACATCCAAGCAGCTATTAAATTAATAATTGTGTTACTATCCTGCTAAGAAACCTATTGGATCTCTTATGCCTAGTGCTCTCTCCCAGGCATATGAAATACTATCTCTTGTACTACTATAACTTCAAGGATGTGACTGGAAATGAGATGGCTCATAATTGAGGCAGGAAGTAATCCTCATTAAATTTTAGGTACTTTCCATCCTGGTCCACAAGCTAATCCTGTACGAAGACAAGAGTTAAGTAGTAAGGGTGCAGCTAGATTAGTACCTAGGAGTGTGTTCTATAGCCCTAGTTGTTTTAGTATGGTGGGATTTAACTAGATTATTCTAATCAATCACATGGTTCCAAAGCTGATCTCAGGAAGTGGCTTAATAAATGAGCTGCTTCTGGATATTGGCAATTTAATAATTTCCTCTGCTCTGCAAAGGGCAGAGGACGTGAGAAAAATAATTCTATTTTAAGATTATCACTGATGTTACATACAGTGGAACCTTATACAACAATTGCATAACAATTAGGTTTTGGGGGGAGGGAGAATGGCATCTCGCATAACAATTTCCCCTATGGAAAAAACTGTACAACAGTTTTTCAATGGGAAAAACCGCTTAGCAAAAAAAAAATCCTTGTACGATGCAGCCCATAGGTAAAATCGCTATATGATGCATGTATCTTATAGCAATTGTCTCGTACAACAACGAGCCCTGTGGAATGGATTAAAATCATTGTATGAGGTACCACTGTATATTTCAAAAATAATTGTCTTCACCTCACACCTGAATCCATCACAGTGGCTTTTGTTGTGGGTGGTTCCCCAATTCAGTGAACCAAAAAAAGTTTTTAATAACTAACATATTACATAAGTGTTAGTCTTAAACAGAACAAAAATTAACTTCCCCTGTTCTCTGCTGAGCAAGAGGAGTGATTAATTTGCCAATATCCAGAAGTTAGCAAATTGACACTTGCAATCTAGGGCCTCCTAGGCAATCGCTCGTCAAGAAAGTGTGGTTATCTGGAAATATCCTTAATCATTCCAAACAAACAGTGGCCTCCAACTTTAGACCAGCCTGATGGACTGGTCCCTATTAGGGACGAGCTGGAGCACTCTTAACGAGTGTTGTGTAGTTAACATTTTTGCAACAAACCCAAAAGTTCCAGCAGGGGGCTACAGAACAGGAAAAACTCTTGTGTAGTTGACTTGATGGAAAAGAAAATTTCTGATGTGCTGCTGATGCTACTAAAATTGTCTTGCAGGTTTTAAATAAGCGTTTTGAATACCCGCCCAGATTGCTAATAATTACTCATCCTAATATGCTTGCAAATATTACAATTGTTCATACCATTTTTTCTCCAAATTCTTTTCGCTGCCCATGCTAGTGAAAGAGGAAGACTCAACTCACAAGATGCTGAAGGCTTGCGTTAGCAGAGCGGTCACCTGGGTGCCTTTGATTCTTGTAGTCTGTCTTATTTCTACAAAGCCAACAACAGCGGAAGAAGAATCAGGAACAACAATCCCAGCAGAAAGTACGTACAGATCATTTGATACAATTCTAAGGCAAATCTGGGTTGGCTGTGGCAGGCACATAGAACATGGAAATATTTTAATTCCTTTGTGTGTATTCCTTATGCGTCTGCTTCAGACACATAGATTTGCAAGTGTTTGTCTTTTTCAATTAACTTTTGTGAATACATTTAATCTTTATATGCAGTGATGGGACGTAACAGGTTCACACCAGTTCGCTAGAACCGGTAGTAACTTTTCCAAGTGTCCCGGAGAACCGGTAGCAACTTTTGGGGGGAACCACCTTCGGGGCTTACCTTTTCACTGGTTCCCCCACTGCCCATGCACGCCAAGCACTTGGTGTACATGCACGCCTACAGTGCTTGGCGCTTATGCACGGCCTCCTTGCTGTCCTCCCAAGCAGGGAGGAGGAAGAGAAGTGGCTAGCCTGAAGCTCCCTATAGCCTGCTCCCCAGGGTAAGTGACTCACCTTTGGATGTGGTGTGTCTGTGTGTATTTTAATGTGTATTTAATACCTTTACCTATATTGACGTACTACCACAGTTCCTAAAAAGGCCTGGCGGCCTGGCTTGGGGGTTTTAAGCAAAGTCTTGGAATTACTTCATCAATAAGCTACACCTGTGCTGTTCCAATTGCTGTTGCAATTGGAGAACCCTTCAGGAGGTACAGCTGTTTTACATTTACATTAAGGCATATCATCCTAGAGAACTGGTTAAGCAAAGACTTAGTACCTAACTTCTTTAACTGTTGAAAAGTTGAAAAGTACCAAAATGAAGCCATCTTGTGGTGAGTTCATTCTGTAGTTCCTTCCATCTGACCTAGTGTGAGAATGATTAGCCAGAATAAGCTTTAAGCTCTGGTTTAAAAGCTCTGGTGATTTGTGTTTGGGTGGGTGTATTTTAATGTATTTTTATTTTATTTTATTTATTTATTTATTTATTTATTTACGGGTTTGTGTTGTGGGTGGGTGGGTGTGTTGAGGTGTATGTGTGTGCGCGTGCGTGCGTGCTTATTTTTAAATTATTTTTTATTTTATTTTTTATTTGGCCCCGCCCACAATGTCATGACATCATGATGTTGGCTCCCGCCCACGATGTCATGACATCAGCTCCGCCCACACTGTGATGACATCACAGTGGGGTAGTAAAATTTTTGACATCCCACCACTGTTTATACTTTTATACAGTGGCGTAGCGTGGGGGGGGCGGGGGGGGCGGATGCCCCGGGCAGCGGCTTTCAGGGGGCGGCAAAATGTCCTCACCACTTTGGCCTCCTCCCTCTGCCTGGGCTTAGGAAGGAAGCAGGACTTCCCAGGCGGAGGGCGGCCCTTTTGCTGGTGAGCGCTGCTCGCCTCCGTCCCATTGGCTTGGGTACTCATTTAACCGGCCTCGGTCGCCAGCAACCGAGGCCGGTTAAAGGAGTACCCTAGCCAATGGGACGGAGGCGAGCAGCGCTCGCCAGCAAAAGGCTCGCCCTCCACACACCTGGGAAGTCCTGCACGCGCGCGCTGCCCACCTCCTCCCCCCCACCCCTAGCCACCCAGCCAGCTTGCCGTCAGAATGGGCGCTCGTCGGGGGGGTGGCGCCGTAGCGGGGAGCCCCTGGCTGCTGGCTGGGTGGCTGGGCGGGAGGAGGTGGGCAGCGCGCGCGTGCAGGACTTCCCAGGTGTGTGGAGGGCGAGCCTTTTGCTGGCGAGCGCTGCTCGCCTCTGTCCCATTGGCTAGGGTACTCCTTTAACCGGCCTCGGTTGCTGGCGACCGAGGCCGGTTAAAGGAGTACCCTAGCCAATGGGACGGCCACGGAGGCGAGCAGCGATCACCAGCAAAAGGCTCGCCCTCCACCTGGGAAGTCCTGCACGCGCGCGCTGCCCACCTCCTCCCCCCCAGTCACCCAGCCAGCAGCCAGGGGCTCCCCGCTATGGCGCCACCCCCCCCCCCCCGACGAGCGCCCAGTCTGACGGCAAGCTGGCTGGGTGGGTGGGTCGGCACCCCCCCCTGCCAGCCCGCCGCCAGAAGTTCGAAAAAGGTAAAGATCGCGGCTCGACTGCGGGGGTTAGCTGGGATCCCGAGGGTTTTCCCCATCGTCGCCTAACCCCCGCAGAGCTGCCCACGCGCACGCCCGAGGATTCGAAAGGGTATTCCTACCCTTTTGAATCCTCGGGCGTGCACGCGGACGGCTCTGCGGGGATTAGGCGAGGATGGGGGGAACCCTCGGGATCCCAGCTAACCCCCGCAGTCGAGCCGCGATCTTTACCTTTTTCGAACTTCTGGCGGCGGGCTGGCAGGGGGGGGGTGCCCACTATTCAGCAGGGGAGGGAGCGCCTTCTGCCTGGGGGGGGGGCGAGCGGTGGGGGGGGCAGCGAGCGGGGGGGGGCGGGCGGCGATTTTCTTCTTCGCCCCAGGCGGCTCAACGCTGCGCGACGCCACTGCTTTTATATATCCCTTTAAAGACATCTAAGGACTCATCTATGCAAGGTGTATCACTCAGACTGAGATGAGTTGAAAAAGTGCCCCTTTCCCCCAGAGACCCAGAATCACTCACTCTTAAGTTTCCATACCTGTTTTAATGTTTCCTTAAGTGTAATCTGGATTCTTCCGCACCAGAAGCTCCTGTTGCCATATATTCTGGCCCTTAAACTGTGGACGTTCATCCGAAGGCAGGTTATTACATGTGAAGGAATCTAAAATCTAACCACACATGTTCAGGAGAGCTCCACTATCTGTGGAAGGGGCTTTTATCTATTGATTCTTCTCACAAAAGGTCTTGATTTGGGTGAGTTAACGACAGTGTTTCAAAAACAAGTGCTAAAACCCAACAGGATAACATACAGCAGCCTCAGGGGAAGTTGTTTATACTAAGGAGCACTTGATCAGAGTAACGAGACTTACGCAGTGGTGGGATGACAAATTTTTTTACTACCCCACCCTGACATCATGGACGTTGTGAGCGGGGCCAACACCATGATGTCTTGACATTGTGGGTGGGGCCAAAGAATTTTTTTAAAAAAATTAAAAAACCAACCCATCCCCGCCCAAAACATAAATCAACCTGCCCAACCACCCACCCCAAACACAAATCAACCCACCCACCCCAAATACAAACCCATCACTTACCTGGCCTGGGGTTGGGGAGCAGGCACTAGGCAGTCAGCACGGCGGCTTGCCTCCTAACACCCCCCCCCATCTGCCTCACCGATGCTTTGCACTGCGCACGAGCACGGCTTGATCCCCAAACCCCCGTTCGCCTCACCGAAGCATCAGTGAGGTGAACTGTTTGTTGTTGTTTTTTTAATCGAACCGCGCATGAGTGTGGCTTGATTGCCAAACCCCTGTTCGCCTCACCAAAGCTTACTGCGCATGTGCAGAAATTCATTCTGACACATGCATGCTTCACAATTGTAGCGCGCATGCATCAGATTGATTTCTGCGCATGCGCACTATATTGGAGCCATTTTGGCTCCATTTGTTTTTAAAAAAATCTTTTTTTGAGGTATCGGAACCTCAAAAAAAGAACTACCCTCCCGGAGAACCCTCCGGGATTGTTCTTACCGGTTCTGGGGAACCGGTCAGAACCGGCATCATCTGTCACGGACCAGCTGGCCCCCTCTCTGCTCTGGCCCTCCTATACCAAAGCCCTCAGAGGGTGGGCTGGCCGGCAAAGCAGATTTACAGCCCTTAGCTGCTTTTCGTCCACAAGGAGGTTTAAACAGGTAGCGTGTTCAGAGGCTTTGTGTGTGAATGCAATGTTTCTCTTATCCTTTTAGTCCAATGAAGACACGTTGCTCAGGCAAACGAAGGTTTATTGATCAGTTATATTGATCAGGTTCATAAAGCATAAAAGTCAGTAGCATAAGTCAGTCCAGCAAACAGTCCACAGGTAATCTAGGTAACCATTTTGAAAAGAAAGGAAAAGAAAATCCCACAAGCCAAACTGAGGTCTCTTAAGCCATTGATATCCAAGATCGAACTCACTACCTTCTCTGCAAAATGGAGAATTTGCAGTCAGGTGGGTTATTCATAGCCAACCAGGTAACAGAGAATAACTCTCTCAAAACAATGGATTGTTTACATGGATGTGAAGACATAACACGCTAAAGAGATAGGAACACAGAAACACTATAATGTCAACAAGCCATCTCGTGATAGTCTTGTGAGACACACAGAGAGGACAAAGGATTTCATCTATGAGGCCTATTTATGAGGCCTAGCTAGAAACTGCAATTTCAAGCCTTGGGAAACATGAGGAAATATGTCATTTCCTGACATCATCCCATCACTGGACTTACATCTACTTTTGAAGAGTTTGGGTGAACTCAAAAGGTGTCAAATACACAGTAAGACTGCTCCTTTGCTTGCCACTTTTTATATCTGCTGAGTACATTACAGGGCCCATATCTATTTAAAATTAGACTTTCCCCACATGTGTGCACAAGACCCAGTGTAATTTCCCATTGGCTCTAGAGGAGTATGCACACAATTAGAGTTGTATCTGACTCTAGGGCTCAGTGCTTATCTCTGTTTATAGCCAGCACTGTCTGCATTTGCAGACGCTTTGTGGACATGTGGCAGGCTTGACTAGACACCAGAGTCCAGAGAATGCTGTTTACCTTCCCACCGAAGTGGTACCTATTTATCTACTTACAATTTCTTGCTTTCGAACGGCTCGGTTGGCAAGAGCTGGGACTAAGACGGGGGAGCTCACTCCGTCATGCAGCTCTTAGGTCTCAAACTGCTCACCTGCCACCCTTCCAATGGTCAAGTCCAGCATTTTAACCACTAAGTCACCAAGGGCCATAGCCAGGATTCTAGATTTGGGAGGGGGGGGTGAAAAAATTCAGGAGGGGCAAAAAAAAATTCAGAATGGGCAACAATGTCGCACTCACATATATAACATTGACACCACGGGGTGGGTTGCGTGGGGCAAGCTGTTAGCTCAGGAGGGGTTTTGCCGCCGCCGCCCCCGGACCCCCGGCTATGACCCTGAAGCTACCACAGTCCTATGCACACAATTAGCAAATTCCAAATTGGAGAGAAGGGAATTTGTCTGATAGGAATTTAGATCAATAAATATGTCTGTAATACCTAAAGCCAGCATCGTGTATAAAAAGAGTGAAAGGACTCTCCGCATCATTTTTGTTGTAAACCTCTGTCTAATATTTCACAAATAATTTATTGAAAATAGTTGAATATAGCCTGAGTACAGTCAAACCTTGCATAAAGAATGCCTCGCTTAAAGAGTAACTCACTTAAAGAGCAGAATTTTCTCTGAATGTTCGCTTTGCTTAACAAATAAAACCAACCAAAAACTCGCTTAACAAATAAATCAGGGTTCGCAATCCCCTCCCCCCCCCCACAACTGGTCACTTTCAATGGTGTTTCGCTTAAAGAGCAAACTCGCTTAAAGAGCAATCCTGTAGAATGCATTATGCTCTTTAAGCGAGGCACAACTATACAGTATATGCTTTAGCTACTATATGTTCAGATGTATATTATTCCTACCAAGTCTGGCTGTTCTGTGTTTTGGCATTGTACAGATTTTGTTCTTTTGGACACTCCAGTTGTATTTCTTCTTTGCATTGTTATTGCCCTCTAGATCACTGTCCTCTGGTTCAACTAATAAAAATAAAAATAAATTAGCAGTATATTGTTGAAATAAAATGTATAACTTTCCAGAAATGTATTAAATTTGGATAATCTGTTTTATTCTTGACATTCCATTTGTTTTTGTTTTTGTTTTTATGTTTGGTGAGAGTCAAAGATGTCAATGTAAATTGTAATGATTCTGAGAGATCTGCCAGAGATTCATGTTCTATGTTTATTATTTATTTATTTATTGTTCACACTTGTATGCCGCCCTACTCGCAGAGTGACTCATTTGACAGGGAGTATGTCTGGCCGTATTTCTGTTATTGATGTATTCAACCAAACGACTTGTATTCATTCTCATTTATATGTCATGGGTGTTTCCCCATATTTCTACTAAAAACCACTTTCTAGGTCGCCCATGTGTTGATTGCCACGCATTTGAATTTATGCAGAGGGCACTACAAGATTTAAAGAAGACAGCTTACAATTTAGATTCAAGGGTAAGGTTTCTTTCTTCTTTCCTGCTACACACATTTCGGGGGTGGGAGGGGGTGGACATTTTTCTGCTACATGGCCAGTGGTGGGCAGAATTTTTTTTTTTTGCTAACACACTGTGGGTGGAGCCTATGCTGTAGGTGGAGCCTACAATCATGGGCGATCTAGTCATGCCTGCCATATAGCCATGTATAGATCTGCAAACACAGGCAGCACTGGCTCTTTGGCTGTAAATGGAGATGAGCACTGCACCCTAGAGTCGGATATGACTGGCTTTTGAGCAAGGGAGACCTTGAACCACTTGCAGGGACAAAACCTGATGGGGCAGGGCAGGGAGGTGGGTGTGGCCATCCAATTTCTCTTTTTTTCCCCCCTTCCTGAAGGCCACCCAGTTTTGCCACCCCCCTGCCCAGAGGACACCCAATTTTGCTAAAAAAAAGACCACACACCTCGGGGGGGGGGACGAACCTGTTGCTGCCCACCACTGTACATGGCCATTCCCACCACAATTCCAGCAGGAATATGACTGGCTTCAGGGAGTGGCTTCCCTATTGCCCTTCTCAGTTACCAGGTAATTTGAGTCATTTGGCCTGAGACTCTCTCAGGAAAGCGCCTTTGTTCAATTAATTCCTGCCTTCAGAGCCTGTTACAAATCCAGTTCTTGCTTTCCATCCGGAAGAAATATAAAAGCATCTAAATTTTCTTTCTATAAGGCTTCCCCCCCCCCTTCCCTACAATCTAAATTAAATCCAGTCCAAGTCAAATTACCAAATACAGTGGTTAACAAACAGCTCGGTTAACATAAAAACTGTATAACAAAAGGAAATCCCTAGAAAATATTGGCTCAGTTTATTACAAAATAAATAAATAAATTCCAGAATGGATTGATTGGTTTTCAATGCATTCCCATGGGAAACTGCATTTCAGTTAATGTATTTTGGTTTTCAATGTGTTCCTATGGGAAACTGCATTAAATACATTCCTATGAGAAATTTGGTTAAAGTAATTTTTGCTGTAAGAAATGGAGAACGCATTAATTATGTTAACCAAGGTACCACTGTATGGTAATCAAAACAGTTATGGGGCTTTCACAATCTCTTTTAGAATTAAGTCTCAGTTGCGTTATTGTAGTTCTCTGATCCAAGTTGCCTGTGACTAATAAACCAATAAATCCATAGGATTTCTCTAGGACGGGGATGGGCCTGACCATGTCGCCTGAACAGTTGAGCAGGCTGGACCACACACACCAGGAAGAGAAAGCGGGTGCATTTACGTCTGTTGTAAACTTGCCCACTTTTGCGTTTACGACAGCTGCAGGTGCATTTACGGCTGACGTAAATGTGTCCACTTCCACTTTCGGAGGCAGAGCATAGATTGGGAACCCCTGCTCTAGGACATTCATTGTACTGTACAGTACAGTAATACCTCGGATAACGCTAAGACTTGGTTCCACAAGTCTTGGTGTTATCCGATTTTTAGTGTTCTCTGATGCATGTTAAAATCCTATGGGATGGATCGGATAACGTTAAAGCTCCATAGAGATACATTGTAACCGCACAGGCTTTAGCGGTTGTTATCTGATCCATCCCGTAGGACCTTAACGTTATTCGATCCAATTCTCCTCCCCAGATTGCTTAATGTTATGCGATTTTAGCGTTAACGGAGGTAAACGTTATCCGAGGTATTACTGTATATCAGTTTCATGGTCCTTTATAAATACAAGCTGCGATAGAATATTTTTACCCTCGAGATTATTTTAGCCCTTGCTTTTTTTCCTTTTCTTTTAAATTTTATTATATAAAAAACAACATGTAATAACAAACATTGATACAAAGACAAACCAATTCGAAGAACAAAACATTATGCAACTTAAGACATCATCAAACATACAGTGTAAAAACTCTAAACCAATACACCCATGCTGTACATTGGAACTTGTAAATGGATTCAGAAATATCCCCTTACATTATTTTTTCCAAAAATTGCTCATTTTGGGATCTGGCTTATTGTCCTTACCTTTCAACAGAACAGAGTCTACAAATATACCCCAAATTTCCCAAAAACTATTTTTCCTTGTTTGTCCTTTTTTTACATATAATTCCTTAGTTAATTTCTCATTCAATAAACCCTTGTTTCTTGTGTTTCTCCCTGGGGTTCATAATTTCTAACACAGCAGCCATGCATTTGTAGGACATTTAGGTTAATTTGCAATCTAGTTTTCAATTGAGAAAAATTAGCAGACATAAGCCTTGGAATTTTTTTTCCAGAAAAACCTCTATTCTGGTATGATGAATCCACACTCTTCCTCACTTGCTTGGGACCTCTCAGCGTTCATTCCAAGGTGGATTATTAAAAAAAAAAATCCCCTCTAGAACTCTCCCAAACTCACGCAAGAAAAAAAATATGTTCACCATTCCTTCTCCAGCCAATCCCGGCTGGTCCAAACCTGGCTCCTCTTTTTACAGAGACAAGCCCATTTACTTTGAGAGGTTATGGTAGCGTTTTCAAGAGGCAAAAAAGAGGGACTTACTGTCTTTTAACCCAGTATCCCATTTCCAATGAACACGTGTCGAATGAAGAAAATATTTTTATTTAAATTGGTAGCATGGTTCTTGATGAATCAGGTTACAGATTTCAGCATAGAAAAATAAACCAATTTTAATTTGTTTTAGAGAAAGGATGTTTCAGACAAGTATTCCCCTAAATAAAAAGGAATCTGTCTATCTATTCTAAGTTACCATAATTAAGATTTCCAGAGATAAGGCCTAGTTGGAAAGCCCAACTCTTTCTTTGTCGATGTTCCCTAGTTGACAACCATTTTCAAACTCTCCTTCTGGCTCCCTGCCAGACCCTCGCCAGGTATGAAGTGCACCTGGGTATTCAGGCTACTTCCAATCACATTCCAGAGTTGGGTAAACAACTCTGGTTGTCTTGTTTACGATGGGCGCCTCTCTGTCTCTCTCTTCCCTTCCTGGGCCCCAAAGTGTGAAAAACAACCAAATGGCCCTTTTGGCTAGCACAAGAAGCCACATTTCTACTATAGACTAGAAACCTACTAAACTCCATTTTGGATATGGGAAGAACTTGGGGCCTCATTTTATCACATCTGGTCCAAAGCCATACTTGCATTTCTTTTGTATCTTCACCTCTGCATATACCTCCTTGGGTTAAAATTGTGAGACTTCATAATTCTGGACTACCGTGCCCATCTGACCACCATGGTTTAAGGATCTAGACAGTGGCGTCGCGCAGTCTTCAGCCGCCTGGGGCGAAAAGCAAACTCGCCGCCGCCCCCCCCAGCTCGCCGCTGCCGCCACCCCTCCCCCTCCCAAGGCAGAAGGCGCCCCCCCTGCTGACTAGCGGCGCGCGCACAACCGCGCGCGCGCCACACACACCTCCGTCCGCTCGCCCACCAGAGGCCGTCCGGTCCGCCACCCACCCCCGACGAGCGCACCTCGCTCCGGCAGATCGCTCGCCCGGCTGGCCGTCGGGAGCTCTCCGCGCGCCGCCTGCCGCTGGCAGCGGCTTTCAGGGGGCGGCAAATAATGTCCCCTCCCCACCCTTTTGCTGGCGAGCGTCCTGCATGCGCTTCGCCGCTTGCAGGCGAGGAGGAGAAAAAGGGTTTTTTTTAAAGACAGACAATTCAAGGAGGGGCCCGCCCCCCGCCCCGCCCGGCTGGCCGTCGGGGGCTCTCCTGGAGGGCGGCCCGCGTGCGCGCGCGCGCTGCCCACCTCCTCCTGCCCAGCCAGCCACCAGGGGCTCCCCGCCACGGCGCCACCCACCCCAGACGAGCGCCCCGTCTCACGGCAAGTTGGGTGGGTGGCTGGGCTGGCGGAGACGAGCAGCGCGCGCGCGCGCGCGCGGCCGCCCTCCAGGAGAGCCCCCGATGGCTAGCCGGCCCCCCTCCTTGAATTGTCCGCCTTAAAAAAAAAAAAACTTTTCCTCCTCCTCGCCTGAAAGCGGCGAAGCGCACGCGGGGCGCTCGCCAGCAAAAGGGTGGGGAGGGGACATTTTGTCGCCCCCTGAAAGCCGCTGCCCGGGGCATCTGCCCCCCCTGCCCCCCCCACGCTACGCCACTGGATCTAGACAAGCTTAAACAGGTTCTTGAGAGGACTGTGGTCAGCTGCCATGGAAGTCCCGTCCTGTGAGAAATACACAGTATTTGAGCCAGTAGCTCAGGAGTTCTCAACCTTTTAAAGCCGGGGGCCATTGGGTCACGCTCCCTCAGACAGCTTCGGGGGCCAGACGGCCATTTTGCCCTTTCTCAACCACATGGCACTTTGGGGGGGGGGGCTAGTTTTTAATTTTTTGGATATATTATAATTCATTGATTTTTTAAAAATTTAAAAATATTTTAAAAATTTTTATAGTTTTAAGTCTGAGGTTTTAGGAATGTTTACGAGTTGAGGAAGATGGTGGAGGACAGAAGTGCCTGGCGGACAATGGTCCATGGGGTCGCAGAGGGTCGGAATCGACTGTGCGACTGAACAACAAAAAAACCGCCCTGGGTCGCCTCGATGAGGAGGGCGGTATATAAATGTGAATAAATAAATAATACATAAATAATAAATGAAATGGCACTGTTGGCCACATCTATCCCATGGACCACCGGTTGAGAATCCCTGCAGTAGATGTTTACTTTTCAAACTTGTCATCTGTGACTAAAATTACAGGCAACTGTGAGATAATTGCCTGATGTACCACCTTAACATTCTTCTTGGGTTTTTTTTTATCCTCTCTCTCTTCATGCAGACAGAGACATTACTTTTTAAAGTAGAGAAGAGAACTCTTTGCGACTGCTTAGCTGCAAATGCCCTGAACTGAATCCTGGAGACCTACCTAATAGTTGCTGATTCTTCAACAGTTTTTAAAACACTGCTGTTAATGCAGACAGATTTAGGAAATTAAATACAGCAAATATGTATTCCCAACCCAGGCCACGTATTAATCTAAGTAGACAAGACTGCCACGTGTCTGCCTTCTGAGTACAGTACAGTACTTGTATAATACTGTTTTTTTCACCCATGTTGATATCGTGCATTTTCCAAAAGAAGGCAAATGCTGGAAGGGGTGCCATTGTGAATTATTAGATAAAAAAATTTTACACTTTATTTTGCAAAGCTCTCATTTTTATCTTTTATCTCACTGGAGAAGAATTCAGAATTTATCAGGATTCTTGGCACTTTCCCATCACTCACTTTTCCCCATTATTTCTATTTCTAAAAATGTAAAATTAGTAGAAGAGATTATTAAAAAGAGATTCAAAATAAGGTTGCAATAATTAAATGTTTAAAGATAGTAAATTGAAAATGTGCTCCCCTATTAATTAAGATAGTACCACATATGAGTGTTTATGAAAGCTGAAAATGAGAAGCTCCAACTTAAAAGAGGTATTCTTGTTTCTCCTACACACAGAATGAGCGCCTCTTTTAGAATGATGCTTTCACTGCCTGTCAACTAAGAGGCAAGGAAAAGGATGCTTCCAGACGCTCCCACCCTGACCTCGTCTCCCACGCCCTGGGGCACCAATAGCAATGTATGGGATCCCCCAAACCCTCCCCCCCATAGGCGCCCCCACCCATCCCTGTCCACCGCTTTCCCATGGTGCCCTGCACACCCCTGTAAACTTCTTGCATCAGTAATATTCTGCTTCCTCATATAATGTCTGACTGATAAATGAATTGATCAGTCAGTTAAACCTCATATCATTAATCTACTAAAATATCATTTTAAAAGTTATAGACTTAACATTAGCTAACAAATGGTACGCTGGTTCAGATTGCAGCCACATATTTGCTGGTAATCCAAGGAGGGCTTACTATATAAATTCATAGCAGTGTAGAAATGCAAATCCAAGATCCACTATAATTGTATTAATTATTATTATTAACAGATATTGTTACTAATTGATTAGTCAATTTTCAGAATAAAAACAAACTTCACAGCTTCAGAGGCCATCGACATTCTGTCGGCCATGAAGACTGGTTACCCAGTGGGATACATTAACAGCTGTAGTGTTGGGGGGGGAATAGTGCCGTGGAGGGGTAGCAGAACCCTCAAAATGACTTCGTCTGGGGACCGGCAGCCTACAGCCTTTTAAAAATGAATAGGATTGTTTTAGTTGTACTTTTACTTTGAAAATTTAATAAAAAATATAAAAAGAGAAAAAATGAATAGGATTGATCTTCCAGAAGGTTGACACTTTCTCAACTTCTCACCATGGATGTATCTGTCTCTAGCCACGCCACTGCTGACATTTTCATGCCCTCCTAGCATATAATGTAATCTGCATTGTTTTGTGTCATCTCCCTTTTGTAGACCAATGTTCATAGATTTCCAGAAATAAACTTTAGCAGGCTAGACATTCTACTATATTTTACACTACTTTATTGTTTGAGTTACGGTTTGGATACTAAATAAATAAAAATCCTCTGGCCGTTAGAGAGTTTTTTAAAAATTCAATAATGTTTATTGGCATCACTTCAAGCAATTGCTTTTTATAGTTTTTGTAATGTTTGAATTTTGTTGACTGAAATAATCCTGCATAGTTATGTAATTGAAATAAATTTTGGATCTACTGTATATATTCGAGTATAAGCCTAGCTTTTTAGTCCCAAAAAGGGGAAATGGCTTATACTCTGGCCAATGACCACGAGGATACCAAGACTGCGTTGGACTGAGATGCACCAACAATTTATTTAATTATACCATATTTTCATGTATTTTGATTATTGAAACTCACTAGCAGCTGCTGCAATTCCCACTCTCGGCTTATGTTCGGGTCGATCTACTTTCCTGGGTTTTCAGGTCAAAATTAAGTACCTCAGCTTATATTCGGCTCGGCTTATATTCGAGTTTATACGGTGGATTGCACCAAGTGGTGAAACCACTGTTGGTATTAGCAATTGTATCCCAAGTCATACAACAGTGTTCAGCGGATAATGTATACAGAGATTTCTTAACTTGATGTAACTAACCTCCAAAAGCTACGCTTTTTAAAATGGTAGCCATTGTTAGCCTGTTCAAATATATCAGCCAAGAAACCCAACAAAATGAAAATAATAAAACTAAAACATTATGGCACTATAAGGACTAACGGCGACATTTTAATGTGAGCTTTCATGGATCAAGTCAACTTCAAACATAAGGGTGAGACTACAGTACATGGCAATCATTTATACAGGGTCTCAAGATTAAGAGACAGTGAATCTTTATTTTTAGACACAAGTTGCAAACTGTGTGAGTCAATGGGGAATCTTTACCTTTCTGATTACTTAAGACCCCTTTATGTTATTCAGATATTTTCCAATGTAGACTATTTTAGTAAAAAAAGCAATCATGGTAAGTAGATGCAGGAACGTAAGCAGTAGATAATACAGCTACAACTTGTGTGAGTCAATGTGGTATTTTCTACCAAGTGATAACTTAAGTTTCTATTTTAATATACAGTTATTTTCCAATGCAGTTTGTACTGAAAAAGAGGCAATGGTTAGTGGCCAGGAACCAGAAATTGTGAAAAATAACACCAGGCAACAACAGTCCATAGCATTTTTCTTGAGTCATTACCAAATGTAAAATGCTACAGGTTGTTGTCTCTCTCTTACACCTGAGGAAATGGACTTGATCTACATTAAAATATAACACTCTTTAAGGTGCCACAATGTTTTTGGCTTCCTTATTTATTATTAGGCTTTCTCTTGTTTTTACTTTTGTCTTGGTTTGTTTCTTGTGTAAGAAGTTACACTGTTGACGCTCATAATAACATTTTAGCAATGAGTTCAGGAGAATGTTCTGTAAAGCTAACACAGAAGATCTCTGAAAATGGGTACAAGTCACATAACATGCCTCTTCCCTGTAGTTTCCTTATCATAAATGTTGCTTGAGAGAAAATGCTATCCGTAGAAGCCATAACTACAGTGATGTTATGGCAAAGTTAGATGAATATCCTTAATGTGATTGTCCGCTTAAATGTTGTCAAGTAAGTTAATTTTTGATGAATCCAGTTGTTTTTCACTCTTAAGTTATATATAGTTAGACAGTATATAAATCAGTACTTCTTGTTCATAATGTACTTTCCAAATTTTGCATCACCACAGTTTTCATTGTGGCAGAGAAGCAATAGACTGAGTAGAATGGCTGTTGTCCGCATAAGCTGAGGCCTTACAAAAGGAGACATTAAAGGCATATACAGTATCACCTGCTTGGATATGCTTCATTTTTAGTGAACCAAAAATGACTCAATGAAGCCTTTTTGGGTGAAGGAAAGAGTTTCACTCCCACCCCTTCACCGCCAGGCGAAGCCATTGCTGGAGTGTCACAGGAGAAATACAAGAACTGATGTTGGTCCTTAGGGTGGTGATGGAGACAGCGCATCAGAAAATGGAAGAAGGAATATGTGATAGAATCTGTACTCAATAAAGAACAGCACCTGAGTCGGATTTGTGTTGTTTGTTTATATGTGAATTGGATTAAATTATAAACTACAAATAATCTCTCATTAGAAGCAGAAATTACTTAAACCAAGGGTGCCCAAACTTTTTCACACGGTTCAGTGGGACGGTCACGTAGTTCCTCCCACAGGAAGCGGAAGTAAAACGCGCCTTGTAATCTGTTTTGCAACAGGAGGAAATAGATTTTTAGGCTGCCATTTTCTCTGGTTAAACCAGGGGTGCCCAAACCATGGCCTGTGGGCCGGATCCCCAACACCAATTCATCCAGCCCACGCCACCCTGGCCGCTCCCGGAAGTGGAAGTAAAATGGGCACAGTGGGAAGGTAAACAGCATTCCATGTGCTCTGGCATCTAGTCATGCGTGCCACATGACCACGGAAATGTCTGCAGAAGCAGACAATGCTGGCTCTTCGGCTTTGAAACAGATGAGCACTGAACCCTAGAGTTGGATATGACTGGCTTTCGGGCAAGGGAAACCTTTACCTAACACCCCAATCCACTCTCTGGCCTTCTCAGACATAGACAATCAGGGTGAATTCAATGCTGCCGATCTACTTCTCCAGTGTTTCAAAAGACCAGGGTATAGACGACAAGGCAAAATGACGAGGAGGCAAAATGAGTAACACAAAATGATCCAACTACTTGCTACGGCGATAAAGTTTTAGAACTCTGTTAAGTTTGTACTAACTGGAAGAAGGATGAAAAGCGACTTACAGTATTTCCCCCCAGCAAACTTTTTGTGCCTTTAACATGACAAACAGGTCAAGCATAAACAACCACAACAAGCAAGTGAAACGTTTGCTGGTATGAAGTTGCAATTGAGGGTGAAACGTCTTTGGGCTTTTTTCCTGCTCGTCTCTTTTATAAAGCTGCAAGAAACCTGCTATTTAAAAAGCCCTCCCCCTTTTATTTCATTGATTTCTGGGGGAACTCCGCCATCTTCCTTTATTATACCCTTCATTAAAGGCTGTAAATGTGCAGATTATTATTATTATTATTATTATTAAATTTATATGCCGCCCTACTCGGCGAAAACCGACTCAGGGCGGCTCACAACATACAATCAAATACAATGTAACAATTCAATAGAACAACACAATGTCACAATATAGTGAAATATACATCAATAATTCAAACAATAGAATATCATAAAATACAATACAGTAAGATAAAACCCCAATATATGTCATAAAGTTACAAAAATATTACAAAAAACATAGGAACATTACACAATGTTACAAAGAAAAAAATATTACAAAAAGTCATCCCCACCCTACCCACCCCGGATCCTACCCATTAAGAAAACCAGAAGAAAAAACAGAAAACCAGAAGAAAAAACAGAAGTCCTCTTGCACATATAAGACCAATACATTTATTTTTCAATTTTAGACAAAGTCAACCCTGACTGCTCCTTAGAAGGTCAAATAGTGAAGATGAAGCTAAAGTACTTTGGACATCAAATGAGAAGAGAGGATTCACTTGAGAAAGCCTTGATGCTGGGAAGGGTGGAGGGCAAAAGAAGAAGGGTGCGGCCAAAGATGAGATGGATAGATGGTATTGTAGACACAATTGGGGCACAGAGCTGGGCGGGTTGAGGAGGAGGGTGGAGGATATCAGAGGTGCCTGGTGGACGGTGGTCCATGGGGTCATCGCAAAGGGTCGGAATCGACTGTGCGACTGAACAACAAAATTGGTTTCATGAATGATAATCTCCTTTTTCAGAAGTATGGGCAACAATACCTGGGCCAGAGGTTTATACACAATGTATATGGTAGGAGTGGAAGAGGGACCAAATGGGGAAGGAAAGTGGGACTGGACCAAATGAAACGAGAAACAATTGCATATTAACACCTTGTAATGCACTTTCAACATGACAATTTATTTATTAATTATTTATTTATTAGTCAAATTTATTCATCGCCCTTAGTGACTCAGGGCGATTTCACAACAGTACAAACATCAATAACAGATAAAAGTCATTAAAAAAATTAAATGGCATTATTAATTAAATGGCATTATTAATGTAAATAATAAAGGTTCAAGGTATTGACATTAACATCCTGGCAGCAAGAAGACACCAATGACGTGAGTTCTCAGGACTTGACTTAGAATCTGGGTCTTCAAGAAACTCGAGGGTCTTTTTAATAAATACTCTGCAGTTTTGGGTGGTACACAAATATCCCCATTTTTACAGGACATTTGACTGATATGCCTTCTCTACTCTTGTTCATCAGTTCCTACTTGCTCCTCCTTCAACCATCCTACACATGTCCCTGACACTGTGTAATTAGACTGTCCCTCCATTTGCACATGCAGTTGTATGATTTTTTAAAAACAAAAATCTGCAATTAGAACAGCACATCTGAAGATTCGTGACCATGGGAAATTGTGGTATCATCATGGATGATGATGTCTCTTCCAGGGATCGCTGTGTGTTGTGATCAATCTCCTAGGGGTATTGTGAGCAGGACTGCAGGAACTGTTGTGTCAATAACTTTTCCAAGCAATTTGTCCATTGTGTATTTTGTTTCTTGAGTGTATATATGTGGATTTCCTCTGGGTTGGAGAGAGGTTGCTGCCCCTCATCCTAAATTCAATTATTCATTCATTTATTTTAATGTACATAGGCCAGTGGTGTAGCATGGGTTTCAGCCACCCGGGGTGCAGGCCAAATTTGCCGCCCCCTGGGCAGGGCCCAGGACGCCAGTGGGGAAGGGTCCCTATTTATTGTGAAATTTTGCCACCCCAAAAACTGTCGTCCCCCCCACTCTACCTCTGACATAGGCAGATGCACAGGTTTGGGAGAAAGGGGAACCCCATGCCAATTGAATGTCCACACATATGCATGAACACCTTTAAAAACAAAAAGGGTGTGTGGGAGTTGGGCACAATGTTCCCATTATTGTCTATGGTGCTCAGCCCCCAGCATACCTGTGATGAAAGTGTGGCCATCCACGCACACTGCAGTATTTCCCACCATGCCAAGCTAGAGCCCAACACTTCGTCCCCTTCCCCAGCTCTCCCAAACAGGCTGGAGGGACTGGGAGAAAGGCCATTCTGTCATAGCAGACATTTTGCTACACAGGGAAGAGTTTTGATGTTCATGTGGAACTCAGACAGACCTTTGCACTTTAACACATAAAATGCATCTGGGTATCTTTGAACAGGATCTCCAGTGGACAGTGTGAAAGATTTAACACTTGGGCGGCAGGAAATTCACCAGGGGAGTGTAACTGGCAAAGTACTCCTTAATTGTGTCACCTTGAAAGTCCCATTAGTGAAGTGGTTCCCAACAAGGGGTACACAGCCCACTAGTGGACTTCAATTCCCAGAAGGCTCAGTCAATACATTTGCTGATCAGTGCTTTGGGGAAATGACTTTGGCTTCTGGGAACTGAAGTCCCAAAAACCAAAGGTTGGGAAACGCTGCATTAGAGTCACTATATGTCAGTTCCAACTTGATGGCACATAAAAACAAAT
The DNA here is from genome assembly GCA_030440675.1 of Furcifer pardalis. Taxonomy (NCBI): domain Eukaryota; kingdom Metazoa; phylum Chordata; class Lepidosauria; order Squamata; family Chamaeleonidae; genus Furcifer; species Furcifer pardalis. The sequence continues at coordinate 171,257,773 of CP126890.1, read as the reverse complement.
CTTTGGATAAATGCATCATCTTTTTCCTGGGCAGAACAAATTATCACGACGAAATAGTTTCTCTCCAGATGTCTTGGTGTTCTATTTTGAATCAGCCAAGCTGATGCTATCTTATGTGTTTTTATTTCATCTTTATTTTATACATCAGAATAAAATTCTCCAAAAGGTACAAAACTTGTAATCATAAAAAAATAGAGTGAGAAGTAAATATTTCAGTTTTTTAAAAATCTATGTAATATATGAAGATTGGAAGGCTGGGTTTCGATACCCGAGAGCTGCACTTGGAGACATGAAAGGAGCCTCATTCAGGCATCCCCTGAGCGAAGTCTCTCCAGCACAAATCCTTTCAATCCAGAGTAATCTCTGACACCAAATTATTATTATTTCATTTGTTATTGTTACGTGTCATCAAGTCACCTTCTGACTTATGGTGATCCTACGAGGGGCAATTTCCAAAATGTTCTGTCCTCAACAGTCCTGCTTTGCTCATGCCAATTCAAGTCTTTGGCTTACTTTATTTTATTTTTATTAATTTTACAATAAACAACAAAATAATATTCAAAGAAAACATTTAAAATACAATACAATAATGGAAAACCAAAAACAAAACACACCAATGACACAAAAGACAATAATAGTACTAATAACAACATAATAATAACCTATATTCAATATATTGTCATTATCCTAATTTACTCCTCTAATTTGAACTTCATACACAATTAAATACTGTATATCAATATCTTATGTATATCTTTTTGTTGTTCAGTCGCACAGTCGATTCCGACCCTTTGTGACCCCATGGATAACTTATGTCTTACACTGTATTTATATAGTGTATTCTTCTCAATTCATATTTGCTATACTGTACAGTACTTATAACAATCTTTCTATATATCTATAAACTTTGGCTTCTTTTAGGGAGTCAATCCATTTCGTATTTGGTCTTTTTCTTTTTTTCTGCTGCCTTCAACTGTTCTCTGCATTATTATTATTTTTCCAGCAGATCTGCCTTTTTCTGATGTGCCCAAAGTATGACAATTTATAGTAAAATAAACCAAGAACGTATGGTAAAATAAATGTGCTAGTCTTTCTGGCATTTCCATCTGGTGTGGAGACCAACTGCGATGCTAACCCACTGCTCTGGGAGAAGGGAAGACGCTACTGCAATTCAAGATCCTACTTACTGAGATAAATTCAAGCTGCTTTCCCCCCCCCCCCCCCCGCATTTTCACACCATTTAAAAGTTTGTGTCTAGAGAATAAAAAGGGCTCAGCAAAAGTTCGAACTGGTTTGGTTGGTCCTAGAAATGTCCTAAAGTCCCAATGTAGGCCAAGGCAGCTAGAAAGTGAAAGATTACATTTCATTGCTTCCAAACTCTGAATAGAAACAAATGGACTAGCAGCTGACGTTAAATTGGATGCTCTTTCAGGCAAACTAACTGGCATTCTTTTAGCACTCCTCCAGGCTTAAATAACAACCAAAGTCGGCTTCACCCAGTCATACAATGTATCAAATTAGCGCATTCTGATATCTGATAAAGAGAACAGCACAATCCAACAGGGCTATGCTATCCACGGGGCCTTTTTTAGCTGTGGCAAAGGGTAGGCATAATGTTCATTTTTTTCCATCAGCTGGAGGGGGAAGGAGACATGTACTGTATTTAATACTTTTAAAAGGGTGCACAGTGGTACCTGGAGTTAGAAATGGTTCGAGTTACAAAATTTTCACAATACGAATGAAAATCAATTGAAAATGATGGCTCGAGTTATGAATTTTTCCAGAACAGATTAATTGATTTTCAATGTATTCCTATAGGAAACCATGTTTCAAGTTATGAATTTTGGTTTTCAATTCATTCCTATGGGAAATCAGAGTTACAAATTTTTCATAACATGAAAAATGCCTTGGAACGCATTAAATTTGTAACTCAAGGTACCACTGTACTTGACACGAGAATCTCAAGATTTAATTACTGAAATTTAATACTTTTTAACTTTAATTACTGCTGGTGCGGTCACCCCACCCCACCCCGCTGGCTTATATAATTTGTGGTTGTCGGGAAGGTTTTTAACAGCTTTAACAGAAAAAAATCGTAACTCAAGCCATTATTTTCAACTGATTTTCATTCATATTGTGAAATTTTTGTAACTGGAACCATTTGTAACGCGAGGTGCCACTGTAGTAGCATCCAAGCCACTACATCCCTCTGTGGCAAAGGTTTCAAAACTTTTCAGCATTACACCTCCTTCTGAATTTTTGAGAAACCTTCATACTTTCCTACCTCTCCTTAACCATGAATTCCACAAAGAATTTTAAATTCATAACTTGACGTTCAAGATAAATACAAAACTCTGAAAAAATTATTTTAAAATTTTAAAAAAACCCAGCACAAGTGAGGGGTGAGAAAAGCTCCCCCCCCCCCTTTTTATAACTTAGAGCTATATGGTTAGTGTTCAGTTTGTTGTTCTTTTTTCAGCTGTTTTGTTGCCTGTTATACATTTCACACCAGCATGTGCTATCTGAGGAATCTATTGCTGACATGGAGCAGGGTTGTTTTACAAGCCCTGGCAGGGATGCAACAGGTGAATAAACATGACCAAGTTAAAAAGCTTCTCTGATAGGATGCCAGAACAGACTCACTTCCATGTAGATGAGTTTAGGATTGCAACCTTAGCAATGCCTGGTCTCTTCCCCCCCCCCCCGCCCCCCCATCACCTGCCATTTGGGCTGCAACATATTGCCATGGGAAGAGATATCGTTCCATGATTCCTTGCACAGCAATAGCAGAAGGAGAATGAAAAGGCAGCTCCCCTGGACCCCCATTTTTAGAAAATTGCAAGTTCACATGCTCCTTTTAATACTTGATACCCACAGAAAGCAGGCTCTGAATCTTCTAGTATTCAAGTTTTTTCCAACTCCTCAGAGTCCCTGAAATTGTCCCTTCCTCCCTGTTGCTTCCTTTGCCAACTGCCTTTCACCTCTCCTCTTATACAGTAATACCTCAGATAACATTTGCATCAGATTTTATGCTGAAATCACATAATGTTAAGCAATCGGGGGGGGGGGGGGGGGGAATTGCATTGCACGACATTAAAATCCTATGGGATGCATCGGATAATGTTCGCTAAAGCCTGTGCTGGTTACAATGTATCTCTATGGAGTTTTTAACGTTATCCGATGCATCCCATAGGATTTTAAAGTTATCCGAAGCATGTATCCGATAACATTAAAAATCGGACAACACTAAGACTTGTGGAACCAAGTTTTAGCGTTATCCGAGGTTTTACTGTATACATATAACCATGTTATATACATACAGTAAAACCTCAGATAACACTAAAACCTGGTTCCACAAGTCTTGGTGTTATACGATTTTTAGTGTTATCCGATGCATGTTAAAATCCTATGGGATCCATAGAGATACATTGTAACCACACAGGCTTTAGCGGTTGTTATCCGATGCATCCCATAGGATCTTAATGTTATCCGATGCAATTCTTCCCCCCAGATTGCTTAATGTTATGCGATTTTAGTGTTATTCGATACTAATTTATCTGAGGTATTACTGTACCTGTTTAACAATGTAGCTGCATATAGTAAAAAGACACACTCATAAACCAGGGGTTCCCAAACTTTTTGCACCACTGAGAAAGCTGAGTGGGCCAGTCACGTGGTTCCTCCTGCCGTAAATGCTGCCATAAAATGTGTCCACAGCTGTCATAAATGCATTTATGACAGCTGTGTGTGCATTTACGGCAGCGTTTACGGCAGGCACAGGTGCGTTTATGCATTTTAATTGCTGTTAGCCGCCCAGAGTTGTTGTCGAGTTGGGCAGCAATAGAAATATGACGAATAAATAAATATGTGGGTGTGTTTTACAGCTGTTGTAAACACGGCCTTTTCCACTTCTGGTAGTGGCGAGGGAAGCGGCAGGCCACGTGAAATGGTGCCAAGGCCTGGGTCTGGCCCATGGGGTGTAGGATGGCAGTTTAACATCTGACGAAAGAAGAACCCCAAGATAAAGACTGAGAGTGGGAGGTGAAGGTAAGCAACCAATGCAGGTGATGGGCTAAAGCAAATGGAGAACTCGTGACTCAGAAATCCTCTCTGTCATGCATGCGCACCCATACTGAAAATCTGAATGGGTGCTGTTTGGGTGAAGGTGTCAGCCACTTTTAGTTCCTCCTTGCAGCCTGCTAACGCATGATCATTGATAGAGGGATCAGAAGCAAGCCTGTCAGACATTATTCTCCACAGTAGATAGTTTTGCTGTTTGTATGGAACTCAGCTGCACTTTAGGATTTAAAATATAAAAATTAATCTGGATATCTTTGTACAAATGCTTCATCCTCCTTCTAGGCAGTATATCATTTAAGGTGAAGCAGATTTCTGCTCAGATGCTTTACCGTTCTATTCTACTATTTCTAAGTAGAAAGTTGACTCAGCCAATCTGATACTATTTTATATGTTTTCATTTGATTCATATTTCATATACGGTATATATATGCTGTGTCCTGTAGTATCTTTTGATCATAGAGTTTAAGCTGCAGGAGTCCTGGTGGCACAGTGGTTAAACTGCTGTCCTGCAACCAAAAGGTTGTCAGTTTGATCCTGACCAGGACTCAAGGTTGACTCAGCCTTCCATCCTTCTGAGGTTGATAAAATGAGTACCCAGCATGTTGGGAGCAAAATGTTAATTAATTTGTGAACTGCCCAGAGTGTGCACTAAGTGTGATTGCTTTGCCTTATCTGTAAGTGTAGTTTTCCAAGCACTCATTGTGTGGATTTGCACAGCTAGGTTTTGTGCCTGCTCAGAGCAGCCATTTGGATCTTCCGAGCGCTCTTAGGCCTGAAGAACAAAAAGCTCCGTTCCTCTCCCTGCTTGTGTTTATGCTCCGCTTGCCTTCAATTGACTCTTCAGCCCTCCCATGCCTACTGCCCTTGTAGTAGAAGTTGAGTTACGACAGCGGGAGGTAAGGGTGTTGAGCAAATTCAACAGAATGACCAGCAAAAGAACTGCAGTTACCAGTATATAATCCATCTTTCTTCTTTGTGGTCTGTGATTCATAGTTGAGTGATTTACTAGCTCACTTATTAGGTGGTGGGTTGTCAGAGCAGAACAGAAAACAGGACTGCTCTACCAAAATGTGCATTCTGTTGTGTTCTCACATCCATTTTGTAGTGCCTTACAGAGATGGCTGTCAAGGTTTGAAGGAAATTCTTGTAAGATTTGGGAGGAAAATCCACCAGTGAAACTGAGCTGCCAGCTCTATTTACAGGGAATTATTTGCACAGACTAAGATCTATGAAGTCATGGTTTGCCAGAAACCAAAGTGGTGGCGGTCTCATTCTGAATCTGGCTAGTAAAAGAGTAGCAGTTGTGAACATCATTAAGCCCAGAAGTCTCTGAGCTGAATGAAAAGTTATTGTACTGTACTTCTGTTTTGTATCTCTTGCACTGATGCACAGAGCAAGTTTGGATAGGAGACATAAAGTGCAATTCTTCTCTAGTGTGTGTTGGGAATCTACTACCAATAGCCAGCCATCAATGTAAAAGAAGATGAAAATGAACTTCAGCCAGGAGGCTGGTCTTGGTTTCTAATATGCTGGGTGCTGTAGATAGACCGAAAGAGAATACTGTATTCTGAATCAGATGTTGTTGACTATGGCAAAACTCAGGAAATAATGGTGGTTCAGCCTGACAGACATATAGAAACATTTGTCCTTGAGGTTTAATATCATAGCAAACCAGTCTCCTTTTTTTAAACTTGTAAGTAAAATGGTTTAGCGGGACTCCTTGCTCATGATCACACACGCTTTGGTCACCTCCAGACTTGATTATTGTAATGCGCTCTACATGGGGCTGCCCTTGGTGACCATTCAGAGGCTGCAACTGGTTCTGAATGCGGCTGCTTAGGTTGTGATGGGGTGCAGGTGTTATGCTCGCACCTCACCATTGCTCAGGGAGTTGCACTGGTTGCCATTGTGCCTCCGGGTGCAATTCAAGGTGCTGGTTATTACCTTTAAAGCCCTACATGGTAGTGGGCCAGGATACCCAAGAGACCACATCGCCCTAAGAACATTTGTCCATCCCACCAGAGCGGACCGGAGAGGCTTTCTGGTTCTACCATCAGCTAGAGAGGTTCACCTCTCTAGCACTAGAAGGAGGGCCTTCTCTGTGTCTGCCCCGGCCCTATGGAACCTCCTGCCAATTGTGCTACGTCTCCATTCGGAGTTGCTGCCCTTTAGGAAGGGGGTTAAGACCCGGCTGGCGGGACAGGTATGGGGTTTGGGTCAGACAGTTGCATAGGCTTGTTGGCTCATCTGACCCCTCCCTCTCTCAATGTATGAATTTTTTAATCTTTTAACTTTGCTTAGTTTTAATCTCTTTTAATATTAATTTTAGACAGGATTTTATATTGTGTTTTATCTCTCTTTTGAAGCTTTGTTAGCCGCCCTGGGTCTCTTTGAGGAGGGTGGCATATAAGTCTAAATAAATAAATAAATAAATAAATAAATAAATAAATGTAAGTAAAATGGTTTTGGGGTTTGTTTGCTTTTCCTTCCAGCATCCAGAATGATCATTTTCCTTTTCCAAGGAAGATCTCTTTTAGAGCCATTGGCTATGTTATGTCTACATTATTCTATCTCATCATCACCTTCGTTCTTATTGCTGCCTGCATTTCCTACTGGGCAGTGACCGCTGTGTATCCTTCCCTGATCATGCCCAATATCACCATACAACACTTCTTGTTGATATACTTGTTGACACCTCTTAGATCTAGAGTCAGATGTTGTATTGCTTTTATGGGGGCACTGGAAAGTAGCTTGAAAAATAACTCTGGAATTTGAGTGGAATGTACTAATTCAACGGCATCTTTCTGAAATAGTATTTCTTATAAGAGTATGTTTGATGGAGTAGTTTTCTGAACAATAATTGTTGGGTTCTATTGTATAGACCAGTGTTTTCCAACCTTTGGTTTTTGGACTTCAATTCCCAAAAGCCTAAGTCAATTCCCCAAAGCACTGATCAGCCAATGGACTGACTTAGGCTTCTGGGAATTGAAGTCCCCCTGTGGGGCATGTTCCCTACGTTGGGAACCACTGGTATAGCCATTGGCTACAAGGTGCTGGTAATGAGACCGTGCCAAGTGTTGATAAAAGGTGCTAAAGTTATGGTTTGAAAAGGAGAATTGAGATTTAGATGAAGCTGTGCGCAATTGTTGACCAAGTTACTATGGGAGTCAAAGATGCTGCTTTGTTGTTTTTTACTTGACTTTTTTGGTGAAGAAAATGGTTTGTATTTGCTGTACTTGGAATATTGGCTGTAGTACTGTGATGGCGTATGATCTGAGACATGTGATTTTGATGGTGATCTAGATCTGAACGAAAGTATGTGTAAGGTTTCCCCCACAGTGTTCTAAATGGTTTTTGGCTTGGTTGATCCTGAGACATGGTAGATATTCCCATATGTTTTGCTGCGCATCCCTTTTTTACATAGATCTTCCGTAACCGCTATGATTTTGCTGTTGAAAATACTTCCCCATCAAAAGGAAGGTCTTCAGTACAACCTCTTGAAATGCCACAAATGCTAAAACTACATAGCCAGGCATGTCTCCCAAGCATTTTAGCAGTTGCTAAAGATTTAGCCAAAAAATCTGCTACATGCCTAGCCAAATGTATCTGATGAGTGGCCAAGGAATAAACTTGGAAAGACCTACAGTATCTATTTTTTATCATCAGGAAGTAAAGTCAGAATGGTCTGAAGTTAAAGTGGTTATAAATAGTGGTGGGTTCCAAAAAAATTGACTACCACGCTGTGGGCGTGGTATGGTGGACGTGGCCAGGGGGGAAGCCCTGTATTGCACTTAAATTCGAACTACTTTATTTCAAAACTTGGATGGGGCCGGCCAGAATTTCTGCTACCGGTTCTGTGAACTGATGATGCCCACCACTGGTTATAAGTTGTTTTGATATGGTTTGAGCATAGAGTTTGAGCTGCAGAAGAACATATTACTGATCAAGATTTTCAACCCAGTGCAGCAGTAGCACATATTTTCTAGCCAAGGTTTATCTTACAGCCTTCTGTTGACAAGTGGTAACAGAATTAGATCTTTGAACAGGATTGTTCCTGGATGGAGACCTCCAGTACTGTCTCAATGTTGGTATTCAGCCATTTGCAATGGGGATTTAGATTTCAAGCATAATGAGCAGCAGGATAATGATTATGAAGGAATGCAAAGTTCATCTGCAGAAATGGAGTCAAGATGGAAAACCTCTTCTATCTCTATGCATTCTGATAGATGGAACCACAGGGATAGTTGAAGATATAGGATTTGATAAGATTGAACTGTACATTCTGGACATTTGTCTGTGTTCCTATGCTTCTTTAGTTAATATGTGTCTTTTATTGTAGGTTGTTTTTCTCATTAGACTGCTTTGAATTGCTGCATTAGTTTCAGAGATGCTGAAACTGTTTTACTGTGCTGATTCTGAAGAACCCAGATGAGCTGGTTCTGTGACAGATTTAGAAGACTTTTGGTGAGATGGTTTATCAGGAACCTTACAATCTTGTATAACTTTCTTGTTTGTAATAGGCTCAACTGCTTTTAATGACTTTTCCAACAGATAAGGTTCAGGTCTCTGTTGTTTCTTCAAGATAAGTTTAGTCGATTTCTTGCAAATAGAGCAGCTTTCTAGTCACTCAGGCTCCCCTAGACCTGGGGTCAGGAAACTTGGTTCTCCAGGTGTTCTTGGACTTCAAATCCCAGAAGCCCTGATCAGCAGGTGTACTGACTTGGGCTTCTGGGAATTGAAGTCCAAGAACACCTGGAGAACCATGTTTGCTGACCCCTGCCCTAGATTTGTCCACTGAGGTGAGGAATTCCAGATTTAAACCCAGAACACCATTAAAAAGGCCATCAGCAGCCATAAACAGCAAGATTGGGAAAGGGCAAGGTAAAATATGAGGGAATAATAATCTCTCTCTCTCTCTAGGAAGACTAAGACAGAGAGGATGATGAAGATTGATAAAGAAGACCATTAAAAGTAAATACATATACTGTATTTCTTCTTCTTCCATATCCGAATAGAGGCAATCCTCATGGCGATATAATGCAATGGCCTTTCATCTGCTTTCCGCATTGCAGCATTTCACCCGTACCACTGATCCAGTTCCACGAGTCACTTTCTGGTCCTGAGCCCTTTTGGCACACAAAGTCCTCCTCCTCAGCCCCAGGCCAGGATGAATGAAGCTGTTGACCTCCATCAAGATGGATCCAAGTGGGATTTAATTCATTTGGGGACCATCACCCTTCCATGTGGACTTTGTCAAGGCCGCTAGTCCTCAGGGTTGTCAGGTTAGTTAAACACCGCCTGACACTCAGCATTGAGTTGCTGGCAATATGGTCTATTCTGTTACCATAGCAGGATAACCTGGCCAGACTGCAACATATACTTAGTTTTAAAAAAAAAAAAATAGAGAGAGAAATATGAAGCACTCTGAAGTGGTCCCCTTTTGTTGCTCCAACACGCAGCGGACAAAAAAGGACCAGGGGAGCAATCACGAAGTGGGCAGAACATGCGCGTGAGAGAAGAGAGTCTGTTTTCAGGCCAGAGAGATCTGGAAAGTGCCAAATGGCTGTACTGTGTGGGTGCAAAACACAACAGTGTGTATCATAGAAGACCACAAAGAAGTACAGTAGTGTCACATCGTCTAGCATAGACCAGTGATATTCAAGACCTGTTCTCATGAAATTACAGTATTGACAAATAGTATACTGTACCTCCAACCTGAAAAGCAATAGAGAGAGAGAGAGAGAGAAAGGAAAACATTATTTTCTTTCTTGGTTGCAATCAGAGAAATGTGTTATGCTTAGGCAATATAAGTCTTTGCTTTCTATGCATTTCACCTGTACATTTGCATATGCACAACTTTTTTCTAAGTGCTGCAATTCTACAATACTTTCATTTCACACCAAGGCTGATATTGTCAAAGGCTGTCCTCAAATCCTTTTATGATCCAGGGAACTGGAAGGTTTTGGAGCTGAGCTAGACGGCTGTTGGCGCCTCCCTTGTGATGCTCTCCTGAAGCACTGTCTTTTGCTTTAAGAGTCAGTCCAAGTTATTATATGTTAACTTAAATCTCAAATTAGTCTGGGCACCCTTCCTGAGGGAGTGCCTCCTGTCATAAATTTTGCTTCAGCTTTTGAGAGCAGTGAGAGGGAACTTGGGGGCTTATCTTTGAAACTTTCTCCTCAAAAAGCTTGGCTGGCATATTTTCCTTATATAATTTACAATTTACTTAAGAACTTTCCCCTCTTACATTTTTTCTGTTGAATAACTATGACACCTAATGGCTATTTAAAAAACCACATTATTTACATAATAAACAACAATCCACTGAAACAGCCACAAAACCCAAATCAAACAAAACATAGCTGACCAGCACAGTAGAATGTAATAAAAATATAACAGCAAGTTTCTTTTTTAAAAACCACACCTATAGTCTAGACCAAAAACCCATTTTGAATAACTAAACATGTGAGGTGTTATCTGAGGTGACAACTCTATGATGTATTTGTCAGACTATCAGCTGTCTCCCTTTAGCTCCTGAGCCTACTGCCCATTTAACTGGAACTTAACCCTTGCCTCACCCTTGAGAGAGCTGAGCCGCTTAAAAGGAACTCTTACTATGCTCTGGCAGTGGAGCAAAACAAGGGAGGTATCTGGTAGCGTGTCTTTGTGTTGCTTTGTGTGTGTGCCAGTCAAAGAACAACAATCTTCAAAGAAAAACAGCTGCTTTATTCTTCAGGTTCATGTAGCAAAGTCCATGGAAAAGCGTAGATCAAAAGGTCAGTAAACATAAGATCAGTCCAGCAAACAGTCCAGGTCATTAGGTAATCATTGTAAAAAGAAAAGAATAATCCCACACCATAACCAGGGTCTTAAGCCATTGAGATCCAAAAACGAACTAACTAACTTCTCTGCAAAATGGAGAATTTGCAGTCAGGTGGGTTACTCTTAGCCAATCAGGTAACAGAGAGAAACATTCTCAAAACAATGGATTGTTTTCACACATGTGGAGTCTGTGAAGACAAAACACGCTAGAGAGATAGGAACACAAGAACACTAAAATGTCAACAAGCTGTCTCGTGACATGTGGGCTGAAAGACACAGATGGGAAAGGTTTTCTTTGAGGCTCTCTATGAGGCCTAGCTAAAAACACTGCAACTTCAAGCCTTGGGAAACATGAGGAAATATGAAAGCTGTGAGAGAAAGGCTGGAACATGCCCAGTGGTGGGCATCAGCAGGTTCGCACCAGTTCACCAGAAATGGTAGCAGAAATTCTGGCTGGCCCCTCTGCCCATGCAAGTTTTGAAATAAATTAGTCCTAATTTGGATGCAACACAGGGCTTCCCCCTGGCCATGCTCACCATACCACACTCACAGTGTGGTAGTAAATTTTTTTTGAGCCCACCGCTGAACATGGCCCCCTTAAGATAATAAAACAACCTAAATCCCATGATTCAGTGGGAAAGATAATGGCTCATTCAATTACCACATGACCTAAAATAAGCCACTTTTTGACTCCCCTCCCCCTCCGTTATTTTCTGTGACCTTTGACTGGCACCCACCCCGCCCCCCAAATCATGTAGTTTGAAGATAGATCTATGGCCAGCTGGATGCGAAAAGCAAATGATAATTTTGGAGTCATGTGACTTTTGGTCAGCCCCCCCCCCCCCCCAAATGAGCCCTTATGGTGTCTATGCTGGAATGAAAGCCCAACCACACAATCAGCTGTGGAACATAAGACTGCTCAGTCACTCTGGATGGTTTGACAGAGTCAGGTCTCCCCGTGAGTAACATGCATCCTTATCAGCATCAACTACCTCAACTCTGTTGGCTGTCACATGGTCAGTATTCTTTTCTTGATGGTGTCTGTGCAGCAGGCCTTTGAGTACCCAGATATAATCATAATTCATCTATGATTCAACTACAGATACTGAAGAGGAAGAAACTGAAAGTCTTGATGCAGGCATTTAGGAGAAAACTAATCATAACAGGATGTGCTATTTGTAGGTGACTGGAATGCAATAGTAACAAATGAAGCAGAATCAAACGTCATTTGATGATTCGGCCTGAGAGTGAGAAACGAAGCAGGAGAGAAAATCGTTCTGTGAAACCAATAAAGTGATTAGTCCACATAGATTCCAGGCAGCCTAATAGACAATTTTACATCTAGACATCACCAGGTGGCCAAAACAGAAACCAAATATATAATTGGAAGCAGATAAAAGAGAAGGTGAAGAGCACTAAAACAATTATAATGTCAAAATATAATGAGGTACCTGGCGGGCGGTGGTCCATGGGGTCACAGAGGGTCGGAATCGACTGCGCGACTGAACAACAACCAAAAAAGCAATGTTGAAGACCATTGTTTACAGAATATGAAAAGAACAGATTTACATAATTTAACCGAAGTTACTGTGAACCAAAGAAATGAAGAATTGAAATTACAGATATTATCATGGATGAATACAAAAAGCATTATGCCTGGAGTCCAGAGGGGGGTGAAGTCTCAGGGGATGACTGAGGAAACTTAAAATTGTTGATGATATTTGATGGGGGTGGGAGTGAAAAATAATAGAAATAGAAGAAGAATCTAAGAGACAAGAGACAACATTGTATTACTGGCCGAATACAGTAACGATTTGAAACTACAAAAGAAAGTAAAAGAACAAAGTACTAGAGAAGGATTACAACTGCTCATAAAAGAAGACAAAAATAGCAACTACAGGATAAAGGTTGAAAATGGGAAAAAATAATGGTTAGAAGATCCCTGCATCTTGGTTCCATCATCAAAGGAGTTCGCAGCCAAGAAATCAGAAGAAGACTCTCAGAAGGGCAGCTATGAAAAAACTAGAAATGCTTCTTGCAGCAGTCCCAAGCAAGGGCGCATAACAAGGAGTCTCCCAGAGCATGAAAAGAGGTTATTACAATTGTCTTTCTGCTGAGTGGTTATGATAGGATACTTCCTCCTCCTCCTCCTCCTCCTCCTCCTCCTCCATGTCCAGGCGAGACATGAAACTGCCAAAATGAAGGCAACTTTTGGTGAGCTCATTGTGCAGTTCCTTTTGCCTGACCTAGTATGAGAAAGATTAGCTGTCAACACAAGATGGCCGTTACCAGGGTATTGCCTGATTGTGGTTCAAAAATACCAGTTTTCGAGGAGGCTCTTTCAGTGTGCCCCACGATAGGATACTGATTAAAGACTTTCAGCCATAGCCAGTGATGGGCAGCCAAAATTTTTACTACCACACTGTGGGCGGAGCCAATGTCATGGACGGAGCCAATGTCGTGAGCAGAGCCAACATCATGATGTTATGGGCGGAGCCAATGTCATGACATCATGGGCGGAGCCAATGTCATGGGTGGAAAGTTTAAAAACCACATAAAAATACAGTACACATAAAAATACAAATACACATAAAAACACGTAAAATACACATTAAAAAGACATAAATACACATAAAATACACATTAAAACACACGTTAAATAGACATAAAAACATAAAAATATACATTAAAATACACAATAGACATAAAAACACAAATTAAAATACACATAAAAATACACATTAAATACACATTCCACCTACCCACCCCAAACCCAAACACGAGTCACTTACCCTGGGGAGCAGGCAGCAACTGTGGCAGCACAGCAGTGCAGTGCAGCCTGGCCCAGCAGCCCGGCATGACAGCAGCCTGGCATGGCATTCGCCTTGTGGCCTGGCCTGCTGGTGCAGCACAGCCTGGCGCAATGGTGCGGTGGCGGCGGCACACCGTGGCGGGACAGCAGTACAGGGTGGCGGTGAGTGGTGGCAGCAAGTGGTGGTGGCACAGCAGTGCAGGGCAGCAGCACAGTGGTGCATGGTGTGGCACGGGGCGACTCAAGCGAGCACTGCCACTGCCACACCTCTGAGGAGGCCACTGAGGACCCCAACAGTGTAGCCCAAAATGGCTGCTTTGTCAGTGCACATGCATTAAAATATCAATTGAAGCATGCGCTCTGAACACTGGAGGCACACGTGTCAATTGGTATTTTAACGCATGCACACTGACAAAGCAGCCATTTTGGGCTGCAGTGTCGAGCAGCCAGAGAGGCAACTGAACCGGCTGCCTCAAAAAAAAAAAAAAAAAAAAGGAACAACCCCCGGCAGTCTCCTGGGAAAGCTACTCCCCCCCCCCCCCGGAGACCACCTGGAATTGTTACTCCTGGTTCTGCCAAACTCGTGTGAACCGGCACATGCTCACCACTGGCCATAGCCCTTCTCTTTTGCACTTGAGATTGAATAATAATGTGTTTTATTTGTATAAGCTGGCTGTTTTTTAAGAACCTTTCTGTTTCAAAGAGGAACAAACAATATTTTAAATAAGACCTGAGTTAAGGCTCAACTGCACAATCAAATACAAGTAAGACCTCGGATAACGTTTCCCTCAGATAACGCTAAAATCGCATAACGTTAAGTAATCTGAGGAGGAGAATTGGATCGAATAACGTTAAGGTCATACTATGGGATGGATCGGATAACAACCGCTAAAGCCTGTGCGGTGACAATGTATCTCTGTATGGAGCTTTAACGTTATCCGATCCATCCCATAGGATTTTAACACGCATCGGAGAACACTAAAAATCGGATAAGTCTTAGCGTTACCCGAGGTTTTACTGCATCACTGTGTTTGTGGGGCTGGCTGGAGGCTTATACTGTATATCAAATCTCTCTGCAGTTGAAATCACTTTAGCTGTTCACATGGCAATGTTTAACAATTTCATTGCAACAGTCTGTACTGTACCTTTCAATCACTAAAACCTTTAACTAGCTGGCATCCTATCCTATTGATACTGTCCTTTTCTCACTGGTCTCTGGTTGTATCTTGTTGTGCCCTAAAAACATAGTTATTCAATGGGAAGGAACCACAGCAGATCTCTTTTAAAAGACATCGGTCAAAATACTACTTCTGATCAGCTACATACTAGAGATCAGCTGCTACAATCTCAATATGTATGTGTTCACATTGAAGGAATTCTTATTCTCATGCTGCTGTCATGCTGGGGTAACTGATCCTATATTGGGGGAGAGAATGGGAGTAATTTCTCTCTCCTTACTCAGCTTGCACATGGGTTGCTGGGGTGGGTGGGAGAGCCTTTCCTCTCCTAAGATTCTCACCCAGAGAGAGTTGTACAACCAAATAAAATACATTAATCCCAAGCAATACAACACATTGTGAGAAGGCCTTAATAATGCTTATTTTCATAGAGCTCCATCATGTATCCTTTATAGTAGCCACTGGAAATTATTTCAATTTTTAACTGTGGGGTATTTTTTTCTACTATGGTATTTTTGTAGTACAATACTGTATAATCAAACCCCTAAAAAGACTATGAACTCTGCTTTGCTGCCACCTATTGGAGGATGGTGGGTAGTGATACTGTTATCCGGTCAAAGCTAGGTTTCCCTTATTCAAAAGCCAGTCGTATCCAACTCTAGGGCTCAGTGCTCATCTTTGTTTCAAAGCTGAAAAGCCAGCGCTGTCTGTTTCTGCAGACGTTTCCGTGGTCATGTGGCAGCACACGGAACACCGTTTACCTTCCCACCGAAGTGGTCCCTGTTTATCTATTTGCAATGTCTTGCTTTCGAACTGCTAGGTTGGCAGGAGCTGGGACAGAGACGGGAGCTCATTCTGTCCTGCAGTACTCGGGAATCGAACTGCTAACCTGCTGCCTTCCAGTCAGTGTCTTAGCCACTTGAGCCACTGCACTCTCTATTCAATAAAAGCTACACTGAGGATTTCTAATTAATATTACAGTCAAACCTCGCATAAAGAGCACCTCACTTAAAGAGTAACTGGCTTAAAGAGCAGAATTTTCTCTGAACGTTCACTTTGCTTAACAAATAAAACCGACCAAAAACTCACTTAACAAATAAATCGGGGTTCGCAATCCCTCCCCCGCCAAAAGTCACAATGGGTCACTTACAATGGTGTTTCGCTTAAAGAGCAAACTCGCTTAAAGAGCAATCCTGTGCAATGCATTATGCTCTTTAAGCGAGGCACAACTGTATTATTACAGTATGGCAACAATCACTTTTTATCTAGGAGGATAAAAAGAGAGGTTTTCTGAAGTAAACCAGGAAGTATCTTCTCCAGAAAAAAAAAGTGTGCTAACCATTGCTAGGACAAGAAATTAGCTAAAAGCACTGAAACGCTGCTGGCAAAGGTTAATTGTTTACAAGAGGTAGACAAAAAGAGCCTCCTTGAAGATTGGGGTAGCTTTGAACCACAATTGGACGTACCCTAGTAACAGCCATCTTGTGTTGCCAGCTAATCTTTCTCACACTACCGTCAGTCAGGCAAAAGGAACTGGAGAATGACTTTACCAAACGGTGCCTTCATTTGGGCAGTTTCACATCTGGTCTAGACACGGAAAAAGTTGTTTACAAGATGAGCCAAGACAGCAAGTGCCCATTTTCTCTCAGATTTCCACTTCTACGAGTGCTAGAGTCATGCTTTCTTTTTGAAAGTGAATTCTGGGAATGAGAATGATATTCATGAGTGAGGCAGCTGCCACTCTCCTTTCCTTGGCATAGCCATGGCTGCTGTGCTAAGCTATTCAAGAAATACAGCAATCAGCACATAACTAGTTTTCTCTTGCTCTTTCTGGGAAGTACGGAGAGAAATTATCATAACGAAGGCCAAGAGATCATTGCAAGCAGACCCATTAGTGAAAAAGCTTTATCGAAAGTAATATCATCTGTATGTAAAGTTGATAAAATTAAAAGGGGAGAGGAGGAAAGGGCGGAAGGAAAGGACAAAATGTTGTGGTACTGTAAAGTCTGAAAGATTTGTTTCGGTGTAAGATTTTAAAGTTCACATTCTCAGACACACAGTTATGTTTCACTGGCAGGAAAGTGTCAAAAGTTCATAACCTTTGCAGAAACAAACTGCACCATTCGATCCAACCAAATTGCATTTGTCTGAACTGCCTACTAGACAAGTGATGCTTTCCTCCAGAACACAGAAGAATGCAAATTTGACAGCTGGACTTTCTATAGACATGGTCTCAGATATCATGACTCATTCCTTAATTAGCTCCATTTGTACACGTGTACGCACTGAAATAAATTTGGAATGCAAGCAGTTGTAAGTAACGTATCCTTTAATGAAAAAGGATACATACACAATCTCACTATCTCACTCACCCTACATTCCTCCATCTGGCCCCTTCAAGCTCTACTGCGTTCACAACAGCCCGTTCTCCAGCAGGACTGACCCATGGCTAAGGGGAGGAGATATGGCACCCCAGTACTGTACTATCAGGGCCCTTTCCTCTCGTGCTCTTTAAGGCCTTAATTCATGAGCAAGAAGAGTCCTCTGTACAGGTTTCAAGTCCGTATAAAGATGTCCTAAGCAAGAATCGCAAGAATATTCTCACATTGTGTACTCCTTCCGATTTGATTTTTGCAATTGTAAAAATATGGGACAAAGCATTATGGCATCTTAATACAGGGGTGCCCAACCTGCAGCCCATGGGCCAGCCCAGAGTCCCATTTCATCTGGCCCACCGACGCCCTTGCTGCTACTGGAAATGGAAGCGGACATGTTTCGGACACCCGTAAAAAATGCCTGCGTATGCATAAATGCACCCGTGCCTGATGTAGATGCACCTGTGGCTTTTTAAAATGCATTTATAGCAGCTGTGCATGCATTTTATGGCAGCCTTTACAGTGGGGGGAATGTGACCAGCCCGCTCAGCTGTCCAGGGGGCATAGTCCGGTCCGCAGCACACAAAGGTTGGGAGCCCCTGTCTTAATAAATCTGACACTTGGTTTATAGAGTAGGAGGATGTAGCTGATCCTGGCCCATTTTTAATCCTCTCTGAACTTTTCAGATGGCATCTCATTCGGTTTCTCTAGAAGAGGAAAAGATGGCCTGAAAAAACCCTACTCAACTGGGAAGAAAAATGAAAAACAAGATCAAAGACGGACAGCTATGTAAGAAATATGTTTTCAATACTGATTCAGCTAGACTGATTATTCAGCAAGAAATTATACCAAAGAAGAGATAACACAGGTACATTAGAGAATTTAGAGATTCTTCTCATCAGAAAGATTACAGTGCAACACTTCTAGATTGGAAGGATTTGCCGGCTCTACATCGTTGGTCAGGGGACGCCTGAGTGTACTTACAATGGTTTCCACTCTTTGGGAAGGCTTCTTGTATGTCCCCCACTGAGAGATGCTACTAGGAAGGAAATACTGTACAGTAAAACCTAGAGTTACAAACACCTCAACTAATGAAAAACTCACAACATGAAAGGAAATCCCGGAAAAATAATGCATTGAGATACAAAAAGGTTTGGTTTTTTTTGGGTCATCTGACATGTCCCACGGTAGTGGGAGTGTTTGGAGCATTTCTGCTCCATTTTTTGAAATTTTTGTCTCATTTTGGCATCACCAGAAGCTCCCCCCCCCCTCCCACCACTAGGAAGTGTCAAAAATCCCCCCTTCTCTGCAACAGCTGACTGTCAGGGACTGGTCCTGCAATTAAAAGAGCTAGTTCCTAGAGACCACTGATGGAAATGTGTCGAATATACATTGAAAACCAAATATAATCCATTCCGGAGGTCAGAAAAAAGTGGGGAAGGGACATCTTTCATCTGTTCAAAACTCTTTGTAAAGTGCACTTTGGCATTTTTCACCTCTTTTCGCCACTTTAGAAAGAGTTTTGGACAGCTAAAATACTTTTCTGGGGCTTTTTTCTGACCTCCAGAACACATTATTTGGTTTTCAATGCATTCCTATGGGAAACTGTGCTTCAAGATATGATTTTTTTGGGATACAAAAAAACCCAAGGAACAAAATTAATTTTGTATCTTGAGCTACCACTGTAGACTGAAAAAAATGGAAATGTCAGCACAGTAGTTATGGAACAAACAATGTTGTAAAATAACTAAGAGGGGAAATATAAAAAAATCAGATGAAGGACCAAGGACAGATAATTGAGAACTATCAAGAATGATAAAAAAGCAAAAATCAGAGAGACATAAGAGAAATGTATGTAAGCATACTTTTAAAAATTAACCTATGGTGAAAAGAGCCAAAATATCTATCTGAGGGGCAAGAAAGGATAAGACTATAGACTAGTGGTGGCGAACCTATGGCACGTGTGCCAGAGATGGCACTCTGAGCCCTCTCTGTGGGCACTCATGCAGTCACTCCAGCACAGAGTTTGCTCTGCCCCTCCTCTCAGCAGTCCAATGGGAGCGCTTCCTCCCTCCCCCACCACAGAGTTTACTCTGCCCAGCAGTCCAATGGGAGCGCTTCCTCCCTCCCCCAGCACAGAGTTTGCTCTGCCCAGCAGTCCAATGGGTGTGCTTCCTCCCTCCCCCAGCACAGATTTCATCCTGCCCCTTTGCCCAGCAGCCCAATGGGAATGTTTCCTTCCTTCCCTGTTGCTGTGTTGGCACTTTGTGATAAATAAGTGGGTTTTGGGTTCAGTGGCGTCGCGCAGTGTTCAGCCGCCTGGGGCGAAGAAGAAAATTGCCGGGCCCCCCCAGCTCCCCGCTGCCGCCGGGCCCCCCCCACCCAGGCAGAAGGCGCCCCCCTGCTGAATAGCGGCACACACGCGCTTGCGCGCGCCGCACACCTCCGCCCGCTCGCCCTCCAGGGGCCCTCCGTCACCCACCCCCAACGAGCGCACCTTCACCTCCGGCAACTCGCTCGCCCGGCTGGCCGTCGGGGGCTCTCCTGGCGGGCGGCCCGCGTGCGCACGCACGCTACCCACCTCCTCCTGCCCAGCCAGCCGCCAGGGGCTCCCCGCCACGGCGCCACCCACCCCCGACGAGCGCCCCGTCTGACGGCAAGCTGGGTGGGTGGCTGGGCGGGCGGAGGCGAGCAGCGTGCGCGTGCACGCGGGCCGCCCTCCAGGAGAGCCCCCGACGGTTAGCCGGAGAAAAAGGGTTTTTTTTTAGGCGGACAATTCAAGGAGGGGGCCCGCCCGCCCGGCTAGCCGTCGGGGGCTCTCCTGGAGGGCGGCCCCCCTCCTTGAATTGTCCGCCTAAAAAAAACCCCTTTTTCTCCTCCTCGCCCCCGACGGCCAGCCAGGTGGACGGAGGCGAGCAGCCTCGCCAGCAAAACGGCCGCCCTCCGCCTGGGAAGTCCTGCTTCCTAAGCCCGGCCCCAGGCAGAGGGAGCCCAAACTGGTGGGGACATTTTGCCGCCCCCTGAAATCCGCTGCCCGGGGCATCCGCCCCCCCCGCCCCCCCCACGCGACGCCACTGTTTGGGTTGCAGTTTGTGCGCTGGGTCTTTAAAAGGTTCACCATCAGTCTATAGGCACATATGCAGCAAAACCAAGGCTAATGACTAAAAATAGCCCTGACGAAAGGAAGAGAAACAGCAGGGTAGGGCCAAATGTCTGTTCTGATGGGAAGGATAGAAGTAGATTGAAAAGGGTCTGGGTGAGAACCAATGAAAAGAAATTTGAAAGATTCTAAATTTAATGCACATTAAGTCTTTAAATAAATAACAAAAACAGACTGCGTAAAACAAGCTTCCAAAAATGTTTTCTGATTTTGTTGTTGACAAGTGGAAGGGCTAAAGCATTTGTGGAAAAGTAAAGTAGACCACAGAAAGATTCTAACCTGGGTTACAGGGAAGAACACCAATACTGTGGGAAAGTCAGGACTCTGGGGAACAGGCATTGGTCCAAATCAGCCATGAAAACAGAAGTGATCTCTGTTCAGTCACTATTTCTCAGCCTAACTGGCCTTGCAGAACCAATTCACCAAAGGACAATACCAGATGAAAAATATCTGCAAAGGTAGTCTACAAATTGGATATGCAAAAATTGGTGGAAACTCAAAACCAGAGAAAAACTGAGTAAGACTGCCTATTCAGAACATTATTTCCATGCTTCTTCCCACAACTAACAAAAGCAGAATTATGAAAATAATATTAAATGATTCCCCCCAAGATGGCACCCGGATGGTTGTTGATTAGCTTCGACATCTCCTTTGTCAGTTTTCTTATGCTTTTTGGCTATTTGTTGGTTGGCAGAGTAATTTAATTATTATATTAGGGGTCCCTTTGGATTTTGTTTTGTCCCCAATGTGTGGCCCATGCCTCACAGGAGAACTTCAATACCCAGAAGCCTAAATCAGTCCATTGGCTGATCAGTGCTTTGGGGAATTGCCTTAGGCTTCTGGGAATTGAAGCCCAAAAACCAAAGGCTGGGAAATACTGGCTTACAGTATGTCACTTTTTGAGCAAAATTTGACATTGGTGTGATGAGTTTTCTGGAGGGTGGTAACATCTGGTTGGGAGCACCGGGGGGGGGGGGGTTAATTCTTCATTCTACTGAATGTACTCTTTGTGGTGGCGATCCTATTTTGCTGGGATGAAGTCATTTATTCCCAAGGAGGCTGGAAACAGACCTGCTAGAGACGTCAGATCAAGTGCCTTGGATGAAGTGCCTTGGAGCAGAAGAAGGACTATCCCCTGTGGTGTCTGAATGAATACAAAACATACAAGTACAATTATAGAATAAAGACAAAACCTCCTTGTCAGAGAAGATATAATTTCAGTAGCTTGAGCGCCTGGAGTATTGTTTTAAAAAGGCATCTATGCAGCATAATTCTGTGTGCTTCAGTCACATGAGCATGGAAACGTTGGCAGACACAGACAGCGCTGGCTCTTTGGCTGTAAACGGATAGGAGCACCGAACCCTAGAGTTGGATATGACTGACCGTCAAGCAAGGGAGACTTTTACCTTTACTATGCAGCAAAAACAATGAGACTGAGGTTGTCCTACTTTGGGGAGGATTCTCTGGAAAAGATAATAATGCTGAGAAAGGTTGAAGGCAGCAGGAAAAGATGAAGATCAACTGTGAACTGGACAGACTCCTTAAACAAAGCCATAGACTTGAGTTTGCAAGAGCTGCGCAGGGTTGTTGAGGACCAGGCATTTTTTTAGATTTCTAATTCAAAGAGTTGCTATAATAAGAAATGGTACCCAGTGTGGTGTGATGGACAGAATGGTAAGACTCATTTCCTGCGGGCTAAGGAAACTCACTGGGATAGGGGTGGAAGGGTTAAAATAACTCCTTATATATCTTCATTACTTTAGGACTGGTCATGCAGTCGCTCAGTCACCAATTCCATTCCAGCCACTTTGGGTCTGTCATTTGCTGCCCCCAGATATGTTTCCTGGACCAGATGTGTGCCACATTTCTATTTAATGCGCATGTCCGCTAGTGAATGCACTTATTATTAGAAAGTCCCTCAATCTTTATTGAGTTCATTGTTAAGGTTGGTCTTGACAAAGACCTTTTGTGTGAGAAAAATGAGTGAGGAAGCCCCAGGGGAGGCTTGGTTTTGGTTCAAAAATGTAAAAAGTATCCACAATCTTTGAGGAGGATTTTTCTGTGGACCCCGTCCGTCCGTCTGGTGGAGAAGAAAAGGAAGGAGAAGGTAGGCAGGCAGGCTTACTTTTCAGTGTGCTGCAAGAGACGGCCTTGAGGTGTAAGAAGGGCAAAGAAGGTGTGTTCACATTGCCCACCTTTTTGGGGAACACCTGGCATCGCTCTGTGGAGCAGCCATATATCTATATCTATATCTATATCTATATCTATATCTATATCTATATCTATATCTATCTATCTATCTATCTATCTATCTATCTATGGCAGAAAGTGAAGAAGATCTAAAGAGCCTCTTGATGAGGGTGAAAAAGGAGAGTGCAAAAGCTGGCTTGAACCTCAACATTAAAAAAAAAACACACACCAAGATAATGGCATTCAAACCCATCACGCCCTGTTAAATTGAAGGAGAAGAAATGGAAGCAGTGACAGATTTTACCATCTTGGCATCTAAGACAGTGACAGATGGTGACTGCAGCCATGAAATAAAAAGACGCTTAGCCCTTGGGAGGCAAGCTATGGCAAACCTCGGCAGCATAACAAAAAGTAGAGACAGCACCCTGCCAACAAAAGTCCACATCGTTAAAGCAATGGTCTTCCCAGTAGTAATGTATGGCTGTGAGAGCTGGACCACAAGGAAGACTGAGCGCCTTTGAACTGGGGTGCTGGAGAAGACTCTTGAGAGTCCCCCAGACGGACATCAAGGAGAGCAAATCAATCCTAAAGGGAAGCAACCCTGACTGCTCTTTGTAAGGACTGACACTGAAGCTCAAGCTCTTTGGCCACCAGGGCCATAACCAGGATTCTAGATGCGGGTGGGAGAATATTTTTTCAGGATGGCCAACAGAAGAGTAGCGTGCCTTGGCGGGGCCCCGTATAAAAATTTGTTTGGGGGGCCCTTAGGAAGGGTAAAGATTTGCTTTGCTTACGCACATTGGGGGCCCCCGTGGCCCGGGGGCCCCGTATAATTGATACGGCAGATACGGCGGTAGCTACGCCTCTGATGGCCAACAATGTCATCTGCCAAGTGGGCAGGAATGTGCTGCCCCACAGGGTTACAGGGACTCATCCCGGTGCGCCCCCCCCCCCCGCTACGGCCCTGCTGGGCCACAACCCGGGGCTCCCTTCCTCTCCTCTGGCCCGGCCCGGCCACTCCTCCCTCTCGGCCGCTCCAACCTGCACCGCTGAGCCGCTTCAGCCCCCCCCCCCAGCCCCGCTGTCGTATCCTGCGCTCAAATCATAAGCGCCACCGTGAAGGCAGGAATGGGATTACGTTTCCTTTTGGCTGCAGGTAAAGGCACGAAGCGGGACTGTGGGCGGCTTAAGACGCTGAACTTGACGACTGGAAGGTCGGCACAGGTCAGCAGTTTGAGACCCGAGTGCTGCACGACGGAATGAGCTCCCGTCTCTGTCCCAGTTCCTGCCGAGCTACCAGTTCGCAAGCAGGGGTATGCTGGTGGGCCCCTTGGAAGGACGGTGGACAATAAGTGGTGGGGCGCCTATGGGGGGCGGCGGCGGCGGGAGAAATCCCGTACATCCCCATTACCTCTGCCTGCCTCTGGGGGACGCCAGTCGTTGGGGCGCGCCGGGATAAGTCCCTGTTTCCTTGTGGTCCAGCACACCACTGTTCCCAAGCAAGACATTGCAAGTAGATAAATAGGGAGCACTTCGGTGGGGAGGTAAAGAGCCTTCCGTCCACTCCAGCATCTAGTCATGCCTGCCCCATGTCCACGGAAACGTCCGCAGAGGCAGACAGCGCTGGCTTTTGGTCTGAAAAACGCAGATGAGCACCGAACCCTAGAGTCGGATACGACTGGCTTTCGAGCAAGGGCGACATTTACCTTTGGAATTTTCGAGAGAGAGTGAAAAGAGAGGGGGCGTGCAGCCCTCTCTCCTCCCCCCCCCTGAAGTCTACAATGGTACAGCCTAGGAATAGAGGGAGGCTCTCTTTTGCTGCATGCGTCAACGTGAGCCGGGAGGATGAGGAGGAGAAGAAGAAGGGAGAGGCGATTGGGAGGGGGGGCTGCGGGAGGAGGAGGAGGGCCTCCAGCGAGGTTTGGCGCCAGCTCTTTGGATCCCTCCGGCACCGCAGGACGCTGAAGGGAAAGTGGCGGCCGGTCACGCCCCCCTCCGCCCCCCCCACCGGCTTTTTCGCCCTCCGACAGAAAGGGGGTGGAGGGAGAGAAAGAGCAGAACAATCACACTGCTATAAAAAGATAAAGGTCACCCTTGCTCGAAGGCCGGTCGTATCCGACTCTAGGGTTCAGTGCTCATCTCTGTTTCAGAGCCGGCGCTGTCTGCTTCTGCAGGCGTTTCCGTGGTCACGTGGCAGGCATGGCTGGACGCCGGAGCGCACGGAGCGCTGTTTCCCTTTCCCACCGAAGTGGTCCCTATTTGATCTACTTGCAATTTCTTGCTTTCGAACTGTTGGCAGGAGCTGGGACAGAGACGGGAGCTCATTCCGTCCTGCAGCATTCGGCTCTCGGAACTGCTGACCCGCACACCCATGTAATTGTAAGCGCATAGTAGACAGAGGTGCCTGGCGGGCAATGGTCCACGGGGTCGCCAAGGGGTGCGACTGAAGAACAAGTGCGATCTCTGAGCGGGTCACAAGTTAGAGAGCATACACACACACACCCATGTTGGGTACTCATTTTACCGACCTCGGATGGAGGGAAGGCTGAGTCAACCTTGAGCCCTGGCCAGGATCGAACTTACAGCCGCCAGACAGCAGTTTAACCCTTTCCCTTCTCTCTCCCCTGCAGCTGAAGTCCCGCCAACAGTATCAGCAGAAGAAAAAGGCCAGGGAGACAAAGGGACCTGGTGTTCTCCACCACCACCCCCCCCCCAATTGGAAGTGGGGAGCATCAGCTCTGAGAACATCTTGGCCTGACGGAGCATCAATGCCCCGCCTGCTCACATGGGTGGGCCGGGCCTTCCCTTCTGAGCCGGCGCGTGGGATTGGGGGAGCTCGGGGGAACCTGCGCACCGGCGAAGTATTAAATAGACGCGTCTAAACTACCGCAGTGGTGAATGACTCATCCGATCGGGCCGGAGTTGGGGGTGTGTGTGTATGGAGAGAGAGAGAGAGACGCATGTGGCTTCCGCAGAAGAGCAAGAGAACGACGCCCCCACCGCCCGCGCATCCCACATCTGAGCATGTCTATTCGGAAATAAAAGCCCACTAGATGTGAGAGCTCATTCTCAAAGTGCATGCAATGCAGTCTTTAAAAGACACACCAAAACTTAACTGTGGTGAATGCTTATGTCATTGTGATACAGCTGGGTGCCTTTTCGGGTCTACGTCAGCGGGTCCCCACAGTGTTGGAAGTGTGATGTCAAAGGAAACCTGTGGCAAATGGCAATAAAGGAATACAAGTGCAATAAGAGACCTATTGTTTTAGACCAGGGGGTGCCCAAACTATGGCCTGCAGGCCAGATCCGGCCCCTGACACCAATTCATCCAGCCCATGCTGCCCTCGTTGCTCCCAGAAGTATGGGCACATTTTAATTCCACTTCTGGGAGCAACGTGGGCAGTGTGGGCCAGATAATTTGGTGTCAGGGGCCAGATCTGGCCCACAGGCTGTAGTTTATGCACCCGTGGTTTAGGCTGAGAAAATGGCAGCTTAAAGTCTATCTCCTTCTGGTGCAAAACAGATTGCAAGGTGCGTTTTACTTCTGCTTCTGGTGGGAGGAACCATGTGACCGGCCCACTAAACCACGTCATGGGCTCACAGTCCCAAAAACTTGGGGCCCCGTTTTAGACCCTCTGATTTCTCCAAGAAATGACCAGATCGAGATTACTAGGGCCCCCATGAAAGAGCTGGAAAAGATACTCAAGCGTAAGGGTATGATGCTGAAAACGGGGGCTATGATTTCTGGTCTTCCAAATTATTATGCACCAATGTAAAAGCTAGACAATTAAGGAAGCTTAGTTGGGAGATAATCAATTTATTTGAATTGTGGTGTTGCAGCTTTGCAGATACAGTGGAGTGCCAGAAAGACGTGAGTTGTAGTGACTGACTAAACTGAAGCTATCCTATAGTGTATGTATGGTGAGAAGACTCACTAGGAAAAGTCAATAATGGAAGGAAAAATGGAAAGCAGTAGGAAAAGAGGAAGGCTGAACATGACGCATATTGACGTTGAACCCCTTAGTTTGCAAGATACAGTATGATCAGTACTGTTAATAACAGGATCTGTTATGTGACATCAATTCACCTACAATTTTTAATGAATTATGAATTTTTATTAGCATTATCGTCTTTTCCAGTAAAGTTTTCTCATGATGTGATCAAAATACGACAGCTTCAGTTTTGTCATATTTTATTCTACAGAGAGTTCAGACTTAATACAGGACCCACTTATTTATATTTCTGTGTGTCCAGAAATCAATGTTTTTTTCTGGATAATTTATTCATTGTCCAGCTTTCACACCTCTTTATACTACATACTACTGTACATACACAGTCTAGGTGATTTTGACCCTGGTCTTTAGGGACCTGTCTTTGTGTGTGTGCTATCAAATTGAAACCCTAAACAGCAACCATAATAGGACTTTCAAGGTAAGTGAGATATTTTAGAAGTGATCTTACCAGTTTCATACCTCAGTGAATTTCCAGGGCCAAGCGAGGATTTGAGCCAAGTCTCCATAGACCAAGTCCATTACTCACCACACTGGGTACGTTCACATTTCACGCTTGAGGACCTTTCTAGATCATTGCTGCCTTTCAGAGTTTCAGCCACCTCCTGATTTCTTTATACAGTACTGATGATTGAACCAAGGTACTGTACTGTATAAGGAATGTTTAAAACTTCATTTTCATCATCAACATTAAAGTTGTGCAGTCCTTAAGTAGTCACGATTGTCTTCTGAATGTTCAGTTTCAGTCCTGCTTTCATACTTTCTTCTTTCATGTTCATTAGGAGTTGCCTCAAGTCAATGTTGCTTTCTGATAGTAATATACTGTTATCTGCATATCTTAAATTACGGAAGCTTTTTCTACCAGTTTTCACTTCGTTTCTCCCATCAAAATCAAATTTCCATTTGCTATCTTCTCTAATTGATATTGAGATAATATATACCCTTGTCCGACCCCTTTGCCTATAGGAAACCCTTCTGTCTACTCTGTCTTAACAGAAGCTTCTTGTCCACAATACAGGCTACACATTAAGACAATTAAATGTTGTGGCACAGACATTACTTTTTAAAATAATCCATAGTTTTTCATAATCCACAAGACTTTTCTGCAGTCTGTAAGCATAGACTGATCTAAATACTTTGGCATGCTCCAGCAGTCAATATATTTTGGACCTACAGGAGGTGATTAATAAAGCCACCTTTAGTTGGAAACAACTTGAAGACGTAGGACAACAAACGTAGAACTACTGAGTTGGAGAAAACCTGAAGGTTTTGTTGTTGTTGTTCAGTCGCACAGTCGATTCCGACCCTTTGTGATGACCCCATGGACCACTGTCCGCCAGGCACTCCTGTCCTCCACCCTCCTCCTCAACTCACTCAATAAATGCAGAACTATCTCAGTGACAAATCTATCTTCCTGCAGATGGGTAGGATAATAATCAGGAGATATTTCAAGATAATGACATGACTTAGTGAGTAAAGACATACATACTATATATACTTGAGTACAAGTTTATTTTTTTAGCCCCCAAAATGAGGTCCAAAAAAGGGACTCGACTTATACTCAACAACCCTGAGGGTCCCAAAACCGCAGTGGTCCAAATTCAAACATACATTTTTATAAAAGTACTAACACTACCGTAAAAACTTGAAAACATACCTACACAAATGTCTGAATTAATTCGTTTTACCAGATTTTCATGTATTTTAATTACTGAAACTCACTAGCAGCTGCTGCATTTTCCACCCCCAACTTATCCTCGGGTCAATCTATTTTCCTAGTTTTAGAGGTCCAAATTCAGTACCTCGACTTATATTCAGGATGACTTACAGTCAAGTCTAGACGGTACATAAGTGTTCTACAAGAACCCTTCTCCGTATACCGCAAGGCAAGAAAAGTAAAACCCATCATGGTCTGCCAATGACTGCCAGAAACATGCACGGACGAGGGTTTAATTCTGGCCAACGACAAAGCCAAGAAAGTGGCTCCGTTTTGGCAGCCCAGGGTTTGATCAGGACACGAAAGAATCCCCCCCCCCCTCCGCAGTGTGAGGCAGACTAAACAGAAAGCGAGCCTATGAGTTGACTACATCGTCCTGTCCAAGAAAGAAAAACCATTCTCACGCATTTGCTTAGACACAGATCATGCTGTATACAAGTAATACCTCATATAACATTAGTATTGAATAACACTAAAATCCCATAACATTAAGGAATCTGGGGGGAAGAATTGCATCAGATAACATTAAGATCCTATGGGATGCTTCAGATAACAACCGCTAAAGCCTGTGTGGTTACAATGTATCTCTATGGATCCCATAGGATTTTAACATGCATCAGATCAGATAACACTAAAAATCATATAACACCAAGACTTGTGGAACCAGGTTTTAGTGTTATATGAGGTTTTACTTGTATCTCTGTAGGCTTTTTTCCATTTCCAACTCCCCCCTCCCAATTTGAAAGCCTTTTTGCAGGGGGGGGGGGAATCCCTGACAACGCTTGAAATAACCAGTGGCGGTCCCCACCTCCTCTTCCTCCTCCAAAAGCAAGCCGCAGTCCGTCTGTGCAAGCCTTCAAGAGGACCTAACACGGGGATTCTCAACCTGAGGCCCGTGGGCCAGATGCGGCCCATGTGGCACCATTTCATGTGGCCCACCTCCACCACTTCAGGAAAGTGCCATGTGGTGGACGAAGGGCACAATGGCCGTCCGGGACCCCCACCCAAGCTGTCTGAGGGAGCGCGTCTCGGAGGGCCCCCCCGGCTGAAAAAGGTTGAGAACTCCCGACCCAAATGAAAGCTGTAGCGTAGGGAGTAATGTGCCATAAAACACGGCGGGATGAAGGCGTTGGCTCTCTCTGCCACCCCCCCGCCCGCCCCGTCCATTGCCAGCCGCGTGGTGACCCTGGGCAGCCAATGGGACGGGCGCTAGGACCCGGGGGGGATCCCCCCTTCCCAACCGCATCGGCTGCGCTGCATTATAAATGCTTCTCCAAAATGCTGCGGCGCTTCCTCCACTTTGCAGCCTCCTCCGACGCCGCCTCCGCCTGCCCGAAGAAGAGGCTTCCTTAGCGCCGGCACCGTGCAGGGAAGGCGCCCCCCCTTTTTTTTAATTTTACCTTTCAACGCCCCCCCGCCCCTCCTTTTTCTTCCCCCCTTTCCCTGGAGGGCGGGCTCCGTTTGCATGCATTATTTGTTCCCCAAAATGGTTTGCGAGACCAAGATCGTGGCGGAGGGTCACGAGGGGCTCTCCGGCGCCAAGAAAGAGACCCTGCTGGTCTCCCCCTCCTCCTCCTCCCCCTCCTCTCAGGTCCTGTGGCCCCCTTTCGCGCCGGCCGAGGAAGGGCCCCCCCAGGAAGGCGTCCGCATCAGGGAGTTTCGCCCCGCCGAGCAAGAAGTGGCGCGGCGCATCTTCTACGAGGGCATCATGGAAAGGATCCCCAACACGGCATTCAGGGGGTTAAAAGACCAGCCTTTGACGCAGCTGGTTTATGGGACAATGGCTGGTAAGTGGTGGTGGTGCGCCCCCCCTCATGTGAGCTCGAAGCGGGCAGAGAACCGCGAGATCGTGCCCTCCGGACCCCCTCCAGTGGAATGTGCGGATGAAGGGGGTCCCCCCTCCCGAGGACCCCCCAGCTCTGCGTCCAGATCCTTCTGGGCGAGTGGGCCAGGCTCCTTCGGGTGGGCCAGGGGTGTGCTGGGCTCCTTGGGAGAGCCGTGGGCAGGCTATTGGGGGGGTTGGGGAGGGAGAAATCCCATACATTCCCGTTACCTCTGCCTGCTTCTGGTAGGGCACCAGTTGCCGGGGCACACCGGGATGTGTCCCTGTATCCCTGTGGGCCAGCACACCCCTGGTCCAGGCACCTCCACGGGGAGGCTGGGCGGAAGGTGGGCGGAGGGGCTCCCTCCCAGGCCTTGGCACTCCCTCCCGCCTGCCTCTCTGGGCGTCTGAATGGACCAGGACTGGGCTGTCGTCTGGGTGGCTAAATCGACACACACACACACACACACACACACACACACACACACACACACACACACACACACACACACACACACACACACACACACACACACACACACACACACACACACACACACACACACACACGGTCAAAGGCATCCAACAGCCGCCACACTCGGTTTCAGGGCCACAGCCAGGGTTCTAGATGGGGATGGGCAAATATTTGTTTCAGGATGGGCAACAATGTCATATATAGTTGTCATATATATATAAGCAGCTGGGAGTTTGAGGGCGGGCAAACTGCTAACTCAGGTTTGGCGAAGCCCCCCCCCCCCCCGGCTACGGCCCTGCTCGGTTTTCATGAAAGAAGCTTTGAGTTGGCATTGTTGACTCTCCTCCACCCCAGGGGGGTGGAATATAAGACAGACATTGACCCCAGTGTGCATTCAACTGGACACTTCTTAAAGTAGGGATTCTCAACCAGCAGCCTGAAGGCCAAATGTGGCCCACAGCACCATTTCATGTGGGCCTCAACCACACTGGGAAGTGCCATTGGGTGGAGGAAGGGCAAAATGGCCATCCAGCCCCTGAAGCTATTCTGAGGGAGCGTGACCCAATGGCTCCCCAGCTTAAAAAGGTTGAGAAATTCTGTCTTAAAGGCTGCTCTTTAGCAGAAGAGATGCCTCAAACCTACACCAGTTGAAAAAACATTACTCTCTTGTTGGTATCGTTTCACTTAAGATCAGGGGAGAAGTAGCAGCGGAGGGGCCAAGGGAACTAAGCAAGAGAACGAATGACACTCTGCCCTCTGTGAATGGACATGAGCCTCAGATTCAGGAAGAGCTTTATGGCAAAAACACGAATTCTTGAAGGGCACACCAGAGCAAAACCAAGTTAGAAGACAGAGGAAGGAGCTCACTGGACAAGGAGTAACATTATAGGAGGATATGGCTGAGGAACTTCTTCCCTGTCTAGGCCAGATGTGAAATTGCCAAAATTAATGTGTAATGCCACGGTGTTTGTTTTGTATCCATCCTTTGGATGTGATGCATCAGTTTGCACGAGAAGTTTGTTTTGCAACTACAGTACGGTATTTGCAAATCAATATGGGCAGGTTTCACAGCAGGTTTGCACAACAACCAGGGAGTTTCCATTATTGTCAGTTGTAAAGAACTACAATGTTACTTTTCTGTTAACCTGGCCAGCCAATGTGCCTCTGTATAAATTGATGCTATGAGGTTTTACACTTATGTCTCATGAAGTGGATTTGATCCACAAAAGTTCACATTTAAATACAGGAATTAGACTTTCAGGTGCCACAACTTTTTTGTTTTTGTTGTTTTGTTTTTTCTCTGAAATGCCAAAATGGAGGCACCATTTGATGAGTTCATTTTGCAGTTCCATTCATTTGACCTAGTGTGAGAAAGATTAGCCGGCAACACAAGGTTTCCATTACCAGGGCACACCTGGTTGTACTCAAAAATACCACAATCTTCAAAGAGGCTCTTTTTGTGTACTCAGCCTCCCCCATGTCACTTGGAGGAACCTGAATAGGCCGTGGGTCTGAATCCCTAAATAGAAGACCAACATGATCAAGTATGGGCTGCTGGCAGACAACGACACTCTGTGGATGTGGAGAGATACAGAATCCGAATCATTTACTGGTCTGCCAATTACTGTTAGAAACACGCACTAATGAGGACATAAGTTTGGCCAATGAGAAAGTAGCCTCCTTTTGGCAATCCAGAGCTTGGTCAGATAGGAAAGAGGAAGCAAGAGATGCCAGCCGAGGCAGTCCTGCTCCCCATAGCCTGTGCATCACAAATAAAGGGAGGTTTGGCCAGAGAATAAAAAAATGGAAACGGCATACTTGACATAACTACATCAAATACAGCTTCAAAACAAGGAAAAGCAGATGTGATAATGGCTTAAATGCCCAACAGACTGGAAGTGCTGCAGCCTTCGGCATTTTGCCAGCATGTGAATATCCTGGCGCATGGAAAAGGTCTCTGCTGCTTTTCTGAGGCTTCTTCCTTCCGTGAAAGATTCAGAAAGGAGGCATGCAAGCAGCTTCAGTCCAGTACCTGCCCACTGCAGGCTTAACTAGTAAGATCTTGGCAGGTAGTCTCTGGCCAAATTTTAATGTCACGATGATGAATGTCCCCAGTCAGCTAGATTCTGTTCTGGCAAGTACAGTCAAACCTCAGATAATGCTAAAACTTGGTTCCACAAGTCTTAGTGTTACCCGGTTTTTAATATTATGATAACGTTAAAATCCTATGGGATGCATCGGATAACGTTAAAACTCCATAGAGATACATTGTAACTGGCACAGGCGAATGTTATCCAATGCATCCCATAGGATTTTAACATTATGCGATGCAATTTCCCCCCCAGATTGCTTAATGTTACGCGATTTTAGGGTTATCTGATGCAAACGTTATTCATGGTATTACTGTATGTCCAAAAGGCATTATAGAGGTGCTTTGTTTCCTGTAAGGAAATTCTACTGGTGAGAATTCTATAACTTGAACAGAAGTCTGTTCAACATTGCCTATTTTGCATGCATTTCGTGGGCAATATTTTTGGCTGCTGATGACAATCAGGTTGGGATTGCTGACCTAGATGGACCAGTGGCTTAGTTCAAACTATGGCAATTTCTAGTCAGCAGAGACTCCCTCGCCCATTTAGAGAGTATTGCAATCTCAAAGGGAAGTGGGTTTCCATATGGACCTGTGAAGACAAGCTGCCAGGCATAATAAAACAAAAGCAGTTTATTGTTGGTGATAACCAGTGCATTGTAGCGGATAGATTGACAGACTAGGACATGGGAGGCCTTGATATGAATCCTTGTTCAGCCATGGTAACTCCCTGGGGGTGTCACACCTGATTAGCACAGTATTAAATAACTGTGGAGAATGACAGCAATTACCAGTCATAATTATATAATATATACTTGGATCAGCACCTCCTTGTATGGTTTCATGCTTGTTTATTAAGGAAGTCACCTTTATGGTATTAGTGACAATGACAGCTCATGTTAAGGACCAGCAGCAAACATTATTGTTCTGGACAGGTTTCCACATACTATCTCTGAACATGAGTAGCAAATAAGTTAGTATTGTACAGTTCATTTTTTTAAAACCCAACTATAAACCTTATAATGTGACAAAAATGTAAAGGCATTTGAGGTGAGCTGGATTTAGTAGAATTTCCTTCTGCAACATGCTGTTCTCTTGCACCCAAGAAGCAGAAGCTTTTCTGAACTTACTTTGTATTTTAAAAAGTGAAGCTTTTTGCCCATCCCCCCCCCAACTGTTCTTAATATAATTCTAGAACTTGCATTGGAAATATTTTAAAAATGCAAAGAGATACAAATGTACTTGTAGCATAATTTCAACAGAAATTGAACAAAGTTGATGACTAATTCAGTGCATTGACAGGGTGATGGCCTTACCGTGAATATATAAAATGATGATGATGATAATCGTCTTTGAACTGCAGAGGTTGAAAGAACCCTATAGATCATGCCTTTGATCAAGTCCAGGCCTTATCAGGGAGGCATAGTGGGGAATCAAACTCCAAACCTCTGGTTCTGCAGCCAGGTACCTAAATTGCTGAAATATCCAGCCATTCAGGAATGGATTGAGGTTGGGAATCGCAAAAGGTTGCAAAATATTTGAGAATTTTTAAGAAATGCAGAAAGATGGATTTATAACCATCCCTTCTGTCCACTTCAAACAACGTGCACAGAGTTTGCTTTTTCCAAGGGTGGCTTTCTTTACATCAAGAAAGCATGGCCAGAGAATATACTGTAAGGTGAAATAGAAGTGGGAAACTCTGCCCACCACATCAGATTTTCAGAATGTTCCATTGTATTTAGAAAGTTAGAGGTGGATGGTAGGAAGGTATTTCAGGTTTGTGTAGATCCAGTTGCAGAGAAGGGCAACATTCACAAGTGTCAGCAGTTATTTAGGCTGCACAGAAATACAATCTGAATAGTTCACCAAATGTGTTTTTCCCATAGCTGTGAAGTCAGTTTCCCCTTCTTTCTCCATTTAATGAGATAATGTATCTACCAGTTTTAGCTGAGTTGATACCTGTCCCTCTTACTGGCTTAATTAGACATGATAACAACTCTTTTATTCAAACTAGTAAATCCTATACAGTAATACCCCGGATAACGATTGCATCGGATAACGCTAAAACCGCAAAACGACGACAAATTTGGGGGGAAGATTTGTACCGGATAACGTTCTTTTTAGCGTTATCCGATACAGTCGTTCTTAGCAGCAGGGTGGCTGGAAAGCTGAACGGGGTTCTCTGTTCAGCTTCCCAGCCACCCTGCAGCTACGGAGGCAGGGGTGGGGAGGCTGGAAAGCTGAGGGGGTGCCTCCCCTCTCGGCTTCCCCAGCCACCCCACAGCTGCGGAGGCAAGGGCGGGTGGCTAGGGAAGCCGACAGGGAGTCCCCGTCAGCTTCCCCAGCCACCCTGCAGCTGTAGATCGGGTCCTCTAATCTCTCTGGAGCAGGCAGGGGACACGATCCAAGCTGTTTCTGGGCTTCCCCAACGTCCTCAGCCAGTGCAGCAAGCCAAAACGTCAGGGTTCAAATCCCGACATTCTGGCTTGCTGCAGCCTCCAGGGAAACAGGGCTTTTTTTAACGTTGTGTGATCAATGCATCGCACAACGTTAAAAACCGGATAATGATGGGACTTATCCGGGGTACTAGTGTATTTTGTTTAAGCGACAGTTTGTACATAGGTATCATTGATTACCCAGATAAATAAGCAGTGGTCAATTGCCCCCCCGGCTGCCCCCCCCCCGGCTGCCTCCAAGCAGAGGTTTCATCACAGCACTTAATGTTTATTTAAATTTTTGAAAGACTCCCCAGAGAACCTTTTAAAAAACAGCTTATGACAATTTCTTCGTGTTTGGGTGAGATCTATTAACTGATGAAAAAAGTCATGTCCTGGGATTTTCCCTTTCTTGGTGTCTTTGTATACAACAGTGAGCAGAGGAGGGGACCCTGTAGTAGACCACATTGATTGCTGACATTGGTGTCATCAATATTCAGACTGGCTTTTCCTGTGTAAAATTTGCCATTTCTACAGGCAATAGACACATGATACTGAAGGGCAATATCAGGCCATCCCTGATATGTTGAATTATGAATGCATAAGCAATATCCCACATCACACACCACAGATTTTGAGAGGATTGAATTCTTAATACCTCTTGCATTAATACAGCTCTGCTTCTAACAACTGAGTGGTAATTTCTCCAAATCCCTGCCTACACCCTTGGTTTTCCTGCTGGGGCTTCTTAGCTTGCCTCTGATAATTCTCCTCAACCTCCCAGTTTCCATAAGCTAGGAGTTCTCAACCTTTTAAAGCCGGGGGCCATTGGGTCACGCTCCCTCAGACAGCTTCGGGGTCCGGACAACCATTTTGCCCTTCCTCCACCACATGGCACCTCCTGGTGTGGTGGAGGCAATGGGGAGGGGAGAGCCACATGAAATGGTGTCATGGGCTGCATCCGGCCTGCAGGCCACAGATTGAGAATCCCTGCTACAAACTATCTCTCTGTACTTCTCTCACATACTTTGCACTAGTTGCTGAATTCTCTGTTGTGATGTTGTCCGTTTCCTGCTACAGTCAGGAACTGAAAACGGAAGAGCTCTACCAGCTGCTACTGTGGTAGCCATTATCTTCTCTCCATCTCATCTCTGCAGGGAAGAAACTAATCACATTGTTGCTCCTGGTTACAGCCCTGGCAAAATGTTACACTATTTGGGACTATTGAGGGCACAACTAAACTGGCAGTGAAAGAATGCTCTGGGGTCGGGATGATCCAAGTCACATTATTTTCTGTTGATTATATGATGTCACAGTCCATGTGAATTGTTACCCAGGAGTAGTGCCCCCCCCCCGAGAACTGTGATTTCTACTTTTTGGAACTGAACATTTTCACATCTGTTCAAGTGGAGTGATCTCTTGAGCCCAGATGGAGACATTTGGAAAACCATTGTACGTACTTTAATCCATTCCGGCTAGTTCTAGAAGCAGTAAGAGAGGCGGGACAGAAGGGAGACTGGCTGCTCTTTTATTCCTCCTTCTTTTGTGTCTAGGTCAGACTTTAAACTTCTAAAACAAAGCCACCTTTTGGTGAATTTATTCCGTAGTTCCTTTTGTATGATCTAGTGTGAGAAGGATTAGCTGGCACAAGGTGGCCATTGACAGGTATGACCAATTGTGGCTCAAAAACACCACAGTCCTGACCAAATGAGAGGGGAAAAAAAGCAAGTATGAACTTTTAAGGCAGCTCTACTCTAACCATGTATCCTGCCTACCTGTATAGTTAGAGAAGGCCTGGGGGCCAGGTGCGGCCTCCAATGCCAGTACAGAGCCGTATGGGCGCATTTTACTTCTGCTTCCAGGAGCAACGAGGGCTTCATGGGCCGGATAAATTGCCATTGGGGGCCACATCTGGCCCCCAGGCCTTAGTGATTGGCTCCCTGAACCAGGTGATCAGCCCAAAAAGTTTGGACACCCTGTTCTAATTAGTTTAAAACAGTCATTTTATTCTGAACTCTTCTTGTATTATCATCATCCTCAATGTCATAGTAACTAGTGCAAAGGTAATATTTCTAACAGTGCTACCATAGTGAGCTTTGAAGGAAGTCATGTAAAGGAAGTCGTGTGCTAAAACAAGTGTACAGTACTGTACCTTTTTTTAAAGTATAAGGTGCCTTGTTAGAAGAGCTTTGTTTTGACCTTTGCCTTGTTTCATTCCTATGGTACTAGAAATGAGAACCACACTGTTTTCTCGCATGGTCTGGGCCAGTGATAGCGAACTTTGGCACTCTAGGTGTTCTTGGACTTCAATTACCAGAAGCCCAAGTGGGAATTGAAGTTCAAGAACATCTGGAGTGCCAGGGTTCACCATCACTGGCAGTGAGCTCTTAATAGGGCTCTTACTTAAAGTTCAGAAACTTAAACTGGTGGAGAATATGGCCAACTCATCTTTTTCTGGATGTGCCTGCAGTTTCTTTGCCACTTGTGATAACTTGGCTTAGCTTCCAGTTACCTATGCAATTATGTCAACTTTTTATGAGCGGCTTGCTTAAGAATATCAAACTGTATGTTTTTGAAGGGAATAAAATCGTATCGGACACCTTAAGAGTATTAACTGCATTCAAATCCTCTTTGAAATCAGGAGACAGATTATTTCATTTACAAAGGAAGTTGCACAAGCAACCTTCTGGGTTGAAAAGCTGCTGGATGTCTTAATTTTTAACTGTCATTCACATGTAAAGCTATTTTCTACAGTAGGTTGTGTTTAGAAGAAGGGGCTGATAATCTTCATATGTCAGTTGAAATTAGAGCCTTATCTTGCTCTAAATCAAACTTCTGAAAGCATTTATCACACTAAATTACCCATGAAACACTGAAAGCCAGTTTTCAGTTATATGACTGTTCATTGGAGGTAGTGGTTGTGGTGATAAATTGGCAGCTGTAGTCTTAATACAGGAGAGTAAGGCTGTGAGGTAAGCAGGTATTACTCTCTTACTATACTTTCAGCAATTGCTTCTATAGTGTTACAGAGGAAAGAGTCAGTGGATGAAATCATGAGGAGGAAAGAGTTCAGATTCTCTCATACTGTGTTGTTTTTTAATACTATATTTTTTGCAATGTTGCTTAACAACTAAAACCAACCAAAAACTCACTTAACAACTAAATCGGGGTTCACAATCCCTTCCACCAGAAGTCACAATTGGTCACTTACAATGGCGTTTTGCTTAAAGAGCAAACTCGCTTAAATAGAGAGCAATCCCATGGAACGCATTATGCTCTTTAAGTGAGATACCACTGTAGTTTATTTCTACTTAAAGGATACTTACAAGACTGATAATTACAGTTGACAACTTTTAAATTCATCAGATAGCTCCCTTTGTTAAACTTTCTTAATACCAAGTAAAACATTGCTTCAAAAATGTAATTGTTTGGACCAGCCTCTGCTGGGGATGGTAGCTCTACCCAGACATACTTGTTAAAGTAGATTGATCTTTTCCTGTGGCAGGATCCATACTGAGGGCTTGATCTAAAGCAGCAACTCCCAAATATTTGAGCATCACACCTGGTTTTTTATTTCTGAGAAACTCTAGTGCAGTGATGGCAAGCCTTGGCATTCCAGTTGTTCTTGGATTTCAATTACCAGTTGTTTTTGGACTTCAGTGCTGATCAGGGCTTCTGGGAATTTGAAGTTCTAGAACACCTGGAGTGCCCATGTTCACCACCACTGCTCTAGTGCTTCATTACTTCTCCTGTATCTTTATCTAGCTCCCATTTAACAACAACAAACAAGTAATTTAAAATGAAAATAAATAAAAAGTTTAAACTAAAATATTTTAAATTATTTGTTTGTTTTTTATTATGAAAACCTCATAGCTGTACCTCACTTTGGGACTTCTTTGTGATCCCACCCATCTACCAACCCAACTGGTTGTACATACCTGTTTGGGGAGCAGTGATCTAGAGGGAAAAAAAGACTTGCTTTTTTGCTGTGTAATATCTGTGAGTGATGGGTTTTTGTTCCAAAATCAACACTGAATTCTCTTTTCTGACAGGTATCGTTTATTTCTCTTCCTTATCTCCATAGCAATATGCTTTGTTGTGACCAAGTCCTTGATGCTGACCTGCTGTTTGCCCTTCTTTCTAATGGGTATGAGGTACTACTTCAGTAGAAAAGTTATCCTCAGCTATCTCGAGTGTGCACTGAATACGGATATGTCTGATATTGAGCAATATTACATGAAATCACCAGGTGAGTAATGTCAGTGGACACAGTCACCAAGCAATGTATGTGAAATTCAATGCACAGTTTTTTCTTCTTTAAAATATTAAGCCTGAAGAGTCTTTAAAATGCTCAGAATGCAATTCATATATATAGATCTCCATGTAAGAAAGTGTTTTACTGTATATTTAGTGTTAAATAGAAATCTGAATAAATGAACATGTTTCTTTTGATTTTTATTTGACTTCATAACTATAATGTGAAAAATTAGAAGGCATGATAGTTTCTTTGATCGGTATTTTCTTTACATGGGTGTTACTACGAGTCTTCTTCTTTCATCTCTAGGTCAGACTTTAAACCGCAAAAATGAAGCCACCTTTTGGTGAATTCATTCTGTTGTTCCTTTTGCCTGTCCTAGTGTGAGAAAGATTAGCTGGCACAACAAGATTTCCATTGCCCAGGATATGCTTGATTGTGATTAAAAAAGAACACAGTTTTCAAGAAGGGTCTTTCTGTGTACCCCATTGCTAGAAGTAATTCAGTATTATATATTTATTTATTGGACTTATACCCTGCCCATCTGGAATGAACTCCTACTCTGGGCAACTTACACTATTAAAAAACAAAATAAAACAAACACCATTAAGACAATAAAACAACCACCACCCACTTAATCAAAATCAGAAATTTATTCACATTATTTGTAAATCTCATAGTTGACAATACTGCGTAGAACCAACATAAGGATGAAATTCTTGGGACAGACGTACAGTATATGAAAATCCCACTTCTTTGGATATAGCGAAAAGATTAGTACAGTATTTTAGTTACTTTGTAAATTATCAGGGTTAAAATGGGCTGCCACACATTTAGAAGGTATAAAAACTCGATACCTATGGAACATTTCTCCGTATGTACTATTTGTATTCATCTGCATAAGTTTGGATGTGTTTGAGAAATAGGCACACCATTTCTGTTTCTTGGCCAAAATCCTGATGTGTAAATTATACCAGTAGAAGGAAGATAAATTATGGGTGGGGAGATTGTTGCTAATTAGATCTGCTTCCATCCTGGGACTTGGACAATTTACATGCAATGATACTGATTGTACATGAGTTGTGTGAGTCCTAAATTCAATCCTAAATTGAAACAGAACTCCTTAATTACTTGCAGTCTTGTTTGATGATGACATCTGCTCCTTAATGCAAGTATGATTTGTGCAACAGGATTTTACTTATTGAGCAGGCAATGTGTTTGTTTTTCTTTATAAAGGAATTGCCAGAATAGAAATTATCGGGGGCTTTGTTTTTAAAATGTTCCTGTTTCAGAATGCAGAAGTTCTTTGAGAGGTGTATGCAATGTGTATGCATGTATGTTCAGCTTGAGCAGACCAAACAGTGGATCAAATGCTTATTTAGTCATGTGCTCATTTTGTCTGCCTTCTTTCTCAGTACCTCTCCAACATCAGAACTTTGAGTTAGAAGAGACAAAAAATGAGGAGTATTCTGTGAGAGTGCCTCACCATATGAGTAGACCATTGGATAGCCCTAGTAGCCAGTGTGGTGTAGTGGACAGAGTAATGGACTAGAACTCAGGAGACCTAGGTTCAGGGTTCTCACCAGTTCGCCAGAACCGGTAGCAGAAATTCTGGCTGGCCCCTCTGCCCAGCCAAGTTTTGAAATAAAGTAGTCCTAAATCGGCTGCAACGCAGGGCTTTTTCCCCTGGCCATGCCCACCATACCACACCCACAGTGTGGTAGTAAATTTTTTTTGAGCCCACCACTGCCTGGGTTTGATTCCCCTGTTCTGCCATGGTAGCTCATTGAGGGACGGGGTGGTGGTTAATTTTTTAAACCACTAATTAAATACCTCACTAACGGTAATTCAGTTGTGACTTGATGGCGCATATTAACAAATGGAGATGGCGTAGTTTCCCTTTCATTGCCACCCAAAGGGTGAGAAGAATCAGTGATTGAAGGGAAAGGACTATAACCAGCACGCCACTTTTCTTCCCTGACGAGAGGAACCTGGAACATCTTTGGATTCCTTAGAAGACTCTCCAATGTCAGATCAACCTGCCCAGACCAGCCAATAGGATTGTTCTGTTTCCTTTTTTAAAGATATTGTACACAAGATGATGAGCATGTGGCTTTTGGGAAGGACACTAGCAGAAGAAATTAGTTTTCTGAAATGAAAAACACTGAAACAATCGGGAAAAAAAGAGGTGTTATTCTGCCAAGGATTGGAAAGATAACCATGAGTGAGATTATTGCAAGAGCAAACAATAAAACAAGCAAACCCACATTTGCAGTTTCCTTTTTCCCGCATGCTTAGTCCTTATTTGTCTTAATGTTGTACCTTTGAGTGTGAAATGTGATATCGGCTCTTGATGTATTTTTTGGGGCCAACTTTATGTCTGTATGTGGGTCTATATCTTGCTTCTAAGGGATTGAAAGCCTACTGATCTATTCTGGATGTGTGGTTGAGAGAGTGAAGTTTTTGTGCTAATTCAAACCACACTTTTACCAGAGACCTGCATTTGTTGTGTGTTTGAAGAACCTCCCTTCATTATTCAAGGAATAAGAGCATATTTTAGAAATGTAGTCTGGGTGGAGAAATCTCTTTGTAGCCAGAAATGACCATTATTTTCCTGCCAGAGAGAAAGTATTGTCAGTAATATTATATGCTAGCTTATTTGTGAATTAACAGGACCAGAATGTGCATTGGATGGGGGATACAAGAGAGATACAACCTATAGTAGACCTTCATGGGACCCACAAGGATGTTGATGCCCTATATTTACTTACCCAGATGGCCTTTTGCTCTTTCAGTTTATGCATGTGAGAGAGAATAGGAAGTGATTCATAAATCCCATGAACAAAGATTATTTCTGTTGACCAGCAAGTATATAGTAAAATGGCCTCTAATATTCGCTCCTTCCCTCATGTAGCTCTCCGGTTACTTAGAGATGGAGTAACATCTACCTGTGACTGGAATGAGGCAGCAAAGTTTCATTGCCTGGAAGGTACTTGGGATGGGCAAAATGCAGGTAGCATGTGGCTTCTAAGAGGCCAGATGTGCCATGCAGCAACCTAGGCATATCAATATACAGTAAAACCTCGAATAACACTAAAACCTGGTTCCACAAGTCTTGGTGTTATACGATTTTTAGTGTTATCTGATGCATGTTAAAATCCTATGGGATCCATAGAGATACATTGTAACCACACAGGCTTTAGCGGTTGTTATCCGATGCACCCCATAGGATCTTAATGTTATCCGATGCAATTCTTCCCCCCAGATTGCTTAATGTTATGTGATTTTAGTGTTATTCGATACTAATGTTATCTGAGGTATTACTGTATTACTCTCAGTTTTTTTGTAATTTAAAATTTGGCCCATGAAGTCTCCTTGTGTACCTCAGGGGACATGTTCATGCTTGAAGAGGCTCCAAGTACTCTCTATGTCAAGTGAACATTCTCCAAATGTTTTTAAAAGTATATATTTTTGCCACTAGATGGTATAGGGAGGCATTTTCAATTTAAAATACAAGTCGCCCCCACATATCCATGTGTTCAGTGTCCATGGTTTCAGTTATCCACAGGTCCAAAAATATTCAGTGCAAAATCGATGAAATACATAAAATACAGTACAGTACTTAGTGGTGGGCATCAGCAGGTTCGCACCAGTTCGCCAGAACCGGTAGCAGAAATTCCAGCTGGCCCCTCTGCCCATCCAAGTTTTGAAATAAAGTACTGGTAGTCCTAATTTGGGTGCAATGCAGGGCTTTCCCCCTGGCCACACCCACAATACCACGCCCACAGTGTGGTAGTAATTTTTTTTGGAGCACGACAGTACAGTATATGTATTTCCAATGTGCATTACCAGAACTGGCCGTTCCATCTGCATTGTTGTGGTTCTCAACAGGGGGACAATTTGATTTTTAAGGAGGGCAATTTGGAAGCTTATTTAGACCAAGACTGTAGTGGCTCAAGGGGGTAAGATGCTGACTGGGAGGCAGAAGGTCAGAAGTTTGATTCCTGAGTACTGCAGGACAGAATGAGCTCCCGTCTTCGTCCCAACTAGCAGTTCGAAAGCAAGAAATTGCAAGTAGATAAATAGGGACCACTTTGGTGGGAAGGTAACAGCATTCCATGTGGTCTGGTGTCTAGTCATGCCTGCCACATGACCATGGAAACGTCTGAAGAAGCAGACAGCGCTGGCTCTTTGGCTTTGAAACAGAGATGAGCACTGACCCCTAGAGTCAGATACGGCTGGCTTTTGAGCAAGGGAAACCTTTTAGACCAAGTTGGGCTTTTAGGATTCCTCCGCATGAATAGTTCATTTTTAAAAATACTGTAATAAGAATTGTATGTCACGGGTGGGGTGGGGGTGTCAGGATTTTGGAGACACTTAGGTGGGCATGGCCGAAAGAGTTTGGGAAAAACTGATGTGCAACGTAACATTGAGAAGGAGCAGATTGTTTCCAGGATAATTTCCCCCTGAGTGGACTTAAAAGATCAATGGAGGCATTTGTAGTTAACCTAACTGCCATTTATCATGTGAACTATACCATGGGATTCACTGCTTTCTGCAGGTTCAGGTATCTGCAGAAGATCTTGGAATATATCCTTTGCAGATAATGTGTGTGTGAGGTTTATCTCATTTTCACAGGGAGAAAATTTGGGAGTGTGGGAAGGAACGTGGCCTTTCATGCCTTATGGTTGGATGTCTGTGGCCCTAAGGACACCTAGAGAATGCTCCCTTTAGAAAAAAGAGAATTATGGGCAGGAAGCAAAAAAAGAGGCACAACTGCTTTGCATATGGAAAGGAAAAGAAACTAAATCACAATGTGGAGTGACATAAGAGGGAGAAGAAAAATGATTAACTAGTCTTTTATCATAAAATCTGAAGTATTCCAAGAAAAGTAGTCGAAGATCTAGAGACTAGCACATTCTGTGGTTGATGAGAACAGAAAATATAACCCTTCTGGTTAAGATTTTGTGGCTTAACATCACACTGGTGTTTTTAAGACAAAAGACAATGACAGTGACAGAAATCTTGTTATATGTCTATAATAGTGTAACTCAATGTCAATTTTAATGGCAAATTGCTGTTAAGATATAAAGTCAGTTAAGCAAATGCCTCCATTAAATCTGTAATGGGA
The DNA here is from genome assembly GCA_030440675.1 of Furcifer pardalis. Taxonomy (NCBI): domain Eukaryota; kingdom Metazoa; phylum Chordata; class Lepidosauria; order Squamata; family Chamaeleonidae; genus Furcifer; species Furcifer pardalis. The sequence goes on along the minus strand of CP126890.1, from coordinate 171,213,222 downwards.
TAGCAGTTCTCTTTTGAGATTTCAGCTAATTGAGTTATGCTTGCATGAGTAACTAATAGGAACCCAATCACTAACAGAGAAAAACTATCATAACTGCAGCTTCTGAGTTGCTGGAAAGCTATGACCAGTGGTGGGTTGTTAAAATCTTTGCTACCCCACTGTGATATCATCGAAGCCGTGGGCGTAGCCGACGTCATGATGTCATGACGTTGTGGGTGGAGCAAAAATAAAAAATGTCTGCGCATGCGTCAAACCTCTGTTTGACGCATGTGCAGTTCTTTTTTTAGTGTGCATGCATTGAACTGCTATTTGACACATGCACACCAACGGAGGTTTGATGCATGCGCAGTTTCAGGCAGCCATTTTGGCTGTCCGGAAAAACATTTTTGGAGAGCGCAGGAGAGGCGACCGACCGAACTGGTCGCCTGGGTTTTTACCACACACACACGACGACCCCTCCTGATAAGGCGCTACCGGTTTGGGCGAACCAGTCCGAACCAGTAACATCCCATCACTGGCTATGACTAAAGGGAATGAAAGGGTCAAGAGATCAGGAATTGAAAGAAATTTGGGAGAAGGGATTCTTTTTTGCTATTATCATGTTGCACCTCCACCTGTGCAAATAAGAATGATGCCACTGGCAGCAACAAATTATCAACAGTCAAGGAGTACCTTTTATGATTTCAGAGTACTGTACAGTACATGCAATTCATGTATAATTATACAAAGTTGTGTACATCTCAAAATAATAATTACATGCTATCAAATCAAGCAGAACACTTGCAAAAAAAAAAACCCACACACCCACACCCACAAACAGATTCTAAGTACAGTACAGTAATACCTCATATAACATTAGTATCGAATAACAATAAAATCGCATAACATTAAGGAATCTGGGGGGAAGAATTGCATCAAATAACATTAAGATCCTATGGGATGCTTCAGATAACAACCGCAAAAGCCTGTGTGGTTACAATGTATCTCTATGGATCCCATAGAGGATCAGATAACACTAAAAATCATATAACACCAAGACTTGTGGAACCAGGTTTTAGTGTTATATGAGGTTTTACTGTACTTTGAAAACCTTACAGGACCCATCAGTCCAAGCCAGGATCAGGACCTGTCATTCCCCCATAGCTCATAGTCTATGTGCTTCTGTGCTCATTCTCTGTTGAAATGGCATTTCAGATTTGAACTGGCCTTTCAGTGCTGTGATCTCTTTGGATTGTAATTTGTGTAATGCATTAATGCGTTGTTGGAACATAATGAAAGTGATCCCATTACAGAGTTTCATCTGAAAGGCACAGGGCATCGTTACTACTAGAAACAGTATTTTGAATCACTGGAAATAATCGTACTGTTCCGCTTGGCATTGGGGAAGCACAGAATTAATACAATCTGATTTTTAAAATGGAGAATTCAGTTTTTTTGAATCCTGTTTTGCAAGTGATGTTAAGGTATAGGCCAGGGTGATTAGACAGAGCTGTGAAAGAAGGGGAAATTAATAAAGGCAGAAGTTGCATGAGTGAAAACTGAAACAATTATTAAGTTTGATAAATTATTACAGAATAGGGCTGCAACCTTAGACCTACTTATTTGGGATAAATTCCCTTTTACTTTTATATCTCAAATGACACATGTAGGATGGGACTATAACAGAAAACTCATTTTTAAATGGAGAACAGATCCTCACTAATTAAATATAGAGATTATAGAGGAGTAACAAGTTCAATTTACAGAATGTGGGTATTAGCATTTTGGCAACATAATAGTTTATCTTGCAGATTAGACCTTTTCCATCAAAAGAATGAGGCAGGCACATGTCAATGTTAAAAACACAAGAAGCGTAATGAATGTGAGGAAGACAGAAAGTCTGTTATCTGAAAGGAGATGTGGGGTTTAATTTTACCTTGCTAAAGTAAGAATCACATGCTAATCTCTGTTAACGTGACACTCCAGTCACCTGGGGGAATGGCTCCAACCTGGCCTCAAAAATTAGAAGCCCTACGGCTGGACGAAGTCTCCATCTTGGGTGTGGATTAACATCAGGCTGGAAAGCATTGTGTGAGTGCCAGGAAATAGATGGCACCAGATTGCTCCCCAAATAGTACAGATTGCAACTTGCTTTCCCATTTGTTCATACCCTAAGTTGCAACGAGAGTTGCATCATCAGAGTTGCATTTTAACTCAATGGAGCTTTAAAAACTGTTTGATTTACCAACTCCCTGCTTATTCAGTGGGGCTATTCTAATGTGACTTATTATGCAATCAGAATTTCAGCCATTCCTTCTTAGATATTATAGTTTAAAATTTGAAATGGGGTAAGGAGAACACAAAAGCACATTGGCTGAAAGTCTGTTCATCTATGACAAAAGGATATATTTTTGAAACGAGTTGCTATGTTAATAAATCTCTGCAGACTTAACATCTGCTTGTTTCTGAAAGTTATATTTTTTTGTCTAACTGCTCAGTAGAATTTCAGCCATTGTATTGGCATACAATGGCCACATCTTTACTGGTTGCAGGTTATCTAGAATTCTGTGCAACGTGGGGCATAGATCTAATAACTTGTTGGCCCATCAGCCAACCATATGAGCAACGTGCTGAGAGAACTGATTGGGCTGTTGGAATCAGGATCCTATTACAGTGTGAACTGCTGTGTGATCTCTTTCAAATTATGGGGCTAAGGCAGTTTCAGAGTCTTGTTATATAAATAACTTCATAGATGATTTTTGCAATCCATGTCTACTTCCAAATCAAAGAGGTTCATGTTGACCCAAATATATAATTTAATTGTATGCGATTTAAATCTATAGTCTGTATCCAGAAGACACAGAATGGTTTCACATGGTGGTACAGTCTACCTTTCCTTCCTTTGAAATTATGAAATCAAGAATAGCATGGTTACTTTCTCCCATTATTCCTATTATTGCCGCTTTATCCACCAAGTCATCTTTACTTATTAGAACCAGGTAATAAGTAAAGATGGTGGAAACCATTCCATGCCATCTTTACTTGTTAGAACCAGGTGGGATTGTTGTGGGTCACTGGTTAAGAAGCTCGCCTTGTTAGCTGGAAGGCCAACAAGTTGGCAGTTCAAGACCTGGGTACTGCATGACGGTTTGAGCGCCTGTCTCTGTCCCAGCTCCTGCCAACCTAGTCATTTGAAAGCAAGAAATTGTAAGTAGATAAATAGGGACCACTTTGGTGAGAAAAGATGTTGGAGACATGAAAGGAGCTTCATTTGGGTGTCCCCTGAGCGGAGTTTCTCCAGCAAAAATCCTTTCAACCCAGAATAATTTCTGATATGAAATTATTATTATTAGAATCAGGTCAAGGATACTTAATCCTTAATTTTAAAATTTATTTTTATACAAAAAAAAAAACATCCAAAAACAATAGGACAAAATAACACAATTCAAGCATAAACTTAAAACAGCAATAACAACTTTTGTGTCAATCCACCATTTGGAATTTTATACAATTTCTGGTCTCTTAAAAAAAAAAACACCTGTCCATATTTCGTCAGTATCTTAACATTCCCATCACATATGGAAATAAGTACCAAAGGCTTGATTGCATCCAATACTGAGATGGAATCTCTGTCTTCATTTTGTTACTTTTACAGGGGTTAAATACCACCTCCACATTGCCAGATTAACCCAGCATGTCAAGGGGCCCTTGCTTAAAGACTTTGCATTTCTGTAAATACCTCACCCCCTCCTCTGTGATCTTTGGGGCTTAGGCAAAAGAAACTTCAGGAAATATTACCCAAACACTTGGCTTTCAGTTTTCTCCGACTCCAACTCACTTTTGCCACAGCCTCTTCCATCCTGGCTGGCGCGTTTTGGGCTATGGGTATTCTTGGACTAGCGGGAATGGGCACCAGCATCCACGGGGCGGGGGGGGGCGGGGCGGCGGTGGTGGCAGCAAATTTGGCTTATGACCTGGGCGACTGAAATCAGTGCTACACTACTGAATCACCTACCATAATAACCCTTTCATTATTTATTTTTGTATTTCTTTAACTGGGAACCTTACCTGCTGCTCCAACCATGTATGCCCCCAAATGGATCCCCTCAGTTGAGGGCAACTTCATTTTTGGACATGGCTAACCACTTCATGCCTTAATTTAATTTTTAATTGAGTCGTCTTCTTTTGGTAGGCTTTACCCACCTCCATGGCCTCTTCAACCATGTTAAAAAAACATTTATATTGGTTGCAGAGGCCCCTCCAGGTTACTTTTTCCTTCAATGAAGCTCATTTGTTTCAAGGCTCTTCGGTTTGACACAGTTTACAAAACATGGACTTAAGCTCCAATAGTGGAAGCTTTGTCTTTACTTATGGGGGGAAATATCTCAAAAAAACCGGATCACATCCCTCTATACCAGGGGTACAGGCGCGTTTTACTTCCACTTCCGGGAGCGACAAGGGCAGCATGGGGCGGATGAATCGCAGTAAACCCATTCGTGTGGATTCACAGGGGCTTGGGCTTCTGGGATTTATTTATTTATTTATATTTATTATCCTTCCACAATCAGGCGAACCTGACTCTAGGCTGCTTACAGAAAAAGAGAAAGATTATACACCACAAGTACAAAACAAACTTAACAACCTTACCCCTACAAATTCAGAAATTGAAACCCGAAGGTTCAAAATTAATTTTAAAAAATTTAATTTACAAAAAAACTCAAAAATGTAAAACATTTAAAAGTTTAAAAAAGTTTAAAATTGAGAGAGGAGTGGCTGTCTCATCAGATCAACCACCCAACATGGGGGGACCCCATATTACTTGAGCCCCACACCTGCCCTGCCAGCCAGGTTTTTAGGCCCTTCCGAAAGGGCAGGAGCTCTACCTGTAGACGTAACTCAGTTGGCAGGAGGTTCCAAAGGGCCGGGGCGGACACGGAGAAGGCCCTCCTCCTTCTGGTGCTAGAGAGATGCGCCTCTCTAGCCGATGGAATGATAAGAGAGTCTCTCCAATCCACCCTGGTAGGACGGACAGATGTTCTCAAGGTGACGTGGTCTCTTAAGTATCCTGGCCTACTACCATGTAGGGCCTTAAAGGTAATGACCAGCACCTTGAATTGCACCCGGAGACATACTGGCAAGCAGTCCAGCTCCCGAAGCAGTGGTGAGGCACGAGCATAACGCCCACAACCCATCACTACCCTAGCAGCTGCATTCTGTACCAGCTGCAGCCTCTGAATGGCCACCAAGGGCAGCCCCTTGTAGAGTGTGTTACAGTAATCAAGTCTGGAGGTGACCAAAGCATGTGTGATCATGAGCAAAGAGTCCCCAAGAACATCTGGAGTGCCAAGGTTTGCCATCACTGTCCTAGGCACATACTGTTCCATCTCTCTATACATCGCTCTGCCCTTTGAACACATATGTTGCTTACTTTAGAGATCTTTTCCAGTAACAGCTCTTTGATGGATTCTTCTGGTCAGTGTTTAATCCCTTACTCTCTATCCTTATAACCCATTCATGACAGCCATGGTTTACTGTCTTCTATCATTGTTACCTTAGGGTACTGGACCATCCTGATGGCCTTCAGAATCTAGTTCCATCTGTTTGTTCTTCTCTGCCTTCCTTATTTCTCTCCCTTATGCTTTCCAGGGTGATGTGATGTTTACTGACCTGTATAGTGGCCTTTGGGGGGGGGAGGGGCTGTAACCATGGCCAGAAGCACTTCTGAACTCTGTGCTCTTCATTCTGATACTCATTGCCAGTCTTTTCACACAGATAACATGGTCTTACAATGGGTATTAAAGGTAAAGATTAAGGTCGACCTTGCTTGAAAGCCAATTGTATTTGACTCTAGGGTTTAGTGCTCATCTCTGTTTATAGCTAAAGAGCCAGCACTATCTGTGGCTACAGACATTTCCTAAGACATGTGGCAAGCAAGACTAGACACCAGAGTGCATGGAACAGTTTACTTTCCCACTAGGTTGGCAGGGGCTGGGACAGAGATAGGCACTCACTCCATCATGCAGTACTTGGGTCTCGAACTGCTGACCTTCCAGTCATCATGTTCAGTGTCTTAACTACTAAGCCACCGCAGTCCCCTATTACCTTCTTCTAAATCAGGATTTGGCTTTGCTTGCTATCTTTTGTAACCAGATTTCCTCCTTGGATTGAGCTCCGCATACCCTAGATCACTGTTTCGCAAACTTTGGTTTTTGGACTTCAATTCCCAGAAGCCTAAGTCAGTTCCCTAAAGCACACTGACCAGCCAATGTACTGACGTAGGCTTCTGGGAATTGAAGTCCATCAGTGTTCTGTGGAACATCGTTTGGGAAATGCTGCCCTAGATCTTAGGAGAAAGCAGTTTTACACCTGTAGAACGGTGTCATTTTGGCCTTCTTGGTGTTTTTGTGTTATGCTGGCCCTAAGAAGCAGCATTCAGTCCCCTTTCATAGGTTTGTCCACTGGATCATAAACTGCATTTCCCTAACCTTTGAAACGGCTCAGGTCCATTTCCTGGAAGGGGTCTAATGTCCTTCTACCAGATCCATTTCTACACCTGCTGCTGGCATGTGGGTTCTTTCACTCCCAAATACTTGTAGAACAGCCTTCAGTGTTTGTGTGTCAATACTGGCTAGATGCTCTGGGTCAGGTTCATTTAGCTTTTGGATGGGGAGTTCTTCCACAGAGACCATGATGAAGAACCATAGTTACAAAAGGAACCCATAGCTCTCACCACCATGGAATAACTAACTATATGGTATAAATATTTGTACACTTTGTGTCTGAAAAAGTGGATTTGAATCCATGGAAGCTCAGATTGAAATACTGTACATCTGTTCGTCTTTAAAAATGACACAATATTTTGGCATATTTCCTTTTTCTCTTTTTCTGAGCATGTTGAGGTAGTCTAATATAGTTACTGCATAGAAAAAAAGGTTCGTTTTTCATGTTATAACTAAAATAGTACTAATTATTTGAGGGGTGGTATTGTCATGGTAATGAATTGCTTTTCAAGAGTAATTTTCTAAGCGAGCTTATTAAAATGTGTTGATTGCTCAACTCCTCTGGCAAAGTGTGGACCAATTTCTAAACATGACAAATCTCAGAACTAGATGTTGGGTTTTGAGAATAGCTTAATAATGTTGACATTAAAGATGGAGGTAGCACGGTACCATTACGTAGTATGCTTCTCCAAAATGCTTGACTCGTGTGTGCATGCTGTGTTAAAAATAAATCAGTCATACACATCAACATATAAAAACATATATCTATCACCCAGTTTCAAATTCTACTCATAGCTATTTCTTTTATTTGTTTTTGCATGAATATGTTTTAAAGGATGGTGATGTTTTAAAGGATGGTGAATTTGGTTCCGACCTTCCTTCTTTTAGGCCATATTCAAACAAAAGTATTTTGTGAAACCATACACTTATTTTGCAGTCCTCCTTACTTCAAAATTTATTACTAAATAATTTATTTGATACCTAAGATCAGATTAATCAGAAACCACCTGATTGTGCCTAAGTTTATATTTGTAATATAAAATGAGCAAAGAAATAAGCATTCTGTTTTTTGAATTGTTTTAGTAGTACTTTGTTTTTTCACACGCAGAAAATGAATATAGCAGATTGCCTTAAGGTTCAATCCCGAAACCTCTGGCTTGCCAGTAGTTCCTGCTGAGTCAAGGAGACTTCTTGTGAGTAAGAGGCATCTGGATTGCAGCCTTTATTATTAAATGTGAGTAACTCTGAATTTTATTTACTTCTAGGGGAATGATTTGACACATTAATGAAGGAGTTCAATGCATTTTGCTTTCTTTTTAAATTCTAGATGTGATTCTGTGGTTCTCTGATGCATTCTCTTGATTATCTCCTAACATTACAGAAACTGATTTAAAAACAATGGGCTGGAGTAGATTTTTAAAGGAAGCACATTTCTGTTTTGCTAAGGTTTTCTGTGTTACACAAGTGTTATAATGTGCTCCAGCTAAGGACAAAGTGAATAAATAAATAGCTGAGATACCCAGAGTTAACCAGAGGAGCTTTTTTATGGGCTGTGAACAAAAAGTGGTAGCCTTGTGGGCCTGGTTGTGGTGTCCATTTTGGCCAAGGAGTTGGAGCTGTCCATCCAACGAAGGATGAGTTTCCAGCCGCTCCAAGCCACTCAAGAAAACGGTGCCTCTGGCTGGTGGCTAGAGCTGCTCAAGGTGAACAAGAGTGCTGCTCTTTCTGCTCTAGCTTCCCTTGTAATTATTTAAAAGGATTGCGGAAATTGAGGAGCCTCATTCTGCTCCAAGGCTTCTTCTCACCCATTCTTTTTATTCTGTTTTCAGGCATTGCTGTGGGGGTGGTTGAAAGATGGGGGGCTATGGGGTAAGGATAGAAGGTTCCAGGACCGTTTCATGAGATGGATTCTGCTGAATTTTATTTGGCAAAGCATTCAGAGGGATGTAGGAGTGGATGTTAACAGTAGCAGGCCCTAGGCCAGATCCACTTTGGTAAAAATGGGGCTGGCAGTCCTGTATTGCTGTGGCAGGAATTCCCAAAAGGGGGACTTTGAGGTGGAGGAGGCCCTGTTAAACTTGGTGTATTATGATTACCTTCATTACTGATGATGGGGTGGGGGAGGTTTACAGTATTTTTCTAGTAGTCAGAGACCCATGGAGTACAAGGGGTCCCACTCTTTATTTGATTTTGGTTCCTCATCATGCAGGTGATAAATCATTTGGAGGAAGCAAGCAAGCTGAAATACATTTTTGCATATTCATATATTTTAGTTAGGCTTCTATTCTATTCTATATTCGATTTATATCCCGCCCCAATTGCGAAGTGCGACTCTGGGCGGCTTACAAACATATCAATACAATATCATACAATATAAAAACATTCAGTAAATAATAACCATCTATACAATAAAACATCATAAGACATACTAAATATCCATCAATACAAAAAAGACACAAATTCCGGTACAGAATCATATGGGGAGAATTATACTTAGTTTAAGAATTAGCATAAAAATATTGACTAGAATCTACCAGATACTAAATTTTTTTTAAAAATTTAAGGCTAAAAAATTAAAAGAGGTTAAAACAACAAGAGGCAAGAGGGTAGCTGTCTAATCAAATCAGCCACCCAACATGGGTTCTCCTTCGTGTTGTTTGGGGATGCACACTGATGGGTTCTGCGCCTGCGCTGATCCTGAGCGGAGCTGAAAAGCTAATTGGATAAGAGTTTTAAAATGTGGGACCGCCCACCATGCCCAACCCCTTCTGGCGCCATTTCGCTCTCTCTCCTCAGTTTGCTTTTTTCCGCTGCGTGAGCAGGAGCCTGGAAAAAAAGCTGTGAGTTTCTTAGCTGAGATTGTCTCAGAAATCTTCAATTTTTTCTAGCAATAATTTTTCTCGGACCAGGGGACTCACAATCCCTTGGTCCTCGCGTGGCTGGGGGCTCGCTGCTAATAAAAAATAAAAAAACATCTTCGCTGCAATCTCGTGTCGGCTCCAAAGAGGCACCGCGTGGAGCAGGCGCAGTCGGAGGCCTCTCTCCCTCCGTACCAGCTGCCTTTGCCGGGGAGCGATGCGAGGACCGCCAGGCCGTACTGGTCGGACTCGGACCCCGAGGCCTTCCTACCACCGCCCAGCGTCTCAGAGCGGTCAGAAGCTCCGACAACTCGTCGGACCAGGAGGAGGATCAGCCGCCGCCAGTTGCCGCCGACAAGTCCCCAGACGACAACATTGGATCGGTCCACGGTTCCCAGCCGGAGGACCAGAGGACCTACACGGCGCTGATCACCCGCCTCGGATCCACGCTCGGGATCAGGGCGGAGGCTCCCCTGGAAGAGTGTGAGGATGTGGTTTGCGCCATGGCCGATCGGAGGGAGTTGGTCCCCGTCCGCTTGGGCCTCCTCCCGAAGATCGCCAAGGCGGCCAAGGAAGTGTGGAAAAAGCCTGTGTCGTCCCACTCGGTGTCCAACAGAGTGGACTCCATGTACAGACTTCTCGACGACTCCAACTTCCTACACGTCCACCCGGCACCGAACTCCCGCGTGGTCAAGGGTTCCCAACACCGAACCCCGGTGAGCAGCACTCCCCTCCCGTCCACACAAGAGGGGAAGAAGTTGGACGCACTGGGCAGGAGGTTTTACGCCAATGCCTCCCTGTCCTTCCATGCGTCCAATTATGCGATGGCCATGGGTGGCTACCAGTAATCATTCAAGGCGATGCTGCCACCTGAACACCGAGCGGAGTTCGAGAAAGTCTGCCTGGAAGGCAACCAGCTGGCCCTCCAACAGATCCGGACCGGAAGGCACGTTACGGAGTCGGAGGTGAAGAACTTGGCCTCCGCCATCCAACTTCACCGGCATGCCTGGCTTCGTTCGGCTGACCTGCAGGACGACGTCAAGTGGCTCGTAGAGGAACTGCCTTTCGATGGCGAGGGGCTGTTCGCCAAGGAGACGGACACCTCCTTGGGGGAGCTGAAAGGGGACTACGCCACCATAAAACAGCTCCGAGCCCCACGCCGGGGAGCCAGCAGGTACCATCAGGACCAGCCGTCAACATCACAGGCAGGCCCGTCCTACCAGCCTCGCCAGCCACAGAGGCAGGAGGACTACTCCCGGTACCAGCCCTACAGACCAAGGCAGCAAACCACCCGTCCGTGCTACCAGCAGCGCCATCAGACCAGTAAGTGGACGGAACGGAAGGGCAAGCAACGTGTTTGACTCTTCCGTGACCGAGACTCTACCATACCGTCCCCTGGCGGACTACCTGTCCATGTGGTCTGTCATCACCACAGACAAGTGGGTTTTAGCCATCTTAGACTCTCGCTACGCGATCGAGTTCAAGAGATGCCCTACTGTAGGATGGGTCCGTGTCACCGATCCGTCCCCACCGCTCCAAGAAGAACTTTCAGCTCTCCTAGAGAAGGGCGCCATAGAACCGGTCGCAGCGTCGGAGTCTCACGAAGGGTTCTTCTCCCGCTACTTCCTCGTGGACAAAAAAGACGGGGGTCGCGTCCCATCCTGGACCTCCGTCTCCTCAACAAACACATCGACGCGAGGAAGTTCCGGATGGTGACTCTTCACTCCATCCTCCCACTGATCAACCGCGGGGACTGGTTCACCGTCATCGACCTGAAGGATGCCTACTTCCACGTATCCATCAGGAGGGAACATCGTCGCTTCTTCCGCTTCCAGGTGGGCAGCGACATCTACCAGTACACATGTCTACCCTTCGGCCTCTCCACCGCTCCGAGGGTCTTCACGAAGTGCATGGCGCCGGTGGCTGCTCATCTTCGGCTGCAAGGTGTCCAAGTGTTCCCGTACATAGGCGACTGGTTGGTCTGCTCCCCAACCCAACAGAAAGCCAAGGATGATGTTGCTCATTGCCTGGCCCTCATGCAGAGTCTCGGTCTACGGGTCAACTACAAGAAGTCTCAATTGACCCCAACTCAAAGAATAGACTACATCGGAGCCGTACTGGACTCTCTGGTTCTGAGAGCCTACGCTCCGCCCAAACGCCTGCTCGACATCCGTGCGGTGGTGGCACGGATCCAGGGCAGACGTCGGGTCCGTGCGAGGGACGCCCTCCGCTTGCTAGGACTCATGGCGTCGACCACGGCGGTGATCTCGCACGCCAAGCTCAAGATGTGATCGTTCCAGTCGTGGCTCCTCGCCTCCTTCGACAGCACTCACGACGACCTCGGGAAGTGGCTCACACCAACTCCCGAGTTGCAAGACCAGTTGAACTGGTGGACAATGGACCGCAATGTGACCGCGGGTAAGCTCTTCACCCTTCCTGCACCATCCGTCCAAGTCACCACCGACGCGAGCACGCACGGATGGGGTGCGTGCTGCCTCGGGTTATGGGTCCACGGGGTCTGGACACCCGCGGAAGCCAGCCACCACATCAACTTCCTCGAACTGTTGGCGGTGTGGAAGGCGATGAGGTCCTTCAGACTATCGATAGCGGGCCACGTGGTGCAGATCGCCTCGGACAACACCACGACCCTAGCCTACGTCAACCGGCAAGGAGGAACCAAATCTCTCTCCCTCCTTCACCTGGCTGTCCAGATCTGGGAGTGGTGCCTGAAGGTACACGTGTTCCCCATAGGTGTCCACATCCAGGGCACCCTGAACTCCGATGCGGACTCCCTGAGCCGCAAAGGGACGGCGATGCACGAGTGGGAGCTGGACGGATCGGTGTTCGACCGGCTGTGCCGACGGTGGGGCACACCGAACCTCGACGTGTTCGCGACACAGACCAACACCAAGTGCCGCCGTTACTGCTCCCGAGCGGGGATCGGCCACGGATCGGAGGGCGATGCCTTCATGGTGCCGTGGCACCAGGAACTACTATACATGTTTCCACCAATCCCTCTCATCCAACGGGTCCTGGTACGGATCCGTGTGGAGAACGCCTGGACGATCCTGATTGCCCCGTCCTGGCCGCGCCAGCCCTGGTTCCCACTGCTCCAGACCCTGGCTTGCGACCGCCTTCGCCTACCCACCGATCCGAATCTCCTCCGCATGGAGGACGGTCGGATCCTCCACTCGGATCTGCCGAGCCTGCACCTGATGGCCTGGCTTATCCACCCGACCTAGCACGGATCCTTGAACTATCAAGGAAGCCTTCCACGCAGAAGTCCTACGATGCCAAGTACCGTCGCTTCATGGACTTTTTGACATCCAGCGACCGCACCATGGACTCCGCATCCCTGCAGGACGTGATGTCCTACCTCCTGCACCTGGCCGAGTCAGGATCTGCACACTCATCCTTAAAGGTCCACTTGGCTGCAGTGGTGGCCAAGGCCCCACCTTCATCAGTATTGTCCTCCGCTTTCAGAGGCAAGACTGTTAAAAGATTTCTCCAGGGACTGCGTAATGCCTACCCTCTGGTAAAGATACCACCCCCTCAGTGGTCTCTCACTGCTGTGCTCACCGCGCTCACGAAGGCGCCCTTTGAGCCCATGGCTACAGTGGACATTAAGTTTGTTTCTTACAAAACTGCCTTTCTTGTAGCCATCACCTCTGCCCGGAGGGCAGGAGAACTAGCAGCCCTAAGGTCTGACCCTCCTTTCCTTAAATTCTACCCTGATAGGGTAGTATTGCACCCGGACCTGGCCTTTCTGCCCAAAGTCCTGACTGAATTTCACCTGGCCCAGTCCATCACGCTTCCAGCATTCTTCCTGAATCCTTCGTCTGCACAAGAGAGAGTGTGGCATTCGTTGGATGTCAGGAGGGCCTTGCTGTTCTACACACAAAGGACTGCGTCCTTCAGGAGAGCCAAATAACTGTTCGTGACCTATGGTGGCAGGTCCAAGGGTCAATCTCTGTCTGCCCAGAGACTCTCCAAGTGGATCTCAAGTACCATCTACCTGGCCTATGAGATGTCATCCCTGCCACCGCCTCCCCATGTCTGGGCACATTCCACCAGGACATTGGCTTCCTCCACTGCATTCCTAGAGGACATCCCGATGGAGGACATCTGCAAGGCCGCTACTTGGTCCAGGGCCTCTACCTTCATCACCCACTACCGGGTTGACACAAGGTCTGCTGCTGACGTCAGACGGGGCAGATCCATCCTGACGGCTGGTCTCCGATCCTCTTCGTTGATGACCACCCATCCATTATGCCTTCACGCTCTCCTACATCTCACGACGCCGGCTGCCCACCATCCAAGTAAGTGAGCTTGTTAGTCACCCATCAGTGTGCATCCCCAAACAACACGAAGGAGAAGGACAGGTTGTACTTACCAGTAACTGTCATTCTCCGAGTATGTTGTTTGGGGATTCACACAACCCAACCCTACCTCCCCTCAAGGCTGCCGGCCTGAGATGGCCCTATGCTTCGCGGGCAGCTCTAGTATCAAACTGAGGAGAGAGCGCGAAATGGCGCCAGAAGGGGTTGGGCATGGTGGGCGGTCCCACATTTTAAAACTCTTATCCAATTAGCTTTTCAGCTCCGCTCAGGATTCAGCGCAGGCGCAGAACCCATCACTGTGAATCCCCAAACAACATACTCAGAGAACGACAGTTACTGGTAAGTACAACCTGTCCATCCCCTATCCCTGGATCCCCAAACTTGCCCTGCCAGCCAGGTTTTTAGGCCCTTCCGGAAGGGCAGGAGCTCTGTCTGTAAGCGTAGTTCTGTTGGCAGGAGGTTCCAAAGGGCCGGGGCGGACACAGAGAAGGCCCTCCTCCTAGTGCCAGAGAGATGCGCCTCTCTAGCTGATGATATAAGAGAGCCTCTCCGATCCGCCCTGGTGGGACGGCTTCCTTTAAGAAAGAGCCCTACAGTCAAGATGCTGTTTCAGAGTGAGCCCTGTCTTGAATCTTTATTAACCTAGTTGTACCGGGTGTAACCCAGTTGTTTAAGAAAACCTAAACCAACAATACAGTAGGTGTAACAAAAGGTAAAGCAATGGTTCTTGGTGGCTTTCTTCTGTAGGTTTTGTTGCACAGTCAAGTCTGACCTTTCATGACCCATGGACCATCGCACACCAAGCTCCACTGTCATCCGCCATCCTCCATCCTCGGACTCCACCCAGATCCACATTACTGCATCAACAATGCTGTCTAACCATCTCATTCTTTGTTTTCCCCTTCTCCTTTTGCCTTCAATTGTGCCTAACAAAAAGAGCTTTTCCAGTGAGTCCTCTTTTCATTTGGTGGCCAAAGTACTTGAGCTTCAGTATTTGTCCTTCCAAAGAGCAGTCAGGTTTGATTTATTTTAGGATTGAGTGATTTGATCTCCTTGCAGGCCAGGGGACTCTCAAAAGTCTTCTCCAGCACCATAGTTCAATGGCATCTAGTTTGCCATAGTTTGCCTCTCAGGGAGTAGTGCAGCTCTACCTAAAGTATCATCTTTTTATTTTCATGGCTGCAGTCGACCATCTGCAGTGATCTTGGATTCCAAGAAAATAAAGCTTGACACTACATCTATTTCTTCCCCTTCTATTTGCCAGAGAGTGAGTGATGGGGTTGGCCATCTTGATCTTGTCCCCCCCATTCACCCAATTGTTACATTCCCCTCTTTCACCCTAATCAAGAGGTTCTTTAGATCTTCTTAACTTTCTGCTATTGGGATAGTGTCGTCTGCATATCTGAGGTTGTTAATATTGTCATTCTATTTCTTCTAAGAGATTCTTCCCTAGAGTAGATATAAGTAGATATTGTGTCTCTGTAAGCCGCCCAGAGTTGCTGTGCGAGTGGGGCACCATATAAGTAGAACAATTAAATTAAATTAAAATAATGGTCCCCTAAGCTGCATTTTGTCACCCTGCTTATTCAACTTATACACAGAACACATAATGTGCAATGCAGGGATGGAGGAATCACAATTTGGGATCAAAATTGCTGGGAGAAACATCAACAATTTGAGATATGCAGATGATACCACCCTCATGGCAGAAAGTGAGGAGGACCTAAAGAAGCTCCTGATTAGGTTGAAAGAAGAAAGTGAAAAAGCTGGCTTGAGACTCAATATCAAGAAAACCAAGATCATGGCAACAGGCCCTATCAGTCCCTGGAAAAGAGATGGGGAAGAAGTAGAAGCAGTGACAGATTTTACTTTCCTAGGATCAAAGCTCACTGCAGATGGTGATTGCAGTCATGAAATAAAAAGGCGACTGATTCTTGGGACGCAAGCAATGAGAAACCTGGGGAACATAGTTAAAAGTAGAGACATCACATTGCAAACAAAAATTCTCGTAGTCAAAGCAATGGTATTCCCTGTGGCAATGTATGGTTGTGAGAGCTGGACCATTAGGAAAGCTGAGTGCAGAAGAATAGACGCCTTTGAGATGTGGTGTTGGAGGAGAGTTTTGAGAGTCCGCTAGACAGCGAGGAGAACAAATAGGTCAATCTTAGAAGAAATCAACCCTGACTGCTCCTTAGAAGGTCAAATAATAAAGATGAAGCTAAAGTACTTGGGACATCAAATGAGAAGAGAGGATTCACTTTAGAAAGCCTTGATACTTGGAAGGGCAAAAGAAGAAGGGGACGGCCCAAGATGAGATGACTAGATGGTATTGTAGAGACAATGGGCACAGAGCTGAGTGAGTTGAGGGGGATGGTGGAGGACAGGAGTGCCTGGCGGACAGTGGTCCATGGGGTCATCGCAGAGGGTCGGAATCGACTGTGCGACTGAACAACAAAAAAAACCAACAAAAGTTAATCCACCCATTCCCATCCACTTTAGTTACCGGTAATTGATTCCCAAAACGTTGATGTTCAGTCTTGCCATCATATGTTTGACCACATCCAGCTTAGTGGTTCATAGATCTTACATTCCAGGTTCCTATGCAATATTGTTTTTATAGCATCAGACTTTCCTTTCACAGTCAGACACATCCACAGCTGAGCATCCTTTTGGCTGTGGCTGAGCCACTTCACTCTTTATGGTTTACTTGTACTTGCCTTCTTCTCTTTCCAAGTAGCATATTGGACACCTTCTGACATGAGGGACTCATCTTCTGGCATCATAACCTTTAACCTTTTGATACTGTCCATTTGGTTTTCTTGGCAAGGATACTGGAGTAGGTTGCCAGTTGCTTCTCCAGTGGATCACATTTAATCTGACTTCTTCACTATGGCCTGTCTTGAGTGGCCTTGCACAGCATAACCCATAGCCTCATTGAACCACACACGCCCACTCGCCACAGCAAGGTAATGATCATTGAGGGAGGAGGGATCTTCTTTAGACAGTGTAGCACTAATGAAACCACATGTTCCATCAAAAATTCAATTTTCATTCAGTGAAGCTTCCCTGCAAACTCATCATCTAAAAGTAAACACAAGCCTCATGTATTAAAATTTAAATAGATCGAGATATGAATTTTGATGCCAGGATTAAAGACATTTGCAGAAGGATGTGTTCTCCAAGCCTTGGTGTCGGCAGTTCCTGTACAGCAGCATAGTTCTTTTCTCTCATTTGTGTCATAAGAATGAATAACAAACTTCTTGCCGACATCTCTAGCCTTTTCAAATGGTGCATCTTATAACCTGCTGGATATTGGAGAAACCCACATTTTGTAGAACAAAATAAGATTCTAAATACTTGCAAAGCAGGGTCTTGACAAGGATGCATGAGGGAAAGAGCAGAGACAGCTTACCTTGGTCTCAGCACAACAAAGACTAAAGGGCAAGAGTAGCAAACAGAAAGTAAGTAGACGAATACAGGAGTGATGGGTACCTGAACCAGAATGAACAATGCTCATGCACAAACAAATTGTGTATGTTTTACATTTCACAATGCCTAACAGAGTAATACCGCTGTCTGACCTTAACTTTGCAAATATTTTCCACATCAGAATATTTTACGGTTGTGACTTATGTACATCAACAGTGAGGTCATAGATTTGCCAAATCAGCTTTACTTAGTGTACAGCTGATTCACTTGGGCATCTCTCTTTTCCAGCTTGATGTAAATTTAGTATGGCTGGTAAATCTCTTTTGTCAGGGGAAAGATGTAAAAATACACCCCAAGCAGCAATTTTGCTGACTGTCTTTTGAAACAAAGCAAGGTGAAAACGTCAAAGTGACTTAAAACATGTCAAGTATATGCTGTGCGAGTGGGGCGGCATATAAGTCGAAATACAAATACAAAAATACAAATATGCAGTTCTGAGAGAGAGAAGATGCCCTT
This sequence comes from Furcifer pardalis, assembly GCA_030440675.1. Classification (NCBI taxonomy): domain Eukaryota; kingdom Metazoa; phylum Chordata; class Lepidosauria; order Squamata; family Chamaeleonidae; genus Furcifer; species Furcifer pardalis. Next base: position 171,195,600 of record CP126890.1, on the reverse strand, counting down.
GAAACAAATAGCCCATTGCTGCCACTCTTTTTCTGACACCTGTTTAAAGAATCCTATAACATGCCTGTGCAAAAAAAGGAAGATCAGCCCCACTACCTTTGTGGACACATATTTTTAATTTCCATTGTAGACAGAGATGTTATGCAAAGCAGAAAAAGCACAGCTCAGTGGTGGAGTAAATGCTTTGCACAGGAAAGTCGACTACAATTTATTTATTTATTTATATTTATTTATAGTTCAAATGTATATAGCCACCCACTCTCCACATCGTGGCGACTCAGGGGGCAGCTTACAAAACTCTTGAAAATTCTAACTGAAATTTTCTTTTGGTGTTTACTTTTACTTTTTTTTTTTACTTCTACCAATTCTTATATAGCAGGGGTTCTCAACCTATGGCCTGGGGGCCGGATTCGGCCTGTGACACCATTTCATGTGTGTCTCGCCCCCCCCCCCCTTTCCTCTGCCATACCAGGAAACGCCATGTGTGGCAGGCAGGGCAAAATGGCAGTCTGAGGGAGCATGACCCGGCTATCAGCTTTAAAAGGTTGAGAACCCCTGATATATATAGGCTATGGTTACTAAAATATACAAGGATTGTCATCAAATAAGCTGTTTAAGAGGAAGTTTGTTAGTTAGAAATCTTTTTTTCTCACCATGTTCCTCATAACCATTCTGATTCTAATCTCTAATATTGCCAGAATGTTTAAGCACCTAATTATATTTTTTAATGTATGCATATGCACAAGTTTATATTGTTAACCTTGGAAAATTATTGTAATGCTGTAAGTAAACAAGAGCATCAGAAAACAATTAGCCAAAGAGTTCATCTTCTGGTTATTGGTGTTTTTAAATTTTGTAGTCTGGTTTTAAGTAGTATGTGGAAATGGTCTAGCTGGTTGCAAGAAAAAGCACTAGTTAATCTGTTTATGAATTTGAAGGGTCTCAAATTGTACATCTGTCTCAAAGAGTTGTCTTTCCACCCCCACCCCCATGTTTCTATGAGAAAACCTTTCTTTATTAAAAAATAAATAAAAGTCAAACATACAAGCAAACAAATGGACAATATTTTGGGGGAACTCTCTCCCCCCCCCAAAAAAAAAACACCCCCAAGCCTTGAATTTTTCAAAAGGAATTTCTAAAAGGTAATTCGGGCAGGTAAAGAGATAATCTGTCTGAATATTTGGGGTTTTTTTTAAACAAAGTAATTTAGTTCAGAGGAGGCTTCATCCCTTCCAAATATTTTTTCAGTTTTTTAGAAATAAAAAATACAGTACTGACTCAGAAGACCGGTCAGCTATCTGAGACTAACCAAGGACAAGTACAGTAAATTTGAGCTGAAAGGATTTCTGGACATTTATTTACATGAAGGCAAAAGGCAAGGCTGGTTACTGCACAGCACACCTAAATGAATTGTGAAAAACAAGAAGTGTAAACCTACGAGAAACTGAAGCCGTCAAGCAAGAAATGGAGCATTTAAATCTTGGTATGAGTGAACTGATTGGACATTTTCCGTCAAACAGTTACAAAATGTTTTCTTCTGGAAACGTCAAACTCACAAGAAACTGTATAGCTCTAATACTGAGAGGAGGATGACACTCTTACGGGCTATCATGTGAGGTATTACCAAATACTGGTACAGTAAGGCCTCGGGTAACGTTGGCCTCGGAGAACGCTAAAATCGCCTAACGTGAAGCAATCAGGGAGGGGGGGAGAATTGGATCGGATAACGTTAAGGTCCTACTATGGGGTGGATCGGATAACAACCGCTAAAGCCTGGGCGGTTACAATGTATCTCTATGGAGCTTTAATGTTATCCAATCCATCCCATAGGATTTTAACATGGATCGGATAACACTAAAAATCGGATAACACCAAGACTTGTGGAACCAAGTTATCCGAGGTATTACTGTATTATAAAGCTAGTTTATTGGAAAATCTAGCAATATAAATCATTCAAGCCCATACTGCCATTACATAAGAAGGGTTTTATTGCAGCTGCATTAGAGGAAATTGATCAGACACTAAAAAAGGATGTGCTGATAATCATGGATAACTGAAATATAAATGTAGGGCGGGAAGCAAAACTAAACCTTGTTGGAGAATTGGGTGTTGAAATCAGAACTTAAGCAGAAGAGCCTCTCCTAGAATTCTGCAAAGCCATGAGCCTGTTTGTTGCAAAGTCCGTGCGTTAGGCAATGAAACTAAAGCTAATGCAGTGTAGGAATCAGATAAACTACATAATTAGAGGTAGCAGATGGAGACCTGGAGCAGATTGTGGTACTACAAACATCTTTTAGTATCAAAAATTAGAATAAAGGGGATTTTTTTTGGTGGGGGGACCATTAACTTAGTGTGAAAATTTAATTTCTGATGAATTTAAAATTACATAATAGATTTGGAATACTAAACTCATTTGACTAAAATAGAAGAAATGTAGACTGAAGAAATTGTAGATGAGGGAGATATGCAAAAAGACTCTTCCTGTATTCAAAAGAAAGAAGAGCCTAGATCCGTGTTTCCCAACGTTTGTGGGTCCTAGATGAAGGACTGATTACCTCTTAATTTTTAAAATTGTTTTAAAATTCAGTTCTCTCATTCATGTATAAATGTAAATAAATAAATTTTTCATGTAAAAAAGCAGTTATATTGCTTTATAATTTTTACCATACTTTCTTTATAGTTTCAGTATATCTTCAAAGCAACCATGAAAACAACCAACACACAAGTTCATAAACAATTGAATAGATTGGGGGTGCCCAAACATTTTGGGCTGTGGGCCAGTTATGTGGTTCAGGGGGATGGTCCCTATGGCCCACGGGCTGGATCCGGTCCCAACACCAATTCATCCGGCCCATGAAGTCCTTGTTGCTCTTGGAAGCAGAAGTAAAGCACAGCCGTAGGGACATGTTTTACTTCCGCTTCCAGGAGCAACGAGGGCTTCACAGGCCGGATTAATTGGTGTCGGGGGCTGGGTCCGTAGTTTGGGCACCCCTGGAATAGATTATAAACCAATAGCAATGGCCTCGTGTTTCTATTTTCAGTCCACCTGAGCAAAGGGTTTCTGGATCCTTTGAGAGCTGGAAATGGTTATTCCTCTTCTGCATCCCAACTCACATCTATCCATTAGAAAGTACAGTAATACCCCGTATAACGCGAGTACCGTATATCGTTAAAACCGCATAACGTTACAAGATTTTCGGAAACATCTTGTATCGAGTAACGCAATTTTAACGTTACACGATACAGTCGTTCTTAGCAGCAGGGTGGGTGGAAAGCTGAACGGGGTTCTCCGTTCAGCTTCCCAGCCACCCTGCAGCTACGGAGGCAGGGGTGGGGAGGCTGGAAAGCTGACGGGGGGCTCCCCCATCGGCTTACCCAGCCACCCCACAGCTGCGGAGGCATGGGCGGGTGGCTAGGGAAGCCGACAGGGAGTCCCCGTCAGCTTCTCCAGCCACCCTGCAGCTGTAGATCGGGTCCTCTGATCTCTCTGGAGGTGTTTCTGGGCTTCCCCGACGTCCAGAGCCGGTGCAGCAAGCCAGAATGTCAGAGTTCGAATCCCGACGTTCTGGCTTCCTGCACTTGCTCAGGACGTCGGGGAAGCCCAGAAACACCTTGGATCGGGTCCCCACACCTCCCTGGACCCGGCGGGGGGGTCAGACCCCCCAAAATTGGTAAAAAAAAAAAGGACGTTTTTTTTACCAATTTGGGGGTTTCTGACCCCCCCGCCGGGTCCAGGGAGGTGGGCAGACACGATCCAAGCTTTTTCTGGGCTTCCCCGATGTCCTGAGCCAGTGCAGCGACCCAGAATGTCAGGATTCGAATCCCGACATTCTGGCTTCCTGCAGCATAAAAGAGGGTGGGGGAAGTTCAAAATTAGCGCGCATCGGGTCTCCCAACCTCCCTAGAGCTGATGTGCGCTAATTTTGAACTTCCCCCACCCTCTTTTATGCTGCAGGAAGCGAGAACGTCGGGATTCGAATCCTGACATTCTGGCTTGCTGCACTGGCTCAGGATGTCGGGGAAGCCCAGAAACACCTTGGATCGGGTCCCCACACCTCCCTGGACCCGGCGGGGGGGTCAGAGCCCCCAAAATTGGTAAAAAAAAGTCCGTTTTTTTTTACCAATTTTGGGGTTTCTGACCCCCCCGCTGGGTCCAGGGAGGTGTGGGGACCCGATCCAAGGTGTTTCTGGGCTTCCCCGACGTCCTGAGCCAGTGCAGGAAGCCAGAACATCGGGATTCGAACTCTGACATTCTGGCTTGCTGCACTGGCTCAGGACGTCGGGGAAGCCCAGAAACACCTTGGATCGGGTCTGCCCACCTCCCTGGACCCGGCGGGGGGGGTCAGAAACCCCAAAATTGGTAAAAAAAACGGACATTTTTTTTTACCAATTTTGGGGTCTCTGACCCCCCCGCCGGGTCCAGGGAGGTGGGGAAACCCGCTCCAAGCTGTTTCCAAAGTTCTCCCACCTCCCTGGAGGCAGCAGCAAGCCAAAATGTCAGGATTCAAATCCCGATGTTCTCGCTTCCTGCAGCCTCCAGGGAAACAGGGCTTTTTTTAACATTGTGTGTTCAATGTATCGCACAATGTTAAAAACCGAATAACGACGGGACTTGTGGAACCAAGTCATAACGTTATTCGGGGTACTAGTGTACTGTAATACCACTTAAGTGAGCTGTCATCAAGTAAGGGGATAAATTATCCTTGAAAGTTTTGTAAAATTCACTTGGAAAATTATCTGCCCTGGTGATTCTCCTAACTTAAATTTCCTTATGGTTTACTTTACTTCTGCCAGTTTTGTAAAATGTTGTTATATGCCGTCAACTCAGAATCTACTTGTGGCAATCCTACGTAATAGGGTTTTGGTTTTATCAATTCAACATCCCCAAGGAATTTCCATGACCGAGTATAGATTCAAACTCAGGCCTTCTGAATCCTAGTCCATCACTCTATCCAGTACACCACACTGGGTATAAGTAACTAAACATATTTTATGTTCATTTTTAATCTCTTTTACTGGAACTTTAATTATAAAGTGCAGATCAACATGGTTTGTTTTTTTTTTTTTTTTTTTGGCAGTTCTGACACCTGTTTAGAACTCAGCAAAAGTTTTATTTCTTTATTTTGATAAAATTATTAACATTCCTTTTCTGTTTCTTTTAAAAACTATATTATTTTCATTTCTCTTTTTAAAAGCGCATTCTCTCATAATTTTGATTTTTTTTTGGTCACAATCTTCTGCCTTCTTAAGGAAAGCATCTATGTTTGGATTGTATCGAGATTGTATTTAAATGTGTTTAAGTATTGGTTTTATGCACTATTTTAATACATTATACACTATTTTAATATGTGTAATTCTCTTTTAATATTGGTTTTTAGCTTTTATTATTTTTTAAGCACATCAGCCACCTAGGATCTTTTATAAGACAAAAGCGGAGTAAAAATATTTTAAATAAACAAAGTGTGTTTGTTTCTGTTTTACTCTTAGCTAATTCTAAGCCCAGCTTTTCCCCCTCCTAAACGTTTATGTATTGTTGTGCATCCCTGTATTTATTCTGTCAGCTAGTTCTTAGTTCCTTCTTTTTGCTTTTTAGCTTTCGCGCCTTCCTATATGAAAGCCTGTCTCAAAACTACTTCCATCACGTCCCACAGTAATGCTTTTGCAAGATTTGGAGTGGAGTTTTCTTTATGCAATTAATGTCTATCGTTTTTAATTTTCTGTGTAAATTCTTGGTAGGCCAGCAAGTTGGGATTTAGTCTCCACATCTTTGTTCGGTGTTTCTGAGGAGCAATTCCCAATTTTACCACTAAGACAGTGTGATCAGGCACCGTTATTGTTCCTGTGTTTGATTTGCGAACTTCGTGTTTACCTATATGTGATCAGTTCTTGAAGAAGAATGAAACCTTCATGAGTACTATGTGTATTCTCTTCCTTTTGGGTGTATTTGCCTCTATACAGCAAACAATTCTTTTTCATTCATCAAATTACTTGTCTAGTGAGATCTGATAACCTGTCCTGCTTCTTGTTAAGTACAGTAGTGTGTTTGCATACCTTCTGGGGGGGGGGGGGGACACAAGATCTCCTTTGGCAAATGTTTCTAATGTTCATGTCTTCTGTAATGTGTTTTTTTTTTTTTTGGTGGGGGGAGCTATTTGTTACATACAGGTACTAGGAGCCAAGTGAAACTTTTGTTCCCTTAATTGTCTTTTTTTATGAACACAAATCCCTCATTCTAGTCTGGCAATACATCTTCTGTTTCTATATAGGGCATACGGTAGTTGCAAGAGGAGAATGGCAGTTCTTCTTGCCTTTGAAGTCCCAGGCAAAGTGTACTGTGCTTTAAAGTAAGGATATTTCAGTTATTCTTCCAGTTTCTTTCTTTGATGTGTTTCTTGCGGCATTACCATATCTGGGGTGTGGAGTTTCAATGGTTTTTATAACCTTTTATCTTTTTAACACTGAGCCTATTCCTTTCCTATTCAATGACAGTATTTTGATGTCATCATTTTAATCATGTTTTGCTTAGACTGTCTTGTTCTGTGAACCTCGTTGTTTCTTTGCTGCTCTCACTGAACTCTTAACCCACACCAGGACATTCCTATGACATTGCTGTGTGGCTCTTAATGTATGTCTGCTTTGGTTTTGCAAGATCTTAGACCAGGGGTGCCCAAACTACAGTCTAGGGCCCGGATCTGGCCCCCGACACCAATTCATCCGGCCCACAAAGCCCTTGTTGCTCCCGGAAGCGGAAGTAAAACATGCCTGTACGGGTGCATTTTACTTCCACTTCTGGGAGCGACAAGGGCTTCATGGGCCAGATGAATTGGTGCCTGGGGCGGATCCGGGCCCCAGGCCATAGTGACCAGCCCCCCCAAACCATGTGACTGACCCATGGCCTAAAAAATTTGGGCACCCATGTCTTAGACTTTTGATTCTGTCTCACCTCATCTCGCCCTCAGCTGGATTCTTTCTCATGGTTATAACATTGTCTAATATTAAACCAACTAAAACTAAGAAAACTCCCCTTCTCAGAGCTAAGAAATAATGTATATTATTTTTTGTACTAATCCCATTCAACACATTGAGGACTGAATCCAGAGGACTATTTTATTTAAACTGCCATGATAGGTACTATTGACTAAAATGGCATTTTTCTAATACAGACAATTTTCTCCGAGTTTCCCCTGCTCTTAAATTGGGCTAAAGAGATTGCCTATTTCTCTTCCCCCTTCAGTATTGCTACAGCAGCTGGTTGTGAACACTGTTGACCTCTTATCTGCTAGGGCAGTGATGGCAAACCTTGGCACTCCAGCTGTTCTTGAATTCTAATTCCCAGAAGCCCAAGTCCCCGTGAATCTACACGGATGGATTCACAGGGACTTACTGTATGAATTACAGTACAGTAAAACCTGGCAGAAAGAGCTCCTTGCTTAAAGAGTAACTCGCTTAAAGAGCAGAATTTTCTCAGAATGCTGCTTGCTTAACAAATAAAACCAACCAAAAACCCACTTAACAAATAAATCGGGGTTCGCAATCCCCCCCACCAGAAGTCACAATTGGTCCCTGACAATGGTGTTTCGCTTAAAGAGCAAACTCGCTTAAAGAGCAATCCTATAATTTCAGTCCTAGTTGCTGAAGCAGATCTTTTATGGGTTATTTTGAGTCTGAGTAATCTATTCTTTTGCCATTCTTGCCTACTTTAGCTTGTTTAGCATTCCTTCATGAGATGTTTGTTTCACCTTTGCTTTCTGGTGGTTTCTGTGAGTTTTTTCAGCCCAAAATAATCTTTCTATAAACATTTTAGCCCCACTTTATTCCTTTCTTTTGAAACATTGTGAGATAGTTGCTTTTTGTTGTTTTGTCATTTTAGATTTTGAAATTACTTAAGGGGGATTGCAGAGCGATTCGCTTATGCTGACGTCTTGTTAAGTAGCTAGCCACACACACCTACTTGTACAAATGTTTAATAATAGACAAGAAGCAAAGGTACCAGAAATAACATCACAGTCCTAAATTCAATTCTCCGTGTCTGTTGTGTATAGATAAAAATAACTCTTACAATTATGCAGGAGATCTGTTCTGTGAAATCCAAGAGAATTTTAAAACTAGGTTAAACGTGCTGAAAAACCAAGCTATTATCTAACCAGAATAAAATTTAAAAAGGATGAGAATCATATACTGAATAACTATGCATAAGAGATGCAAGGATGATAGATTTCTTTGAAGAAGAATCTTATGATGAACGACCTGCTGTTTTAAAAAACACTTGGAAGAAATTAGGTAGGATATGAATAGAACAGTTCCAAGCTACAGAGTCTAAGTCTAGTTAAACAAGAATATATTGTATTACTGTCATGGCCCCAGGTACACAGCTGGCTTGCAGCCACTGCACACAAAGTAAGGAGAAGAGTCTTAGGAGAGCCCAAGGGGTCAAGCAAAGCCATTGGTCAGGAATAGCCAGGTTCAAAAGCTGGTCGTACATGGAACAAAGGGATGGCCAATGGGCATGGTCAGATTTTCGGGCAAGGGCCCGATATCCAGCAAAACAGATAAAGGTACAAATAGCACAGTGTCCGGATCAACAATTACTTGCTCTGACGGGTGGACTTAAAGAGGGCTCAAAGTTCAGGGCTTACAGCTGGGCTTGGTCTCTGTGTATGAGCCCTCACTTCCCTCCTCCGCACTGACATCTCATCCCTTAACAGCAGTCTGGACCGTTTGGACTAGGCTCAGCTTCCTCATCACTGGCCTCAGCATCAGCTGGCTGAGCTGCTCTCAAGCCTTAATCAAGAGGAGGCCGTCCTGTACTAAGAGCAGGCTGGTGTGCTGTCAGAGAGTCTTCCTCTTGATCAAGGGGGGTGGGTGGGCCAGATCTGGGCTGCAAGCAACTGAGTTGTTTTCTTGATCCAAATTAATTTTATAAAGGTTAGGTGCCACTTGTGTAGAAGTTCTAATAATGTTATCCTAACTTTCACTGAAGTGGGCCTCATTGCTGGTCTCCACCATATTGCTCCCTATTCTTCATCTGTGATAATTCTGGTGATCTATTGCCTCATAGCAGTTGAAAATCATCCACTCCATGAGGCTGAACTTTCTTACCATGCCAAAAGATATTGGTTTTTTTTTTTGTACAGTGGGTTATAGTTTACTTAAAAAAAAAAACAGAAAAAAAAACAGAAAATAACAATGGATTCTGGCTTTGTTGTACAATCCACACATATTAAATAGCTAAGAATCATTGCTCTAGGGGGGGATGACAAAAATTTAAAAATTAAACTTATACCTAAACATATTGCAGTATAGACTGTTGGCTTGATTTAATTATCAAGTTCTTCTGGTGTAATGGTCCTCGTTCATGAGACTCTACAGCTTATTATATAATCAAAGGTTTTATAGCACATTTTACATGTGAACTCTTAGAGATCAGAGTCTGTAGATTTCCCCCCCAAACAGACCTTCTTTTCCACAGCGTTTTGTTTGCTTAGAACTCAGTTCCTAGCATTGTAAAATTCATCTGGTAAATGTTTCATCCCTCTTTTGGACGGAAGAATAATTTGTGTATCATTTGTAACAAATTAGTTCTCTCTTCAGACATTTTGTGTTTTTACTCTTCTTTTTCTGAGTAGATTGAACCAGCCAAACTATCAGCCAAGTTGTGATTATATATAATAAAACATGCATTGAAAAAGGTAAACATTTTAATAATAAACAATATAGTCAGAAGAAGATATGTAGTCACATTATAAAATGTAAATACTGTATTATAATTAATAGCCTTAAGCAGAACATCAATTTCTACACACATCAAAACATTATAAAGTGAAGGTCTCTTACTCAAATAAAATTAGCTTGAGTTTCTTTCCACTGTTGGCCATCTAACTTTCTTTCTCCTTCGTGTTGTTGGGGGATGCACACTGATGGACACTACCTTCATTACTGATGATGGGGGGGGGGGAGGTTTACAGTATTTTTCTAGTAGTCAGAGACCCATGGAGTACAAGGGGTCCCACTCTTTATTTGATTTTGGTTCCTCATCATGCAGGTGATAAATCATTTGGAGGAAGCAAGCAAGCTGAAATACATTTTTGCACATTCATATATTTTAGTTAAGCTTCTATTCTATTCTATATTCGATTTATATCCCGCCCCAATTGCGAAGTGCGACTCTGGGTGGCTTACAAACATATCAATACAATATCATACAATATAAAAACATTCAGTAAATAATAACCATCTATACAATAAAACATCATAAGACATACTAAATATCCATCAATACAAAAAAGACACAAATTCCGGTACAGAATCATATGGGGAGAATTATACTTAGTTTAAGAATTAGCATAAAAATATTGACTACAATCTACCAGATACTAAATTTTTTAAAAAAATTTAAGGCTAAAAAATTAAAAGAGGTTAAAACAACAAGAGGCAAGAGGGTAGCTGTCTAATCAAATCAGCCACCCAACATGGGTTCTCCTTCATGTTGTTTGGGGATGCACACTGATAGGTTCTGTGCCTGCGCTGAATCCTGAGCGGAGCTGAAAAGCTAATTGGATAAGAGTTTTAAAATGTGGGACCGCCCACCATGCCCAACCCCTTCTGGCGCCATTTCGCACTCTCTCCTCAGTTTGCTTTTTTCCGCTGCGCGAGCAGGAGCCTGAAAAAAAAACCGGGAGTTTCTTAGCTGAGATTGTCTCAGAAATCTTCATTTTTTTCTAGCAATAATTTTTCTCGGACCAGGGGATTCACAATCCCTTGGTCCTCGCATGGCTGGGGGGCTCGCCCTCAGCCGCTGCTAATAAAAAATAAAAAAACATCTTCGCTGCAATCTCGTGTCGGGGCCTCCCGGCCGGGATAATTTTTTGCACTAGGCCATCTACTTCGGTGGATGGCCTCAGCAGCAGCCTTTAAGCAGTGTCCGTCCTGCAAAATAAAGTTTCCGAGCAAGGACGGACATGTGCGTTGCCTCCGCTGCCTGGGGGAACACCATCAGGTCCAGACCTGCGCGGTTTGCCGAGGCTTCTCGAAGACTGCATTGAAAAACCGCCAGTACCGTCTTCAAGCCTACCTGATGGAGGCCGCACTTGCACCGCCATCTTCCCCAGCTCCAGAGCACGCGGCTGCTTCTACATCCGCTCCTTCGACCTCCGCTCCTTCTTCGCGGCCATCGGCTGCAGAACTGTTCAAACGTAAGAAGGAGCAAGAGAAAAGGAAGAAGGATAAGAAAGAGAAGAAGAAGCGCCGAAGCTCTACATCTTCTCTTCCGTCGACCCCGAGGCCGGCTCCCTCTTCGCCGCCACATTCGCTAGCGTCTGTCCTGGTAGCAGCTCCGCCAACACCGGGTAGGATGTCGGTCGACGCTCCGGGCACCGCCACGCCGGAGAGGGCTCCCAGCCCACCGCCGCCTCCACCGGAGACTCCTCCGCCACCACCGCCGCGGAGGACCACCTCTCTTCTCGCCTCTTCTGTGGTTCCTGGCCCGGCTTCCGAGCCGTCGGTCCAGTTGAGCCTCATCGCCCCGCTCGTCGAGGCAATGGTGCAGAAGTTTGTCGTCCAGCTCCGGGTCCCTCAGCCACCACCACCGGCTTTCATGGAGGCTCCTATGCCCCCCGAACCAGCTCCGGAGGCACCACCACTCCGTGAGGAGGGCCCGGCTCTGAAGAGGCACCGCGTGGAGCAGGTGCAGTCGGAGGCCTCTCTCCCTCCGTACCAGCTGCCTTTGCCGGGGAGCGATGCGAGGACTGCCAGGCCGTACTGGTCGGACTCGGACCCCGAGGCCTTCCTACCACCGCCCAGCGTCTCGGAGCGGTCGGAAGGCTCCGACGACTCGTCGGACCAGGAGGAGGATCAGCCGCCGCCAGTTGCCGCCGCCAGGTCCCCTGACGACAACATTGGATCGGTCCGCGGTTCCCAGCCGGAGGACCAGAGGACCTACACGGCGCTGATCACCCGCCTCGGATCCACGCTCGGGATCAGGGCGGAGGCTCCCCTGGAAGAGTGTGAGGATGTGGTTTGCGCATGGCCGATCGGAGGGAGTTGGTCCCTGTCCACTTGGGCCTCCTCCCGAAGATCGCAAAGGCGGCCAAGGAAGTGTGGAAAAAGCCTGTGTCGTCCCACTCTGTGTCCAACAGAGTGGACTCCATGTACAAACTTCTCGACGACTCCAACTTCCTGCACATTCACCCGGCACCGAACTCCCGCGTGGTCAAGGGTTCCCAACACCGAACCCCGGTGAGCAGCACTCCCCTCCCGTCCACGCAGGAAGGGAAGAAGTTGGACGCACTGGGCAGGAGGTTTTATGCCAATGCCTCCCTGTCCTTCCGTGCGTCCAACTATGCGACGGATCCTACACTCGGATCTGCCGAGCCTGCATCTGACGGCCTGGCTTATCCGCCCGACCTAGCACGGATCCTTGAACTGTCAAGGAAGCCTTCCACGCGGAAGTCCTACGATGCCAAGTACCGTCGCTTCATGGACTTTCTGGCATCCAGCGACCGCACCGTAGACTCCGCATCCCTGCAGGATGTGATGTCCTACCTCCTGCACCTGGCCAAGTCAGGATCTGCACACTCATCCTTAAAGGTCCACTTGGCTGCGGTGGTGGCCAAGGCCCCACCTTCATCAGTATTGTCCTCCGCCTTCAGAGACAAGACTGTTAAAAGATTCCTCCAGGGACTGCGTAATGCCTACCCTCCGGTAAAGATACCACCCCCTCAGTGGTCTCTCACTGCTGTGCTCACCGCGCTCACGAAGGCGCCCTTTGAACCCATGGCTACAGTGGACATTAAGTTTGTTTCTTTCAAAACTGCCTTTCTCATAGCCATCACCTCTGTCCGGAGGGCAGGAGAACTAGCAGCCCTAAGGTCTGACCCTCCTTTCCTTAAATTCTACCCTGATAGGGTAGTATTGCACCCGGACCTGGCCTTTCTGCCCAAAGTCCTGACTGAATTTCACCTGGCCCAGTCCATCACGCTTCCAGCATTCTTCCTGAATCCTTCGTCTGCACAAGAGAGAGTGTGGCACTCGTTGGATGTCAGGAGGGCCTTGCTCTTCTACACACAAAGGACTGCGTCCTTCAGGAGAGCCAAACAACTGTTCGTGGCCTATGGTGGCAAGTCCAAGGGACAATCTCTGTCTGCCCAGAAACTCTCCAAGTGGATCTCAAGTACCATCTACCTGGCCTATGAGATGTCATCCCTGCCACCGCCTCCCCATGTCCGGGCACATTCCACCAGGACATTGGCTTCCTCCACTGCATTCCTAGAGGACATCCCGATGGAGGACATCTGCAAGGCCGCTACTTGGTCCAGGGCCTCTACCTTCATCACCCACTACCGGGTTGACACAAGGTCTGCTGCTGACGTCAGACGGGGCAGATCCATCCTGACGGCTGGTCTCCGATCCTCTTCGTTGATGACCACCCATCCATGATGCCTTCACACTCTCCTGCATCTCAGGACGCCGGCTGCCCACCATCCAAGTAAGTGAGCTTGTTAGTCACTCATCAGTGTGCATCCCCAAACAACACGAAGGAGAAGGACAGGTTGTACTTACCAGTAACTGTCGTTCTCCGAGTATGTTGTTTGGGGATTCACACAACCCAACCCTACCTCCCCTCAAGGCTGCTGGCCTGAGATGGCCTTATGCTTCGCGGGCAGCTCTACTATCAAACTGAGGAGAGAGCGCGAAATGGCGCCAGAAGGGGTTGGGCATGGTGGGCGGTCCCACATTTTAAAACTTTTATCCAATTAGCTTTTCAGCTCTGCTCAGGATTCAGTGCAGGCGCAGAACCCATCAGTGTGCATCCCCAAACAACCATCAGTGTGAATCCCCAAACAACATACTCGGAGAACAACAGTTACTGGTAAGTACAACCTGTCCTTCTCCTTTCTCTGCCACCTATTCAGGCGGAAATGGGCTATATTTATATGGATTTCTTCTATCAATAAATGGAATGTTATATCCTTGCAGTCCTAGCTTGTACCTGTCATCATCATACAGTACTATTGTTTACATTAATATGCTTGTGCTTTTGTTGTTCAGTTGCCCAGTCGATTCCGACCCTTTGCGATGACCCCATGGACCACCGTCCACCAGGCACTTCTGTCCTCCACCCTCCTCCTCAACTTGCTCAGCTCTGTGCCCATTGTGTCTACGATACTTGTGTAGTTTTATTTATTTATTTGTTTAGCGTATGGCATTTGTACACATTAAGTCAACATATAACAAGAAAGAAAATATATATAAACTATATAAATTAAACATTAATTTATAAACAAACATCTAAACAATTTATATATTCGATTGTACCAGGAGCTTGTGTAGTATTATAACTTGTGACTCATTCCAGTATCAATTTCCAAATGCTCCATTTTAATGCTAGCTCCTATCTGAACCAAAAAAAGAAGTAAAGAATAAAGAACAAGAATATATTCACTAGAGCACGAGTTCTCAAACTTTTGAAGCTGGGGGCCATTGGGTCACCCTCCCTCAGACAGCTTCAGGGGCTGGACAGCCATTTTGCCTTTCCTCCACCACATGGTACCTCCTGGTGTGGTGGAGGCAGTGGGGGGGTACATGAAATGGTGCTGTAGGCCGTATCCAGCCTGCGGGCCACAGGTTGAGAATTCCTGCACTAGAGTTTACTGCTTTCTAGTGGAATAATTAGAGTATTTTCATGCCAAAAAGTTACTTTTGACTTTTTTCCAAACATCTTTGATACTATAAACTAGTATGCTTACATTTGACAACATATTCTTTAAAAAGCTTACTTTCAGTACCTCTAATAAGAAAAAAAAACACCATTGTTCAGTTCCCCCCCACAGATCCCAGTAAGGCACTTATTAAATTTTGTTTATTATATCAAAACAACTTCTAGTGCAGCTTGCCTCCCAGCTGCAGCTAAATTTATCAACAGCTCTGCTGTGAGACTCAAAGTCAAAACAACATTTCAAATGCTTCTGTTTATAATTTCTGGGGAAAGTTAAGCTACTGGTAAAAAAAGCATGCAATTTTGAATGCTTTTTGCTAATAGAATCATTAACTTTGACATTTTCAGTCATACAGAATGAGACCATTGGATTGTGTCTGGATATTATCCAAATATGTATTATTTTTAAAACAAAGGCTGCAAAATATTATTTTCTACTAGTTAATGAGATGCGAAACCTATCAAGTAAAGGGCAGTTGGTTATTTGTGCTTTTATGAAGAAGTAACTTAAGTTTCCCAATCTTTGGGTTTGGACTTCAAATCCCAGAAGCCTAAGAAGTCAATTCCCCAAAGCACTGTTCAGCCATTGTACTGACTGAGGCTTCTGGGAATCGAAGTCCCCCCTGTGGGGCAGGTGTCTTTGGGCAAAGGTCTCCGTTGCTCAAAAGCCAGCTCTAGAGGGTCAGGGCTCATCTCCGTTTTCAGCCAGAGAGCCAGTAGTACAGTCTGCAGACAATGCCTGCAGGCATTTCAGTGAGCATTTGGCAGGCATGAATAGATGCAGAAGTGCACAGAACACTGTTACCTTTTCCACTGAAGAGGAACCTATTTATCTACTTGCCTATCTCTTGCTTTCAAACTGCTAGGTTGGCAGAAGCTAGGTCTCGAACTGTTGAACTGCCATCCTTCTGGTCATCAACCTCGGCATCCTAACCACTGCGCTACCGGAGCCCCTTCCCAATAAGTAAAGGGGAACAAATATTGTGAGAAGATTGCCATGTATTTCTACCAGTTGAAGATAATAACAGCAGTTGGGCCTGCATCAGAGTTATTGCCTTAACTCTTATCAGATATAGAATTGGGGGGGAGGGGGGAGAATGATTGATCAAGGTGCTGTCATAATGAATGAGAGATGGAAGGCAGTCTGATGAATAATTTATTAGACATTTCCTAAAGCTCTTTTGTTGATAACACCCATCATTTTTGTGTAAATCCTGTGATATACTGTAGGCACCCTCCTGCCCTCACCCAATGTGGGGTCAGCTAGCAAGTCCTCTTCAGTTTCCTCATTAATTGACTCCAGATGGTCTTGCTTGACACCCACTGAGATTATTAATTAAAGGGAATGGGGCTCTTGGAGTAACTGTGTGGGCTACTTCCATGGTGAGTGCTTAATGTAGGAAAGACTTCCACATCCACACCCTGGTCACTGAGTGCTGTTGTTGCTGTTAGAGGTGCTGCTACCATTCTTTTCGTCAATTATGACTCTAGCATTGCCTTTGTGTGCGTGCGCGCGCATATTGGCTGGTCCTGCATGTAATTTTGGTGGTGGTCATGGCACTGGGGTGTAAAATGAAGGTATGAGTCAGTTGCTTCCTGCAGGCTACCTTGCCCCAAGGGATGTGGAGATGTATGAGGACCCTATCCAGAGATCCTCTTGGTAGGTGTAACCCCATGCTTCCTCATCACCATAAACTTCCTGGACACTCAATGTCTCTTCTAGCTCCTTCTGGATGTGTCCTCAAGTACTTTTCTCCTCTCTGAGATCTCTCCTGCTGAGTAAAGGTATCCCTTATGGAACCCCACAATCTCTACCAAAGCTTCTTTTGTGGTCCCCAGCCAGAAGACATCCCTGCCCTCCTCATCCCTATTAAGTGGCTTCAATCTGCTGCGCCCTTTTCTATCTCCCAAGCTAGTCATCTTGCCTCGCTCCTGCCCCTTTTGCCCAGTGTTGGCTTAGTCCAAAGAGTTGGAGGACATTGGCTCGCCAAAGGTCCCAGTGGTGACCCTCAGACACTACATCACATCAGAATTGCTTTTCTTTTTATGTTCTCTTGTCTTACACACCTCTTCTTAGAAGCAACAATTGTAACTTCTCCCATATTTCTAAATATTTTAAAAATTTCATTCCATATCTTAAGAAATTATTTCAAAACATCATACAATTCTTGTTCATCAGCGTAACCTCCTAACAATTTAACTTTATTTTTCAATTTTGAAACCTCGTTTTGTCTTTAACTGTGCTTGATCTTCAATATGCATATTCCTTATCAACTTTTTTGTTTGTTTATTTTAAGGTCCACTCGTGCTCCATATTCCTTTATTTTGGACATTAATACCTCTATTTCATTCAGTGTTTCATTCATCGTCAAAACTATGTCACCTGCAAAAACTCTCAAAAGCTCTTTCTTAATTTTAATACATCTGAATCTCTCATCTTTCCTTATATTTTTGTTTAGAACCTCCAGTGCCAAAATAAACAGAAGTGGCAGCCTTGTCTTGTTCTTTTCTGGATTTTACAAGGTTTAGTTAATTCACCATTCACTATAATTCATGTTTTTTGTCTAGTATAACACCCATTTTGTGAAATTGTCTCCAAATCTTATCTCTTCTAGTACCTTAACCATAAAGTCCCAATTCAGGTTATCAGAAGCTTTCTCAGCATTTTCTCATTATGTTTCCTATAGTACTTGATGACGTCCAATCCTAACCTTTTCATTTCATGTCTTTTTGGTAAAAAGCCACATTGGTTTTCATGAATGATGTCCTGTAGGACCACTTGCAATCTTTGCACCGGAATGGTTGCAAACAGTTTATAATCATTATTTAGTAAAGAGATTTTAGACTGATGTTCTTAATCAAACTGTGGCCACGACTCCTTAGGTATTAATGTTATGCTAATATCACTCTCTGAGTCTGGTATTTTCCCTTCTTTTAATATCAAGTCCATTTTTCTAATTTGGTTACCAGAGATTTGTGTTTCACTTGGGGGGATCATATAGTATGTAAAGACCTACCCTTTTCATTTGAGACAATTGTATCTTGTCTACATGGTAGAATAATGGGATGGTGGATTGTAGATATTTTGTATCATACAAAACAGAGAAAAGGAAAGAATTTTGGAACTGTACTATATTTACCATTTCCTTTAGTTCGGGAGCAGTTTTTGAGTTCAACAGTTCCATTATCTTTTATAATATTTTTTCAAACAGACAAGTATGTACTGTAGGTAAGATTTGGTGATGTTTGGAAGTTCTAATCCTTCTTTTGAGGTTAGTAAGTAAACTGGTGATTTAGAGGTGTGGGATTTCTTGTTGAAAAAAATATAAATGTATTAATCAGCTTCTGCCAACTTACAAAATCATTTTGGGGAAATGTTGGCCACCAAATGAGAAGAGAGGACTCACTGGAGAAGGCTCTAATGCTGGAAAAGATTGAAGGCAAAAGGAGGAGGGGGCGGCAGAGGATGAGCTGGCTGGATGGGATTGTTGATGCAGTGGGCACAGATCTGGGCAGACTACAGAGGGTGGCAGATGACAGAAGGAGCCCGGTGTGTGCAGGGTGGTCCATGGGGCTGCAAAAGGTCAGACTTAGAATTGCCATAATTCTCTCCCACAAAACCGGGACAGAAATATACTTAACAAAAATGGGCGGGTTATCTACAAAATAGCCCTTTTAAAACCAAACATAGTATAATGACAGCTATAAAACACTTTCACATTAAATATATCAATACATAAATAAATGTATTTACAACAGTTAATTCTTACTGTAAGATGATCTGTTGTACTTCTGAGAAGTCGCATCACGGTCAACTCTTAACATCCTCATTTCCAGGAAGCACACTGTTCACACTTGTCAGGCAGTGGTATGAGGTGAGGATGTTAAGATTTCTCCCCAGGTATACTCCAACTCCAATGTGGCAGGAAATTGCTCGTTTGATGGCAAGATTCCAAATTTATTTTAATGATGTGTAATAATACACAATCAGTAAGTTTTAAAAATCCAGGACTTTAACATGATTTATATTGAACTGGCCAGGACAATTTCTCTGACCTTGAATCTGGGACAATCCAGTTTTCCGGGACGTATGGCAATCTTAGTAAGACTTGACTATGCGACTGATCAACAACAACAATGGAATATTTCTGTAATTAAAAAAAAACTCTAGGAAGTATTTTTCCTAGCCATCTAATGTTGATAATTGGATGATTTAAATTTATTCAGATTTGTAAACAGTCAAACCTCTCATAAAGAGTGCCTCACTTAAAGAGTAACTCGCTTAAAGAGCAGAATTTTCTCTGAATGTTCAGTTCGCTTAACAAATAAAACCAACCAAAAACTCGCTTAACAAATAAATTGGGGTTCGCAATCCCCCCCCGCCAGAAGTCACAATTGGTCACTTTCAATGGTGTTTTGCTTTAAGAGCAAACTCGTTTACAGAGCGATCCTGTGAAACACATTATGTTCTTTAAGCGAGGTACCACTGTTTGAGGTCCCTATCCTTCTCAGGGAAGGAACTTTATTCTTTAATTAAGTAAAACACAATCTGGCCTCTCTTTTGGCCCAGTATCTCAATGGTGGAACTGCAGTGGCTCAGTGGTTAAGAAGCTCGCCTTGTTAGCTGGAAGGTCAGCAAGTTGGCAGTTCAAAATCCAAGCACCGCATGACAGAATGAGCTCCTTTCTCTGTCCCAACTCCTGCTAACCTAGCAGTTCAAGAGCAAGAAACTGCACGTAGATAAATAGGGACCATTTTGGTGGGAAAAGATCTTGGGGACATGAAAGGAGCCTCATTCAGGCATCCCCTGCGTGGAGTTCCTCCTGCAAAAATCCTTTCAACCCAGAAGGCACCTTTGTGTGCTTCTGGCACAATGTTTTTTTTTTAAAAAATCTCAGTGGTTCTCTCAAGACTTTCACAGTGGGAAGCAACTTCCCCCAGAGCAGTGGAGTCTTTCATTCAACAGATGCAATTTCTGGGGCCCTTAGATGTTGACACAAGTGTGGACAATCATGGTCTTAGTCTCTAGGTTGCACTGGGAACCTTCTCTGTGGGCACCCGTGCATCACCTCAGCACAGAGTTTGCCCCGCCCCCCTGCCCAGCAGCCCAATGGGAGCGCTTCCTCCTTCACCCAGCACAGAGTTCATCCTACCCCTCTGCCCAGCAGCCCACAATGGAGCACTTCCTCCCTACCCCTAGCACAGAGTTCGCTCTGCCCAGCAGCCCAGTGGGAGCATTTCCTTCCTCCCCTGTTGCAGTGTTGGCACTTTGCAATACATAAGTGGGTTTTGAGTTGCTGTTTGGAGACTTGGTCTCTAAAAGGTTCACCATCACTGCTATATATTAAGATTACATTTTAGACATGTGTAAAGACTTCATCTGAAAAACACACAGAAGCATCACTGAATGAGAGAGTATGTCATTCTGTTTCTCAATGTCATAATAATTCAGATGTGCTTCCATACAGTTACTATGCAATTTAAAGTTATATCTGGGAAACCTTCTGCATTTGTGAGGCTATTGGAGTTCTATCCTTTTATTAGTTCTCATATTTGAAGACAAAGCGTGGCTTGAATTGGGATGTGCTATTTTTAATGTAGGCGCATTGGGGTCATTTACAGGTTGTGAATGTCAAGTGGGTAGAAGAAATCAACTGCAGGTGCAGGTTTTCTCCATCCTTGCTGAAATCCCATTACAGTTTCCAATTTTACTATTTGTGAATAAATCAAGCATGCCCTATGCACCACAGGTATCTTGAGTCTCCAAATCCTCCATTGCTGGGCATGAGGTGACAGTTTGCACATAACATGTCTCAATAGCATCCATATTGTGTCCTGGAAATTGTACATTAACTACATCAGAGTGGTTGTGTAGAGAGGCTTTCTTTGTCTGCAGAAATCACTAGCCCTGAGGAAAAAGTAGCAGAAACAGCAGCAGCTGTGGCTCCTCCCTACATACACACACTACGGACTTTATGCCACAGATACAGCATGGGGCCTACAGCCGTGTGTGGTAGCCAGGATGATAGGCAAGTATGAAGCATTCCCACTGCATCCCACAGACCTCCGCCAGCTGTCCTCTGGTAAGTATATTGGTTACTATGGACCAGGCATGTTAATGGGGTGAAGGTGGGGAAGAGGAACATAAATAACTGATGAAAGGTTCTGTTGAGACCAGAATGAATTCAGAAATTAAGGGCAACAGTAGGTGGATGTGGGAGTGTTTGTAAAGAGAGTTAAGGTAGATATAAGGTACATGATTTGAGGTGGAGTCTGGAATAAGAGGGAAGATGTCATGTACCTGAAGGAATCAGGAATGGTGGAGAACTAGATGCTGAGGTTTGCAGTCTGTTGTGTGAAGTTGGCACGGGTCAATTTTTCTTATCTTTTCAGGTACAGAAGAAAAAAGTAACACAGCCCATTCAGATGTTGGAGATCGGGACCAAGGTAAATGTGTGGGATGAATGGCAGGTGTAGTATGTTAGCATGATCCTATGAGAAGATTGTTGTGTCATCTGCTATGCGTTAATATGATTATTTGATGTGTGGGAGGGAGCAGCTGAGGAATGTAAGACCAAAGGCAGCAGAGACACTCAGCCCTCTCACTCCTTCCTTGTGGGGAGGTTTTCCCGGCTGTGAAACCTCTATGGATTTTTCTGTGGAACAATTAGCATGAATCAGCTCCTTCTAACACCTGGCAGCCTCTAACACAATGGTTCCCAACCTTGGGGTCCCAGATATTTTTGGAATGCAGCTCCCAGAAATCATCACAATTGGATGTGCCAGCCAAGATTTCTGGGAGCTGTAGTTGAAGAACATCTGGGGCCTTAAGGTTAGGAACTGCTACTCTAAAAGATGAATGATTGCTACCCTGTGATGGAGTTAGATGGGCTGCTTGTATAAAGTACCAAATATACTTGAATATAAGCCGAGGTTTTTTAGCCCCCAAAATGAGACCCCCAAAAGGGAACACAGCTTATACTTGGGTCAACCACCACGAGGGTTCCAAGACTGTGCCGGATGGAGATGTGCCAACAATTTGATTAATTTTACCTTGTTCTCATGTATTTTGATTATTGAAACTCACTAGGAGCTGCTACAATTCCCACCTTAGGCTTAAACTTGGGTCAATCTATTTTCCTGGTTTTTCAGGTCAAAATTAGGTACCTCAGGATATATTTGGGTTGGCTTATACTCAAGTATGTACAGTACTTTCAGAACAAGGAATTCAGCACCAGTGCAAATACGACAACACTTACTATAAGCCAAGTAGTGTAAATTCTGCTTCACTGATAAAGAATGTCAATGAAAATAATGGTTTTTTTACTCCATCTATAGTTGCTGCTGCTTCATGAGCCTCTAAAGGGTGGGAGTCTAAAACAAAAGCTTTAAAGACTGTTAAGTAGCAACATTTTCTGTTGTTGAATAAACGACATACTCAGTTAAGAATAATGGTGACTAGAAGTGGTTCCATATAGCTTTATGGTGACTGGAAGCACTCTGCACATAATTGTCTACAAAGTAAGTGTGTAGTGGAAAGAGGAACCAAAAGCATTGTTGTAAAAATGCTGACAGGTGGTGCACGCATTTGCTATGACAGAAATAATAGTAACGGTGGTTGTTGTTGTTTTTTATTCCTGTAGAGCCAGCAGCCTTGGAGAAGGAGCCAAGCTCACCAGGATCCGACCTTCTTTTTATGAAATACCCTGGAAACTCTAGGACGTCTCAGAGGAGATAAGGCCTGTTCCTTTTAAATAAAGATCCAGTACTGTGAAAAGGCAATGCAGATTTGTGCAAGACACATTTAAATATTTTTTTCCAATTTCCTTGTTGTTTGTTTTTCTTTTAATGCTTCTCATTCTGTATTTTAAAAAAAATAAATGGGATTTGTAAAAAAATAATAATAATTCCAGTTTAACAGATGATCATTGCTACACAATGCCTCTGTCTTTGGAAGTAGTGCAGCAACTGCATTCCACCCACTGCTGGCTCTGCCATTTTCTCTTTGTACCAAAGCTGACCCTTGGCTACAATAGAGGTTTTGACAATCTGGTCTTTCTGCATTGCAAGTGGAAAGAAGCAGACAAGTGTTAATCTCCTGAATACATTGAATACCATGTGCTTACTGGCAGGGATGCCTCCTGTGCCAACCCATCAGCAGTCCTGCTGGTCCCATCTGCTGTGTCCCCTTTCCAGAGCTCTCCCCATTCCCTGCTTCCATATTTAGAAGCAAGGAGAAATGTTTACCTTTTCATGTGATTAAGAAGATAATTGGGTTTCCCCATACGACTTCAGCTCCAGAGCAAACCCCCAATTGCATGCTGGGAGAGAGCATTTAGCACTACTTCCATAGCATTTCTTCCGTTAACGTCTCCTCCTTGGGAAATGACTGGTGTCTGTCTTATGTTTGCTCGTTTGGCCCCACAAGGGCACAACCTTGTCGCCATGTGGGATTTTATTTAATTTCCCAAATAGGAACTCAGGAGGGCAAAATGTTGAACCTTGCCAGTGAAAAGGCCCTGGGGCTGTTGAGGAAGAATCAGGGTTGCCCAAGTAGCGAGTCATATGGGCTTGCTGTGAAGGCTCCCCAACCTCGGGGGGGGGGGGGAGGTCTGTTGGCTGCACCGCATAGGGTCTGGTAGTCAATATCTAATAGTCTTTCCTAAATGATCTAAAGATCTAATGTATTAATATTACCGTTCCTTGTTGTCTTAATCGTTGTGTTATCAGTGGCACTTGTAGTGCCGTTGTAATGCCAATAAAGGTTTTTTGGATGTGAATTTTATTATGTTTGGTTCCCACCTATTTGGTGGAATACTAATAGTAACTGGGCTGCTGCTGGTTTAGAAAATAGCATAGGGGGGGGGGGGAATTAAACATCTCCCAGTACTCTTGTTCCCATTCAGTCCTCCTGACAAGCAGTTTTCCGGGATCTTCTGCATTTTGCAGTTGGGTCCCTAATAAGAAGAAAGAAATTGACACCTTTTTACAATCATCCTTTACAGTACACTGACTAACAGATAACCACTTCGTACCTTTGCCTTTAGGGTTATGACATTCAGCACCATTAAGTTTATCACAGCCAATTAGAACCATTCATTGATCGCAAAGCATGATGAGGAGACTGTCCACTTAGTGCCACACTTTTGCTGCATAAAGATGTGCAAGAAATTGTTCTTGAGATTCTCATGATTGGAGAGATGTTTAAAAACGATCTCAATGGAAAGTGCTAAGATGCATTGAGGGAAGGCATGATTTATACTACAGTTAAAGTACCGTATAATTGGTGTGCGCCTCTAAAACTTCCAAATAACAGTGCTTGCAATGTATGCCTATTTATAGATCCAGAATATGCCAATGAGGCTTATCCCTATTGAACAGTTTGCTTCCATGCTGAAAAGTGGGCAGAAAATATTTTAAAATACTCTGAGAGAGTCAAAGTTTTGTCAAAGTACTATGTAGTATTGGGGTTGAAAACTGGTTTGGGGAAATGTTAATCCTTTGGGGTGAGACTTCCCATTTTGAACTTGGGAGAAGACTTAAGTCTTGGTAAAAATAAAGGTCCATTTCCAATTCAGTGAACTAAGAACATGTGACTGATCTCACAGGCAGTGTGAGACTAGGCATGTGATGAAGAACCTGCCAGAGCATGGGAAATAATTGTCTTTCTTCTCTATGTTTGCTAAACAGAATAACTCTTCTAATATCAAACAACTTAAGCCATGAGTTCTCAACCTTTTAAAGCCGGGGGCCGGGTCATGCTTCCTCAGAAAGCTTTGGGGACTGGATGGCCATTTTGCCCTTCTTCCACCACACAGCACTGCTGGGTGTGGTGGAGGTAGTTGGGGGGGGGGGACACATGAAATGGTGCCGTGGGCCACAGGTTGAGAATCTCTGACTTAAGCATTGTAAATTGTAGTAGCTGGAATTGTGGTGGATAGCCAGATCGTTTGTCAACTTAACATTGTGACGTAGGTCCAATGAAGAGAAGAAGTAGATAATTTAGATGTAAAAAAGACCATTCCTTGCTCCCGCAACTTTTCCAAGAAAGAGGCAGGCCAAAGCAGGCAAAGGGCAGAGCTCTGTGCTGGGAATTTACAATGTCATGCTGGACTTTAAGATTAAATGTTCTTATTGTATCATTCCTACTGGTTACTGCCACTGAGAACAAGTAAATTACTATTGTATGTTGTAGCTATTAGTGTGTGCAGTTTAAAGTATGATAATTTTTTTGATTAAAGCTTTGGGCAAATCAGCGCTGTCCTTAATTAGGACCAAATTCCTGCCATATTCCAATTACAGAGGTAGGGTCAGAATAGTATATAATCTAAATTACCTGGCACTCTCCATGGAAAACAATAGTATATTAAAATACCAAAACATGTCCAAGATATAATACCCTCACATGAAAGTTAGTCAACATGCAAACATACTCATTGCATTAGCTTGGGTGGGCGGGCTGAGGATTGGAGTACGTACCCCAGAATTCCTTAGCCACTTTTTGGTCTCCTTTTTTGATCCTGCAAAGCTTTCAGTGCACTTGTTTTGTTGTTCAGTTGCACAGTCAATTCCGACCCTTTGCGACCCACTCAGCTCTGTGCCCATTGCATCTACAGTACCATCTAGGCATCTCATTATTGGCCTCCTCCTCCTCCTTTTGCCCTCCACCCTTCCCAACATCAAGGCTTTCTCGAGCAAATCCTCTCTTCTCATTTGATGTCCAAAGTACTTTAGCTTCATCTTTACTATTTGACCTTCTAAGGAGCAGTCAGGGTTGATTTCCTCTAAGATCAACCTATTTGTTCTCCTCGCTGTCCATTTTAAGGAGCCATGTTATCTGCTGAAACAGATAACATCTTTGTAGATTTTTATGAAACGGTTGTTGATGTTTTTATGTTTCTAGTCCTCCCCCCCTTTTTTTTTTTTTTTTTTTTTTTGCAATTTGGTTAATTTGTTTCTAGCTTTTTGGGGGGGACATTTTCTTTGCCCCACTTATATGCTTTAGTTTTTTCTTATCTACTTTTTTCTTATTTATACATCCAAGCAATAAAAATAATGTGTACTCTTTACTCTGCTGTGAAACACATTCAAAAACTGCTCGCAACATTAAAATGCAAGCACAACACATTGTTGAAATGAATAAATATAGAATAATGTGCAACTTGAGACCATTTGAAGCTATGTTTAGTGAAAGTGGTAGAACCTAGGGAAAAGAAAATTAAAAACTGGAGACTGAATCCCAGCCTATTTAAACAAGGTACTGGAGAAATATCAAGGGGGGAAAGTGAATATTCAACTTTTCTGTAAAGAAAATGTGGCACCCCATAAACATAAAAAAGACAAATAAAGAGGATCGGTTTAAAAAAAAAAAGGATTCCAACTGAAAAGAGAAGCAAAAAGAGAAGCTTTAATTAAATGCACCTAGCCAAAAAACAAACAAACCCTAAAACTAAAAGCAGTTAGAATACAAACACAAAATTCTTTAATTAGCATCTCTCAAAATTTGAAAATAACAATTAGCACATTGACCAAGAGCACACAAAAAGTACAAATAATTTTTTAAAAAACCAAAAGCACTATAGGTAAAATAACAACTTCTTTTAAAGACAAATTTAAAAACTGAAGTTTTCTATAAAAATATACAAATCAGAGTTGAAACGGATTTGGTACTAACATTATTTTATTGTTCCTTTTCTACTTTTTATTTAAATAGTTCATCGTCTGTACCTCAGATCTTTCCTGTTCTTGTGTTTGCAGAGAGAATAAGCAAAGCGATCACACTTATATACTGCCAGTAGCACTTAGTGCACGCTCTGAGGGGTTCACAAGTTAAGTAGCATTCTTCCCCCCCCCCCCCCCCGGCAAAAAAAACAAAAAACACCTGCTGGGAGAATAGCGCTTCCCCAGTGTTTGCTTCCTTTTATCTAGCCTTCTTGGCTGTTTGTATTGGCTGACAGATGGTAGCCCCATGTACACTCATCTAATTTGCCACCTAAATCATATACAGTAGTTGAAATTTTAAAAAATAGAAACCTGCTATAAAACATTTCAAATCAATTAAATTAGTTGAACCAGTTGGAGGATATTTTTTGTTTGTTTATGACATGTATGCACCTTACAATTTAGTGACAAGCTTTACTTGTCAAGTAGCTATGGAAATCCAGGCAGAGCAGCCCAAATCCTCAGAATTGCACCCAACTTAAAAGCATATAGCACTAATAATAAATATAACAAACCAACAAACAGGCAACAATTAATGACTTTTTAAAAAAAAAACTCTAACTTGACAGCCCTATTAGAGGAGACTGTGTTTTTAAAACCTTAAAAAGCTCTGTTTTTTTAATAATTTTGTCAGAAATTATTTGGGTTGAAAGGATTTTTGCGGAAGAAACTCCGCTCAGTTAAAATCCTGGAGGGAAAGGGCCTCTTGGATTTCTGGATGAAAGCCATTCCAGATAGGGAGGTACTGTATATAAATCTATTAAATTAAATTTCAGAGCAGAGGAGCCACCACCGAAAAAGCAGGGTTCTTCCTCAAAACTCTTGTCACCTTACTCAGGGTAGCAATTCTCAATATCAAGGCCTGTGAAGATGGGCAGAGACTCTATGGGAGAGATGCTCTTCCATGCCACAATTATAGAGTACTGTACAACGAAAAGGATAAACAGACAGTCCACAAGGTAACAGTAGAAATGTCCAGTAAAGCGTTCCCTGAAGCAATTGAAATTCTTTACTTAAAGACACATTACTAATCTGGTAGCATTGATGTGTAGTTATAGCTCCACCAGTCTGCCCGTTTTTGTGCCATCCCAATTTCCTATTTAACGATGAAGTAAAAATAAAAATAAATTATGTAAGAGACTAAATATAGCAAAAAAGACTTCTCTAGCTGCATAAACTGATAAGCCTCAAGGATCTTAAATTTAAAATGGAAGAGGTAAAGATGAATTGCCTACAAATGACACAAACATTGAGTTTGGTCAATGTGCTATTAAAGAAATCTGGATCAGAATAATCCCCCAGAAATTCAACGAGCTACCAGTATATTTCTCCCTGGCTCAGAAAGCCAGAAGGCAAACCTCCCAGATTTTTCAGTTTGGCTCAAAACCAGAAACCAAAATAGCTTGAGACACAGAGTTGAGACTAAACATCTTCTATGCTCCCCAACGAACTTCGGCTCTCATCCGGCCCGGCCCGGAGAGTGAGCCCAGCTGCTGCGCGGCGCGGGCGGGCGGCTTCAAGACCTGCCGCCCCCCCAATGGACATCTGGAGCTGAGAGGACTAGTTCGAGATTTATTTATTTATTTACTCATTTTAAATGTATTGTTCTATAATAATTATGATGTGTCTTTAATGACCTGAAATTGGATAATTTGTAACTATGATTGGGGATTTGGTGATTTTGATTTGTAATTGTAACTGGGGGTTGGGGACGGTAAAGATATTTTTATTGTATTAATGGATATTATGTTGACTGAATGTTTTTATATTGTATTGATATGTCTGTAACCCGCCCAGAGTCGCATTGCGTGATTTGGGCGGGATATAAATCGAATATAGAATAGAAGAATAGAATAGAATATATAGACCTCTGCGCCAATCAAATCAATATTGGCAACGGATGAAGTCCGCCTAGCTAATACATGGTTACAACTAATCTGCTGAAGACAATGCAGTATCCAGAGACTTTTAATTCACATATGGATGCAGCGCACCAAAGCAAATCTGTAAAGAGTATCAAAAGGCTTGAAAAGATAACAAGGCAAAATACTGGTTTCTGCAGACGACTAATTCTGCTCTGGGTATATGCCAAAACAGATGCTTTTGATTTACACTAGATTATACAATTCCACTTTCAATTTAAACTCTTGACCTCTGAGGGTTTCAGCGGCACAATTAGAAATAGCTAGAGCAGTTCTCAACCTTTTAAAGCCAGGGGCCATTGGGTCATGCTCCCCCAGGCAGCTTCGAGGGCCGGATGGCCATTTTGCCCTTCCTCCACCACATCGCACTTCCTGGTGTGGTGGAGGTGGTGGGCCCCCCACATGAAATGGTGCTGTGGTCTGCATCCGGACCACAGGCTGCAGGTTGAGAATCCTTGAGCTAGAAGATGAAAAACACTAACATAAATTTAAATAATACAGTACAACAACACAGGATCTACTGCACTGGTTAAAACATTAGGACATTCTTTTTCTTTTTCTTCTTTTTCTTCTTTTTCTTCTTCTTCTTCTTCTTCTTGTGCCATATCGGATTCCAAATATTGGTGATCCTTATGGTGATCAGCCATGAAGACTGTCCTGAGAATATAATGCAGTGGCCTTTCATCTGCCTTCCACATCGCAGCATGACACCCCTAGTTCCACTGATCCATTTCCATGAGTCACTTTCTGGTCCTGAGCCCTTTTGACATGCAAAGTCCTCCTCCTCAGCCCCAGGCCTGGACTGATGAAGCTGCTGCCCTCCATCAAGATGGATTCAAGTGGGATTTAATCCACTTGGGAACCATCACCCTTCCCTGTGGACTTTGGCAAGGCCGCTAGTCCTCAGGGTTGTCAAATTAGTTATAAGTTTAGGGTAACAAAAGGAATAGAGATGAAGAGGCAAATTCATTGAAACGTGCTTGCCATTTATTTTATTTATGAACTATGAAACCATACACAGTGTTGTATGAAGTTTTGACAAGATAAGGTCCGAAAACAAATGTGCTTAAATGTATTGTCTGATGTCAGACACTCCATTGCTCCCAGACATGCAGAGCCACAATAGAAGAAGAAAATTTTAATTGGCAAAAATCTAATTAATTAGTTGTGCATTTCTCTTTCTTTTTCTTTCAAGCACATCTATTGTTTGAGAATTATAATTTACTTTTAATTAAGAAACAATAGACCTTTGGGCTACTCAAACGATGATAATTTGAACTCAATTTATAAAAGAAAGTTTATCATATCATGATTTTTAAAAAGAATATAAAACCCAGAATTAATATTTCAAAATGCAAACAGTAAGTTCCCTAGCTAAAAATTCATATAGGGGAGCTCACATTTTTGGCCATTTTGTTCTTCAAAAAGACTGTTGTTAAGGAGCACTTGAAGATTCTTTGGTGATCCCTTAATGCACACAGTATTTTTGATTAGGAAGAACTACTTTGTCTAGGTTTATCTTCTCCTGCTTTTACTGACATACCACATTACTGTATAAACTGTAAAGGCAGGGTGTTCTTAGTTTCTAAGGATAGCACGTAGAGAAAGGTGGTTTTTCAATTGCGATACATTAACTTTCTTGTCCTAGTATGAGGACACTCGGTCAGGAGAAAGAAACTTCAGAATGAATTCACCAAAAGGTGGCTTTGTTTTGGCAGTTTCACATCTGGCCTAGACACAGAGGTAGAAAAAGCTTTCTTGTCAAGTCCGTATGCAATATGAAGAAATATATTTCAAAACTTTGCTGGAATATATATTACGGACTCTGGAAATAAACATATTAGGTAAACTGAATTCTTGCATATTTATTAGGCTGGAAATACTAACTAAATCACTGAATAAACCCTAGCACAACACCTCTAGAAATATTTTATTGCATACTGATGAAACACTGATATAATTAGTTGAAAAATAATGCATAATTTGGCAAGTATGTTCTTGGGAGAAAAGATATAGCAGTGTGTAGCCAAAATCTGTATGATTCCACTGGAAATTAAATCTCCCTGAGTGAATGTTTAAATCAATGGGCAAAGAAAAAATCAGCTAGGGAAAAGTGGAAGCCGGAGTATTTTTTGTTTTTGTTAATTGACATTAAAATAACTTTACTTTTAAATGTTTACATGGTAGTATCTGACAACTGGAAGAAAAATAATACACAGATGCTCGCATAATACTTAGAAAAATGATGGCTTGAAGTATGTGTGTGTAAATGTGTGTGTGTGTGTGAGAGAGAGAGAAATATCACCACTTTGGAAAAAAGAGCAACAATTGGTTTAAGATATGATGAATACAATATGCTAAAAAAAAAAACCCTGCAAGCTATCTTGTCTGGTTACATTCATGATGCAATAGGGGAAAATGATGTTCTCAACATTTAATCACAGCAATAAGGTTGTGTGAAGACCCCTCAGTTGAAATCTTGGCTGAAAAATCTCTTTATATGCTTGAGTTCTGGTGTGAAAACAAGATATCTTTGGTTAGATTAAGAGAGAAATTAAATTATATAGATGTCAGAAAACGACATCTTTTTCCTAATGTTCTCAAAGCTCGGTGAGGTAGTAGTTTCAAATAGGCCTCAGAAAAAATCCTTTGTCTTTTCTGAGCCTCAAGGCTGTGTCACAGGCTGCCTGTTTTTCAATATTTCTTATCTTTCTAGCTGGCCTAGCTAGCAGAGCTTAGAGTGTTATGTCTTTACATAAATGTAAACAACTATTGTTTTGAGAAAGTTATTCTCTGTTGTTCTCTGTTACCTGATTGGCTAAGAGTAACCCACCTGATTGCAGATTCTCCATTTTGCAGAGAAGTGAGTTAGTTTGTTTCTGCCTCACCATGGATTAAGACCTGTTTTGATTTAAGAGTTTGTTTCTGTTTCCCAATAGCTTAAGACCCTGGACTGTTTGCTGGTATGATTTTACCATTATTACCTAAAAGATCTTGGACTGTTTACTGGACTGATCTTATGTTTATGACTTTTTGGTCTATGCTTTTCCATGGACTTTCTTACATGAACCTGAGGAATAAAACAGCTGTTTCTCTTTGAAGATTGTTGTTTTTCTTATCACACACACACACCAACGCTACGCTACCAGAAGCTTCCCTTGTTCTGCTCATTAAGTTCCTTTTAAAAGCGGCCCAGGTCTCTCAGAGTTGGAAGGTAAGGGTTAAATATGTTCTAGAAATGAGCACATGCTCAGGAGCATGAGGGGGGGTGGGGTTACAGAGACGCCTGGAGTGCCGACAATAGAAAAGTCTCCATTTCACAGCATGAGTTTCCCCCTTATTTTGGATTCAGCAAATTTGTACTATGGCTTGAATCAGAGTTCAGTCAAATCAAAATTGAAGCACTGAAATTAATGGAACTTAGCTACGACTAAATTATTGCTGGACAATAATGAATTTGTACTGGTTGTTATTGTTACAATGCCATCTAGTCATCTCCGACATATGACAACCCTATAACTGAGAGGTTTCCTTTTCTCAACAACCCTGCTCAGCTCTTGTAAATTCAAGTTTGTGATTTCCTTTAGGAAAAGAATCCCTCTAGTGTTTGGTCTTCTTCTTTTCCTGCTGCCATCAACATTTCCCAGCATTATTGTCTTTTCAAGAGAATTATGTGCCCAAAGAAGACAGTCTCAGTTTCATCATTTTTGCCACCAGAGACCGTTCAGGACTGGTGTGTTCTAGGACCCACTTGTTTGTTTTTCTGGTAGTCCAAGGAATCCACAAAGTTCTCCTTCAGTGCCATATTTCAAATCATTTTTTTCTGTCAGCTTTTTTACTGGTCAGCTTTTACACATGTATATGGTGATCAGGAATACATGAGTGTGGATTATTTTTGATCTTGGTCTCCAATGACGCATCCTTACATTTGATGATCTTTTTAAATTCCTTTATTGCTGCCTTTTGCAGTCTCCTGATTTCCTGGTCACCATTTGGATCGATGGTTGAACCTAGGTATATACAGTCTTGCACAATTTAAATATCTTCATTGTCATTGTTAAAATTGTGCAGTTCTTCCACAGTCATGTTTGTCTTCTTAATGTTCAACTGCAGTTTTGCATTGGCACTTCTTTCTCTTTGATTAAAAGTCATTGTTGTTTTCTGCCAATAACATGGTGTCATCTGCACATCTTAAATTATTGAAGTTTTTCCTTACCAGTTTTCAATACCCTTTCATCTGACTCTTGTCTGGCTTTCTATATGATATGTTCTGTGTACAGAGTGAACAGCTAGGGGTTAAAATGCATCCTTGTCTAACCATTTTGTCTCTGTGTATTCTGTCCTAATGGTAGCTTCTTATCCATAATATAGGTTTACACATCAGGACAATCAATGCCGAGGCATCCAGTACTTTCTGAACTACTGATAGTTTCTCATGATCCACACAGTCAAAGGCTTAACTGTCATCTGTAAGTTAGCAAAAAACTGTAGTCTATAAAGCACAGGCTGGTCTTCTGAAATTCTTTGGAATGCTTTAGTATCCAGTGAATATCTGCGATATAATTTTGGGTGCCTCTTCCTTTTTGGAATTCAGTTTGGACATTTGGCTTTTGTCACTCTCTATAAGGTAAAAGCCTTTGTTAAGATATCTTGATTATCACCTTACTTGCCTCAGAAATTAAAGCAATGGTCCAGTAGTTACTCCTTGGCATTTCCTTTCTTGGAGAATGGAATGTATATTTAAAATTGGGCCATTGTTTTGTTTTCCACATTTGATAGCACATTCTTGTTAGGAATTTGACAGATTCAGTCACTGGTATGAAATAATTCTATTGGTATCCTATTTGTCCCCTGGTGATTTATTTCTATCCAATGCTTTCAGAGCAACTTTCACCTTAGTTTTTAGCACTGCTGGTTCTTCATCATAGGATTCCTCTTCAAAGGAGTTTGTCATCCTTTTCTCTCTTCTTTGTAGGTCTTCAAAATACAATATCTACCTTTCTTTATTTTTCCTGGTCATATAGTGTTCTTTTGTGTTGGCCATTTAGTATTCTTAATCTAAGTTTAGGTTTCCCTTTGATAGCTTGGATATTCTGGAAGAGATGTTCTTGTTTTTCCTCTTTCACTGTTCTTCTCTTTTTCTTTTTGCACTGGTTATTGTAATAGTTCTCTTTGTCTCTGCATGCCAGTTGCTGAAAGACAAGTTTCTATCCCCCCTCCCCTTTTACTACAGGAATTGCATTCTTCCTTAAAATATTTCTGGCTTCAACACACAGTTCTTCTGGTATACAGCCAGTTGAGTTTAGTAATGCAAATTTTAAATTCATCAGGAATGTTGTTTAAATTATATTTTGGAGCTACTCTTCTTTTAGAGTTATTTTCAACTTTACTCTAACACTGGATATTAACAGTTCATGCCGCTGATATTAACATTCAGAGCCACAACCTGCTCCTGGTTTTAGACTGGCAGAAAGTAAACAGCCTCTCCATCTTCTTCCAGTTACATAGTGTGTGTATATATATATACATAGTGTGTGTATATATATATACATAGTGTGTGTATATATATATATACATAGTGTGTGTGTGTGTGTGTATGTATATATATATATATATATATATATATATATATATATATATATATATATATATATATATATATATATATATATATATATATATATATATATATATATATATATATATATATATATATATATATATATATATATATATATATATATACACACACACACACACACACACAATATATATTTGTATGGACTCATTGGGTGATGTCCATGTGTTCAGCCTTCTGTTCAGGTGTTTGAAGCATGTATTTGCAATAAACAGATTGTTGACCTTGCAGAACTGTATGAGACATTATCTTCCTTCTTTACTGATGACTAGTCCAAATTTTCAAACCACATTTGGTTCTGCTTTGTTCCTTATTTTTGCACTCTAACCACCTATATTTATAAGCATATCTTGTTTTTTGATCTGTTTCCTTCTGGATGTATGCTTTAAAACTTTAAATTTCCTCTTCTTCACCATCTGTATTGGAGTATAGGTTTGAATGATGGAAATACAGTCAAACCTCGCATAAAGAGTGCCTTACTTAGAGAGTAACTCCCTTAAAGAGCAGAATTTTATCTGAATGTTCGCTTCGCTTAACAAATAAAACCAACCAAAAACTCGCTTAACAAATAAATTAGGGTTTGCAATCCCCACCGCCAGAAGTCACAATTGGTGAAATGGTGTTTCACTTAAAGAGAAAAATCACTTAAAAAGGAATCCTGTGGAACACATTATGCTCTTTATGCGTGGTACAACTGTATTGATAGGGTTTCCATGGAGTCTGATTAATATCATTCAGTCACACCTTATGTCATTTCACCTAGCTGCCTGTGCTACATTTTGCCTCAATATTAGAGTCACTCCATTTCTGTTATTTCCAGAATAGAACACATGGTAGTTATCCTGTTCCAGAATAGAACACTTTGCAGTTGTCTGACTGAAAATGTCCTGTTCCAGTTCACTTTAGTTTGCTGAAACTAAGCAATACAATATGATATGATTCAATTCTTGAATATCTTTTCCTTCAAGATCTTTGAATTTTGCCACACTTGGGAAAAGTACAATATTGCACTTCCCAGAAGCTCCTAGTCAGCATGACAAGGCGTTTTGCTTTGTTTTGCTCTGTTTTGCTTTGAAGTCTATTGAAATAAAAATTTCAGTCTTAATAGCTCCCTCAGGATCATGATTTCTGGACATCAATCCTGAAATTGGCTGAATTGTGTGACTTGGGATAGGCCCATTGGGATGTGCTAGATACCTCAGAAAATCCTAATAAAGTCCAGGCCTTTGTATGTGCCAATTGTAATGAAAATCATATTCTATGCTTGCAAATAAACCAGAGACTTACTTAGACTTAGATCCCTCCATGCCATGTAGCTACTTGGATGGATTGCTAGCCCAACACCCAACCTTCCTCCATTCTCATCTGGGCTTGGGAACGGCAATGGCAGAGTTAAATAAACTAGAGACAAGACTAATATTCATGACAGTCTATTCATTTATTTACCCCATAAGTGTTATTGCTTGTAATATTTAACTTTTATTTTAATGCAAAAAATAATATTGAAATGTAATTTTTTGTTCCTGAAAAAAATATTTTTAGGTTCAACCTATTAATTGCTCAGCTCTGCAATGGGGAACATTCATCTTTCAATATGAATTGCTGTTGAGCTTGAAATCATGAGGAGAAACCTCATGACTGATAAACCTCAGGGCTTAAAGAAATCCAGATGTGCTATATGTTAATTTTCAGATCTGAACACTGAATGCACTTGAGCAGCTCCCAACCATGTAATCTATTTTTCCTTAGTAGATATCCAAGCTGTTCATGTGTACATTAGCAGGTGGCATTCTTATTATTTTACCAAGTGTCTGAGTTGTGAGGCTTTGCCTTTGTTTCCCTGGATTTCTGATCAGATGCAGAAATTTCTTTGTTTCTTTCTTTGTTTAATTCTACTTTGCAAGAAGAGGCAGAGATCTCTCATACTAAGTAATTGTAGGCATCCTGTGGTACGGTACCAGTTAGTAATTGGTTGTATGGATTAAACCAACCCTCTGGACCAGTTACAGCTCTCACCAAATTTCACCAAAAGGATGAACCAGGCAGAGTACGGGTCAAATCTTTTCATAAGATTTTAGCGCTTTGGCACTAAATCCAGTGGTTTATTAGTAAATTGAGTAAATGAAATAAATAAATATAATTTACATTTAGATGCAAATTTGTCAGCTGAAACTTTAAAATAGACAACTGGGCAACTTATTGGATAACCAATGGCTCCTAACTTCCTGGGCAGCTCAGTTTGTCATCTGGTGATAGCTGCCATTTTCTGACTTAATTTTCCAGTGGCTAGGAATCTACTTCTCAGAGACTCCCTTGGTCTGGAGAAGCCATTATTGTTTTGACCCTCTCACCCTTCCTCAGTTTTTATGTTGACATCTTTGAGCAAAGTTGAGATTGAACATTAGATTTCTTTTCTCATTCCCACAGCTTTGTCCAGGGCACTTTGGAAGCATCTGGGGAAAGAGTGAGTAGGGTCCAACAAGTGCTTGACCTAGTGATTCCTCTTCAGGGGGCAAAGTGGAAAGTCAGTGGCTAGAGCCCAGCTGAGGGGGACCATGTGGTCTTTGCGTCAAGGCCATAGATGGGGCCACACAGTTGCAAACATCTGTGTAGTTAACCCCAGTTCTGGCCACAATGCTTGCCAGCGTTTGGCAGGTGAGTTGATTGATGTAGATGACCTACTCCTGTGGTTCCCAGTGTGGGGCCCACGGACTTCAATTCCCACAGGCCTCAGTCAGTCCATTGACTGATCAGTGCTTTGGGGAATTGACTTAAGCTTTTGGGAATTGAAGTCCAAAAACCAAAGGTTGGGGAACACTGGTGTAGATCCATTCTCTATACTCGTGCCAGAACTATTGGCAATGGTCACCAATAGAGTTATGACCCATTTCCCTCCAGTGATGTGCAATTTTTTTCATGTTCCCCCTGTATCCAGTTCCAGTTGGTCTATTGAATACTATAGCGGTAATATGTTGAGTACTAGCTGCCAGCCTTTATACAACCAAAATGACACTTGCAGCCACAAACAAAAGATCAATATAAACAGCTAACCCAGCAGTTTGTAAATCTACAAAAAATCTTCAGGGGTAATAATGAAAATAATCCAGTGAGGAAAGCATGACCTGTGACTGGGTCAATCTGAGCGACTATTGATAACTGAGACAAAAAAGCAGAAGTGAGAGGAATTAAGTGAAATTGTTGAAACCACCTACACTGCAGTACCTGTACTTTGTTACAAGTTCCAGGTGTAGGTGTCTGTTGTTAAAACTAGCCAAATAGAACTCACTATTTAAAGGAAGTATATGCCTGTTCTGAGGAGAAACCATTGGGGAAGGCTTTTGCTTGTGTGCCCTGCTGACAACTGTTGAAATATCTGGATCTGTGTTTGGAGAGATTTGGCAGGACTCTTACTGAGTCCTTCTTAATTGAAGATGGGTAATAGTGAAAACCTAGCAGTGCCTCTAGAACAAGCAGAGGTAAGAACAGAGACTTCTAGGTCCAGCTTTACATCAGGCTTTTCAGGTAGGAATGGAGTGACTGGGTTTGTCACTTAGTAAACCCACTATAAACATTACTACAGTAATACCCTGGATAACGATTGCATCAGATAACGCTAGAATCGGATAACGATGCAAGTTTTTTGGAAAAAACTTGCATCAGATAACGATTCTGGATAACGATCCTTTAGCATTATCCGAGGCAATGGTCTGCGGGTGTGGGGTGGTTTGGGTAGAATTACCCAATCCACACACCCCTGCAGCGGTCTCTGCGACTGCAGTAGGGTCGGGGAAAAGCACGCGCCTTTCCCCCGACCCTACTGCAGTCGCAGAGACTGCTTGTGTCTCTTTCCCTCCCTGTATTTAAACTACAGGGAAACTTAAACTACAGGGAGAGAGAGAGACGTGATTGGTTCTCTAGAGAACCAATCACGTCTCTCTCTTTCCCCCTCCCTGTAGTTTAAATACAGGGAGGGAAAGAGACACAAGCAGTCTCTGTGACTGCAGTAGGGTCAGGGGGAAAGGCTCGTCTTTCCCCGACCCTACTGCAGTTGCAGAGACTGCTGCGGGGGTGGCTTTAAAGGCAGGGAGGAAATTCTTTCCCTGCCTGCCTTTAAAGCGGTTTGTCCCTGAAGTCAGGGCTTTTCTTTAGTGTTGTTCGATGCATGCATCGGACAATGCTAAAAATTGAATGACGTCATGACTTGTGGAACCAAGTCATAACGTTATCCGGGGTATTACTGTATCGTGCATAAAAATCACAAATGGCTCTTTCTCAGACTGTTCTTGTTCTTCAGTGTCAGATTTTTAGTCTTATATGAAGCAGACCACTGTGGCTAATACATAGAGTGCTTGACTGGGAAACCTATAGCAATGTATTGGATTGGGGAAGGGCCCTTCTAGATGAAATGTTTATTATTATAATAATGTAATCAAATCACACCATCTCCAGAATTTAACAGGAGGTTATGACGCCCCTTCCAATTATCTTTTGCTTTTTCAAACTTGTTTCTATCCCTTTTTATGCTATAAAACAATTTATTTGAGGAGGGAAAGACAGAATAGTTGAATAGTACTGATCAAGTGGTAGGGCCATACATTTGGATGCCCCCTTGGTTTCAAGAATTTGGGTTTGTTTGATTATATGTCTCAGGCTTTATCTTTTAAAATTGTTACATTGAGCGATGCATTCGATAACCTTTGGTCTGTGTATTTAAAGGATTTTACTTTTCAAATTAACCAGTTGCTTTGTACCAGCAGGTTCCTGCTTCTGGGTCGCAGTCCTAAATGGAAACGTGGTAGGCATCGTGGCAGCAAGAGGCAATGAAGAAGACAACACGGTGGAGCTCCGTCGCATGTCTGTGGACTCAAAATACCGTGGTAAAGGGATTGCCAAAGCTCTGGGTCGCAAAGTGTTGGAATTTGCCATGGTCAATAACTATTCATCGGTTGTACTGGGAACCACAGCCGTGAAAGTGGCTGCCCACAAGTTGTATGAGTCTTTGGGATTCAAGCATGTGGGCGTCGTTGAACATTACACTCTGCCTGGGATGACGCATTCTGTCCTAGAAAGAATGTTTTTCCAGCTTCGCTACCACCGCTACTGCCTGCAGCTGCGTGAAGAGTAATAGTAGTAATAACAAGCTCCCGGTCCTTTTCCCCCAGATCTTCCTTGCCAGTGTTTTGTGGGAGAGTTTGTCACTGCTTATTTGCAGATTTTGTGTTATTTTTTTTAAACCGGTTATTCATTTCATTTAGTTCATTTGTTTTGTTCAGATTCCTTTTTCCAAACAAAAGGGTTCTTCTTTTCTGACATGCTTGTAGAGTGACCAGTGCTGGTGCTAAAGCTGGAGAGATACGGCTGGCTGTACTTGAGCCTGTTTGTTTGCTCACTGACCAAGGAGGTCCGGATGGGCGCCCTCTTTTCCCCTTCTCCCGGTCTTGCCCAGGTTACCTACATAAGCACAGAAACTATAGATATGTAACAATATTGCTTGCCCGGTATGTGTTGTAAATAGGTTTCCCATCCCTGAAATGTTATTTTTTAAAGCAGTGAAATATGA
The DNA here is from genome assembly GCA_030440675.1 of Furcifer pardalis. Taxonomy (NCBI): domain Eukaryota; kingdom Metazoa; phylum Chordata; class Lepidosauria; order Squamata; family Chamaeleonidae; genus Furcifer; species Furcifer pardalis. The sequence goes on along the minus strand of CP126890.1, from coordinate 171,156,046 downwards.
TGCAACTAAGTGCAGAAGTTTTCCTTGAATGCATTTCTCAGTATTTCATGGATAAGTCTGCATTCATGTTACCATGACCTATTGGTTAATAATAACGAAAGAGAAATGTGAAAATCCTGCTTTCTATAATGCATGAAAAGGAAGCGTTTGCATGCATTCAAGCACACAGCACTGCCAAGTAGGCTCCGATATTGCACTTTTCCGGATGTACCTCATTCTGCCAACCGTCTGAAAGAATCACGGTGCATCCGATACCTTGGTCCTTTATTCTCGTTTTCTTCTTCTTAAGCCAGCAAATATAAACCCTGAGCCCAATGTAACATAGGTGAAATACTGAAAAAAATATCATCTGCTCTGATGTATATATACTCTGCAGCCCTGTGCCAGACTTCTCCATAGCCAGCAGAATTTCTTCCAACTTAATTTAATCTTCATATATAACTTTTGCTTATTGTTTTTACTTTCCTCATTCAAGCTCTAGCTTTTGCTGACTGGTTTCACAGAGGCAAAAACCAGGCTTCTGTTTCTGTGGCAACAAATCAGGATGCTGGCATGCGCACCAAACCTAAATGCTTCAGAAAAGCAATATGCAAAAGAGAGATGACTGAAATTGCGAGTTGGCCTGAAGGAGGCAGGGAAAGCAGAGATGCTGTACTACTTTCATCAGCCGGTAGCAGAACAAACACAGACAGCTTGCTATGAAAAGTAACTGCTGCTTTAATTATGTCAGATTTGCGAATGGTACAGTACACTGCAAACAGAAATGCAACACAGATTTGGCATGTGTCTATACACCCCCAGCTGTCAAACTAACTAAAGCTACAACTTCTTCTAGCTTAAAATATCTTGAAATTCTATAACATTTCAAGAAATAGCAACTTTTTATAAAATATATCTTGATGGACATCCAGAGGTTGGTTTTTAAAAAATTGTAATGGAACAGTTCTGTTTGCACTTATAAGTTGAAGAATTCAACTTTTTAAAGCTAAGTCCCATTTAATGTTTCACCATTTAAACAACCTAAGATAGAAATTGTTAGAAAAAATGTTGCACAGACAGCATTTCAGAAATGAGTTTGTAAGCAAACTCGAGTAAACGAGGGGGAGTGGTGGAAACAGTATTATGAAGCGTTGAGGAGTATTGGTGGTTTTCAAACCAAATTTCTTGTGTTGTGGGTTTCTCAAATTCCTCAGCTCAAGAAAGAGAGCATGGTGCCTGATCATGGAAATGGGAACTATACTCTGCTTCAGCAGCAAAATTGGTAAAAAATGTTAGAATCAAGATGAGGGAGAGCAAATCGCAGGATTCCTTGTCCAACCCATGGGGTGGGATGATGACTCATTCCTGAAAAACAACAACACTTCTTCATCCTAATTTAGGAGAGAGATTATTTTACGGAAGATTAATTCCTACTCTAGCCCAAAGAAAGAGGAACCACTGCAGTGTCTCCATAAAAACAGCAGTTATTAAAACCAAATAAGATAAGAAACAGTCAAAATTCTATTTTTCTTCTTCTTTTTTCACTTGATAATGCCTTGCCCATGTTGGTATTCTTCCTGCCTCTCAGAGGGTGCCATTTCTGAAAAGGAGAGGATCAAACTGTGTCCCAGCAATAAATCAAATTGATCCGTAGTACAGATTGCATTTGATTTACAGAATGTACCTGTTGGAATTGAGTGTGTGTGGATTTGGAATGTATTTTAAAAAGAATTTCTATACTGTACATTTCTTCTGAAGGTAAAATATGTACTGTGGAAAGGTGTAGGATAGAGATGTATAGTGTACAGAAATTGGTATACTATTTTCTAGCTGTTTTCAGTGTTTTCATTAAATTAACACAGAATATTATAAAGTGTTAGGGGAGAAGTGAAAGAAAAAATTGTTTGTGCCTTTTATTTATTTGTTTCATTTCATTTTTGTTCCTGCATTGCCACTGCACTAAATTATTCCTGGAGACTTTATCATGCTGTTACATGTAGCCTAACTGATGGGCAGTGAAGAAACGTGGGTGGTATCTGATCTTAATTGACTATTGTTTATTTCTATAGAAGCACTTTAAGAACAAGTGGTTTTGACTCCAGGACTTTGTAATTTTCTTCCTTGAAAATCCTGGAATATGCAAGTGACACCTAGCTGAAATGTCACTCTATGATATAATTTGTGGGGCTGCAGAAGGGAGCACACTTTTGAAAGTGCATGTGTTTTCAACTGTTTTTTTATCCTGCTCCTGCTTAATTGTTTAGAATTAATTAATTCTATGCCAGTGGAAGCAGGTAATGCTTCTCTTTTCTTCATCAAGTCGCATTAGATCAGGGATTCTCAACCAGATGTGGCCCAGGGCACCATTTCATGTGGGCCCACCACCACTTTCTCCACCATACCAGGAAGTGCCATGTGGTGGAAGAAGGGCAAAATGGCTGTGCAGCTCCCCCGTAGCTGCCTGAGGGAGTGTGATCCGGCCTCCGGCTTAAAAAGGTTGAGAACTCCTGCATTAGAAGCTTTCCACTGTAAATCAGATGTGCTGTATTTTTTGATGTGGCACAGATCTTAAAATAGAAATTACAGAGTTAGGACATCTTTCACAGGTTGAAAGGGTTCGATGTGGCACTGGCTTAAAACAGAGAAACAAACTTCCATGGTGATTTGGACCCATGATAGGCTACAACAGAAAAAGGTATACAGTGGAACCTTAGTTAATGTAATTAATGTGTTCTCCAGGACATTTCTTACAGCAAAAAAAATACTTTAACTGAATTTCCCATAGGAATTCATCAAATGCAGTTGCCCATAGGAATGCATTGAAAACCAATTAATCCATTCCAAAAAAAATCTGTAAACTGAGCCACTATTTGCTATGGATTTCCTTTTGTTACACAATTTTTATGTTAACCGAGCTGTTTGTTAACCGAGGTCCCACTGTATTTTAATCATCTCCATAACTAGCTTTAAATTATACAGGGATAAATTAAATGGTGAAAGTATCAAGCATCATTTCTCTTTCTGTACATCCCATGTAATATTTAAATTTATAACTTGTACTTGGGGAGGTGAACAAGATATATGTAAATTTGGCTGTGAGTATATGACGTAACTCCTCACGGAGAAAAATCAGAAACTTATGCAGTGAGTCTCATAGTTGAAATGGCAAACTGTAATAAGCAAATTAGATGGAAGGGTCATCAGAGATATTACATTCAAAAATTGATACAATGGTGAATTGAGCTAAAAAGGCCCTCTGAATCAATGGGGATTTGACGAATCAGTTCCTCTATATGTTCCATTAATATAAATGGGTCTATTTGAACGGTGTCTTACTTTAGCATAGTAAGTTGCAGTTAGAGTAGGCCAGTATTTACCAACCTTTGGTTTTGGGACTTCAATTCCCAGAAGCTTAAGTCAATTCCTCAAAGGATTAATCAGCCAATGTACTGACTTAGGCTTCTGGGAGTTGAAGTCCCCCTGTGGGGCATGTGCCCCACATTGGGAACCACTGGAGTAGGTCAACTAGAATCAGTGGAACTTACAGCAGTGTTGACTCATTCAATCCCCATTGATTCAATGAGCACACTCTAATGCAATTTGCTGTGGTGAGCAACAGGATTTTGGCTAGTGTGTGGCTTTACACAATGGTAATTGACTCAAAGAAAAAAATATACAGTAAAACTCCAATTTACATAAAAAGTCCGTTCCATAGCAATTTACGTAGCTCAATTTTTTATGTAAATTGAGACATCCCCATCGGGATGCATTGAAAGAAAGATAAAACAGAAGGTAAACTGAGCGATCTCCCTACCTTTTGCATGCTGCTGCTGTTTATCTGCCTGTCAGGGGAGCGGGAACCACTGCTGCTGCCATTGCCCCTGCTGCTTCTATAGTTTCGGTAGAGCACAGGGGGGCACATCCACTCAGCTGTGTTCCCCGTCCGAGGCTTCTCTGGGGTTCAGTTTGGCTGGGGACGCGCTTCGGAGGGAAACTGCTCCATTCCCCTCTTCGTCTAAGGCTTCTCCGGGGCACAGTTTCCCTCTGAAGCGAGTTCCCAACCAAACTGAGCCCCAGAGAAGCCTCAGATGAAGAGGGGAATGGAGCAGCTTCCCTACAAAGCACGTCCCCATCAAACAACGAACAGTGGAGGCACAGTAGAAGCAGTGGGGAATCAAGAAAACATGGCAAAAGTGCCGTAATCGCCGCCACTTCCTCTGCCATCTTCACCGCTGTCATGGTGCGACTTTCGGCAGTGGGGCAGGTGGCGCGGAGTGGAATTTTAGATTTCAAAATGGTGCCACCGCCATTTTGAACTCTAAAGACACAAAATTTAGAGTTTAAAATGGCACCACCGCCATTTTGAAATCTAAAGACGGCAGTAAATTCCTTACGTAAATCTTTTTTTTTTGCATAAATCGGGACATGATTTACGGAGGGGGAACCTTACGTAAGTTGAATTTTACATAAATAGAGGCATACGTAAATCAGGGGTTTACTGTAGGTGGGTTATGAATATCTGGAACAAAAAAAATGCCATAAAAAGGCAGTTATATCAGTAATAACAGTAGACCAAGAAGAAAGAAGAAACATAAATTTCTATCAGTGTAAATATATGAAAGGAACAGAGTAGATAACATTGAAGGTCATATCACTTTAAATGTGTCAGAAGTAATCAGGGGCGTAGCTACCGCCGTATCTGCCGTATCAATTATACGGGGCCCCCGGGCCACGGGGGCCCCCTACAGCAAAAATTAATAAAAACTTCCCAATTTTTTTTATTTCACAAGGGCCCCCCAAACAAATTTTTATACGGGGCCCCGTTAAGGCATGCTACGCTTCTGGAAGTAATATAACAAGGAAACAGAATTATCCAGAGTCATTATAGGAAGAACTGGTATAGTTCCAAGGACTTCATACATTTTATGTTTTATTGTCAGTGTGGGAACAAGCTTATAGCCAATCTCAGCTCCTTGCTGACAGTCCTGTTGGATCTATTTAGTATTCATGCTTACAGAATGCAGCAACCTAATGCTGAGCCTGTGATTAGTGGAAAGGAGTAACCTCTCTGGAAGCCGCTAAAAAGGGGGAAAAAACCCTTACTGTTTATTAACTCAGGAAATCCTCTTGTGGATAATGCAGATGGAAAATAGAACTAAACTGCACTCATGTAACTGGTTGTCATGGTTACAGGTCTGCTGTATTAATTTAAGCTGGAGAAGCAAGAAGAGGCAATGTTGGAGAAAGTAAGAAGGAACCCTAAGAATACCAATCTGCATGTAGATTTAGAAAATACAAGACGAAAATAAATACAGAAGATCCATGTAGTTGTTTAATGCCCTAATCACCACTGGTTCAGATCCATGTGGGTTCATGCCCGGTCTCCAGAACCGGTAGCAGAAATTCTGGCTGGCCCCTCTGCCCTTCCAAGTTTTGAAATAAAGTAGTCCTAATTCATGTGCAAAGCAGGGCTTTCTCCCCTGGCCAGGCCCACCATACCACACCCACAGTAGTAAAAATTTTTGGAGCCCACCACTGTTCAGATCATTTGTAATATGTATTGGTGCTCTGGCCCATAAATAGTTTGAATGCCTTCTTGCACAATTACATAGTGCTCCTTACAAAGAAAAGGTCTAACTAAATTTAGTTTTATTCTCCAAAGACATTGTTTGTGCTAAAGTGATAATACTTTAATGACCCCACTCACAGAGTGTGTCACTTAATGTCTGCAGTCTGTTGTCAGTGGAGCATAAACATAACAAGGGTGTCCTAACAATCTCCTCACACACTTATTCACAGCATTATTTGAGGTCTTAAAACTATCTTGCAAGCCAGCCTTACCTTAATTATAGTTTTTAATTGAACAATTAGTATGGTCTGTCTCCAGCTCCTGAAAAAGTAAATCTAATTTCCTTGATTCAAACTATGTTCTATCTTTGGACACCAGTATTCCAACTATGATAATTTATTTTTGTTTCCAAGGCAAATTCTAAGATTCAGTCACTGAAATCTTACTGGCAGAGCTCTGCGGTCATAAAGTGGTCATAAAGGTTAACTTTTCTGTCTTTCACTCACACAGTTCTGAGCCCCCTCTGGTGACTTTTTTATACTGAAGGTCTCCCCTTTCATGCCAAGTTTCCCAAATGCTTCTCCAAATCAAAAGTAATCCTGAGGGAGCATCAGAACCTGTGGGGAAGGGAGGGGGATGAAACTTTAAACTGAACATTAATACTTGTGGCTGATGATTTCAGCCAATGATTCAGACTGTGATGTGCAGATTGGACGCATTACATTGCAAATTATGGTGCCTATAGCATGTATTATGGAGGGGGGGAGAAATGGGCATAATAATGATGCAAATAATGGGTATTATTATTTGCAAATAATGGTAAAAATGGACTGATAGCATCATTTCTTTTTTCCTGTTCTACAGGTAATATTTGTTACTTCTTGTTATTTTTGGGGTGGAGCTAAAATGTCTTGATGGGTGTTTTTTTAAAGGTATATTGATACTCCCTTCAGTTGTAGCCCATTTTCTTATAATTAAATGGGTCTCCCAACCTCCTGGGAACTAAAATAAAGGAAAAGGAACAAGTAACTTTTTTGTAAAAGGAACAGTTACATATCACTGGACAGTAATGGCTTGTAACCATTTGCATAATGAATAAATTTTAAGGAGGAAACTGTCAGGTTCCGGTCTTATGCCATGCCAAGGATAGGAGCAGTAAACTGGCTGACAAATACAGGAAGTCAGGCTTTGTTGAAGAATCCTCCTATAATGTACCCAGAAAGTCCCGTTTTCATTTTAGAAGGATACAGGCAATGTCTTTTCCTCAGTCTGTGGGCAGTGATTGTCATCCAACGTCCTTGCCACTTCCCTACTGCATTCTTTTATAAAGCTCGTACTGCTGGTTCCCCTAGATGGCCAAATAATTTGGCTTTATTAAGTTCAATAGTTTAATTGTTTATTAGTAACAGAACATTCACCATTGTCTCTCATAAGTAGCGGTTGTGTCAGTAATGCCAAAGATACCTCGTAGCTGACTTGGGTGGAGGATTTATGCTCTGAATAATTTATCTTGCTTTGAGTAAAGTTGCTAACCAGCGAAATATGAAGAATCTCATTTGTCTTTCCTCTAACTCAGTATTTCCCTACCTTTGGTTTTTGGACTTAAATTCCCAGAAACCTAAATCAATTCCCCAACATTGACCAGCCATGTACTTACTTAGGCTTCTGGGAATTGAAGTCCCCCAGTGGGATGTGCATTTCACATTGGGAACGACTGCTCTAACCCTAACAAGTGCATGGAGGAGTTTCAGTTCTGAAAGCGACATCCAATGAATTATAGAAGGCAGGACGCCTTGTCTTTCTCGCTACAGATTTTCTGAAAGTGTCACCTTATGAATCGTGGATGGCTGGCAGTCCTGAGACTTTGCGTTTCATCAGGCCTGTCCAATGCCCTCCACGGCTCTGCCAGCGCCATCAACCAAAGCTGCGATAAACTAGTGTGCCTTAGAACTCTTAGTCATGGAACTGACAAGAAGGGAGACAACCCTTGGCTTCATTTTTAAAGATCCTGACCTTGTGCAAAATTTACACATTGCCAAAATCTTTATGAACATTGCCTACAATGTTATCACATTCAACATACATGAACAGAAAACTGCCCAGGAATGATGGACTAACTGCGGTAAAAGACAGAAATACACTTCCTCTGTTTACATTATAACCCATTTAAATCCAATGGATTTAAGACAGAATGAAGTTCTTAATATAAAACATTTACATAAAGAATTCATAATCAGAAGACAAGGTGATTGCCACTAATTTAAATGGCTTTTAAATTACATTGGACCAATTCCTCTAAAGTATATTCACCAATAGGTATTATTTAGATGGCATAATAGCTAAAGATAGTATGAACAGACTCCATTTCTTTAAGCTCCCCACAATACACTATTGTTCTACCCTGCCCCCAGTTATCAAAGGTGCACTTTATTACGTTCTCCCCCACCAAGAAGCCCAGTTTTTGCATATTAATATCAAACAATTTCATATTTATGGTTATAAATGAGTAAGGAAACTTCAGGTTCCTGTAACTTGGTGGGGTTTTTTTTAGTAAAAAGTTAAGGTCCACAAAGCAGAATGTGGTAAAATGACACTTAAAATTAAAGGATTTGGAACCCAGCAATTTGTTTTGAACATTGGATGTGGATGGAGCTCATAGCCCTTGTAACATAAAGCCCTATCCCTGATTACCTGACATATTTTTCATTTTAGCTGTGAAATTGAAGGTTTTTCCATCTGCTCCAAATCTAAGCGAGATTTGTATAAGCCTACTAATTTCACTGCCAATAAACAATTAGCACAATGAGTTTTGATTTCAAGATTTTGTTTCAGCCGAGCGCTTTCTTGACTAATCTAGTTTTTCAACATCAAATTTAAATATCTCTGTTAATTCAAATCTTTAAGGTCTTCTGGCGAGATCAAACTAAACATTACATGTGAGGCCTGTGACTGGATCTTTCAGCATATTTTCTACTCTAAATTTCAGTCAGAAGGGGCAGAGTTTGGGTCAGGGCACAGCCTGGAGAGATCAGTCTGTTCCCTTCATGCCAATCTCCCAGTACTATCCCATAAACTTAAGCTGCTCTTGGGTCTAGAAAGATGAATGATTAGAGAAGGATGAGGAGAAAGAAATGGAAGTGGACAAGCCGTGACCTCAGGGAGATGAGCTCTGCACCTGATACAGCGTCCAGTGCTCCCACAGAAACATGACCTATCCTGCCACCCATCAAAAGAGGTTTAATACATTTTGTAAATACAAATTTTTGTGATTTTTCTATTGCCTGGCACTTTAAATAAACTAACAGAAATGTTAATGTTTTTGTGAGCTATTAAGTCAAGTTAGACATCTGGTTTAGTACCGCTCCAGTAATATTTCTCAATATCCCCTCAACTAAATGTTTACAATCTATGTTCTGTGAAACTGAGTTCCCAGAGAAAAATACATCAAGGGCCGCATAATGAAAAGACTGAGAAAGTGTTGAGCTGCAAAAAAAAGAAGAAGAGCTTGCCCCCTGTTGTCAATTTTTTCTCTCCTATGTCTTGTTTTATGTCATGTTTCCTTACATTCATCGATGGGATCTTCTCAGTGTGAAAATGATTCATTGAATTAGAAATGGGTGTCCTAAACAATCAGCATTTCCTCACATGCAAACTTGAAAAAAGGCTCTGTCAATTCTATGCACAGCATAATATATCCCCCCTCTCTCTATCTCTATCTATCTATCTATCTATCTATCTATCTATAATTAAAACAGCAATATTTGCCTTTGTAAAGCAAAGTATGTGTTTACAAAAGCTAGAAGCCAATGGGGAAAACTGGGTTAAGGAGGGTAGGACAGTAATCAAATCTTGGTCGTATTTAAAAGGCCCAATATTATCACGAGCTATTTGTGCTAAAAGTGCCGCCTTCAACTGACTTTTATAATTCTTGCACAGGTGAATCAAATGCAAAACCTGTACATGCTAGAAAATATATTTAATTTTAAAATCATCTCCATTGAAACACTTCAGAATAAAAGGTCCCCTTAGCATTCTTGTAAAAACAACCCTTAGTTTAAGTAGGTTAGAATGGAGATGGTGATTGTGGGGGGTTTGAAGTGCCCTTATATGAAGAAAAATCTCCCGAGCAGAGGTCTAAAAATGACATGTTGGGGGCTCTGCTTTGGCCTCTTCACCAGCATCGTGTCAGGAGGAGAGGGGGAATCCCTTCTGCCAGTGTTACCAAGTGATTTTGTGTGACAGTAAGGTATCTATCGAATGTATTCTTCTTCTGTTGTAGTAAGCAAATAATAATAATAATAAAATGTTTTTGGAAAATATTTGGCCGTTGGGAATTTATTTATTTATTTATTTATTAGTTCAAATTTATATTGCCGCCCACTCGCCGTGGTGACTCAGGGCGGCTTACATACAATACATTACATTATAATACAATATGTTGGGGTGGGCACAGGGGGAGGGGCAGCATGGTCCTCAACCTGCCCTGGCTTCTTCTTCCCCTGGCAGTTGGTATAGGCACAGGGGGAGAGGCAGTCAAACTTATTAGTCAAACTTATTCATCACCCTCCTCACAGAAGTGACCCAAGGTGAGTTACAACAGAAACATCAATAATGGTTAAAACCAATTTAAAATTATTAAGTCAAAAGATTAAAACTAGCTAAAACAGATTAAAAAGGCAACTAAATTACAACTAAGAGAAATTGAGGACAGGGGGCTCAGGTTAGCCAACGGGCTGGGGTTGTTCTATCACCCGTCCCCCAGACCCATCCCACCAGCCAGGTTTTCACTCCTTTCCTAAAGGACAGCAGCTCTGTCTACATACGTAACTCAATTGGTAGGAGGTTCCATAGGGCTGGGGTGGACACAGCGAAGGCCCTCCTCCTCCTGGTGCCAGAGAGGTGCGCCTCTCTGGCCGATGGCACAACCAAAGAGCCTCTCCGGTCCGCACCGGTGGGCTGGACAGATGTTCTTGGGGTGATGGGATCTCTTAAGTATCCGGGTCCACTACCATGTAGGGCTTTAAAGGTGATAACCAGCACCTTGAATTGCACCTGGAGGCAAACTGGGAGCCAGTGCAGCTCTCTGAGCAGCGGTGAGGCGTGAGCATAATGCCCGCATCCCATCACCACCCGAGCAGTCCCATTCTGGACCAGCTGACGCCTGGTCCAGAATGCACTTACTGTACCAATAAAAGTTAATCCCACAAGACAGCATGTGAAGCTTTAAAGTTCTTCCAGCACTAAGCTGTACCTCCTGAAGTGGGGTGGTAAAAACTATCTTCCCTTGACAGGATGCAGACATAATCTATGTAAATACATCTTGCATGATTATTGCCTGCTTCAGCAATCGGTGGGGAACGTGAGTGACTAAGCACTTTATTTTGAATGGTAACACATTGATAAGAACAGTTCAGCAGTTCAAAACACGTGTGCAAATATTTTCAACTTTAAACCAGTGAGCACTGGAACCATCTGGGAATGGGTGGAAAGGGAGACTTTAAAGACTGTTCAAAATTTAAAAAGTAGACCTTCCTTTCCTGGGTCACTCTCCCTATGCTTTGACATCTCACTTAAATACCAAGGGAAAGACAGCAGTTCCCATTGACTCCAACCAGCACCCCGAGACCTGTCTACCTCAGGGTCACAAAGAGATGTCACACAAGCATAGCTTCTAGAGGTCCCCCTTTCTAGTGGACTGAAAGCATGCACATGTGAACTATGAAATACAATTTTGATAATATAAGCAAATGGAAAGACATGGTAACAAATCTTGGCTTATTTCAATCTTACAGTTTGGAATGAAGAATTGCAGGAATTTTCTCCCTGCTGCATGACACTATGAGCATTTTAATGCAGTTTGTAGTTTTTTTGTAATCCACTCATTTTTTAATGCAAACCATGTTGTATGTACAATTATCCTGCAGAAACAAAAAAATCTTGGCAACAGATGTCCATTCTTCAATTGAATCTGTGAAGAAACACCTTTTTGTCAAGAACAATATTATTTTGAGTATTCATTACACCCTGAATGAAACATGACAGGTCCCAAAACATAATGGGCAGAGAGATGGAGAGAGAGAGGAGCTGCCTTGTTTGAAAATGACAATTGTCCCTCATGTTTGCTACAGCTGCCCATAAAATGAACTATGAACATGAAAATATATTCTGCAGGAAGGTCTTTGGGATGAGTGTACATCAAAGACTGCACCACAATTTTGGCAAATATTTCATGAAGTGACATACAGTATTCTGAAATCATCAGTGCATTTGGCTGAGTTTTCTTCAAAGGATGAAGACCAGGATGACCGACTTCAGCAAGGGGGGGGGGTGTTTAGCAGAAAAGAGGAAGGGCAGAAAGACCCAGATGGCATGGGAAAAGGCAAGCAGAGGCTGACCTTGTAGATAGGACCTAATCTCAACAGGAGATGATGACTACTTGACAAATAACTACCCTATCAGAGAACACCAACAACTTAGAATATGGGAATGAGATCAGTGTTAAAAGTGTCATCTCCAAGGTTAGCCACCTGCAATAAGCAATGCCAACTTGAGAAGAGAGAAACACCAGTAGCCAAGTCCACTTATTTATTGGCCACATTTGTATGCCGCCCTACTCGGAGAGTGACTCAGGGTGGCTAACATGGCGTCATAAAGCAACAATAAAACACAACACTCTCATAGCTATTTCTAGGCCAGTGATGGCAAACCTTGGCACTCCAGCTGTTCTTGAACAGGAGTGCTGACATGGGCTTCTGGCAATTGAAGTTGAAGAACACCTGGAGTGCCAAGGTTCACCATCGCTCTCTAAGCTGTATTCCTTACCTTGTACCTGCAAGAGCCCCCAATGAACAAGCTCGACTTTTATGACTGTGGTTCTGCCGTCTTCCCATTTGTCCTCTCACCCAGGGATGTAGGGATTGACTACTTGGTTCTAACCTCTGATTATTATTTTCATGACTCAAGAAACACACTTAATGAGTGCTCTGTCTTTTGAACTGGACTGGCTTGCATTTCCCAAAACACTTGACTGCTAACATTTAATACTTTCGAACATTACACTAGGGATAAAACATGTGTAAAAGGCATCTATTTGTTTCCAGAGAGTTAAGTCTTCATTTTTCCATATACTACAGTTTAGTTATGTCAAAGCAGTAAATGCTTGTATTATTTTACTGTCATTGCTTATAGCTAAACGGGAAGTAAAAGAATTCACATGCAGTGATTGTATAATCGCATGAGATATCCCGCAGAGCTGTTGCCTAGCAACTCAGCAAGTAACCAGTGTTAGCCAATAAGAAAGTGACATCTCAATTTCCAATTATACCACAGTAATTTTCAAAGATGACTTGAAAACCCAGAAACAAAGATTTGTTTGGTTTGTTCAAATCAATACATTAGAATTCAATTCAGCTGGGGAGTTTGGTTTTGGACGGGCGGCCTGGAAAGGGCTATGCATGATTCAGTCAAATAGAGCACTTACTTTGCAAGAAAGCTCGTCAACAGCTGAAAAGCGGCTAAGGCAAATGAGGTAGATCAACAGACTGAAAGGTGTGTAAAATAGCGGGGACTTTAGGAAACAGTGCATGATGGGGACAGAGCCAAGAGCTGCCAAGAAGAAAATAGGACCAGATTCTCACATTGAATATAGGAAGAGGAAAGGGGGTGAGGGGAGATCATAGATTTGGAAAACAAGAATTCTATGGACTACAGAGGCTCAGGAAGGACCTGCCTGGATAGCAGTGAAATTTTGCTTATAAAGCACATAAAGAGTTTGTAGAACTGTGGGAATGTTTCAAAACTATCTAATCAAGAGTACACTGCTAGATCATCACTGATGTGCTGAGTCACTTAGGTTTAAAAAGTGGGTTTTCTATGTAGTGCCAATTGAAATCACATCTATGGGCGGAAAGGCAAAGAAAAAAAATATTCTAAGAGGATCAGCAACAATCTTTTAGCAGAAGCAATAATTTCAAATCCACTGCCCCTCCACCAGAGACATTCAGAGGGAGTGTACAAACTGTCAGTACCCTATGGTAGTTTATAAGCCACTTCAAGATACAGTACCAGAAATTGACTCCAGAAGATGTCTTTGGCAGCAGTAAAGTTCTAGTTTACTGTTCCCAGTGACTACATGTGCCGAGAATGAACTAATTTAGAGCCCATCAACCCACATCAAAATAGTAGAACCCCTTGACACAGGCTTAAAAGAGTGTGGGTTGGGGCAAATTGAGCCTCTCTGGTGATTACCATATGTAGATGATGGAAAAAAAGAATGGATCAATTCACCCCATCAGTGTATCAAACAGTGGGGCCAGTGCACGTGCACGTGCATACGCACAAGCACATAGGAAGGTCCCTGCACTTCTCTATGCAGATGATATAGTATTACTTTCCAGACCTCTAGTGGGACTTTGAAGACCCTTACTGGAGTTCATTATCTTCTGCAGCAAGGTCATCTTAATAAAACAAGAACAAACCACTAAAGTTATGTCATTTGGAAAATCCAGGTCATTGGCCACGAGTTATAAACACTTGGGGGTCAAACTACTCAACTGAGACAAGAAAAGTCCACCACAATTATGTAGCTGAGAAAAGGTAAAAATCAGCTCATGCCATTCTAAGGTTTTTTCCAGACTAAACATATACTGGAGGAACAGGGCCAAACGGTGCAAACATAGAATTGGAAGAAAAACCGTTGGAGGCAGAGAAATGTTGCTGAATTTTCTTTTACTACAAAAAGAATGTAGAGGAATAATGAGGTTGTCAAAACGGCGCCAGTAATGCCGGTTGTCAAATCAATGAAGTTTAATCTGTAAGGTGCCATGAGACACCCCATTAATATTTGCCTCTGTATTTATACATGGATAGAAATCATATTCAAAATTTAAGGTTCAGTCATTTTATTTTCTGGTTAGTGTAGTTTTCAGGTAACCAGGTATAATGAAGAGAGTGATGTATTAGGGTACAGGAGACTTGTGTTCGATTCTTTGACTTGCTCATGGAAATTCACTGGTAGGTAAAAGTCTCCCTTGCTCAAAAGCCAGCCATGTCTGACTCTAGGGGGCAGTGCTCATCTCCATTTTTAAATGCCTCACATACTCTGAAAACCCTTTATGCTCCTTATATGTAGGTTCCAATTCAGCAGCACGTAACAATATATTTGGTTTCACAGTAGTAGTAATGATAAACTTAACTCATGATTTCTGATCCTTTAATTCAGAGGTCACCAAACTTTTTGGGCCGTGGGCTGGTCACGCAGTTCAGGGGGATGGTCACTATGGCCTGGGAGCCAGATCTGGCCCCTGATGCCAATTCATCCGGTCCACGAAGCCCTCGTCGCTCCTGGAAGCTGAAGTAAAATGTGTACGGGTGCATTTCATTTCTGCTTGGGCTTTGTGGGGCGGATGAATTGGCATCAGGGGCCGTATGTGTCCCCTGGGCCGTAGTTTGAGCACCCCTGCTTTTAACTGCTGCCTACCATGGAATGTAACAAACACTCACTTTAGTACAACTGATAAAGACACAAAAGCCCAAGGGAAAACAGGGAAAAGAACAAGAAAGGGAAAGGCTCGTGTACATGCGTATATGCACACAGGTTTGGTCAATAATCCTCTCTGTTTGCAACCCATCTTCCCACATCCTTTCATAGGCAAAGAGTGGCAGGAACTGCAAACAAACTGCCTGGTTTTGCCAAATGGCAGATTTTTTAACCCCAGGGATGGGACCGGAGAAACAAATCTCCCCTTCTCCACCACACAAATACAACAGGCAAAGGGATTTCAAAACATGTCTGATCACATTAAAACCAAAACCAAGATCATGGCATTTGAACCCATCGCTCCCTGGCAAATAGAAGGGGAATACCGTAAATGGAAGCAGTGATAGACTTTACTTTCTTGGGATGCAGGATCACTGCAGATGGTGACTGCAGCCATGAACTAAAGAGACACTTACCCCTTGGGAGGTAAGCCATGGCAAACGTAGGCAACATAATGAAAAGTAGAGACATCACCCTGCCAACAAAAGTCCGCATAGTCAAAGCAATGGTCTTCCCAGTAGTAATGTATGGCTGAGAGAGCTGGACCATAAGGAAGGCTGAGCGCAAAAAATAATAGACAAATTAGTCAATCCTGAAGGAAATCAACCCTGACTGCTCATTGGAAGGACAAATACTGAAGCTCAAGTACTTTGGCCACCAACTAAGAGAGGACTCACTTGAGAAGGCCTTGATGCTGGGAAAGATGGCGGGCAAAAGGACATGCGGTGGTCCATGGGGACGCAAAGGGTTGGGCTCGACCGTGCGACTGAACAACTGATCAAGCCACATTCCCTTCTTTCTACTTCTGTTTTTGTCAAGGCAGCGAGAAAGAGAAGTTTGCTCTATGGCTCTCTGCGTGTAAAAATGCCTTTACATTCCTCTCATCTCTCCAAGGGGCACCAAAGAATTTCCTCATTAACTCCCGACTTCCTATTGGGAAGATGCAATGCACAGAAGGCTCAGTGATCAACAAAGAATCCTATCCGACCTATTCTATTCACAAAAGGGAAGCTGAGCAGGCAGGGTGGAATCCTATTGTTCTTTGCCAATTCTAGATGGCAGGATTCCCTGTTGCTATCTCAACTGTGAGAAACCATGTGCAGGGGAATATGGGCATCCTTCAGACCCTCTGTGGCATGAAAGTCCTTTCCCTGTACTAACACCCATAATGACCAGTTATGTGTACAATTAACAGTGGAAAATCCACTTACCTGTGTATTCTATGCCAGCTGTGTGATTTTAAAACTTTAGATAGTTACTCATACTGCCAATAAAACTTAACTTTGGTAGAAGCTGGCAGAATGATTAAACAAGTAAAAATAAGAACAAGCTTTTTTATTTGAAGTCAAAATACTGGCATAGGTCTTTATTGAAAATATAAAATATCTACAAAGCCCCTGACAACCAGCACAGAAATATTCATCAAATTCTACATGGTTGTTTTTTTTAAAAAAAAGACACCAAAATGGCCATCAGGTCAACAATGTTTGTCATGAGGACTCCCATTCTCTCAGGTTTTCTGTTTGAAAGCCTGTGTGCAAGAGCTGCTTTTTAATCAAATAAAACATTATACAAGTCATGAGTAAATTTGCTATATTGTAAAATAAACAATGTAACTAACAACTGTCTGCCATTAACACTTTATTAAAAGTAAAACTTCTGAAAAAATCATGATTTGCAAATTAAAATATAAGTAATCACAGATCAATGTTACTTATCAGCTACACACAATGCTTATATTGCTATTTGTTTCCTGATGAGGATTTAAGAAATATGCAGTGCATATAACACACTAGAAGAGTATAACAGAGGTCTGTTAATTTCACTGCCAGACTTTATAACTTTAGGAGTGGCCTAGTACAGAGATAAGATTTCAAAGTACAGTATCCTTGTTGCCAAGTCCCAGGCTACTGGGGAGAGGAAACCAAGAAGACTGTCAAGCTGCCAGAAGTATATTCAACATTTATTGGTTTGTACTGTGAGCACCAAAGGCAAAAGGTTGCTAAAAAAATAATAATGGGTGCTTTGGACTTCAGTGGCAGAAGGCACTATTCTGACGCTGGACTCTGCTCCCAAACACAAGAGGCCTCCCTGCCTGGAGCAGCTCCCCATTAAATTCAATAGAACCTTTTCCATTCACACTCCTTTGTGCATTTGGATTGGATCCATTCAAACCAAGCAAAGGCAACCTGGATGGATCTGATGGTCAATTTCACTCTCTGGAACCTACGAAAATTCCACTTTCAGTTGCTGAAAAGCTCCCAAGTTCTTCTCCAAAACCACATGATCTTCTCTTTCCATTTTTAGTGTGGAAATCCATGTGTTTTTAACCACTGCCACAATCCTGCAGTTCAATAACTACAAGAATGCCTACTCTGATTTAAACCAACAAGAAGGCCATCAGCAGAGTGCTTCTGAAATACCTGAATAGTTTTCAACAAGAGAAGAAATAAATCAAATAATCACTAATGCGCAAACATGACTAAGGTGAAGAGTCCCTGAGACTCTGGCCTGGATTCATACATTTCCTGTCTCTAACTAGGTAAATACTAAGTATTAGGAAAAATATATATGATACAAGATATTTGGTAGGAAATATATTTACAGGAAATACAGCACTTGCATAAAGTATACTTGGCATTTTTTCAACTGTTTTATAAAAAGACCTTTAAAGTAGTTAAGTAAAGATTGGTCCATTATCAATTATCAGCAAATCAAGTGGGTAATGCTTTCACTAAACATAAACTGCATTCAAACAGTTTTGTAGTGTTCCTACAATCAGATTTTTCATGGCAGTGGCTCATATATATATATATGTATATATATATGTGTACACACACACACACACACACACACACACACACACACACACACACACACACACACACACACACACACACACACACACACACACACACACACACACACACAGTTCAAAAAAGCAACGTACTGGCCAAGGCAGTTCAGGCCAACAGCTGTTATCTGGCCAACACAACACAGGCCAATACCTGGCTTTTTCAAAAATGGATTTTATGAGGTCAATCAATCAAAACACCATGACAAAAGTAACTAATTTTTACCCTTCAAAAATCTGGATAATTTATTTTACTGGGGCTTTCCCCCCTGAATTTTAAAAGGAACTGATATTGCAACTTTTATATGTATAAAAAATGTTTACTATCAATACTGTATTGTGACACCATGTATTCCATTTCAGAGTATTGGCAGCTATAAATAGGAATACGACATAAAATATGAACAAACAATGTTGTTCATTTGCTTCCTAATAAACTTATGTAACTCTAGGTCACATGAGATTTAACATGTCCAGTAAAAATACTAAATATTTCATGTATAATCTACTCTATTATTTTAAAAAAGGCATTGACTGATAGTTTTTTGTTAGTTGGGGTGGGGATAGATGGATTTTTTAAAAGGGCGATAAGCATTAAACCAATGGGGGGGGGTGTAGTCTGACCTGTTTAACTGTGTATGACTAGTTCATCTCAAATGATATTAACAACGTAATCTACATATGATGCATCCATCAATGGCTCTAAAAGAATATTCCAATGTGTATGCGTCAGCTACATATCTGGCTTACCTTTTTTTTAAATGATCACTTCTTATGGTCTCTCTAGTTCCCTGTGGCATAAAGAACCTTCCATAATCACGAAAGGGGCTGAGAAAATGGAGAGTATAAATAAACATACAAAAACAAATTTCTTGGGGTTGGCTAAGTAGTAGAGCTAAAGAACTGAAACTTTTAATATGTAACAATTGCTGAAACCACAAAAAAGGGATATATCTTTCTTAAAATTCACACCACACAATACGTCTGAGTCTAAAGTAGGACAGCATTTTTGCATTTCCAAGTCTACATGACTACTTCTCTAAAATAAACATAGAAAGTTGGAATCATTGCACAGTCAATTATCAGGAACTATTTCACCCTTCTTTTAGAGAAAAGCTGCGGACATGTTAATGTCAAGGGTACACACATTTTATAGTATGTTTCAAAACTGTTGAAAGAAACCTACTGTAGCAATTTCTGCTAACTATTAAAAAGACTGAAAATGTACTTTAAAAGGTATGTAACTTTCTTAGCTCACCATGACCAAATCCAAGCAAGTTAAGACTGATCACAAGCAAACCACATGTACAGACATAAATGGACACTGCTTTTGATAGTAGCAGTTCCCATTTTGAGAGAGAAACTCCAGATAGCAAAAGCAAAGTTCCATCTGCGTGTATTTGTCTCTGCTATGTCCCCTTAGCATTTTAACAACAATTTAAGAGCTGGGATGCAGGGACATTAAACCACAGTGTGATTTTTGGAGACAACATGATTTATAATTTAATACACTAATTAAAGTTCAAGAAACTCTGGGCAAGAGGCCTCATTTTGGAGTATGACGGTTGAAGCCTTCTGGAAGGATTGCAGTCAACATCTCCGGAATCCGTTTCTTAAGTGCTTGAGTCAGAAGGTCCTGAGTCGAGAAGTTCAGTCAAACACTACAGAAGTCTGGCATTTAATCTGTAGGAACGTGTATAGCCACTGTCACTTGAGTTCCCCTGCAAACTGTCTTCAGCATCACTGGCACTTCCACTACTGTCCATTTCTGCTGGGGTGAATTCAATTCCTTCAATGTCGACCTCTAAAATGTAACACATATAAGTTTCAGGACCACAAGGAACAATACCAAAACAAAACTTTGTTTCGTATCTATACATGCTTTTTACTGTCCAAAGGGTTTCATGTGTATTATTTTGTCATTTTCATAACCTCGTATAATTGACTGGTGTTCTTGCTCTTGCAGTGCAAAGTGGTATATACAGTTGCTGAGGCCAAAAGAGAAAAAGCTTGGCTAAGAAATTTCATGAGTTCATAGCAAAGGTAAAATTCAAACTACAGAATCAGCTACATATATTACTATGCAACATTTCAGAAATGATTAAGAACAATTAAACCACCATTATATTTCATGAGCATTCAAGTGTTTGTTGAATGAGGGATGGTACCAGATGCAGCCTGCTGTTTTCCCCCAACTCACTTCTAAGAAACAAAGCCCGGCACAATATCTTAACATGAACGTTTTGGACTTTCATTGATACTTTTCCTGCACTATCCACAAGAAATTGGTGCATTAAACCAATGGAAGTGATCTTGAATCACAGGTGTTTGTATGTTTGATACTTTGTATACATTGTTTCAATTATCAATCCAAGTGGAGCTGGGATTTGGAAGGGCAACAATGAAGAAATTAGAAAACATAGACACAATGGGCACAGAGCTGAGCGAGTTGAGGAGGAGGGTGGAGGACAACAGAAGTGCCTGGCGGACAGTGGGGTCCATGGGGTCATTGCAAAGGGTCGGAATCGACTGTGCGACTGAACAACAACAAAATCAAATGCAAGAACGTGTCACTAGGGAGTGAGACCAGGGTCATCCACTCTCTCGTGTTTGTGACCATCATGTAGGGCTGTGAAATCTGGACAATAAGTTGACAAGGAAAAAATATATATTTGTTTGTAATATAGTGTTGGAAGACTGCTTCATGGATATTCTAGACTGCCAGAAAGATGATCAAGTAAGTCTTAAAGCAAATCAAGCCTAAACTATCTCTGGAGCAAAAATAATGAAAATGAGATTGTTGGACTTTTGGTCACATCACGAGAAGGCAAGATTTCCTGAAAAAAAGCACTAACGCTGGGAAAGGTGGAAGGCAACAGGAAAAGAGGAAGACCAAACACAAAATGGATTGTTTCCACAACAGAAACCAGAGGCTTGAGCTTAGAAGAGCTGACCAGGGAGGTTGAGGACAAGGTACTTTAGAGATCTCACATTCATAGTCACCATAAGTCAGATTGTTGGGACTGTTTATTTTTGCTGCTATGGGACTTTTAAATGAATATTATTTTTGTTTGTTTTGTTTGTAATGTTTTATGATGTTGTGATTTATATTGTGATTTGTTTGTTGTTACGCTTTGTTGTTTCTGTGAGTCACATTGTTGTGGGTGGCATATAAATGTGAAAACAACAACAACAACAACAACAACAACAACAACAACAACAACAACAACAACAACAACAACAACAACATGATGGCACATAACCAAAAAAATCATGACTACATTAAAAATAAAATAAAAAGCAGTGTTAAAAAGGAAAAGATGTATATAAAAAGAGCAGGGAATTGAGGGGTGTGTGTGAAAGTTTTCTATTACCTTACATATCTCTATCCTAAATTACCCAACGCTGCTTCCTTTTTTAGGTCTCCAAAAATGTGCATTAGATCAAGGCAAGCTAGGGAAAACTAATTTCTGGACCATTTGGAGTGGAGAAACTAGCAAGGAACAAACATTAAGTATAGTTTTTCAAGTCCAAATAGCCCCCCCCCAACACAAAAAAGCAGGACTCGATTGATAAATCTGCATAGCAAGAAGTCTCTGAATCTGGTTCATCATTTATGCAAATATGCATAGCCACCCCGTGCTACTCAGTCACAATTTTGCACTTTCCATTACTTGTATCCCACCCTCCTTCAAAAGTGTTTTTCAAGCAATTTAACTGAAACTACAAAACAAGTTTGATAAAAAGCAAGTACAGTCAAACTTCACATAAAGAGTGCCTCGCTTAAAGAACAGAATTTTCTCTGAATGTTCGCTTCGCTTAACAAATAAAACCAACCAAAAACTCGCTTAACAAACAAATTGGGACTCTCAATCTCTCTCCCCCCCCCTCCACCAGAAGTCACAACGGGTCACTTCCAATGGTGTTTCGCTTAAAGAGCAAACTCGCTTAAAGAGCACTCCTGTGGGACGCATTATGCTCTTTAAGCGAGGTACAACTGTAGTTCAACACCACTGAGCAAGCTCCATGGCTAAGCTCCAAAGCTAACATTTTATCCATTATATTGCATGGTTAAGAATATGAGAAACGTCATGCAAAGTGTTGCTGTGGAAACTTTTTAATGGATACAAATTAACTCTTTCCTATAAAGACAAAACAGCAACATGGAGAGAGCGGTCTTAGTAGTTTTCTACTTCCTTTCCAGACTGAAGAGGAATACACAGACTGGAAAGGATTCTGCATATAAGAAAGCAAAATGTTCATGACCTGGAGACTCCCAACATCCATCCCAGATTAACGGTTTGTGTATTAAATTATTTTCCTGCACTAGCGTTAGACTAATAATACTAAGAAAATTGGCAGGAAAAAAACCACCTGTTACTCAGTCAAGATTCAGGCTATTTCACATACTGTATAAGATGCCATGGTCACAGACAGGACTGTTTCCATTTCTGTGATGTGTAGACACACTAGAAATGAAGACACAATCTTTATTCTGAAGAGGGCTCGGGTTCAGAGAACACAAAATCCAAAGTGAAATCGATCAAAAACAGGGAAGAACATACTTTGGCGCCTACTCTGGAAATAATGGAAAACTAAACAGCACCAGACATTTGCCATTATTGTGCTACTTTCCAGGGCAACTGTATCAAGTGATCCAATGCCTACTTCAACTTGCCCAGGAAATGTTTACAGAGCCTGCAACAACCAGCTGTTGTATGTTTGCCAAGCACTTCGGTCAAAGTCATCTCCATCTGCAGTAAGTTTAGATAACACTGTGGCTAAAACCCCACTAATCTAATAAAAGAAACATATTTGTGTCTCAAGCTGCAAGGCAAGATTTATTCTAAAAAAAATTCTGCCACTTCAATACCTCCACTTTAGAGCTTTTCCTAGTTAACTCTGGGAGATTAATAGGAAGGAGGTGGCCCTTTAAATAATCAGTGTTCATACTTTTAATAAAGCTGCAACGTTCTGCAATCAAGAGGAAAGATGTGGGTTTTTTTTTTTACCATTAAATAAACCAGAGATTAGGAGAATGTAAGGGAATAAAACCAATATCCTGTGCAGTTATGCCTACAGAAGGCAAATTATATAACCTGAAGTGGCTTCACATTAACATTTAACTAAGAAGATCAAAGAATAAGCAAGTAAGGTGAGGCTATTTGAATACAGGACAAGTTTTCTGTGAATGTGGAAAAATTCAATCGATGCAGCATTTGTGTACATACAATCTATACCCTACCAAATGTACAAAAGAACGACCTAGTAAATGGCTGACATAATGATACTGATCCTGCTTCTGGCAAAAAAAACCCCACCCAATTATTTTAGTATTGAATTTGTTTTAAATTTTGCCTATATTTCATATTGCCGTGTGCGATGCTATGATAGAAAGAAAAGAACCAGTAATGAATTATTCCCACTTGGATTTCTGGCTGAATATCATCCAATGGCTTGGCACACACCCAAAAATCAGAGAATGAGCTTTTTAACTGCTAGTGACAAGCCACTGTAAATTGTACCCTTTGTCCTCTGTGTGCACGAGCAGGCAACCAGATTTTAGCCAATACTGTATTTTAGATCCACATATAAAAATGATGTAGAAATGCCTCAGTAGCACCAAAGTATAAACCATTGCACCTTGGCCATAGGCTGGTAGGAGACAAAGTAGGAACACTGGGAAGACTGATAGATATCCAGCCATCTGCACTTGAAGAAGGTGCCCAAAGTCAACTCATTCCATTTCAAAGCGATGTTGTAGGCTCATAGAGCTGTATGCTAAAGAGCAACCATGAGGTACATGCTAGAGAATGGTTTCCCACAATATTTGGAGGGAAAACTATTCCCACTGGTTAAGGAAGGTCACTTGAGGGGATGGGGAAGTTATAAAACTGAAAAGACCCTTCAGTAAAATGGGGACCCTTTATCTGGAGACTTGGCCCGTTATTCTGTTGAAAAGAGCTGGCACACTGCACTAGCAGAGAAACCTAGCAAAGACTATTTGTTAGGTCCTCCAGAGATTTGCTCAGGCTAAAATGGGATTCTTATTTTGTTTGTGTGTGTGTTATGAGTTACCTTTATCTATTAGACTTTTGACTGGTGATTCTTTATTTCCAAACTGGTCCATCTATCCAAATGTATTTTTCTCTGCAATTTGGCTTCTTTTCTTAATTCGTAATGAAGTTTAAATTCTATGCTTGGTATAGGAGTTTCACTAATTTTTCTAACCAACTGGCTTCCAACCCAACAAGGATGGAACACACATCCACACATTCTTTTGCATTTCATTATATTTATTTGTTACATTTTTATACCGTCCATCTGGGATATTTCCCACTCCAGGCAGCGTACAAGCAATAAACAACAAAATACTAATAAAACAAAAATGAAATGAAATGAACAATGTGTAACCCCTTTCAGGACACTTGCCTGTTCTCATTCACTTGCTTACATGCATGTCTACTGTTGCCGCCCACTGCCACGCACTGAACCTCCTTCCTGTGTGTGCACATGGGTACACATCTACTTGTGCTCTCTAATGTCTTTTGTTGTTGTTGTTCAGTCACATAGTTGCAACCTCTTGGATCATTGCATCCCTGTTGTCCTCCACCTCCGTCCTCTGCAGCCCACTCAACCCTATGCCCATTGCACCAACAATGCCATCTAGCCATCTCACCCTCTGCTGCCCCCTCTTCCTTTTGCTCTCGATCTTTCCCAGCATCAAGGCCTTCTCAAGTGAATCCTCTCTTCTCATTTGGTGTCCAAAGTACTTTAGTTTCATCTTCAATATTTGTCCTTCCAAGGAGCATTCAGGGTTGATTTCCTTCAGGATCAACTTCTTTGATCTCCTTGCTGTCCAGGGTACCCTCAACATTCTCATTCAGCACCACATTTTAAAGGTGACTATTCTTCTGTGCTCAGCCTTCCTAATAGTCCAACTCTCACAACTGTACATTACTACTGGGAATCCCATTGCTTTGACTATGCGGACATTTGTTGGCAGGGCGATGTCTCTACTTTTCACTATGTTCTCCAGGTTTCTCATCGCTTGTCTCCCAAGAATCAATCTTCTTTTTATTTAATGGCTGCAATCACCATCTGCAGTGATCCTGGATCCTAAGAAGGTGAAGTCTGTCACTGCTTCCATTTCTTCCCCTTCTATTTGCCAGGAAGCTATAGGGCTGGTGGTTGCCATGATCTTGGGTTTTCTGATGTTGAGTCTCCGGCCAGCTTTTGCACTCTCTCCTTTCACCCTAATCAAGAGGTTCTTTAGGTCCTCCTCACTTTCTGCCATTAGGGTGGTATCATCTGCATATCTCAAGTTGTTGATGTTTCTCCCAACAGTTTTAATTCCTGTTTGAGGCTGGAATATGTCTGTAACTACTCATTTCATGCAGGGTGTGCACCTGCCCATTCTTTTGCTCTCCTGAATACGCATTCATTCATACTCTCTTGTACATACACATCTTGCTTTTTCACATAGCTGCACTTGCTTTCGTGAGGACACATGTGCGCTCTCCCTCCTTTCAGTCTCTCCCCCCTATCACTGCTCTTATCCTTCCTTACTTCACATCTCCCTCCCCCCCACAATGCCTCCTCCTTCACAAAATAAGGCAGTGACACTCCATAGTACCAAATGATCCACCCACAATACTCTTCTTCCTTTTCTGCCTGTGCTCAGTCCACTCACATCCCCAGTATTGAGTAACAAGCTATTCTTGTTCCACTTGAAAAGTAGCAAAACACACCCACAATTTTTGGAAACAAAACATCTCCAATTCATTATTGCAACATTTAACTTGTTCCAAAGGCAATTTGTTACAAAAATGTTACTTCCTATCTCTGACATAGTGTAAGTTATTATAATATATATTGATGAAATAAAGCCTGGCTGCAGTGACTCAAAAGGCTAAGATGCTGACTTGAAGGCGGAAGGTCAGCAGTTTCGATTCCAGAGTACTGCAGGACGGAATGAGTTCCCGTCTCTGTCCCACCTCCTGCCAACCTAGCAGTTCAAAAGCAAGACATTGCAAGTACAGTAAAACCTCAGATAACGCTAAAACTTGGTTCCACAAGTCTTAGTGTTATCCGATTTTTAATGTTTTCTGATGCATGCATTGGATAACGTTAAAACTTCATAGAGATACATTGTGAACAGCGTAGGCTTTAGCGAACGTTATCCGATGCATTCCATAGGATTTTAATGTTATGCGATGCAATTTTTTTCCAGATTGCTTAACATTATGCAGTTTTAGCGTTATTTGATGCAAACGTTATCCAAGGTATTACTGTAGATAAATAGGGGCCACTTTGGTGGGAAGGTAACTGCGCTCCGGTGTCTAGTCATGCCTGTCACATGACCACAGAAATGTCTGTAGAAGCAGACAGCGTTGGCTCTTCGGCTTTGAAACATTGATGAGCACTGAACCCTAGAGTAGGATTCGATTGGCTTTCGAGCAAGGGAAACCTTTCCCTTTACTAAAGCCAGCCAACTCATAATTTTAAAAAAATGTTTTAAATAAATCCACCTAACCTTTCTAAGATTGGAAATTCTAAATACGAGCAGAAATCCCCTGAAATCCCATTTATAATGTACACCAAAGGGCAACTTTCCATCCATTCCTCCTTGGTAAACAAACTGCCACTGCTGCAATTCTAGGGGCACACCCATCCATGTGCTGGCTTAATGTGTCTTCCTTCCTCTGAGAATCACAGCCATGGTGATTTATAGAAGAAATGGGTGGAAAGTGATATCTTGGCTTATGCTATGAACAGAATGTCAGCCATGGTTTTACTGTACAACACTAAGGATACCTTGTTTTGATTATTGTTTTGAAAAACCAGTCAATCACACGCTGAAATCCCTGCAGCACTTTAAAGGCTAACTGCTGTGTTTTTAACGTGGACTTGCTCCACGAAAGCTCACATTAAAAGTACGTATAGCAGTTTTTAAAGTGCTGCATGGTTTTTGCTTTCTGATATGCCTCAAACACAGACTAACACAGCTACTATTCCTAAAAACAGAAATCCCTGTAACACGGTGCCATGAATACTGGATTGCTAGATAAAGTAAACGTCTAGATAACAAGTGCTGCCATCCTAACAAATCGACTAGGGACTCTCGATGCCACCTACCTTGCTCAGAATCTGTTGAAATGGTTGATCCCAGGCTATCTGTGCGAACTCGTTCTAAGCCTTGCACGGAGAGCTGTTCCAATCTGCGCTTGAGGTACCGATGTTCTCGCTGTAACTGTTCTTTAACATTTAGAGCTTTTCGGTCCTGTTCTTCCAATTTCTAGGGAGATGAAACCCATCTTTTGAACAATGAAAAGAGTCATCTCGCTGTACTGGTTATTATCTCCAAGAATCATAAACACGCAGTATGAGTTACCTTACGAAGACAAAAGCTTCTATGTTCTACATTTTTTTGGATTTTAACCTAACCTTTTTACAAAATGTTGAAAAAAGTTATTTTAAAATTAAGTGTTGGGGGGGAAAGCAGGCAACATGGTATAATCAATGTATTAATTAAGCTAATGACCATAATTGCAAGTTTCTCAATAAGCAAATTAATTCTT
Organism: Furcifer pardalis; assembly: GCA_030440675.1. Classification (NCBI taxonomy): domain Eukaryota; kingdom Metazoa; phylum Chordata; class Lepidosauria; order Squamata; family Chamaeleonidae; genus Furcifer; species Furcifer pardalis. The sequence goes on along the minus strand of CP126890.1, from coordinate 171,128,525 downwards.
AGGACATAAATAACAGCAACACCACCAAAACATATTACAGTCAAACCTCGCCTAAAGAGGGCCTCCTCGCTTAAAGAGAAACTCACTTAAAGAGCAGAATTTTCTCTGAATGTCCGCTTTGCTTAACAAATAAAACCAACCAAAAACTTGCTTAAAAATTAAAACAGGGTTCGTAATCCCCCCCACCAGATGTCACAATTGGTCACTTGCAATGGTATTTCACATAAAGAGCAAACTCGCTTAAAGTGCAATCCTGTGGAACACATTATGCTCTTTAAGCGAGGTACAACTGTATTCCTGGATGGCTGTTAAGTATATCTGTACACACATTTAGGCTTCAAACTGGGAAAAAAATATTCATCCAAATCTGAATGGCTGAGCTTTTTGTTCACCATTCTTGGCGTGGCGGTAGACAGCTCTCACCGGGACTGGATTCTTTCTTTTATTGGACTTCTCTTGGACTTTTCCCGGCTACCTTCTGTAGGATTTTGCTTATAATCATTGCGGGACTCAGTATACAGTAATACCTCGGATAACGTTTACCTCGGATAACGCTAAAATCGCATAACGTTAAGTAATCTGGGGAGAATTGGATCGAATAACATTGAGGTCCTATGGGATGGATCGGATAACAACCGCTAAAGCCTGTGCGGTTACAATGTATCTCTATGGAGATTTAACGTTATCCGATCCATCCCATAGGATTTTAATATGGATCAGATAACACTAAAAATCAGATAACACCAAGACTTGTGGAACCAAGTCTTAGCGTTATCTGAGGTATTACTGTATGTGATTTTTGTTTTTGCTCTTTTTTGTAATACTTTTTTGTAACATTTTATTGTGATACTGATACTTTTTGTTACTGATATTTATATATATATTCTGATACGGTGATAATTGTGATTATGATAATGTGAATTTGTGACCGTAATGCTGTTACTTTTATAATATGTAAGCCGCCTAGAGTCAGGTTTACCTGAGTAGGGCGGGGTATAAAATTGAAATGAAAAATGAAATGAAATATCATCCAGCTCACTTGTTTTGGTTATCTGCAGATATCTGCTACACTAGCATTTTACATGTTCCTGTCATGTCTCCAGTGATCTAAATTACAAACTGTACCATAACTTGATTTAAAGATGATGCAATTGGATGAGACTGTCTATGCTGAAATCCATTAAATTACTGAATGTGTCATTAGATATAAGACAGTTTTTGTGACCAAGCATTTTTCTACTAAAATGTTGAAACAGAATGATAGGTAAAAAGCAATGCCTCCAGGGATGTGTTGTACTAGCTTTCCCCGGCAAGAAGAGGCTCTATAACTATGGAGGGCAATTCAGTGAATTTTCAGCCACAACCGTATGTAAAATAACCCTACACAATTGGGTATATACTTTTCTCAAATACCAACTCTATCAGTTACCTCAAAACATTAATTTATTTAGGTTATAATGGACATTGGATTAGACCATTTTTGGCGAAACTTTCCCAACAATGACATCTTCATGAAGTATAGTACTATGGAAACGTCTTAGGCCACCACGAGCTAGTTTGGAGAAAATTCAATGAGTGACGGAGTGCTTTGTAGACCTCAGCCCCCAAGCCACCTAGACACATCAAAATTGGAGAAAGTCTTCTGTTGAGTTTCCTCTCAAATCCTCTCTAAGTTTGGTGAAGTTTGGAGTTAGGCTGTCCGAGTCACAGCCCCACAAATCTCTCACTAGATTTCCCCCGAAACCAAATGGTGGTGGTCTAAAACTTTCACAGTGTACAGTACTGTATTTATACAATAACCACCCAGAAAAGTTTATCTAAGAAATGGGACAAACAGCCAAACAAAACTTTGTAGCCAAGTATGCAAGTCCCATATGTCAATTATACATCACAATTCCAATATGCTGTTATTTCAGTATAAAGAGGTGAAACAGAATTACAGGTAGAAGATATTTCTAGAGCAGAAAACTATTGCAACTATGCAGACAATTATTTTTCAAATAACTTATAACCCCCTGAACTAAATCTGATCTTAACAAGAACAAGCTAAAATAGTGTTAAATGTGAGAGCCAGTGTGGTTTAGTAGAGAGAATGTCAAACTAGGAGTGAGGAGATCTGGGTTCAAATCCCGATTCAACCATGGAAATTCACTTAGGGTAGCAATTGTTATTTATTTATTATTATTTATTTAAATTTCTATACTGCCCTCCTCGCAGAAGGCGACCCAGGGTTGTTTAACACATCCTAAAAACATCAGAACAATATAGGTTAAAATTTTAAAAGTTCTTATAATCTATAATTAAAACCAATTAAAACTACAATTAAATCTTTGTCTAATATTTAAAACCTTGGGGGAGGGGGGAGGTCAAACCAGACAGCAGGCAGAGGTCTTTGTGCCTCCAGTACCCCAGACCTGCCCTGCCAGCTGTGCCTGGTTTGAACACCTTAAATTATTGCACCAATCCTATTAGGATCACTATAAGGTAAAAGTAACTTGACAGCACATAGCAACTAAAGAATAAAATGTCAGTAAGACCAAATGCATGTCACATAAGAAGGAACACCTTACACATCAGCCTAAAGAACATATGGCATTGCTTCATACAAAACCAGACCCCAATGGTCTAGTTTAGTACTGCCTTGTACTGATTGCTAGCAGCTCTCTAGCACCTCACAGAAATCCTTTAACTCTATTTTCCACCTGCAAGTTGTGTGTTCTACCACCAACTTACAAACCTCTCAATTTATAACTTCACCCAGACCAAATTCATGGAACTTCATGACTACAAGTTACGATAAGTGCTGACTGGCTTCCCACTGCCATTTAATTTCAGGTTAATTTCTTACCTTAATCTGTCAACTCCAAACCATATCATGCAAAAAAAAAAACCACCAGACATACTGTCCAACTCTATAAATAGTTCCTGATAACTCCAGAAAATATGCATAAAATTAGCAGATAACAGAACAAGGCTAACCTTTTTCAATGTGTACAATACATGATGCACTGAAGAAAAAAAACTTTAAATTTAACTAGGGATCAAGTGTATGGTAATCATGTCAACAACAAGCTATAAAAGCCAACCACCAAATTCTAAATTACAGAAAAAAAATAAGTTACGCTATAGGATCTAGTATCCATACCCCTGAGCTACTAACATAACCCTTGTCACATTAATAGCTTATTCTTCAAACAACACGAGATCTACTCATGTAGTTGGATAGTTAAAAATATGTCAAGATGGAAGACTGTAAACAAATGCAGTTAATCAAGCGATGGCAATCAAAACACAGCTTAAAATAAGGGCTTAAATGTAGTAAACATAACTTACAAATGGAAAGAAGACAGACAGGGGCAAGGAAAATAAGTGAATTCAGGTAACAAATTCGTTCATAATGAAGTCACATAATGCTCAGGTAGCTAGTCTTCACAGGATACAGTTCAGGGAAGGTAGAGCTAAAATGCAGTCTCGGGAAACCTGGTGATTGGAGTCCTTGCTCTCTCTCTCTTTCAGATGCAGCCAGATGTATATACATATATAAAATCATCTCGTAATAAAAACACAAGGAAAAATGTACAAACTGACCTCATAACCTATCAGAAATCAAATATTACAAGGCCATAAACTGGGGATAAGTTAGTTTGCAGACTCAACTTCTGGAAATCTCTGTATAGAAAAGCATATCCTTAATACTGATTGACTGCAAGATCAACTCCAAAACGGTGACGTTGTAGTGTCGGCAAATTCAGTGTTGAATGTATTAGGCAAAACATTTTTAACAGAGATAGTAAGTAGTGGTACCTTGTAAAGCCACTGGTAGGACCACCTCCGGAAAAGTGTGTCTATGTTTCGCCAGCCATGTTTAAGAATAAAACAATTTAGCTAGAATTGGTTCAAAGGTGAGTAATTACAATAACTGTAAGGATGAAGATTGTATTGGATGTGAAGAAGCAAAAGCAGCTTGGTCTGATTGGTTTGAAAAATGGAGCACAAAAATGGATATGAGAAGTCTTACAAATATAGATGGGCAATATAGCAGATGCATTTTTTTTATCATGTCAGAAGCACACAAAGGTGTTTCTGGGTTGAAAGGATTTCTGCGGGAGGAACTCTGCTCAGGGGACGCCTGAATGAGGCATATTTATTTATTGTCCAATTTATATGGCCGCCCAACTTGAAATGACTCTGGGTGGCTCACAACATTAAATCACCATCACAGTCTAAAACTTAGAACCCATAAAACCCAATTAAAAATACTATAAGAATTACCCCAAACAGCTAAAAGAACCAGGGAGCGATATTGCTATATCAGCCAGCAGGCGGGGGTCACACAGATAATGGGTGCCCCAGACCTGCTTTGCCAGCCAGGTTTTTAGTTCTGTCCTGAAGGGCAGCAACTCCATCTGGGAGTCTTCCCTCAATTGGCAGGAGGTTCCACAGGACCGGAGCAGGCACAGAGAAGGGCCTCTTCCTGGGTGCTAGAGAGGAGAGCCTCTCTAGCAGGTGGCACAATAAGAGAGCCCCTCTGCGCTGCTCTGGTGGGACGGGCAGACGTTCTTGGGGTGACGTGGGGTGAGGCTCCTTTCATGTCCCCAAGATATTTTCCCCACCGAAGTGGTCCCTATTTATCTACTTGCAATTTCTTGCTTTCGAACTGCTAGGTTGGCAGGAGGTGGGCACTCACTCCGTCATGCAGTACTCGGGTCTTGAACTGCTGACTTCCCAGGTAACAAGGCAAGCTTCTGAACCACTGAGCCACTGAAGTCCCAGCAAAGGCAATAATATGATACTAAGACTAAGGTTAGTGGTTTCATAAATATCCACACAGGATACGCACCTGGCAGCTATGGGAGGCAATGAGGGGAAGACCCTTTAAAGAGAACACTGGGCAGAAGGACCAAACGCCAACTTGTCATTTAGCCTACAATTTTTTCTAAGAATAAATTATACACAGTGAGCAGTGAAAAACCAACCCTGTGTCCCCCTCCCCGGCTGTAAAGGAGCGGAGGTGGAGCAGGGTTGGTGCTGGACAAGTGCAAGCATGAAACGGATTTCTTAGCTCTTTCCTCCTGCTGCCTGGAAGCTCCAATCTCCCCACCAGCAGCAGGTTCCTCTTGACTCATCGGCTCTCCAGACTCTGTCAAAACGGGGTCTGAATACTCGTGGGCACAGAAGCAACGGAAGAAAGGACTGGTGGACGCAACACTCCTTCCCACCTCTTTCCTCCTGCAAATCTTTCCTTCCTGGGATGCTCGGAATGAAAAAGGAGTCAGCAGGTTTTTGCTACCTTGTAGTGCTTGAGGCACAGCTGCACAACAGATAGCACTTAAATCACTATTATATGCTCGTGCAGTTTATTTTAAAGATACAACACAAACTAATAAAGGTCATGAACATTAAGCAAACTTTTGCTGAACTTCATGAAATTATTTCCATTACTTAAAAGCTTTTGACTTACAGCAGGGATTCTCAACCTATGGCCGGATCCAGCCCATGGCACCATTCCATCTGGCCCAAACCCTCGCCGCCACCCTTCCCCCCTCTGCCTGGCCTGGCCTGTCCCTAACTGTGCTCCATAGAAGGGCGGATGTTGTAAGAAGGCTTCCAACCTGCTACAGAGTAGTGTTAGAGACATGCCAAGACTGGTAAGGGGGACAAGGAGAGCAGCAGCAGTGGTGGAAGCAGCAGAAACATGCAGCCCCCCCCCCCCGTGTCTTTCCTGGGTGCTCCTCTGGTCGAGGCACAGGCAAGGACAGGCGGGACCCCTCTTTTACCCATGGCAGGCTGGTAAGCAGAGAAGCAGTGGTGAAGAGGGAGCGTTGGTGGCAGCAGCAGTGGTGTGTGGGGAGTGTTGGTGGGCCAGACTGGTGTCTCCCCACCACCACTACCGGGGGGGGGGAGTGGTGGGGGCTTGGGGTGGTCCTGCTACTGCTGCTGCCAAAGGTGGCAAGGGGGGGACACCAGTCCGACCCGCTAACAGTCTGAGGGGGCATGAGCCAGTCCCCGGCTTTAAAAAGTTTAAAACCCCTGACTTACAGTGTCAATCTGAATTTTGTTCCCTTCCCATAAAATAGGGGCGGATCCAGTGTCCCAAATTATTAGCAGATAAAAGAACCTCATACTAAACACCAACATACACACTAAAATAGCTAATGATTTTTTTAAAATTGATACAATTTAATTATGTTGCAGCATATTCACTGCTATACAAATACAATATGGTAATATTGCAGGCAATATACTAGCATCAAATAGTAGAACATTACATTTGGAGAGAAAAAGTACACCATGGAATTCGTTTCATAAAACCTTAAGTCACTATTCCCTCAAAAGACATTTTAGGCCTTGGTATTTGTTTTGTCTTAAATGTAAAACAAAATCTTTAATTTCTTTTAAAGGGGAAAATAATGTATTTTCTCTCTGGCTCACCTTGATATGCATCTTGGCTCTTTTCAGCAGGCTGAGTGTCGTGTGTCTAGTGCTATCTGCTCCTAGAGGGACGAGTTGTTTTAGTTCTTCTAAATATAGCCGGAGTTTAGCCCGTCTGAAATTATTAAAAATTGAGACTGCCATTACACTTCATTAGTACAAAATTTGCTGTTTTCAGAATATCTAACATTTACTTCACATAAACTAAAGTTATTTTGTATTATCATAAAATAATCCTCAAAAAGATGTAAGTATTCTTTAAGCATAAAGTCAGTGATTTTCTTTTTGTGGCTTCTTATGGAGTACACAGAAAGAACCTCCTCAAAGATTGTGGTACTTTTCAATCACAATCGGTACCCTGGTAACAGCAACCTTGTGTTGCTAGCTAATCTTTCTCACACTGGGTCAGGTGAAAGGAACTGCAGAATGAACTCACCAAAAGGTGCCTTCATTTTGGCAGTTTTATGTCTGGCCTAGACACAGAAGAAGTGGCTTCTTATCACAGGTCTCAGTTTTAGCACATTAGCAGCCTATCTTGGACACCCAAATATCTGTTACAAACTGCCAAACAAGCAGTATGGCTACAGAATGCTATTTTAACCAGAACCAGAATGCTTGGAAGTAATATTCTTTGTAACATACATGAAGTATGAAGCATATTTATGAAAATAAATGTAGCTATGTAGATAAATTATATACTGTACATCTACATACAGATCAAAGTGGATGAACCAAAGTTATAATTCATGCTGATTTTCAATGGAAGACTTAAAAATGACTAGGTTGTACCTACTATAATTTTTTTAAAAGTATATAAAGTATATCAAATTCCTCATGGTTTTGTTTATTACTTACCTATGTTTTTCTAGCTCATTATGCGAAGACCTGTTGAAAACAGAAAACATTTCAGAATTATTTACTGAAAGAAAATATCTTGTCAAATGGTAGAAATAATTTTCAATGTAGTTCCTGTAACAAATTTAATTTTTTAAAATGAGATACCTTTTAAGTATATACAGAATATATTTTGTATTCCTAATTTCATCTTAATTTAATCAAACCTTAGGATAAACCCTGACTTTATCTTTGATCTTAAGGTTCCACATGGAACGTTTTGGAAGATGTAAGTTAACACTGCCATTAATGGAATGTAGGAATCTGCACATGGCAGAATTATTTTGCAAGAGATCAAATTTCTCCAGGAACAGTAGAATCACAACATATGTCACCACAATGAATATATAAATATTAATACCGAGGTAGCAATATATTTGTACATCTACATTATGACTAAACTGCATGCTAGTCACATACAAGGCAGGTCATGATAGGGACAGAACTCATTTGTCAGTTAGACTAATGACTATGGCTTCAGGGGACTGAAATCATACTGAAATCATATATTTTTTATCCATTTACTACTTCACAGGTGGCTTTCTTTCTTTGTATCAGAGTGTTGCACAACTTAAAATGATGGAATTAAATGAAATTTAAGTGAAATTCAAAGCAAATTAAAAAGTTTAAATAATTGGACTTGGCAGAAGCTGACGTAGCTGTCACCCATCATGTATTTGTGTACAGGTCACACATACCCCACATCTAAGGGAGGTATGCTTGGATACCTACCACAGATACCTGAAACCACAGATAACAGCAAACCCTATATTTAACACATATACCTGAGTCATAAAAGCAAGGGCAGGTTTTTTAAACGCTTACCAAACCATCTGCCTCCATTGCAGTCAGTGGCCTCTAGTAGCCAATTCTTCTTTTTCCGTGTCTAGGCCAGACTTGAAACTGCTAAAATGAAGGCACCTTTTGGTGAGTTCATTCTGCAGTTCCTTTCATCTGACATAGTGGGAGAAAGATTAGCTGACAATACAAGATTGCTCATTACCAGGCAGGGTATGCCTAATTGTGGTTCAAAAATACCACAATCTTTGAGGAGGCTCTTTCTGTGTACCCTGTAGCCAGCTCTGATAATGCACTATAGGAAAAATACTTCAGGGATTTTTTTAATTGATTTTTAGATTCTCAGAGAAATGAAAACTGCAGATGCTGATGGGGGAGGCAGAAGGTCATGATGGGGACAGAACCAGTGGTGGGCAGCAACAGGTTCTCAGCCCGTGGGAGGAGGGGTTTAACAAAATTGGGTGGCATCCGAGCAGGGGGAGTAGTGAAATTGGGTGGCCTTCGGGCAGGGGGAGTAGTGAAATTTGGTGGCCACACCCACCTCCCTGCCCTACCCCATCAGGTTTTGTCCCTGCAAGTGGTTCAAGGTCTCCCTTGCTCAAAAGTCAGTCATATCTGACTCTAGGGTGCAGTGCTCATCTCCATTTACAGCCAAAAAGCCAGTGCTGCCTGCGTTTGCAGATGTATACATGGTCATATGGCAGGCATGACTAGATCGCCCATGGCATAGGCTCCACCCATGGCATATGCTCTGCCCACAACATAGATTCCACCCACGACATAGGCTCCACCCACAGTGTGGTAGCAATTTTTTTTTTTTTTTGCTGCCCACCACTGGAGATAACTCCTTGATTTTTTTTCTGACCTACAGTAATTTGATTTCTCCTTGCAGAAATTCATTTTGAGTTTTTTTAAATCTAATTTTTCAGTCTGTTAAGATCATCTTGAATACTGACTTCGTTTTCTCCAACATTAGCTACTCCTCCTAGTCTGGTATTGTCTGCTAATTTTATGAGCATTCCATCTCTATATTCAGGTATGGAATTTATAAAGATCTGAATATAAAGTGGACAGGACAGACGTCTGTAGCACACATTCACCCATCACAGTAATGGTGAACCTTGACACTCCAGGTGTTCTTGTACTTCAATTCCCAGAAGCCCAAGTCAGCACTCCTGCTGGTCAGGGCTTCTGGGAATTGAAGTTCAAGAACACCTGGAGTGCCAAGGTTCGCTATCACGGATCTATCACATCTTTCCAGGACAACCAGGAAGTACTGATGAGGATTCTTTCAAGCTGGACCTTACAGTAGCATTATTAACCTCATATTTTACCAGCTTGTCCCAAAGAATATTGGAGGAGACCTTGTTAAAACAGTTGCTAAAATCTACATCCACAGAAAAAGAGGCCTGTAATTCTATCAGAAAAAAGAAATAAAATTATCTACCATTACTTGTTTGTGAGAATCTCTTGCAGCCTGACAGCACTCTTCCCTACCTGCTCACAGACTGTCTTACTGATCTGTTATAGAACCTCTCCTAGTATAGACAACAAGCTGGCTGGTGAATATATCACGGTGAATATATACACAGAAAGAGCCCTTTAGAAGATTGTGGTATTTCTGAACAACAATTGGGCATTCCCTGGTAATGGCCACCTTGTGTTGTCAGCTAATTCTAGCTCAAGTGGAGGGAAATGCAGATGAACACACCAAAAACTGCCTTCATTTTGGCAGTTTCACGTCTGGCCTAGACACGGAGATGACAACTGCCACACAGACTTCAGTACCTTCTTACTGTTTTTTAGATCAGACCTTAACAGATGGCCTAAGCTTACAAATAATGCAAAAGCAAGAACCATAATGAATAGGACTGTTTGTGTCACAGTCGTGCCATGAAAAGAAGAAATGCTTCTGACAGAATATAACCTTAGTTGCATTTTGAGATACCGTAGACATTTCTACCCTGCCTTACATTTCAGCATGAATTATAATCAGTAAAACTGCATTAAAATTTCTTCAGTTGTACAATCTATGGATTGCATATTTCCTTGCCAACAGGACTGACACCTTCTCTTCTCTGGTACAGCTCTTGCACCTTTAATGTAAATTTGACATAAAAATTAAGCAGAAGAGGATTTTCTCCTCACTTGCTTCCTAAACTAAAATGCTTACCTACTTACTTTCCATAGATTATGCTGCTGTTAAAACACTTGCATGGTTCACACACAAAAAAAGCCATCCTGCCTGTCAAATCTGTACCTTACACCCTCTTACATCTTCCTGTGTAAAGTTGTCCTACATCTTTCAGAACTTACATAGTATACAAGAACATAGCAGATGCAGCTTTTCAGTACATAGGCCTGCATTTGTTACATTTGTGCTGACCGTAACACTGTACTCCCAATGATACAAAAATCATACTCAAAAACAGAGGCAGAGAAAATGGTTATCAAAGTCATCTGCAACCTGGTTCCTTACACATCTCCTTCAAACTTCTTTATTCTATTTTATGCCTGTCGTTTATTTTCTCATGATCTGAACTCCCTTCCTATTTTCTTTTCCATTCCATTGTCTTCAGCTACCATTTTTCTTCCTAGAAAACCCTGAAAAGGATTGCCATAAGCTAGAAATGATTTGATTACATGCCATTGTTATTGTTAAAAAACCACTTACACATTTCCTTGCTCCATTATTTTACTTGTCTTTATGTCTGCAGAAGCAGACAGCGCTGGCTCTTCGGCTTTGAAACAGACATGAGCACTGAACCCTAGAGTCGGATACAACTGGCTTTCGAGCAAGGGAAACCTTTACCTTTACTATTTTTCCTTCAAGTCCATTGCTGAGCCTCCTTTTTCTAGCTTACTTCCCCCTTCATTTCACCAAATTTTACAACTGTTTTTTTCTATAGCCTAATTGTCTTGCCAAAATACTTTCTCCTGGCCTTAAAAGCTAGCAAGATATTGTTTGCAGCTTAAGTACAATCTCATTCCAAAGCAATATACTGTACTTAAAGAAAATTCCACATAGCCTATTTTCACTGCATAACTTAGAATCTTTATTTATATTCCAAGGCATGATAATACCTCGGCTACTGAACATTGGTGCTTATATATGTACCACCTACATATTTTGATAGCATGTTACAGTATTAATTAGTGCTTAAGGCTGCTATTATGGTTTATGGAAATGCCACATCCCTATCTAACAAGATCCTGAAAATTAACAGTACAATCCAAACTCAACCCTACAACAAATCAAATATGAACAGATGCTTTGTGTCCATGTACTATCAGAACTTCCTTGAGCTGGCCAATCTTAAGAATGCTATGCTGTTCTAAAACAGCCACCTGAAAAGGAATTACCATCACTCTTCGCCTGAAAGGAGTTTGAATTCGGCAGCTTTGGTGAACTTGTTCTAATACCACATGTTGCCATATATTGACATGTTTGGAAAACTAAACCAATGTGGAAAATACTTCCATGATAAAAATAAATAATAGGCTCAATGTGTCCCTATTTTTAAACATTATTACGTCCAGACCCATGCTTATTAGAGAATCAGCATTGCCATCCCCAACTCACCCCAGGGAAGTCTTGTGTCTATCTCTCGAAGGAGAAGGCAAGGCTAAACTCTCTATTTTCCATAATGTGAAAAATAGCAGTTGCTCCTGGCAAAATGTACTTAATTTTATGTTCTCTAGAAGGTCAACAGACAAGCCTCCCATGACTGTTTCTTTTACTGTTCAACTTATTTTTTCTGCAGCTGATTTATGGATACTACTCCCCCCCTTCTATGCCTTAGTTTAAAGGCTTCAAAGCTAGAAAAAAACCCTTAAGAATTCAATCTTACAATTTAACAGATACAGTAATACCTCAGATAACGTTGACCTCGGATAACGCTAAAATCGCATAAGGTTAAGTAATCTGGGGAGGAGAATTGTATCGAATAACATTAAGGTCCTATGGGATGGATCGGATAACAACCGCTAAAGCCTGTGCGGTTACAATGTATCTCTATCGAGGTTTATTAACGTTATCCGATCCATCCCATAGGATGTTAACATGCATCGAATAACACTAAAAATCGGATAACACCAAGACTTGTGGAACCAAGTCTTAGCGTTATCCGAGGTATTACTGTATGCTGGCATAAACACAACAGTGCATTACAGATTATTAAGGAGTTGATGCATGTATTCCTCACTGCACATCAACCATGTAAGTTGGCATGCAACTAGAAATATAAGCACTCTTATCTTGTTGCAACACAGTATGATTTACACCACTGCACTTACACCATAAATATAAATACATTTTAGGATTGTATATTATCTCCATACTTCCCTATTACTCAAAAGTTTTAGCTGATTTATTATAAAGCTTTCAAACACAGGCATCTTGTTAGACAAAGGGAGGTACTGTAATTCTGACTCTGCCTTTACTCCCAATGCCTCAAATTCAAATTTTATGGGTTAAGACTGGAATGTCCCACCATATGAGTTACCTCTTAACCCAGCCTCTTTCATTTTCTATTTCCCTCGGGATTTACTGGCCAAAAATGCTGGAGTTGGGCAAATAGGAGAAGATATGTGTTAAATCTTCTGAGCAGTTTCTCATCTTCAAATCTTAAGGCTAAAATTTTACACTCACTGCCTCTGAACAGGTTACTGACGTTATTAGTTTCCTAGCCTTTTCCCATCAACCTACAGTGGTTTTTTTCTCTTTGACTAATGCAGCTCTGTCAACAGGAAGAAAAGCAGCATTGCACATACACATTTTAAACCAGTTATCATTATTCACTTAAGTGTAGGAAACAGACTGGGTGGCTCAAAACACTGGCAAGCTGGAGATCACCTTAAACAGGATAAATGACATGGGCCAAACCCACAGTATGAGAAGCTCTTGCTCACTAAGTCAGCCAGCTTTTCCTGCCTTTAAAAACCAACTAGCTTTAGAACCCACCCCACCTATTCTACTTGCACAGGGGAATGGCAATAACAAATACATGGGGGCTTGTCACCTCTTAGTGGGAAAGGAACTTGTTGATAGAAAGAAAATCTGGAATCTAAAACTCTTAAATGCAGTACGTAGTTATCTGTATGCAGATGAGCATTTCCCTGTTTTTGCAAGTACATACAAAAATCTTAGCTCTTTCAAATTAGATCATGCATGAGGAACCTTAAAGGTCTGGATTAATTTTTTTCTCAAACAGTCCAAACTGGTGATCTCCATTGTTAACATGGACAATACCAGCCATCCGATCAAGCAAGCCCAATACCTGTATATCTATCTTGAACCTCAGAGGAGAGGTCCAAAACAGAAGCAAAGCCACAGGCTGTGGCACAGCAGGTGGTATGAAGCAGAGAAAATTAAATAGACACATGTCAAAGCATATAGGAGGCAGCTTTCCCTGTTTATAAAGTGCTGTGGATATCAGCATGTGTATGTATGGGAATAACATCTAGGTAACCTACATACTGTATATGCCATAAACTGTTAATATTACTAATTTTTATGATGCACAATACCATAAAAAATATGTTACAGGGAGATTTAATCTTGAGTGGGACAATTTACCTGGCTGAATATCCCCACATAAACCTCATAATCTAAAAAGGGGGTTCTCATTAACCCACTTCTGTATAAGCCTCACTGAACACAACTACTTTAGGGCAGGAGCATCCAAACTACAGCCCACAAGCCGGATCTGGCCAACGGCCCACACTGCCCTCACCGCTCCTGGAAGCAGAAGTGAAATGTGCATGCACGGACACAGAACGCTGCCATAAATGACCTGTGGCTGTCGTACACACAGTTACAATAGCTACAGGTTGTTTATGGCAGCATTCTGCGCATATGTGGCCACGTTCTACACACACACATTTTATTTCCGCTTCCAGGTGGGAGGAATCACCTGACCGGCCTGCGACCTGAAAAGCTATAGGGCAGAGGTGACCAAACTATGGCCCATGGGTCAGATCCAGCCCACAACACCAATTCATTTGGCCCCCACCGCCCTTGTCACTCCTGGAATTGGAGGTAAAACATGCCCAGACAGTGAGGGAGGCACAGGCTGGATGAATTGGTGTCAAGGCTGGATCCGGCACAGGCTGGAGTATGGACACCCCTGGTTTAAGCAGAGGAAATGGCAGCCTAACATCTACCTCATCCTGTTCCAAAACAGATTGCAAGGCACGTTTTGCTTCCACTTCCGGTGGGAAGAACCACGTGACTCTCAAATTTGAACCATGTGACTCTCAAATTTGTCCTAGCAAATCTCCTCATTGATCCTTGTGAGTAGTAAGGAAACAAAATTTGACCAAGATTCTCTGGTTGAAGAGCCCTAGTAGTGCAGTGGTTAAAACTGCTGTACTGCAGCCAAAACATTGTGAACTTGATCCTGTCAGGGATCAAGGAAGACTCAGCCTTCCATCCTTCCAAGGTTGATAAAATGAGTACCCGGCATGTTGGGGTCAAAATGCTGATTAACTTGTGAACCGTCCAGAAAATGCACTAAACGGTATGGGACGGTATAGAAATGTAATTGCTACTGGTTAAAACTTCTGCAGCTTGTCTCCTTGTGCATAGCTGACTGGTTGTACCAGGAGGAAGAAGACTGGCTGCTTCATGGCAGATCTGAGTTCAATAACCAAAGGCGGCCATTATTTTTCAGACTTTGGTTACTAGCTCCCTGGTGGCACTTGGCTAAACTGGTCGGAAACAGATATTCAGCTCGAGTGGATATTGGTCTCTTTGTCAGCTTAAGGAAACTTTAAAGATTGCAACAAAGCATGAGAGAGAAAAAGCAATTATGATTATTTAATAAAGGGATTCTAAACCTGCAGCCCATGGAGCAGATGTACTAGGAAGTACCACCACACCAGGCAGTGCCATGTGGTGGAGGAAGGGTAAAATGGCCATCCGCTCCCAAAGCTGTCTGAGGGAGCATGACCCAATGGCGCCCGGCTTGAAAAGGTTGAGAACTCCTGACTTAATATTTCTTTGTTATGTAGCTATCATGGAAACTTGAGCAAAGCAAAGCATTAGGAAGGAATGTTGCCAACATTAACAATGGATGGGTAGCCAAGACAAAGTGGGCATGCGATCTTAAAGACAGTGTGTGTGTGTGCCTGGGCCAAACAGCAGCCAAACAAGGCTACAAGAAATCTGTGCAAAAAATAAAATAAAACTTTGAAAGTCTTTTCTCCTCTTACTAGCAGTGGCTGGCATAGAACCAGTCACCAGGGAGAGGGCGCTGGCTTCAGCTGCGGCAACAACAAACAAGGCCTGCTGGATGATTTGCCAGCAAAACCAGGCACACAACCCCATTTTTAAACCACACCGCTCAGTAAGGAGGGGCGGAGGCAGCCCGGAGGGGGGGGCAGTTCGGGAGGGCTGGCAAGCTCTAGGTAAAGCACCTGGGCCGGGGGCGAAAGGTGCCTTTTCCTGCTCCTTTGCTTATCCGGAAACATCATTGACTTTAATGAAACGACTCCCCAGGTAACAAGCCAAAAAAAGTGGGGGGAAGAAATGACCCCAATCAAGTGCATCTTCAAACTTTCTAAGGTCCCAAGCGCTGGCATTCAGGCGCCACAGAGAGAGAGAGAGAGAGAAGTTGGGGAGTTCGCTGAACCCCACGCCTCACAGGTGGAGAGAGAGAGAGAGAGAGACTGTGTGTGTGTGTGTGTGGAGTTTTTGCTAAATCACACACCAGAAAGGTGGCTTGAGAGACAGAGTGTGTGTGTGTGTGTGTGAGAGAGAGAGAGACAGAGACAGAGACAGAGTGTGTGTGTGTGTGAGAGAGAGAGAGAGAGTGAGAGACTGTGTGTGTGTGTGTGTGTGAGAGAGAGAGATCTTTGAAGTGGTCGCCGTGTTAAGTCTGTGCATGCACATATCAGAAAGTAAACAAAACAAGACAATTATACCTTGTGGCACCTTAAAGGCTAATCCCTGTAATTTTAATGTGAGCTTCCGTGGACTTGAGCCACGAAACCCAACATTTCAAACACAGCAGCAGCTCGTCTTTAAGCTGCCACGACGTATTTTGTGTTTCGTCTTTGTGGTGTGTTTTTGGGGCCCCCGCTGCCTTTCCGAGGGGGAAAATGAGGGAGACCCGGCTTTGTACGCGTGGCAGCCGCCCCGGTCGGAAACTCCACACAGGCCCAGCCCAACAAGGGGGAAAATGGCGGCGGCTGCAGGATCCCGATTCACCACGTCGAACCGGACACCTCGGGAGAAAGACGGGGGGGGGGTGGTAGGGGAAAAAAAAGCCCCGCCACTTACCGGTTACTGTGGGTTTTCCTGGCTTTGGCTTTTCTGCTGGCGTAGTCACTGTCCAAAGGCAGGACCGAGGCATAGCCATGCTCGGCTTCTAGAGGTGACAAGGAAGGGGGTTTAGTAGCAAACTCAAGCGACTCTAGCTATGCTCGGCTCTGTGTGTGTGCGTGTGCGTGTGTGTGTGAGTAACCCCCCCCCCCTAATAAAAGGAAAGCCTCGGGTGTTTGCTCGAGTCGAGGCAAAAGGGAAGGCATTGCAAACCCACCAAGGTCTCGAAGGAAACCTGCAGCGCCCGCGGAGAATTCTCGTGCAAAAGCCCCTTGGCCTGGCCACCACCACCACCCACCCACCCCATCCTCCCGGGGCCATGGCTGAAACCCGCCTCAGCACCCTGGGGCAATGGGGGGTGGGTGGGTGGGAAAGAGGGGACCCCCGAAACCTCCACGGGGGGGGGGGCAGATGCTCCTTCCGTGGGTCCATGTGTGCCTACCTCGCTCCCTCCGCTCCAAGTACTCGGCGGCTTCCAAGAGCATGAGCAAGGAATTCCACTCCATGGCCAAAGGCTCCTGAGCAGCGTTTTCCCTCGGCTCCCTCCCCGGCACGGGCTGCAAAGAGGCGAGGGCGGAAACTCCCGGAGAGGCTCGAAGCGCTCGGAAGGCTCGGAAGCACCTTCGAAACACAGGAGCCGCCTCCCCTTCCACCGTGGGTAGAGTCCAATGTTTTGTCCGAGTGGCAGCTGCTTGAGCCAGTCAACGAAACCCTCGGCGGGGCCCGGGGCGCGCCGGAGCCAATCAGAGGGCTCGGCCCGCCTCCTGGCGCCCGAGAGAATGTTGACAGACCTTCCCGTTGCCTGATAGGCTGGCTCCCTATAGCAACAATGTGGAAGCCAAAGCTTAGTAACAACACGTGACGGCCCGGCCCCCGGGGCTCGCTGAGTGGCCGGCCGCCGTCATGCAAAGCAGGCGGAGAGCGCTTATTGGGCCCCGGGAGCCTATGCAAATGAGCTGGACACCCTATAACCCGACGCCTGGCGAGGGTGTGCCCGTGGCAGGGGAAGGGCGGTAACCCGCTGGCGAAGGGGGCGGGAGCGCCGAATGGCAAGGAGGGGGAGGGCAAAGGCTAGCCTTTTCTTGGAGCGAAACATCATCATCATCATTATTATTTATTATCATCATCATCCTTTATTAACTGATTAGTCATCTGATCATATCAAGTTAAAATAAAGTACATTAGATAAAACAGGATTACTTAAAAAACAAGTTAAAAGTAGGATGATACTTTAATAAAATAAGACATCCAATTTACTCAAAATAATTTATCAACTAATTCGCCACCCCCACAACCACTTACATGCCTCTTGGAAGAGCCCAGTGCAGGGCTAGATGGGAATGGAGTTGGGGTACATGACCATGAATTCTCTGAGTATGCCCAGTAACAAACAGAAGCCGAGGTAGTCATTCTAGCACCAGAACAAATCCCAAAATCCATATACAGTACAGTGGTACCTCATTTAAATAGCATAATGTGTTCCACGGGATTGCTCTGTAAGCGAGTTTGCTCTTTAAGCGAAACACCGCTGTAAGTGACCAATTATAACTGGGGGGGGGGGATTGCAAACCCAATTTAGCTGTTAAGAGAGTTTTTAGTTGTTTTTAGTTGTTAAATGAGACAACCATTCCGAGAAAATTCTGCTCTTTAAGCAGGACTTGAAAGTTGCCATTCTGGAGCAGAGAAAGTACAAGACTAGATTCCAGAGAGAGACAGCAGATATTAAGCACATACACTGTAGCAACATTGTAGCTTACAGAGAAAGTGTCTCTTGGAAGATTGTGATACAGTATTTTAAATCCAAAATCGGGTATACCCTGGTAACAGCAACCTTGTGCTGCCGGCTAATCTTTCTCACACTAGGTGTGTGCTTTCATGTCAGAGATTACTCTAGGTTGAAATGATTTTTGCATGGGACGCCCAAATGAGGCTCCTTTCATGTCCCCCATGGTGCAGGTGGCTCAATGGGTAAAAGCGCTGTGCTTGGAGATTGGAAGGATGGGATTCGTTTCCCCGAGAGCTCACACTAGGTCAGGCAACAGGAACTGCAGAATGAAATCGCCAAAAGGTTCCTTCATTTTGGCAGTTTCACGCTTGACCCCTAGACACGAAGGAAGAAAACACCATGACCCCAGCTCGCTGGCTTGTTTGAGCTCCCTCTCCCCCCTGGTCTTTCAATCTTGTGTTTTTGAGTTTTTAACTTTTAAATGATTATTGGGACCTGTGGATGTTTATAAATTTTAAAAACTTTTTAAATTTTATAATTGTAATTTTGAAGATTTTTAACAATGGGTTTGGGTTGGGTTTCATTATGCTTTTTTGATGTTGTACACCGCCCTGTCGCCGAAGGGCGGTATAGAAATGTAAAATAAATAAATAAATAAAAACAACTAGCAACAATGGAAAATCCCCAGTTGTTATTCAAACCTGCTGAGAAGCCTGGCCCTATTCAGGGCCATAGCCAGGATTCTAGATGGGGGTGGGCGCATATTTTTCCAGGATGGGCAACAAAGCCTCTTTTCCATGCATTCCTATATAGGAAACGTAGGGAACAACGTGCTAACTCAGGATGGGCCAAGCCCACCCTGGCCGCCCCCTGGCTATGGCCCTGGCCCCCCATGAGTTGCAAATGGATGCAAAACAAACATTGTGACATTTGCCAACGAGGTAGGCACCTCTCTATCGACCAAGGTTTGCATGACCCATGCTGCAAAATGGCAGCATGGTCCGTGCTGGAGTTCTTCTGGAGCCCCAGCGAGCTGCGTGGGCCAGCCGGGGCAGAGCCCTTCTCTCCGCCAAGGTTGTGTTGGGGGCTTTGAAGGAAATCCGTGACACTTTAAAGCTGGGGTTTTCCAAACGACGGGGGCTTCCCGTGCCCTCCCTCTTGGGCCCTGTAACGTCGGAAGTCCCGGCGTGGAGTCTCCCGGGGCGCTTCGCAGCCGTTGCCAGGCGACCAGGCGTCCACCGGCGCGGCCATTTTGTTCCGACCGTAACCGCCGGGGCGGCTCTTCTCGGTTTTCCCCAGTTGACGTTTCCCTCTCCCCCCTTCCCCCCCCGCCGTGTGTCCCCCCCCCCTCTGGTTTTTCTGGGACCTCGTCCTGAGGTCGGGATCCTGTTTCCCGTTTTTAACAGGATCCCAAGCGGAGTGTGTGGAAATTGCGTTCAAAACCAAAGGTAGGTCGACGCGGGTGGGATATTGCGCGTGGCAAGTAGTGCCATGATGATGCACTCGTGTGTCTCTTAGCAGGGAAGCATTAATGTTGCCGGGCATCACGTTTGCGTTTTGGAAGTGACAGGCAAAGGCCCGTCCCAATTAGCGAGCCATGGTGGTTATGAAATGATTACGTAAATTATTAGGGAGATGCCCGCAAGCAGAGGAGCCGCTCCTAAGAAACGCTTCCTCGGCAGGGTCATGGCTTGGAATATTCTGGGGGTTTCACACGGGCGGCGGGGTATTATTTTTTGTGAATAAATGAAAACTTGAAAGCATAGACATCCGTCCTAGTCATTTTTATAATTGTTTATGTAAAATTCCTGGTAGCTTTTCGAAAGTCAATAATCTTACACAAGTCTCACTAATCATTATAAAGACACCACCACCACCTTTGAAAAGGATTTTTTTTAAAAAAAAAAACCAAATCATTGATTCTTCTTCTTGTTGTTGTTGTTGTTATTGTTATTATTATTATTTAGATTTGTATGCCAGTCTCCTTAGTAGCAACCGACTCAGAGTGGCTCACAGAGCCCACAAATATCAATATTAAAGTGCAAACAAAAATACAATAGCATACCATATAGTAGGTCAGTACACATCAATACAATATTACAGTACAATCAAAATACCATGGCATGTAGTGTAACAGAGCAATAAGGTTCAATAAATATCATACAGTAGAACAATACACATCATTGTACTGAAAACATTGTACTGCGAAAACGTCCACCTGTGGCTGCAGTCCAGCTCCTTAAGAAGTCCATTTAAAACAGGATTAATACTAACCATTTAAATATTCTGTCACATATTCTTCCAAGTGAAGGAATGCCTAATCATCATCATCGTCATCATCATCATCACTGAGCTGTGAACCAAAAGTCTCTGAAGCTCATCACTTGTGAATTACTAATTGAGTGTACAAGTCAGCAGCCTGGGTGCACTGCATATATGCTGAGTGTTGCATGTGAAGAGATGTGAAATTTAGAAATAAACTATCCTTGCATGTACATACAGACTGTACCTACTGAATGTCATGTGTGAAGATTGCTGCAGAATTTGAACACCCATCTTCTTCTACTTCCTCTTTTACACTTCAGGACTCTCTAGGGAAATCCAAGGTTCTTGTATCTTGAACATCCATAATTAACATTTATCACATGAACAAAGGAAGGAGGTGCTTGAGAGGCTATAAAGCCCTAAAGTGTGTTCATTTTAGCAAGTTGTGCCTACAGTGCAAATATTCAGGTCAATGCAATGTGTGAACATTTTTGACTCATTGCAAGTTCTTTATCCATCTCTGTTCTTTTGTACTTTCAGGAACTTTGTTGCCAACTGAGAAAACCAAAGTACAGTATCTTATACTATTTTTTGTTTATTTTAACTCTGTAGTCTAGTCCATGGGAACTAGAGACCAAATTGCCAACATTCAATGGATTATGGAGAAAGCATGGGGGTACCAGAAAAACATCTACTTCTGTTTCATTGACTACACACCAAAGCCTTTGGTTGTGTTGCTCACAATAAACTGTGGCGAGTCCTTAAAGAGATGTATGTGAGTCAAGAGGCAACATTTAGGACAGGATGTGGAACTACTGATTGGTTTAGAATAGGAAAGGGAATACGACAAGGCTGTATAGCATCACCCTGCTTATTTAACTTATATGCAGAGTACATGATGTGTAATGCAGGGCTAGATGAAGGACAAAATGGAATTTATTTATTTATTATTCAAATTTATATATTGCCACCCAGATCGAACGATTGCTGGGAGAAACATCAACAACCTGAAATATGTAGATGATACTACCCTAATGGCAAAAAGTGAAGAAGACCTAAAGAGCCTCTTGATTAGGATGAAAGAGGAGAATGCAAAAGCTGACCTGAAACTCAACATCAGGGATTCTCAACCTGCAGCCCGCAGGCTGGATGCAGCCCATGGCACCACTTCATGTGGCCCACCACCACATCCACTAGACCAGGAAGTGCCATGTGGTGGAGGAAGGGCAAAATGGCCATCCTGCCCCTGAAGCTGTCTAAAGTTAGCATGACCCAGCCCCTGGCTTAAAAAGGTTGATAACTCCTGCTCAACATTTTTTAAAAAATCAAGATTGTGGCCTCTGGCCCCATCACTCCCTGGCAAATAGAAGGGAAAGAAATGGAAGCAGTGACAGACTTTACCTTCTTGGGATCTAAGATCACTACAGATAGTGATTGTAGTCATGAAATAAAAAGACGCTTACCCCTTGGGAGGCAAGCTATGAGAAACCTAGGCAGCATAATAAAAAGTAGAGACATCAACCTACCAACAAAAGTCCGCATAGTCAAAGCAATGGTCTTCCCAGCAGTAATGTATGGCTGTGAGAGCTGGGCCATAAAAAAGGCTGAGTGCAGAAGAATAGACACCTTTGAACTGTGGTGTTGGAGAAGACTCTTGAGAATCCCCTGGACTTCAAGGTGCTCAAAACAGTCAATCCTGAAGGATATCAACCCTGATTGCTCATTGGAAGGACAAATAATGAAGTTGAAGCCCAAGTACTTTGGCCACCAAATGAAAAGAGAGGACTCACTTGAGAAGGCCTTGATGCTAGGAAAGATTGAAGGCAAAAGGAGAAGGCAGCAGAGGATGAGGTGGCTGGATGGTATTGTTGATGTAGATCTATGTGGGTTGCGGAGGATGGCAGATGACAGAGGAGCTTGGCTTGTGGTGGTCCAAGGGGGTTGCAGAGGGTTGGACTCTACTGTGTGACTGAACAAGAACAAGTCCAGTGGTTCCTAGCCTTCTTTTAGCCATGCCCCACCTAAGCATCTCTAAAATCCTGACACCCCCCCCCCCCGTGACATATAATTCTTATTCAAAAAGTGAACTCCTATTTACCTAGAGAAAGCCTAAAAGGCCATTAACTGTTAATAATTCATTCCCGAATTGTCCCCCTTAAAATCAATCTGACCCCCTGTGGTGTATGTGCCCCACATTAGGAACCACGACTCTAGTCAAACCCATCTTGTGAAAATGTGCACTGTTATTCTCTAGTAATATCTTTGTGGAGTAGTGTAGTGCATTCTAACTGCCATAAATCAACAGCAAAGGGCAATAAAAGAGATTCTTTTTACATTTACCAGAAGCCCATCTGTGGACAGTACAGTATTAGCAAAATGGTATCAAATTTCTATTTTGGGCTTTAAATGTTTGGCTTTGCCCATTATGCCAGCACTTGCATTGATGAGTGGTAAGTGTGATTGCTTTGCGTTAATGAAATTAAAAAAGAGTGTCTTTTTTGGCAAAGAGAATAGTTTCACATAGAATCATAGAATCACTGAGCTGGAAGGAGCCTTTTAGGCCACGGACTCCAACCCTCTGCTCAATGCTTCTCCATCTTGTGCTTCCAATTACATAGTCCATTTGATTTCTATGTTGATCGTCTGGTGATGTCCACATGTAGTCTTCTGTCTGATTGGTTGAAGAACTTATTTGGAATAAACAGATTGTTGGGTATGCACAACTCTATGACTCATTCTGTTTCATTTCTGTCCTGTAGATCAACATTTCCAACAATGTTGGATTCTGTTTTGCTTCTTGCTTTTGCAATCCAGACAGCTAATATTATAAACATGTCTTGTTTTGATATGTGGTCAATGTCCTCATGGATGCTTGCATAAAAACTTTCAATTCCATATTTTTTAGCCTCTGTAGTAGGGGAATAGACTTGAATGATGTTTATATTGATAGGTTTTCTATGAAGTCCAATTGATATTATTTGGTCAAACCTTGAATTATAGCAATTAACTACCTGTGCTTCTTCTTTCTTCAGTATTAGTGACTCCATTCTTCTGAGATTGTCATTTCTAGAGTAGAACACTTTGTAGTTGTCTCACTGAAAATGATTTCCTTCTACCCTAGTCCATTGACACCAAGTACTGTAATGTTTATACATTCTGATTTTTGCTTTACACTTTTCAGTTTACCTTGTTTCAAACAGGTCAGATTCTATGTTCCAACTGCCTATTTTGTGCTGTGTTGAACTTTCCTTCCACTTTTGTGCGCATCAACCTCTAGACATCCTTTGATATTAAACCTAGTGGCATCATTAGCAACAGCACTTTTTGTATTTATTTTTTATCTTCCCCTGTAGCAAATTGAATTCTTTCTGATGTGGGAGTCTCATCTTCTAACACCATCTCTTATTTCATTTTAGATGGTCTCATTATAGGGTTTTCATAGGAAAGTTCAGTAGTGGTTTACCATTGCCACAGCTCATTTGTTTGTTCATTCTTTCCCAGTCCATCTGGTAAAAGCACCACTCTGGGCAGCTTACAATAGTTCAAATCAAATATAAACATTTACAAAACATTATGTAAATAGCAAATAAGCATAAAATACAGTAAAAATAAAACAAAACTCACTTTCATCATCAGCATCTACATCATTCTTAAAACAATACAGGTACCAGTCATTCATTCCTCATTATAGCACACATCATATATTTTCATGGTTGGCTGGTTAAGAGGGGAAGGCTTCATGGAAAAAGAATGTTTTCAGTAATTTTCAAAATGCTAGCAAGGCTGGAGTGAATCTAATTTCTGCTGGCAATTTGTTCCACATGATCTGGACACCAACTTTTTTACCTCCTTATGGGTGACCACCCAAAGTTTAAACATAAAAATTACATACGGTACATGAAAAACAGTTGTAAATTAAAGTGAATCAGAGCATATTGATCAGACTGAGGAAGAGCCTTTTATTTTAACAAACTAACACAGCTATATATCAAGATTACAAATTACACTTCAAGTGAATATTATGTATACATTTAAACAGTTACAGGATTCCACAATCAAAATGGATAGCCGACTGAGGGACATTCAAATTGTAGTCCAGCAGCTTGACCAGTTCAGACCTGAAAATAAGAATATTGAACATTTCTTGAACGAATGTGCTAAAATACTGCCGGTATGTGAACTGTCCTTCTTTATCTTTAATGTTTTAAATCATTACCCAATTAAATATAAGAATATTATTATTTGAATCTTTGCTGAAACTTATGTGTCATATCAGATATAACTATTCTTGCTTTTCTTGTTAAGAACAAATTGGAATTAATTTTAGCATTGCTACACACAGAATGCTTTAAGTTGGTTAGTTGGTTAGAAGCAAGCAAAACATACCAGAAGTCCATTAAGTAGGAGTGTGTGTGTCTGTGTGTGTGTGTCTGTGTGTGTGTGTCTGTGTGTGTGTGTGTGTGTGAGAGAGAGAGAGAGAGAGAGAGATGAGGTGGTAGAGTAAGGATTCTTGGAATTACAGTAATATGTAGTAGTAGTATAGGTAGAATTCAGAATAAGCAGATACTCAGGGAGGTGTATTGGATAGAATGATAGATTAGGGCTCAGAAAGCCTGGGTTCAAATCTCTGTTTGGAAAATGGAACTGGTAAAACCACTCCTTATATATCTCACTTACCTTTAAAAGCTCTATTAGGGTATCTGAGACCAGGGTGTGGGTGGCTGGCTAATAACAAAAGTGCCAGGACAACAAGGTAACAGGCCAAACAGTAACCATACCACAGTCCAGGAATTATCCTATCTGAAGGTGAACTTTTCATTATAATAATACTGGTAGCTAATTTTCATATACTGTAGTCTCATTAGTATGTGCTTCTATTGAGTGTAAAATTTTTCATTAGGCGAGTTTTTCATTGTGCGAGTTTTCCCATCAGAAATGCCGGTTTGCGGAATGCCCGCTTGTTATGTGAGTTTTTTGTAATGCGAGGCATTTGTTATGCGAGGTTTGACTGTACTTCAAACCCAGAATTTGGTATATACACTTTACTATAGTACAGATCCATCCACTTTGAATGGCATGTTATATATAAATTTATTTTAGTTTGCAAAAACAACAACACAACAAACCCTGAGCAAGGTTTCTATTGCAATGTGGAAGCCTCCCAATGTGAAATATCATATGCATTTTGAGTCATGGATTTTTCTTGCGCACCCAAGTTATACTTTTACACAAAGCGTTGGTATTTATTCCATCAATCACACTTTGTTCCTTACAAATATAAATCTGTTTTTGTCCTGGTAGAATTTTAAAGTAACAGATGAAACCTTTGTACTGGCAACTTTGGCTGGCTGTATACAGTATAAATCTTTATTGGATGTGGTGATGCACGCATTTTATATCCGTGATGGGAAACACTGCCTGCAGTCTGATCGTAGCATGTATGCTGGTAAGTAAATACTGTATAGATAGAGTAAAACATAGAGAAGGTATCTATGGTATTGAACATTGGATGAAAAATTGGTTGGGTGTGGAAGAGAAGAGGAGTGTAGCAAGCAATTTTTCCTTGAGGATTGGTGAAATTCTCAAAACTGGGGCAGGTATTATACCTTTGCAATAAGGTGGAGAAATTTTATTTACTACAGGTTAGCAGATAGGTGCAAAATGGCTTGTAACACATGCCCAAAGTTGCAGCAGCTGTAATTTGTTTTAATCCAGTGTACAAGGGGATGCGCATTGTCACTGTGGCCATGTCAGGGCTAGGTGTTATGTCACACTCCTGTGCCGGCGGCGGCGGCCCCCCCCCCCCCTTAAAAATGCACCTCTTCAATTGTGCATTTTAAATACAGGTTGTCTTCTGTGCCTAGGCCAGATGTGAAACTACCAAAATGGTTTTTTTTTAAAAAAAGGGATCACATGCCTGCATATACAAAGAGGTGCAAAGGAGAAAAAAACCTGAAGATATGGTAGTGATCAAGGGAGAGCAAGAGGGTAATGAATGAGGGAGATGGGGAAGGGGAAGGCAGGAATATTAAAGCGTTGATCCCTGTGATGTGTTTGCTCCCCTAGATCTTGATTACATGGGGGGGGGACGTAGGAAGTAGAATGAGTTTGGGACTGGGTGATTTGCATGTTTTCCCTTGCACACACACACACACACACACCAGCTCCTCCTGGGTGGGTTCTCCGGGCTTTTTATTTGTTTTATAACAGCTTGCTTAGTGGTTAAGACACTGAACTTGACGACTGGAAGGTCGGCAGGTCGGCAGTTCAAGACTTGGTTGCTGCACGATGGAGTGAGCTCCTATTGTCTGTCCCGGCTCCTGCCAACCTAACAGTTTGGAAGCAAGAAATTGCAAGTAGATAAATAGGTACCACTTTGATGGGAAGGTAAACAGCGTTCCATGCACTTCAGCATCTAGTCATGCCTGCTACATGACCACAGAAACATCTGCAAAATCAGACAACACTGGCTTTTTGGCTATAAACGGAGAGGAGCACCAAACCCTACAGTGGGATACGACTGGCTTTTAAGCAAGAGAGAGAACAACCTCAAGAATCCCGCTTGTGGGCAAGATATGGAAATGAGTGTGATAAAAAGAGACAAAAGCCAATGCCCATCCCGCCTCCTTTCTCATCCGGGTTTAGGACTGGCAATGACAGAGTTCAGTGTATATAATGCAAGCACTAAATTATGCTGCCGGAGGGGCTCTCTTGTTATTCCATCGGCTAGGGAGGCTCGCCTCACTAGCACTAGGAAGAGGGCCTTCTCTGTGTTAGCCCCGGCCCTTTGGAACCTTCTCCCAACTGAGCTGCGCCTACAGGCAGAGCTCCTGCCTTTCCGAAGAGGCTTAAAGACCTGGCTGGCGGAGCAAGTGTGGGGGCCTAGGAACGTGGGATCCCATGCAGGTTGGCTGATTTAAGGGACTTAAGGGACAGCCACCCCTTTCTGCCCTTGTTTTTATCTGTTACATTGTTGTAATTTTTCTTATGAATTTTTAAGGTTTTAACCTGTGATTTTAATCTATGATGTAAGCCGCCCAGAGTCGGGTCTACTCGATTGGGGCGGGATAGTAAATATGAGTAAATAAATAATAAAATAAATAATAATCTTCCCAGTGTTACTGATTTAATGTTTTTCCATTCAACTGTGTTATTTTTGTACCCTTGGGTCTTGCTGCAAGTAAAAGCTTTCAAATGTCTTCCATAGATGTATTTTTCTGTACAGTACTGTAAAACTAAACGTTGCTTGTTGCTTCTTGATATGTACCTAATGGAAATTCTGGTACAGTTCACCCCACACATCCATAGAGGATAATTTCCAAGACATTCTGCAGATACTTGAAACCACGGAAAAGAGCCAATCTCATACTTAAAAACACACTCCTGAGTCATGGAAGTAGGAGCGCAAATGCCTCTACAGTAATACCTCATATAACATTAGTATCGAATAACACGAAAATCGCATAACATCAAGGAATCTGGGGGGAAGAATTGCATCAGATAACATTAAGATCCTATGGGATGCTTCAGATAACAACTGCGAAAGCCTGTGTGGTTACAATGTATCTCTATGGATCCCATAGAGGATCAGATAACACGAAAAATCATATAACACGAAGACTTGTGGAACCAGGTTTTAGCGTTATATGAGGTTTTACTGTATTTAGATCAGGCATTTACAACCTATGGCCTGTGGGCCAGACCCGACCCCTGAAGCCATTTCATCAGGCCCGCAACACCCTTGTCAAACCAGGAAGTGGGGAAAACTGCACGCCACGCATGCGCAGAACACCACTGAATGCATTCTTCACATGCACAGTGCACATTTTACTTCCACTTCCGGGTAGGAGGAACCAACTGACCGGCCCAATCAGCTGCCCAGGAGGCGTGGTCAGGTCTGTGGCCTGAAAATGTTGAGAAGTGCTGATTTAGATGGTAACAAAATGGCAGCCATTTTCCTTTTAAACATTACATTGTAGCCAGTGGCCTCTAATGGCCAGATCTTGTAATGTGCCATAGAAATCCACACAGATTATTTACTGGTACAGTATTTGTTTTATCACATATTTCTAGGATTTTTATTGAATATTTTTAGATTTGCAGATAACTGAAACTGTGGCTATGGAACCTGTGGATATGGATGGTGGTTGACCTGTATATTAAAAGCAGCATCACAACTGTGATTCTATGTAATTGTGTGGCAGTAGTTATTAGCTTTTAATGTTGGTACAGTAATACCTCGGATAACGCAAGTCCACAAGTCTTGGTGGTATCCGATTTTTAGTGTTATCTGATGCATGTTAAAATCCTATGAGATGGATCGGATAACGTTAAAGCTCCATAGAGATACATTGTAACTGCACAGGCTTTAGCGGTTGTTATCCGATCCATCCCATAGGACCTTAATGTTATTCGATCCAATTCTCCTCCCCAGATTGCTTAACGTTATGCTATTTTAGCGTTATCTGGGGTAAACGTTATCTGAGGTATTACTGTACTTTTCTAACTAGGCAGGCTGTAAATAAGCACTAGTATAAAACATTACACTTTATGGCAATGTGATGTCTTTCTGTTTAGAGTAGAAACTCAGAATGCTATGAGTAATTATTTTAGACTACATAATTTTAATATATGTGTCTTTTGACAGTTGTTTGTTATTTAGCCATTTTTCATCTGGAGGAACTAGGACTTCAGCAGTTCAGGAGAATAATCAAGTCAATGAATGTTGCTAAGCTATGCAAGGTAATTAAAACAATTGTGTCCCAGGTAGTCTATAATTAATAAATAATTGCATTCTGTTAAGTCAGTTCTGACTTATGATGACCCTTTCCATGGTTTTCTCGGTAGAGAATACTCAGAACTGGTTTTCCATTCCCATTTTCTGGGGGTGACCTGGAATTGTGCTCAGCTTGCCCATGACTACGTAGATTGGCTGTTCTTCCAGGAGGCACAGTGAGAATCAAACTCCCAACAGCCAGACACCTAAACCACTGGTTTAGATAAAGGAAGTGAAAGTAGCCAAATTATGTAGCTTTGCCTATTTTTATGTGTGATGTCCAGGGTCTGGTGATACAAATTCCTGTAGTAGGTCCAACTGGTGAGAAATTAAGTTAAATATTTAGAAAGTAACAAAGAGTGAGTGTTTTCCAAAACCTTGTACATTTCAGTGTGCCTTTCTGCACTTTGTGTCTTTTTGATTGGGCTATAATGGTATCACCTCAAAGTAGACCCTCCCCATATGGATATGGTGCCAGAGTACTTTTTTCATATGATTAGTTTGAATTTTCTTGAAGACATCACAAGATTGAAATTTTGAAAGGCAGATTATAAATCTAGTTTAAAAGCTAAAAAGACCACACTGAGAGAACTCTGTTGGTAATTGACAATGGCCAAAGCCCTCTTGCTTAACATAGTAAACTGCACTAGAGTAAGCTGATTAAATCAATATGGATTTAGTGAGTCATCTCCTCCATATGTTCCATTGATTTAAAATAGCTTGTTCTAACTGTGACTTGCAGTTAGAGTGGACCCACTAAAATCAGTGGAACTTACTGAGTCAATGAATTTACTCTAGTGCAGTTTACTATGCTAAGCAATAGGATTTGGGTCAATATTTGTGAAAGTGAAAAAGAAACATGCTTGGAGAAATACTTAGTAGGTGGTGACAGTGGATTTCACACAGGTAAAGGGGAAGAAAGGCAACTCTAAAATATTTGCATTCCTAGAAGCTTTCTAGAATCTAGAGTCTGTTAGATGCTCTTCATTCAAGACCTGAGACTCCACTCAGTCTGTTTGTAGTAGTGAATCCACAAAGATGTAAACAATAATTTGTCAAAGAATAATGTGCAACAACATGTGCTTCAAAATAAAGTCTGTTTGAAGCTATGTGTATTGAAATTGTTGCAGAGAAACAGACATAAAAAGGAACATCATAATCAATGACCAAAATCCTGTTGCTCAGTGTAGTAAATTGGACCACAGTAGGCCCATTGAATCAATGGGGATTTGGCAACTTAATTCCCTCTGTAAGCTCCATTGATTCAAATGATTCTACTCTAACTTCAACTTACTATTAAGTTGCCCTAAATGAAATCTGGTGGTTGATGTTTAAAATAAGGTAATTAAATAAAAGCTGGCTGGAAAGCTCAGTGAGCTACGTATCTGGCTGCAGAACCAAAGGTTGAGAGTTCTGACTTATGGTGACCCTTTTCATGGTATTCCAGGTAAAGAATAGTCTGAAAAGTGTTTACCATCTGGGACCACTTGCAAGATGCATGAGGAGGGGGCTAAACCCTCAATCTCTGGCTTAAAAACCAGATACCTAAGCCCAGTGATGGGTTGTTACCAGTTCAGACCGGTTCACCTGAACCAGTAGCAGCCATCAGGAGGGGGTCGCTGGGGTGGTGTTAAATCCCCGGGCGACCGGTTTGGTTGCTTCTCCGGCCCCCCTCTGGAAGTGTATTTCCGGGCAGCCAAAATGGCTGCCCAGAACTGCGCATGCGTCAAACCTCCATTTGCCACATGCACAGTTCTATTTTTTTAGTGTGCATGCGTCAAATGGAGGTTTGACACATGCACAGTTTCGGGCAGCCATTTTTATTTTATTATTTATTATTTTTTGGTTCCTCCCATGACATCATGACGTCGGCTACACCCATGACATAATGACATCACGGTGGGGTAGCAAAGAAATTGACAGCCCACCACTGCCTAAGCCACTAAGCAATCAAGCCAGCACAAACAATAAATGTGATCCATTGTTTAAGGCAAGGTTTTCACCCGTTCATTAATGAGGAAATGCTTTTCAGTTCCTTAGGTTCTTTTTCAATATCATAAATGTGAGTACGTGGATAAAAGATGAATGGAGCCATTTGTATGATTCCGTTTATGTGATTGACAACTGGATCAAACCATTACAAAGGTGAGTGTTAGGTAAAATCCTTGGCAATTCAAGCGTGTCTGGTGATCCTTGATCCCAAGGAAAGATTGCAACGGGTGGCTTATTAATTACAGTAAGACCTCTACATACACATTTTTTTCCATTCCCCGAGATTATTTGTATGTCAAAAAATTTGTATGTCAAAAACACATTGTACTACCAGAAGAGGCCACTAGATGTCACTGTATATTTTTGTATGTCAAATTTTTCCTACTAAAAATGTGTATGTCAATTTTTTTAGCCAGGATTTCTATTTGTATGTCATTTTTTTTGTAAGTTGAACTGTTTGTATGTCGGGGTTTCACTGTAACAGTACTTAGTTAGATGTAATGTTGTTTGCAAGGCCTTAACAGTTCGAAAGCAAGAAACTGCAAGTAGATAAATAGGTACCACTTCGGTGGGAAGGTAAACAGTGGTCTGTCCACTTTAGTGCCTAGTCATGTCTGCCACATGTCCATGGAAATAGCAGACAATGCTGGTTCTTTGGCTATAAACAGAGATTATTCTTTGATCTTTCCACTTCACCTCAAAGTCTATTAAGTGACTTCCAGATAGTCCAGCTAGAATGTTCTCCTGGTGGGTGACATTCGTTGTCATTGATCCATTTGTTAAGGTGTGTTGATTTTATTGTTTATTATTTATTTATTTATTAGTTCAAATTTATATTGCCGCCCACTCGCTGTGGCGACTCAGGGCGGCTTACAGACAATACATTACATTTTGTTCTCCATAGGTTTGGCCTAGCCTTTTCTGGTGTAATATTGAGCACTTGAGGTACAGAAAACTCCCTTGATTTTAGTCATTGTCTAGGTCAGGGGTGCCCAAACTATGGCCCATGGGCCGGACTTGGCCCCTGACACCAACTCATCTGGCCCACACCGCCCTTGCCACAACCAGAAGTGGAAGTAAAATGCACCCACACATGTGCAGAGCGCTGCCATAAATGCACCTGTGACTGTCGTAAATGCATTTATGAGAGCCGCAGGTGCAACATTATGTACTTGTGCAGGTGCATTTACTTCCACTTCCAGTGGGAGGAACCAGATGACCAGCCCACTGAATCATGTGATCCGTCTGTGGCTTGAAAAGTTGGGGCACCCCTGGTCTAGGGGATGACATCCATGAAGTGGATGAGTTTGTGCTATACAGTAATACCTCGGATAACGTTTACCTCGGATAACGCTAAAATCGCATAACGTTAAGTAATCTGGGGAGGAGAATTGGATCGAATAACGTTAAGGTCCTCCTATGGGATGGATCGGATAACAACTGCTAAAGCCTGTGCAGTGACAATGTATCTCTATGGAGCTTTAACGTTATCCGATCCATCCCATAGGATTTTAACATGCATCAGATAACACTAAAAATCGGATAACACCAAGATTTGTGGAACCAAGTCTTAGCGTTATCTGAGATATTACTGTATTACCTTATTTTGTTCATTATTTGCTGGTACCATGATGCATTTTCATAAGAACAATGTCAGCCAATGTTCCATGGGGGTAGGTTTCAGGCAGCCAGTAATAATCCTGCTGATTAATTAATAGCTATTTCTACGTGTTTGACATGTGCTGATTTATACCATACATTGCCAGCATATTCTGCTGATGAGTAGCACAACAAGAAAGCTGTTGTTTTTATTGTTTGTGGGCGTGCACCCCAATCTGATCCACCCAGATTCCTAAGGATTTTACTTCTGGTAACAACTATCTTTTTGGTGTTTAGGCAATGTATTTTGTAGGTCAGGGTTCGATCCAGAGTGAAGTCCAAATACTTTGGAGTAGGACAATATTCCAAAATTTTACCTTTCAAGTTACCACAGAACCTTTTCTCTGCTTCTCTTTCTTTAAGTGGAAGCCAGAGATTTGTGCTTTTAAAAAGTTTGGTTTTAGCTGGTTGTTTTTATAATGTAAGGAAAGATCATCAATGTAGATGAAATGCCTTAAGTATGTCAGCTGACCATTTGTGTAAATGTTATATATGTTGAATGACACACACATTTGCTGTTGCAATAAGAAGTGCTTCTATGTAAAATTGGGTTAGATAAGATTTTGAATGGCAGTAATGGAAGTAGGCCATAATTTGGATAGCACTCAAACTAATATCCACCAGGCAATAGGAATGCAGGAAGCTATTTTACTTAGGCTGTTTATCCATCCAGCCCTGTACTTTCCAGCTGTTACTGAATCTCTTTCATTGGAGATCCCAAGGTCTGAATGAAGATGAGACTGTATACAGAGAGTATACTCTGTTGCTAAGCTACGATGAATATATGGCTCTTCATATATTATTGAAGTACAACTTCTGTCATCCCTAACCAGCATGCTTAGTTATGAAGGATTATCAGAATTATATTCAGACAATGTCTGGAAGGTCAGACATTCTCCATCTCTGATAGGATAGGTATTTTGTGTAGTCCATTTGCCATAGAAGATATATTGCAAGCAGAACAGTTCTTCATAATTGGTGGAAAAGTTGTCCATGAATCCCCCCCAAAACTGTTTGCATCATGCAGGCAGAAATCCACTCATACAGCGTTGAATGAAACAAACTGATTATTATTATTTTTTGCTCCAAGGTGGCAGCCAAAAGTACAACAGCTGATTGATCAACTTGAAGATGAGATGGATAAATTCGCTGCTAAAGCAACTTTAAAGTTAACAGAACCAAAGGAATTTCACTTTTCAGTCCCTCATCCACGACCTGTACTGATTCCTAAAGTAATTCAGCAGCAAGAGAAAACAAAACCTGTGAGTACTCTGTTTTTTTAAAAAACAATTTGTTATGACTGCTTTTGTGAAAAAAATTAAATAAATTGGGCAATGTCATATGGAAAACCTCCATTGTTGAAGGAAGCATTTGTATTATTTATTGATGATAAATCCTGTTTACAAACAATAGTCTTGCTGGACTATTAAAATATAGAGAAAAATCACAATATATATTAAGTTTGGCTGTTGGATGATCTTTAGCTCAAATAAATGATAAATGTCTCAGTACAAATATTTGTTTTTTTCAAAGATTCATTTTATAAGCTACAAATTGTAGCAAAGCTATAAAATAGCTGTTGTTTTTATGATGTTTAAGCAAAATATCAACACATTGTTCCATAGCTACTGTCAGGAAATTCATGTGAGGACAAGGAGCTCGAGCGGCAGAAGACGGCCCGTCATTTCGGCTGAGGATGTCTGCCACCCCCACCCCACCCCACCCCTGTCTTCCACCTGGCTGGGGGTTTGGAAAAGCCGCACTGGCCAGCTGGGCCTTGGACTTTATTGTTGTGCTCCCCCCCCCCCCGGTCTGTGGTGGGTTGTACTGGGATATATTGTGTTTTGATGTATATGTGATACTTTGTTAGCTGCCCTGAGTCGTGTTGGTGATTGGGCAAAGTACAAGTTCAAACAAACAAACAAACAAGTAAATATGCTTCTCTTGGCATTAGGTTAAGGGGATTATTTTTCTGTTTATCAGGTAATATGGGGTTGCGCAATAATCTAGTAGACTTCTTTTTCTTTCATGTCCAGATCAAACTGTTGTTGGCTGATATTAAATCACTGTCGGCACATGTTTCTGATAGTAGTTGACAGACCAGCAGGAGAGCCGGGCTCTACATCTTTTTGCATTCACACAATGTGTTGTTGTTTACCAGCAGCCCCCACTTGAGCATACTGGTCTTACCTTTATGCATCTCAACCCTTGGCCTATTCAGGGTCCTCCAAGTGAGATAGGGGAGGTTGAGGTCCTCAGCCATATGCTCCTTTAATGTTATTACTTGCTTGGTGAGCTCGCTCCTCCCATCTTCTGATTTGATTTTACTCTTGGGTCCCCTCAAGAATGTTTGTTCTTTCCATAAAGCTCTTTCTGGATCTGAATTGGTGGACCTGAGGCACGTATCTGTTCAGAGGATCCTGAGGGTCATTCTCTTGCCTAGTTCTCTCAGCATCTACCGCGACTTCTCTCATCTTAGGTGGAATGATACAAAAAAGAAGATGTGTTTTCTCAACTGTGTAGATTTGAGGCATCCTGTCACTATGCACATTGTTTCATTAACAGTAATGTCAACTTTTTGCACGTGTGCAGAGACGTTCCATGCTGGAGCAGCATGTTCTGCTGCAGAGATGCTTGGGGCCAAAGCTGATGTATCCAGCAGGCATGGCTGACCTCCCCACATATAGTTTGTCAATTTCCTGAGGTTACTATTCCTCAAACTAACTTTAGCCTTCATATTCAGGCAGAGCTGCTTAAAAGAGTATGTCCTGTTACGTGTCACACTGAAGTACAGTAACACCTCGGATAATGCTAAGATGTGGTTCCACAAGTCTTGGTGTTATC
Source organism: Furcifer pardalis (assembly GCA_030440675.1). Classification (NCBI taxonomy): domain Eukaryota; kingdom Metazoa; phylum Chordata; class Lepidosauria; order Squamata; family Chamaeleonidae; genus Furcifer; species Furcifer pardalis. The sequence goes on along the minus strand of CP126890.1, from coordinate 171,092,813 downwards.
CGATTTTTAGTGTTATCCGATGCATGTTAAAATCCTATGGGATGGATCGGATAACGTTAAAGCTCCATAGAGATACATTGTCACCGCACAGGCTTTAGCGGTTGTTATCTGATCCATCCCATAGGACCTTAACGTTATTCGATCCAATTCTCCTCCCCAGAGTACTTAACGTTATGCGATTTTAGCGTTATCTGATCCAATCGTTATCCAGTGTTTTACTGTATTTCAATGTTGAACAATGCTGCAATCAATTTCCTTGCCATGTGTCATCCAACTTGACCCCTGCATCTTGATTTCAAAGGTGAAAAGTGCACACTTGAGTCTTGCTTGGGTTAGGCTTCAAAGGATTGATGATGTAATACCATCCTAATTCTTCAAGTGCTCCAGTAAGTTTTCCAGCTGTCTTTTACAGCAATTGCTGGGTTGTCCGCATAAATGAACATCTGTGTATTGTCAGGAACTGGTTGATAATTCGTGTATATATTATACAATGTTGAAGACAATATACTTCCTTGTGGCAGTCCATTCAGTCCATTCTTCTGCAACCTCCATCTACTGTTCTTACCATTCATCATCACATAGAATCTCCAGTTTTGGAGAAAGCTGCCAATGACCCTAGTTAGCCTGTTATGCCTGAGAAGATCATTTATCTTACACAGCAGTATCCTATGATTGACAGTATTGTACACTGCACTTAGGTCAGTGGAAGCCACTCTTTCTTTCAAAGCCATCCTCAATGTTTTGTGTAAGGTTAAGAATTTGACCACAGCATAACCTGCCAACATAACTTACCTGGCTTAAACCCTCTGCTTGCTCCTTCATGATCTTTCCATCCATAAATTCTGAAGTGCAAGTGAAAACCATCTATTTCCAGTGCTTTATAAAGATGCCAAAGGATTGACATTGGCCGGTTGTTTTGTATTCAGTAGATGGAATAATGCCACATCCCTATTGATGAGTCCCCCAGCAAGAATCAGCTAGAACCTGTGAATTTAAGAAGAACACCTGGATCCTGTAGATTGGGGTGGCCAAGCTACAGCCTGCAAACTGATGACTTCTGTGACCATGTTGTTCTGAATGTTAAACTGAATGGGAAGGAGGGAGTGGGGGACATGGCCGAATGGTTGCTTTGTTGGTGCTGACCAAGTAAGTTTCAAAAACTGGGATCAGTGCAGGAACTTGCAGTAGTTGGTGGAAGAAAGGAAGAACCAGACTAAGGAAAGGCCTGAGAGGACCAGCTAGTTTGAGAAGCTGTGGGTAGCCTTCTACCCATGTTTTTGTTGAAATCTGAAGATGGTCACCACCTCCCACGGAAGCCTTTTACCATATTGATATAGAACCCGTCCTATCGGAAAGATAATACAACTAGTACCGTTTATAATTATAAAGAGTTGCATAAACTACTGTATTTTTGAGGTGATATGGAGTTCTCAAGTAAGAAGGGGAGGAAGGATGGTATCTCTAATGGTCCCAGTGGAAGGGAACACTACTTGTTTATTTTATTTGGGAATGGATAAGTGCTAAGAGGTCTTCTTCTTCCATGTCTAGCCCAGATTTAGAACTAACAGAATGGAGGCATCTTTTGGTGAGTTCGTTCTGCAGTTCCTTTCATCTGACCTAGTGTGAGAAAGATTAGCCGGCAACACAAGGTTCCTGTTACCAGGGTACGCCCAATTGTGGTTAAAAAAATACCACAAACTTCGAGGAGACTCTCTCTGTGTACTCCAGTGCTGAATTTTAGTTATAATAATTGTTTTTCTGTTATGTGTATTGTTAAATTCTAAAACTAAAAATTAAAAAAGAGTTGTAGTGCTGACAAATGATTAAAGCATGTGATTTCCAAGTCTTTCAGGATATATTTTCATCTAATGTTATTGTCTCTTAATTTTTTTATTATTGTCTTTTTGGATATAGGTGCCTGCAACCACATATCAACTTCCTAGACTGAAGGAAGATTTTGAAAGAATGAGGTTGGAGAACCGTGATAAAGCAGAGGCAAGTTCAATATAATCCTCTAATATGATCCTTATAATTTGAAATACTCAATGGAGTCCAAATGAAAGTGCTGAAGATGATTCATATGACTTCCATACTTGGAGCATATCTCTTCAAATCTTTTTTCTCAGTCCACCTACTCTGTGTTCACAGATCAGTGCACACTTTTGCTGTACTACTTTTTCACATTATATGAGAAAGCCCAGGAGTTAATGACCAAAATAGACACCCTTGTCTCCCAAGAAAATTCAGGGTAATAAAAAAATTATTACCAGTAGATCACTGCTGGTGAGCAAACCTTGTTGTGGCTGATGGTTCACTTCCATAAGTGCTGATGGCCACTAGTGTAATGAATAAAAATGGAGCTTTTGCTTTTAGTGAGTTAAGATGGTCACTGGTTTTTGACTCCCTGAGTAGGAGGGGGGAGTGAAGAAAGTCTGAGAATGTGTCCTTCAAAGTCAAGTGGTGATTTGTTTCCTTTTGAAGATAGTCAAAACAAGCTGAAACTGTGAGAACGGGGGAATGTATGATGAACATCGAAAGTGCTGTCTTATTTGTTAACATATAGAAAGAGGTGGAATGAAAAATGGGTTTTTTAATATTGGAATGTAGAAGCAGAAATGCCATGATTATTATTACGTGTCGCATGTGCTTATCAAGAGGAGAAAGGAGTGTGCTTATACAGTCAAACCTCGCATAAAGAGTGCCTCGCTTAAAGAATAACTTGCTTAAAGAGTAGAATTTTCTCTGAATGTTCACTTTGTTTAACAAATAAAACTAACCAAAAACTCGCTTAACAAATAAATTGGGGTTCGCAGCCCCTCCCCCCCAAGTCACAATTGGTCACTTACAATGGTGTTTCGCTTAAAGAGCAAACCTGCTTAAAGAGCAATCCTGTGGAATGCATTATGCTCTTTAAGCAAGGTACAGCTGTACTTGCTTGTGAGCAAACAGTAGAAAGATATAATATAATATGTTAGCTGGCTAGAATATGAAAAATGTAGTTAGACCTTTCTTATTTTGACCAAGGAAAGAGGAAAAGTAAAAATGTTCTTTTTTTCTATTTTTGTATCGGATCCAGAACTTTGCACTATTTTTTACTTCAAATAAAACCTGCTTGTAACAGAAGACATTGTACTTATTATATAGTGCATAAACTGGTGGGAGTATTCCAGCTGCTTTATTTCTTTATTGGCAATGCTACATTTGACTACCTAATTTACATTGTTGTTCCTACCTGATCTGGCTGGTTTGTAAGCACAAACAGTCAGTGATTGAAACCTATCATAGATTTCTCTAGCCTGGACCAGAACCCCATGTACTCTGAAGCAGCAAAAGGGATGTGTGCTGGCTTCCTGGATGGGTGCAGGTCACTGTCAGGTGGAACGAGTCCTATGGTAGTGGGATAAGGGGCTTTGTTTGCTTTACAAGTTATTAACATACACTTATCTATAGAGTATAGGTTCGTCTATTACAGTATTACCAAATTCATTGGTAATGTGTTCCTGTATATGAAGTACAAAAGGAGGAAATATGAAGGATGAAACTGAGGAACTAGGATTCTGAACAGAAGCATTTGGCTTGAACATAATACTACTTAACCTCATTTAAAAAAATTAATAGCAGTCTTTTCTATAATCCAGAAAAAAAGCCTTTATATCTGGAAATGTATCATGCCATAACTACTGTATTATTAATCTATATAGTGTGCTAATTAATCTGTTAATTATGTGCTAATTCTAGAAGCTGCTTCTGGAAGCAAATGTTAACCAGTTCAGTTGTGCGGCCCCAAAACTTGGTTGCAGAGGCTATGTAAGTAAAACAAGTTTAAATAAACATGTGCAATATTATCATTTAGAACAGGGATTCTCAACCTGCAGTCTGTGGGCTGGACACCATTACATGTGGCCCCCGGCCGCCGCCACCAGAGTAGGAAGTGCCATGTGGTGGAGGAAAGGCAAAATGGCCATCCAGCCCCCAAAGCTGTCTGAGGGAGCATAACCCGGCCCCTGGCTTAAAAAGGTTGAGGAGAACTCCTGATTTAGAACAAGACTCTATCTAGATTTTGGATTTGAGAAACAATCATTTTATTGAAATCTCCTTGCTGAGATCATAATTCTAAAACCGGGCTGTTTTTAAAAGGAAATGCCAAGGTGCTTAATTCAGAAGCCATCTTGTGACGCCACCATCCGGCTCTTGTCACCTTTCGCCTTGCAATAGCCATAGCTTATGAATCTCTGGCCCTGTGCCGTACCTGTTTCTCCAGGAGGTCTTCCCACATACTCTGGGTGTTAGGGCGGCAGTCATGGATTATGCCTTATTAGAATAAGTTCGGTAAAGGCCTCTAGTTGCCCACAACCAGTTTCCCTGAGCTGGAACAGAATGACATGTGGAAGTACACTCGTCTTAAGCTGCCGCCATTAAAAGGGCATAAACGAGAGCAGTGTTTGTCCCTCCATCTCAACCATGTGATGCACGTAGCCCTGTCTAAACCGAGATGCCATCTCCAGCTGCTGGATGCCAAGTATTGTTCTGCCTAATAGACAAGCCTTCACCAGATGAACTGCTTGCACAACTCCCATGGAAACTGTGTACCTGGCTAACCAGTTATTGAAAGGCCTATCTACCTCCTCCTCCTCCTCCTCAGCTTTTTTCTTTTTCCTCACTCTATCCATGCAAGATCCTCCCAATGTTAGTCTCGGGCCTTCATCAGGGTGAATATATTACTGTAACACCCATCCAAAATCTGTTCCCATACCTTACATGATTGGTGGATGCTGTGAGGGTTCTCATTATTTGCATAATAGTAATGTTTGGTGAAGAACATTTAGATAGATAGATAGATAGATAGATAGATAGATAGATAGATAGATAGATAGATAGATAGATAGATAGATAGATAGATAGATAGATAGATAGATAAGTAGGTAGGTAGGTAGGTAGGTAGGTAGGTAGGTAGGTAGACAGATAGACAGATAAGTAGGTAGATGGGTAGATAGGTAGGTAGATGGGTAGATAGGTAGATAAGAAAGAACAACAAAAGTGATGTAACAAATCTGGATGCTACAACTTGTACATCCTGAGTTCTTTCCACCAGCAACAGAGTAGGATTGCTACAGTTGACATCACAATACAGTTGACAGTATTGCAACACTCTTTGAGATGTTCTTAACAGAGATAGTAAAGCATACTTTGCTTGCAACTTCCTACAGCAAAATAGTTGTAAGAACACCAGGTTATTTGCTGGTCTGGCTTAATCCACAGTCTCTCAACCACAGTCCTACCTTCTGCAGCAATGGCTGGAGACCACGTGTAAATTATGTTGAGGAAGACTGATGAGGTCATCAGCCGGGACAATTGTTTGGAAATTTAAAAAAATCGAATGTCTAACCTTACAGATCTGAGCCTTCTGTGAAATCTCTTTCATTAGGTCACCAATTTTAATTACTGAAAATTGCCATCATTTAGATAACTTTATCAGTGACAGTAATTGTCAGTAATTAAAGACTTTCCTCTCCTATCCTGTGGCTTTCCACTAGCTTCTGGCAGGATGTTGCTCCTTTACAGCTTCTCATCTCTGATATTTAGTACTCTAAGACAGCGTTTCCCAAACGATGTTCTGTGCAACACTGGTGTTCCATAGGGAACTGCAGCTCTCAGAAGCCTTAGTCTGCACAGCCAGTACTGGAGACTTCTGGGAATTGTAGTCCAAGAATACACAGGGACCCAAGTTTTTATAATTATGTGGTATACCTAATCAACATAATTCACATTTATCTTTTTTTAAAAAAAATATATTGTTTTTCTTATTTTAAAGGACATTCCAAATAGTGTGAAGACATTTCAGGCTCAGAATATCAAGGGACAGGTGAGATGCCAAATGCATGGTATTCCTGCTATAAAATGTAAGAGCTGCAGATTCAGATTTGGCATTTTTTCAAAAAAATATCAGAAATAAAGATTCTGAAAATAATAATGTTTAAAGAAACTCGTATTGAATATCTTACCTTGACAAATATTGTTCCATTTCAGAATTGTGTGATTTTAGAGTAGACCATTTTATAAAACTTTTTAAAAGGCAGTTTAACTGATTAATTTTCTTATTTAGGAAGGCAGTTGACTAGTGGTCAAGGAATTTGCAAAAAGTTGGTCAGAGAAAGTCAGGGAAGAGGAAAGTAAAATTTTAGTGGCATTCCTGAAAGATATGCTAGCCTTTCCTGTGTTAGTCTGGTCACATGAAAGAAACAGGTTGAAGAGGGATGATATAATTAGGTAATGAACCATCGGAGAAGGAAATCCATGGTTTGGTTTATGTGCAAAGCCATCACAAGTAGATCCGTCTCTACTCTTTGGACCTGTAACTTTTTTATGTGTGAAGTGAGAATAAAGAAGGTCCCTCCTCTTCTTTCTGAACTGCTGTGCACGCACACACACAGACACACAGAGAAAACCTCAATAGTAGACCTCACAAAAGAAAGGCCATTTTGAAACCCCATGGATTTCATTCTTCACTTTTGGGATACCAATGTAGTACCAAATTAGATATACAGTAAAACCCAGGTTTATGTATGCCTTGGTTTACGAAAAACCGGTTTACGTATGAAATTTCACAGGAAATGATGTCCTGGGTTACAAAATTTTTTTCCGGTTTACTCTCCCCTCTCCTGGTGCCTCCTTGCTTTCCTGGGGGACAAACGGTTCCTTTCCCTTACCCTCCCAGGTTTTGGCACAATGTCCTCTGGGAAAGCAAGGAGGTGCCAGGGACAAACAGTGACAATTTCTTACCCATCCCCACTGCCAGAAGTTGTGATATGTTACTTACTGCAGTGGTGACTGCCGTCACTTTTCCCTGGTGCTTTGGACAGCCTCCGCCACGTCTCAAGTCACCACGTCCTTTGTGCATTCACAGGGCCTCTTTCGGAGCCCCTGCAAAAGCGCTGGCCCAGACTTTCACAACCTTTCCTTACTTTTCGTCATCATCGATGGTATGCAGTGGCAGTGCTTTTTTTCCTGCTGTTTTAGACAGCCTCCGCCATGTCCCAAGGCAGTGGGAGGCAAGTGTGCGAGCACGACCGGTCTTTTCCTTAAAATTTCCTCTGCTTTCCCACTTTGTCCGAGGAGCTAGTCTGTGACGCTTGGAGAGCTCCGTTGGCACGTGGCACTTACATCACCAACTGGTCACCCAGTGCTGAACCAGGAAGTATCCAAGCACCACAGACTAGTTCCTCAGACAAAGTGGGGAAGCAGTGGAAATTTTTTTAAAATGGACTGATCGTGCTCAGACAAGCCTCCCACCACCTTGGGATGTGGCAGAGGCTGTTCCCCCCCCCCCCAAAAAAAGCACCATCACCAGAAAAAAGCACCATCACCATTGCCATGCACCGCTGCCAATGATGACAAAAAGTGGGGAAAGGTTGTGAAAGCCTGGGCCAGCAATTTAGTGGGGGCTCTGGAAGAGGCACCATCAATGCGCAAGGGAGCCCTGGACCCGGGGGAGCCCTGGATGACAAACCCACTCCTCTTCGTTGCCCAATGCCAACCCTGAGGAAGAAGCGCTAGAGCCCAGGCAAGGTAGGGAAAGGTAGGGAGCTTAGCTCCCTCATTTATATTCCCCTTTATTGCGCATATGGCATGGGGGGGGTTGGGGGGAGGGAGAGGTTGGGAACGTTTTTTTATTTTCAGTGTATCCTTATGAGAAAATGTGCTTCAGGTTACGATTGATCCGGTATCCGACAAAACTGTCAGAACGGACTGAAATCGTAACCTGGTGTTTTACTGTGCTACAAAGTCCAAAATAAACACACATTATCTCCGTTAGAAATTGTAGGATATTGGTCAACCAGTAACTGCTTGAAGGATATTTTAAAATGTAACAAGAAAGATAGTTTCAAACAAAAGATAAACAAAACCGATATGTAGGCTGTACCTGTATTAGGATCAACCACAGTTCTGCAAAAACTTGTGAAAGCTTTTCTTTTAAAAGGGGTCAGCATGGATGAAAGCTAACAGCGCAGTCCATTGGAACCTGCCATTGTATGAACATCTTCAGACACCAGACATGTTACTCAACAAGAGACCCCCATGCAGGGGCATGAAAAGGCAAAGCCACCTTGACACGTCCCCCTCAACAGAAAGTGTGGGAGCAGGAAGAAAGAAAAGGGAGAAAAAGCCATTCGGAATGGAAGCCTTTCTCCAAGAAGCCAAGGAGCAGCCATCTGGAGATGTGAGTAATAAATCTTCCACTCTTCTCTCTGCCCCTTCACCAGAAAGAGTCCCAAATGCAAACCCTCTCTAGATGCAAACCCTCTCTAGACTTTGCTAAGAACACAGCCAAGTTACAGCAACGGTTTAAAGGGACAGGGAAGGCAACTAACCCCACCCCCCAACTTCAACCCCAGAAGTCCCCAAGAGCATACATCCCAAGCTATCTCATACCAAGCTGCTGAGAATCTTACAACATGACCAAATTGTAATGAACCTTCCCAGCAAAGATGGCTAATTATGGGCAAATGGAAATCGCCTCTTCCCTTACCCACCTTCTTCTCTTCCCTTACCCACCTTCTTAAGAGCTATAATCCAGCTGGCTGAGATCAAACAATTTCATTTTTTCCCCATCACTGCAAAATCACAAAAGGATCTTCTGGACCTTCAGATCCAAAGATATCCCTTCCAGGCTATTCCACGGGTCAGCACAGCTGCTGATCTACAACGTAGCTGTACAACAGGTCCTTAGAGATCCAGAATTTGCAAAACTGCACATTAGTGTCATGTCTGCAAAGTGTCAGAGTGGATTTTTGCAGAACATCACAACAAGAACTCTGTACCAAAACATTCCAGATAACCTGCATTCCTTTGCAAGGTCTCGTTGCAATTCACAACCAGATAACTTCACAGTACTTAAAGGAAAAGTAACCCGCCTTTTGGACAATCTTTCTCCCCTGAGCCAGCAACAAATGAACTGGAGAGCAGCCCCTCCAAGTTCTTCACCCAAACACCTCCTAAAGGTTAACCCACCAGGCATCTGTACAGATCCTGACATGGAATCTGATATGGATGCAGAACTGGAGACTGGGGAAAACCCTTGCTCAAAGGCGGAGGAAGAAGCCAAGAAAACACACACAAACCCTGTCGCAGAAAAGCCCCATTTTAAAATAGTGCTTTTTCTGTTAGCTTTTTACCCACCTAAATGTGTTTTAGTACTTTAAAAATGGCGATTCCAGATCTGTGGGAGGAAGAAAATATGTAAACATCCTTGCCTCATGGTTTTAATGAAATGAAACTGAATGTGTGATTGATTGACATGCCTTGCTCTAAGATCATAGGCTGGAATCCCTAAGGAGGAGGGCCAGAGGTGTAACCCAGTTCTGCATCTATATCAGATTCCATGTCAGCATCTGTACAGATGTCTGGTGGGTGTCAGAGGAAGAGTGAGGGAATGGAGAGAAGAAGATGATGGACAAGGCAGGGGCACATGTATGCACAGGGAGGAAGATGCTGCTGCCCAAAAGCACGCAGCCCCGTGAGGGGGAACCTGGTCCCGTGTCCGCCCTACTCGGCGGACCTTCCCCTGCGAATGGGGCGGGAGCTGCCTCCTCATTGGACTCTTGGGAGGGCCGGGAATGGCACCGGCTGAAGCGGGTGATGCCTCCTGTCCCCCCCTCCCTCCCCCAGGAACCTCAACAGAGCAGCACCAGCAGCCGCCAGGGCGTTGGATGGGCGGGTGAAAGACTAACGGCTATAAGTGAGTCTTTAAGGTGGAACAAGGTTTTAATGGTGTGTCATAATACAAAATCAATGAGTTTCAAAAATCCGGGACTTTAACATGACTTTGTTTGAACTGGACCTTGAATCCGGGACACTCCTGGTTTTCCGGGAGGTATGGCAACCCTGCCTGCAGCTGCCCTTTTTATAGAGGCACCCGGAACAAGTTCATATCTCTGCTGCTCTGCAGGTATCCTGGCCAGGCAAAGGGCACCTACGCCCACTGGCTGCCACCTGGTGAAAGCCCTACCTTTACCCCCAACATCATCAGGTTCTGTGCCACAGCGTTCAGGACCAGAAGAACAATCCAGGCAGGTCCTCCAACTAAATAAACTATTAGCGCTACATCATAGGCTTAGTAGTAGTTCTAGCACTATTAATCTTAATTGCTAATTTTACTACTCCTTCACTCTGAGCAAAAATGCTCCTTTTAAAAATTATTTTAAGTACCCTCGTTTTAACTTCTGTCTCTTTGATATTTTAAGTACCCTCCTTTTAACTTCTGCTCATCTTGCTGTACTGTGCTGTTCGTGGACCATAATAAAGTGTGGTTGATTTTTCTGTAAACATTTATATCTGTTTCCTTACAGAACAGTACAGCATCTGTTAAATTAAATGCAGCTGCCATCTTAAGAGAAGAAGCCCTTTATCAAAGAAAAGTAGAAGAAGAGCTCAATAGGTATTTGTCTAATTGCTTGTTTGTTTGTTTTTTTAACCAGATGATGGCAACATTCTCTTAATAGGAATCAATGATCTATCATTCATAATGTAACTGTTTTGTCTGTTGGTCATTTGCCCTTCCCTACTGCAAACCGACTGAGGTTGTGTTCCTCTTCTGGCTTCATTCCCCCTTTTTGTTCTTCACTCGTCGGCTGCTGCAACTTGTAACCGAGAATGCATTTCCCCCCCTGAAGCAGGAAAAACGCCATTGTCGTGAATTTGTTTATGGTGGATCCCAGCTTGCCATGAAGTGACCCCACACACACTATGATCACGGAAGAACCATCTCTCCTGCAGCACATAAGACATGAGACATGCAGGATATAACACCGGGTCGGTCTGCAATAAACTGCTGCAGCCTTGAGGATATCGAGGTGCACCTTCACTGCCGGTCCACCTGGCATGGCCTCTTCCGCCTCCATGACCGTTGGGAATCTGAGTTCCTCCTCCACTCATTTTGCCATTGGGCCCAATAGGGTGGTTCCATTTCCTCCACTGAGGAGGGGGACCCTCACCCCACCTAAAGGGGCTCATCATCCACCGGTAGCTGTTGGTCCCTTTAGGGAGTGTCAGGTTATTTACAGCCTCCCAACACTCAGTGTTGAGTCATCGGCTGTACGGTCTACTCCAGGGGTTCTCAACCTTTTAAAGCCGGGGGCCATTGGGTCACGCTCCCCCAGACAGCTTCAGGGGCTGGGCAGCCATTTTGCTTTTCCTCCACCACATGGCACTTCTGGGTGTGGTGGAGGCAGTGGGGGCCGCAGGTTGAGAATCCCCGGTCTGCTCCATGACTGTAGCCAGATGTTGGGCCAGGCAGGTTGTTCTTCACAGGAAACATTCCTTGTTTTTGTAATTAATGATAAGTATTGCATTTTGCTAAACATTATTTCTCTATTATTAATTTTCTTTATGCTGGTTTCTCTCCAGATTGTGTATATTTTTGGTTCCCTACTCTCTTTATTTTCATCTAGTGTTCCATCTCTTCTTTGCTGAAATGTGTCAAATGTACCATGTATCTTTCTGTTTTCTGTTTTGTTTTAATGTTCTTTGTGAACTTTTAAAGTTTTAAATTAGTACTAGTATTATATTATTATAGGCTTAATTTTTGATTTTAACTCATGCGTAAGCCGCCCAGAGTCGGGTTTACCTGATTGGGGCGGGATAATAAATATGAGTAAAATAAAATGAATAAATAAATAAATAAATCTCAAGGTCTCTAAGAGTCTTTTGAAGAAGTGCATTGAACATGGAAGCGAACCCCCTTCTAGTGGAGGAACACTCAAACATGTTCACTGTGCTGTAGTGAAGAATGACTTTGTGGACTCTCATGCTTCTGAGTTCTTTAAGCAAGCCTGCAAGAACCATTTCTCTTCTTAGTGGCCTTGACTTTAGGAACAAGCCCCAGAATCCTCTGGCCCTGCTGTTCAGAAATTCACTCTTTTACTGACTCAGCAGGTATGGGTTTGAAGCAAAGACTGCCAGGGAAACTACTTGATCACAGATTTGGGCCCTTTTCATTTCTAAATCCCTCTTTGGTAGTCATACCTTTTTTATCAACCCTAACTTCAATGTCACTGTTGATTTTGGTACTTGTGCAAATTGCAGTGTCATTCCACCTGTAATCAGTATCCTGTCTGGAAACGTGACCAGAAAGGCATAATCTCCTTCTGTCTCAGAGAGTGAGCCTTGGAAGGAGGAAAGGATAAGAAACTTCATTCGCTTGTTCTTTTATTTGCTGTGCTTCATTTCAAAGAGATCCAGAATAACACACAACAAAATATACTATATGAATGATAAAATATGGTAAAATCCAGCAACAATGTAAACATTAACAGAAAAAAATGTATGCCACTTAAGTGGTGGAATAGCACTTCTTAGCAGTGATGGGTTGTTACTGGTTCAGACTGGTTCGCCCGAACCCATCAAGAGGGGGTTGCTGGGATGGTGATAAACCCTCAGGTGACCGGTTCAGTTGTCTCTCCAGCCCCCCTCCAGAAATGTGACCTGCGCATACATTAAACCTCCTTTTGACGCATGCACACTAAAAAAAATAGAACTGCGGATGCATCAAATGGAGGTTTGACACATGCGCAGTTCGGGCAGCCATTTTATTTTATTTTATTTTACTTTGGCTCCATCCCAAATGTCATGACGTCATGATGTTGGCTCCACTCACGATGTCATGACGTCGGCTATGCCCACGATGTCATGACATCATGGTGGGGTAGCGGAAAAATTGACAACCCACCACTGCTTCTTAGCCTTTGAAGGATTACCAAAACACCTCTACCTTAGATTCTCTCCTGAATGGAATGTCCCTACTTCTCAGGGGCTCAGGAATAGAATTCTAGAGCAATAATGGTGAACCTTGGCACTCCAGCTGTTCTTGAACTTCAGTTCCCAGAAGCCCAAGTTTCTGTGAATCCACATGAATGGGTTTATTGCACGTCCTTGCCTATGGGTGTGTGGATTCACTGTGTGGATTCACAGAGACTTGGTTTTCTGGGAATTGAAGTCCAAGAACAGCTGGAGTGCTAAGGTTTGCCAGCACAGTTCTAGAGCATAGAAGGAGGTTTTCCAGATATACTGAATCTGAATTGCTTTGGCAGTTGGCATCTTGAGAAGAACCCCAGCTGTAATGCTAATCATGCTTTTAAAATTCCATGCAATGTAGCTCTGACATTGGGGCAGCAGTATAGCTCAAAGATCCTATTTTCCTTTCATTATAGAACTGAACATCTTCTGCGAGGGGATCGGGATCTGTCTGAATTTCTGGAGCAGCAAAAGCAAATGCATAGGAAAGATTTGGATCAACAGCTGGCAGCAGAAGAATGTAAGAGGTTGCAAGGAAAACTAAGCTATGAGGAGGCTATTCGAGCACGTCAGACTCTTATTCAGGAAAACCAGAAAAAGGCTGAGCAGATAAGAGAACAGGTACTGCATGCGTATAATACTGTACAGATTTTTTGCATTCCTTCAGCCTAGAATGATAGAATTGTAAATCTGGAAAGAACATCAAGGGTCATCATGTTCAAACCAGCAGCATAGCAGAAAATCCATCTCTGAGCTGGAGTCTATCTGATAGACAATCATCCAGTCTTTGTTTAGAAATCTCCTATTTCAGGAGGTCTACCACCTAGTCCATTCTATTGTCAAACAGGTCTTACTATCAGAAAGCTCTCCCTAATCTTTATTTAAAATCTCATTTCAGGTAATTTCATTCCATTATTTTAGTTCCTACCCTCTGGAATTAGAGAAGATGAACCTAACTGTGAATGACAAACTTTAATATATTTGCAATGTGTCCAATCCTTTCAACTCTTTCTCACAGGGCTTGGGTTCCAGACCCCTTAGCACCATGTCTGTCCCTTTCTTGACAGAATCCAACTTGTTAGTTTCTTTCTTAAACAGTGAACTGGCCACAGTATTCCAGGCAAGATCTGGCCTGGAGTAAAATTGTATTACTACTTCCGTTGATGGTCTTCTTCTTCCATACCCAGGCCAGATGTGACACTGCCAAAATGAAGCCACCCTTTGGTGAATTCATTTTGTAGTTCCACTAGCCCAGTGGTCAGCAAACTTGGCTCTCCAGCTGTTCTTGGACTTCAGTTCCCAGAAGCCTTGATCAGCAGGAGTGCTGACTTGGGCTTCTGGGAATTGAAGTCCAAGAACACCTGGAGAGCCAAGTTTGCAGACCCCTGCACTAGCCTGACCTAGTGTGAGAAGGATCAGCTAGGACAAAGGTGGCCTTCCCCAGGGTATGCCCGATTGTGGTTCAGAAATGCCACAATCTTCGAGGAGGCCTTTTCTGTGTATACTTCCCTTGATCTCTACACTATGTTTCTTTTGATGCAGCCTTAAACTGCACTGGTTATTTATTTTGTTTTTGCTTTGTTATATTTAAATAGGTTTGTTTTGTAAATCCTTTTCCCATATAGTAATTCTGAGCCAGATGTCACTCCTAGTTGTGTATCTGATTTTACTCTGGTTGAGACAGAAGGCCGCTAGCGAGTCCGGGATGGTCCCATATTCTCTGGGAGAGAAAGCAGACAAAGCTGCTTTCTAGAAGACATTTTATCTGATTCCCTGTCTGCCTTTATTTGGACTTAACACTCAAAAATGTGGGTGAGTGAAGAAGAGCAGAAGAAAGGGTGTGTGTGTGTGTGGGGGGGAAATCAAAGGAGAAGCATAGGGATTTTCAGGCATACTATAGCGCTTCCAGTAATATCACTAAAGTGCCCATATAAGACAATCAAATTTTGGAATATTATTCTGGGAGAATATAAGGTACCAACTTGCCTTAGGAAACTTATTTAAATATAAGCATATTTAAATAACTCAAAAATATTTTCTTAAACTTAATGAATTAGTTTCTTAAAATCCAGAATATACATTGTGCGGCCTTCAGCTTTCTATTTTCTCAGTAAAATGAAACCAAAGAGGGTGTAGTTACTTCTGCTCAAATTTTTGATCTCTCTCCTGCCCCCCTCATTGATGCTTCTTTACTGTTTTGATGAGTAGATCTAGGCTGGCAAATTCCCTTGAGAATTCTTCCATCGCCTGGAAACTAACTTTGTCAACAAGGCAAGAGAAAAATTAGGGGGACCTTGCATTCTTGACAGGTTTCAATTCCTTACCGATGTCAGGGTAGCTGAGCTCTATCATGTGTAGTACCTATCTTCTTTTTGCTTGGTAGCCTGATCTAGGCTTGAAGGTCTGTAGCAACCGAGCCCCCCACCCCACCCCACCCCACCCCACCCTGGGGGGTGCCACTGTTTCCCTCTCCACCATCCTTTGATGCTCCAATTAGTGAATCTTTTTGCAAATGTACATGTCCTTTACATATACATACTCCATCTGCGTTTAGTTTGTTCCTTTAGTTTGTTACCTGTCAATAATTACATTCCATTCATGAATTCAGTTCTACTAAATTTAAATAAGTTTTATTAAATTACTTTTGCCTTCCTGTATCAAAAGTTTAGCCATCTTGTTTGTTTCTTATGTTATGTGTATTGATCCTAGACATAGGATCGTATCTTCCAGCTGTTTGCATACTGTTTCCCCCCCCCCCCCATTCTCTATGCCAGTGGTGGCGAACTTATGGCATGTGTTCCAGAGGTGGCGCTTGGAGCCATTTCTGGGCACCCGTGCAGTCACTCCAGCACAGAGTTCACCCCGCCCCTCTTCCCAGCAGCCCAATGGGAGCGCTTCCTCCCTCCTTTCCCCCCAGCGCAGAGTTCGCCCCGCCCCTCTTCCCAGCAGCCCAATGGGAGCGCCTCCTCCCTCCCCTGTTGCTGTGTTGGCACTTTGTGATAAATAAGTGGGGTTTGGGGTTGTCGTTTGGGCACTCCAAGGTCTCTCAAAGGTTTCTTATTGCAATTTCACTAATGAACCTTTTTTTAAAAAAAACCCCTCTCAGCAGCTTCACATAGATTAGGAGTGGGAGACACTGACAGCCAATCCAATCTGTTCCACAGGGGATTCTTTCAACCCCCAAGACAACCCCAGAGCCTCCTAGTTACCATCTCCAAATTGTCATACAAATTGTCCCTGTCTGTTCTGAGGGCCTGCAGTGCCTTTTAGTGGTTAAGATGTTGGGCTTGATGATTGGACGGTTGGCAGGTCAGGAGTTTGCGACCTGAATGCTGCAAGATGGAGTGAGCTTCCATCTCTGTCTCAGTTCCTGCTAACGTAGCAATTTGAAAGCAAGAAATCACAAGTAGATAAATAGGTACCACTTCATTGGGAAGGTAAACAGCATTTCGTGCACTCCGGTATCTAATCATGCCTGCCACATGTCCATGGAAACGCCTGGAAAGACAGACAGTGCTGGCTCTTTGGCTGTAAACAGAGATGAGCACTGAACTCTAGAGTCGGGTTACCTGTTCTTCAGGGCTTCTAATCTCACTTAAAAGCATCAAGCTGAGGTTATGTTTTGCCACATGTTTTGGAAAGTTAATCTAGTACAGTACTGTATATTGAAAACAGCCCCATGGTTGTCATGACAGCCAAGAGATTCTGGGATGGACTCCATAAATGAGGATGTGCAAAAAACAGTCTGGGGCAACAAACAATGTGTATGTGGAGACCCAAGTGATGTAGTGGAAGTTCTTTCCAGGTGCCTGGAGGCTGTCAGGGTCTGGATGGGGGACAACGGGCTACAACTGAATCCTGGCAAGACTGAGTGGCTGTGGGTCAGGGGTCCTGCGCTAACTCGGGAACCACCATCTTTGGTTCTGGACGGGGCAGATTTGCCCCCAACAGACCCGGTGCATAATCTGGGGGTCCTCCTGGACTCACGACTACTGCTCAAAGAGCAGGTGGCAATCGTGGCCAGGAGGTCCTTTGCACAACTTCATGTGATAAGCCAGTTACGCCCACTCCTGGACTGGGACTCCTTGCTCATGATCACACACGCTTTGGTCACCTCCAGACTTGATTACTGTAATGCGCTCTACATGGGGCTGCCCTTGGTGACCATCCAGAGGCTGCAGCTGGTCCAGAATGCAGCTGCTGGGGTTGTGATGGGGTGTGGGCATTATGCTCGTGCCTCACCACTGCTTCAATTGCTGCACTGGCTTCCAATATGCCTTCAAGTGCAATTCAAGGTGCTGGTCATTACCTTTAAATCCCTACATGGTAGTGGCCCAGGATACTTAAGAGACCGCGTCACCCCGAGGACATATGTCCGTCCCACTAGAGCGGACCAGAGAGGCTTTCTGGTCGTACCATCAACCAGAGAGGCTCACCTCTCTAGCACGAGAAGGAGGGCCTTCTCTGTGTCAGCCCCAGCCCTATGGAACCTCCTGCCAAGAGAACTGCACCTCCAGACAGAGCTGCTGCCCTTCAGAAAGGGGGTAAAGACCTGGCTGGCGGGGCATGTGTGGGGTGCGGGCGAGACAGTCAGTTCGGCCAGCTGACCCTTGAATAATCCCCACCTCTCTCCCTGATATTTTTAACTGATATTTTTAACTTTTTAACTCTTTTAACTTTTAAATATTTAAATGTAATTAATGTATTTTTAACTGTGTTTTTAATTTTGTAATATCAGAAAACAAAACAAAACAAACAAAATAAAATAAAATAAAAAACACTGTAGCACTTTAAAGACTAACTGCTATATTTTTATTGTTAGCTTTCGTGGATCAAGTCTGAAGTGGACTTGATCCGCGAAAGCTAACAATAAAAATATAGCAGTTAGTATTTAAAGTGCTACAGTGTTTTTTATTTTATTTTCTGTTGCTTATTTTGTTTTGTTTTCTGAGATGCCTGAACCACAGACTAACATGGCTACTATTCAAAAAAAAAAAATTAATTTTGTAAGCCAACCTGAGTCCTTGGATGAGGGTGAGGTATAAGTGTGATAAAATAAATAAATAAAATAAATGTGCCCCATCTGATTTTGTAGTGTGCCAAAGCCTAGCACTAGTAAGGACTTTTTTTATATATAAAAAGTAGAATCTGTATAATGTGTTACTCTTTATTAACTTGTAATTTTGTTTGGTGTTTAGAAAGCAAAGTGGAGCCATCAGTCTATGAAAAGACATCACCAGGAAATGAAGAGAAAGGAAAAACTGGTGCAGCAGGTGGCGGAAGTGAATAAGAACGTGAAGGAGGTACAAGCCAAACTCCAAAACTGCAAACGACAAATAGGTATCCAGTTGTATCCGTTACCCAGGTGTTCTGAAAAAACTAGTTTCTTTCCTTTTTCTCATTGTCAAGTGGTTAGGGAACATTATTTAAGAGAGAATAATTAAGTTCATGCCTATATTTGGAAGTTGTGGACTGGGACAGTCTCTCACCTTTGTGAAGGACCTCCTTTAAAAGCCAGGTATGGCCACCAGGAAATGATGTTGAACGTCAGGGGTGCCCAAACATTTTGAGCCGTGGGGCCAGTCACGTGGTTCAGTGGGACCAGTCACGTGGTTCAGTGTGGTGGGCATCAGCCAATTTGCACAAGTTCACCAGAACCAGTAGAAGAAATTCTGGCTGGCCCACCTTCTGCCCATCCAAGTTTTGAAATAAAGTAGTCCTAATTCAGGTGTAACGCAGGGCTTTCCCCCTGGCCACGCCCACCATACCACGCCCACAGTGTGGGAGTAATTCTTTTTGGAGTCCACCACTGGCTTCAGTGGTCCTGTCACGTAGTTTCTCCCACCAGAAACGGAAGTAAAACACGCCTTGCAATCTGTTTTGCAACAGGATAAGATAGATTTTAAGCTGCCATTTTCTCTGCTTAAACCAGGGATGCCAGAACTATGGTCTGTGGTCCAGATCTGGCCCACAGGTCATAGTTTGGACATTCCTGTGATATGTGATACTAATTTTACTACTCCTTAACTCTGAGCAGAAATGCTCCTTTTTTCTGCTGTACTATGGTCTTGGACCATAATAAAAATTGATTGATATGTGAAGTGAGTTATTCACTAGTATGAAAGAAAGCTTTTGACCCTTCCTGTGCTTAAGTGAACAAAGAAGTGGGAGGAAGAATTACTCATATAATTAGCTCATTTTTAACTACAAACCTGGAACAAAACATAGTTTTATTTGGGAAACTGCTTCTTACTGGGATCACAGAAAAAGGAAAATTGAATATCCAACTAGAATTAGCTATCTTTGGACATTAATCTGTATTTGAACCCAAATCCTGGTTGCACCTTGGATGAGTCCCCCCCCCCCCCAGTCTTTCTAAGAATTGGATGGTTGCCTTTACATTAAACTAAAATTTCCCTTTCTCTGAGATTCTGGGATGGGACATTCTTCAGTGTTCAAAATATCCTTTTCTTTAGCGATGGGGGGGGGGAAAAATATTTCAAACCTTTCCCCACCCTCTGCAGGGTGCACTAGATTCGTAGGCACATCTTTATTGGTGCAGTGGTGAGTCTCATACTGCCGCATAGAGACCTCCACATGACTGCTTTGCATAGCAGCTTAATGGAAGGACAGCACTTGCAGGCAGCAACTACTGCACACTGGGGGTAACCATTTTGTCTCAACAGCTTTAAAGGGATGGCCATTTTGTTTCTCAAATGTCCTTGGAGGGGTGGGGCCACATGAAATGTTGCCGGGGGTTGGATTCGGCCTGCAGGCCTTCGGTTGGGAGCCCCTGCCTTAGAAAAAGTCTTCTTTTCTTTTGCAGCTCAGGAAATGGCTGAGGAAAGCCAGGAAATCCTCCGTCAGGCTTTGAAGGAAGAAGAGGAGGAATTCAGGAAAAGATGTAAATTGATTCAAGAAATAAGGGCTATTGAATATGTGCCAGCTCTGAGGTACAAATTTGTTGACTTAACCGAGGTGAGTTCATGAGTTCATGAGGGACTGTATATGTTCATTGGACTGGTATTTTCTAAATAAATATATACACACCTGTTTTTGAGGAAGAAGATTTTGATCCACCACAGCTCATACCAAAAGTATCAAATCAAACTTTACTATGGTCCAAGACCAACCTATTACGGCCATACTGAAATAAAACTATTCAGAATCCTACAGTATTTTGCTTCACATACACCTTTTCCTTTGCTAGCAATTTAAATGTCAGTCATCCAAAAATCCTTCATGCAACTAAAACAAATTATTCATAGCTGCTGCTTCTTCATGTGTCCAATTCCAGGCAACGTACTTTAAGAAAGATGCAATCAAATTAAAGCAGGTACATTGAAAGGCAACAAGGATAATCAGAGAGTCGGTGTGGTTGAAGGGCAAGGTGTCCAGCCCAAGGCCCCTTTGTTATGGGGTGCCTCAGGGCTCGGTACTCTCGCCTCTCCTATTTAACATCTACATGAAACCACTGGGTGAGATCATCCAGTCCCACGGGGTGAGGTATCAATATGCAGATGATACCCAGTTATATATCTTGGCCCGTGGGGACCCTAGTGATGCAGTGGAAATCCTTTCCAGGTGCCTGGAGGCTGTGAGGGTCTGGATGGGAGACAACGGGCTTCAGCTGAATCCCAGCAAGACTGAGTGGCTGTGGGTCGGGGGTCCTGCGTCATCTCGGGAGTTACCATCTTTGGTTCTGGATGGGGAGGTTTTGCCCCAAACAGACCCGCTGCGTAATCTGGGGTCCTCCTGGACTCGCGATTACTGCTCGAAGAGCAGGTGGCAGTCATGGCTAGGAGGGCTTTTGCACAACTTCGTGTGATCCACCAGTTATGCCCACTCCTAGATCGGGACTTCTTGCTCATGATCACACACGCTCTGGTCACCTCCAGACTAGATTATTGTAATGCGCTCTACATGGGGCTGCCCTTGATGACCATTGGCTTCAACTTGATGGCACATTGGCTTCAACTGGTCCAGAATGTGGCTGCCCGGGTGGTGATGGGTTGTGGGCGGTATGCACATGCCTCGCCTCTGCTTCGGGAGCTGCACTGGTTGCCGGTTTGCCTCTGGGTGGAATTCAAGGTGCTGGTCATTACCTTTAAAGCCCTACATGGTAGTGGGCCAGGATACTTAAGAGACTGCCTCACCCCAAGAACATCTGCCCGTCCCACCAGAGCGGACCGGAGAGGCTCCCTAGTTGTTCCATCGGCCAGGGAGGCACATCTCTCTGGCACCAGAAGGAGGAGGGCCTTCTCTGTGTCTGCTCCAGCCCTATGAAACCTCCTGCCTACGGAGCGATGTCTCCAGTCAGAGCTGCTGCCCTTTAGGAAGAATCTAAAAACATGGCTGGCAGGACAGATATGGGGTACGGAAGGTATAATGACCCCAGCACATTGGTTGATCTCTGCCCCTCTCTTTCTCTACTTTTAAATTAGTAGTTGTAGCATCTGGTGTGTTTTTAATCTGTTTTTAATCTTTTTTGGATTTTAAATTTTAAAAAAGTTTGAAGGTTTTTAGATGGCAGCTCCCACTTCCTAATCCTGGGCCTTATCTGCTCAGGGAAGGAAAAGACTAACGTCCTCTGGCCGGAAGGAGGAATGGATTTTAGTTGTTTTGTGTTGTGTGTGAGTTATTGTTGTTTTGTTTTTGTTTTGTTTTTTTCCCCTCCTGATTGTGAACCGCCCTGAGTTGCCACGGCGAGTGGGTGGTGATATAAAGCTAAATAAATAAACCGAGCCCTGTGGTGAAAGACTGAAGGAACTGGACACATTTAGCCTTGAGGAAAGGAGACTGAGGGGGTCTTATCATCTCATCTCATAGCATGAAGAAGTCAGGGCAAGTTGAGGACTTTGCCGCCCCTCCCCCTGAGCCACCATCAACCTAGTGTAATGCAGTGTATTATTTGTAAGCCGCCCTGAGTCGCTACGGCGAGTGGGCGGCAGTATAAATTTGAACTAACAAATAAAAAATAAATAAATATCAGTGGTGGCAAACCTATGGCACACACGCCAGAGGTGGCACTCGGAGCCCTCTCTGTGGGCACCCATGCAATCAGCACAGAGTTTGCCCCGCCCCTCTGCTCTGCAGCCCAATGGGAGCACTTCCTCCCTCTCCTCAGCACAGAGTTCATCCCGCCCCTCTGCCCAGCAGCCCAATGGGAGTGTTTCCTTCCTTCCCTGTTGCTATGTTGGCACTTTGCGATAAATAAGTGGGTTTTGGGTTGCATTTTGGGCACTCAAAGGTCTCTAAAAGGTTTGCCATCACTGGGGTACATGATAGCACTCTTCAAACACAGCACCTAAAAGATAATCATAAAGAGAAAAGACAGGCTCTGTTCTCCATTATCCCTGAATGCGTAATAATGGGCTGAAACTATCAACTGATCAAGAAAAACATCTTAACACTTAGAATGGTATGACAGTGGAGTCAGCTGCCTCAAGAGAATGGTGAGCACACTCCTCAACACTGGAAGCCTTCAAGAGAGAATCGGACAACTATGTGTCATGTTTGCTTTGATTCGGATTCCCGCACGGAAGGAATCCTAAGGGCATCTGCAAGTCCTCCACTGAAGAACTCAAATGCTAAATGAGCAGTCTGGTCACCGAGGGATGGCTCTCAATTCCAGTGATAAATGGGATAAAAATGTAGAATAACTGCTCTGCAGTACTGTACATAAAAACCATCGTGCTTTTCTTTATTCTTTTATACAGAAGGCCAACCATTGTGTTTTTGGTGAGATGTCAATAGTGGAACTACAAGAACGCTTGGCCTTGCTGCGTGAAGCCAACAGAAAGGCTGAAGAAGAGAAGAGGGATATGATAATCCACAACAAGCATGCTAAAGAACAGCTTCTTTTGAGCAAACTAGAACATATCTCCATGTTCAGAGAACAAAATGGAAGAGCGGCTGCACTGAAGTTAGTTTGATGTATACTGATATTTATTGATTACATTTTAAAAACAATTGTAGCTCGTTACATAAATATGCAAGGAAGTATCAATATTTTATGACAGAGGGTGAAATGTTGATGAATATTTACCAAAAGGAATTTTAAGGTTTATGAGGCCTGCAGGAAACATCAGTAAATAAATTGCTGATAAATATTTATACGATGGCATTTTATGATTCTATGATGCCTATAGGAATGGTCAGCAATAAGTTGGAGCTCTAGCCAGCACTCTCAGTAAATACCATTTACACTGATTTCTCTCAGTTGTTAGCAAAGCTTATTTCTTCTGCTTGGTCTTCTGTACCTCAACTGCATAAAGCAAGCATGGAAGCTTCCAGAGCTTAGTAGCTTGTAACATTGTGCAGGCCAGCCTTTCTTCCTCAGTTTCACTCAGCAGCAATACCAGAATGCTCTACAGAGAACAAATACACTAGTACCCTGGATAACGTTATGACTTGGTTCCACAAGTCCCGTCGTTATCCGGTTTTTAACGTTGTGCAATACATTGATCACACAATGTTAAAAAAAGCCCTGTTTCCCTGGAAGCTGCAGCAAGCCAGAACGTCGGGATTTGAATCTTGACATTTTGGCTTGCTGCAGCCTCCAGGGAGGTGGGGGAACTTTGGAAACAGCTTGGATCGGGTCTCCCCACCTCCCTGGAGCCGGCGGGGTGTGTGTGTGTCAGAGACCCCAAAATTGGTTTTAAAAAAAAGTCAATTTTTTTACCAATTTTGGGGTCTCTGACCCCCCTGCCTGGTCCAGGGAGGTGGGGAGACCCGATCCAAGCTGTTTCTGGGCTTCCCTGATGTCCTCAGCCAGTGCAGCAAGCCAGAATGTCAGGGTTCAAATCCCGACATTCTGGCTTGCTGCAGCCTCAAAGAGGGTGAGGGAACTTCAAAAATAGCGCGCATCGGCTCTAGGGAGGTCGGGAGACCCGATGCACGCTAATTTTGAAGTTCCCCCACCCTTTTTGAGGCTGCAGCAAGCCAGAATGTCGGGATTCGAACTCTGACGTTTTGGCTTGCTGCACTGGCTGAGGACGTCGGGGAAGCCCAGAAACAGCTTGGATCGTGTCCCCTGCCTGCTCCAGAGAGATCAGAGGACCCGATCTACAGCTGCAGGGTGGCTGGGGAAGCTGACGGGGACTCCCTGTTGGCTTCCCTAGCCACCCGCCCTTGCCTCCGCAGCTGTGGGGTGGCTGGGGAAGCCGACGGGGGAGCCCCCCGTCAGCTTTCCAGCCTCCCCACCCCTGCCTCCGTAGCTGCAGGGTGGCTGGGAAGCTGAACGGAGAACCCCGTTCAGCTTTCCAGCCACCATGCTGCTAAGAATGACTGTATCGGATAACGTTAAAAATCGCGTTATTCGATACAAGATTTTTCCGAAAATCTTGTAACATTATGCGGTTTTAGCGCTATCCGGTACTCGGTGTTATCCGGGGTATTACTGTATTATCTGAATAGCAGGGTGAAATTGACATTGATAAAAATCAGAAGAGAGCAGTTGCAGATAATAGAACTCCTTAAGTACCTCACTGACTCTTAGGTCCAGGGCTAGGACCTGAGCAGTGGGGTTTTGGTCCGAACATCTGCTTCAATAAGAATAAGAATAATCTTAGAACCCTAGAGCTGGAAGGGACCCTGTGGATCATCAACTCCAGCTCTTGTCAACGAGGCCCAATAGAGAATTGAACTCCCAGCCTCTAGCTCTGCAACCAGATACCTAATCCACTGGGTTATCTAACAGTTTGTTGTTCAAGCAGTGACAGTAATGCATAGAAAGAGAATTACAATAGCTCATTTAATACAAACCTACTTCTCTTCTGTCTTCTACTACAGAAGTGATCCAAATGCGAGACTAGAGATGAAGTTACTACAATTCTGTTTTCTAGTGAATTATGACAATGCAAAACATTCACAACGCAAAAGACTTGCAATTGCCAATCGCCCAGAGAGTGCACTAAAGCACTATGGGGGCGGTATATAGGTGTAATTGCTGTTGCTCTACCAAGGAGTCTTACAAGTATCAATGAGAAAAGTTCATTAATTTTACAAGCACCATGCTTTAAAATTTTATTTGTTTTTAGAACAGGGATTGTTTGAAGAAGAAACAACATCCAGGGTGGTACTTATATACTCGAGTATAAGCCTAGTTTTTCAGTCCTACAAATAAGGTCAAAAAAGTGGACTCTGCTTATGCTCGGGTACCTGAGTGCGATGGAAAAAGGTGGCGGCAGAGCGAGCTAATAGCCTTCACCACCCACGTCTCCCGTCCTGTCATCTGCGCATCTCAATCGGCATGGAGAAAACTCCTTTCTGCTGCATCTTATTTTCATGTACCATATTTTAATTATCGATGCTCACTAGCAGCTGATGCATTTGCCACCCTCAGCATATATTCGGGTCAATCTATTTTCCTGGTTTCTCAGGTCAAAATTAGGTACCTCGGCTTATATTCGGGTCGGCTTATACTCGAGTATATACGGTATGTTCATCTTGATCACCAATACTCTTCCCAAATTGACAGTTGTAACTTCTTCGTCTAGTCAAAGCATTGGTACTCCCGGTGGCAATGTATGGCTGTGAGAGCTGGACCATAAGGAAAGCTGATGACCATTCGGAGGCTGCAACTGGTACAGAATGCGGCTGCCCAGGTGGTGGTGGGGTGTGGGCGGTATGCACATGCCTCACCACTGCTCCGGGAACTGTATTGGTTGCCAGTATGCCTCCGGGTGCAATGCAAGGTGCTGGTTATTACCTTTAAAGCCCGATATGGTAGTGGGCCAGGATACCAAAGAGACCACATTGTTCCGAGGACACCTGTCCATCCCACCAGAGCGGACCAGAGAGCCTCCCTAGTTGTTCCATCGGCCAGAGAGGCGCGTCTCTCTGGCGCCAGAAGGAGGAGGGTCTTCTCTGTGTCTGCTCCGGCCCTCCTCTGGAACCTCCTCCTGCCAACGGAGCGACGTCTCCAGACAGAGTTGCTGCCTTTTAGGAAGAATTTTAAAACATGGCTGGTGGGGCAGGTATGGGGTTCGGAAGGCACGATGACCCCCCAGCTCGCTGGATAGTTTGAGCCCCCTCCCTCAACTTTTTTTAATCGGTAAGATGTAGTGCAATCTGTGATCATTATTGTAACTTGGTGATCTTTTATTTTTTTTAAGATTTTAAAATTTTTAATTCTTTATAGTGTCAAATTTGAGGTTTTTAAGGGAATGTTTTTATTTCTTCATTTTTTTGTTTCTTTTAAAATGATGTGTAAACTGCCCTGAGTCACCTCGTTGAGGAGGGCGGTGGATAAATATGAATAAATGAATGAATAAATAAATAAATAAATAAGGAGGGGGTGAGTTGTTAATAGTGCAAGGCCCCTCCCCCACCTCCATGTTTTCATCGAAGCGCTGAATTTGAGTTGGCTCATGCTTTTTACTAGAAAACGTCAATATTCTTTAAAGCAGGGGTGCCCAAACTATGGCCTGTGGGCCAGATCTGGCCTGCAGGTGCCAAATCATTCGCCCCACTCCCCGGAAGTGGAAGTAAAATGTGCCGGCACAAAATGCTAGCACATTTACAACAGCTGTGGGTGCTTTTATGGCAGTGTTTTGTACACGCATGGGCACATTAAATTTCTGCTTCTGGTGGGAGGGACCATGTGACTGGCCCACTGAACCACGTGACTGGCCCACGTCCCAAAAACAATTGTGGACTCCTGCTTTATCAATTGCCCAGTTGATTACATTGCTATCATCTTTGTTTTCTTACTTGCTTTACAGACAAGAAGAAAAGAAAACTAAGACACCTTTTCGTGAAAGCATTTTGAAAAATGAGCAAGTTTTACAATTGCAGAAAAAGATTACAGAGTGTAAAACCCAGTCACAGTGTTTTAAAAAGGCTGCTAAAAAGTTCAAGGAAAAGTCAATACAGAAAGTAAGTTTGTTTTAGTATAAAATCCAATAGAAAATCAAAACTTTATTTACTATGTGGTTATTGTGAGATGCAGGAAAGTTACTTTCAATGAACAGAATTTTCAAGATTATACGAGATATTCAAGGTGTGGTTTTACCATTCTAGTAGGTTTCCTAGTCTACTACACCACACTGTTTACGGTCCTCATGCCAATTCAAAAAATGTTTGGAATTTTTGATTTTGATTTGTAATTAGGATTGGGGGTTTTTGATATATTTTTGATTGAATTATTTGAAGTGTTGCTGAAATGTTTTAATAATGTTTTGATTTGTAATTGTGATGGGTTTTTAATATATATATATATATATATATATATATATATATATATATATATATATATATATATATATATATATATATATATATATATATATATATATATATATGTGTGTGTGTGTGTGTGTGTGTGTGTGTGTGTGTGTGTGTGTGTGTTATGTGACACTTTGATATGTGATACCTTAATATGTTTTCTCATGTGATACTGTATTGTATTGTTTATGTTGTCAGCCGCTCTGAGTTGCTTCAGCAATTAGAGCGGCATACAAATCCAAAATCCAAAATACAAATACAAATAGACTTACATAATTGCAAGGAGATGGAGAAACTGTATTGAAAACCAAAAACCAAAATACATTAACCAAAACACAGTTTCCCACAGGAATGCATTGAAACCAATTAATCCATTACACACACACACACACACACACAAAATCTGTAACCCAAGCCACTATTTTCTATGGATTTCCTTTTGTTCTATGATTTTATGTTAAACAAGCAGTTTGTTAACTGAGTTTCCAGTGTAATTAAAAACAAGCAGATGACAACATCTTACTCCCTGAAAGCAGCGATGACTTTGAAGCAACTTAAAATGAAAGTGAAAGAAGAAAATGCCAAAGTAGGACTGTGGTCAAACATCAAGAAGATAAAAATCATTACTACAAAACAAATACACAACTTTAATGGTGAAGAAATTGAAATTATGAAATAATTTGTAGACTTTGGTTCAATCATCAATCCAAATGGGGACTGCAGCCAAGATATCAGAAGAAGACTGAGACTCAGAAGGGCAGCAATAAAGGAACTAGACAATATAGTCAAGAGTAATGGATGTGTCCCTGGAGACCAAGATGAAGATCACCCACATCAATCTATTCTCAATTGTCATGTATGGGTGTGAAAGCTGGTCATAAAGAAAGCTGACAAGAAAAAAATAACACATGTTTGAAATACGGTGCTGCAGAAGAGCTTTCCGAAACACAGCCACGGGCCAGGGGTGTAGCACGGGTTTCAGCCACCCGGGGCGTAGGCCAAATTTGCCGCCCCCTTATTTAGGTATTTAAATCCAAAAGGCTCCAAAATTTACAGGAATTCGTCGTGAACAATCCGAGCACAAAATAAAACATGGGTAATTACCAGAAGGCGATTGGTTAGGAAGTCCAGGGGGCTGCGGCGGCCTTTTGTGCCCTGGCCCAGGGTGGGGCCCAGGACACTGGTGGTGGTGGTGGAGGTTCCCGGCGCCTGTCCTCGCAGCGGCCTCTTCGCCCCAGCCACTAGGAAGTCTGGGGGCGGCAGCGAAGTCCTGTTTGTTGTGAAATTTTGCCACCATGAAAATGTGCCACCCAGGGTGGGCTGCCCCCCCCCGCCCCTTCTATGCTAGGCCACTGCCATGGGCAGTGAATGCAACAGGATAAATTGGGTTTTCGAGGGGAACCCTTTCCCTTTCGGCTCTTTCTAAAGCAAGGAGAACAAATAGGTCAACTTAGAAGAAATCAACCCTGACTGCTCCTTAGAAGGTCAAATAGTAAAGATGAAGCTAAGGAACTTTGGACATCAGATGAGAAGAGAGGATTCACTTGAGAAAGCCTTGATGCTGTGAAAGGTGGAGGGCAAAAGAAGAAGGGGCGGCCAAAAATGAGATGGCTAGATGGTATCGTAGATGCACAGAGCTAGGCGGGTTGAAGAGGATGGTGGAGGACAACAGAGGTGCCTGGCGGACAGTGGGGTCCATGGGGTCATCGCAAAGGGCCGGAGTCGACTGTGCGACTGAACAACAACAACAATGCAAAATATATCCTGCTGTAGTGATTTTATCTCTTCTAAAATAAGGAGGAAGCAATGAGGCATTGCTGGAGACTTAAAAAAACAACAACCAGGACACAGGTCCATAATATTGCCCTGATAATAATTAGGTATGACAGCATTTTGGTGGGTTAATATAGTTATTTAAGTATAGATGTCAATTAAAAAAAATGGTGTTGATGAAAGCATGAACTGTCTAAAAGTTACTATGATCTGGACAAGAGTGACTGTTCTTGAAAGATTGTGCGACAGATTTGCACTTACAATAGAAGGTGCTTTGAGACAAATGACACGGTAAGCAGCACGGTCTCGTTTGATCTATTTTGTATTAATATTGTGCCAATCTTTTAATTTGCTTCCACAGGAAACTGAGGAAACGAACCACTGGAAGGAGCTAGAAGCCAGCCGGCAACGACAGTTTAAGATTCTTCAGGAGGGTTTTATCTCAAGAGCCGTCGATGAAAAGATGACTGAAATTGAGGCCATGAAATGTAAAACAAAGGCTTGTATACTGCGATCCTAAGTGAAACAGCAACTCTATTCCAAAGTGTTTTGGCATGAATGCTTACTACTACCAATGTAAAGCGAATTTAACTAAGTGGAGTAAAACTGGCTACTTTTAAATTCAAATTCTAGGTTGTATTAAGGTTACTAGGAGCTGATTTTGATTCACTTTGGTTCATTTTGTTAAAATTTGTGTAATGACGAGGAAGAAAAGTAGCAGTCGTGCGATCCTCTGTGCCTGAGGTCAAATTTTTAAATATCTATGAGAGAAAAACTAAATTTTTATTAATATCTTTTCAAATAGCTTTTCCAAGATCATCTTACAGTTTTAGTTTTGGATCCTTTATGCTTTTTATCCTATGAAACTAATTATGAGCTAACTGTAAATTTGCATATTAAACCTTCTGATTATACCTGATGATCCTCTGACTTCTGCTTGGTTTGCTGTTTGAAGTATAGTTTAATTTTTAAAAATAGGATTGATATTTATTTGTATAGCTTTGCCAGAAGCGTTTACTCTGTCGCCTTTGAAAAGGAATGAGCAGCTGGTTTTAACAACACTGGAGTCCTTAGAATCTCTACTTACCAATGTCCATTGTAAGGCAAATATAAGTTTGCTTGAGCCACTTTGTTGAAATTGGGTGGGTGGGGCAGAATAATAATAGCCTGAATGTAGTTTATCCCAGGGGGTGTCCAAGCTTTTCAGGTCACGGACTGATCATCTGGCTCAGGGGGCCGGTCGCTATGGCCCCTGGGCTGGATCCAGCCCCCGACGCCAGTTCATCCGGCCCACCAAAGCCCTCATCGCTCCTGGAAGCAGAAGTAAAAAGTGCCAGGATGGGCGCATTTTACTTCCACTCCTGGGAGCCCATAGTTTGGGCACTCGTAGCGTATCCTCTGGAAAGCTGGACAATTAGTTCTAACCCCAGAGCAGGAAAAAACCTTAAACTGCAATGAGATGCACACTTGCGTGATGGGCAGAGCAGTGCTACTCCTTAGGGCAGAAAGATCAAACAACTTGTGCCTGTCTAGACCATTCTGAGTCCCTGGTAGGGGCTACAGATAGGGGCTACTGATTTATATATATCTATATATATCTACAGTAATACCTCATATAACATTAGTATCGAATAACACTAAAATCGCATAACATCAAGGAATCTGGGGGGAAGAATTGCATCAGATAACATTAAGATCCTATGGGATGCTTCAGATAACAACCGCGAAAGCCTGTGTGGTTACAATGTATCTCTATGGATCCCATAGAGGATCAGATAACACTAAAAATATAACACGAAGACTTGTGGAACCAGGTTTTAGTGTTATATGAGGTTTTACTGTATATATCTATATATCTATATCGATATATATATCTATCTATATCTATATCTATCTATCTACACACACACAAACACATAGCGTGAAAACCACATAACGTTACAAGATTTTCGGAAAAATCTTGTATCGCATAACGCGATTTTTAACGTTATCCGATACAGTCGTTCTTAGCAGCAGGGTGGCTGGGAAGCTGAACGGGGTTCTCCGTTCAGCTTCCCAGCCACCCTGCAGCTATGGAGGCAGGGGTGGGGAGGCTGGAAAGCTGACGGGGGGTCCCCTGTCGGCTTCCCCAGCCACCCCACAGCTGCGGAGGCAAGGGCGGGTGGCTAGGGAAGCCGACAGGGAGTCCCCGTCAGCTTCCCCAGCCACCCTGCAGCTGTAGATCGGGTCCTCTGAGCTCTCTGGAGCAGGCAAGGGACACAATCCAAGCTGTTTCTGGGCTTCTCCGACGTCCTCAGCCAGTGCAGCAAGTCAGAATGTCGGGATTCGAACCCTGACGTTCTGGCTTGCTGCACTGGCTGAGGACGTCAGGGAAGTCCAGAAACAGCTTGGATCGGGTCTCCCCACCTCCCTAGACCCGGTGGGGAGGTCAGACCCCCCAAAATTGGTTAAAAAAACGGACTTTTTTTTTACCAATTTTGTGGTCTCTGACCCCCCCGCCGGGTCCAGGAAGGTGGGGAGACCCGATCCAAGATGTTTCCAAAGTTCCCCCACCTCCCTGAAGGCTGCAGCAAGCCAAAATGTCAGGATTCAAATCCTGACGTTCTGGCTTGCTGCAGCCTCCAGGGAAACAGGGTTTTTTTTAACATTGTGTGATCAATGTATTGCACAATGTTAAAAACCGGATAACGACGGGACTTGTGGAACCAAGTCATAACGTTATCCGGGGTACTAATGTGTGTGTGTATCTCTCTCTACACACACACACACACACACACACACACACACACACACACACACACACACATATACACACACACATACACACACACACACATATATATATATACATATACATACACACACACACTATGGGTATGATTACTCTTAAGGGACTGTGGTGGCTTAGTGGTTAAGATGCTGAATCTGATGATTGGAAGGTCGGCAGGTCAACAGTTTGAGACCTGAGTGCTGGACTACAGAGTGAGTTTCTGTCTATGTTCCAGCTCCTGCCAACCTAGCAGTTCAAAAGCAAGAAATCGCAAGTAGATAAACAGGTACCACTTTGGTGGGAAGGTAAAGAGTGTTCTGTGTACAGTAATACCTCGGATAACGTTTACCTCGGATAACACTAAAATTGCATAACGTTAAGTAATCTGGGGAGGAGAATTGGATCAAATAACGTTAAGGTCCTATGGGATGGATCGGATAACAACCGCTAAAGCCTGTGCAGTTACAATGTATCTCTATGGAGCTTTAACGTTATCTGATCCATCCCATAGGATTTTAACATGCATCGGGTAACACTAAAAATCGGAAAGCACCAAGACTTGTGGAACCAAGTCTTAGTGTTATCCCAGGTATTACTGTACTCTGGTGTCTAGTCATGCCTGTCACATGTCCACGGAAACACCTGCAGATGCAGATAGTGCTGGCTCTTTGGCTGTAAATGGAGATGAGCACCAAACCCTAGAGTCACATACAACTGGCTTTTGAGCAATTGCAACCTTTACCTTTACCTAGGATTACTCTATTTTGGTTCAGTTGCCAGTCTATGGGATTGCCATTATTGAACCAAAGTATCACTATGTTGGTTGGTATTTCTCCCAATAATTCAGTGCTATGTCACATGGTTAGCAAACTGATTAAGTGGTACAGAAACTCAGTTACCAAGAAATGGAACCCTCCCACCTCCCAACAGAGTGGGAGACATGAGAGGATCTAGAGGTATTGAATGGGAAACACGAGGGAAACAGGGTCAACATTGAGGCGTAGTGTGATTTCCTGTTCTAAAACTACAAGAAACACTCAGATAAAATGCACAAACTATCAAAAGTTAAACTCTTTCAGTAGGAAAAATGCAAAGGCATTCTGAGAGCATGTTGCTCGCCCTCAGAACACATTGTCAGAAACTATAGAGAAAAGTGATGCTGAACCTTTTAGAGACCGAGTGCCCAAATTGCAAAACCCACGTTATTTGTCGCACCGGAGGAAGGAAACGCTCCCTTTGGGCTGCTGAGCAGAGAGGTGGGGTGAACTCTGTGCTGGGGGAGTGAGGAAGCACTCCCATTGGGCTGCTGGACAGAGGGGCAGGGCATACTCTGTGCTGGGATGACTGCATGGGTGCCAACAGAAAGGGCTTTGAGTGCCACCTCTGGCACGTGTGCCATAGGTTCGCCACCACTGATATAGAACAAAAACTAACTTGAAAACTAACTCTTGACTCTTAACTCCATCTTCAATTTAGCCGTATGTCATGAAACGACATCTTTTTCCTAATGTTCTCAAAGCTTGGAGAGGACCTGGTCTTAACTAGGCCTCAAAAATCATTTCCCTTCTTTGTCTCACAAGACTACGTGTCACGAGACGGCTTGTTTTCAGTTCAGTGTTCCTATCCCTTATCTGTAGTTAGCCTTATTGTGGCTACCACAGAGACACTGTCTCCACATGTTCCCATGTTATGAGAAAGTTGTCTCTGTTCCCTGATTGGTTAGAAGGTACCCCACCTGACTGCAGAATCCCCATCTTGGGGAGAGCAGAAGGAGTTTGCTTTCGGATGTCTATGGAATAACATCGTGGCCTGTGGGACTATGCCTTTTTGATTATCCAAAATGATTACCTAGAGTGATTGGCCTTTCTGGACTATTCTTTATGCTTTATGTTTTGTCTTGGACTGCCTGTGGACTGACTTTCGCTTTTCTGGATTATTCTATAAGAAACCTACTACAATAAATTAACTGTTTTTGCTTGAAGATCATCTCTTTCCTTAACAGATGCTGACACCACACACACGCACACAAGGCCTAGCTACCAGACCTCCCTTTGTTTGCTTCATTGCCTGAGCATAGTAAGAGTTCTTTTAATGCAGGCTGGTTCTCCCATAGTTAACAAGAGCTAAAGGTTCCCGTAATGAGACAGGGGTCTCAGGAACTGGAAGGGAGGGGCCCTTAACTGGGACGACCGGATTCTGACACTGTAATCAATTCTTCTTGTCTCCAATCCTAGGATTAACCAATCAGATAACAATCCATCATAGCAAATAGTTTCGTTTCCCCTTGTCCATCTTTCTCATGAGAATGTTTTATGGACAATTAGCTGTGGAGCCTCCTCAAAGAGGGTGGATACAATCAGGCGTACCCTGAGCGGCAACTTTGCCAGCTAATCTTTCTAACCACCAGATCATACCAAAGGAACTGAAGAATGAATTCAGGCATTTGAACCCTAATCCAAGTGAGACTCAAGTGTTTACATTCCACTTTCAAAACCAAGAGGCAAAGGTTGAGTTGGATGTTACGTGGCAAGGGAACCAATGACAGCATTGTGCAGTACCAAAATACTTCGGTGTGACGCTTGACAGGACACACTTTTTTTAAAGCAGCACTGCCAGAATACCAAAGCCAAAGTTAGCACAAGGAACAATACCATCAGGAAACTCACAAACTATACATGGGGAACTCAGCCATCCACGCTGCCTACTTTAGCTTTGGCCCTGAGCGTTTCCACGGCAGTGTATGATGTTCCAGCATGGAGCACATCCACACATGCGAAAGAAGTTGACATCACTGTTAATGAAGCCATAAGTATAGGGACACAATGCCTCAAACCTACACCAGTTGAGAAAATATACCCACTCAAAGGAAATCAGGTGTTTGGCCCTCTGAAGTTGCAAACTCATGCAGAACTGCTTCCTTAGTTGTATATCATATAAATCACCTCACTTTAGATGATTCTGTAACTCCACTTTGAGCATTAGGGCCCCCATCGGTGCTTTCAAAATTATGCTTATGTGGGAGCAAACCAGGAAAATCTGTCAATTTTCAAGTCAAACTTTATTACGGTCAATGACCAGTGCAAGAAAATCAGTCAGTAAGGAGTTCAGGCACATTTTCTTTTCCATCTGGCTGTTAAATCCTGTAGGCTTTCATGTTCCAGGCATAAGTGTCCCAGCCCTGATGCCTTCTCAGTTGCAGTTCCTGGCTGATCATAAAGAGGGAGTAATTTTTTGCTTTTGGTACCAAGGTCAATGCCTCCTTCTTCTCCATTTGGGATATGTTTGTTAGGTCAATCCTAAAAGAAATCAACCCTGACTGCTCCTTGGAAGGACAAACGGCAAAGCTGAAGCTCGAGTGCCGTATATACTCGAGTATAAGTCGGGTTGTTTAGTCCCTCAAATGAGGTCCAAAAATGGGTCTCGATTTATACTCGGGCAAATGTAAACACTCAAAAATATCCCCACACAAATGTCTAAATTAATTAATTTGACTGTGTTTTCATGTATTTTAATTATTGAAACTCACTAGCAGCTACTACATTTTCCACCCCCGACTTATACTCAGGTCAATCTATGTTCCTAGTTTTAGAGATACAAATTAGGTACCTTGACTTATATTCGGGATGACTTATAATTGAGTATATACAGTACTTTGGCCATCAAATGAGAAGAGAAGGCTGTGATGCTAGGAAACATCGAAGCCGAAAGGAGAAGGGGATGGCAGAAGACGAGATGGCTGGAAAGCATCGTTGACGTAAACGGGTGTGGATCTGGCTGGACCCTGCAGGGTGGCAGATGGCAAAGGATCCTGTTGTCCATGAGGTGTTGCAAAGGGTCAGACTCGACTGTGCGACTGAACAACAAAATTGACAACTAAGCTCTGAGTGAGATTAGTGTCGTCCCCTCTGTGTCTGGTGATGTTTTGGAAGCTGAGCTACATTTTTAGAGATTAGTTCTAATAATGGCAGATTTCTGCCTTTATAGATCTCAGTAGGTTTTCATGCCATAATAGGGGTTTCCTCTTCCAAAAGCAGGATCCTTTAATCATTTACTCCGAAATACACTACTAAGTCTCTCCCCCTACTTTCATTTGGCCAGTAATGGATATTATTCCCTATGATGTTAATACCATTTTAATACATTTATTGCAAGGCACTTTAATAATACTGTAATAGTGATCCCCCCCCAAAAAAACCCGGCACTAATTTAAGGAGGCCATTATTGTCGGGTGACACACCTCACGTTTTTATGAGGCATCCACTGTGCCTGGCGGACGATGGACCATAGGGTCGCCAAGGGTTGGAATCGACTGTGCGACTGAACACCCCCCCCCCCAACCCGTGATACCTTATACACAGGTCAGCATCCTTTGGTTGGCACAACTTAAATGGCATAACTATGGACAATGAATTGTTGCACACTAGGATGTCAGTGTAGACATTATAGGTTGCACATAGAGTTGCAGAATTTGGTAAGCAATTTGCCATCAAAAGTTACACAATTTATGTGATACAGGCAATAGGATTTTGGACAACATTATATGTCAGTGATGGCCAACCTTGGCACTCCAGGTGTTCTTGGACTTAAATTCCCTGAAGCCCAAGTCAGTACACCTTTTGATTAGAGCTTCTGGGAATTAAAGTTCAAGAACATCTGGGGCGCCAAGATTGGCCATCGCTGTTCTATGTAGAGCATGAGAAGTTGCTGATGGAATTGGCAACCTGGGGAGATTGACCGTTGAACGTACTTTTCATGTTTTGTGGGCTAGAGTCCTTGACTGGGTGCAGCACGAGGCACTATTTGCCCGCCTGTGGTATGTTTTAGATACGGCACTGGGAGAATTCCTTGACTAACATGCCCACATTCTGGAAAAGAGCAGATCAGTTGCTTTTATGTAAAATATTTAAAATTTATTAGACTTTTTCTGGTAATATAATTAAATATCTGAACAAGCCAAAGTGAAAAGTCTGTTTAAAAAACTAGCACTGCAAATGGTAAAATAAAGTGGGGTGGGGTTTTTCCTCCCCCTGTTTTAACGCCCAGGAAACCTTTCCCTTTTGAAAGAAATATCTGCCAGAGAGATTAAGGATTAACACGTTCCTTCCAGAACCGGGAGATATGATAACGAAGCTCTGAACGGGACTTTGTACAATAGTGAACCTTCTAAACCCTGGAAGGGTTGGTTCCGTGTAATGGGGAACTTTATGCTAAAATAATTTAAGATACCAGAGTGTGAACAAAAAGCATGGGGAGTACACAGAGGAGATACCCTCACTGGGTGCCTTGTGTGTGTGGGTGTGGGTGGGTGTGTGACACCCTCACAACTGTATTCCTCTCAACACGCAATACAAAATATGTATTAGCAAAGAGTCTCTTGTAAAAGACTTCTCCGGAGCATTTTCAAAGATAAAAGACTTAACACAAGAGATAACAGATGAGAATGTACATTTTCAAAAACTACATTTTAAAATTTTCGATTCATTGAAGAATAAAAGGTGTCAATTATTGTTCACATTACTCTTCAACATTAAGCAACCTCATATAATTCTGACAGTTAAGTTTTGGGAGGAGAGCAAAAGAAAAACCCGCTCAAGCCGCTGCCGATTCTCCCTGTAGCCAGAGTTCAGGGAAAGAGTTCTGTGTCTCTGCCATCTCACCCAAGCTCAGATTTTGGGAAGCTTCGGAGCATTTACCACTGGATTGGACTCCTGCAAGTACCTCCGTCCCGCATTCTTGTAGTCGTAAGTGCACGTGTGAGTCTCAGCGTAGCGGTGGGCCGCACAGAAGTTGTTTCCACACCTGAAGGCAGAAAATGAATTATTGCAGGGTTGTTGTTCTTTTTTTAAAGTATTTATAGCATAAACAAAAATCAATATAAGCAAAATAACACATAACAATAAATTAATGTATAAACTGGGTGCCCCTCTTCACCTTTGGGGCCCGGAAAGTGTCTAATTTTTTATTCACTTTGTCTCCATTTGTTACTACACCCCAAGACAAAATCTCCCCATATATCTTTAAACCTATTCCCTTTCGATAGCCTCCCCCTTTTAACCCTAATCTCACATGCCAATTTGTCATTGAGAGCTGAATTCCAAATTTCTTTATACTATTCAATAAGATGAAAGTCAAACCTCACTTTTAAATTTTTTGCTATTAATTAATCTTGCTGCAGTTACTGATAGTGATATTTAGGGATAGTAATTCCCAAAGACAGGCATCAATGTCATACTAGAAATTATAAACTCAGATGGATATAACTGTTTGTGCTTTTCTTTCTCATTGTTTACATGATCAACTGCCAGCTAACCAGAAAAGGGATACTTTATGTGAGATAATGTTGTTTTGCATTGACCTTGCTTTTAGATTTTCAGGCTTGGCCGGAACTGGATAATTATTTTGCTGTGACTTTTAGTATACAACTGTTCAAATCTCATTTTAAAAGCATAATGTACATTTTCAAGATTACATTTTTTACAGTTTCCCTAATTATTTTAACACTCTATATACACAAAATCTCAAACTTGAATACTACTACTGATTCTCCATTGCTAATTATTTTTTTTAAAAAAATAATGTAGTTCTTCCTTTTTAAAATTATTTTTGGACTAGGTGAATTGCCTTTTTAGCCTTTTATGTTATTGACTTCTGGAGGGATTAAGTCAAAGTTTCTTATCATGTTACACTAGAGTTGGCTCTATGTAATACTTCTCAACTGTGGGGTTTGGGATGGTCTTGAACCACAGTTTCTAGAAGTTTCTAGAAACTGCATAGACTGCATTAACAAACTATTGTGCTACAATTCTAACATATTTGAAGGGTCAAGGGCCAAAGGTGGGCTACCTAGTATAAAACTGACTTTTGAAAGGGCAGTAAAATTTCAAAATTTATGTTTGAAAGGGAAGTAGAATCTACTTTGACAAACATATTAATAACGCTTATCTGACAAGTTCAATATTCTCTGTTGACCCAGAAATAGGACATATACCAAGGACATATATACCAAGGACCAATGTTAACCCAGAAACAGGATATATACCAAAGACACATCAATGCTAGAGACAATATAAAACAGCCATATACAGTGGTATTAAGTTTTAGACTCAAAGAGAACCAAAATGAATGTTCTTATATTTTTTTAAAAAATGACTGTCTGCAATTATACTGTCAGTATTCCCTGTGTGTCCCCCCTCCCCCCTTGAATGTTTACACACTCCATAATAGTCATCATTGCTGAAGGTTGTAGTACGACTGCTGTAGTACTATTATAGGAACTGTAAATTTCCGCCATCAGATCAATAGTAGTTTCTAGTAAGGCTCCTATATGGGCACACCTAAAAATGTAGAGACTGAAGTAATAGAAGTAGAAAAGATACCTCTTGCTGAAGTTGCATTCCCACAAGTCCGTGTTTGTATTTTATATTAAAATACGGATAGAAGAGAAAAATTATATGGAAAGGAGTGAATCCTTGATTATACAATCTAAAGCTACTGGTTGGAAGAGTGATATCTGTGTTAATCATTACTTGGCCGACTATTTAGTGATGTTCTAGTCCTTAATAAATTACAAAGAATCACTTTTCACCACTTTGTTACAGTTTCACTTGACAATAACAGTATTTCAAGATGTAAATTCAACTTACCTACATTCATAGCTAGTCGCTAATCCTGTTTTCTTTCCACACAAAAAACAATGCTTTGCCGTTTTCTTTTTAGGCGGAAGTGAAACATTCATTGGAGGCAGATGAGTTGTATTACCTTTCAAAAAGTTAAATATTTTAATTACATTTGCAATTTTTAAAAAAATATTAAAGATGGCACATAGGAAACTTGCTGTCATAGGCAGAAAACTACAACATTGCACAAAAGACTGCAGTAGATTGCTCACATAAACAGTAATTTTTAACAAAAAATATATTTTATTTACTGGAAGGCCGGGTTTCGATACCAGAGAGCTGCTCTTGGGGGCATGAAAGGCGCCTCATTCGGGCATCCCCTGAGCGGAGTTTCTCCAGCAAAAATCCTTTCAAACCAGAGTAATCTCTAACACAAAAATGAATGAATGAATTTATTAAGCTATAATAATAATTTCATGTCGGAAATCATTCTGGGTTGAAAGGATTTTTGGGAAAGAAACTGCTCTAATATATGTCTAGCTGGTTGGACAGCTGAGTGATTTAGGTACTGTATCTGGTTGTGGAGTCTGGCCAGGTCATCCTGCTATGATAATAGAGTAGACCAGTGTTTCCCAAATGTTGGTTTTTGGACTTCAATTCCCAGAAGCCTAAGTCATTTCCCCAAAGCACTGATCAGCCAATGTACTGACTGAGGCTTCTGGGAATTGAAGTCCACTAGTGGGCTGTGTACCCCTTGTTGGGAACCACTGGAGTAGACCATACTTTCAATGACCTAAATTTCCATTATTTTTTAGTCCTCTACCTACCCATGCTTTATGATTTGAAAAAAAATGCTACTAGAGGTATTATCCTCATTGAGTTTTAATCGACATATTGGGACCCAGTTCTGGCCAGGTTATCATGCTATGGTAACAGAGCACATCATACTGCCAGTGACTCAACGCCGATCATCAAGCAGCGGATAACTAACCTGACAACCCTGAGGACTAATGACGTTGGGTGACAAAGTCCACAGGGAAGGGTGATGGTCTCCAAGTGGATTAAATCCCACTTGAGTCCAAGTTGATGGAGGAGAGCAGCCTCATCAATACTGGCCTGGGACAGATGAGGTCTCCGTGTGCCAAAAGGGCTCAGGACCAGAAAGGGACTTGTGGAACTGGATAAGTGGTAACGGGTGTCACGCTGCGATGCAGAAGGCAGATGAAAGGCCACTGCATTATATTCTCAGGACAATCTTCACAGCTGATCGCCATGAAGAGAGTTGATATTTGGAATTGGAGGAAGAGGATGTGGAGCCAGAGATTGTTAGTTCAATTCCTCACTGTGACCTTGGGCAGGATGCAGAATCCCAGGATAACCCTGGAAGAAAGGAATGGCAAACCATTTTTGAGTACTCTCTACCTAGAAAATGCTGGAATAATGATGATAATAATGATGATGATAATATACACATAGTGCAATCTTTTCCTCATTTTTCTGAAAGCAAACGGGAAAAGAGAAATTAAAAAAGACAAACCCAAACAACTAGAACTTGGCAATTATCCCTGTTAAATTTTATTCTGTTGTTTTCAGCCCAGTGTTCAAGTTTTTGTATCAAATTTGCAGATAAGACAGAATAGGGTGAAATACCTAATACCTTGGAAGACTGGAACAAAATTCAAAAAGGTCTTGATAAAATTGAACACTGGGCTGAAAACAAAAGAATTGAATTTTTAAAAGAGATAAGAGCAAGGTTCTACGTCCAGGGGAGGAAAATCATATAGTTACAAGGAGGGGTATAATTGGCATATAGAATGATACTATAAGTGAGAAGGATCTTAGAACTGTTGAATATGAGTCAATAGTGTGATGCGGCTGCAAAAATGGCAAATACTATTTTCGGTTGCATTAACAGAAATGTAGTCTCCAGAACCCACGAGGTAGTAGTCCCCCTCTATATTTAGCACTAATTAGACTACACGTAGAGGGGAGGAAGGAAACGTTCCCATTGAGCTACTGGGCAGAGGGACAGGGTGAACTCTGTGCAGGGGGGGAGGGAGGAAGTGCTCCCATTGGGCTGCTGAGCAGAGGGGCGGGGCAAATTCTATGCTGGGGTGACTGCACAGGTGCCCACAGAAAGGGCTCCGAGAACAACCTCTGGCATGCGTGTCATAGGTTCACCACCACTGATCTATTGTATCCAATCCTGGACACACTTTAAGAAGGATGCCAACAAACTGGAACAAGTACAGAAGAGGGAAACAAGGCTGATCCAGGAGATGGAAACCAAACCCTTATGGGGGAAAGACTGAAGGAACTGGGCATGTGTAGCCTTGAGAAAGGGAGCCTGGGAAGGGCTAGGATAGCACTTTTCAAATACAGTAATATCTCACATAACAAATTTAATTCGTTCTGGAAGGCTGTTTGCTATGGGAGTTTTTGGCTATGCAAAACAAACTCGCATAGCAAAAATTCCTATGGAAAAACTCGCATAACGAGCTTTTTTAGGGGGAAAACTCACATAGTGAAATTTTTTTACGTTATGGTATGCGAATTTTTCCCATAGAAATGCTCATTATGCAAGTTTTCCATAGGGAAAGTCCGACTCGCATAGCGAATATTTTAGCTATGTGAGTCGGACTTACATAGCAATTTTTTTTCATTATGCGAGTTTTCCCCATAGAAATGCTTGCTACGCAAGTGTTTCCATAGGGAATGTCTGACTCGCATAGTGAATATTTTCGCTATGCGAGTCAGACTCACATAGTGAAAAATTTTTCGTTATGTGAGTCAGACCGGTTAGCGAAAAATCCGCTCGTTATGTGAGTCACTCGTTAAGCAAGGTTTGACTGTACTTGAAAGATAGCAATGAAGAGGAGGGGCAGTGTGTGTTTTTGATTATCCCAGAGTGCAGAATATATAGAATAATGGGTTCAAACTACAGGAAACCAGATGCAAGTTGATTATCAGGAAAAACCTCTTAACTGTGGAATCAATTACCTTGGGAAGTGGGTGAGCATTTCAAAGCTGGAGGAATTCGAAAGAGAATTGGACAACCATCTATCAGATCTGCTTGGATTTGGATTTCCTGCATTGAGCAGAGGGCCCAAAGGCCCCCCCTTCCAACTCAGTTATTCTATTATATGTTTCTATGATATTGCAAAGCAGTTAAGAATAGGTTATTTTTATTCAGCATGTGACACAGATCATCGATATTACATCGATCATATTTGTTAGGCAATGTCCATCTCAGCTTGACTCATCCCTTAGTGACCATAGCAATTCATTAATTCATTCATTCTTCCAAACTTCACAACGGTGATGTTGAAGGCCATATGGCAATGGATCATCATTTGCAAATAATATAAACCTGATCTCACCCTTCCAAAGTTTCTCCCATCAATTTCTCAGACTACTCTCTAGTTTGCGTGTCAGTTACTCAATTAGTGCTTCAAACCAAATTATATTGAGCCATGTCCATATATTGACATCAATTAGGCGTTGTTAATTTCTAGCAACTTCTAACCATGTTAGTTATGTACAATTAATCACACATTTTTCGTTAATTGCTATGAAAATTGACAGAAAGATCAAAAACCACAATAGTAGCACTAGGTTAGCTTGCAATGGTCTCTAAAACTGCTGCTATCTGTTTCCAGAATTATGTAGTCATTCTAGCCATTTATGTGCCTCTTTCTCCACATCCATTCCAGCAATTTGGTAACCTGATGTCCAAATAAAGAGATTCGCCCAAAGTGTGAAATCCTGTCTGTTTTACAGTTGGGATTATAAAAGTATGGCCTAGTGAAACTTCCATAAAGACCCTGATATACACCTTATAAATGTAACCCTTTATAATAGGAATTCTCAACCTGAGGCCCATGGGCCAGATGCGGCCCATGGCACCAATTCATGTGGGGGGCCCACCACTTCCACCACACCAGAAAGTGCCATGTGGTGGAGGAAGGGCAAAATGGCTGTCCGGCCCCCGAAGGTGTCTGAGGAAGCATGACCCAATGGCCCCCGGCTTTAAAAGGTTGAGATATCCTGCTTTATAGGACAACATTTTTAATCAAACTAAATATTTTTCCTCTTGTGTTTATTTGTAAAGAAATAGGAGACACACACTTTTCTTTATAGGATGTGAAACAAACTCTTGTTTTGGTCAAAATCATCAGATTTATTACTTTGGCCTATAACTTGGAATAGGTAATGATAGGTTGTGACTGGATGTTGAAAACCTAACAGAAACAGTCTCAGATCTATGCACAAGCACATGAAGATCAATTGGATTAGAAGGTTTTTTTGT
Source organism: Furcifer pardalis (assembly GCA_030440675.1). Classification (NCBI taxonomy): domain Eukaryota; kingdom Metazoa; phylum Chordata; class Lepidosauria; order Squamata; family Chamaeleonidae; genus Furcifer; species Furcifer pardalis. Next base: position 171,049,327 of record CP126890.1, on the reverse strand, counting down.
TGTTTCATTAGGTTTTGGTTGCTTTGAGTGGAAGGGAGATCTATTTTGGAAACAATACTTCTATCAACGGGTCTGTACCATGACTCTGAAAATAGCACAAACTAACAGAAAGGGGGGGGGGGAAGGAGAGCATCAAGGGAGAAATGAGGAAGTAATGCTGGTTAGAACGAGTGTCTAGTTTACAGGGCTTTATTTCCTACTAATTCTAGCCGCCATGTTCCCTTGAGGTTAGGCAGGGATCGAATATACCCAAACTGCAGTCTGGAAGGGCGTGAACAAAGGGCACGTTTTACTTCCACTTCCAGGAGCGATGAGGGCTTCATTGGCCGGATGAATTGGCATCGGGGAGGAGGCGGGGGGGGGGGGGAACATTTTCCTTTCGGAAAGCTGCATTAATTTAGCTGTAATAAAATAAGGCCACATTCAAGAAACTTCAATTAGATATATGTTAAAATGCACATTATTTTGTAAAAATCTAACTACTGTGGAATTAATAATTTCAAAAAATGAAAACTATTTGTTAATTTTAAGGCATCTCAGAAAACAAAACAAAACAATGAATTTTTTGGAATAGTAGCCGTGTTAGTCTGTGGTTCAGGCATCTCAGAAAACAAAACAAAACAAAACAAAATAAAAAACACTGTAGCACTTTAAAGACTAACTGCTAAATTTTCACTGTTAGCTTTCGTGGATCAAGTCCACTTCATCAGACAAGGAATGAAACTTACAGGCATGTTCTTATATACCAAATTCAGGAGGTCGATGGGAGAAAGGTTGGTGTCAAGCAAGATGTTTATCTGAATAATCTATTGTTGCTAATGGCTGGGTGATACTGCATTCTTGTGCTTGCTTGTCTCTCATCTTGCTTGACACCAACCCTTCTCCCGTCGACCTCCTGAATTTGGTATATAAGAACATGCCTGTAAGTTTCATTCCTTGTCTGATGAAGTGGACTTGATCCATGAAAGCTAACAGTGATAATATAGCAGTTAGTCTTTAAAGTGCTACAGTGTATTTTATTTTACTTTATTTTGTTTTGTTTTCTGAGATGCCAAAACAAAACAAAATAAACAAAATGAAATTAAAAAAACACTGTAGCACTTTAAAGACTAACTGCTATATTTTTATTGTTAGCTTTCGTGGATCAAGTCCACTTCATCAGACCTTAATGTTAATTTTAAAGTTACTAAAATAAAAAAATATATATAAAAGACAAACAAAAAATATTAATAAAAATAAAAGGATTTGTTCTGTAAAATCTGGATTCAGTCAAAAGGCCACACTAGATCATCTTTTTTGCTGTGGATATCAGTAAAATTTAGAGAACTCCACTAAAATCACAGTTATACCATCAGTCAACAAGTCTACATGTTAGAAATATAGGATTCATTGTGTATATTTATGCTGCTGTTTGTGCAGTATCTGATTAGACACAAAAGCATCAAGAAATGCATACCTTAGAACAGTTCTGGATCTGTTACTCACCTATTCTCTTCCCTGCAGCCACAAAATTTCCACCCAATCCAAGCCCAGATGGCTGAAAAACAAGGAATTGTGATGCCAGTATTAAATAGCAACCTTTTAAACAAGCCCTGTAAAATACTGTATTCACTTGAGGTGACAATAAGCAACTATATATTGTCATGTTTATAGATTACCTACAATGGTAATTTATGCTGTAAGCCGCCCAGAGTCGGGTTTACCCGAGTGGGGCGGGGTACTAAATGTGAACAATAAATAAATATAAATAAATAAAAACTACAGAAACACACACAGAGAAGTGTGTGATTGCTTGTTTTCTAAATTGCAAACTCTTCTGAGTTCCTAAAATAAGTGAGAAGTACAAATAATCACAATTCATCTGTAGACAATGACATTGATCAATGTCTAGATACCTATGGACCATCCTTCAAACTGTAAGAGAGACAGAATTCAAAATTCTGGGCAAACATAAAAGTTTGGACCATTAGTTGCCATGTTATCACTGGCACTTTTTTATGACAAATGGAGGGAGAGTCTTCTCTTTCGTGGCACTGGCCTTGCGGGACATACCTTCTATGGAGGGGCTAACGCTACAGGACCTCTCATGGCTTTCATCACTTTAGGATTATATTTCATATTCTGCCTTATCTACTGTTGTTCATTGTCAATAGTGGTGGTGAGAGGTTGTTCACAGAGCACATTGAGAAGGACAGATTTTAAGATACAGGTAAGCAGATACATGGAGAGGCATCCCTTCATCTAGATTAGGAATTCTCAACCTTTGTTAAGCCAGGGGCCATTGGGTCACACTCCCTTAGGCAGCTCCGGGGGCCAGATGGCCATTTTGCCCTTCCTCCACCACATGGCACTTCCTGGCCCACATGAAAAGGTGCGGTCTGCAGGCCCACAGGTTGAGAATCCCTGATCTACGTCTTAAAACATCTGAAGTTTTATAATGAAGCGCCACATCACTTTTGAAACGATCACAGAAGCAAACAGGTAAGAAAAAGAGGTATCATTAATATTAGGAAGCCTTGAGGTTTAATTCAAATACTTGGAGGTAGGCAGGGGTCAAGCTAAAATCCATATACAGTAAAATCTCACATAAAGAGCGTCTTGGTTAGAGAATAACTCGCTTAAAGAGCAGAAATTTCTCTGAATGGTTACCTCGCTTAACAACTAAAACCAACCGAAAACTTGCTTAACTAAATCAGGATTCGCAAAATCCCCCTCCCCCCACTAGAAGTCACAATTGTTCACTTCCAATGGTGTTTCGCTTAAAGAGCAATCCCATGGAACGCATTATGCTCTTTAAGCGAGGTACCACTGTATTTTATTTGCATCATACTTGGTTAATTATGATGGATACCCTTGTCAGTTTGTTTCAAAATGCTGGAACAATGCAACAGTGTCTAGAAAAACAAGTTTATTGTGATTAAAACTTTTGAGGAAAAATGGCCAAAACGAAAGCCACTATAACCTACAAATTCTCTCTTACCCTTGGCTTCTTTCTCATCCTTTCACCCACCGTGGATGCATGTGACAATCACAAATTGGAATTCTGCTTTTGGGCTGAATTAATATTCCTCAAAATTGTACTATGAGATATAGTAGTTCACATGTGAATTAGTATTGGTATAGTTTTCAAACAACAGCTATAACACTTTATTGTATTAATAACTGTAAAGATATTTTTTTAATATCTAGGAAGCTTTGGCTGTGTACGACAGTCACTCCTTTAGTGCCTGAATCTCTTCTGGGGGACTAGACCTTCTCAGCAGCCTTTTAAAGTTTGTTATTACTGACAAAGAATTAGTCATCCTTTGTAAATGACTGAGACAGAATAGCTTAGGAATCTGTCCTTTTCCCAGACAAAATTCTGAAGGCTAGTCATCTGAAGATAGACATGGAATTATCTTCTAGGCCAGTGATGGTGAACCTTTTAGAGACCAGGTGCCCAAAGCGCAACCCAAAAAACATTTATTGCAAAGTGCCAACACAGCAACAGGGAAGGAAGGAAATGCTCTAATTGGGGTGCTGGGTGGGTGGGGGGAAACTGCTGGGGGGAGGGAGAAAGTGCTCCCACTGGACTGCTGGGCAAAGGGGTGGGTGAAATCTGTACTGGGGGGAGGGACTAAGTGCCCCCATTGGGTTTCTGGGAAGCGGGGTGGGGCAAACTCTGTGCTGGGTGACTGTGCAGGTGCTCACAGAGAGGGCTCTGTGTGCCACCTCTGGCACACGTGCCATAGGTTCACCATTACTGATCTAGATGAACAGTCTTCAACATAAAATGCATGCCATGTAAGTGGTGGAATAGCAGTTCCAAGAGTCTGCCAAAACAACTCTGCTTCTTGAATCCCTCCAAGGATTTCATACTCTGCAACATACCCTGCATCCATTAAGGCCATTCACCAATGACTGTGAGGAAAGTCTCAAGGCCACCTCAGTGTAGGCATTAGTGCAGAATCTCAAGGGAGAGGAAGTTGTACTGGAAAGTGATATGCGAGTTGCAAGAGACCACTACTCACCATCTCTCTTTGTTCCTAACAGCTAAAGAGAGGTGTTATAATTTTACCATGTAGTTGGTTAAATGTTTACCCTCCACCTTTTTAGTTCATTTGCGGATGCAACTTAGCCAAGCCTAGATTGGTCTAGAATTGTGCTAAACAGGCTCTGTCATGGTGATAGGTCACAAGTCACTCAACATAATCAACAGGCTCACTTGGAGGTATGTTGCTATTTGGGATGATCATCGCATCTGTATGGAAGTACTGACCATATTGTATTTCAAGCAATCCTGTTTAGTACAGTCAAGATCAATCTTTTTCCCCCTTTAAAGAAAAAGGAATCTTCCCATTTTGCAAGATTAATAAGCGGCTGGATGGCTGTCTCTTTGCTAAAGTCATTTAACAATCTTGAGAAAATGAAAGCTTTCTTTCCACTTGCTTGCTAAGGGGAAGGGAAAGGAAGTTTTTAGTTTCTTTTTAAAAGTTACTAACACACTGGTGGCACTCTGAAGGAGGGTTTTTTAAAAAGCTCTTTCAAAGCACTGCCAACATGCTATGTCAGTTAGCAACAATTAAAAGAAGGAAAGCTTTGTCTCTCTTCCCTTCTGCAGGTGAGCAGGGAAAAACTTCCCATTCCCCAAGATAATTAAAGTACAGAGGAAACAAGCAGGAGAAAGAAAACAAAGACAAATAAGATCCTCCTCCTATCTCCTCCTCTCTTCCTAAGCCACTTAATGACTTTTTAAAATGGGAAGATTCCTTTAGCTTTGCATGCATAGAGGAAAAGAGATGAAGCTCTAAAACGCAATTAAAATGAAATGTTAAACTTCCTTTCCTTCCCCTCTTCAGGTGAGCAGAAAGGAAGCTTTCAATTTATCAAGACCATTAAGTGACTTCATCAAAGTGACTGGCAGCCAGCCAGCTGCTTTGGTTCAGTCCCAGAAATCCCACACCCTGGGACCAAACAAAAACAGAACAATCCTACACATACCACAGTAGCTTCTGACAGGAAGACAAAAAGATGCCAGCAGGAACTGATGAGGCACAGGCTGGTTTGTGATGGCTATGTGGTCACTAAGAAAAGACATGAGCCCATCCATTTCTAATTTGCAGGACAAATGCTCGTCTAATTTTACTCTGAATCTTCTAAAAAAGAATCACAGCCTAATGATAAATTATTAAAGTTTCATTTGATATGATCTATCGTTACTGAGTGAATAAATGAATGAATAAATAAAAGATGCAGGGAAAGGGGTTCCAGAGAAAGAGGGGGGGGGGAACTAGACGCATCAACATATGGTTTTGTCTTTGACCCCTGATGACTTCTGCCACCCCAAAAGAAAAAAAAAGTTGGCTTGTCCAATATAAACCTACCTTGATTTGTAACGCATTACATGGATAAATGAAAATAGATACTATAGCAGTGCCAAAGGTAGCTCCAATGAGAGCAACAGTAAAAGGAAGCAACGAACAAAATCACTGCAGTTGGAAAAACATCTCCGAGATTGTTCAGAACTACTGGGATCTCTACAACTTATTAAGTGTTTCCTGATCTCAGCAGCACCTTTCAAATCCTGAACAAGACTTACTCACCCAGTTTATCTTTAAATTATTGGTGCAACAAAAGCACCATATACCTGGATCTATTTTCTGTACCATCAGATTTTTTAAATTGAAAAACACTAAGACCAAGCCCTCTTAAAGTACAAATTCTGTTCAGAAATTCTGTTCAGAAAGCAACGGTTCTCACCAAAACATATCCAGGCATGTCATTGTGGGGAGAGCTCATGCCAAATTTTTCTTCTGGAAAATACTGGAGATTTGTAGACAGTGCATGAGCTGTCCGAAACCTGCTTGTAGTGTAAGAGCTTTGTAATCCATCCCTGTTTGTATTTTGTGTCAGCGAACCTAAAAGTCCTACGTTATTAAGAGAAACAACAGGATCTTTCGGTGCCTTGATGGGCGTGTCTGTGGTTCCTCGTGTCTCCTTTTTCGAAAGGGTATCAGTTTTTTTGCAAGGCGGATCTATACTGATGCCACGAAATCTCAAAGTCCTTGGGTTAGAAGAATCTGTTAAACTGTTCGCATCCGACAGTGGAACATTTGGCGGAGCAGATGACCTGAGGTTACCAACGTCAGCGTACTTTGACGGAGTGTGAGGTTTTAGAGGGCTGCAACATGCCATCTGCGTAGAGCAGTGAAGAGGTGACAGGTGTGTGTTTTTCCGAGGACTCAACTCGTGAAACTTAAACAAACTAGTATCCGTTGTAGCAGAGGTAAGGAGTTTCGTGACAGATTCCTTAGGCTGCTCTGCTGTGCCAGAGTCCTCGCCCCCCTCAGAAACCTGGAGCTCCGTTCCATATAATTCACTGCCTGGTTCAGCAAAGTTTGCGTTTGTTAACAAAGCAAGTGAATCTGCAGCATACTGGTTGACATCTGTGATACTTGGACACAAAACTCTATTTGTTGCCACATTACTTTCCAAAAGTTTTTCAGAATTTTTAAACGCAATAGGGACTGGAGGGACCATGTGTTCCGATAGCTTTGCATCTTCTTTTTCCACACACGATAGTTTAGGCGGCAGTCTACTACTACTACTACTACTGATTGATGGTGGCCGGGGGACATTTTCCCACCTGTCATATTCTGTAATAAGGTCAAGAGTACTCGAAGGCATCCGCCGATCACTCGTTGCCAAGGTTGAAAGAGCATTTGGAGAGATTTCTGTATAGGAAGTCCCAGAAGAGAGGTAGGACTGCCCAATGTGAGGGAGGGCTCTTAATGACTTGTGATGTGAAGCTACCCCAGAGCTACTTGATGGACAAGTCACCATTGGAGGATGGGGATTCCCTCGGAGAATTTTCTGGGGCTGTCAAAAAAGAAAAAAATGACATGGTTACTTTCAAATACATTGTAGAAGTACTGATGGAATCCATGGTCAAAAGAAGTCTCTCTCTCGCTTTCCCTTTCTTTCAAAGGCTATTTCTCTTTCTCTATCCAAACTTTTGGCAACAATACCCGGGTACTACATGACGGATTGAGCACCCATCTCTGTCCCAGCTCTTGGGGCCACAAAAGGAGCTTCATTCGGGCGTCCCCTGAGCGGAGTTTCTCCAGCAACAATCCTTTCAACCCAGAATAGTTTCTGACATTAAATTACTATTATTATCATGACAAAAAAAAAGCTTAAAACTGTACACCACAGTCATTTTAGAAGTAATTATAGCAGGCGTGCCCAAACGTTTTGGGCCACGGGCCAGTCATGTGATTCAGGGGGCCAGTCACTATGACCCATGGGCAGGATCTGGCCCCTGATGCCAATTCATCTGGCCAACGAAGCCCTCACTGCTCCTGGAAGTGGAAGTAAAATGCGCCCATATGGGAGCAACGAGGGCTTTGTGGGCCGGATGAATTGGTATCGGAGCTGTATCCAGTTCGTGGGCCATAATTCCCCCCCCCCTGAATTATAGGGTAATGTACCAGGATACTTACATCAGGTGTTATCTTGGGAAATTTTTAAACATAGAAGTGATGCCAATATTTAATTTGTAAACTGTGACAGACATTGCATTATCCAGGACACAACAAAGTGTTTCTATTGACAGACTCACGCCTTTCCCAGTGTCACTCTCTCTTAGTTTCTTCTCCCGTGGACATGAAACTGCCAAAATGAAGGCACCTTTTGGTGAGTTCATTCTGCAGCTCCTTTTGCCTGACCTAGCGTGAGAAAGATTAGACGGCACAAGGTGGAATGCAAAAGTACAAAACCATTCTGTCTGTGGGCATAGAGTTTATGGTTTTACCTTTTTACTGAGGTTCATGTTCTCCATCTTTGCCTTGAGCAGCTTCATTTTATTCATTGTGATGGAGTTCTCAATAATCCGCTGACCAGAAGGCGATGCCTCTGTATCTTCGTTAGCAGCGACATGTAAATTATAAATGGACCCACCACTGGCAAAGAGAGAGTGCAAAATGTGTTTCATCTGAAAAAACTATCGTCCAAAGAATATATGTAAAACAATCAAAACTAGAGACAAAAAAAGTCAACAAATGTATGAAAAACAAGAATGTAAACTATGACATTCGTCTCTATTCTGCCCATCTAACCAGACGACCACTCTGGGCAGTTGGCAATAACAACAATCATAAGCAAAAGAAACACATTAAAAATGCAAGATCAGAAAAACATATAAAACAAAAGGCCAAATGGATAAGGTTTCACATTTGAAGATGGTCTGGCATAAGAAGGTAAGGAATATATTGGTCTTTCTCCCAAAGCTGGAAACTGTGTGTGGAAGGAAGCGAGTGACTTCTGACATCTAAAGCACAGGTTGTTTTGGCCGCCATCTGCTTCCATTCCCTTTTGATGTCTGGTTACTCTCCTTCTACTACTCGTAGGCAAACATTTTTTTTTCCAAATTAACAGGTCCTTTCTATAATTTTAGACAGTTGGGCTTTGGGGTTTTTATGCTCCCTCTTATGGGCTACCAGAATCCAAACACCATCATCAGCTTCACAAGAAGTAAAGGCACTTTTCTGAAAAAGGGCTGTAAATATTATTCTGCCTTATTTTATATGGATAAATAATATGAAGAGGTTAGGAAAACCACCGTTAAAGCAGGAAAAGCACTTTCCTATAGTCATAGGCAGCTCGTCAGAAACAAGGTGTTCTTTCCCCTAAAAGCACTCAGGAGAATATTGAGCCTGAAAGGCTTATAGGTCATCAATTCACATTGAAACTAGAACAATCTTTTGGTCTGTGTATGACATTTTTACGATGGATTCAGTTCCACAAGGCACTTTCTGGTCCTGAGCCCTTTTGGCACACAAAGTCCTCCTCGGACCCAAGGCCAGTATGGATGAAGATGCTGCCTTCCATCAAGATGGATTCCAGTGGGACCATTTAATCCACTTGGGGACCCTGAGTCTTTGGATGAGGGTGGGGTATAAATGTAATTAAATAATAAATAAACAAATAATCACCCTTCCATGTGGACAGCGCCCCCAAGGCTGTTAGTCCTCAAGGTTATCAACAGGGCCGTAGCTGCCCTCCCGAAACCCTCCTGAACTAACAGCCCACCCCCACCCCCAAACCACTCTGTGATGCCAATGTTATATATGTGACATTGTTGCCCCCCCTGGAGATTTTTTGCCCCTCCTGAACTCCCCCCCCATCTAGAATCCTGGCTACGGCACTGGTTATCAAGTTAGTTAACTGCTGCCTTCCACTGGTGCTGAATTATTACTTATTTATTTATTTAGATTTATATTGCTGCCCACTCGCCATGGCGACTCAGGGCAGCTTACAATCAGCAAAACAACACAGGCCACAAAAAATTAATACATTTTTCTAAATCAATAATAGATTTCTCTCTCTCTTCCGGCTATTGGTGGGTGCCCGGAGTATCTTGAAAAGTTGTGAGAATCATATAAAAGTTGTGAGAATCACTGGAATTATGGTCTACTCTATCACCATAGCAAGATAAGCTGGCCAGACTGGGGATTTATGTATAACACTTCCAAAATAGGTAGATTAGTATTCCCAAAATATTAACACCACCATCTCAGAAATAATGTTGGCAAGCTATGATACTACCTGCTTTGAAAATACAATTTTTTTTTGTATTATTACCATTTTGAAATGTGCAAAATTTTACTGTAGTAATTTTACCTACTGAGAAGCTTTCCATTTTGATGCATTGAAATGTGGCTTCTGTGAGTGCTGAGCATTAAACAAAACCCTGGACATCTGCAATCTTGTTCAATGGCCTGAATATGGACATTTCACACAGGAGTTCCTTCTCAATCACCCACAAAGGTTAATGTTTGGAAAGAGTGTGATCAGATAAGCTCTCTCGTCAAATTTACCCAGAATTTCCAACACCTTTTGCATTAGGGGTAGCCCAAAAATCATTGAAATCGCTTTAGCACCTGCTAAGTGCTCATAGCCTCATCTCCCAAAACGTGGACATATATTATAGGATATCAATTCTTAATGATAGTATTAATTTAAAAACTTGAGTCCTGTGGGCATGGCACGACATGCAACTGCTGCTTTGTAGCTGAACAACCTAGACAGAGTGTAATTGCTTTGCCTTTTGTTGAATGCAAATGGGGTTTCTGAGTGTTGTACAAGGGAGAATTGAATAAGCCTTTCAGGAAGTGTCAGGAAAAGGACAATTAAGGAATAACAAAGTGTTGTCCACATGGTGACAATAAACGAGATTAATGCCTAAAACTACTGAGGGGCCCTCAGGAACTTGACACATACAATGGGTGTGTGTGTGGGGTTGGAACAGAAGAAGCTAGAAATAAGCTCTTGGACTCCAGTCCAATCCTATAAAAGCTGAGTGAGAGGCAAGTGATGATGTGTCAAATGGTACTTGCTTCCAAGAAAGTACATTCAGAATGGCTAAATTAACTACACAGCTCAGCTTCACTCGACCATATCCAACATTAATGGTGTACACACTTCTCGTTCAATGTGCATTTTTTTCTAAATGTTGCCGTCGTGCACCATCAAGTTGTTTCTTGTTTTTCTAAAGAATGCCTCTTATTATTTGAACTTGATGTGATTTGACCTGGCATCCTCTGAGTGGAGTTTCTCGAGCAAAAATTATTATTAACAATATATTAGCATCTTTACATTCAAAAGATTACTGTAGTTCAAGGCAATGCCATTTATAATCCACTAGGAAATGGGAAAAAAAACCAGCAACAATACCTTAAAGATTCAGTTAACGGACTTAAAGTTCCATCTTCCCTGTCCACAATACGGAAAAAATTCAACTGCTCTCCTTCTCGGTATACCAAAAGGGTGACCTTCTCCCAGATATCACCACTACAGGGATCCATGAATTCTGTTTCCTCTATGAGGGGCTTCTCCATAAAAACTACAAAGCAGCAGCAAGAAACATGTTATGGTTTGGAAATTTATACTGCACACATACGATGCACATTTCCCCAACCAAACACTGCAGGAACAAGATACCTGAGCAGAAACTATCCAAGTAACATCAAAGGCCAAATTAAGTGATTACTCACACAGTCCTCTCAGAATAAAAGCATTAATGGATACATAAAAAGGACTGTCGAGGATGGCTATAAAATTAGCAAATTTTAAAATAGCTAGCAAAAATTCACAATGTTCTAGCAAATGGCCTCTGTCGGTGAGAACAAAGGATATTTAGCGAGCATGGAACTATCACTGCAGTAGTAAATCACTTGTTGCCTAAAGCCAAAAAAATCTGATCCAGTGACTTTCAATTAAGATTGCAATAACTCTGTTTATAGACAGTCAAACCTCGCATAAAGAGCGCCTCGCTTAAAGAGTAACTCACTTAAAGAGCAGAATTTTCTCTGAGTGTTCGCTTTGCTTAACAAATAAAACCAACAAAAAACTCGCTAACAAATAAATCGGGGTTCACAACCCCCCCCCACACACACACACACAACTGGTCACTTACAATGGTGTTTCACTTAAAGAGCAAAGTTGCATAAAGAGCAATCCCTTGGAACACATTATGCTCTTTAAGCGAGGTACAACTGTACTTGCAAAGAAAATTTAATAGATACCTACCTTTTCTAGTATTAATAGGTCCACCACGCATGGCCAGTACCAACTTCAAAGTGCATCCTTCTGAAATGCTGTAAGCAACAAACATATTTGGTAGCCTTTTCCCCAATATAATCTTTAAAAATGTTTTGTGTAATTTCTTTAAATACTTACCCATAATCAGTCAAGCAATAATCATCTTCCAACTCTATGTTATTCCAGATTAGGTGCTGCTGAGATACAGGGATACCTTAAAACAACATCATTAAAATGTAACCACCCTATTTAAGAGCAAACCATCCCAACCCTGCATGGACAAAACCGCAGACCAAATGCCCATGGATTCACCCTTAAGTGTCCTTAGACCAGTGTTTCCCAATGCGGGACGCACGACCCACAGGGCGACTTCAATTCCCAGAAGCCTCTAAGTCAGTACATTGGCTGATCGGTGCTTTGGGGAAATGACTTAAGCTTTTGGGAATGGAAGTCCAAAAGGTTGGGAAACGCCGCCCGAGACCCAATGATGAATTGCTTGTTACATAATCTTTCCTAGCAAGGATAGCAGGTGAACTTGTCAACAATTGCTCAGATTCTCCCTCTCCCCTACTTTTGGATAAGGGGTTAGATTTGCCAACTTCCACTGCTCAGGGATCTTTACAATCAAAAACGATGCATCGATCTTGAGAAGAGGGTTCTCAAGATTATGAGTAGTGAACTAGGTTTAATCACAGTTTAAAATCAAGAGTGAGCTAGGTGCAATTAATTATTCTAGAAATCTACTGATTGGCCTTCCAAAACCAAATTTTGCAATATAAAAAGGGCATGTACCTTCCAATCTCTGGATTTTAATTTTCACAGAAATAACCGTTTCAAAGGGAGACACGCGCAGCTCAAAGTACGTCCCAGTGAGAGTTTCAATGAAGAGCTCCATAGTCTCATAGAATGTAAGCTTGCATCGGCGTGGACCTACATTATCCTCATTGAAGAAAGGAGGTTCTTTCTGGCTGCCCATTCTAGAGACCTTTAACGCACCTCCCTGGGAAGAAAGGGGGGGAAGCACTGGGCACTACTGAGCTCCACTTCCAGACAAGTCAAGTCTGAACAAGGAAACTGCGTGCTGTCATTCATGGTTCTGGATTTTCATCTAAGAGAGACACACAGAAAACAATCACCAAGGCATTTGGGGAAATAACATTCACAGAATCATAACATAAAAATGGATTTTTCAAAAATCTGTCTGTGAACTAGAAGTTTCACTTATTACCGTAAGCTGGGGGACTTCTTTTGGCCTGCTTGCACAACCAAATCTAAAAACATTCCCTTCTGCACATTGTCCTTTGACCCAAGAGCAGATCCTGTTTAAGCAACATTTATAAAAACCTGTTAGGGCTATGTTAGGTGCAATGGTACCACAAGAGTCTTCCACCTCTCCTTCACTTTTAGGAAGATTCCTAAAAGACTGCAGTTAAAATCCTCCTACAGAACATGATGCCCCTATTGTGTTACATGTATACCCTGCTTCTCCATTAGAAAGTAGTATTCAAGGAAGTTTAGTCTCCATAGGAAAGGGGTGCCCAAACTTTTGGGGCCACAGGCCAGTCATGTGTTTCAGCGAGCTGGTCACGTGGTTCCTCCCACTGGAAGCGGAAGTAAACGCGCCTTGCAATAGGTTTTGCAACAGGATGAGATAGATTTTTAGGCTGCCATTTTCTCTGCTTAAACCAAGTGTGCCGAAACTATGGCCTGCAGGCTGGATCTGGCCCCCAACACCAATTCATCCGGCCCATGCCACCCTTGCCGCTCCTGAAAGTGGAAGTAAAACGCGCCCGTCCAGGAGCATTTTACTTCCGGGAGTGGCAAGGGTGTTGGGGACCGGATGAATTGGGGGACGGATTCGACCCATGGGCTGCATGTCATAGGAGAATAAAAACATATAACACCAAATGTAACTATGATTATAAATCTAAGTAAAACCAACCTCACCATAAAAACAATTAAAATTTATTTTTTTTAAGGTCAAAACGAACATCTCAAATTGGGCCCAGCATTCTGGGATGATGAAGAACAGATTCTGTCCCTTTTCAAGTACAGTAATACCTCATATAACATTAGTATCGAATAACACGAAAATCGCATAACATCAAGGAATCTGGGGGGAAGAATTGCATCAGATAACATTAAGATCCTATGGGATGCTTCCGATAACAACCGCGAAAGCCTGTGTGGTTACAATGTATCTCTATGGATCCCATAGAGGATCAGATAACACGAAAAATCATATAACACGAAGACTTGTGGAACCAGGTTTTAGTGTTATATGAGGTTTTACTGTACTACTGTATTTGAATAGTGCTATTATATCTCCCTCCAAACTTCCTTCCTGGAGGCTAAATATGCCCAAAGGGCTTCATTTTCAGCCCCCTATTCGGTTCTGTTGCCCTCCTCTGAACTTGTTAAAGTTTGTCTAGATCAGTGATGGCGAACCTTTTAGAGACCGAGTGCCCAAACTGCAACTTAACACTCACTTATTTATTGCAAAGTGCCAACATAGCAACAGGGGAGGAAGGAAACGCTCTCCTTGGCCTATTTGGCAGAGGGGTAGGGCAAACTCTGTGCTGGGGGAAGGAGGAAGCTCTCCCATTGGGCAGCTGGGCAGAGGGACGGGGCAAACTCTGTGCTGGGGTGACTGTATTGGTGCCCACAGAGAGGGCAAGATTTGTTCTTGACAAATCCAAATTGACTTCTAGTTATTCCTGCATTGTTTTTAAGACGCTTACAGAGCAAGGCCTTTATAATCTGCTCCAGAACTTTCCCTAGGTTTGATGTGAGGCTGACTGTTCTGTAGTTCCCATGTTGTTGTTGTTGTTTTGGAGACACAGAGACAACATTAGCCCTCCTCCTGCCAGCCAGCACTTCACCCATCCTCCATGATTTCAAAAAACAATAGGCAGTGGTTTTGAGATTTACTCAGCCTGCAAAACCAGAGGATGGGAGTTCTGTTCCCCACTGTGGGTCGAAGAAGACCCAGCATGTATAGCCTTGGACAAGCTGCACAGTCCTAGGAAGCCCTTAGAAGAGAAATCCATTGGGATTGAGATGATGGCACACATTATTATTTCAGGAAAAGAGGTTTCCAACTATGATTCATAGGCCTCAAGAGTCATCTTAGCCTTCCTATTCTGAGGAATTATACCTTCTGGTGATTTACTAAACCAGGCTCTGTGCCAAACTGTCCATTGCCTTCTACATCCTTGGAACCAAACTGGTGCTGCCATATGGATGGCATGTAATACCAGTAGTTTATTCAGACTTTCTTTATCTGTAATAATCATACTATTCAGCTATAAATAAGAGGGGGAAACTGTGGATGGTATGAATCTAGCAAGAATGAATCCTGGATTTACCAGATTTCCTTTAGTAATTTAAGGAATCTCAAATAAAATCCTTTTGTTTATAACACAGGGTATGGCTTTCTTATTAAGTAGCCAGTGTAGTAAATGTAAAGGTCACCCGTGCTTGAAAGTCAGTCGTATCCAGCTCTAGGGTTCAGTGCTCATCTGTTTCATAGCTGAAGAGCCAGCGCTATCTGCTTCTGCAGACATTTCTATGGTCATGTGGCAGGCATGACTAGACACCAGAGTGTTTACCTTCCCACCAAAGTCGTCCCTATTTATCTTGCTTTCGAACTGCTAGGCTGGCAGGAGCTGAGACAGACACAGGAGCTCATTCCGTCCTACAGTATTCGGGTATTGAACTGCTGACCTCCTGCCTTCCAGTCAGCGTCTTAGCCACTTGAGCCACTGCGGTAAAGTCAGGATATTGATGCCCAGGGAACTCAGGAGACCTGGGTTCAAATCCCATTTATTCAACTGAAACTCACTGGGGATGGCAATAATCCTAAATCACTATCACCATCCTTTATTAACTGATTAGTCATCTGACCATAGCTTAGTGGTTAAGATGCTGAGCTTGGAGACTGGAAGGTTGGGTTTTGATACCTGAAGGCTGCATGAGGACATAAAAGGAGCCTCATTTCGGCGTTCCCCTGAGTGGAGTTTCTCCAGCAAAAATCTTTTCAACACAGAGTAATCTCTGACATGAAATTATTATTATAAATACAAATCAACCATTTGGTTCACAGTCAAGGACTGGATTAAAACTAACAGTTCAAGCCCTAACCAAGGGCCTAAGAGCTGTTAAGGTATATATGCAGTCCCCAGTAGAATTGTTTTTTGGAGAGTTAGGGTGTTCACATTTATTATTATTATTATTTGACCATATCAGGTTAAAATAAAACATATTAGATAAAATATGATTACAGTAGATAAAACACGATAAAAACAGGTTAAAAGTGGGATGATACAATCACAATAAATTGAAATGCTCAAAATAATATATCAATAAAATCCATCACCTTTACCCTCTCTGATTAATAAAACACCTTCTCTCTGGAATCCTCAACTATAAACCTGACAGTGCTAATTATTTACATATTTACTCGTGCCCCTGAAGGAAGTCCCTTTCTCCAGAGGATTTCCTTGGCCCTAATGATGATGTCTGGTCTGTCGGGCTACTGGGGGCCAATCTTTATTGAGGCTGCTTACAGTGGTTGCCTTGTCTCTGGAAAGGCCAGGCGAGGAAAGAGATGCCCCACAGAGGAGAGCCACAAGGAGGTGTGTGTGTGTGTGTGTGTGTGTGTGTGTGTGTGTGTGTGTGTGTGTGTGAGAGAGAGAGAGAGAGAGAGAGAGAGAAAGAGAGAGAGAGAGGAAAGAGATGCCCCACAGAGGAGAGCCACAAGGAGGTGTGTGTGTGTGTGTGTGTGTGTGTGTGAGAGAGGAAAGAGATGCCCCACAGAGGAGAGCCACAAGGAGGGTGTGTGTGTGTGTGTGTGTGTGTGTGTGTGTGTGTGTGTGTGTGTGTGTGTGTGTGTGTGTGAGTGAGTGAGAGAGAGAGAGAGGAAAGAGATGCCCCACAGAGGAGAGCCACAAGGAGGTGTGTGTGTGTGTGTGTGTGTGAGAGAGAGAGAGAGGAAAGAGATGCCCCACAGAGGAGAGCCACAAGGAGGTGTGTGTGTGTGTGTGTGTGTGTGAGAGAGAGAGAGAGGAAAGAGATGCCCCACAGAGGAGAGCCACAAGGAGGTGTGTGTGTGTGTGTGTGTGTGTGAGAGAGAGAGAGAGGAAAGAGATGCCCCACAGAGGAGAGCCACAAGGAGGTGTGTGTGTGTGTGTGAGAGAGAGAGAGGAAAGAGATGCCCCACAGAGGAGAGCCACAAGGAGGTGTGTGTGTGTGTGTGTGTGTGTGTGAGAGAGAGAGAGAGGAAAGAGATGCCCCACAGAGGAGAGCCACAAGGAGGTGTGTGTGTGTGTGTGTGTGAGAGAGAGAGAGAGAGAGAGGAAAGAGATGCCCCACAGAGGAGAGCCACAAGGAGGTGTGTGTGTGTGTGTGAGAGAGAGAGAGGAAAGAGATGCCCCACAGAGGAGAGCCACAAGGAGGTGTGTGTGTGTGTGTGAAAGGCCAGGCGAGGAAAGAGATGCCCCACACAGGAGAGCCACAAGGGGTGTGTGTGTGTGTGTGTGTGGCCAGGCGAGGAAAGAGATGCCCCACACAGGAGAGCCACAAGGTGTGTGTGTGTGTGTGTGTGTGTGTGTGTGTGTGTGGACCACAGCGCCCCCTCCCCTCCCCTCCCGACTACTACTACTCCTTCCTCCTCCTCACCTGCCGCTCCGCCTGACACACAGCCGGGGATGGGGGCGGGGCCAGCACACAAGGTCCGCCTTCCTATTTTCACCAAGCCCGGAGGGGGGGTCCCTGCAGGAGGCCCGACCATTACTGGGGGGGCGGGGGAAAGGAGGGGGGCGCCGGAGGGGCAAGCCGGGGTGGGGGCTCCCCGCGGGCCCTGCCAAACGACTGAAACAACAACAACGCCTCCTCCTCCTCCTTTCACGACGCGGCGGCCCCCCTCCCCTCACCAGCCTTTGTGACGTCCCCTCCCCTCCCTCCCTCCCTCCCATCCGGTGGGGGGGGGGGCTTGGCCGCCGTTCCGCTTGCAGTGGCGGCGCCCGAGGAGGCTCCTTCCTCCTCCTCCTCTAAGTTTCGCGCCTGCCTGTGCCGCGGGCGGAGGTTTGCCCGGATGTTGTCGGCGCCGGTCGCCAGCGGCAACCCTCCCTCCCTCCCTGATATTAACATATTGGGCCGCGGGGCTGCTGGGAAATGGAGTCCTGGGCTTGCCTCAAGAAAGGGGCGGTTCGCCTCCCGGGGCTCTTTCATTCTGCCGAGGGCAGCGCGCGGGCATGCGCAGAAGCCCCGCTCCTGAGGCGCTCCCCTGAGGAGCTGGGTCGAGAGCCCTGGCCTTCGTGTGAGCTGCAGCTTACCCTATATAGCCCCTCACACCTGGCCACTTTTCATCACAAGAGATGGCGAACCTCGGCACGCCAGCTGTTCTTGGGCTTCAGTTCCCAGAAGCTCAAGTCCCTGTGAACGCACAGAAATGGATTCACAGGGACTGGCGTTTCTGGGAATTGAAGTCCAAGAACAGGAAACCCGTTCGGGTGGATTCACAGGGACTTGGGCTTCTGGGAACTAATGTCCAAGAATGTGCGCAGTAAACCCATTTGTGTGGATTCACACAGACTTGGGCTTCTGGAAATTAATGTCCAAGAATACATGCAGTAAACCCATTCGTGTGGATTCACACAGACTTGGGCTTCTGGAAATTAATGTCCAAGAATACATGCAGTAAACCCATTCGTGTGGATTCACACAGACTTGGGCTTCTGGGAACTGAAGTCCAAGAACACATGCAGTAAACCCATTTGTGTGGATTCACAGGGACTTGGGCTTCTGGGAACTAAAGCCCAAGAACATGCATAGTAAACCCATTCGTGTGGATTCACACGGACTTGGGCTTCTGGGAATTGAAGTCCAAGAACAGCTGGAGTGCCAAGGTTTGCCATCACTGCGCCTAACTGAACTCTGCATTCCCATCATACCAAGTTAAAGCCACACCTTCCAACCATTTCCATCCCTTCAATCGACTGTGCTGATTGCCACACTGCATTACTAATGACATTAAGATTTATTTTGTAAAAGTCTTTCCACAGTGGTTTTCAGGGGAAAATCCACATTATTCTGTACAAGCCTATCCCAGACCAAAAAATCAAAGCAAAACATGTAACACAAAGGTAGTGGGATGGTGGATGGGCTAGAACAGAGTTCCTGAAACTTTGACTCTCCAGGTGTTCTTGGACTTCAATTACTGATCAGGGCTTTTGAGCATTGAAGTCCAAGAACATCTGGAGAGCCAAGTTTGAGGAACCCTTGGCTAGAACAATGTTTAGCCTGTTCCAACTTCTCTCTCTTCAAGACTGAGAAATGCTGCCTGGCCTTTTTCAGAGACTGGCCCCACTGTAGAATTACCCAGGGAGGGTTAAATGCCACCTATCATGTACTGTATGTATCTCCATTATGGCTGGAAAGGCATAGCGCCAGGGCCGGATTTTCCTATAGGCTAACTAGGCTTCAGCCAAGGGCCTCAAGATCAAGAGGGGCCTCTAGATTGAGAGAGAGAGAGAGAGAGAGAGAGATAAAAAACAGTAATTATGTATTTTATTGTCTCTCGTGTAATTTACAAACTTAAAAATGGGAGGTGAAAGGGCCATATCAGTGGAATAGCCTCGGGCCTCTTTTCATGTCAATCCGGCCCTGCATAGCGCCTCCCTGTGTTATAAAATTCTATGCGGCTACAATGTACTTTTATCCTGCCCCCCACCCTTTCCAGGCCAAGTCCTGGGGCTCAATGAGTAGAAATAGGAGGCTGCACTGTTCACAGTTCACATTTCCAACTTGTCCAGAGGCAGGGCTGGCTTCTTTCTACATAGCCAGCTTTCTGCCAGTGGAGCAGCTTTTACACTGGCTACTTTCGCCTGTTGTTTCCAAGCAAATGGCCATGAGTACAGTGACATCACTTCTGGGTGCCAATGTAGCAGATTACCCAGACATAGCTAGAGCTCCTGTTGGTGGGATGGAAGCCGCCATAGTGAAACCATAGTACACTGCCATGCTCATCGCTTGCATGCAGAAGAGGATGCTGCTGTCACTATTACTATTCAGTAAAGGAAAAGTGCCACCAGCAACAGAACATAGGTTACTAATCACAAACTCTAGTAAGAGTACCTCAGATTTGCTTCTCCATTTGGAAACTTAAAAATCATATCACATGAAATAAACTAAGAAGACAATAAAACATTGGTTATATAAATGTGATTTATCAAGTCACTGATTAATTTTTGTAGCATATATACTGTATACAATAGATTCCATTAACAAAGAAAACGGATAAGCTACTTGGAACAGGACGGCTATAGAGTGTTAAGATTTCTTTTTACGATGCTGTGTTTATTTTAGATGCCACACAAGGAAAAATATTTAGACAGGTGAGTGAAGAGACAGTCAAAGAGTAATCACAGCTCTATCAGATCAGAAAGCAAAGAGACCTGCACCAGCCACATCTTCACTGGCCTTCAAATGCATTCAGTGGATCTTCAAAATTACTTGACACTTTGAATTCACGTTTAGTTCCTGAAGCAGTCTGAAGTGTCGGGGCTTTTCCAGTGGATGTCCTGGACTGACTACTGGATGAGAATATATCATCTGTGAGGAAAATGAAAATTATTACCTATCAAGAGAGGTATATTTCATAGTAAATTCTTTCTACAAACATAATAAACTTCATTTATATAAACTGATGCCATGAAGTCTCACTCCTATGTCTGAAGAAGTGGACTTGATCCATGAAAGCTAATGTTAAAATACAGCAGTTAGTCTTTAAAGTGCTACATTTTTGTTTTGTTTACTCTATGATATGCTTGAAATACAGACTAACTCAGCTACTATTAAAAAATTTATTTACAGTAAAACCTCACATAAAGAGCGCCTTGCTTAGAGACTAACTCGCTTAAAGAGCAGAATTTTCTCTGAATGGTTGCCCTCACTTAACAACTAAAAACAACCCAAAACTCACTAAACAACTAAATTGGGGTTCGCAATCCCCCATGCCAGAAGTCACAATCGGTCACTTACAATGGCAGTGGTGGCACTTTTTCCAAGTGTTTCACTTAACGAGCAACTCGCTTAAAGAGCAATCCCGTGGAACTCATTATGTTCTGTAAGCGAGGTACCACTGTATATTGATGTTGATTTCTTGTCTTTGACCAACTTGGCATTCACTATCTTTCATTTTAAAATCAAGTAAGTGGGGGATCCCCAGAAAAGGAAGGAAAGAGGAAGGAAGATCTCCAAGTTGTACTGTGGAAAAATTATAATACAGTACAGTTGTACCTCGCTTAAAGAGCATAATGTGTTCCACAGGATTGCTCTTTAAGCAACTTTGCTCTTTAAGAGAAACACCACTGTAAGTGACCAGTTGTGACTTCGGGGGGGGGGGGGATTGCAAACCCCGATTTATTTGTTAAGCGAGTTTTTGGTTGGTTTTGTTAAGCAAAGCGAACATTCAGAGAAAATTCTGCTCTTTAAGCGAGGCGCTCTTTACGCGAGGCACTCTTTATGCGAGGTTTGACTGTACAATAAAATGTACTTGTGCTTAGTGCATTTTGCTAAATTTCACAACGATTTTTTTTAGTGTTCTATATGGTCTTCTCAGTAGTAAAGTATGGTTGTGAGCGTTGGACCATGAGGAAGGCTGAGCGCGGAAGAATAGATGCCTTTGAACTCTGTGGTGCTGGAGGAGACCCTTGAGAGTCCCCTGGACTGCAAGGAGAACAAACCAGTCCATCCTGAAAGAAATCAACCCTGAATGCTCCATGGAGAGACAGATACTGAAGCTGAAGTTCAAGTACTTTGGCCACCAAATGAAAAGAGAGGACTCACTGGAGAAGGCCCTGATGCTGGGAAAGATTAAAGGCAAAAGGAGAAGGGAGTGGCAGAGGATGAGATGGCTAGACAGTATTGTTGAGTGAGAACACACATTATATCACACAAAATCCCTTGCCATGGCAAGGCAATGATTTTTGGGTGTGTGCGTGTGTTAAAAAATACTTACACCTAAAACATTTAAGACCACAGACAGATATTGCAAATTTGTCTTAAAACCAATCAACTGATGACATAGTATTAGGGTGAGTAGGTCCTCAAAGCACAGCATTTCTTTCTTGCATACTAAGCAAAGTGGGATGTAATCTAGATGTAATGTTAAATGCATCTTTGCATGTCACCTACAGGTTTTAAAAAACAAATAGTGTAGGGGTGGTCAACTTTGGTGTACCAGATGTTCCTGAACTTCAATTCCCAGAAGCCATGATCAGCAGGTGTTCTTACTTTGGCTTCTGGTACTTGAAGTCCAAGAACACCTAGGTTGGCCACCCCTGCCTCTGTGTGTGTGTGTGTGTGTGTGTGTGAGAGAGAGAGAGAGAGAGAGAGAATTTCTAGGATCACTATAAGTGTGTGTGTGTGTGTGTGTGTGAGTGAGTGAGAGGGAGAGGGAGAGGGAGAGGGAGAGAGAGAGAGAGAGAGAGAGAGAGAATTTCTAGGATCACTATGATCTTGAGAGAACATTCTCCTGAAGGTGCTATGGAAAATTCATTCAATTGCAGAATTCATTCACCTTCAGAATATAGAAATTCCGTAGGAAAACTGGGATGGGGAGGAATCCAATCTTAGTTCTACATGGCAGTGATTCCAATAATCATCAACATGGCTTCATGTTCATGGTACTTACACAATTATATAACTACAAATCTTCCCCCCCCCATCCCCCAAGTAAAGTTCAGCACAAAACCATGACTTCTTGATGACATATTTTCTTTTGCCTGTTTCAAAGGCACATGAATAAGGCAATCCTATTCCTCTGACACCTTCTGATCACATGAAACAACATCCATGGAGGTTCGTGGGTTTCTGAAGCCACTGGAGTATTTTGATTCCACCACACTCTTTGTACCACTGCAGTGTTTCTTTTGGTGTGTGCAAATCACCACTCAACTGAATATACAGGACCAGCTGTTGTAATCATATTACAAATCTAAAGGGGGAAATTAACTTGTTACCTGTGTCCTCATCAAATATTGATTTAGTTTCCACCTTCTTTCTGGTGCTCTTTTCTTTTGGTTTTTCAGCAAGATCAGCGAAGATGTCAACATCATCATCAAACAGATTTGCCTCCACTTCTTTTGCTTTCACAGGGAGCTTCATAGCTTCTGAGGCAAAGATGTCATCCTTGAACAAAAGAGACATCTCAGTAAAGGGCAGCTCTTTCCAACCACACAGCCAAGGTGGCACTTGGTAACCCAGATGCTGCTGCAGTTATTTTCTAACCCGGCATGGCAGTAGTGCCTTGACACTCCACGAAGCCATTAGGAATCTTTGTAAGATGCATAGAGTTTAAAACATTGGTCTTAATTCAAATATTCAAAAAAAAAAAAACCCCATTAAGTTAAAAATTCCTTTATAGTTGTCCTTTAAATACAGACTCCATGGCCTAGCAGTGGATGAGAACATCGCCCCCTCCTCTGGGCCCACAACAATGGCCTGAGGGAGAACACTCCATGGCCTAGCAGGTGGGTGAGAACATCGCCCCCTCCTCTGGGCCAACAATGGCCTGAGGGAGAGGACTCCATGGCCTGGCAGGTGGCTGAGAACATCGCCCACCCCTCTGGGCCCACAATAACGGCCTGAGGGGAGTTAGTCTGTGTTCTGGTTTGGTTGTATTTTGTGAGATTATATTTTATAATTTTTATTGTACTTTTGCTGTTTTGACTGTAAGCCGCCCTGAGTCGCCTCGGGGAGTGGGCGGCAATATAAATCTGAATAAATAAAATTAATAAAAATTAATAATAAAAATCATGGGATTTGGAGGAAAATTCATACACACTATTAATCAACTTTATAATCGGGCTCAAACAAGGATAAAAATAAATCAAAATTTTACAGAAAATGTTGAGATTCAAGCAGGCACTAGACAGGGATGCCCACTGTCCCCTGCCTTGTTCATTTTTGCTATGGAAGCTCTAGCGAATGCAATTAGAAATGATGATAGGATTAAAGGGGTAGATAACAAGAAGATAAATATGTATGCTGACGATACCCTTGTGGTACTAAAAGATCCTAGAAATGCTATAGGTTTGGTTAAAGAGCATTTAAATAGCTTTGAAAAGATTTCAGGTCTAAAAATTAATTGGGAGAAAACAGAAATAATAGCATGCAACCATAGCAAAAGGGAAAAGGAAGAAATAAAGAAAATATATAATCTACAAATTAAGGATAGACTAAAATATTTAGGGATCTACATAGTGGATGATTTTAAACAAATTAAAAAAATAAATTTTGAAAAACTTAAGAATGAGGTTAAATTAATCATAACAAAGCTGAGGAAATTAAACCTATCATGGTTTGGAAGGGTAAACATCAGCAAAATGAAAATTGTACCAAAAATAAATTTTTTATTGGGGAACCTCCCAATTAAGATAAATGAAAAAGAGCTGAAGGAATGGCAAAAAATAATAGGCAGGTTTTGTAATGAAGAAAAAAAACCCAGGATAGCGAAATCATTATGGTATCAACATCAGAAAGACAGTGGATTGGGTATCCCAAATATAACTAATTATTATAAGGCCTTTCAATTGAAACGTATAGCAAATTTGTTAACACAGGATTTTGTAAAGACAGTAGAGAGAGACAGGTTAGAATACAATAGATATAAAGGAAGCCTGTTTCTAACAAATCAAGAGAAAAAAGTCAAGATCAATAGTAAAACTTTAAAAGATTTATATTTATTCTGGAAAGGAATGAAAAAAACTATGTCACCAGGGGATTCCCCAGTATTAGAACTTGTAGATTTACCGGATTTTCCATTAACCTTAAACACTGAAAAGAAAACAAAATTAACTCAGGAGAAGGTATTGCTTTTAAGCCAGTGGATTGCATCCTGCGGGGAACAGCAAAGAAGAAAAATGATATATACCAGCTTAAATCTGAATTGGTTTCAGGAAAAACAGATGGAAGAATGGGATAGGAAACAGAGATTAAAAAATTATATAGGGAGAGAAATAACTCCTTTTGAGGAGATTATACACAAACTAAAGAAGGGGTTAACCCCGGAAAAAGGATTAGTTGGCAAAATGTATAGGTTAATTAATAAAAACGAACGACCGCAAAAAATACTAAAAGAATCATGGGAAAAGGATTTAGGTATTATAATATGTGATAAAGAATGGAAACGGAAATGGAACCAAAGACTAATGAAAGTACTTTCTATAAAAGAGAAAGAACACAACTGTAAAATATTATGGAAATGGTACACCACCCCTATACGTTTATGGCAAATGGGAAAGGCTGAAACAAACCTATGTTGGAGGTGTGGTAAAGAACCTGGAACGTATACTCATATGTGGTGGTCGTGCGAATTCGCAAACAAATTTTGGAAAATGATAGAAAAAGAGCTAGGAAAGATTATGTCTTCTGAGATTAGGTTATCTGCTAAAGCTGTGTTACTGGGGGAAACAGATGAAGTGAAGATAAGTGAGAATAAGAAAGAGTTAATGATCACCTTACTATCTGTGGCGAGACAATTAATTGCTGCTGAATGGAAAAATAAGTTTATAATTGAAAAAGGGAAATGGTATAATATGGCATGGCGCTTAGCTCTCAATGACAAATTAACAAATGAAATAAAGATTAGAAGAGGTTTAAACATTAAGAATGTATTTTGGGAAATTTGGGAACCATTTGTTATATTTGGTATGACTAGTAATGAAGGCATTAAACCAAGCCAAGAAATGTTGAAGTTTTGGCAGAATTGAGATTTCAATATATACAAGATACTCAACTTATCTGGGATTATATGTACAATATGAGCTGGCATGATTTATGTGCTTTGTTTACAAGTTAGTATGGGAATGGGTGGGTGTATTAGCAGTTGTTATTAGATGTATAATTTTGGTTTTTGTTTATTGTTTATTCATTTATTTTATGTTATAATATTGTCCTATATGTTTGTCACAATATACATGTGTTAATAAAAAATATATATTAAAAAAAAAATTAATAAAAATTTAAAAGCCACAATTTTAAGACTGGCACCCAGTGGAGGGCAGCAACAGGTTCGCACCCCCCCCCCCGGGTGTGTTTGTGTAGCAAAATTGGGTGGCCTCTTGGCAGGGGTGGTGGTGGCGAAATTGGGTGGCCTTCAGGCAGGGATTTTTTTATAGTGAAATTGGGTGGCCACGCCCACCTCCCTGCCCCGCCCCATCAGGTTTTGTCCCTGCAAGTGGTTCAAGGTCTCCCTTGGTCAAAAGCTAGTCATATCCAACTCTAGGGTGCAGTGCTCATCTCCATTTACAGCCAAAGAGCCAGTGCTGCCTGTGTTTGCAATGTATACATGGCCATATGGCAGGCATGAGTACACTGTCCACAACATAGGCTCCGCCCATGATGTAGGCTCCACCCACGGTGTGGTAGTGAATTTTTTTTGCTGCCCACCACTGTTGATAGCCTCCTCCCCAAGACAGCCGATTGCTAAAAAAGCCATCCTGAAGAGAGAGGTCTTTGCTTGCTTGCAGATGTAGAGTCAAGAAGAAGCCAAGCCTGGTCTTCCGTGGGAAGGAGTCCCACTGTCTGGCCCTTCCTTCCTCGTGTCCTAATGCACCTGTGAGGGTGGAAAGGCCTCCACTGATGGTTTTTAAAAGTGGCCAGGTTCATAAAATGGTTTTATGACTATCTTGGATCCAAGTCACTTTTGTGTCCTCTTGAATTTAACTCAGATTTGTTGAGAGAGAAAAAAATCCTCTTCTGAAGGCTAGTCTCTCTCTCTCTTTTTTAAGCCTGTCCTCAAAAACTAAACGGATCACTAGCAAGGAAATTAAGCAATGCCCTTGTCTCCTACATCCTTCTACAGTTGACTTGCAATTTTATGGCTGAATTCCAGACATCTCTACAGCTTATCAGCTTCCTGCAACTGTACATGCCTATACAACCATTAAACAAAAGCAGGAGAATCTTTAAAAAGGAGGATTTGAATATAAAAGAACGGTTTCCTAAATTACCTCAAAAATATCTTGTACTGGAGGATTCTGTTCTGACTGAATAGGAGGCTTGGGATCTTTTCTTTTCACAGTTTTTTCCCCAGGGGTAAAGAGATCCTCTTTGTCCTTCAGCAAAGAGACCGAACTGGATTTCGTTGATTGCTTTGCAGGCTGGAATAAGTCTTCACACTTTGCTCCATCCAGAGACAATGAAGCAGGCAACTGTCTACTACCTACGGGAACTTTGCTCTCCTGGCTCTCTGTTCCCGCGGTCGTCTTTGACTTTGAGCTGGCTTTGTGAGATACATTGTTACCAAAAAGGTTATTTGATTCAAAGAGATCATCGACATCCAATTGGCCTGTACGTTTTGAGATGGGGCTAGTTGCCTCATGAAGCTGTTCACTGTTTGGCAGGAACAATTTAGCTTTCTCAGTATTTTCCTTCCTGTGTTGCTCATTGTTGCAGGGATGGGATGCGTCCTGTTGTAAAGAGTCTTCTGTTGAGAGAGGCAGATGTGGACGCTCGTAGAGGTCTTCTTTCTCGCTGGAGTCTTGAGCAGCTAATCTCCTGGCAGCTCTGGTGGGCGGCCTTCGTTTCCCAACCATCTTGATTCTGCTCTGCAATTACAATGACATTCAGTGACATTAGATAAGGAACAATCACACTTATTGCTCAGCTAGCAGTCAGGACAGGCAATACTATATTTCGTCTACTAAGCATTAATACAGTATGTTGAACTTAGTGTCCACTGACCTGATCAATCACTTCCAGAATCTGCTTGCAAAATTTATACTACACTAAATGAGAAACTCATATGGGAGGGGCCATAAACAATTTTAGGAGACCAAGACCACACTTTTAATTCCATTAGGTAGAATAGATGCCGTGCATACTCTGCCAGCCAGCCATTTGGGTGCTGGGAGTTTGTGCCAAAGAAACCCAGAGTTAACTGGAACCGCTTTAATGAAAAGTTGCAACAGCCAGATCGCTATTCATCCTAAAGAAAATCTATTATTTCAAATGGTTTCCTATCCTTACGACACTAGTAGCACTAGGACAAGGCTTAGCATTTCTCTCTCTAGAGTTGCAAGAGGGCTCTCTAGCCAGTTGCCCTCTAGAAATGGTGAACTCCAATTCCTATTACCCCTCGTATTTATGGTCAAACTAGG
Source organism: Furcifer pardalis (assembly GCA_030440675.1). NCBI lineage: Eukaryota > Metazoa > Chordata > Lepidosauria > Squamata > Chamaeleonidae > Furcifer > Furcifer pardalis. The sequence continues at coordinate 171,021,581 of CP126890.1, read as the reverse complement.
GAAGGTTGGTGTAAGGAGTCTGCCATGGCCAAGGTATTTGCTTCCTTCCCTTACTGCTGATTTGAACACAAGGAAGTAGGATGGTGGGCAGAGTTCAGATTTATTGTGCATCACCTTAAAAAGTGTGACCAACTCATCCCTGTCACAAAAGGGGCAAATATAAGCCCCAACTCACATATACGACCTTTAAAATGGACTCAGAAGCCACCTCCTGTAGTAAGTATGAGCTCAGTTAAGAGGTCTTGTGACGGAAGGATTTTGTCTGGTCTGTGCTACACCTGTTGAAGGCACCAGCAGAAGTCCGGATGGTGTTCCAAGAAGATATGTAGGTTACTTTCCCCCAAGGGTCTTAGTTTGGAGAGCCGATGGTACAGGCTTCCTTCAAGGTACATAAAGTGCCTCCAGACAACGTCAGTATGGACAGGATTGGTATCCAGGAGAGAGAAGCACAGTAAGGCTACCATTCACCTAAATAGAGTTGAGGTGGGAAAGTTATAGCTTCCCTCTAAGCCACCAGTTTCTTAAAACGTCCTAGTATTTTTTTTCTGATTAGATCAGTAGGCACAACCAGTTATGAGCCCCATCCTCTTCTACTGTTCCCTTGAATCCAGGAATGGGAAGCAAGAGCTTCCTGTGTGTCTCCTTGGGTGATTTGTTTACAGCTCCAGATCTTTAACCCAGAGTAATAGAGTACTAAAGAGTGGGAAAAGTTGATGGGAAAAGATGCAGAACGAATTACTCCTCCCCAGAGAGCTTTCTCCTTCTGATTTGTAGGCACTACGAATTCCACTGACCTCAAAAAACCTCCTAGGACAGGGACCTAAGGCCTGTGGACCAGATCCGGCCCACGGCACCATTTCATGTGGTCCCCCACCCCTCCAAGGGCATTTGAGAAACAAAATGACCACCCCTTTGAAGCTGTTGGGACAAAATGGCAGGCAGGGCAAAATGGCCACCCAGCCCTCTAAGCTGAGAGACTGTGACTCGGCCCCCCCCCCGCTTGAAAAGGTTGGGACCCTCTGCCCTAGGAGAGGCTTGGTTAAATGGGAAGCAGAGATCTGTCCACTTCTGGTTTCGCTTGGAGGTGCTACAGACACCATTGGGTCCGGGCCGGGGGGGGGGGGGGGGGCCTGAAGACTGGCTCCCTGGTTCTTTGCAGCTTGCAAACTATGCCCTATATCCTTCTGCCAGGCCACCTGGAGACTTGATCAAATAAGTAGAAATCCATTAAAAGCAACCTTAGCCTTTAGACATCTGTTGTGATTTGTGGATTAATAATGCTCCCTTATGGTGGAGCGTCAACATTTCGCCTTAGAAATTTACCTTGTTGGCATTTTGCAATGTGTTTGCTTGCACAGGACAATCAAAGCTGACTCCTGTCTCTTCACAGCTTCCTGCCACAGAGGCTGTTTGGATGTGCTGCACCATTGGAGTCTTGGGATAGACTGGATGTGGCTTCACGTTTTCAGTGGGCAGCAAAAAAGCCGGATTAGTGTCCAAGTTTGCCTTGAAAAATAACGGAGAAGGTGTTGTTAGTCACAGTAGTAGGTGAATCTCGGTCCAAGGAAGAGGATTTCTACTTTTGACAAGAATAATAATTAGAAAAAAACAGGGTCAAAGAAGCAAAAAGGCATGAGCATGGAAAGACAAGACATTCTCCTGACTTCTCCTCAACTTTCTCACATTCAGCTCTCAGTCCTTACCAGAAATGTCTTTACCGAACCTAAAAACAGTGCACCCTGTCAAGTGATGTGGAGAATAAAAACAGAATTTGCAAATAAACCACAAATAGGAAGGAAGAGACAGTATATTCACATTAAAATACCAATAAATAAGTCACTTTGCAATTTTCCACCCAAGAGAGCTCATTATGGTTACTTGCATCAAGGCTAGTGGATTTCTGTGTAAAGGTTGAAGCAAATCCATGTGAATAGTACCTGTATTATTGTAACATACTTCTATTTAACGGGAGAACATCAAAAGCACATCCTGTGCAAAAAGCACAATCCTGTCTCTGAATTCTTTTTCACTGGGCTATGAGAGATGCTAGAAGATAATACCGATTGGATCATCTTGCTCTTGCAATGATGCTATTTGTAACTGTGGTTCTTTGAGTAGTTCTCTGTGCACTCACACTCACAAATGTGGGTGTAAATTGTTCACACACAATGCACAGTAGAAGCTTCTACAGCAGTAATGGCGGACCTTTTTGAGACCTTTGAGTGCCCAAACTGCAACCCAAAACCCACTTATTTATTGCAAAGTGCCAACACAGCAACAGGGGAGGAAGGAAACGCTCCCATTGGGGTGCTGGGCAGAGGGGCGGGGTGATCTCTGTGCTGGGGGGAGGGAGGAAGTGCTCCCATTGGGCTGCTGGGCAGAGCAAATTCTGTGTTGGGGTGACTGAACAGGTGGCCACACAGAGAGGGCTCCGAGTGCCACCTCTGGTACATGTGCCATAGGTGCGCCACCACTGTTCTAGAGGTATTTTGACAGGAAGTCCCCCCTCCCCCTCCGCCGCCAGTCATGGAACTCTGCATGAATGAGAAGGGCTCCCACCTTCTCTTCAATTTATTGAGATTGCTGTAGTGTAGCAGTGAAGGGAAAGTGTGGGGGGGGGGGCAGGGAGAAGATGGATGAGCGTGGAATACTCATGTGCTCATGGAAGTTTAGTTCTACATGAAACATTTTCCTTGAAAAAGGCTTTAGAAACCCATCTGGTATTTGGTAAAGGTTTCTCTTGCTTGAAAGCAAGTCGTATCTGACTCGAGGGTGCAGTGCTCATCTCTATTTCAAAGCCGAAGAGCTAGCGCTGTCTGCTTCTGCAGATGTTTCCGTCATCATGTGGCAGGCATGACCAGAACACTGTTTACCTTCCCACCGAAGTGGTCCCTATTTATCTACTTGCAATGTCTTGATTTCGAACTGCTAGGTTGGCAGGAGCTGGGACAGAGACGGGAGCTCATTCTGACTATTAGGGAGAGGCTAGGCATGCAAACTAACATGTGTGATTCACACAGACCATAAAGGGAAAGAACATATATAGTTGAAAGGCCCTCCTCAACAGCTTGGCAGAGGGTAACTGGGGTCACGGCAAGCGGTGGCCCACGCAGGAACAGAAGACTCTTGGAAGTTTTACAAACGTGCTCCTCATTGCGGCACATTCAGACAGTTTTCCTCTGCTAGGATGGGTCATTCCACAAATGTAACTCGTCCTCCGATCCTGATAGATACAAACCTCAGTGGACTTTGAGCTCAAGTCATCTTCTTGTTTGACAGTCCGAGTACGTTCTGAGCTCTTATTGTCTTCTTCTTCCAAAGAAGAAATGGCGTGGGCCTTCTTTAGTAGCGTTCCTTCCTTTTCTGCAACCTTCCAAAAATTAAATGTAGAGTTAAAGGATAGAACTGAACAAATATTCATGACATCTTGATGGAGAAAGCGGTACTTCACCTAAGTTCTATTTTTGTAACGGCTAATTTGGATGGCTAATTTGACCCCTTGCCCTCATCTTTTAGCTGTAACTCCCTAGTTTTAACTTTTCAACCTTTTAATTTTCTAATCTTTTAGTTTTAATTTTTCAATTTAATAATTTTTAAAGGTGGTTTTAACTGTTATTGATGTCTTGCTGTAAATCGCCCTGAGTCACTTTGGTGAGGGAGGTGATAAACAAGTGTGATAAATAAATAAATAAATAAATAAATAAATAAATAAATAAATAATCTATTGTTGGGTCTGAGGAACCAGGATAACCTTAAATATCCCCAAGTACTGCACCTGTTTGGAAAGGACTGGTTTGCACTGTTGTTTATTTTCCTCATCTATTGAATTCAAATTTGGACATTGGCTTTGCTTCTAGTGTTCCTCCAACCTTTGCGTTTTTGGACTTCAATTCCCAGAAGCCTCAGTCAGTTCTCCAAAGCACTGATCAGCCAATGTACTGGCTTAGGGTTCCGGGAATTGAGGTTCCCCCTGTGTGGGGCCTGGGCTCCACGTAGGGAACCACTGGCTCAGCCTCTGTCCATTCTGGTCTTCAGAGAAAAGAGACACCCAGGACTAAGTTGGCCCCTTTCTTGGCCTATCCCAGGCTGAAGGAATGAATTCACAGGAGTCTAACAGCGATGCTTCACAAACGCCTCCCAGGTTTCCTTCCTTGCCTGAGAAAGGAGGAGCTTGATTTAAAAAAGGTAGGAAATGATGCCAATGGATTCAAGAAGAGATGAAATCACCCATTTCAAAGTACTTTTCTTATTGTAGAGTACTTTTCTTCATTTTCTACCTATGCCAGTTTGTCAAAGGTAAAGGCTTCCCTTGCTCGAAAGCCAGTCGTATCCGACTCTAGGGTTCAGTGCTCATCTGGTCGTACCATCAGTTAGAGAGGCACATTTCTCTAGCACTCGAAGGAGGAGGAGAGCCTTCTCTGTGTCTGCTCCGGCCCTCCTATGGAACCTCCTCCTGCCAAGTGAGCTGCGCCTCCAGGCGGAGCTCCTGCCCTTCCGGAAGGGAGCGAAGACCTGGCTGGCGGGGCACGGGTGGGGTGCGGGCCGGTGGGCTCGGTTGGCTGCCTACTTTGAATAACCCACTCCTCTCTCCCTGTTGTTGTGGTTTTTAACTTTTAAATCTTTGAACCTTTTTAAATTTTGCTGTAGATGATGGTGTTTTAAACTGTAAGCCACCCTGAGTCTTTGGATGAGGGCAGGGAATAAATGTAATTAAATAATAATAATAATAATAATAAATAATCTCTGTTTCAAAGCCAAAGAGCCAGCGCTGTCTGCTTCTGCAGACATTTCCGTGGTCATGTGGCAGGCATGACTAGACACCGGAGCGCATTGAACACTGTTACCTTTCCCACTGAAGTGGTCCCTATTTATCTACTTGCAATTTCTTGCTTTCGAACTGCTAGGTTGGCAGGAGCTGGGACAAAGACAGGTGCTCATTCCGTCCTGCAGTATTCGGGAATCGAACTGCTGACCTCGCACCTCCCAGTCAAAAGATACCGAGGAAGGAGCTCCTCTGCAAGATGCATTTGCCTCAGGGAACACAGATGCACCATGAGCTGAAGCCTTAACCCCTGTGGGAATTTGATCAAGCCTTTTGGAGTGCAATGTAGTTCTAGCACCTTGGATAAAGGTGGGAGAAAATCATCAAAGTTGAACAAACAATCTGTTGCCAGGTTCTTCCAGCTGAGCAGAGTCAGACCAGCCCCCTGGATCTCCCACCTGGCCACTCATTTTGGGCAGAGGAGCAAATCCCATCTCTATCGAGTGATTCCTCCCCTCTGCCCAGATGAGGAAGAGATGGGGAAACACCTTCTATATCATGAGAAGAAGGCAGGGAAGGAGAAGCTGCTCAAGACTGGTATACTCTTTTCTTTTCCAAATTGAAGGGCAAATAGTAAAGATGAAGCTAAAGTACTTCGGACATCAAAGGAGAAGAGAAGACTCACTTGAGAAAGCCTTGATGCTGGAAAGGGTGGAGGGCAAAAGAAGAAGGGGGCGGCCCAAAATGAGATGCCTAGATGGTATTGTGGACGCAATGGGCACAGAGCTGAGCAAGTTGAGGAGGAGGGTGGAGGACAACAGAGGTGCATGGCGGACAGTGGGGTCCATGGGGTCATCGCAAAGGGTCGGAATCGACTGTGCGACTGAACAACAAAAACCAGTAACTGTAGGGAGGGTAGAGATGACTTTGAGTTTTCTTAGAAAGACGTTGGTAAGATTACAGTTTGTTCTGAATCTCCCAAGAACTGTAACTTTAATCTTGCTAACGAAATAGAACTTCATTAAATAGGAGCATCTGAAACCTTGCTGGAGTCAAGAAAATTATGAATGATGTGACGTGGCGCTCTTTTAAAGCCACACCGCTAGATGGATAAAGGACTTTATCCATTGCACTTGCTGGAAATTGACCAAACCAGAGCAAACCTACCTGCACCAATAAAGCAGAAGTCCTGCAGGGGCCGGAAAGGTGTGGGTAAGAAGGCTCTGAGAATAACTAGCTTCGCTCTCAATATTCTGTCTTGTTAACGCTGTCAAAAGTACTGTAGTGAACTTTTGACAACAATAACAGACCCCTCCCAAAAGTGTTTCAAACAGCAAGTTAAATGCCCATCTGATCACACCCTCCGTTTTCTTCTCTCTCCAGAATGTTTTTTTAATAAGAAAAATTCCCTGTGTTTACATGTAAGTACAAGGTGATTAAGGATCCTCTACGTCCTCCATGTTACTTCTCAAATAAGTAAGATGTTAAATACCAAGTGATTTGTTTTAGAAGAGCTGAAGAGAATATCATCACCATCATCATCAGTCCCAAACAGCCCGTGTTCAGATGATAGCTTTACCCTGGGCTTTGGATCCTGAAATTGAAGCGGAGAAAAAGGATGCGTGAAACAAATCAGTCACCAATTTGTAAAGCAGCAGTTCCTTTCCCCCAAAAAACAATTAAGACACTAATTGCAGGTTATCTGTGGCTTTAGACCTATTTCGTCTGCTCTATTGCTCTAAACCTCACAAGAAGGCTCCAATGATAAAATAGTCTCTCTCAGGTAGATGGAGAAAATTTTACTGCATTCAATTGAAATACAGTCTGCTATCCTTTTTTTAACTACATGTGCACTTAAAGAAACTTCATGGCAGTATCTGCTATTTTTTTTTGTAAATGTTTATTTCTTACTGCAAATGCATGTGTGTTCACATTTTGTTGTGGTAGCGAAGCAGAAATACATATAACACCAAGGTGGTTTTACAATTCTAAAATGTGTACGGTTAAACTATTATGATTCAAAATACAAGAAGGCTTGTTGGAGATGCAAAAAAAAAAAAAGAGTCTGGGACAGATCTTCATTTCCAGTGGGATTGTAATTATGTCAAAGGAAATGTGGAAAAGAGGGTGTTTTTTTTTTGGGGGGGGGGGAAATTAATCAAATACTGTCTAGAAAATTAGAGATGTGTTCTAGAATAGCATTAATGGATTTTGGGGGGGAGATAGATAGGAAAAACAAGAAAGAAATTATTTTTGCAATGGTAATAGCTTACTCATTGTTAAAAAATGGAAAATAAATTGTGAATTTGAGTTGGATGATTGGTTTAAAGAGTTATAGTATATAGCAATAAATGACAACTTGACATGTGACTTAAAACTTAAAAAGGAATTACTAAAATAGAATTATTTTAGAGAGATTTGGGGAGAATTTATTGAGTATGTTCTAGTGAAAGGGAAAGGAGTAAGACCAGGACAAGAATATGCACCTTTCTGGGAAGAGGGGACAAATAGATAACTAATATATTGCAAGCTAGTTGAAAGTGTATAATGTCCCCATTGGGGGGTGGATGCATTTAGGAGTTTATAGACATTTTCTTTTCTTTTTATTCTTGTAATTTATTTTTAAAGATTTTGTGTGTTAATTTGTATGTTTTGTATTTTCATGTCATTTTTTTCCTGTTTATGTATTTAATTAAAACATAATAATAAAATGTGTAGAAAAATTTCTTTAAACATGGACAACATTCTTTCCAACGTTTATATACCACAACACACCAACATAAATGGTTTCTAGTTAATGGCTGTGAAATCAAACATTCCCCGTGAGAACTCATTTTAAGGCAAACTTTACAAAAATGTATTAGACTGACTAACTTCTTTTTTGTCACAGGCAAAAAGATCCACGTCAGGATCATTGTCCTTCTGTAACTTATGAACAAAGAGAAGTTCCTCATCTTGAAAGACACCGGTGCTTTTGGAACTCGCACTCAGTACTGGAGACTGGAAAAGAAATAAGATTCAGGAGACTTTGGAAGTCATCGTGGAACAAATGGAACATCTGTTAATTTAACCATATAACCAAAAAACCAGGTCCATGCATTAACACTGCCCCGTCCTTCTCACTAAAGTTTTTCCCCTGACACTTATTGAGCCAGCTCCATGATAGTCAACCTTGGGGCACTCCAAGTGTGTTCTTGGACTTCAATTCTCAGAAGCCCAAAAGTCCCTGAGAATCCACACCAATGGGTTGACTCCACATACGTACACTAGCACAAAACATACTACAGATATTTCTGAAATGGCCATACTTTTAAATGTGGAAGTCTTCCTACACTCCTGCCTTATGCTCTCTGAAACATCTTCTGTCCAGTCCTTCCTGCTACCTTTGGTTTTGACCAAGAGGTGGAATATTCTACTACTGGCTACATTCTGATTCTTTCTTTTCCAAAGTAATCACTGGCCCTTTCTACTAAATGGGAAGATATTTAGCTCCACTCCCATTAAGAAACAAATTTCAGACCAGCAAACCACAAAACCTTATATTTAAGATTTATGTTTGATCTTCCCACAACATCAAATGGTATTGTGGTATCAGTCCTATGCTGTTAGCCAAATAGGACAGACAGGACAGGACAGGACAGGACAGGATGGCCACCACGGGGCAGATTTTAATATTTTATTTTCCTGTTTTGAAAACATCTCAATTGATTTCAATTAACCTGAACACAAAAAAGTGGAATGGGTTGACTGTGCAAACAGCTGGAGTGCCAAGATTCGCCATCACTGCCCTAGGGCTGGGGTGCCCAAACTTTTTGGGCCATGGGCCGATCATGTGGTTCAGGGACCCGGTCACTAAGGCCCGGGGGCCGGGTGCGGCCCCTGACGCCAATTCATCCAGCCCACGAAGCCCTCGTTGCTCCTGGAAGCGCGTTTTTATTTATTTATTTATTTATTTTTTAGATTTATTATCCCACCCCAATCAGGCGAACCCGACTCTAGGTGGCTTACAATATGAGTGCAAAAACAAACTAAACAATACAAAATCCCACATGAGTGCAAAACAAACTAAACAATTTACTTCTGCTTCCAGGAGCGACGAGGGCTTCATGGGCCTGATGAATTGGTGTCGGGGGGCCGCAACCGGCCCCCAGGCCTTAGTTTGGGCACCACCACTGCTCTAGGGCATACCTGTTGCTGTTCTGTGCCATCCAATTGTCTCTGACTTATGACGACTCTATGAATGAGCATGTAAGATCAGTAGAACAATTCTGACAGATTGTGATAAAAATTGAGAGACCACAAATATACAGAACAAATACAGGGGCTGGAGGTAGAGACTGGAACAGATATCAAGGCTAAACAGGTTGGAACCAAAGTAAGTGCATTGGTTAAAAGTGGGGATACTGGAGCAGCCGTAAAAGGGCAGGACTGAGGCAAACATTCGGGCTTCAGGGAACGTTTGGGGCCAAGGTTCCTTTCTTAAAAGTAGAACTAAATGTACTGTGGAGCTACTGGGCATGCCACTTACCTTTTCTTTCTGTGTATTCTTACTGGCATCCACATCTTCATTTTTCTCTTCATCATCAAATAAGCTGAATACACTTTTACTCTTCCGCTTGTTATTCTTCTCCAAAGAGGCCTAGAGGTTAAAAAAGAAATAGGAGTTATCCGTTGGCTGTAGGGCACATTGAACAAAATGCTGGAGTACTATTTAACCCTTGCTCACTTGATTTGGCCTTCCAGAAGTCATAGGAAGAAGATCCCATCTCTCTCTCTCTCTCTCTGGCTGTGTGCTCATGAACGCATTCTCCCTCAGATCGAAGTGCACCACCGCATGACAGTGACAAGCATAAGTTTTGATGACAAGGATGGTGGATGATGTGTGAGATCACAGATTCAAAACCAAACTTATGGGTAATTAATTTGTCTATCATGGTCCCTGCAATGCACACGCGTATGTGTGTGTGACTCAGAAGCTCACTTGCCAGACTTTGGAGGAGAGCATTATTTGGCAAAAAGAAGCATCCATCCTCCCAAGGCCTGATGCCCAACTAATGGTGCTTTATGAAAGCAGAAGGCCGGGACCAAACCACAGACACACACACACACACATATATATAGCTCAAGGTAGACTAACCCCCAGAGGTAGGTAGAACACCATGGAAGGCCACCTGGTTCCTCACAAAGCCTGGAATTGAGGGGCACATTCCAGTTGCAACTGACTATCTGCTAAGTAACATGATTTCAGACATTGTCTTAAGGTGAAGTAAAAGTGTGCTACAGCATAGTGTAAGACGAAGATGTTCAGTTACAAGAACCACGTTGTCCTCAGAGAATGTGAGGAATGGAAGATCAGATCCAAGAACAAACATTTCAACACTGTGATTTTTTTTTGTTTGTTTTAAAAAGATTTGTTTAGAAGATCAATGAACTGATGCAAAAGAGAATCTTAGGAGGAAATTACAGTCAGGTCCAGAAAGATTAGAAGAAGGACGACTTTTCTGGCACATGGCCTCTGCACCCCGCCACAGTGGAAATGAAAGGAAACAGTCAAGATGTGAGCGAGGTCAGAACTGAGAGCTTCAATGCAAGGGGATTGGGAAAAGAGGGGCATTAACCAGTCAGGAAGTATAGGCATTGGCAGATACCCACCACACACAGACACACACACAGACACACACAATTTTGGTGGCTCATACGTAATGGAAATGGCTGACAAGCATCTGTGTGGCCAGGTTTCCTGGGTTCCCCATGGCCAATCAAGCAGATAAAAGGTCTGGAGGTGGTTCTGAGTGTTACACTTGGATGTGGTAGCTCCTCACAGTGAAGATGAATCCTTTCACATCTCATCACATCTCATTGCATACAAGCACGAAAATTAAATTACATTCAAATTAAATTATTATTATTATATTCAATTTATATGCCGCTCTCCTTGCCAAAGCAACTCAGAGCGGCTTACAATATTACAATATCAAATATTAAAAAACAGCATAATATACATATAATAGATATGATACAGTCAATATAGTCCACCAGGTCAATAACACTCTTGAGGAAGTAGGTATGTCCACATCTATAGGCAAGAGATGGCTTTATGAATGTCATACAGAGGCTTCTCAACAAGGTGCAAGCCACTGGTAATGCTCAAGAACAGAAAGGCCAGATTGAACTTTGCCAACAAACACCTCAAAGAGCCCGCTCAGTTTTTGAATAAGATTCTTTGGACTGATGAGACCATGATTACTAGAATGATGGAAAGAAAAAAAATATGGAGAAGGAAAGGAACAGATCACGATCCAAAGCAAACCATATCACCTGTCAAACCTGGTCAAGGCAGTATTGTGCCATGGGCATGTATGGCTGTCAATGGGACTGGGTCCCTGGTGCTTACTGGTGACCTGACTGCTGATGAAAGCAGCAAGGTGAATGCTGGAGTGTCACGCTAGGGCTGTGCTTTCTGCTCAGATTCTCCCAAACGCTACACAATGGATGGGATGCCACTTCATACTGCAGATGGAGAATAACCCAAAACATACAAGAGATTCTCAGGACAAAGAAGTGGGGATATTCTTCAGTGGCCAAGTCAGTCACTGGATCTCAAGTCAATAGAGCTGGGGTGCCCAAACTTTTCAGGCCGTGGGCCAATCACGTGGTTCCTCCCACCAGAAGTGGAAGTAAGACATGCCTTGCAGTCTATTTTGCAACAGATATGTTTTGCAACAGGATGAGATAGATTTTAAGCTGCCATTTTCTCTGCTTAAACCAGGGGTGCAATAGAGCATGCTTTCCACTTACTGAAGACAAGACTGAAGGCAGAAAGACCCACAAACAAGCAGCAGATGAAAGCAGCTGCAGTAAAGGACTGGCAAAGCATCTCGCGGAAGGAAAGTATTGTTTTAAATTTTGTACAAGTTACAACGATAAAGAGAACCATGAAAAACAATCCAAACGCCACTGGCGACAACAGAGGTAGATAATACATTCATATCAAAACTGAACTACGACATGGTATTCGAGAGGATATCCTTGAAATGCCTCTTTAAAGAAAGCTCTTCAATTGTGTTTTTAAGTGGCCAGGGTTGGGGCTTAGCACATCTCCACTGGCAGAGAATTCCACAATGTGGGTGCCGCCACGGAGAAGGCCCTCCTTCTTGTCACTGCCTTCTTTACCAGAGTTGTACCTGAAAAGCATCACAACATTTTCCTACGCCTGCTATGCCAAGTCCACCTTTGTCAATTGCTGAATATATTCATGCTTTCATTATTGTCCACTTTTAGTTGAAGAAAACAAATTCATATTGTTTTATTTACTAATTTTGAATTGATTTGGATGGGAGAGTAATGGAAAGTGTTTCTCCAGGTTGGGTATTATTGCACTACAAGAAACAAGCTTAACCACTGGAGATGAAAATGTTGATTTACCAAGCTTCAGACCATGGTCCATTCCAGCTTGTAAGTTTAAGACAAAAGGTCGGGCTTTTATATGTACTTGCAAGATTATGTCCATCTGGAAATTATCCCAGAGGATTATCTATCAAATGCCCCATCCTAGAGATTCTAAAAGGAACTTGGCAGGCTGTAAACTGATTTCCTTGATTTATGCATGCATACTTTACATTTTAGATCAGAGATTCTCAACCATTTCATGTGCCCTCCCCCCTTCCACCACACCAGGAAGTGCCATGTGGTGAAGGATGGGTAAAATGGCCATCTGGCCCCTGAAGCTGTCTGAGGGAGCGTGGCGCAGCCCCTGGCTTTAAAAGGTTGAGAAATCCTGTTTTATATGGCAAAGACAGCCATTTTTACATGCCCCTTTACTTTCAATGCTGTGAATTCTAGTAGTGTTTTGGATTATATATGTGCTCCAATTGATAAAATTGATTTATTTTCAGATATCCAAGTATATGTGAGAGAGGATAGTGACCACCAGTTGATTGCGGTGTTCTTGGACTTCAATTCCCAGAAGCCCTGGTCAACAGGTGTACTGACGTGAGCTTCTGGGAATTGAAGTCCAAGAATACCTGGAGAGCCAAGTCTGCTGACCCCTGAACTTCTTCTGCCGTATCCGAATATTGGTGATCCTCATGGCGATCAGCAATGAAGACTGTCCTGAGAATATAATGCAGTGGCCTTTCACCTGCCTTCTGCATCGCAGGATGACACCCATAGTACCAATGATCCGATTCTGTGAGCCACTTTCTGGTCCTGAGCCCTTTTGGCACGCAACGTCCTCATCAGCCTCAGGCTAGTATTGATGAAGCTGCTGCCTTCCATCAAGACCATCACCCTTCCCTGTAGACTTTGGCACCCAAGCCATTAGTCCTCAGGGTTGTCAGGTTAGTTAACCACCATTTGACACTCAGCGTTGAGTCTCTGGCAGTAGGGTCTACTCTATGACCATAGCAGGACCACCTGGCCAGACAACCAGCCCTGAACTAGACCCACTAAATGAACTGCTGAATGGTGAGTCAATATTCTATTGTTTGAACTGATCTGCTCTAGGACTACTGATTGTGTTCAGGGCAGCCTACTTTCCTTTGGCATGCTGCTTTGGACACAAATGTCTGCAAATGGTAATTGGCATGTAGCTGAAAGAAGATGATGTACCTGCAGAAATTAGTCATCTTAACAAAAATGTTGAACCAACACTTGGTAAGCCCTACTTCAAACAACCCAGTCACTAGATTCCACCTACTGTACCTCAAACCAGGTACCTTTTAAATAAACATTTTTCAAACCATAATATAATTTTTCCTCACTTTCTCATTTTGGTGCTCCACTACATCACCTCCTCCAAGATTAGAGCCATGAAGTATATAAGGTCCATCCAAAGAGTCTGCTTTTTCTTCCACCAGTTTCTTCTGAGGTGTTTTCTGCAAATCCACCTGTTCACGAAGAAATACAAAATGAGAAGCTTACACCTTTCCCTAGTAAATTAGAAAAGTGGCAGCTTTTAATAATGCAAAGGAGGTCTCGTTTTAGAAACTGGCCATAAACAAAAGCGGTGTGTAGGTGAGTGGTAGAACCTGCCATCTTACAGGAGTCAGTACTTTTGTTTTCCTTCTTGAGTCTGTTGGGCAGATGAAGGGTTGATCGTCTGTCAGGGAACACAGACCTGTAGCAAGGTACTCTGAATGACCTGCTTCCAGGGTAAAAGACGCTAACAGCGAAGAGAAAGGTGTCCTACTAGCTAATATCCTCCCCTCTCCTTCTTGGAGCTGTGAGCAGACTTGATTTTATATCCTTAGCTTCCATTTAATTGTCTTTTAAGGCATGTTATCCAAAGACACCCATATATACTCGAGTATAAGCTGACCCGAATATAAGCCGAGGGACCGAATTTTGACCTGAAAACCCAGGAAAATAGAATGACCCGAGTATAAGCTGAGAGGGGAAAATGTTAGTGAGTTTCTATAATCAAAATACTGTACATGAAAATATGGTAAAATTAATTATATTGTTGGCACATCTCAATCCGGCATGATTCTGGGACCCTCATGGTCATTGACCTGAATATAATCTGAGTCCCCTTTTTGGGGCTAAAAAACTAGGCTTATACTCGAGTACAGTCAAACCTCGCATAAAGAGCGCCTCACTTAAAGAGTAACTCGCTTAAAGAGCAGAATTTTCTCTGGATGTTCCCTTCACTTAACATTTCATTTCATTTATTTCATTTATTCAATTTATATACCGCCCTACTCAGTACAACCGACTCAGGGCAGTTTACAGAAAACATACATATAAGACAGTCAAAAGTAATATAACATAATCAAGGTCATACAGTATAATACAATAAATATAACAATACAGTACAGCAGTGCAATAAAACAAAACCACACTGCAAAATAAGGTTACAAAATACAAATTTCAGTTACATATACATGACATAGTCTCAGTAATACAATATAGTCTCAGTAATAGAATATAAAAATATAGTCTCAGTAATACAATATAAAAATACAGTACATGATCCAACAATGTCAGGGTTCTCACCCTAACCACAAGCATGCTCTGGAAGCCTTTTCACTCCCCCGGACAGGTGTTGTGAATCCGGGGGAGGCGAAGACGTCGGCGCGGCAGGAGAGAGGTGGAAGCGTCTCTGGCTGGAGCGCCTGCCGGCGCAGTCCTTTTCACTCCCCCGGACAGGTGTTGCAAATCCGGGGGAGGTGAAGACGTCGGCACAGCAGGAGAGAGGTGGAGCGTCTCTGGCTCTGCCTCAGCATTTATTTAACAAATAAAACCAACCAAAAACTCACTTAACAAATCAATCGGGGTTCGCAATCCCCCCCACAATTGGTCATTTTCAATGGTGTTTTGCTTAAAGAGCAAACTCGCTTAAAGAGCAATCCTGTGGAACGCATTATGCTCTTTAAGCGAGGTACAACTGTATATACGGTACATGCATTTCTTATGGCCCTGGCCAAATCTGACTGATAGTGAACCTCTACTTTCTACCGTTTAACCCACAGGGAATGTCTCAACACTTTGGGTGGTCTAAATAGCTCTGGCAAAATTAGAAATGCAGCCCTGACAAGCATAAGCAATAAATGGAAGAACTTTATACATCTTTAAGAGACCTATAAAGATTTCAAAAGTCTATCTAGTTCTGTCTAGAATGCATCCTCAACCCTCAGCGGAGTCAGGCAGACCAGGCAGAGGGAGCAGCTGTTGTGCTAGAGCTAGAGGCACCTCATTGCTGAGGCAGAGCAAAAGCAATTTGACCACCTGGAAAGAAAGGACAGGAGGGGTTGAGAAGAGGTACTTAAAGCACTAATCCTGGCCAAGGTTCGGATAGCAAAAGACTCTAAACTAGGCAAGAAAACAAAAGGGAATGACAAGGAGATGGGTGTGTGTGTGTGTGTGTGTGTGTGTGTGTGATGAATTCAAGGAACTACTGCTTTGCTTTCTCACGAGTCCCAACCTTTTTTCCCTGGGCATTAACAGACTGAGTCCATTCTGTATGGATTCTCCCTTTTCACTGTCGAAAGACGGAGAAGTGCAAATTCCCGGAGGACACCTTGACATAAAGTGTTTAGAAAATATACAGCTTGGAGCACAGCAGCCTGCTTGGACTGCATGTACCATTACCGTGGGGAGGTGGGGTGGTTGGAACTTGAAGAGTGTGTCTCCATTTGCATCATCCTCATCGTCATCAAACAGGAGAACAGCTTTCTGAGGTTTTCTTGGACTGTAAGTAAAAGGAAAAAACACCAAAACACTTCCTAAATAAAGTTGCCAAGCTTTAGATTTTTTTTCTTCTTCTAATAGGCAATCTGTGCCTGTAAATTCTATTAGTAAATTTCAACAACAATAGACAGCATTTTAAAATGTTTGTCACTGGAATATCTCAGAGAAATAAATGGATGCTACTGCCCGTGGCATTCTTGAATCTAGAGTCCAGGAAAGCAATAGTTAACCACTTCTGTTTATGATGTACATCCTTTAATCTATCAATGGGTAGAATTCTGTATATATATTAGTGAATTTTTTTATTACTCTCATATAAAATTTTAATTGGTCAAGTCAACATATTTGAATGTACTTACTTACTCAATAAATGCATTAGTAAACAAGATATTTAAATTAAGGACATGTAACTGATGTTATAAAAAATAACCATAAAATTGTCATTGGTTTGCTATTGACAACTTTTCTATTTTTCTTAAATCCAGTTTCTCAACACATTTGGTAATCTGAAGTCAAGCAAAGTTTTAATTTGGAAACTTCCAATTACTTTTAAATATCAATTGACAGTAGACATTCTAGCATGGATCACTGAGCTTAGGTTCAGGTTCAAAGGAATATTAATGCAAACAGTAGATCGGGGAGCCCAAACTTTTCAGGCTGTGGGCCGCTCATGTGGTTCAGGGAGCCAGCCACTATGGCCCAGGCCCCAGATCCTCCTGCCCCTGATGCCAATTCATCCGTCCCGTGAAGTCTTTGTCGCTCCCGGAAGCGGAAGTAAAACACGCCCGTACGAGTGTGTTTTACTTCTGCTTCTGGGAGTGACAAGGGCTTCATGGGTCAGATGAATTGGCATCCAGGGATAGATCCGTCCCTCCACCCCCACCCCGGGCTATAGCCTGGGCACCCCTGCAGTAGATCATGAAGACAGAGATAGAGGAGAATTACCATTGGGCCTACTGCTATTATCTCCACTACCTAGAAATAAGAAGTCTTAGTAAAAACTGAGTCTAGAAGAAAGGCTGATGATCTCTCCATCTGTATACAAAGCAGCTTTCACCCCCATCTGTCCTAGCATCCTTAGTTTATCTTCCTCTATGGATGATACAACTACAGACAACATAAAGGCTCTGACGAGCACACCAACCGCTGGAACTCTGGATCATTTCACAACTGAATCTGTGGAATAGGGAACACAACAATTTGTTTCTATCTTTATTAGTCTGCTTTGCCAAATAACCTTGGAAATATAGTAGCAGTAGTGATGCTTGGGGGAAATTGTATTCTAGGGTGCAGCCTGCTCCCTGCCTAAGAAGTTCAGTAATCACATTGAAGTGATAAACCTAGGGAAAGTGCTTACTGGAAAGCATGTCAACCAGGAGATTCACTTTCTCAACTGACAGCTCCAACTCTTCTGAACTTTCTGAAATGCCCTGGGAAGAAAGAAGCACTGCTCCTCCATACTTTACTGCAGTGTTCCTCCAACCTTTGGTGTTTAGACTTCAATTCCCAGAAGCCTAAGTCAATTCCCCAAAGCACTGATCAGCCAATGGACTGACTTGGGCTTCTGGGAACTGAAGTTCAAAAAACCCAAAGGTTGGGGACAAACTGCTTTACTAGATCTGCTGTTATCTACTGTACAGTATTTCTACAGAGCTGAATTATTTGTGCTAGTAAGGGGCTTGGAACACTCCTGGACTGAAACCTTAGTAGCGAGCACATTATGTACACAGTATTTTATGCTAAGCAGAGAAACATACAGCAATTCTGTTAGTGCCTGTACTTAAAAGTAGCCTTGCAAGTGACTCTTATGCTTGGGCCTCTCATTATATCCTTTGTGTGTATCATTTTGAGGGATAAACATCAAATCTGAACGGAACCACAAAAATACAATTGAGAACAAACTTTATGTTGTGCTAAGCAGTGCTGGGCAGCAAAAAAAATTGCTACCACACTGTGGGTGGAGCCTACGTCATGGGCGGAGCCTACGTCATGGGCAAACTAGTCACGCCTGCCATATGGCCATGTATACATCTGCAAATAAAGGCAGCAATGACTCTTTGGCTGTAAATGGAGATGAACACTGCACCCTAGAGTTGGCTATGACTGGCTTTTGAGCAAGGGAGACCTTGAACCACTTGCAGGGACAAAATCTGATGGAGCAGGGCAGGAAGGTGGGCGCGGCCACCCAATCGCTACCGCTACCACCACCACCACCACCACCCTGCCTGAAGGCCACCCAGTTTCACCACACACACCCCTGCCCAGAGGCCACCCAATTTTCCTACCACCCCGGAGGGGTGTGTGTGTGTGTGAACCTGTTGCTGCCCACCACGGGTGCTAAGTCACGTTAGCTTTGATTCTTCCCCTAACTCTGCACTGTTCTCAGTTACCACTTTCAAACTTTCGGTTGGGGAAAAAATGGTACAAACCAATTAGCCATAAAATTTTACCTTAATACTTTATATTTTAAAAAAATGAGTGATATATTAAAGCTGTACTGTAAGAAAAGTTCTAGACCATGTCCAAATATATTACCTCTCTTTAGTGATAGCAAACAAATCCTCCTCCCCTTCCTCTTCAAAGAGGTGTTTCTTAATATCATGGCTAACAGTGGACGCAGCACGTATTGGCTTCTTTGTTTGGTTGCTTTCTGAGAGAGGTTTGACTTCTTGGGTGGTATTCCAGTGGTCCTGAAAACATAGATATGTGTTCCATTGTTGTTCTACAGATTGTTCCCCCCTCTCCAATTCCTAAATCCACAGCAAAAAGACTACTACTAAGATGTATTACAAGACATACAGTTGTACCTCGCTTAAAGAGCATAATGCGTTCCACAGGATTGCTCTTTAAACGACTTTGTTCTTTAAGCGAAACACCATTGTAAGTGACCAATTGTGACTTCTGGTGGGGGGGGGGGATTGCGAACCCCGATTTATTTGTTAAGCGAGTTTTTGGTTGGTTTTATTGTTAAGTGAAGCGAACATTCAGAGAAAATTCTGCTCTTTAAACGAGTTGCTCTTTATGCGAGATTTGACTGTACCAAATAAGAAAATACAGTAATACCTCGGATAACGCTAAGACTTGGTTCCACAAGTCTTGGTGTTATCCGATTTTTAGTGTTATCCAATGCATGTTAAAATCCTATGGGAGGGATCGGATAACGTTAAAGCTCCATAGAGTTACATTGTTTAAAGCACATGCTTTAGCGGTTGTTATCCAATCCATCCCATAGGACCTTAATGTTATTCGATCCAATTCTCCCCCCCCCCCCGATTGCTTAACGTTATGCGATTTTAGCGTTATCCAAGGTAAACGTTATCCGAGGTATTACTGTACCAAAACAGTTTAACATTAATTTGGGAGATCAACCCATTTCCTCAACATGTCTTTCTTAGGTGCATTATGTCAAAGGTAATTTATAAATTATGAAGCTTCTTTATTCTGTCAATCAGTCATCTTTCCATGATGGCAAACATTGGCACTCCAGATATTCTTGGACTTCAATTCCCAGAAGCCCCCGCGAAGCCACACTCTGGCCCACACTCATCCGGCCCACTCTGCCTTCATCGTTCCTGGAAGCAGAAGTAAAACGTACCAGTACAGGCGTGTTTTACTTCCGCTTCCAGGAGCTATGAGGGCCGCGTGGGCCGGGTGAATCGCAGTAAACCCATTTGTGTGGATTCATGGGGACTTCTGGGAATTGAAGACCAAGAACATCCAGAGTGCCAAGGTTACACATCATGGGTCTAGAGTCTAGACTGATTCACTCAATTTGAGGAGAGGGTATATTTGTAATTCCTATGTATTTTACTTTCTCCTCATAAGGACATGGCAGAGCACCAAGCTCTGAAAGCATAAAGGAAGGCATTAGAAACACTGTTTGCAAGGTTAGATTCTCTAATGATCTAAAGTGATGCAATAAAATGTGGACTTCATAGTAATTTGCATCTAAACTCTACATTTTGCCAGGTGTCATGAAGGACAGGTGCTGAGGGTAAAGAGCTGCTGCCCATTGATATTGGCGTGTGCTGAGAATGCACCGTACCCCACCTCCACGTCAGTTCCAATGGTGGCAAGGACGTCTACATCTGGCATTATAGATATTAGTGAGGAAGCCATTTTTAAAAACTACATCAAACCATTTTTTAATATTTTTGCACTCCCAAAATTACACTATTGTACAATTAGCAAGTCTTCAGCATCACACATAACAGCAAAATTGGGTTCTTCTATGAATTAAAACACCCCTCTTTTTATTAGCTGAGATAAGATCTGCTTAAACATTTTAAAATGGTGCGTGCTTAGTTTGCAATCTCAAGATGAACATCCAAACCAGACATATTACCCTTATTAAGAGGCCATTATCCCTAGTGGCTGGCCGAGCACCGTGAGATCGATGTCTTTACCTTGGATGCCATCATGAACACTGCATCATTTTGCTACTCATAGTCTCTGCATAAGATGAAGAGGGGCCTGAACCAGATGCACAACAAAGTGGCAGCATGTCTGTACAGCAGAGGTCCTAGATGTTTTGGCATTTGTTGAAAGTACAGTAATACCTCGGATAACGTTTACCTTGGATAACGTTAAGCAATCTGGGGTGGAGAATTGGATCGAATAACGTTAAGGTCCTATGGGATGGATCAGATAACAACCGCTAAAGCATGTGCAGTTACAATGTATCTCTATGGAGCTTTAACGTTATCCGATCCATCCCATAGGATTTTAACATGTATCGGATAACACTAAAAATCAGATAACACCAAGACTTGTGGAACCAGGTCTTAACGCTATCCGAGGTATTACTGTATTCAACTTTTAGAAGCCAAGAATTTCTGCACTTTTTATCAATTGCTAAGGATGGTGAGGAGAAATGTATTAACGTGAGTACAAGCCAGGCTTCTTACCAAGGGCTTCTGTGTGACCGTATTGCTGTACAACACAGCGTTGGAAAGCAAGAGAATAAACGGCTATAGCTAAAGCCTCTAGAAATCTTTCATAGCAATATAGTGTTATTAACCATACCCTGAAAACTGTCTATAGGAAAGAGTTCAGGCTCTGTAAAACTGACAGAAAAAAAAGAAGCGTACGGCTTACATTATTAACCTTACTTTTATCCTCTCAATCTGGATGATCTATTATTACTTCTGTAACTGCTTTTCAGAGACACGATGTGGTGAAGTGGAAAAAGTGACTGATTAAGAGTTCAGGAGGCTTGTTTTCAAATCCATGATCAGCAACAGAAACCCATCAAGGACGTAGGACTGGTAAAACCATCCCTTCACTACCTCACTTACCTTGGAATCCCTATTAAGTTCAGTATAAATTGGATTCAACTTGATGGCACCTATCAAAACAGCCCTTCATGTTTTAGTTTAAGTCTAGATATCAAAATTTGCCCAAGGCTTAATGAAGAACCCACTAGGTCTAGTAATGATTTGAATAAAGTTTGTCCTAATGAAAAGTGTGACATACTATACCAGGGATGCCCAGACTTTTTGGGCTGCAGGCTGGTTACTTGGTTCAGGGGGCCAGTCACTACTGCCTGGGGGCCGGATGCGGCCCCTGACGACAATTCATCCGGCCCACAAAGCCCTTGTCACTCCTGGAAGCAGAAGGAAAACAGGTCAGTATGGGTGCGTTTTACTTCCGCTTCCAGGAGCGACGAGGGCTTCGCCAGCTGGATGAATTGGTGTCGGGGGCCGCATCTGGGCCCCAGGCAGTAGTTTGGGCACCCTTGTACTATACACTACTTCTAGTAACTATTTTCAAAGACTAGCCATCAAGCCACACAGC
Organism: Furcifer pardalis; assembly: GCA_030440675.1. NCBI lineage: Eukaryota > Metazoa > Chordata > Lepidosauria > Squamata > Chamaeleonidae > Furcifer > Furcifer pardalis. The sequence goes on along the minus strand of CP126890.1, from coordinate 170,999,833 downwards.
CAGCATCAACAATGCAGAGTGAGGCCATGTAGAAAGTCTCATTGGAATGTGCCATGCAGCCAGCTCAGCTTTGCACATTTTTCTAAGCTCTTTTGAAGACAGACTTTTAAGACAATTATTAATATGCTAATAGTTCTGTAGACCTAAGATTATCTGGCATGAGAAGGTGATCCTTCTGAACAATGTGTCTGAAACCAGGAGAAAAACTTTCTCTCTCTTTTCTTGGTATGGGCGAGAACAAAGTCCCCAAACAAAGTCCCCATATTTCTTCTTTTGAGCAAGTTGACTTTCATATACTGAGACACACAAAAGATGGAACTATGGCCCAAGATTTGAGGCACATGTTGCCAGTAAACTTATCAAACTGGGAGGTAGTACTTAAGCTCATCCTGTACTCAAGGCCATCTCCTAACATCAGCCATAGTGGGTCAAATCACCGTAGTCGCCAAACACGAGGCACAAAACTGTATGCGCTTTACAACTTGTCCTGCGATCCCTAAACTAGCTGGCGGCTGTACTCTACAGCAACGGAGGACATTGTACTGTAGTGTTAAAATAGATTAAAGGAGGTTGGGACCATAAATTAGATCTTTACCTCAAGCAGTAAAATGTATCAGGTCAGCCCTCTTTCTCTCCTAGTTCAGATGAGGGCTGGAGTGAAAGAAAAATACCTACAAGTGAAGTTGAGTCAGATGTAGAGACCTCTGGACCAAACAATCATCTGACAGATGTAAGCAGTCCTACAAAGTTCTAATAAAAAGCAATGTAAAAAGCAACACATGTCTGTCACCCTAAACTACAAGGGGATCAGAAGGAAAGGTGGGTTGGCATTTACAGTTTATATGCTTAAACGCTGATGGGTAAGGAGTGGGAAAAAGTGTGTGAATGATGACTGCCAAGGTTGAAGGGGGGGGGGGGAATCATCTTGATACTAGTTTCCTATCCTCCGAGTATCTTTGTGAAACACAGAAGACAGATACTATCTAGCCAGGAGTCCTTTCTCTCTCTCTCTCTCTCTAAGCCCCTTTGAAAGTTGCAATAATATAACGAGCATTAGCCATTTAAGCAGCTTATGAGGGTCAGGCATGTTGTTAATATTCTAACAACCAATCATCAAATGGATCAAGTTTAGCAACTGGTTGCTTTGGTTATTAGTTCCATAATTCTGGCTCTGACACAGAGTAACTGCAAAGAGCATGATGCACAAATAGCCCAGACACTGAACTGAAAATGCAATCTATTTCAACTGTTACTATTATGCGCCATCAAGGTTCTTCCAATTTATAGTGATCCTCATAATGTTTTTTGAGGCATGTCAGATACTCAAGAAGTGGTCTACCATGACCAACCTGTAGTGAGTTTCTATGGCTGAGTGAGGGTCTCCGTCAGGTCTCACACTCTCTGTTTAATCTAGCTTGTGCGCTGTATGCCCAGCTACCCTTTTTTAATAAACTCTGTAGATGATACCTCCTCATCACTGCTGAAGAGTGTACCAGTGGCTTTCTCTTGGGGTGGTTTTGATACTTGTTTCTTAGGCAAAACTCCAAAGAGTTCCTACAAGACATGAAGACAAGAAGAGCTGATGTCATGTAAAATAACAGAGAACCCTATCTTGGGTTCTGCAGGATTCTCAGCTGAATTTACACAGTAATCAAGCTACAGAAATGGGAAAAAAAGTTAAACCAAATAATAGAGCATAACGTATATTCAAATACTTCAAACATCTGGAGGTAAAAGGATAAACACTACTAAAATAGGTTGCTTGAAATCAAAGGCGTCGCGTGGGGGGGGCTAGGGGTGGGTGGCCTTGGGCGGTGCTTTTTGGGCTATGTGTGTTCTTGGACTACAATTCCCAGAAGCCCTAACGGGAGCGGGTGCCAGCGTCCACCAGGGGGCGGCAAACTTGACATCAGCCCCAGGCGGCTGAAATCCACGGGACGTTACTGCTTGAAATAATTCTCTAATTGTCGATATATGCAGCCAGTCATATTCAATTCTGTTTCCATGGAGACCAACATTTAGAACCTTTTAAAACTAAATGGTGGGATTTTTGTGTGCTCCAACTGTGAACAGTCAAAAGGAATGGGCCCAGGCACTGGTTTTGTTTGTTGTGTCCAATTTTAAAAAAAGCAAAAGCAAAAGGAGGGGATGAATGGAACAAAAACCTGATTGCATGTCCCGTGCAACTGGCTTTCCTTGTTCCATACTGATGGCATGGTGGAATCTGGTTCAAAAATGGGATACAGTTATCATGATTTGTAGACACAAGTGAAACTGGATTCTTTGAGGTGAATCCATGACCAGAATTTTGGAGTTTCTTTTCACATATATCCTACTCTGCAGGCACTTCAGACATGTAAAGGAAGTGCATTGTGGATGGGGGACTCATATCAAAAAAGTTCAGTTATAGTAATCACTCAAACTCGCAGAATATTAAGTCAAGTCAAAATAAGATAGGAAATGAAAATGGAACTTAAGACAGCTCCAAATGAGTTCTGGTAGCTGAAGCTCCCCTAGCTGACATGGTTACAGGATAATGCCTCATGTATGCAAGATGACAAGATCTATCGTGTGCTTTGTTTCATCTTACAGTAAAGAACTGATGAAACTATCATCAAGCCCTTGACTGATTTTGTCATCTTGGACTTCTGCAAAGGTGGGGATGTTCAAGAATAAACTAATGAGATGGTAGGGAACCAAAATCCTTTAAATCAGTGGTTCCCAACAAGGGGTACACAGCCCACTAGTGGACTTCAATTCCCAGAAGCCTCAGTCAGTACACTGGCTGATCAGTGCTTCTGGGAATAGAAGTCCAAAAACCAGCATTTGGGAAACACTACTTTAAATGTGTAGTCTGAGGCCAGGATTCATTCATTCATTCATTTAGTCCCACTTCTATGCTGCCCTCCTCACGAATGACTCATCATTTGCTAGGTTCTCAATGCTGCTGAAGAACAGTGTTCTTCTTCCATAAAGTTGGCAATTTCCTTGCCTCGGTAGCCAGTGTAGACCAATTACTGAACCATATACTCCATAGCCATCCTGTGCTACTATGTTATCAGAATGAGGCAGAAGTAGCAGTCCCAGGAGTAACTCATTACCCTGTTTCACTCTCAGGATCTCCTCAGAGCAAGACAGGCTTCGTGGACAGCCAAACTGGTGTAGAAATCTGATGTCCCAAATGTCTGACTGTCGGGTGGGCAAAGACTGGAAGTGAACGGGAGCACTGATGAAGCCTCTCCTACTTCAAGCAGGGGGGCATATGCAAGCACTGCTTTACAAAGGCACCAAGCCTTCATGTGGGACTTCCTTGCAAACAAACAAACCTGTTTCCATAACTTATTCCTATCATGAACTACCAACATAGAGGTTGGTGCTGGTATGGAACAGCTTGAAAACCAAAAAATGTCCCCCTCTCCAGGATGAGTCAGTAGTCCAGAGTTCAAAAGAACAGTTTACCAAAGCAAGACTGGCTCCCAAAGAAAGTCAGATCATGAACTATGAAACGGGCATAACCATTCCAACTCTATGTCTTCCAAAAGATTAAAGATTTATCCTCAGGTTTTCAGGTAAAGGGACAAATCCTGAGGTTGTTAGGCATGCCCCCCAAATACCAAAGAGGGATGAGACAGACCTGGGAAGCTCCATCTGTGATCTTCACAATACTTTAGTTTATTAATACAATTTGTCAGTGATACTGCCTTTGCTTTCTTTCAGCGTCCTTCAGTTTTCCTGCTTCCTTTCTGTTGTTGTTTTTTTGTCCTGTTCTATTATTTCACTCTTCAAGCAATTAATACTGCTGAAAAGTGTCTGGTAAAGGCAAGTCGTGCAGGTAGTCATTCAGGGACTAAATAGGAAACTGACACTAATTCTACAATTCTGCAAATCTAAGGAGACTGAGCACAACATTTGCTAACGCTAATTTCACCCCCCACCTACTTCCCCACCTATCAAGACAGCTCACATTTCCCCAAAGTAGCAGAAATACGAAATAAGTAACAGAAGCCTGGATTTTCTCCAAGAGCCTACAAAGGAGAAGCAAGGAGAATTTCAACTGGCCTTAGGCATTGTGCAATGAAGATATAAATTAATGACTACCTATATATTTTATGAGGTAACACATACCTCTTCATTTTCATCCTCAAAGAGAGATATTTGTGCTTTTGTCGTCACTTTGTTAGATGATATAGATTTATTTCCTTTTCTGGACTGATTAGAAAACAATAAATCCTGTTGAATACAAGACAAAGTTGAATTCCAGTATAGTTGGTCTTTGCTTTCAGAAATGCATCCACCTATTTGGAAACTACGGCACACTCATTAAAAACATCAAAACTGACAAATTGGGACTGGGCAAAGCAGGAAACGTCTATTTCCACAGCAAAATATCAGTAGATTGTAGTGGTTTCTATTTCCTTCCAGAACTACAGATGTGGGAACATGAATAATGCATATCCTATTAGATTTTTAACTAATCTGGCACAAACACTGAGGACACTTTGAAAGGGGGAGAAATTATGTTCACTTGTGGCAAAAAGCTTCACAAATCACATCTGTTTTAAAAGCAAACCCTGATATTGACCTCTGGCACACATGGAAAGAATAAAACAGATGAAGTCATATCCCATCTCCTTTTCCCAAGCAAGTCTTCTGTTTCCTTTCCCAGTCCAAGTTAGCGCTCTAATTAACCCACTGAATCAGATCCAGATGTCAAGTGAAGAGAAAAGGGCTTGAAAACATTGTCATGTACACACAATTTCCACAAACACAACTCATTCCCTACCGTATATAGCAGGGGTGGCCAACTTAATTAGACCCAAGATCTACTGTTTACTGAGGAAACCCTGTGCGATCTACTACCACGCCATGGGCGTGGCCAATGTCATGATGTCATGGGCGGAGCCGATGTCATGATGTTGTGGGTGGGGCCAAAAATAAAAATAAATAAATAAAACAAGGGAGGGGGAAGGGGGGATTCGCCCTGCCTGACCCAGAATCAGGAACAATAAAAACCGGAGGGGAGGCTCCTCCGCTGCTCTACCCGGTCTTTCCTCTCTCTCTCTCTCAGCACACAGAGCCAGGCACCTGGTCTCGGCAAAAGCGCCCATTTCACGGCAGCGTCCCGGTGGGCTGAACGGAAGCGCGGCGGGGAGGGAAGGAGGGGAAGGGCTGGCTGTGGGGTAGACGGCCCGCAAACTCACCTCTCCTTCCCGTCTCTCCCCTACTCGGGTAGGGCCGCCGCTAGGAAAATGACTGCTTCCCTCCCTGCTCCTCCCGGTAGCCCCGGAGGGCGGGGACTCTTGGAAAATGGTGGGCAAAAGTGTGGCGGCGTGGCCAGCCTTCTCCTCCACGGAGCTGCTGCTGCCTGCCTGCCTGCTCTGCTTCCTCCACGCCTTGGCTCCTCGGGGTGGCCAATGTCTTGGGCTTCCTCCTTTCCCCTCTCCTGGCGTTCCCGACTCGGCCCGCTGCAGCCCCGGCAAGCGCCAGCCACCTATGCCAGCCGGCCGGGCTCTCCCCGCCCCTGGAGGCTTCAGTCAGCTCCGACCGCGCTGACTTCCGGCGGTGCGCAGGCCTCGCCTGCCTCTGCGGCCCCCTCCTTGTTTTATTCCTCCTCCTCCACTGCCTGTAGCCCTGTGGCAGACAAGCCCCCATGCCCAGGGGACGCTCCGGCAGGGCGCACCGCCGCCTGCAGCCTCCTCCTCCGCCGGGCGCTGCAGCCGGAGCCGGGCCAAAAAGGCACCAGCCCAAGGAGGAGGAGGAGGCCACAGGCGCCCGGCGGAGAAGGCGACGGCAGCGGTGCGCCTCGCCAGGCGTCCCCAGGGCATGGGGGCTTGTCAGCAGCAGACGGCCCAGGCAAGCCTCAACGTGCCCCAGGGGAGGTGCCCTCCTCTGCGGGCTGGTGGTGCCGCTGCCACCCTGAAAGCTCCAAAATAAATTTTTTTTAAAATCGGAACAAAAATGGCTCCAATTGACTGCGCATGCGCAGAAACTCAATCTGATTGAGTTTCTGCGCATGCGTCCGATTGAGTTTCACCGCATGCGCAGTCAATTGGAGCCATTTTTGCTCCGATTAAAAAAAAATTTCTTTAGGTGAGGCGTCCGGACTCGGACGCCTCAAAAGTTGACTCCCGATCGACTGGACTACTAGCCGCGATCGACCGGTCGATCGCGATCGACCGGTTGGCCACCCCTGGTATATAGGAGAGCCTGTAGTTCTTTTCTAACTTGTACTTAGTACAAGGCAAAGAAAAAAAAATCTGATGTGTTTTTCAACCTGTTGTCAGATTCCGATAATTTGCAACAATTTATTAGTAAATAGTGTTATCTCTTGTAGTATCCATAACCCCCACTGATATTTCTCACAAACAGCTTATCCTTCAAGTACCATAGCTACTGAGCCAGTTAAGACACTAAATTGTAGCTGAAGACTTTAGAGACTCACATATAATACCTGATGGAACAACTAGCATTTGGGATACCTAGGCACGCTCACCCAGACATCTATTATGCAGCTCATTTAGTATGAAGATGAACATCTAAGCTTAACAGCTTACCTCAGAATCCTCCTCGTCCGAGAAAAGGCTTATCTGGCCTTTCGAAGATGTCTTCGTTAACGGCTTAGAAATCTCAGTAGAATCTGGTTGACCCTTTAAAACACACAACACATATCATATAATGAGAAAGATGTAGCTTGTTTGTTTGTTGTTCTTGTTTTTGGTAAATTGCTATTAGCCATCTACTTTAAATCAGTTATAAGAGGATCTTTGTGCAAAAATCTTGGAAGGGAAAAATTCAAAAAAAAAAAAAGTGAGTGCTCATTGGTTGTTCATATGAGAGAAGACCATATACCATATGGAAGGTAAAGAGTCTAAGAGAATAGTGGCCATAGCAAAGGGTATTCCCAGTAAACCTCTCTCTGGGAGGTACCATCTGTGAAAGGCAGGTTGTACTCACTAGTAACTGTCGTTCTTCGAATATGTTGTTTGTGAATTCACACTTATGGGGTTCTGTGCTTGTGCGGGAGCCATTTCGGAGCTGTAAAGCTAATTGGATGAAAAGGTTTAAAGTTAAGACCGCCCACCATCTCCACCCGCCCTTGGCGCCATTCCACGCTTCTCTCCTCAGTTCATACTAAAGCTGATTGGATTGTCTTCATGGCTTTCCATATTGCAAGCAGTTCCAGAAAGTTTATGTGGTGCACTCGTTCCATTTGAGTCCACAGTTTGCTCCTCTTGAGAGGGCCGCAGCACACTTCCCATCCAAGTATGCTGGCATCTGTGGTGATTTGGACTGAAGGTGCTGGTGGGTAGAAGAGTTGCTCCATGGCAACATAATGGTCGTAGGTCCACCACTGTAGTTGATCCCTCAATTCGGGAGTCAATGTGAAAGGTTTCCAGGGGTGGTCCAAAAGAGAGTCGAAGTAACGGAGAAACCAAGCTTGCAGAGATCTCATCTTCAGCTTCACGAAAGGGATGACTGCAGTGGTGGAGGCCGTAAGGCCTAATAGTCTTTGAGCCAGTCTGGCCTTAATTCTGTGGTGCAGATGGAAGAGATGAACTATCTGTCTGATGTGCGAAAGCCTTTGTGGTGGAGCATAGGCTCTGGTGATGTGGAGTCCACAATAGCCTCCCATGTAGTCCATTGTTCTTGACGGTTGTGGCCTGGACTTTTTGAAGTTTATTCTGAGGCTGAGATCCTCCATGGCTTGAAGAGTAAAATGTATGTCCTTCAGTGCTTGGTCCTTCGATGGGGAACAGATTAACCAATCATCTATTTATGAGAACACCTGGATGCCTTGCGTGTGGAGATAGGGGGCAACCGGGGCCATACACTTTGTAAAAACCCTCGCCATGGTGGAGAGATCGAACAGAAGGCCAGGTGTATTAGTAGATCTGCTCCCCTATCTTGAATTAAAGGAACCTGTCATGATCCTTTTGGATGGAAACATGAAAGTAGGCATCCTTGAGTTCGATCACTGCAAAACAGTCTCCCTTGTTGATGAGGAGGAGAATGGTTTGCAGCATTACTATGTGGAACTTCCTTGTCTGGATGTGCCTGTTGAGGCGGCGGAGGTCCAGAATGGGTCTGAGGCCACCATCCATCTTGTCTACTATGAAATATCTTAAATAGAAACCGTTGTACGATTCCAAGGATGCAATGGTTTCTATAGCTGCTTTCTGAAGAAGAGATGATAGTTCTTCCTGAAGTTGCGGTGATGGTTTCGTGGGGTGGATGCAACCAACCAGAGTCTAAGATTTGCAGAATCTGCTGCTTGGTGGTGATGGAGTCCCATGTGGCGAGGAAGTTCCAGAGCAGTAGGTAGGGTAAGTGGTGTTGCGGAGAATCTATGGCCTGGACGGAGTCAAATTTGCTGCTTTTGTCTCTGATCCGTGCACTTGTTGGACTGGTTCTCAGTCTGATAGTGTGGCCTGTTGTACTGTTTGCGGGGCTTGTAGTACTGTTGCCTCACCGGTTCTTGAGGCTGGAATTGTTGGCGGCATTGGTAATCTTGATTGCCGAAGGCTGGATTTGTCCTGTGCCCGTAGGAAGAGGTTACAAGACAGAGCTTATTGGAGTTGTGATATCCCTGTGCAAATCATTGAGGGTATTGCCCATTCCGGTGGCAAATAAACCCTGTCCATCGAATGGGAGCTCTTATAAGCTTTTATTGTGTGTGTCTTCCTGGAAGTCGGTGAATCTGAGCCGCTAGTGGCGCCGAAGCTGCATTGCTGCTGCAATGAACTTAGCCTCTGAGTCACAGATGTGACAAGCAGTTCTAATCTGTTGTTGGCCAAGGTGTATGCCTTCTTTAGAGAGAGTCTGGAACTCGGACCGGAGTTCGGGGGGGGGCAGTTTGTCCAGAAAGGATTCTACCTTGCCCCAGAGTTTAACATTGTAACCACCCATGGCTGCTGCATAATTTATGACCCATAGAGACAGGGAAGACGTAGCATAGACCCTCCTACCTAGCACATCCAGTTTCTTTCCCTCCTTTGAAGATGGAATGGGAACACTCTGAACCGCTGTGTGGTGCTGTGATGCCTTCATGACTCTGAAATTCGGCAATCGATACGTGTGGAGGAAGTCACCGTCCTCACCCAGTAATTTGTAAATGCCGTCCAGTCTGGTAGAAATGGAGTGAGATGAGACAGGTTTCTTCCATACCGCTTTTGGAGCATGGGACATGGCAGGCAGGAAAGGAAGATGAACAGGAAGAATCTTCTTTGTAACCACCAGGCTGCAGTCCTCGTCCACGAAAGGTGACAGAGGATCGGCTCTGATATTCAGAGTAGTGCCCATACAGGTTAGAAGAGCTGTGAAGGTCCTCTGGTCTTCATGTTGGGACCTATTCTTGCTGCCGATTTGGTCGTCCAGAGACTTGTCGGCCTCAACCCGCGGCAGTTCTTCCTCCTCAACGAATGAGTCATCCGAGCCTTCCAACCCCTCCAAGACAGAGGGAAGTGGCATGGAGGCCTTGGGGTCCGAGTCAGATCAGTAAGGCCTGTAGGAGCTCGGGTCCTCCCTGGAAATAGGTAATGGTGGTGGTGGAAGGGGCCTTGTCCCTACCAAGTCCAATTGGTGTAGTTTGGATGTTATGGAACGGTCATCTGACCTACATTTTGTGGCACCCCCGGGCGGATCCGATGGTGTCGGGATGATAGCACAGACTTGATTTATTATATCGCCTGAAAAAGCAGGGCCAGCATGTCCATGGGAATGTAAGGCTGAACCGCTGCAGGAGGCGCCACCGTATGCCTCCTACCTGGTTGTAGTGAGGCCACCCTGGGTGGAGCTGTTGGTAGAGTGTCTGATGTGGCGAGATGCTCCTTGACTTTTCTGGAAAGATCAGATTAGGCGATGGCGGAGCCAAGGATTGTGATGAAATCACTGTTAGGAAAATGGCCAAAGCAGGCGAAGCTGGAGGTGAGGGCCTAGCAGCTCTCAGTGTAGGCGGTAGAGGAGTGATGTTCCTTGTGCTTTTCTTAAGAAAAAGTTCAGCTGTGGTTGGTTTCTTCGGCTGGCTGGTGGCTGAAGAAGAAGATGAGGCCACCGGCTGGGATACCGGGGGCGACTGAGGCCGGTTGAAAGCTTGTGGGGCTAAAGCGACCTCCATTAGGTGGGCCTGAAGGCGGTTCTTTCAGTTCTTCAAGGCCGCGCGGGAGACCTTCTTACAGGCCGGACAACTAAGCAGATCAGGCACTTGTCGTGGTTGTCTGTGCTTGGGATTTTGGCATTGCAAGAGGGGCACTTCTTGAAAACCGCTGCTGAGTCTATCCAATGACAGGATGGGCAGAATGAAGAGCCCAAGAGGAGAGAATTTCCCTCGGGTGTGAAGAAAAAACGGCAAAGTCTCACAGAGACAAAAAAAATTGAGTTGGTTGTTTTTTCTCAAGCTGTGAGAGGGGACCCCTCATGGACTGTGGAGGACCAAGAAAGGGGGACTATTCCCTGGTCCAGAAAAATTTGAATGTAAGGCTTTCTGAACAATTTGGCTAGGAAAGAAAAATTAGACGAGCTCTCAATTTAGGCTCCTGCTGCTACAGCGGAAAAAGGAGAACTGAGGAGAGAAGCTTGAAATGGCGCTGAGGGCAGGTGGAGACGGTGGACAGTCCTAACTTGAAACCTTTTCATCAAATTAGCTTTCCAGCTCCAAAATGGTTCCCACACAAGCGCAGAACCCATAAGAGTGCATTCACAAACATGAAGGAGAACTGTAATTCCAAATCATAGCCTGCTTAATTCTGCAGCTCCCCTTGCCTTTAGCAATTAATTTTCTCTAACAAATAGAACTGCTGGTAGGACTGTTTATTGCCTTTGAAAGTAAAAGGCATTGTCCTGTTTCCTGTGGTGTGTGTTTTTCTTCAAAGTGGCAAATTCACTTTTGATTATTATTATTATTATTATTATTATTTTGGGGGGTGTCAGGAAACAGCCCTATTTCCTAATGTCTCCCAAGGCTTGAAATTGCTATTTTTCAGCTAGGCCTCATAGAAATCCATTTTTCTCTCTGTGTGCCTTACAAGACTGCCACAATGATTTGTTGACATTTCAGTGTTCCTGTGTTGTTATCTTTCTAGCCGGCCTAGCCAGCAGAACTTGGCGTGTTGTGTCTTTGCATAGATGTAAACAACTATTGTTTTGAGAAAGTTATTCTCTGTTGCTCTCTGTTACTTGATTGGCTAAAGCTATCCCACCTGATGGCAGATTCTCCATTTTTCAGAGAAGTGAGAGTTAGTACGTGTCTGGATTTCAATGGCTTAAGACCTGTTTTGATTTAGGGTTCGTCTCTGCTTCTCCATGAGTTAAAACCTGTTTTTGATTAGGGAGCTTTTGTTTCTGGTTCTCTATGGGCTAACATTCTTTAGCCAAGGAGCTATGCATTTTTGCTCCTTAAAAATGGTCACCAAGATTTGCCTGTGGACTGTATTGGACTGACTTATGCTACTGACTTTTATTCTTTATGAACCTGATCAATAAATCTTCATCATTTTTCTGAACAACCTGTCTTCATTGGACTAGAAGGGTAAGAGCAGTATTGCATTTCACACACCACTTTGAACACGCTACCCAATTAAAACCTCCTTGTAGCTGATAAGCAACTGAAAAGTTCTTATTGCCGTCCAGCTCACCCTGTGTAGGTTTCATTTGGTTTTAGGAGGTTTTTCCAGAAGTGAGGGGGCCAGCTGGTACGTGACAGGGGGCTTGAAAAATGTTTTGGAGGAACAAGCAAAAACTTGGTCTTGGTCCTACCAAAGCTGCCCAACGCTGGTGCTATTCCTCTCCGAGACAAGAACACAAAACACCTGCTTGCCTCCAACATTATTGAATTCAACCCATCAGAAGCTACTGCCTGCCTCGCCGCCTGAGGAACACCTGTGGTGAGGCAGAGGGGAAGACGCCGAGGGCCAGCACTCTCTCCAGCAGCAGGTACTTTAAAAGCCCCGGGCTGACTGGGCTGCTGGCTCTGCCTGCCTCGCCGCCTGAGGAACACCTGTGGTGAGGCAGAGGGGAAGACACCGAGGGCCAGCACTCTCTCCAGCAGCAGGTACTTCAAAAGCCCCGGGCTGACTGGGCTGCTGGCTCTGCCTGCCTCGCCACCTGAGGAACACCTGTGGCCAGGCTGGGAAGCTGCCGTGGCCGCCATCCCCCGCAGCGCCCGGGCTGCCAGCATCTGGAGGGGAGCCCCGCCCGAGCGGGAAATTTCAAAAACTGGAGGCGGCAGGACCATCTTGCCCTACCGCCGGACAGAACTTTAACGGCGCTCGGACGCTCTCCCCTGCCGGCCAGGCAGGGAGAATGAGGAACACCTGGGGGCTCCAGGCGGGCGGCTTTAAAAAGAACTTTCCTGCTGCCGCCCCCGCAAGACCAACCCCGGATGCTCGGACGCTCGGACACTCTCCCCTGTCGGCCAGGCGGTGAGAATGAGGACTAACTGGATGAGGGCCAGCCAACTAAGGATGCCAGCTCCGCTAGTACCACCACAGCTTTACCACGGTCAGCCACTTCTCCGGATAAATGTATATTGTTACTAATTGAAATATGTAATTGAAATATGTATAAGGGATGAGGATTTTCCCTATTGCTCTGTACTGTATATCCTTGACTGTTCTTGTATTTCTTTGATTGTACCCTATTTATATTTTTATTATTTTTATGAAGGATTTATTGACCACATTGATTGTATTATATGTGTTATATTGTATGTATATTATGTTTTTTGTAACATTGTTAGCCGCTCTGGGTTGCTTCGGCAAGGAGAGCGGCATATAAATTGAATTTAATAATAATAAAATACTGTAACTTCAGCTCATAGAATGTACTTCAGAAAAACACACACAAGGACTTCATTTGGAATAAGCCTTAAACCTAGACTCTGCCAGCATGCTAGACTTATTTCAACTTTCAGTGCAGTACCATTATGATTATTTATTCTGACAGGACAGTTAACTAATACTATGTGTAAATCTTCTCTGCCATTTATTTGACTCAGAGCTGCTAAGAATATTCTATTTGACTAAGGAACAGATTTTGCTCCCATTGCTTCCATCAAGCAAAGCGGGGTGGGGTGGGGTGGGGTCTTTGTTCTACCTGGAAAGAATGGACAGTAAAAATTAAGGCAGATGTTAAAGAGCACCAGGAGAAGAACCTTATGGCACCCTGCTTGTTGAACTCCTCCTGGTTTGAAAAGGAGCCACTCATAAGCACTCTCTGGGGATGGTTCTGTAACCAACACTATCACCTCTGTTTCATTACCTTGCCTCCTAGTATCAGTTCTTTCTTTTCTCTGGCGTCTTTAAGTGCATCATTCATAACACTGGTAACATCAGGCTTTTCCTTGAAAAGATCCCCCTTAGCATCAAAGAGATCAGTTGAAGGTTTAGCTGTTCAAGAGCAAAATTTACATGTTAAGTTCAGAAAGAATTATCCGTTCTGTAAGGAGTCTCCTTTCAATGAAAGAAAGTACAGTCAAACCGCACATAAAGAGCGTTTCACTTAAAGAGTAACTCGCTTAAAAAGCAGAATTTTCTCTGAATGCTCGCTTCGCTCAACAAAATAAAATCAACCAAAAATTTGCTTAACAAATAAATCGGGGTTTGCAATCCCCCCCTCCACCAGAAGTCACAATGGGTCACTTACAATGGTGTTTCACTTAAAGAGCAAATTCGCTTAAAGAGCAATCCTGTGGAATGCATTATGTTCTTTAAGCAAGGTACAACTGTAGTAACATATATACTTGACTATAAGTCGTCCCGAATATAAGTCAAGGTACCTAATTTGGACCTCTAAAACTAGGAAAATAGTATAAGTCGGGGGTGGAAAATGAAGCAGCTGCTAGTGTTTCAACAATTAAAATACATGAAAATATGGTACAATTAATTAATGTAGACATTCATGTGGGTATGTTTTGCAGTTGTGTTAGTGCTTTTTTAAAATGTATGTTTGAATTTGCACCACCTCATTTTGGGACCCTCAGGGTCATTGACCGGAGTATAAGTCAAGTCCCCTTTTTGGTCCTTATTTGGGGGGCTAAAAAGCTAGACTTATACTCAAGTATATACAGTAATATGCAAAGTGTATGTGTACATATACATAATCATAGATGCAGAGTTTATAAGTTTTGGGAATTGAGTCGCCATTGAAAACACTTAGCACAAGTTGTCAACCAATGTTAGAGGCAAATTGTTTTCCATCACTTTATGTTAATCTTCCAAGGAAGATCTGGCAGAAGAGTCTAAGTAGAAGGAAATTGAAATGACCTAATTTAGCAGCTTACCTGAAATGGAATTTTCCTTGTTTGGTTTGAAATCGTCGTCGTCATCAAAGAGGCCAGAATTTTCAAGTAATTTGGGGACTGTATCTGCAATGGGTTCTCTCAATTGTTTATCCCCTTTCTCCGTTATAAATGAGGGGCTAAACACATCATTTCTGCCTATAAATGGGGGAAAAGATATAGTCATCTAATATTTGATCAGACTTCCCACAGCTGTGACAGATGCTATTTCAGCCATTTTTATAACCATCGTGTACAAACATAGAATTAGGTACACACAATTTTTGAACTTCACTTTTTCAATCATAATGGACAATGAATTTTTCAAATTTAAAACCTCAGCATTCCACAAGAACCATTAGAACAGGGATTCTCAACCTGTGGTCCACAGGCCGGATGCGGCCTGCAGCACAATTTCATTTGGCCCCACACCGCCTCAACCACACCAGGAAGTACCATGTGGTGGAGGAAGGGGGAAAGACAGGTTTCACTTACCAGTAACTGTCGTTCTCCGAGTATGTTGTTTGGGGATTCACACTAATGGGTTCTGCGCCTGCGCTGAATCTGAGCGGAGCTAAAAAGCTAATTGGACAAAGTTTTGAATGTAGGACCGTCCACCATCCCCAACCGCCTCTGGCGCCATTTCGCGCTCTTCCCTCAGTTCGATACTAGAGCTGCCTGCGAAGCATAGAGCCATCTCAGGCCGGCAGCCTTGAGGGGAGGTCGGGTTGGGTCGTGTGAATCCCCAAACAACATACTCGGAGAACGACAGTTACTGGTAAGTGAAACCTGTCTTTCTCCTTCGTGTTGTTTGGGGATGCACACTAATGGGTGACTAGCAAGCTCACTTACTTGGATGGTGGGCAGCCGGCGTCCTGAGATGCAGGAGAGCATGTTGACATCAGGGATGGGCGGTAATCAACGAGGAGGATCGGAGACCAGCCGTCAGGATGGATCTGCCCCGTCTGACATCACCGGCAGATCTTGTGTCAACCCGGTAGCGGGTGATGAAAGTGGAGGACATGGACCAGGTAACGGCCTTACAGATGTCCTCTATCGGGATGCCTTCCAGGAAGGCAGTGGATGAGGCCAATGTCCTGGTGGAGTGAGCCCGGACATGAGGCAGAGGTGGCAGAGATGACATCTCATAGGCCAGGTAAATGGTACCTGATATCAATTTAGAGAGTCTCTGGGCAGACAGAGGCTGTCCCTTCGACTTGCCACCATAAGGTACAAACAGTTGCTTGGCTCTCCTGAAGGATGCAGTCCGTTGTGTGTAAAACAGCAAGGCCCTCCTGACATCCAACGAATGCCACTCTTTCTCTTGTGCAGACGAAGGATTCAGGAAGAACGCTGGAAGCGTGATGGACTGGGCCAAGTGAAAGTCAGTCAGGACCTTTGGCAGGAATGCCAGGTCCGGGTGCAACACTACCCTATCAGGGTAGAACTTGAGGAAAGGAGGGTCAGACCTCAGGGCTGCAAGTTCACCTGCCCTCCGGGCAGAGGTGATGGCTACAAGAAAGGCAATCTTGTAAGATACAAACTTAACGTCCACCAGTTAAGGGGCGGTGTGGGGCTCAAAGGGCGCCTTGGTGAGCGCAGTGAGCACAGCAGTGAGGGACCACTGGGGAGGTGGTACCTTAACCGGAGGGTAAGCATTACGCAGTCCCTGGAGGAAGCGTTTAACAGTCTTGTCCCTGAAGGCAGAGGACAGCACAGAGGAAGGTGGGGCATTGGCCACCACCGCAGCCAGATGGACCTTTAAGGATGAGTGCGCGGATCCTGACTCAGCCAATCGCAGAAGGTAGGATATCACATCCTGCAGGGATGCGGAGTCCACGGTATGGTCATTAGATGTTAAAAAGTCAAGAAAACAACGGTACTTGGCATCGTATGACTTCCGCGTGGATGGCTTACGAGAGAGTTCAAGGATCCGCGCTAGGTCGGGTGGATAAGCCAGGCCGTCAGATGGAGGCTCGGCAGGTCTGAATGTAGGATCCGACCGCCCCCCATGTGGAGGAGGTTCGGATCGGTGGGAGGTGAAGGAAGTCGCACGCCAGAAACTGAAGCAGCGGGAACCACGGCTGACGCGGCCAGGATGGGGCGATCAGTATCGTCCATGCACTCTCCGCACGGATCCGTACGAGGACCCGTTGGATGAGAGGGATCGGTGGGAAGTCCTGATGCCATAGAACCATGAAGGCATCGCCTTCCGATCCGTGACCGATCCCCGCTCGGGAGCAGTAACGGTGACACTTGGCATTGGCTTGTGTCGCAAACAAGTCCAGGACCGGTGTGCCCCAGCGGCGGCACAACCGGTCGAACACCGATCCGTCCAGCTCCCACTCATGCATTGTTGTCCCTTTGCGGCTCAGAAAGTCCAGATCCGTGTTCAGGGTGGCCTGGATGTGGACACCTACGGGGAAGACGTGCACCTTCAGGCACCATTCCCAGACCATCACAGCAAGATGAAGGAGGGAGAGAGACTTGGTCCCTCCTTGCTTGTTGAGATAGGCCAGGATCGTGGTGTTGTCCGAGGCGACCTGCACCACTCGGCCCACTATCGAAAGTCTGAAGGACCGCATTGCCTTCCACACTGCCAAGAGTTCGAGGAAGTTGATGTGGTGCCTGGCTTCCGCGGGCGTCCAGACCCCGTGGATCCGTAGACCGCCACAGCACGCTCCCCATCCATGCGTGCTCGCATCGGTAGTGATCTGCACGGTCGGCGCGGGAAGAGTGAAGAGCTTCCCCACAGCCACATTGCGGTCCATCACCCACCAGTTCAGCTGGTCCTGCAGTTCGGGAGTTGGTGTGAGCCACTTCCCGAGGTCGCCATGGACGATGTTGAAGGAGGCAAGGAACCATGACTGGAGGGACCGCATCTTGAGCTTGGCGTGCGAGATCACCGCCATGGTCGACGCCATGAGACCCAACAGGCGGAGGGCGTCCTTCGCACGGATGCAATGGCTGCCCTGGATCTGTGCCACCACCGTACGGATGTCGAGCAGACGTTTGGGCGGAGCGTAGGCTCTCAGAGCCAGAGAGTCCAGTACGGCTCCGATGTAGTCTATTCTTTGAGTGGGGGTCAACTGGGACTTCTTGTAGTTGACCCTCAGACCGAGACTCTGCATGAGTGCCAGGCAATGAGCAACATCGTCCTTGGCCCTCTGGTTGGTCGGAGAGCAGACCAACCAGTTGTCGATGTATGGGAACACCTGGATCCCCTGCAGCCGAAGATGGGCGGCCACTAGCGCCATGCACTTCGTGAATACCCTCGGAGCGGTGGAGAGGCCGAAGGGTAGACACGTGTACTGGTAGACGTCACTGCCCACCTGGAAGCGGAGGAAGCGGCGATGTTCCCTCCTGATGGATACGTGGAAGTACGCATCCTTCAGGTCAATGACTGCGAACCAGTCCCCGTGGTTGATCAGTGGGAGGATGGACTGAAGGGTTACCATCCGGAACTTCCTTGCGGCGATGTGTTTGTTGAGAAGACGGAGGTCCAAGATGGAGCGGGAACCTCCGTCCTTCTTGTCCACGAGGAATTAGCGGGAGAAGAACCCTTTGTGAGACTCCGACGCTGCGACTGGCTCTATGATGCCCTTCTCCAAGAGAGCTGACAGTTCCTCCAGGAGCGGTGGAGACGGATCGGTGACACGGACCCGTCTGACAGTAGGGCATCTTTTGAACTCGATTGCGTAGGCAGAGTCTAAGATGGTTAAAACCCACTTGTCCGTGGTGATGGTGGACCACACCGACAGGTAGTCCACCAGGGGACGGTACGGTAGAGTCTCGGTCACGGAAGAGTCAAACCCGTTGTTTGCTCCTCAGATCCGTCCGCTTACCAGTCTGTTGGCGTTGCTGGTAACGCGGACGGGTGGCTTGCTGTCTCGGTTGGTAGAACTGGTGCCGAGGGTAGTCCTCCTGCCTCTGTTGTTGGCGAGGCTGGTACAACATACCTTGAGACGAAGTCGTGGGTTAGTCCTGATGGAACCGACCAGACCCTCGGCGTGCAGCACGGAGCTGTTTTATAATTGCATAGTCTCCTTTCAGCTCCCCCAAAGATACATCCGTCTCCTTAGCGAACAGTCCCTCGCTGTTGAAGGGCAGTTCCTCCACCAGTTTCTTGACCTCATCCTGGAGGTCGGCCGAGCGAAGCCAGGAGTGCCGGCGTATCTGGACGGCGGAGGCCAAGTTCTTAGCCTCTGACTCCGTGATATGCCTCCCAGTTCGGATCTGTTGGAGGGCTAGCTGGTTGCCCTCCTGGCAGATGGACCCGAACTCACCCTGACGGTCTGGCGGCAGTAGCGACTTGAAGGCCTCGATCTTCTCCCACAGGCGGCAGTTGTAACTGCCCATGGCCGTCGCGTAGTTGGCTGCACGGAAGGACAGGGAGGCGTTGGCGT
The DNA here is from genome assembly GCA_030440675.1 of Furcifer pardalis. Taxonomy (NCBI): domain Eukaryota; kingdom Metazoa; phylum Chordata; class Lepidosauria; order Squamata; family Chamaeleonidae; genus Furcifer; species Furcifer pardalis. The sequence continues at coordinate 170,981,155 of CP126890.1, read as the reverse complement.
AGACCTTCCTGCCCAATGCATCCAACTTCTTCCCCTCCTGCGTGGATGGGAGGGGAGTGCTGCTCGCCGGAGTCCTGTACTGGGCGCCCTTCACCACGCGTGAGCTGGGCGCCGGGTGGACGTGCAGGAAGGTGGCGTCATCTCCCAAAAGTCTGTACATCCCGTCCACTCGAGTCAAAACCGAGTGGGACGAGACGGGCTTCTTCCACACTTCTTTGGCTGCCTTGGCGATCTTGGGGAGAAGGCCCAGGTGGACGGGGACCAACTCCCTCCGATCGGCCATGGCACACACCACGTCCTCGCACTCCTCCAGAGGGGCCTCCACCTTGATCCCGAGCGTGGATCCGAGGCGGGTGATCAGCGCCGTGAATGTCCGTTGGTCCTCCAGCTGGGAGCCGTGGACGGAGCCGATGTTGTCGTCGGGGGACTTTTCGGCGGCAACCGGAGGCGGCTGATCCTCCTTCTGATCCGACGAATCGTCAGAGCCTTCTGACCGCTCCGAGATGCTGGGTGGTGGGAAGAAGCCCTTGGGGTCCGAGTCCGACCAGTACGGCCTGGCGGTCCTCGGATCGCTCCCTGGCAAAGGCGACTGGTGCGGAGGGAGAGAGACCTCGGACCGTGCCTGCTCTTCGGAGCCGGGCCCTCCTCACAGAGTGGTGGTGCCTCCAGAGCTAGTTCACAGAGCTGAGGAGCCTCCGGAACAGCCGACGGTGGTGGCTGAGGGACCCAGAACTGCTCGGCCATCTTCTGCACCATCGCCTTGAGGAACGGGGCGATGAGGCTCAACTGGATCGATGGCTCGGGAGCTGGAGCCACAGAAGAGGCCGACAGAGATGCAGTCCTCCACGGTGGCGGCGGCAGAGGAGTCTCCGGCAGAGGCGGTAGGCTGGTGACCTTCTCCTGGGAGATGATGACCGGAGAGGTCGACGACAAGCTGCCCGGCAAGATCGCGGCCGTGACGGCAACGGAGGCCAGCGATCGAGTCGCCGACGGGAGCGTCGCACACAGAGTTGGTGGGAGATAAGTTGAAGAAGTCCGATGATGGTGCTTCTTCTCCTTCTTCTTCTTCTCCTGCTCCTTCTTCCGTTTAAACAGTTTTGCGGTGGACGACCGCAAAGAAGGAGCGGAGGTAGATGCAGCCACAGCCTCCTGAGGGCGGGAAGCCTGAGGTGCAAGTGCCGCCTCCATTAGATAGACCTGGAGACGGTTCTGTCAATTTTTGAGTGCGGCCTTAGAAAAACCTTTGCAGACCGCACTCGTCTGGACAGGGTATTGTTCTCCTAAACACCGCAAGCACCTCACGTGTCCGTCCGAACTGGGGAACTTGGCGTTGCAGGACGGACACTGCTTAAAGGCTGCTGAGGCCATCCACCGATGTAGATGGCCCGGTTGAAAAATTGTCCTGGCCGGGAGGCCCCGACATGAGAGCTCGTGAGGTAAATTTTACCTCAGGAATTTTTATTTATTTTATTTTTTTGCGGCGGCTGAGGGAAAAGCCCCAGCCGCGCTAGGACCAAGAGGTGATTAGCCCCCTGGTCCGGAAAAAAATATTTAGAAGAAAAATTGTTTTTCTGAGGCAAACTCAGCTACACACACACACAGCTTTTTTTTTCCAGGCTCCTGCTCGCGCAGCGGAAAAAAGCGAACTGAGGGAAGAGCGCGAAATGGCACCAGAGGCGGTTGGGGATGGTGGGCAGTCCTACATTCAAAACTTTGTCCAATTAGCTTTTCAGCTCCGCTCGGATTCAGCGCAGGCGCAGAACCCATTAGTGTGCATCCCCAAACAACACGAAGGAGAAATGGCTGTCCAGCCCTCAAAGCTGTCTGAGGGAGCCTGACCCTGGCTTAAAAAGGTTGAGAAAGATTAGAAAGATAAGGCAGACTTCCAAGATAATTACAGGAACTTAGAAACAGATCTGGCCACCTAGGATACTGAGTCCTTGCCAGTCTGTTTTTGGGTTATCTGTGATCTGCAAACCTTAGTATTCCTAAACCTGCAATACTCTTGTGCACAGGTGGTGCCACTTGGACTGCATAAGCCAACATCATTCCAGTCTCAACATTATAAAAAGAGGAATGACTGATTTCTCAATTCCTTAATCACTATGAAGCAACATTTTATGAAGAAAAGGGAATATGTAGAGTCTAGATCCCAAATCAGAGGTGTTTAAAAAGCAAAAGAGAAACAAAACTCAAAAAGGTTTCTGCAACTCAAGATGAAAGTTTTTACTTCTCTGCTGGTCACACATTTCATAACACATGAACCTAAAAAACCATACAGGTAGGGTAGAAAACTAGTTACAAGACAGAGGTGGCATTTCAGTCCCCAACTCTCACAGAATCTAACTACACCAGGGGTTCCCAAGTCCTGTGGGCCAGATCCAGCCCGTGGCACCATTTCATGTGCCCCCAACCCTCCAAGAGCATTCAAGAAACAAAATGGCCACCCACTTTGAAGCTGTTGGGGCAAAATGGCCACCCCATCGTGCAGGCAGGGGGAAGTGGCCTTCTGGCCCTCTAAGCTGATTGAGAGATCATGACCCGACCTCCAACTTGAAAAGGCTGAGAACCCCTAAGCTACGCCAAAGCTCACGTCTAACACCAAAAACTGCAGAGAATATTAGAAATAGATGTTTATATCAGCTACTTTCAAGCATACTTGTTCTAAGTTCATAATGTGCTCCATGTGAATTTACTGTGCGCCCCAGAAGATCCTCATAAATGTTCTACAGTGCATAGAAACTATGCAGCAGACATGCAGCCATTCACAAGAGACATCCACAGCTGAACGCCACTGGTTTAGACAAGGTATGAACGAGTTTCCTTCCTTAAAGTTACCGACTGAACTACATTACCTACTTACATGCCCAGCCCATAGCCCAACCCTGGGATTGTCTGGAATGCAAACCAGAGTTTTGTGGGCAACATGCTCACTTAAATATTTCAAATTATAAAAGTATGTTTGGTAATTTCTAAATTATTCATACCTGGAAAGAGAGAAACTGCTCCAGCAGGAACCTTTCTTTTAGCTTTCGATGACGGTTCTAAAGAATTGAAAATGGAAACATTTTTCTCACAAAAAATTAATTTTGACCAAATATAAACTGGTATATTAGAAGTACAGTAAAACACCAGATAACGATTGGATCGGATAACGCTAAAATCGCATAACGTTAAGTAATCTGGGGAGGAGAATTGGATTGAATAACGTTAAGGTCCTACAGGATGGATCGGACAACAACCGCTGAAGCCTGTGCGGTTACAATGTATCTCTATGGAGCTTTAACATTATCCGATCCATCCCATAGGATTTTAACATGCATCGGATAACACTAAAAATCGGAAAACACCAAGACTTGTGGAACCAAGTCTTAGCGTTATCCAAGGTATTACTGTAGTACACTATTGTTAAGAATCTAAGGACATATAAGTGAAGTTTCACACGTACTGATCCTCTTGTTTTCACACCAGCCTTCCTGACTGATGCCACAACTCCTTGTTTTCCATTTGTAAAGGCTTTCTAATGTGAAGAGGCTAAACACCTATAGATCACTATTAAATCTGATCTACATCCTGGATTGCTTTACATACAGCACTAATTTCAATTGTCATCATCTACAAGAACGACTAAAGACATTATTGCCTAAATTCTGACTTTAGCATCTAGAAAAACACTTCAATTTGAGTATCAACAATATTGGGCTTGTTGCTGTTGTTCTGTCACACAGTTGAGTCCGACCCTTTGCAACCAGAGAGAAAGAAGCAATTGGTCAAGAATACTGAGCCACGTGTTAAGCTCAGTGTTGTTGAAAAAAATTGATTTTTCAGATTCAACATCAGACAAATTACTTCTACAAGGCTGCACTTTAACAAGGTTTCCATCTCCTCTACTCACTAGGTATTACCACCTATTCAGTTTTACAGTGGAACCTTGGTTAACATAATTAATGCATTCTCCAGGACGTTTCTTACAGCAAAATTTTGTTGTTGTTCAGTCGCACAGTCAATTCTGACCCTCTGTGACCCCATAGATCACTGCCTGCCACTTTAACTGAATTTCCCATAGGAATGCATTGAAAACCAAAATACTTTAACAGAAATGCAATTTCTCATAGGAATGCACTGAAAACCAATTAATCCATTCTGGGGGGAAATCCATAAACTGAGCTACTGTTTTGCTATGGATTTCCTTTTGTTATGCAATTTTTATGTTAACCAAACTGTTTGTAAACCGAGGTTCCACTGTAATTGATTTTTAACTTAGTGTGACATTCTAATTGTGACTGCTGACAAAATGCTGGATACCTAGCTCCATGCATGTCTGCTCCAAGCAAATAAATAGCCCTGTGTTTGCCAAAGGAATCCAGCTAGGGGTTTTGTCTATCGAAAGAAAAGAAGTTATAAACTAATAAACTGTCTTTGTCTCTGGAGTTTCTCTCCTTCCCTCCCATCAAAATTTCACACTGTCTTTGCCTGATGAAGAGTTCTGCTTACCTTATTAAGTAACTTAGTAAGCAATTCAGCAAAGGTTTGTTCAACAAAACAATATTTCTATGAATGGATCGTGTGACTACTTTATCCTACGTAACAAATTTTCTGAAAGAATAAGGGAACACTCCTAGGACAAAAGGCTGAGCCCACTGTACTAAGGGAGGCAGTGAGGAACTCTGCAGTTGCTTCATGCTACTCATATCACATAAACTGGCGTAATCAGGTCACAGACAAAACTCTCAGGAAATTGATACGTGGGTTACGGAGGGCTAGAAAGTGAATTTTCTACCAACATTGCCCTGCATCGCTTCATGAAGTCCCGCCCTGATCACTGTCACATTTTAGATCAGGGGTGCCCAAACTACGGCCCGGGGGCCAAATATGGCTCCCGATGCCAATTCATCCGGCCCGCAAAGCCCTCGTTACTCCTGGAAGCAGAAGTAAAATGCTACCCATACAGCCACATTTTACTTCCACTTCCAGAAGTGACAAGGGCTTCTTGGGCTGGATGAATTGGTGTCGGGGCCCAGACCTAGCCCCCGGGCCGTAGTGACTGGCTCCCTGAACCACGTGACCGGCCCGTGGCCTGAAAAGTTTGGGTGCCCCTGTTTTAGATTTTGTTAGTAAATCGAACAGATAATGTGCCATCAACTTCAAAGTCAGCTGTCACCGTTTGTTAATAATCCTGATATGTGTTAATATGCAGTTAGACCAAAACATAGGATACAAAGGAAAGAAGCACAACTCAGTGGTAGAATACATGCTTTACGTGCAAAAAGACACAATTTGTTTCGACTTTCACTCCATAGCCTGGAAAGCAGTTCTGAGTCAGAGTGGATAATTCCGAACTAGTCAGTCCCCCTATATTTTCAGAATATAGGCTCTTATCTATACCCTGGACATCCTCACAACTCCTACTGATTACTAAAACATGATGTCGGCTAACTAATTAAGTGGTTGTGCAATCCTGTTATACTTGTAACATCTATTTTAATTACTGAATTAGTCTTTAATTGAAAAGAATTATGTCTACTGGGATGATTTGTAACACACACTGCCATGTTTGTAACTTGTTTTTGGGGATTATCAATTAATCCCCCCACCCTTAGAATGTACTGCTTCAGTTGTGAGACAGACAATACAAGCCCCAATTAATTCCTGACAACGAAAAGGATTACACAAGATTTGAGAGAGGAAGGGAAGATCAGAAATGTTTTATCTTTGAACAGTTGTTATGGCTGATAATATCATCAGCCTGACCTCATACAGTTTACAGATGAGATTTCAGCAAGGTAATTTATATGCAAAAGACTAGGAGCAACATTCTCTAGATTCTCACGTGCACTACATGTTATGTACAGTATGTACACACAGAGCATTTCTAGCTAATATTTAGCCATTGCATTTAGCAATACAGTAATACCTCGGATAACATTTACCTCGGATAACGCTAAAATTGCATAACGTTAAGTAATCTGGGGAGGAGAATTGGATCGAATAACGTTAAGGTCCTATGGGATGGATCGGATAACAACCGCTAAAGCCTGTGCGGTGACAATGTATCTCTATGGAGCTTTAACGTTATCCGATCCATCCCATAGGATTATAACATGGATCGGAGAACACTAAAAATCGGATAGCACCAAGACTTGTGGAACCAAGTCTTAGCATTATCCGAGGTATTGCTGTACTTCTAAATTCAGTGTGTTCCAACTTGCAAAAATCCTTACCATCATTTATAGGGATTCTTGTTTCTTTTCCTATCACATCTTCCTCTTTTGGCACTTCAGTAAAAAGGTCACTCTGGTTGAAAACAAAGATTAAATGTACTATTTGTGAATAGTTATTAATGAAATAAAGATGGAATACAGAGTCTACATGCAAAAAGACTAAAAACAGCACAAGATCCAATAAAATCAAAAGTTCACAACTATATTTCATGACACCAGACACCATCATACTGCCATCTTTCTCTCTGGCAACTGATTAGTTTTCCAAGAATAAAAAGTATTAGGATTTCACTATCCTTAGACTATCCTAGAAGTCCGTCTGGCTACTTGTGATGGCCTAAGTACAGAGGCTGGAATTGCTGTTAGTTAATAAGTTGCTACTGGGACGACTACGGTGGCTTGGTGGTAAAGCTACTGAGCTTAAAGACTAGAAGGTCAGCAATTCAATTCCTGAGTACTGCAGGATGGAGTGAGCTCCCGTCTCGGTCCCAGCTCCTGTGAACCTAGCAGTTCGAAAGCAAGAAATTGCAAGTAGATAAATAGGTACCACTTTGCTGGGAAAGTAAACAGCGTTCTGTGCGCCCAGGTGTCTAAAGCATGCCTGCCACATGTCACGGAAATGTCTGCAGATACAGATAGCACTGGCTCTTTGGCTATAAACAGAGATGAGCACTGAACCCTAGAGCCTGATACGATTGGCTTTCAAGAAAGGGCGATCTTTACCTTTACCTGCCTGTATCCCCTATAGCAGACCATTTGCATGTTGCGTGCAAAGAGAGATAAAACAGGTCACTCATCTATCAGTGGTGATTTCCTGCTGCAATTCACTCCCATTGCATTTATAAATGCACATAATCAACCTGTAGGCCTATTTATTTTAATAGTTTGTCACCTGTGGTTACATATCGCAACTCAAAATAGCTCAGCCACGCATATCTCAGGAGGGCATAATGTTCATTTACTAGTTTATATTAGATAACTGTTTATACATGGCTGTAGAAGATGATCTTCCGGTGGCCATAGTAGTGCTACCCCCTAAGGGGATAAGGTTCAGTTCTCCAGTGATGTCAAGACAATGCTTGGACTCTAAGAGTGATCTGTTTGCTGCTGGGAGACAAACAACTGTTAGGAACTGACCACTTTTACTATTTATCTCCCCCCTCCCCCAGCTACATCCCAAATAGGAACTCTGTGTCAGCGGGACAGAGAACGTGTCCAACACCTGCGTTTGAGAATATTTTAAAAGCAGATCTGTGCAATCAGGTCCTCAGATCTTCTGGACTACAGCATCTGTATCCCATAACAATTATCCATGATGATAATTGCTCTGTGAGTGTTATAATCTGAAATATCTGGACATCACCACGTTGTCTACACTTGATCTAAGGCAGCTAAGCGTGCTCTGTTATCTAATTCTTGCCCTCCCCCACCCACGGAAGAACTATGAAAATGAGGCCTACATCGGTAAAGCATCCCGTCAAAACCTAAAAACAAGATTCTAGCTCCTGGATCAAATGGAATTAGCTAACTTTTGGATAATGTCCTCCCAGGTCGGACACTGAAGACATATTGGCAACCATTTAAATCAGGGGTGCCCAAGCTTTTTGGGCCGTGGGCCAATCATGTGGTTCAGGGAGCCAGTCACTAAGGCCTGAGGGCCGGGTGCGGCCCCCGATGCCAAGTCATCCGGCGCGCGAAGCCCTCGTCGCTCCTGGAAGCGGAAGTAAAACGCGCCCATTATTTCTGCTTCCAGGAGCGACGAGGGCTTCGTGAGCCGGACGAATTGGCGTCGGGGGCTGCACCCAGTCCCCGGGCCTTAATTTGGGCACCACTGATTTAAATCATCCAGAAAACAAAATAACTGTCTTAGAATTCTTCTCTTGTCCTTCCATATAATGTTCTTAACCACATGCCAACCTCTTCATCATCAAAGAGTCCTTTTCCACCACTGAAGAGTCCCTCTTTTGACGCAAATGGTAAGAAGTCTTCATCAGTCAACTTGGGCGGTTTAAAGATGTCATCATCTACAAAGACAATGCATATACACATCAGTGTACTTTTTATAGCAATGAGGAAGTTAACTGTGAGGTGGCTGGTTACCTGTCTTAGACAAAAATATGCTGTGTATTTTTTTAATACTACAGTATTTCTGTTTCTTTCCTGGAAAATGAGAGCAATTTTTTTGTTCCTACAGCTTTCACTTTTCTGGCAATTCCAAAGCTCTTTTTTGATATTCTACATTAAAACAAAATAATGGAATCATAACCAATACTGGATGGTTAGTCTAGTGGATAGTCTAATACAATAATACCCCGGATAACGTTATGACTTGGTTCCACAAGTCATGACGTTATCCGATTTTTAGCGTTGTGCGATGCATGCATCGAACAACACTAAAAAAAAAGCCCTGACTTCAGTTGCAGAGACTCCTTTCTTTCCCTCCCTGTATTTAAACTACAGGGAGGGGGAAAGAGAGAGATGTGATTGGTTCTCTAGAGTCACCCCACACCCGCAGACCATTGCATCGGATAACGCTAAGAATCATGATCCAGAATCGTTATCCGATGCAAGTTTTTTCCAAAAAACTTGCATCGTTACCCAATTCTAGCGTTATCCAATGCAATCGTTATCTGGGGTATTACTGTATCAGTATTTCCCAACCTTTGGTTTTTGGACTTCAATTCCCAGAAGAAGCCTAAGCCAATTCCCCAAAGCACCGATCAGCCAATATGCCGACTTAGGCTTCTGGGAATTGAGGTTCCCCCTGTGTGGGGTATTTGCCCCCTTGTTGGGAAAGAGTGATCTAATAGATGGCGATTCAAGTTTCAAAGCCCATTTCATCCTAGTCATAAAACCCGGATGTCAAGCTCTTTTGTAGCTTATAAATTCCTCATGTGTGCAACAGAACAATGCAGAAAGGATTGACTTAATGATGACAATATCTTTCCGTTCTCTACACTTTCAAAGCTTACCAAATAACGTACAATACATACCATCTGATGGAACACTGACTTCTTCCTTCTCAGTCACTATCGTCTTACTTTTGCTTTCTGAAAACAGTTCAAGTAGATAAGTGATAAACCTTTTTTTTAAATACTGAATTATTTCAGAAACCATTCAATATGGAAAAAGAGATTTAAAGTCAAATTTGATCATCTTTCTTTCTTCAGTCTAAATAATCCTCATCACTTTAGGATTGTTGTTGTTCGTTTTTTGTTTTTGTTTTTTGGCTAGCACTCCATGAATAGTATCCTCCTTGTAGCAGAAGCATCCAATCTGGCGGACCAGTCTGTAATAACTCAACTGAGTCTTTTAAAGAGATTGCCTCCACAGTTTCAGGTTTAAAGATGAAGGCCTAATCCAACTGCTAGTCCCTACTTTTTACTATACAGGAAGTTAGAAAAACAGATGTTCAAGATGGCTTTAAAGAAGGAAGAAGCATTAAAAAAATGTAAATATGCTATGGCTTCTGGAACATAATAGATAATTCCAAAAGAAAATCAGTTTGATCTTTATTTTGTCATTCTTATGTGCCTTCCAACCTATGGGAACTGTATGAGTGAATGAAATCTAAATGTCCTGTTGTTAATAGCCATGACCAGCGTTGCCAAACTCAAGCCAATGGCTTCCTTTATGAAATGGATCTATTTTACATTTGGGCATCTTCTTTTTCTGCCACCTTCAAATTTTTCTAGCATTATTTTCTTTTCTATCAAGTCCTGTCTTCTCAAGATATGCAGAAAGATTGACAGTCTCAGTTTTATAATTGTTTTCCTCTACAACAGAGGTTCCAAACCGATGGCCGTTTCCCCCCACGCCTTCCCATCCAGTCTGTCGCTGCCTCCACCACATCCGAAAGTGGCAGATGTGTTTATGTCATCGGTAAAAAGTGACCGCGCATGCGCAAACACGTCTGTGGATGGCATAAACGCAGAAGTGGATGCATTTACGTCAGCTGTAAATGTGTCCACTTCCACGGGCGTGGTCTGGCCCACAATGCTGTCAGGGGGCATGGTCAGGCCTGTGACATAAAAAGGTTGGCCACCCTTACTCTACAAAGACGTTAGGCTTGATTTGATGTAAGGTCCACTTATTTGTCTTTATGGTAGTCAATAATATACATAAAACTCCCTTTCAGTACCATATTTCTAATGCAGTTATCTTCTTCTTCTTGACAGCTTCCTTCAACTTCTGGGAATTAAAGTCCCCCTGTGGGGCATGTGCTCCACGCTGGGAACCATTGGTCTAGAGAATGCCCAGGTTAGTGCAGGGCAAGCTGCCACCTTCACCATTGAAGCAAAAGAACAACATTTTTGTCTTCCTTATTTTTTTTGTTGTATTGTTTCTTGTCTGAAATGCCTGCATAGATTAAATGGCTTTGAAAAACTATACATATGCTAGTGTAAAACCTTTGAATAATTGCTGCATGATGCATCAAGACTCCTGCAAATTGCATTCATTCACCTTCTTCTTCTGCCGTATGCGAATCTGAATATTGGTGATCCTCATGGCGATCAGCCATGAAGACTGTCCTACGACTATAATGCAGTGGCCTTTCATCTGCCTTCCGCATCGCAGCATGTGACACTCGTTACCACCGATCCAGTTCTGGGAGTCACTTTCTGGTCCTGAGCCCTTTTGGCACACAAAGTCCCCTTGAGCCCCAGGCCAGGATGGATGAAGCTGCTGCCCTCCATCCAGAGGGATCCAAGTGGGGGATTTAATCCATTTGGGGACCATCACCCTTCCATGTGGACTTTGCCACCCAAGCTGTTAGTCCTCAGGCTTGTCCGGTTAGTTATCCACCACCTGACACTCAGCATTGAAGCGCTGGCAGTATGGTCTACTCTGTTACCATAGCAGGATAATCTGGCCAGACTTGCATTCATTCACCTGGTCTACTTTAATCTGGAGATCTTAAATTACATAAATTAAGGTGAGACTTAAAATTGGATTTCAGTCAGCATAACCTCCAAACACTTTCACAATGGTTTCTTACTTTGAGGTGTCACACTCAGGGTACACTTACAAACATTTTCCCATTAGATAACAGGAATACCTTTCCTTATACCAATAGGAAATGTTTTTCTCTCATACATACAGGTTTCAAAACTGCTACAGAAAGAAAAAAAATGTCTGAGAAGTAGCTTACACATCTGCTCATCCTCCTGCTTACCTGGCACATCCCTGGTGATACGGGCTGCAAGTTCATCTGTAAATGATGTGGGCCTTTTCTTTTTCTGAAATAGCCACAAAAGGAGGAATTGGAGAGAAGAAAATACATGCTCAAATTGGTTTAAAACACTGTTAGAAAAATAATTTTAAAATCAGACATTTCATACTGAAAACATAAGATGACAATCAAAGTCTTATACGAAATAACAAGGTCCTAAGTATTTCTATATGTAATTCAATCTTATGGGTTTTTTTAAATACACGGGAGCAAAATGGGACTCTCAATCTAACGTTAAAAACTGAATAACAACGAGACTTGTGGAATCAAGTCTCATCGTTATCCGAGGTATTACTGTATGTTTGAATTTGCACCACCGCAGTTTTGGGACCCTCGGGGTCGTTGACTCAAGTATAAATCAAGTCCCTTTTTTTGATCTCATTTTGGAGGCTAAAAAAACTAGACTTGTACTCGAGTATATACAGTCCCAGCCAGGAACCAACCCTATTTGCCTGTTTAAAATGTCACAATCAGTCATAGGTTGGCCACAGGTTTACTCAACATGGGGCTGCTGAGGGCCAAATGAAAAACAATTAAGTATTCTTATGGTTTCATTGCCACTCCCCAGACTTTCATTCAAGATAGCCAGGACCAAAAGCTTGGAGACTGTTTCCATGGGTGAAGGTACCAATCTTTCCTTACCAGCTTTGGATTTACTTCTAAGTCACCTTCCTCCTCCTCCTCCTCCTCCTCTCCCTTTTCAGAGTCACCAAACAGATAATCTTCTTCATCACTTATCAGTACTGGTCGCTAAAAGAAAATGTAAGTACTACAATTCATATTGCAGCATAACCTGAGACAGAAATATGCACTGCCTTGTAGTATCTATTCATCCAGCATTAAACACACCACACAGTTGCTTGACTACAGGATAGTCATGGTTGAGATGAGGCTCCCACGTTACCTCCATCACACAAACTATTGGTGGCGACTGCATTTTCTTTTCTTTTTGACTTTGGTCATATTTTTATTATAGCTACTATTGACTGAAACACCAACTCGACCTCTGAACCCCCCTAACTTCTGAAAGTATAAGGTCTTTATTTGCACATTTGATTCAAGGTGACAATGTACAGTTGTAAGTATGGATAAGACCAGTTTTTGGTGAGACATGTCTAATCCTGAAATGTGTTTCCTGAGGGGAATTCTGCACAGCAAATCAACTCCTCATGAGGGGGGAAATTTCTGCATTAATTCCTTGCAGAATGCAGGACTTGTCTCTTTAACACAGTTCTCAACTATTTTAATCCGGGGACTGAGTCACGCTCCCTCAGACAGCTTCGGGGGCTGGACAGCCATTTTGCCCTTCCTCCATCTCATGGCACTTCTTGGTATGGTGGAGGAGGTGGGGTCCCTCATGAAATGGTGCCATCGACCACATCCGGCCCACAGGTTGAGAATCCCTGCTTTAACGGAAAGGCTTTTATGACAATTCCCTTTGCTTTATGAATGAGCACAGTTTACTTTGAGACAATTGCCTCGGGGAAGCTGGCAAGTCCAAGGTCCCTTATTGATGTGTCGAGTATTTGTTCTTTCTGTTCAAATAGTGGGTGTTAAAGAACAAATCTTACTCTTAAGTCATTCTGCAAAGATTGACTATCTTTCCCCAACAATGATGGATGCTACTACATTCTAAACAGCAGGGAAATTTCCAAGGGTAAACCCCCTACAGTTTAAAATTATGGTTGAAAAAGAGAAATCTAGATTACCAAGCGACATTTAAATTGGAGGAGTTTTTTGTCTAATTGACTGGGATTTCAAGAACTGTTTGCCAAGGATGTTTTTATATATACAGTAATACCCCGGATAACGCGAGTACCGAATAGCATGAAAACCGCATAACGTGACAAGATTTTCGGGAAAATCTTTTATCGAATAACGAGATTTTCACGTTATTCGGAACAAGCGAATGCGTGGGGGTGGGAGTTGGATTAGGTAGAACATCTACCCAATCCAACCCCCCCCCCAGCGCCCGCCCCCACGATGTTTGGAAAGGGTACGGGGATCCTTACCCTTTCAAAACTTCGAGTTGCTAAAGGGTAAAGATCCTTACACTTTCGCAACTTCGAGCGAGCGAGCGCGCCTGGGCTGGGGTTAGGCGAGGATACGGGAAAGACCCCCGTATCCTCGCCTAACCCCGCAGGCGCACGCAAGCCTACAAGCCGCGCGAAATTGTGAAAGGGTAAAGATCCTTACACTTTCGCAACTTTGAGCATGCGCGCGCCTGCGGGGCTTAGCCAGGGATCTGGGGGAAACCCTCGGATCCCCGGCTAAGCCCCGCAGAGGCGCGCAAGCCTACAAGCCGCCCGAGGTCCCGAGAGGGTAAGGATCTGATCCTTACCCCTTCAGAACCACAGGCGGCGGGCTGGCACTGGTGGGGGGTTCCGTGGCGGGGGGGCGAAATGCTCTGCCCAGCTCCTTCGCCTCCTCCGCTCTTCGTGGATGTTTGGGGGGGGGGTTGGATTGGGTACCCAATCCAATCCCCCACCCCAAACATCCACGAAGAGCGGAGGAGGCGGAGGAGCTGGGCTGAGCATTTCGCCGCCGCCCCCCCGCCGCCGCCACGGAACACACCTGTGGCAGAGGGAAGGGGCTACCGCCGCGCCCAGCCGGGACTCCCTCCACCTGTGCTGGAGGGTTAAAAGTCCAGCCGCCGCCGCAGCTTTTAACCCTCCGGAACAGGTGGAGGGTGTCCCGGCTGGGCGCGGCAGTAGCCCCTTCCCCCTGCCGCAGGTGTGCTCCGTGGCAGTGGGGGTGGCCGAAATGCCTCCTCCACTGCCTGCAGCCCTGTGGCAGACAAGCCCCCATGCCCAGGGGACGCCCGGTGGGGCGCATCACCGCCTGCAGCTTCCTCCTCCGCCGGACGCCGCAGACGGAGCCGGGCCAAAAAGGCACCGGCCCAAGGAGGAGGAGGAGACCACAGGCGCCCGGCAGAGGAGGCGGCGGCAGCGGTGCTCCTCGCTGGGCGTCCCCAGGGCATGGGGGCTTGTCGGCAGCAGATGGCCCAGGCAAGCCTCAACGTGCCCCGGGGGAGGTGCCCTCCTCTGAGGGCTGGTGGTGCCGCCACCGCCCTGAAAGCTCCAAAATAATTTTTTTTTAAAATAGGAACAAAAATGGCTCCAACTGACTGTGCATGTGCAGAAACTCAATCTGATTGAGTTTCTGCGCATGCGTCAGATTGAGTTTCTGCGCATGCGCAGTCAATTTGAGCCATTTTTGTTGACTCCTGATCGACTGGACTACTAGCCACGATCGACCGGTCCATCGCGATCGACCGGTTGGCCACCCCTGCGCTAGAGTTTTCACAGTATGTGAATTATTTAAGGAGCAGTTTTACCACTGCTGTCCTCTCCTAGGTGAGCTTCCATGACTGAACAGGATTCTGAACTCAGACTTCCTGACTCTTAGTCACTAAGCCACTGCAGCCCTTTATAGTACCTGTTTATCTACTCACAACTTCTTGCTTTCCAAATAGGTTGGCAGGAGCAGGGACAAAGAACGGGCACTTATTCCATCATGCAGCACTCAGGTCTTAAACTGCTGACCTGCCAGCCTTCAAGTCATCAAGCTCAGCGTCTTAACCACTAAACCCACAGCGGGCCCTGGGTCAACAGGCCAGCCGTTTGAGACCCGAGTGGAAAAGCAAAATGCTGTGTGACTCTTAGTCTGTCACTTTGCCCACTACGTCACACTAGCAAACTCCAAAAGTAGCACCACAATAGTTGAGCCAATAGTTACCTCAATGTTGCAGTTTCTGATCCTGTATCTTAGAAGTACATTTTTTGTTTGTGTTTTAAAGGATAGTTAGAAGTAGCGCTTATTAGCATTGCCATTTGGGTTTTCATGTCACTGTTCGTCTTAACTCTCATTCCCATGATCTCCTACACACACACACACACACACACACACACACACACACACAAAGACAAAGTAAGCAGTATACAGAGCACATTCCTTACCAGCTTCTGATCTTCTTCACTTACATCACCAAATTCTTCCAACTCCTGAAAGGCAAAAGCAGCTTCAGAAAAGAACCTCAAGAATAATCAACCAGGGTTAAGAATGTTCAGGAATTTCATCTGTGACAATCCTAACACATCAAATGTAAAACAAGAAGTCAACAAACATGAAGTGAACAATAAAAGTTGCTTAACAGGAAATTTGTCTTCTTACCTCCTCATCTTTTCCTTCACTTTCAATCACACTCCCACGGTCACTGCCTATTGAACCTTCTGTTCCATGGTTGGGGGGAGGGGGGAGGAAGAAGAGAAATAAATGCCTACTGATTTGATGTACTCCAAATGCCTTTACAGTTATGCACAGTTTATAAACAATACTTCTTCTGTTCCTGGAAATTCTGACATACACATTCATCATATACCCACATTTCAATTAGTTACAGGTTAATGACATGAAAGAGCAAGGACCTAAACGTGTTTTTCCATTCGTCTCCCCTTGTTCGTTTCCTTTCCTTTCTGTCCTGTTTTTATACCTCAGCAGGAACCAAGTCAGCAAAAACAAGGACCAGAATCCTCTTAGTGTTCACATACAGTTGTATAACTTAATAATAGCAATTGGCAGTAACTGAAGAGCAAAAATGAATTGTGAGATTCATTATGGACCCAGTTCTGAACTAAGATGTGCCCTATGTGCCACTACAATTAGTCCTGGCAAAGTTACACAAATCTTACAGGAACTCCAATAGTTAGTTAGCTGAGGGCAAGCAGTTAATAAGTTAGCTGGTCAGTCAAACTTGCTTGCCTTCAGGTACCATGTATTTTATTTATATTTTTCAGGTATTTATTCTGTTGTATATTTTATTTGGTTGTTTGTTCTTTTTCCATATGTTGTTTTTGCTTATTTGTCTGTGAACCACTCAGTGGGAAATGTCCCAGATGGGCAGTATAAAAAGGTAATCAATTAATTAATTAATGGATTTCTGTCATTATGCTAGATGTTCCTGTTTGTTTACCCTCCCCGAGTGTAGAGCTGATTTCAGATACCAGTTTAGCCCTGAAACAGTTTTCTCAGACTTAGATCATAATATCATAGTTCAGGATATGTTCCCTGGGGACCAGGGAACACGGGTTCCCATACTAAGTGGCTTACTTAGGGAGTGCCACTTTGGATCTGGACCAGGGGGATACTGGCGTGTAGTTTGCACTGTTTTTTACTTCAAATAATTTTAGATAATCTTTTAAACTTCATGATTTTATATGTTTTTATCTTTTACCTCTGTTTTATGACGATGTAAGCCGCCCAGAGTCGGGTTCTCCCGAGTGGGGCGGGGTAATAAATTCAATAAATAATAATAATATCATAGTCAATGGTATATCAAGGGGACTACTAGTGCAAGCAACATCCAGCTCTTGAAGTAGAACTAACAAAGCTGTCTTTTACCATACTGACAATGTCTCCAACCAGATTTAAATAGATACAGGTTATCCATCATATTCAGGAAATACTGGAGTACAGAAGCCATTCTGTGTGCTAAATATCTTGCCCAAGAATAGAATATTAGACTGTGAGTAGTAATGATCTAGTACAGTGGTGGCGCACCTATGGCATGCTTGCCAGAGCAGGCACTCAAAGCCCACTCTGTAGGGATGCGTGCCATTGCTCCAGACAGAGTTCGCCCAGCCCAGTAATCCAATGGGAGTGAATCTTCTCTTCCCCCATCACAATTTGGCCCGCCCCTCTGCCCAGCAGCCCAATGGGAGTGCTTCCTCCCTCGCCCCAGCAGAGTTCACCCCACCCCTCTGTGTCGCGGGCGGCAGCCTGCTGAGTAGGGGCACTCGGTCTCTAAAAGGTTCGCCATCACTGATCTAGTAGCACAATAAGATTCTGTGAAGCCTTTTCTCCCCCATTAAGGGACTAATTATCCATTGCCTCTTGAGAAGTCTTGTCTTGCTATTAAAAAAAAAAAACCAACCAGTCATCATTACCCACTACCTTCTTGGCTGCCAACCTTGGTAACTTGTATGGCTCAGGAAAAGCAAGGTTCTAGCACACACTTAAGGTGGCCCTTCTTCAGTCCTCCACAGACTGATTCAATCTCACATTCATTTCCAATGTCATTCCTTCAGACAAACGACTGAGTGAATGAATAATTTATGTTGACTTCTATGTGTATGACAGCAATTACAAGAACATGAAAGTGTTTTCCATGGGATGGGAAAACTATATTAAATACTTCAACCCACCCCAACTCAATCCATGCCTGAGTATGAAACTATAGGTAGGACTTATTTCTTCTGTCTCTAAAACCTCTCCCTGGAGAAATACAATTCTGTACCTTCCAACAAGCTACTGAATGAAAAGCCATGCTGGTTACCAACTCAGTGCTTAAGGGTAAAAGCATATCTTGCTTTTTTTTCTTCTCCAGATAACTCCCTTAATCTTCTAATCCAGTTATGGCAAACCCTGGCACTCCAGCTGTTATTGGACTTTAATTCCCAGAAACCCAAGTCCCTGTGAATCCACACAAATGTGCAGTAAATCCATTCGTGCAGATTCACAGGGGCTTGGGCTTCTGGGAATTGAAGTCCAAGAACAGCTGGAGTTACAGTAAACCCATTCATGTGGAGTCACAGATACTTGGGGTTCTGGGAATTGAAGTCCAAGAACAGCTGGAGTGCCAAGGTTCACCATCATTGTCCTAATCTCTGTTATTCACTGAGAAATCACAGAGCTCTCTGTTATTTCCTCACTTTAGTAGTTAACGGCAGAAGAGGAAACAAGGAAGGCCTGGTACTAGGAGGACTGTTCTCCTTGCCCACAGGTTGTTTTAAAGCATGGAAGTCAATCTCTCACCGCCATAGTTACATTTGATAAAGCACCACACCAATTTCTCCAGTGCCCACACTCTGTTAAAAACCAGCAGTATAGAAAAGCAGTAGCAAGAATCCACAGCAGATGGAGACTTAGTCAGAAAGACAATAAAAGTTAGCACAGGGATTCTCAACCTGGGCCCCGTGGGCCAGATGCGGCCCACGACACAATTTCATCTGGCCCTCTACCACCTACACCATACCCAGAAGTGCCATGTGGTGGAGGAAGGACAAAATGACCATCTGGCCACCGAAGCTGTCTGAGGGAGTGTGACCTTGTCACCAGCTTTAAAAGGTTGAGAACTCCTGGGTTAGTGGAAGCTGGTGATTGTGTGTTTTTCATGTGTATGTTAGTTTGTTATGTGTCTTTGTGATTCTGTGTGAATGTGCAATGAGTGGATTTCTGCTTACAATGAGGAAATTCACTCACAGCTGTTTTGCATTTGCAGTAACACCTCGGATAACGCTAAAACTTAGTTCCACAAGTCTTGGTGTTCTCTGATTTTTAGTGTTATCCAATCCATGTTAAAATCCTATGGGATGGATCGGATAATGTTAAAGCTCCATAGAGATACATTGTAACCACACAGACTTTAGCGGTTGTTATCCGATCCATCCCATAGTAGGACCTTAACGTTATTCGATCCAATTCTCCTCCCCAGATTACTTAACGTTATGCGATTTTAGTGTTATCCGAGGTAAACGTTATCCGAGGTATTACTGTATCAGGTAAATGCTCTTTCATTAGTTTCCTTCATCATGTAATGCTGAATGTTAGTGGAAGAGAAACATGTTTTCACAGAGGGATGTTTTCATGTTGTGTTATGACTATCATTACTGTCACATGCAAAGGTATACAAAGTGGATGCTGTCTATGCTGCCCATGCTTTTTCCTCAGTAATCTAAGCCATCTGACTTCATACAATTTATAATACAAGTGTAAGCATATACGTTTATTAGGATTTCTTACACCAGTTCCACAGTCACAGACTGCATGAGTAATGGCAGTAGTCTAAAATATTTGGAGGGCAAAGTTGCGATTGCCTGTTCTAATATATGCAATGACAATTTCCAGCACTGGTGATAAAAATAAATCTGTACCTTCACTGGAGAGATCTCCAAGTCCAACATCATCTTGCTCCATGAAGAGGTGGGAGCCAATTAAATATGGCAAAGGCCTATCAATGTAGAGATCCTGTAGAAAACCAAAGAGGGTTTTTTTAAATACATTTTTTATGTTTACATCAAAGAAGAAGATAAATTTCCAAAAGCACTGAACAATCTGCATAGTCCTTTGTCTTGATGTAAAGGTAAAGTTCGCCCTTGCTTAAAAGCCATTTGTATCCAACCTAGGGGGGTGCTGCTCATCTTCGTTTATACCCAAAGAGCCAGCACTGTCTATGTCTGCAGACGTTTCCGTAGACATGTAGCAGGCATGACTAGACACCCGAGTGCAGCACAGAACGCTGTTTACCTTCCAACTGAAGAGATACCTATTTATCTATTTGCAATTTCTTGCTTTCAAACTGCTAGGTTAGCAGGAGCTGGGACGATTTTTCGCTGAAGCTATGGATTATCCTTGCTATACTCACGGATCAGCTGGCTAGGCAGTGATTTGACAGCCAGATTGGCATTTGCGTGGAAATTTCCACTTACCCGCAAAAGAAATACATGCACAAATATTATAATCTCACTTTAACTATGGATTTAGTGAGTCAACTCCTCTATGGGTTCTACTGATTCCAATGGGCCAGCTCTAACTGTGATGTACTATGCTAAAATACATCAGCGTTAGAATAGGCCTATTTGAATCAATGGAACTTACAGGGGAGTTGATTCACCAAATCCCCTTTGATTAAATGGGCCTCTAGTATGATTTACTATGCTAAGCAACAGGATTTTGGCCAATGTGTAACTATAGATAGCACAGGCTCAGAGCAAGTATGTCTGATGACCTTCACAATAGACTTCAAAGTATTACCAATTATTTAAAGTTAAGATCAAGACATAACTCACAAACAGAAGTACAGCTCTGTGGATTCTTGGCAGAGTCTGCACCAGGACTGAAGAGAATGTGCACTACACTTGATCTCCAAGCTCTTTCTGGAGACTACCCCCTCCCTTCAGGTTTTAACACTACCAAACTAGTCAATATGTAGTCTGTAAATATAATGGAAGTCTGAAGAGGGCTTGGAAAAGGTTTCAAGTTAGTTGACCTAGCATTTAATCTAAAGGGACCCCAGGAGTTTGTAAGAGAAGTGAATGTAGATGAATTGTCTAGAGACCAATAAATTAAATTAACTTACCAAGGAAATCCAACACAATCTCATTTAACTTCAAAACAAAGAATTTCTCTTAGAGTGAGGGAACAGATAAAAAGGAAAATGACACAGGAAGTCAAGAGAGTCCAATCTCTTCAGAGTACTTGGAATTACTCAATGCTACAATAGCAAAAACTTATTTAGCCTATACACTGCTGATAAGGCACAAAGTCCACAGGATCTTCAGCCTTGTTAATGAGCTATATCATAAAAACTACTAGAGGAAATAAGGTTTCTTTCAGAAGTAGAAGCCTTACCCAAATGCAGAACATAACAAAACATAAAAAGTAAGTGCAAGAAAACAATTAGGGATGGAAAAAAAGGATTGTGGGGAGTTTTTCACTTATTACCAAGTTTTGCAACCACATTTATAGATTCAAGATAGATTCCCTCAGTCTAAGTCTGTCCCTCATGCAACACTCTTAGTGTATCAGAAGAATACTCAAATACTGTATACTCAAGTTCTCTTACTTTAGGCTCCAGGATCAGCTCTACTCTTTCAGTGGTTTCTTCTTCAGAGTCAGAGTTTCCTGCTTTGATGTCCAGCTGTTCAAAGGCACTGTCTAGCACCCGAAGACCATAATTCACAGCTTCTTGGATTTTGGGAATCAAATCAGCTTCTTTCTGTTCACGACTTTTCTCCTTTGGAACCAAAACCATTGTATTCCATAGTTAATTAATACACCCAATGATCTTAAGTGCACTGAATAAAGTGCATATTTTTGGCCACCACTTGTCAGACTCCTGTTGATGACTCAAGTGTGCATAACCAATGATTGGCTATGCACACTTGAGTCATCAACAGGAGTTTGACAAGTGCTGGCCAAAAATACGCACTTTATTCAGTGCATTTACGATCATTGTAACTTCATGTGTAACTTACACGTTAGAGCAGTCACATTATAAGGTGCACATCCAACTACATAAAAGTTGTGACCTATTAATGTAATCAGCACCTGATCAATTAGCAGCAATTTGTCATAGTGGATGGTACATTTTAGCAGGACAAGCGTAAATCACCAACAACATTGTGGCCACTCTACACAAATCTATTTCACTAAACAAAAATGCTTTGGTTTATGGAATACAGCAATACCCTGGATAACGTTATGACTTGGTTCCACAAGTCTTAACGTCATCCGGTTTTTAGCGTTGTCCAATGCATGCATCGAACAATGCTAAAAAAAAAAGCACTGACTTCAGGGACAAACTGCTTTAAAGGCAGGCAGGGAAAGAACTTTTCCTCCCTGCCTTTAAAGCCCCACCTACCCACCCTCAGCAGTCTTCCCTCGCTGCTTACCTTCCTTCTCCGACTGAGCCAGGCTTGACCAGCTGATCGCTCCGAGGCTTGTGTTTTTAAAACTTCTGGGAAGGGGGAAAGAGAGAAAGGTGATTGGTTCTCTAGAGAACCAATCACCTTTCTCTCTTTCCCCCTCCCTGTTTTTTTCAATACAGGAAATAAAAGCAAAATCTTAAGCCTCGTGCACCGGCTATACTGGCTTAGTTGGAGCGTGCAGCTCAAGATTAGGTAAGCAGGGCTGGGCTGGATTCTCGGTGGGCGAGCAGGCAGTGGGGGTGGGGGTGGGGAGTCCCCAAACTGCTGGGGGTGGGGAAGGAGGAAAGTGGCAGGGAGATGAGCTTTGCCTCCTTTACTTCTTTATGAAGATGGATCGGATAACACTAAAATGAATGTTATCCGGTGCAAATTTCCCCCCCAAATTTGTCGTCATTATGCGGTTTTAGCGTTATCCGGTGCAATCGTTATCCGGGGTATTACTGTACTTTGATGAAATTGAATTCAGATAATGAAAAAAACAACATATTAGATCATGTATTTGTATATTATATTGTATTACTGAGACTATAGTATGTATATGTAACTGGAATTGTATTTTTTGTAATTTTGTACTTTGTTTTGCGGTGTGGTTTTGTTTTATTGCACTGCTGTATTATATTGTTATATTTATAGTATTATACTGTATTACTTTTAATTATGTTATATGTTATATTACTTTTGGTTGTGTTATATGTATGGTTTCTGTGAACCGCCCTGAGTTGGTTTTTACCAAATTAATAACAACCATCACCACCAACTGCCTTTTCCATGATAAAGTTAAAAAAAGGTTCATGCCAGATTTTACAAGCTGGGGCAAGAAAGTATAGACAAAGTGACGACCACAAAAGGGGGGAAAAATCGTTTGCTTCTTCCCTTCAGAACAATGCTGCCTGCAGGTCCCGATCCTGTTTCCTCAGTAATAAAGCCCTCCTCCTTCCTCATCCAGATGAGGAACTTCCAAATAGCAAAAAGTAATCTGTCAGCCTCAGATGTTTTGAGGCTCCTCAAAGCATCCATGAGCTTGTCTTACAGCTCCAGAGAAGACTCGGAGACTGCTGCAAATTATTCAAAACACAGCAATAACTGAGAGCAGGAGGATTTTGTTCTGGGTGAGGGGAAATTTCCTATCATCCAAGATGTGCCTTTTCCCATGACCCAAGGGAAAAAGCACGTGCATATCTTGGAATATTACCTATGGATTCATCCACCCAACAACACATGGAGAGATAAAAAAAAATGCTGGTGTTCCTCTTGATACACTATACAGTA
Source organism: Furcifer pardalis (assembly GCA_030440675.1). NCBI lineage: Eukaryota > Metazoa > Chordata > Lepidosauria > Squamata > Chamaeleonidae > Furcifer > Furcifer pardalis. The sequence goes on along the minus strand of CP126890.1, from coordinate 170,957,945 downwards.
CATTTATTTAAGTAGCTGACTCCATCAATTGTGAAGACACTAGACTATCCCTCCCTCCATGTGTCACTTTCAAAAATGCAAATAGGGAATTGATGTTACTGTGATGCCTGGTTATATCTTAATGTACTGTTATGGTAAATGTGTTTTCCAAAATGCATCAGCCTGGTACGTATGCAATGGAAAGGGCTAAATGAAGAGCATGAAATATTGGAAAGATGTTGGTGTTGACTGGCTGGGATAAACTAGAGGAGTGGACTGTGGGTAAGGTTGTCGGCGTAGTCTAGTATAAAGAGAGAGAGAGAGAGACTGGTTCTGCAGTCTAGGAATACTGAGAGGAGTCGGATAGAGCAGTGTCTGAGACAGGTTTAAGTGGGAATTAGATAACAGAGAGAGTGAAGATGTGCTGAATAAATTGGAAATAAAAACATCGTATTTTAATAAAACCTTATTTGTTCTATTCAAGATCAGCAGTGCAAAGTTCAATACCTGAGAGCTGGCTATGTGAATAGTGTTATAAAGGCCTGAGTAAAATACACACTTAAACACAAATATACACATAAAGATAGAGCTGAAGGTTGGTGATAACAAAAGAACTAACTGAAAATGATTAAAAAAAACATTTATACCAATAGTGATTTAAAGAGGCGATTACCTAAATAATCAAGTGACAAGACAAAACAAGTGGTGATATCAGTATCAGAGGGAAAGGACATGACAGTTACTAACAGATATTCTTTTATTGTGTAATTCCTCACCTGTTCTGGTTTGTCCCCAGCTTCATTCCTAGGCATGGCTTCTTCTACTTCATCATCATACACTCTCTGTCGATTTAAAGCATGCCATTTTCAATTAAATTGCAATTAACTTTCTAAGCAAATCGTCAGATGCAAAGACTGTTTGCAAGCAAATCAAGCATGGGACCGCTTGTGTCAGTAACAGTTTTAAACAAAAGAGTTGAAAATAGTTACTGCTAAATTAAACGTGACTGACACTTCTTAATGTTTAAATCTGGTTTTCCCACAATTAGATACAAACATGAGGAGTAGATCAGAGAGAATATAATTTAAGCAGCTAAAGGTGAATGTATATGGAAAGAGCTGAAGAATCTACCTTCCCACAGTTTATCTTTCTGTAATCCCACTCTTTATCAATGTTTATAATCCCTCAGTCCATAGTTGTTTTACATCTGCTCTACAGAAGTTACTAGACAAGCTTCTCCTTCAAGATCCACAACTGGAGCTAGATAAAGGAAATCCTTATTCTTTTCTATCACAAGTGAGAGATAAAGGGAATACTGTACTGTATCGATTTTCTTTCATTTCTTTCTCCTCAATTGTGTGTGCCATCAAGTACATTTCCAGGGGTTTCTAGGTAGAGAATACACAAAAGTGATTTTCCATTCCCTTCTTCTGGCGATACCCTAGGACTGTGCAGATGGCCCTTGACTACACAGGCTGGATCTTCTCCCCAGGGAAGCACGGTGGGGAACTGAACTCCCAACCTCTGACTCTGCAGCCAAATATCTAAACTACCGAGCTATCCAGCCAGCTCCTCTCCTTTCAACACATGGAAGGAAAATAAAACACCATGCTGATATATGCTGATAGCATTTTTTACTCTTCTCTTGCACATGTACACTCCATTCCTCAACATGCTGCTCCATCATGAAAACACTACTATCCCATCTCCCATTTTTTTCTGGTTGACTCTGTCATTATTCCACAACAGATTAATTGTATATATTTTGCTACCTTTCAACTCTCCTTCTTATTAATGCATTCTCAAGGGAATTTTACAGCTGGAACTATTCCTAATTTTCTAAACAGACCCTAGGACTGTAAATCCTGTGAGTTTCCCCCCTATTCTATCACTAAATGTATAATCGAAACACACATTGTGTACCTCAGGTAGGTTCAGTTAATTCTGAATCAGTCTCGCTCTTATGGAATATTTTCCTTGGTCATGCTAGAACGTGACATGATAACGAGACAGCAAAACAAAAGCTGAGTTACAAATTCTATACGGCTAAAGTTACACACACACCTACCTACAATGGTAATAGTAAATGGACAGGTGTTAATTCCCCAATAAATGAATAAGACCATTTGGGCTGTAGTGAATTTTTTTGGCAATATTGTCTCAAAAAATCAACCATTCCTCATTCTGCATATTTGGATCTGGTTTTTGAAACACAGCTTCAGAGAACAATAACCTACTTTACATTGTGGACTGCAAAACCTGCTAAAAACAATTAAATATCTGCATGACATAATATCATTGGCTGAAATCCTGTTGAGTGTAGTAAGTCATACTAGAGCAGGCCCACTGAATCAGTGGTAACTTGCTGAGTCAAACTCCCCCATGAGTCCCACTAATTCTAGCTGCAATGTACTTCTGATTTCAGCCACAGATGCAAGAAATAGATATGCAGAAATGTTATCAGATTGAAGGTGTTCATCAGAGGCAGTTTCTTTTGTACAGTAATGCATTTTCACAGCACAGTACAGATCTAGCATCAAAGTATCCTGGTCCACAAGCCTAACACCTAATCAGAGCATACTCACATTTTCAATGAACTGTGTATTTGAAAGCATGAGGAAGCCATTGAAGACATTGTGCAGGCGGCAATCTGTACTTTTCGTTTCATGGATCAGTCTGTCCATTTGCTTCTTGATTTCGTGTGTCCTGGCTAAAGTTTGCTGGGAGAATTCTTGCAGAAACCGCAATAGCTACCAAAAAAAAAAAAAGAATAAAAGCACTAACTTTTAAAGTTCACAAACTTACAGCGCCAATTCACATAAATACTATTGTTATATGCTATCAAGTTACCTCCTGCCAACCTAGCAGTTTGAAAGCAAGAAATTGCGAGTAGATAAATAGGGACCACTTCGGTGGGAAGGTAACAGCGTTCCGTGCACTCCGGTGTCTAGTCATGCCTGCCACATGACCATGGAAACGTCTGCAGAAGCAGACAGCGCTGGCTCTTCGGCTTAGAAACAGAGATGAGCACTGACTCCTAGAGTTGGATATGACTGGCCTTCGAGCAAGGGAAACCTTTACCTTTACCTATCAAGTTACTTCCAATTTACAGTAACTCTGATCAGTCTTTCAAGGAATGTAAGATGTCCAGAGTGGTTACCATTGCCAAATACTTAATATCCATGGTCAAGTCATAGCTCAATACTCTCTCCGCCACAATACCCTGCCTCTCTACAATTGTACCTCACTTAAAGAGCATAATGCGTTCCACAGGATTGCTCTTTAAGCAAAACACCATTGTAAGTGACCAATTGCAGGGGGGATTGCGAACCCCAATTTATTTGTTAAGCGAGTTTTTGGTTGGTTTTATTTGTTAAGCGAAGCGAACATTCAGAGAAAATTCTGCTCTTTAAGCGAGTTACTCTTTAAGCGAGGAGACGCTCTTTATCCGAGGTTTGACTCTATTTTAATACGCAGTGCTCAAAGTAAACACATTCTAATCAGGAAATGGAAATACAGTAATCAGAATGGTTTAATTTTATGTTTCATCCCTTTAATCAACATGGCCAGAGATGAAGAATGTAACAATGTTTGGCCTCTGTCAAATAATAAATTGTCAATTGACCATTTCTCTTACTCCAGGACAAGACCATCGCCTTAAAAAAGCAGCTCTGTTTCATTGATGGAACAAAAGAGCTGATCCTCTCTATTCTCTGTGCCCAAAGTCCAATTCCAACCTTAAAAGAGGAAACTCACAAACTATATATGAGGAACTCAACGATCCACGCTGCGTACATCAGCTTTGGCTCTGAGCGTCTCCACAGCAGAGTATGCTGCTCCAGAATGGGGCGCATCCACACACCCAAAACAAGTTGACATTGCTCTTAATGGAGCCATGTGTACAGTGTCAGGATGCCTTCAACCTATACCAGCTGAGAAAATCTGCCCTCCTGCTGGTATGTCTCCACCTAAGATAAGGAGATAAGTAGTAGCAGACCAGGAGAGAACTAAACAAGAGTATGACCCTCAACATCCTCTGAACGGAGATGAGCCTCAAGTCTGTCTGCTCAGATCCTGGAAGAGCTTTATGGCAAAAACAAGCATTCTTGAGGGTACACAAGAGCAAAATCAAATTAGAAGATGGAGGAAGGAGCACACTGGACAAGGAAAAACATTAAAGGAGGATTATAACTGAGGAACTCAACCTCCCCTGAGTCACTTGGAGGACTCTGAACGGGCTGAGGGTTGGAGTGCCTAAATGTAAGGCCAACATGTTCAAGTGGGGGCTGCTAGCAAATAACAACAACATGTTGTGTGAATGTGGAGAGACACAGAATCCAAGGGCTCATTTCCTGGTCTGCCAATTGCGGCCAGAAACATGGACTGATGAGGACTTACCTTTGGCCAACAACAAAGCCAAGAAAGTGGCTTCATTTTGGTAGTCCAGAGCTTGATCAGGAAACGAAAGGAGAACCTTAAAACTATGGGACCTCTGGCACAAAGGAACATATAGCCCTATGCAATGTTTCTTTCGGGACTAGTCTGCCGTATACAAACCAGACTCTCATTTTGATTCTGAGGTTTATATACTGTAATACATTCACAGAATCATATATTCATAGAGTTGAAAAATACAGGAAAATCCATCTACTGCTTATGGGTAAATTAACTACAGTAGATGGATTTTCCTGTATTTTTCAACTCTATGAATATATGATTCTGTGAATGTATTACAGTACCTATAAAGGTAAAGGTCACCCTTGGGCGAAAGGGTTTGGTGCCCATCTCTGTTTATAGCCAAAGACCACAAGGAACGCTGTTTACCTTCCCACTGAAGCGGTACCTGTTTATCTGCTTGCAATGTATTGCTTTCAAACTGCTAGGTTGGCAGGAGCTGGGACAGAGACGGGAGCTCGTTCCCTCCTGCAGCACTCGTGTCTTGAACTGCTGACCTGCCGATCTATAAACCACCACGGCCCTAACCCTTAATATACTAGTTTAATGATTTCATAACCTGAACACAGGGCAAGGGTTGCAAGCTAAACTACCTGTAAGAGGCATTTTTATTCCCAATAGTTTCTGCAACCTCGTATGTGCATGAACGATTAGGAAATGGAAGAGAAAAACAAACAATTAAATGTTTGAAGTCTTAGCCATGTTAGTCTGTGCAAGCATATCAGAGAGTAAACAAAACAACAACAAACACACGTTGTGGTACCTTAAAGACCAACTCCTGTACTTAAGTAAAAGCAAAGCTATGAATTCTCATACTTGTGTCCGACGAAGTGGGCTTGATCCGCGAAAGCTCACATTTAAGTGCAGGAGTTCGTCTCTAAGCTGGCACAATTTTTTTTATTGTGGTGGTTTTGTTTACTGCCAGAGAATAAGAGTAAAAGAAATAATAGCCAAGGTCCCGGGTGGAGGTGGGGACTGAACAGGATGTATTTTTGTTAACTATGTTGCATATTTGGTGTTTATGCGATTGCTTTAGTATGCGCTGAAATTTATTAAAGGTAAAGGTCACCCTTGCTTGAAAGCCAGTCGTAACCCGACTCTAGGGTTCGGTGCTCATCTCTGTTTCACTATTAAATTGTTTTACTGCCTGAGAAACAAAAGAATGGTTTAAAGGGAAAGGTGTCCCTTGCTCGAAAGCCTGTCGTATCCGATTCTAGCGTTCAGTGCTCATCTCTGTTTCATAGCCGAAGACCCAGCGCTGTCTGCTTCTGCAGACGTTTCCGTGGTCATGTGGCAGGCACGACTAGACACCGGGGCGCAGTTACCTTCCCACCGAAGTGGCCCCTATCGATCTACTTGCAAAAACGCCTTGCTTTGGAACTGGTCGGTTGGCATTATTATTGTTCAAATGCGGGAAGAGAGTCAGGCCTCTCTCCCCTTCCCTGTGCCCGAAACCGAGGGCCATTTCTTCGCTGCCTGGGGGAGGAGGGGGGCGGCAATAGCTCCACCCCCAGTATTTCGGACCCCCTCCCCTATTCTCCCCCCTTCCCCCCCCCTCGGTTCGAGCCTTCGCCAAGGCTGAACCCGAAGCCTGGGATCCATTGGGGCTGTTGTTGTTTCTCTCTCCTCCTCCTCCTCCGGGCGCCCACTTCCGGGCTCCCTTCTTCTTTGCCTCCAGCCGGGCTCCCCGGCTGACTCACCCCGGCGTCGGCGGCCAAGGACCAGCCCTGGCTGCCCGCGCGCACCTCCTCCAGCGACCAGGCTCGCTCCCATAGCAGCAACGCCGCCGCCCTCGCCGCCGCCTCTTCAGCCCCGGGCGACGGAGCCTCCGCTTCCGAGCACGACGAGGCGGCGGAAGACATGGCAGCGCCTGGCAGGGACGGGGCGGGGCGGGGCTTCCCGGCCGGCGGCTCTCCTCTCCCCTCCTCTCCCCTCCCCCGCCCGCCCGCGAGTCGCGTGACGTCGGGTGCGGCCGCCGCGGGAGGCGCTTTCCCAGTAGAGATACGAAGCTGTAGAGTGGTGCGCCCTGCCTCCTCTCTCCCCCCCCCCCGCACGCACACACACCCCACCCACTTCTCTCTCGCTCTCTGTCCACGGCGGGACGGACTGCGGCGGCTTAGGGGTGAAGGCGCGACGCTTGGCGACTACTGGAAGGCTGGCACCTCACCGGTTCGAGACCCCCGTCCTCTGTCCCAGTTCCTAGCTACCTAACCGCCCGAAAGCAAGACATTGCAAGTAGTAGTACAGTAATACCTCATATAACATTAGTATCGAATAACACTAAAATCGCATAACATTAAGGAATCTGGGGGGAAGAATTGCATCAGATAACCTTAAGATCCTATGGGATGCTTCAGATAACAACCGCTAAAGTCTGTGTGGTTACAATGTACCTCTATGGATCCCATAGGATTTTAACATGCATCGGATAACACTAAAAATCGTATAACACCAAGACTTGTGGAACCAGGTTTTAGTGTTATATGAGGTTTTACTGGTAGTTGTTGTTGTTATTAAAGGTAATGGTTCCCCAGCTTGCGCGAAAGCCAGTCATATCCGACTCTAGGGTTCGGTGCTCATCTCTGTTTCAATATTAATTGGTTTACTGTCTGTAAACAAACAATGGTTTAAAGCAGTAGTGGGATGTCAAAATTTTTACTACCCCCACCGTAACGTCATCAGTGTGGGCGGAGCTAACATCATGATGTCATGACGATATGGGTGGGACCAAAGAAAAAAAAATTAAAATAATATAAAATAATAAAATAAAATAAAAATAGGCACACACACACACACACACCTCAACCCCGAGTCGCCATGGAAAGTGGGCGGCAATATAAATTTGAACTAATAAATAATAAGTCAGGTTCGCCTGAGCGAGGCGGGGTATAAATTTAAAGAATAAATAATATAAATAAATAAATAAATAATAAATAACCCACCCACCCATAACACGAACCTGTAAATAAATTAAATAAATAAATTAATTAAAATACACCCACCCAGTGGAGGAACCAGTGAAAAGGTAACCCCTGAAGGTGGTTCCCCCCAAAATCTGCTACCAGTTCTCTGGGACACTGGGAAAAGTTACTACCGGTTCTGGCGAACTGGTGAGAACCTGTTACATCACATCACTGGTTTAAAGGGAAAGGATTCCCATGCTCAAAAGCCAGTCGTATCCGACTCCAGGGTTCAGTGCTCATCTCTGTTTCCAAGCCGAAGAGCCAGCGCTGTGTGCTTCTACAGACGTTTCCGTCGTCGTGTGGCAGGCATGACTAGACACCGGAGCGCACGGAACACTGTTACCTTCCCACTGAAGTGCTCCCTATTTATCTACTTGCAATTTCTTGCTGCCAACCATATCCGACTCTAGGGTTCAGTGCTCATCTGTGTTTCATAGCCAAAGACCCAGCACTGTCTGCCTCTACAGACGTTTCCGTGGACACGTAGCAGACATGCCTAGACACCAGAGTGCATGGAACACTGTTTACCTTCCCACTGAAGTGGTCCCTATTCATCTATTTGCAAGTTCTTGCTTTCGAACTGCTAGGTTGGCAGGAGCCTCAGCCCTTACAAGTAGAGAAATAAGTACCGCTTCAGCGGGAAAGGTAACAGCATTCTGTGCACTCCAGTGTCTAGTCATGCCTGCCACATGACCACGGAAGCGCCTGCAAACGCAGACAACGCTCGCTCTTTGGCTGTAAACTGAGATGAGCACCATACCCTAGTGTTGGATATGATTGGCTTTCAAGCATGGGTGACCCTTCATGACAGGTTGTGTGAGTGAGGTGAAAGTTATACAGTATAGCATGGATTTGAAAATGCATACATCTTACCTTCTGGGGTTCCCTGGTCTGGGACAGGGAAGGGATGAGGGGGACACAAAGACACAGTCCTCTCACTCACTTCTCAGGGTGCAAGGTGTCACCTGAAAGCGGTCTTCTACTCACAGAGGAAATAAAACAGAAACCCCCGACGTTAAAAGTGCATTTTTGGCCTTTCTAGTTGTTCTGGAAAAATACATAGGTCAACCCTTGCTTGAAAGCCAGCTGCGTCCAACTCTAGGGTAAGGCACTCATCTCTGTTTATAGTCAAAGCTGTATGCAAACATTTCTGTGGTCATGTGGCAAGCATGACTAGACACCGGAGCATATGGAACGCTGTTGCCTTCCCATCAAAGTGGTACTTATTTACTACTTGCAATTTCTTTCTTTCGAACTGCTAGGTCGTCAGGAGCTGGGACAGAAACAGGAGCTCGCTCCATCGTGCAGCACTCGTGTCTCAAACTACTGACCGGCCGACCTTCCAGTCATCAAGTTCAGCATCTTAATCACTAAGCCACCGCAGTCCCTATTGTATATTTACTACAAGAATGAAGTTGAAAAACTCAATATTAACAATCTGCATTCCAGCATTAGGTACACGTTATATAGAGTATTACAATAAGGCTTTCACTCTCAGGGAAATAGGCTGGGATGGGTATTGATCTGCTGTGAATTTGCATCTTGGAAGTAAGGTTTTCCTAGGTGAATTTGCTTTAGCTACCCAAGCAGGATTCAACAGAGAGAGAGGAGGAAATTGCCCGCCAGTCCATATTTAACGCTTGTTAAGGCAGTTTCTGCTGGAGGTGACCAGATTTACAGGAGGCACAGCTAGAGCAGAAGAAGCTGTCTTAACAAGTTGCAGACAACAACTAAGTGCCAGTATTGTCTCTTTGGTTTGTTTTTGTCTCCTAGGTGCTCTAGTGTTGGTATGCTTTTACTGAAAAGTGTGCTAACATGAGGACCAGTTCACAGTGCTTCAGAACAGAAATCTTTATTTTTTTTTTAAGAAGGGGAAGATAGATAAGGGGTATAAATTTGAGGTAGCTTTGGAGAGGGAAAAATCTACATTTGTATAAGCCAAAATGTTGCATTTGGAGACAACTGGTGCCTCACTTAGGGGATCTGACTCCTGTGATTGTCCCTGGGTTTCCTCTCTCCCACCCCACCAGCATACCTGCACGCTCTTCTGCAGCAACCCAAGCAACCACATAGTCTGAACCAAAGTGAATGCATTTGTGTGCAAAAGAAGTAGAAGTCCCAATAGTCTATGGACTGGGGAGAAAACTCCAGCCTGATTCACATTGACTTGTGTAGGCAGCTGAAAATTATATAAGCCTGACCATCCTGATCCTGAAACAATCATTGCTCAACGCAATTTCCCCCTTGGTCTCATCCTTTCCTAGGAAAAGATTTGGGTTTGCAAATATTTTTGGCAACATTCAAGTTGTTATTTATAAACTTTTATTTATTCAGCCTCCATCTCCATGCCATAAGTATGAAAATAATAATGACAATAATGAAAATAATAATGACTATTGTACTCTTTTTCCTCCTCAGCCCTACCATCAACTTGTAGTATATTGTCACGTATTGTACTGAGTCATATACCGTATATACTCAACTATAAGTCATCCTGAATATAAGTCGAGGTACCTAATCTGGACCTCTAAAACTAGGAAAACAGACTGACCCAAGTATAAGTTGGGGGTGGAAAATGCAGCAGCTGCTAGTGAGTTTCAGTAATTAAAATACAGTAAAATGAATTAATTTAGACTTTTGTGTGGTTATTTTTTTAATGTTTATGTTGACCCGAGTATAAGTCGAGTCCTATTCTTGGACCTAATTTTAGGGGCTAAAAAACTAGACTTATATTCGAGTATATACAGGAGCAATGAATATGTGGATATCTACCCCTTGCTGGTATAGGTACAGGGCTGCTAGGGGGGACAGTTGCAGTAGTAACCAGGAAGTTCATTTTCTACCTCTGGTTTTATCAGTCTATACATTTTTAGATCTGTTTAAACTGTATTTTAAGCTTAATGATTGCCAGTTCAATTGCCTAGACTAGAGGATATAATTGTTTGAAGAGGGAAGAGTGATTCTTCAACTCAGATGACTGCAGGAAAAATGAAAGATGCCCATTAGGAAATAGTTCAGAAAATAAAGGTTCCTTGCTCAGGTGATGTAAAATATTTCACTAAAATTGTTTAGATTCCTAGTCTTTCAAAGTGATATATTAAAATAATGTAATTGTGTGTTGCCAAATCAGTTCTGACTATGGTGACCATTTCCAGAGTTTTACAGATAGAGAACATGAAGACATGTCTCCATTCTCATTTTCTGAAGGCACCTAGAACTTGCCCATGGCTACGTAGGTTGGCTCTTCTCTCAGGAGGCAGCCTGGAACCAACATCTGGCTGAGGAACCAACACTTGGGAATTCAGTACCCTGGATAATGGGCTGAAACTGCAGGAAGCCAGATATAGGCTGCATATTAGGGAAATATCTTAACAGAGTAGTAGGACAGTGGAACCAACTGCCTCAAGAAGTGGTGAGCACTCCAACACTGGAAGCATTTGAGAGAGAACTGGACGGCCATCTGTCATATCTACCATACTTTGTTTACCACTCCTGCATTGAGCGGGAGATTTGGACTCAATGGCCTGAAAAGCTCCTTCCAACTAGGGTTGCCATAATTCTTTCCCACCAAACTGGGACAGCCACATGACGTCACTGCATTCTTCAAACTGTGCATGCGCGGATGGGGCTGTCGAGGAAGCCACGGCTCTAAGTCCCTTCAGAATCCCCACTTGGGGTGGGCAACTTCCGTCCCACCCCCTTTCAGTGGCTCCGTGAGCTGGAGCTCTTTGGGCTGGTGCCAGCAGTCTTGCCTGCGCCATTGAAATAAAGGCAATGAATTAACTCTTTGCAAAATTCCCTTGGGGGGGGGTCTTGCTTCCTTTGTTCGAATTTAAAAATCCAGGACATTTACATGTTTTTTCTTGAACCGGCTGGGACAATTAGCTTGAATCTGGGAAAATCCCGGAAAAAACGGGACATATGGGAACCCTACTTCCAACTCAGTAAGTCTGTGACGAACAAACAAGGAGGTCCTAGAGCAAATCAAGTTTGAACTGTCACTGGAGGCAAAATGATGAAATTGAGATGGATTGACTCCCTAAATCAGGGGTGCCCAAACTTTTCAGGCTGCGGGGTGGTTATGTGATTCAGCGTCTCAGTCACATGGTTCCTCCCACCAGAAGCAGAAGTAAAACATGCCAACACATGCACAGAATGCTGCCGTAAATGCACCCACGGCTGTCATAAATGTGTTTACGACACCTGCAGGTACATTTACGTCAGTGTTCTGCACGGGTGCATTTTACTTCTGCTTCCAGGGGTGGTGCAGACCAGATACATTGGTGTCAGGGGCCGGATCTGGCCCACAGGGCATAGTTTGGGAACCTCTGCCCTAAATAAAACCACAGGGTTGAGTTTACAAGAGCAAAGCAGAGACATTGAAAACTGTGTGTTTTGGAGCCTGCTCATTCATAGGGTTGCCACAAGTGAGGAGTGACTTGATGTCATGTAACAACAGATAACCCACATCAGAGAAAAGGTGCAATCTTGCAAGTTACCTCCCAACTCTTCACCAAGGTGGCCACCAGTTAAGGAAATAAAATTGCTAAATCCAACAAATAATAAAGTTCTAGGGAGAAATTAATTCAATTCATTCTCAAACCCTTCCAGGAATTGTTGGCTTCTATCTTCTCCACTTTATTCCCTCATACATACTGTATGCTGAAATCCCTGAAGGATTAACATTCCTAGTTGTTGTGTTTATCTATAGGAAAAAGGAAGAAAACGATCCCACTAGTATGCAAACATTTCCAGGAATTGTGGGAATTGGTAACTGAAATTATCTATTAATTGCTGAACAAATTAGTTTTAAAGTAAGACATTTTACTTTGGAGCATGTCTTTCTGATACACCATCTAATCAGCAAATTTACGGATAATTATATGTGGATTTCTTTACGTAGTTTAAAATAGCATTTGGTTCTATTCTGAGAGACCATTTATGAGGGAAATGATAAACCTTAATATAGACCTCAGTTTGCTAGAGATAATTACAAATCTGCATACTGATAGATTCTTAAAGGTCTGAGGTGACATTTCAGGCCAATTGACTAATAAAGTGAACACATTTAAAGGGGTATGCCAAGGTTGTACCTTCACCCCACTGCTCTATTTACATATAAACAACATGGTAGTTTGTTTAACAGGATAGCAATTCTTCCCAGTGAGAGCAAGTAGAAAGTGCTATTTTATGCACATGACACAGCACTAATATCCCACACTGAAAAAGGCTTCAGAAGATCGCTGAAAAATCTATCCACTGCAAGAAGAATATGCCCGGTGTAAATTATGAGGAAACCAAAATTATGGCCTTTTAACAGAAGAGGGTGGTGTTTCACCAGTCAGGATCTCGGACATCTCATACTGAGTTTACTAAGGCAGAAATTTGAAAAGGCCGTGTTTGACTGACTCAGATTGTAAAAGAACGAGTGGAAGCTGTTTGGTTCATCCCGCTTGTAGGATCTTCTAAACAAAATTATTCCCTCACCTAGTGGAAGGAGCTGCAGTTTGGGGGATTGGTAACTTAGAAACATTAGAAACAATCCCAAACATTATTTGCCCAGTTACTGCTGGCAGTCCTTACCCACCCACCATCCTTACAGTATTAGCTAGACTGGAATTGGCATTAATACTAATCATGACTTTAGCTTACAAAGCATTCATTAACTACTGGTGACAATTCTGTTCTGAACCCCTTCAGGCCTTTTAACATTATCATGCAAGATGATAAAATTAAGCTATTGGAAGATCCTTGCATAGAATTATGTTGGTAAACTTTGTTTTTCAGAAGTATTTGTGAAGAGCAGCTCAGCTTTTTTGCAGCAAAATTTTCATTAAAGCAAAGTATTAGATATTTATTTATTTATTTATTTATTATTTTTCATACTTCTATACCACCCTCCTCGCCAGGGCGACCCAGGGCGGTTTACACATCACAAAAAAGCTACACAATACATCTGCATTCAAACAGATGGAGGTTCATGGGGCACCTCAAAATTGTATTTTATTTTACAAAAATATTTCTTCTCCACCTTTAAGCCCTCCGTTTTATTTTTCTGACATTATGAGTTAAGATTACAGAAAATATCTTGCTAAAGCTCTTTAGATAGGGTGCCACTTGCTGTTTTAGAAGGCTACAATAAAGGAATTATTTACAATCAAACAGTATATTCCTATGAACTTGGTTCATATCCTTCTTCTCCTTCCCTACTGAAACCAAGAATACTGAGATCCATTTTGGAACAATAACCTGTGAAATCTAATCAGGACAAACGTAAGCTGTTACTCATACTTAACATCTTTATGTAGTTCATATTTTATTTATGTACAGTTTCAAACTTTGACCTTCCCCTGTCCTGTCGGGTGAGTGTGGGGATGTCTCACTTGCAGATCATCTCTGTTCTTCACTAGTCCAGTTTGTGTAACCTTGGCAATGTTGTATGGAAAAATTGATCTTTAATATTGCAGTAAATCCATTATGAATAAGACAGAGTAAAACCCTGGATTTTACAGCTGCTTTCTTTGTGAGCAAAAGTGTGGCAAGCATCACTGGAGTGCCCTGACAGTATACCATTAAGTATATCAGAAGAAAAATGAGTAGGAAAAAAACATCATTTCCTTTAAAAAGGGGGATTTTGATTAATAGTTTATATAAGGTAAAATCCTTCCAAGGATGGTAGCCTTGCTGTGGCAAGGGGGCACATGTGTTTCAGTGAGGCTATGTGTTATGCCCTGTAAGGCCACCCAAGATGTACAGGTCATAATGGAGAACTCAGACTAAACGTACCATATATACTTGAGTATAAGCCAAGCCGAATATAAGCCAAGATACCTAATTTTGACCTGAAAACCCAGGAAAATAGATTGACCCAATGATGGGAAACGCAGCAGCTGCTAGTGAGTTTCAATAATCAAAACACATGAAAATAGGGTAAAATTAATTAAATTTTTGGTGCATCTCAATCCAACACGGTCTTGGGACCCTAGTGGTAATTGACCCAAGTATAAACCATTTCCCCTTTTTGGGGCTCATTTTTGGGACTGAAAAAACTAGGGTTATACTCGAGTATATACAGTAATCCACAGGAGAAGGAACTGGCATATGTCCATGTCATCATAGGGCTCTGGGATGCCAAAGAAGAAAGCCAAAAGGTAGAATAATGGGCAAACTTGGTCTTGGAGTACAAAATTAAACAAGAAAAGGCTTATAAAAATTTGTCAAGAGAATTCATTGGTCATAGCAAACACTCTGTCCCAGCAACCTAAGGAGTGACTCTGCACATGGACATCACCAGATGGTCAACACTGAAATTAGATTGATTATGTACTTTGTACCAAAGATGGAGCACCTCTACACAGTCAGTAAAAAAGGAGACCTGGAGTTGACTGTGGCTCAGTTAATGAGCTACCAACTGCAACATTCAGGCTTAGAATGAGATAGTAGGAGAAACAATTCAGCTATGACCTAGATCACATCCCTTATAAATATACAGAGGAGGAGAAGAATAGATTTAAGGGATTAGACTTGATAGACAGAATGCCTAAAGAACATTGGAGGTAGCAATTAGAACCATCTCAAAGAAAAAGAAATGCAGGAAAGCAAAGTAGTTGTCTGATGATGCTCTACCAATACCTGAAGAAGGAAAGCAAAAAAGCAAAGGTGAAAGAGAAAGATTCACCCAAATTAAAGTAGCTTTCTAAAGAAGAGCAAGGAGAGATAAGGAGGCTTTCTTAAAATGAACAATGCAAACTAATGGTGGAAAACAACAGAATGGGAAGGGCTAGACTTTTTTTCTCTTTCTCACTCTCCAGATCTTTTTTTGTTTGTTTGTTTTAATGAGTATGGGATAGTAAAGAGGACAGGACCTATAGGCTGGAGAAGGATCCAGGGGGGAAAAGACTGTTATGGTGCCTAGGGAAGGAACTATCAGGAAGATATAGTTAGATTTTACTCTATTTATTTTTTAGTATATTTATTGTATTTATTTCAAAGCATGGTCTCAGCAGAAAAAATGCAGAATAAGCATAGACTCAAGAACGATGTCTTTACAAATTTACAAGTACTGAGCGCAGCATCTGTTAGACTGGCATTGATTGATTTGTTGAAAGCAGTCATCTAATTATTATACATCAGGACCCAGGGGAAAACATGTTTTATGTCATTGATTTGCTGTAGACTTAGATCACAGTACCCAGAAATCATAGTCAGAAAATATCAAGAAGCATTAAGACAATGCCATTGATACTAAGCAAATGTAAGAAGCTGGAAGGCATGCAAGATATTTCTGTCATGACAATGAAAGTCTAGGTTGGAAAGCAGTAAAAGAGAGCAGTGAGCCCTCCCAAAACTCCCCCGATAAATAGATAAATAAATAGATGTATTCAGATAGAGCTGGCTGGATAGCTCAGCAGTTTAGGTATCTGGCTGTGGAGCCAGGGATTGGGAATTCAGTTTGAATGGCAAACCACTTCTGTGTATTTATTATCTACCCAGAAACCCCTGAAAAGAGAGTTGACACACAATTATTGTTATCATTCAGATAGTTGTTTTATAAAACATCTTGACACACCATGTAACGAAACAAGCCCCATTTTAAACGGTGTTTTTTTCCCCATTATCTTTTTACCCAATTTAAATGTGCTTTTCTCTGATCTCTGCTTCACCATGTGCTTATCCCCTCAAGATGGAGAATTTTTACACATCTGACCCAGAAGTATGTAAACCAATCACTATTGGCTAGATGCTTCCCATGTAGGAAGGCTAATACCTGTAGCAGGACAATAAAACCACTCTCCAGGGAACGCTCACTCTCTGTCACCATAGACAAGCTGTGGGAGGGCCTCAGACAATGTAGTTTTTGAGTCAGACAAGGCCAGAGGGCCTAAATAACCAGTTAAGTTTTCATTAGTTTTGCATTTCGTTTGAATGACTATGATTGCAACTTTGATTCCTTATGCTATATATATGCTATATGTGGTGAGGGGTAGCAGGAAGGCATGTTAAGGCCCCCAGAAGGAGGGTGCTTTTCATGACACGCCACAAGATCTGAAGCCTTTTAAGCAACTGTATAGGTTATATGTTACTCATGCGTGCTTGGAGGGAGGGAGAGTTATATAGGAGTAAATTTCCTTTAAGTAGCTGCATTTCTGTGCTAGGGCTTGAGTTTGAAAGAAAATCTCTCCCCTTTCTCCCTTTATGTGGAAGTTGCTCACTGTGGGGGAAAACCATATCCAAACCTGAAGAGGGTGGCCTTTGCCAGTGGGCTTGAAGGTGAGCGCAGGCAAAATCATTTTATTCAGTAGTGAAATTCAGTCCCATCACTTTATGCCTCTCTACTTAGAAGCAAGTTGTACCTTTATGTAGATTTTACAGTTAGGAAAATACAGTGGTACCTCGCTTAAAGAGCATAATGCGTTCCACAGGATTGCTCTTCAAGCGAGTTTGCTCTTTAAGCGAAACACCATTGTAAGTGAGCAATTGTGACTTCTGGCGGAGGGGATTGCGAACCCCGATTTATTTGTTAAGCGAGTTTTTGGTTGGTTTTATTTGTTAAGCGATGTGAACATTCAGAGAAAATGCTGTTCCTTAAGCGAGTTGCTCTTTAAGCGAGGTGCTCTTTATGTGAGGTTTGACTGTAAAGGTAAAGGTTTCCCTTGCTCGAAAGCCAGTCGTATCTGACTGTAGAGGTCAGTGCTCATCTCTGTTTCTAAGCCGAAGAGCCATTGTTGTCTGCTTCTGCAGACGTTCCCGTGGTCATGTGGCAAGCATGACTAGACACCAGAGCGCACGGAACGCTGTTACCTTCCCACCGAAGTAGTCCCTATTTATCTACTCGCAATTTCTTGCTTTCGAACTGCTAAGTTTGACTGTATCCTTAGATAAAACCAGTGTTTTCTTTTGTCTGTCTACAAAAAGTTACAAGTTGCTTCTAAGTAGACGGGCATAAAGTGACAGGATTGAGTTTAACTTGTGAGAAAAAAATTATTTTGCCTGCCCACAAAAATAAAACTGCTTGAGGAAATGTACTCCTATAAACCTCTCCCCCACCCAAGAACTTATGAGTTGTAACCTATCAAGTTCCTTAAAAGGCTTCAGATCTTGTGTGTCAAGATGTTCTATAAAATGGTGTTGTTTTGCGAGAACCCTTTCCCTACTTGAGAATTTGTGCTATTACTTGCTTGTATTTTCACCAGTTTCCTCTTTTCCTTCTTGCAAGGCAGCTCTCTTAACAGCCCATCATATCCATACATTTTTTGAGTAAGTATGGGATGGACAGAAAGGATCCAGAAAAAGAAAGCAGCTCTAATGGTGTCATGGTCAGGGAAAAGATAACTGAGGAGAATACAAGAAAGGAATCATAGACTGGGCATATATATTAACATAAGTTGATCATACCTCCAAAAGGGATTTTTATTGCATTTGGCATTGACAAAATGGATGTTCATTTGTAGCAAAAGTAGTAAGATCTTCTAGCCATTGAACTGGTGGGTGGCAAAAACCTTTGCAGCTTTGAAGTGTAAGACTTTTAGAAATAGCAAGAGCTTGTAGAATTCAACTGCCCTGGCCACCAATTAAATTCAGGAAGGTGGCTGAAAAGTACATATCTTAGAAGAACAAAAGATGTATCTAAAACAAAATTAATTTGCTGCAGTTCTCCCAACCAAAAACTGGGCAACATGAGACACATTCATATTGTATTCTGAAAGAACCATTGTCTGTACTGCATCTATCTGAAATGGACATTTTTCTTTACAAGTAAGCCACACGGTGACCAGTATGTCTGAAACATTCATCTTTGCAATGCCAAAGCATACCTTTAGCTATAAAGAGAGCTGGGGCAGATTTCCATTAGTCAATTTCCCCTGGACAGGCCACTGCTTTGTTCCACTCCATTCTCATTTCATTAACATCAAATTTAGCACTTTCTAATAGGCATCTACGGTTGTTGGTTTCAATTTCTCTGAGGATACAATTGATGAATCCGGAGTTTGATCCACAAAAGCTGCCACTGGGGAAAAAAATCTGTTAGTCTTTGCAGTGCCATAATACAGTACCAGTACTTGGATCATCTCCCTTCTTCTTCCCACTCCCTTTAATCTTGCCATCAGGTTGCTGAGTCACTCAAGGCCAATGACCCTTATATAGGTACTAAAAGCTGTTGTAATTATATTGTCATACTGCTACATAAGGTATATCATCTGCACATTGCAATATTCAAAATACTAAATATTTCCAGTCCGGGCCATCAGTCTAATGTGTATATTCCATAATCACACTTTTTTTTCCATTAAAAAGGTTGTCCCGGGGGTTTCTGGATCTCACTGTGAGCATCTATTCTAACAGGCACAGTAGAATTTTTAAAAATCAAAATGGACTCCATTTAGACCTTCTCTAGTGAATCAATAGCTGTTTTTGTTGTTCGTTTTGCCCTCTCGTCTTGATATCTGTTCTGAGCTTCAGCTAGAGCAAAAAAGCCTGCTGAAAGAAAATGACAAAACTAGGGAAAAATAATAATAAAACTAATTCTAAAGCGATTTCTTTCAACATCTTATGTCTCCTGCCTTCCGAGTTGGCCATAGAAAGAAAGAATCTTCCGCTGAACCAGAATGAGTCTTCACGGTGAGTGCCCAATGTGTCGCTTGGGGTGGTGGGTTGGAGCTTTTATGTTAAGATCTTGGTAAGTAAAGGTAAAGGTTTCCCTTGCTTGAAAGCCAGTCGTGTCCGACTCTAGGGTTCAGTGCTCATCTCTGTTTCAAAGCCGAAGAGCCAGCGCTGTCTGCTTCTGCAGACGTTTCCGTGGTCGTGTGGGAGGCATGACTAGACACCGGAGTGCACGGAACGCTGTTACCTTCCCACCGAAGTGGTCCCTATTTATCTATTTGCAATTTCTTGCTTTCGAACTGCTATGTTGACTCAACGTGAGCTATAGAACAAGACACAAAACATTCAGCGGAAACTACTTTCTGGTATCTAGAATCTGCATAGCATAGATTTTTGTCCTGGAATGGGTACTGCAATATGAGTTCTGTGGAAGTTCTATCACTTATTGCTCCATCCTCATCCTGCAGGGTTTGTTTCGCCAACAACTTATCAGATGCTGTTCTGAGATTATTATTATTATTATTATTATTATTATTATTATTAAATTAGATTTATATGCCCCTCTACTCACCTCACTGAGGCGACTCAGAGGGGCTGACATAACATAAACATATACAGTATCACAATCTCAAATATAAATACAGCATAATATAAAAATATAACAACAGATGCAGCACAGATAACACAATCAATAAATTTTACATAAAAGAAAAAACAATACAATAAAATACAGTGTAAAAATACAATACAGTCAAGAGAGACAGCAAGGTCTTTATGGCTGAGCTAGCTGGTCCACACAGCTGGCCCTCATTCCCCCTCTCCAGCAGGCAGAGAGAGTTCTGTGATGTTCTTGAGGTGGTCATGAAGGCAGCAATAGCAGTAGCAGCAAGGTCTTTATGGCTGAGCTAGCTGGTCCACACAGTTGGCCCTCATTCCCCCTCTCCAGCAGGCAGAGAGAGTTCTGTGATGTTCTTGAGGTGGTCATGAGATACTAAACAGGTGACAAATTTTTAGCCCAGAAGAATTAGACTGTGGTTCGTGTGGATACTTCGTTGCTTGTCTGAGACCTGTATGTAATTTGTTTGCACTTGAGAAGAATAGTTACAATTCAAAACAATGCTGTATGCCATTATTGTACTCCTCTAAGGGACATAACACATGTGGTATAATGTTTCCCATAAAATAGTCTTGGCAGCCTTCTTATGAAACCCCAAGATTTCCAGGCTGAGGTTCCGGGATGTTTACTTTCGTTTGTAATGCCTCATTAGTGTTATGCAAGGCTATTGTGGCTGCTTACATTACTTTAGGCACAATCCTCCAGTGTTGAAATTCTACCCTCAGCAGCAATAATTGAAATGATACTGTCCATCGAGGTCTGGAGTGAGGCAAGAGACATTTAAATGCCTAGTAAGATCTCAGTAATGTGCATGAATCTTGGCCATCTCCCTCTGTACTTAAATAACCACATGGTGGTGGATTTTGCTGGGGCTGACCTCTCCTGACATCTGGATATAGTGTGGATGCCATGAAGTCAAAGCGGTAGCAACAAAACAGCAGGAGCAAAATGCAAGCAGGCAAGCAGAAGGCTGAACAGTCCTTCTTCCGTGTCTAGGCCAGAAGTGAAACTGCCAAAATGAAGGCACCTTTTGGTAAGTTCATTCTGCAGTTCCTTTCGCCTGATCTAGTGTGAGAAAGATTAGCTGGCAACACAAGGTGGCTGTTACCAGGGTACGCCCGATTGTGGTTCAAAAATACCATGATCTTCATTGAACAGTTTAGAAAACAAAAGCACTACCTTGCTTCTCTACGCTTTCTCACAAAAAGTGCTGTTAAAACACCAACCAAAATCAAATAGGAAACTAATTAAAGTTGAAAGAAGAGACGCAAACAAAACCAAAAAGGTAGCAACCATTTTAAGCTAGGAGTCCAACAGGACAATACACTTGACTGTATATTAAAACCTGGTCCATTAAGATACTGTCACATTCAATGTGAAAGGATGGTATGCAGAAATAAGACTGTGAGTAAGCCAATTAACTCAGCTTTGAAACTAGGCATGGGGGTAGGGAAGCAGCATATAAGAATATTTCCCCCCCCCCACCCCCCATGTTGTGAATGAATGGGTAGGGTGTGACAGTGCAAATGATGAATACTCCTTTTTGCCTCAGGCTCTCCTGTCGCCCCAGTTCTGTCAACCATTGGCTGCTGGTGCCTTTTGCCTCGCTGACCACATTCTGTAGCAGCTGCCACTGTGCCTCATGGTCATAGAACGGAGTGTTTTCCTTACTGTTATTTCTTGCAAAGGAGCTTGCTGTATTCTGTGATTAGTCACCAAGAGGTAAACACATACTATTTGCAAGTCTGATCATTCAGGCAGAAAGATCAGAAGAAATTGCATTACTTGGGATGCTAAAATGTTTTCATCTTCAAATGATGTGCTAGTTGTCTTGTCCAGTTCAGACCCCCCCAAAGAACAACAACAACAACAGCAACAGCAGCAACAGCAGCAACAGCAACAACAACAGCAACAACAACAACAACAACAACAACAACAACAACAACAACAACAACAACAACAACAACAACAACAACAACATTATAGAGAAAGGAGTCAAAGGAGCAAGAATTTGAAATAAGGTCCCAAATTCAGTCTGCAAAATCCAGTTAAAGAGTAGCAAGGCTGGGAAGACCATCCCTGTCCCCAGCCTGAAGAACTGCAGAGAACTGCATCGACGGTATCGTCTCAGCAGCTCTCCGGTTCATGTACTCAACTTTGAGGAGAGACTTGCAGGAGTGACAGAGAGAATGACCCATCCAGAAGCACATTCTCTCACATGGTCACACTCCTGTCATGTCTTGGACTAATTTTAGATTGCCGGCATCTGTTCCTGCTTGGGCTCCTTATACCGGATGGGAGAAGTGGCTCACTGGTTTTTACAGTAACAAAGTAGATGTGGGTGTGGAGAGAACAGCCTAATGGGCCACCACTCCCAGCCTACGTGGTCTGTTGCCCTTTTACTTACTAGCACCACCAGAGGTGGGGACACAACTGGCCCCATGGTTGGACTCTCCCTCACATCTGATGCTGGCAGTGATGGGTTGTTACCGGTTCGGACCGGTTCATCCGAACTGGTAGCACCCATCAGGAGGGGGTCGCCGGGGTGGTAGTAAACCCCTGGGCGACCCGGTTCGGTTGCCTTTCCGGGCTCCCACCAGACGCCTACTTCCAAGTAGCCAAAATGGCTGCCCGGAACTGCGCATGCATCAAACCTCTATTTGACACATGCACAGTTCTATTTTTTACCCGGAAAGGAAGGAAGCACCTCTACAAGCCTTTCCTTTCCTTTCCTTGCTGCGCTGATTTGCCGCTGCAGCAGTTTGCCACCATGCCGCGGCGGTTCCTGCCTGTCTGCTGCCTGCTTAGCTGCCTGCCTTACCTAAGATAAGTTAATTTTTTTTGTTTGTGGGGTGTGTGTGTGTGTGTGTGTGTGTGTGTGTGTGTGTGTGTGTGTGTGTGTGTGTGTGTTGAGGTGTGTGTGTGTGTGTGTCTTTATTTTTATTTTATTTATTTTAATTATTTAATTATTATTTTTTAAAAAAAATTTCTTTGGCTCCACCCATAACATCATGACATCATGATGTTGGCCCCACCCATGACGTCCATGACATCACAGTGGGGTAGTAAATTTTTTGACAACCCACCACTGGTTGCTGGCCTTGGAAGGATATTGGGCACCCGGAGAGGTAGGTGTCAATCCTGCCTATATAGAGAAGTATAACTAAGGACTAGGACCAAAGCAGCTATCACAGTCATGCTTTAATGTATAATAGACCCTCCAGCATTTGGCTATATTATATTTTCAGCAGACCTACGTTGCACTTTACTTTTCCTCCGACATAGGTGTCTGAAATCTCCCCATTCATTCCTTAATGTGACAGGCAAGAATGAAAACCGTAGCTTCTCATGTAGCAGATCCCTGCCTGTGTTGGTACTGTGGGAAGTCTGTTTGCGGAAGCCCTCCTCGCAGTTCATCGTGGCCCCATCCCGACAGGGCCACAGCTTGCAATATATGACAAGTAAAGTCATCCTGTTGGCAGCCATTTTTTGGTAGTTAAATTCTTCCATCTCTTGATTTCCACAGCTTCCCAACACAAAAGGGATTACATGGCAGCCTATGGAACTTCAGGACATAAATCAGAAATGCTTAAATTAAGAAAGAAAGAAAAAGCCTATTTTGGTGATATCATTAACCTTATATTGTGAAAACTACAGCAACAGTACAGCCACTGACTTATAACATATGCTCTTCATACATTTTCCCAGTGGTGGGCAGCCAAAATTTTTACTACCATACAGTGGGCGGAGCCAACATCACACACGGAGCCAACATCATGATGTCATGGGTGGAGCCAATGATGTGGGTGGAACCAATATAAAAAACCCATAAAAATAAGTACACATAAAAATACAAATTAAATAGACATAAAAATACATATTAAAATACACATTAAAATAAATACACATTAAATAGACATAAAAACATAAAAATACAAATTAAATACACATAAAACACATAAAATACAGAATAAAAATAAATACACATTAAATGCACACTAAATAGACATAAAAACACATAAAATACAAATTAAATACACATAAAACATAATGCACATTAAAAATTAATACACATTAAATACACATTAAAATACATACCCACACCCAAAGGTGAGTCACTTACCCTGGGGAGCTTCAGGCTATAGGGAGCTTCAGGCTAGCAGCTTCTCTTCCTCCTCCCCGCTTGGGAGGACAGCAAGGAGGCTGCGCATGCGCGCCAAGCACTGTAGGCGCGCATGCACACCAAGCGCTTGGCATGCATGCGCAGTGGGGGAACAAGCAAAAAGGTAAGCCCTTGAGGCGGTTCTCCCCCCCCCCCAAGCTGCTACCAGTTCTCCAGGACACTGGGAAAAGTTACTACCGGTTCTGGCGAATCCAGCTAGCCATTTGCACGGATTCTTGATTATGGGGAATCAGAGATAGATGTTGCCAGAGTTCCATTCAGGCATCTGAGATATTAAAATGGTGATTCCGTAGGCTGATTGCAGCGTGCCAAGCAGGGTGCCTAGATTTTAATCGTTGGGCTGAGGGGGCTGTTATATCGACATGGATTGGGAGGAGGGGATTGTTTAATATTTTTATCCACATGTTTAATAATGCCAGTGATCTTCTTGGTGGTAATGGCGGAATATGGCCCAAGAGAGGCAGCCAGTGGATGTTTGTTGTCAAATACAGCCAACTAAAGTAGACCAACTGAATTAACGAAATCCATACAACCCTCATGAACAAAGGGATTCACAAATTTGCCATTTAGCAATTGATTCAATGAATCTACTTTAGTTGAGACAAGTAACAGGGTTTAAAGCTATGTATTTTACTTTCTCTCCAAGTAACAAATAATGAAAAAGGGGAAGCCAATCCATTTTTAAACACTGTCTAGACGAGCAAAACCCCAAACAGTTGGGTGCATAGTGTGTGGCTATTCCTTCTTCCTCTGTTCTTAAGACTATGCAGTGCGCAATGTACTTTTGGAGTGCATCGGCTTCCAGAAATGGCTAATTCTGTTTAATTTGGGGCCCTGACTCTGCCTGCATCCTTTTCTGCCTTCATTAGTGTCAGTTTAAAAATTGTTGATTTTGACAAGACAAGGAAAGCAAAAAGGTCACCACTGAACTGAGGAGGCAGTGCTGGCAGCAAGATGGTCGGTTGAAGCTGGTGCTCCTTGGCTGGGCTGTCGGCTTTGCTTCTGTGACTCTGATGAGGAGCTGACTGGTTGCATCCACACCTGGAAGTTGACGCGGCCAGTTGGATGCCACATCCAGCACAACCTTTCAATCAAGTCAGTGTGCTGTGCGCCTCACCAAGGCAAGGAAGCTGCTGGAAACCTTGGACTCCAGAGCGATTGCCTTTTTAACAGGCTGGACATGTTGATCACTTTCAATCAAGGAAGCAGAAAGAAAGATCCAAATGTGCAAAGTAGGCTACCAATAAGAGGCCACAAATTGACAAGGCCCTTAAAACATGAAGCACTGCAGATTTGTCAGAATTCAGGCAAGATTAATTGATTTACTCCTGGGTTAGTCAATACTCAATTTTGATTTAGCTAAAATCTTGCATAGGTATATTAATTATCTATGGGGAAAGGTTAATATAATACTGAAAACACTGTCAATAAGCTCCTGTATTTATAGTTGCAAAGAGACAGTCCAACGGTTGATTCTCTTGGGAACAAAACTCTAAAACCCCAGAAAATGGAAAAACAATGGTAATGATGATACCCATGTTGGAAAGACACTTTATATTCACCATCTTCATCTTTTGCAAGGACATGTTCATGTCCTTACATGAATGCACACTCATACAGATACAGTAATACATCGGATAACGATTGCATCGGATAACGCTAGAATCGGATAACGCTAGAATCGGATAACGATGCAAGGTTTTTTTGGGGAAACTTGCATTGGATAACGATTCTGAATAACGATTCATAGCGTTATCCGAGCCAATCATCTGTGTGTGTGTGTGTGTGTGTGTGTGTGTGTGTGTGTGTGTGTGTGTGTGTGTGTGTGTGTGTGTGTGTGTGTGTGTGTGTGTGTGTGTGTGTGTGTGTATTGGGAGAAACATCTACCCAATCCACCACTACCCCAGGAATGGATCGCAACGGGGGGGGGGGTGGATTGGGTCTAATCTACCTCCCCCGTAGCAATGAAACTAGGGTCGGGGAAAAGTGGACGCCTGCCTGCTTTTCCCCGACCCTAGTTCGATTGCTACCGGGGGGGGGGGAGTGCATTGGGTCCAATCCACCTCCCCTGTAGCGATCCAAATCAGCGCATGCATGCACTGACTCCAAGGTTGCTGGACGCTTGAAACTCGGCCGTCTAGCAACTTTGGAGTGAGCGCAGGCAGGCACTTACTCCAAGGGTGCCAGACGCCCGAGTTTCGAGCATCTGCCACCCTTGGATTCAGTGCCTGCCTGCGCTCACTCCAAGGTTGCTGGACGCCTGAGTTTCAAGCATCCAGGAACCTTGGAGTGAGCGCAGGCAGGTGCTTACTCCAAGGGTGCAAGACGCCCGAGTTTCGAGCGTCCAGCAACCTTGGCGGCGGTGCAACGGTGCGGCCTAGCCTGGCCCGGCCCGGCAGCGCAGCCTGGCCTGGCCTGGCCTGGCCTGGCCCGGCTTAGTGGTGCTGCAGTGGGAGCAGCGTTGGTGGTCGGCGGTGAAGGAAAGGCCATCGCTGCCACCACCGTTGCTCCAAGGCCACCTCTGTGTCCTTTCCAGGCAGCCCAAAATGGCTGCTCAGAAGTGTGCATGCATCAAAATACCATTTGACGCATGTGCACTTCTATTTTTCAGTGCACATGCATCAAATGGAGTTTTGACACATGGACACTTCTGAACAGCCATTTCGGGCTGCCTGGAAAAGACATCCGGAGGGTGGCCAGAGAGGCGACTGAACTGGTCGCCCAGGGGTTTACTACCCCTTCCCCAGCGATCCCCTCCAGATTTCTGCTACAGATTCGGCCAAACCGGTCCAAACCGGCAGCAGCCCACCACTGCCCCTGAGCACATGGGAAAAGCCTGTTTGAATCCTTCTGAAATTAAAAGCAATAAATAAATGAAAAATAAAGCCTGGCTGGGCTGGTGATTTTGTAACACTGGTTCTACAGGGCTATCTATTTATATTAAACGAGTACTGCAAATACTTCACAAAAGTTATATAGGTTTCTATAACAAACAATAACAATAGGGATATAAAAAAACCTGGATGCTGCAACTTTTATACCTGGAGTTCTTTTCACCAGCAGCAGGGCTGGAGTTGCTTGAAGAATTAAAAATTGCTAGGATATCGGTCATCCTGGGGTGCTTTGATAGCCAGCAGAGCTCAAGCACTTGTACCACTCAACATTTTCAATTCCCCCCACCATGCATTACCTTGTTGAAGAACATATATGTGAATAAGGACAATAAACCAGCCGCTTAGATGGGTACAGAAAAAATAAGTGTGGCCCACTTTTGCAACAAAAAAAAAGGGCAGGAAAAGAAGAGTGAAAGGCCTGGTATTTTTTGCAAAAATAGGATACAAAGTGTTTGGCAAATTCAACATTTCTAGAGGCTCCACCCATCAAGAAAGGTGGAATTTCTGAAGAGATCCACTGATTGCCATAACAGCATAGAGAGGAAATGGGAACATTTCATAATCTATATTTGAAGTAGCACCAGAAGATGCAGGTAGCTTTTTTTGTGGATGCAACTATTTGATCTGCAAGCCAGTGACATCTCGGACATTTATGAAAAAAAAAGTATGGTAATTTCTATTCTGGTCTACCTAATGTATTTATCAATGTAAATAAATTTGTCTCAGGTATGTTCAAAGTCAATGGTTTGCCACATCTATATCTGAACAAACTTTTCCCAAGATGAAAATTGTGAAACCCACATGTAGGTCAAGACTTACAGATGAACATATACACAACATTTTAAAGGTGTCTGTCACAAACCTTGACTTGGACATTAATTCTTTGGCTACCAGAAAACAACCATAAAAATCACACCAAGTAGGTAAACGTGTGTTGCTAGATGTGAGGATTCCACCATAAAATATTGTTCCAAAATGGATTTCCTTCAAGTTAACAAGATATAACCCTCTTTAGTAATTGGGTACTCTAATGGAGCCCCCCAACATCCCAGAAGGTTGGGGACCACTGATGTAGTGGAATCAGCTCTAAAATAAAATGCAAATAGCTGTGCATAAGATCACTTTGTGGATTCATCCTTCCAATTCCACTCCTGCACAAACATACTGAAATTCTACTATCTAAACCAGAGGTTTCCAATGTGGGATCCACGTCCCACAGTAAGTCAGTACATTGGCTGATCCTTGCTTTGGGGAATTGACTTAGGCTTCTGGGAATTGAAGTCCAAAAACCAAAGGTTGGAGGAACACTGATCTAAACCAATGTGAGAAGGACTTAATCATTCTCTGTGGGCACAGCACATATCCATCTCTCCCACTCTTTCTAACTGAAATCCACTTCCGAGGATTTCTTCACCCATTGGGCTGAACCAAAAAGTTGATAGGGGTTATACTATTACAAATGGAGATGTGTTTCTGCTTCTGACATGAAGAATTGGAAGAATGATATAAGAAAAGCATTGTTGTATGGAAATCACACAGGTGGGTGTGGCAGTGAGCTATGGAGAGATGGCCAGTAGAAATCCAATAAAATGACCCCCATAAATAGCATGGACCAAAATGATACATTGGTATGCCATGCATTATGGAAATTTGGACTAAAGTGGGAGAATTCTATCATTTGTTCTGCTTATGCAGTTTGACAGAGAAAAACTGACTATTTTAAAATTATGAGTTAAATGTAGTTTCTTCATACAATAAACACTTTGCAGCATTTATGAACCTAAGTTGCTCAGCAACTGAGCCATTAACCACGAGTAGGGAAAATCAAAGGGTTCATGAAATGTATTATATCTTCCAGAAAGAACTTCTTGTTTAGTTGGTTAACATACAAATGTATTAGTGGACTTGATCCTATTTTCAAGTTTCAGTGTTGCTTGAAATTAAAGACATTAATCAATGGTGACAGGTTTCTTAATGTCAAATACTCTTTTCTTGCTCATGTCACAGAAACACAAGATCCTCAAGGTGACTTTGGAAAAGGAAATAAAAAAAATAGGGTGTCTGTGTCTTGCTTTTTAAAAGAAGTATGGATAAGACTGGCACTCCCCCCCCCCCCAAGTTTCCTTTTATCTCATCTGAAATTTAAATGTGTTAGCTGGAAATTGTTATGTAATGGAAAGATGGAAGCCATTTAATTAAACATCTCAATGTTTTTATTTTATTTTGTCCAATTTATATAGCCGCCCAACTTGAAACAATTCTGAGTGGCTCACAAAGTTAAAGTCAACAACACAGTCTAAAACTTAAAACTCTTAAGAACCCAATTAAAAGTACAGTGGTACCTCGCTTAAAGAGCATAATGCGTTCCAAGGGATTGGTCTTTAAGCAAGTTTGCTCTTTAAGCAAAACGCCATTATAAATGACCAATTGTGACTTCTCGGGGCGGGGGGATTGCCAACCCTGATTTATTTGTTTAGTGAGTTTTTGGTTGGTTTTAGTTGTTAAGTGAGGCAACCATTCAGATAAAATCCTGCTCTTTAAGCGAGTTAGTCTCTAAGCAAGGCGTCTTTATGAGAGGTTTTACTGTACTACAAAATGTGGCAAGTAATTAAAGAGATGGGAATACCAGAGCACCTTATAGGCCTCATGAGAAATCTGTACATGAATCAAGAGGCAACAGTTAGGACAGAAAATGGAATGACGGAGTGGTTTGGAATAGGAAAAGGAGTAAGACAAGGCTGCATTTTGTCACCCTGCTTATTCAACTTATACACAGAACACATAATGCGCAATGCAGGGATGGAGGAATCACAATTTGGGATCAAAATTGCTGGAAGAAACATCAACAATTTGAGATATGCAGATGATACCACCCTAATGGCAGAAAGTGAGGAGGACCTAAAGAAGCTCCTGATTAGGTTGAAAGAAGAAAGTGAAAAAGCTGGCTTGAGACTCAATATCAAGAAAACCAAGATAATGGCAACAGACCTTATCAGTCCCTGGAAAATAGATGGGGAAGAGGTAGAAGCAGTGACAGATTTTACTTTCCTAGGATCAAAGCTCACTGCAGATGGGGATTGCAGCCATGAAATAAAAAGGCGACTGATTCTTGGAAGGCAAGCAATGAGAAACCTGGGGAGCATAGTGAAAAGTAGAGATATCACATTGCAAACAAAAATTCGCATAGTCAAAGCAATGGTATTCTCTGTGGCAATGTATGGTTGTGAGAGCTGGACCATTAGGAAAGCTGAGCGCAGAAGACTAGATGCCTTTGAGATGTGGTGTTGGAGGAGAGTTTTGAGAGTCCCCTGGACAGCGAGGAGAACAAATAGGTCAATCTTAGAAGAAATCAACCCTGACTGCTCCTTAGAAGGTCAAATAGTAAAGATGAAGCTAAAGTACTTTGGACATCAAATGAGAAGAGAGGATTCACTTGAGAAAGCCTTGATGCTTGGAAGGGTAGAGGGCAAAGGAAGAAGGGGATGGCCCAAGATGAGATGGCTAGATGGTATTGTAGAGACAATGGGCACAGAGCTGATCGAGTTGAGGGGGATGGTGGAGGACAGGAGTGCCTGGAGGACAGTGGTCCATGGGGTCGCAGAGGGTCGGAATCGACTGTGCGACTGAACAACAAAAACTGTACTACAAAAATCACCCAACAGCTAAAAGACTCTGGCTATATCAGCCAGAAGGCAGGAGTCACCACATCACCAAAGGTGCCCCACACCTGCTTTGCCAGCCAGGTTTTTAGTTCTTTCCTGAAGGACAGCAACTCCGCCTGGAGTCGTAACTCAATTGGCAGGAGGTCCCATAGGGCCGGAGCAGACACAGAGAAGGTCCTCCTTCTGGTGCTAGAGAGACGAGCTTCTCTAGCAGATGGCACAGTAAGAGAGCCTCTCCGGTCTGCTCTGGTGGGATGGACAGATGTTCTCGGGGTGATGTTCTCTTAAGTATCCTGGCCCACTACCATGTAGGGCTTTAAAAGGTCATTACCAGCACCTTGAATTGCACCCGGAGGCACACTGGTGACCAGCGCAGCTATTTGGAAAGGCATAGTCAGCATATCATTTTGCTACTTGGCTCGTTGTTGGGTAGCATGATGTAACAAGAGAAAATATCCACAACAGTACCTTCTCGTTTTAAAGGTATCAGGTAATACCTATAATTATGGCATGAAACAACAGCTTCACATAGACCCCATTCTCTAAAAGAAGGTCCAGGTAACCAACTGGAGAGAATGCGGATATGAGGGGGAATGGGAACACTAAATTCCAGGTGATGAGTACAGCCGACTGTTAAACATGGCCAAGCTTCCTGCCTGATCTCTCTCTCTTCCAAAGTCTTGTAATATGAACTGACAATGTTGGTGACAGAAATAACCCCCCGCCCAATATTTTCATGGTAAATCTGTTCATTTGCCTACAAGAGGGGTCACAAAGACTATTTTTATATGGCAGAGGCAGCAGTAAATGCAGCACTTGTTATGTACGAATTCAAGCATGGAGGCTTTAACACTAGAGTATTTACCCTTTTAAAGCTTTCATGCATGAATGTGTTTCCTCTGGGCAGTTCTTTCTGAAAAACTGCAAGACTCAGCTGGGCTGTTTACTTTGGCAAAAATACAAGCCTTTTAAGTGCATCCTTTACTTTTACATATTCTTATAAGAATACAGCAAGTCATATGGAACAACAATATTGTGCAATGACTAAAAAGCAGGGACATTAACTTCCAGTCCATTCTAGCCAAGTTTACATGGAATGGGTCATTTTTGCAGTGTCTGTGCCCTACTGGGAACATGTGAGGTGACTCCCTCACACAGGGAAATTTTTTTGTAAGAAATAGAAGAATATAATAATAAGATTTTTTTGTGAAATTACATGAGTTTAAACTAATGATTTCAACATAGAGTTGGGCCATAGTTCAATGGCAGAGTAAAGAGTCTTTGTGATCATAATGTCATAGGCTCTATCTGTGCCAATTCTAGCCACAGCTAGAAAGGAATCCTTTCTGAAAACCCTGTATTCCTGCTTACATGAGAATAAAACTGGGCTAGATGGATGTATGGTGTGCTTCACCTAAGGTATCTTCCTTCCTTGTGTAAAATGACACAATGTAAGAATTGTTTATTTCTTTACTGTGCTATGTAAATTGTTGAAGGATTTACTCCTCGGCAAAAACTCAATATCAAAAACACTAAAAAACAAAAACTCCTGAAACTCAACATAAAACCCCCCCAAGATCATGGCATCCAGACCCATCACTCCCTGGCCAACAGAAGTGGAAGCAGTGGAAGCAGCGGCAGACTTAACCTTCTTGGGATCTAAAATCACTGCAGATGGGGACTGCAGCCATGAAATAAAGAGACACTCCTTGGGAGGCAAGCCATGAGAAACCTAGGTAGCATCATAAAGAGTAGAGACATCGCCCTACCAACAAAAGTCCGCATAGTCAAAGCAATGGTCTTCCCAGTAGTCAGGTATGGCTGTGAGAGCTGGACCATAAGGAAGGCCGAGTGCAGAAGAATAGATGCCTTTGAGATGTGGTGCTGGAGGAGACCCTTGAGAGTCCCCTGGATTGCAATGCAAGGAGATCAAACCAGTCAATCCTGAAGGAAATCAACGCTGACTGTGCTACAACAGTGCAAGTGGGAGGTGGCACAAACCTCTGGAATAATATGTTCAGGACCAATGCCTATTTCAGGAACATAAGTGAGCACATTGTCGCTGTTATCAACATGGCAGGCAGCAAGCTCAGAATTATCTGATTTGGCACCTTGTCCCCTACAGAACTTCATGACTTCTATAGCATAGTATGAGCAAGCAGTGCAAATAATTGCAATGGAAGGAACCACCCATCTGTCAATATCAGAAATGACAGGAATATGCTCACATCCAGGGTCCTGCTCAATACAAGTTAGTACACAATATGAGGAAAAAAACAACACCTTTATTTCAAATTATTTGGGCCACCAAACAATATTTGTTGAGGTAATAGGCAGTTGAGAGCTGGTACCTACATCAGCAACCTAGATCAGTGGTGGTGAACCTATGGCACGTGTGTCTGAGGTGGCACTTGGAGCCCTCTCTTTGGGCACCCATGGAGTAACCCCAGCACAGAGTTTGCCCCGCCCCTCTGCCCAGTAGCCCAATGGGAACGCTTCCTCCCTCCCCCCAGCAGAGTTCATCCACCCCTCTGCCTAGCAGTCCAATGGGAGCATTTCCTCCCTCCCCTGTTGTTGTGTTGGCACTTTGCAATATGTAAGTGGGTTTTGGATTGTAGTTTGGGCACTCAAGGCTCTCTCAAAGGTTCACCATCACTGACCTAGTTGTATGCACTGCCTGCTATTCCTTGCCAAAACCATCTGCCCCTATGAATCATTAATTCCTGCACAGGTACATCACTTTGACCTTTAGGAAAAAATCATTAGCATATTTTTTTTTTTTTTTTTTTTTTTTTTTTTTTTTTTTTAAATTTTTTTATTAGGTATATAAAGTGATACAAAACAAGACACATACATAAAACAAAATGAATTACATATCTAAAAAATATAAACAGAGAATTCAAAAAGGAAAGTAAAATCTCTCATATATAAGAATACTACATTGTTAACATCCATCAAAAATTATTACCTCATTATAAAACACTATTTACTACATCGATCTCGAAACTATATTTCCATCTGTCACCTCATAACCAATATATGTTATTCTCTATCTCAATTTTTCTTCTTATCTTTAAAACCACCCTTGTGATATATACAATGTCCGGGGATTTATGTTTACTTATGTTTTCCAAAAGTCATTTTGCTCAGATACAGGGGGTATGCCCTGATTCTTAACTGTTACATAATCAATAAAAGGTTTCCAAATCCTCCAGAAGTTGTCACCAGTTACTTTGCCCTTTTTAAAATTTATCTCCCAAGTGAGCTTTTCATTGAGTGCCAAATCCCACATTTCGTTATACCAATTCCTTCTTTGTAAGTTTTCATTATTTTTCCAATTTCTAGCTATACATTGTCTGGCCGCTGATAACATTATCGCCATCAATTCATTTTTATCCTCACTCATTTTATATTTATCCATCTCAGTTAACAAAATTGTATTTGGGCCCAGTTCAATCTGCGAATCCAGTATGTTTTTAATTTCAACCTCTATTTTTCCCCAAAAGTCCTTCAAAGCCTCACAAGACCACCACATGTGTTCGTATGTGCCTCGATCTTTTTTACATCTCCAACATTTCTCACTCACATCTTTGTACATTAAATGCAGTTTTACTGGGGTTCTATACCATCTCCAAATTAATTTATAATTATGTTCCTTCACTCTTACCGACATAGATCTCATAATACGTCTTCTCCACATTTTCCCCCAAGTCTTCTCGTTGATTGTTATGTTCAGTTCTTGCTCCCAGCTATCTTTCAATACTTGTTGAGCCTTCCCTCCTTTATTTAAAATTTTATATATTTGACTGACTATCCCTTTTAAACCTATGTCTCCTTTTCTCAATTTGACCAGCAATGTTTCAAATTCTGTAAGCTCCCTGTCAGATCCCATTTCAAAAAGAAATTTCTTGTTCCAGTTATTTATCTGGAGGACTTTAAACCAATCCAACTCCAGTTGCAGATAGAGCTCCTTTCTCCTCTCCGAATCCCTACAAATTTTGATCCAATCCTTCAACAGAGAGACCCCATTTTTTAATAAGATATCCTTAATCCTACCTTCTATTTTTATCGGAAAGTTATTAAAATCTTCTAATTCTGTAACCATTGAGATCCCTGGAATAAGTTCCTTTCTTACTTTGTTCCATTCTTCTATTGTTGCTCTTATCATCTTGCCCTGAATCCTCATTTTTTTATCCTTATCATCACATAAAAAGAATGCCTTCCCTTTCCTAGAAAACTCTTTTGATTCTAATTTTCCCCATATCGGCTCTTCTCTATTTAATAATTTAATAACACTTCGTAATTGAAAAGCTCTGTAATACTTGCTAATATTTGGAATACCCAGTCCCCCTTCTTTTTGTGGTATATACCATAAAATCTTAGGTATCCTTGCTTTTCTTTTCCCATTGCAGAATCTATTTATAATATTTTGATATTTTTCCAATTCTTTTTCTGTATGTTTTATTGGCAGAGCATCAAATAAGAAATTTAATTTAGGTAACAACATCATTTTACACATTGCTACCCTGCCAAACCACGATAAATTCAGCTTGTTGTATTGTAATATCTTTTTATCTATCTCTTTCATTTGTTTTCCATAGTTCAATTCCTTAAGTTCCCCAGTTTTTCTAGCAAGTATTACCCCTAAGTATCTCACTTTATCCGGAATTTGAATATTAAATTTTTGCTTTATTTCTTCTTCATCCTTCTTACTCCCATTGACTAGAATCATCTCGGACTTATCCCAGTTCACCCTTAAACCTGTCATTTCCTCAAAAGTTTTCAGGTGTTTATTAATCCTTAATATTCCTTGTATTGGTTGTTTAATTGTGATTAGTGTGTCATCGGCATACAAACTTATTTTATTTCCTTCAATTCCAATTATTTCTTTATCTTGCCGTATTAAATTCGCCAATAGTTCCATAGCCAAAACAAATAATGTGGGCGACAATGGGCAACCCTGCCTAGTTCCAGCCTCCAGTTTTATTTCTCCTGTATAGTTATCATTAAATTTCACTATTGCTGTTCCCTGTTTATATAAGTTCTTGATTACTTTTTGGAATTTGTCCCCAAATCCATATTGTTTAATTACCTCATGTATTGTTGCCCATTGCAGAGAATCAAATGCTTTAAAAATATCCAGGGCTAAGAAACCTACCCTATCCTTTTGTCTTTCAGCTATATCCAATAAATCCACTACCCTCCTTGTAAGATCTGACATGTACCTACCCTTTATAAACCCTGCTTGATCGTCTTTTATGTATTTGGCTATGAAACTATTTAGCCTGGTCACCATTATTGTGGAAAAAATTTTGGCGTCTTGGTTAATTAAGGATATCGGCCTATATGATTCTATTTTATGTAAATCTTTCCCTGGCTTAGGAATCAGTGCGATAATAGATCTATTCCAAGATTTGGGTGTTGATTCTCCCTCTAAGATCCCATTAAATAATTTGTGTAATCTCGGAACAACCCAAGGCTTAAAGTCCTTATAAAATTCAGCGGGAAGCCCATCCTCTCCTGGAGCTTTATCCAATTTTAATTTATTAATTACATTCTCAATTTCTTTTGCGGTTATTGGTTCCTCCATCATATTTCTATGTTCTTCTGATATTAAGAAAGTATTATATTTTTTGAAGTGATCCTCCAATTTGTTCAAATTTACCTGCTTCTTTGAGTATAGCTCCTTATAGAAAGCCTCTATTATTTCCGCTTTCTCTTTCCTTTTATTGCATCTCTTCCCCTTCTCATCTACCAATACTCCTACCTGGCCTTTGTTCTTTTTATCCCTCGCTGCTTTTGCTAATAACTTTGAATTTCTATTACTGTGCTCATAGTATTCTCTTTTTAAAAATATCAAATCCTTTTTTACCCTTTCCATGTCTTGGGCTTCCAATTCTTTCTTTGTTTTCTGTATCTGAGATAATACCCTCTGATCATTACCCTTTATGTATTCCCGATGAAGTTGTTTTAGATGTATTTCCAATTCCTGAGTTCTATTGATGTTCCGTTTCTTTTTCCAACTGCTCAATTTTATTGACTCTCCTCTAAAGATCGCTTTCATTGTGTCCCATACCCCTCCTGAGCTGACCTCGTTATTATCATTCCATATCCAATATTCATCCCATTTCTCCATAATTTGTTTTTTCATGCTGTCCTCTTTATATAATTTTGAGTCATATCTCCAAACATATCTTTTCCCGTCACCTTCATCCAGTTTTATATCTATACTTATCTTGGCATGGTCTGATTCTCTAAATGTCCCTATTTTAATATCTTCTATGTTTTTCAATAACCCTTGCGTTACAAATATATAATCTATCCTTGAATACATATCATAAACTTGAGAATAGTAAGTGTAGTCCCTTTCCTGTCCTTTAAGTTCCCTCCATACATCTTTTATATTCATTAATTTTGTCCAGTCTCTTAAAATATATTTATTACTCCTCTTCTTAGTACTTGTGGTATCAATCTCGGAACTTAACAAGTTGAAATCCCCCCCAATAATCATATTCCTCGTTCCTTCTTTCTGTAGAATTATTCTTAATTTTTCTAAAAATTCTGCCTGATTAGTATTCGGGGCATATACGTTTACAAGAGTTATCTCTTCATCTTCTATCCTCCCCTTAATTATTAGATACCTCCCCTCTGGGTCAACTATGGATTTTATCACAGTAAAACCCAATTTTTCCGATATAAGGGTTGCAACACCTCTTGCTTTTGATGTCCCATAAGCCATTTCGTAAATATCAATTCCTCTCACAATTAATTTATTAGTGTCTGCCGATTTTTGATGGGTCTCCTGTAGAAAGATGATATCAGATTTAGATTTGTTGAGCGCTATCTGCAACCTCCTCCTCTTCACGGCATTCCCTGTCCCTTTCACATTCCATGTTAACAACCTTAAATTCTTAACCATTTATGTTTACAAATCCCTCCCCTCCTTTACATTCCTCCCCGGACGTGTTATCCCCATCCCCTACTAAAAATCTACAAAAAAAACTAAAAAAAAATACAAAAAAGTGAATACAATATAACGACAAAAAAGACGATTGTACATTCTCAGTACAAAATAACTCAGTAAAGTAAAATACTTGAAAAAAATTACTTACTACTACTACAAAAAAGAGAAGAAAAAAAAACTTACCTACTCTTCCATTTTCTGCTACCCTCCCCACACCTTGTTCCAAGATGTCGCCTCTATCCTTCAAAGAGGGGAGGGGGGGACCGGGGTAAAAAATCATTGTGTTCTTCTAAAGTCCCCCTCCCTCCACCATTTTAATTTGTTCTACAAGTTATTTATTCAAAAAGCTCCGCACTCGATGTTCCTGATACTTCTGCTCCTCCCGCTGCACCCTCCACCTCCCCCTCCTTATTCAAAACCGGGCCCATCACCCCAACTGCATACAAATCAGTTCTCATAGCAATCCATTCTGGACTAGCCACCTTCATAAACCCAAGTTGAGTCAAATATTCCAAGACGTCTGTTCTATCATCCAAGATATGCCATCTTTTTTCATAAAAAAATCTCAGCTGTTGTGGAAATCTCCAATTATACTTAATGTCTTTTGAAGCCAAGAATTTCGTCACAGGTTTCATCATATATTTCCATTTTCTTTCCTCCGGCGCTATGTCATTGTAGATTTCCACATCAGCCCCCTCAATCTTTAGAACGCCAGACCCCGCTTGTTTGATGTAAGCCATCACTTTTAATTTGTCCGCCCAGTTTGCAAACTTGACCAAAACATTCCTTGGTGATCTCCTATCTCGCCTTCCCCCCACTCTATATATGGCTCCAATGTCTTCTGCCACAAAATCTTTTCCCATTTTCAGAGAGTTCAACCAATCTAATATTCTATCTCTAAGCTTGTCTGGCGTTCGTTCGGCCATTTTGCGTATGACAATGTTTTGTTTCCTCTGCCCCTCCTCCACCATCATCATCCTTTTCTCTTGAACAGATACTCTTGAAACAATCACATGCTCTTGAATCAACATCTCATTCAAAGAAATCTTTGCTTGCTCTAAATCCTTTTGCATTGTGTCAGTAACCATGTTAATTTTTTTTGTATTCTGAGTAACCTCCTTCTGCAAGTCAGTCAGAGTCCTGGCCAGGCTCTCATGTTGTAGCCTGGCCAGTTCTCTGTCTTTTTTCATTTCTTCACAATTGTTCTCCACCATTTTATTCAATTTTTGCATTGCAACCTGGTTATCATTTGCATTTTTAACCAATTGTTGTAAGATAGCACACATGTTGTCCATTCTTTCCGTTAAATCCTCTGATCGTCGTCCAGTACCTGCTTGAGAATCCGTTTTTGCTGTTACTGCCTCCATCTTTGGTGATGGTGTACGTCTTTCCCTATCTTTCTGATCTTTTTCTACTCTCTCTCTCTTCATCTTTGGCTTAACTACTTCCTCCCCTCCCTGCATGGCCAATCTGTTTCTCAGAAAATAATCGGGTGAAAAAAAAAAAAAATACAATTCAATATGATTTCCCACCAAATTCAATTCGGTCTGTACCCCTCAAAAGACCTATAACAATGAACAATAAATAGCCATCAAGAAGGGGACCAAGAGTGAGGGAGGGAGGAGGTGGAAAGGAGAGGGGTGGCAGACTGCAAAATTCAATATAAGAGCAACTGTAATGGTTTCACATAAAAAGAATACAAAATACAGAAACTATTAACTGAACCAATTGGAAGCAGTAAACGTTTGATTAAAAGTAATAATAATAATGATATTAATAATAAAAAAAGAAATTGCTATTAATCATAAAAAGAATTTCAAGTCAGTTGTTAATTGCCAGTAGCAGCTTCTCTTCCGCTCCGAGCCCTATAGCGATTGTATTAAGTAAAGTTTCGTTTCAGTCTTAAGTTTCGCTTTCCGTTGCCATCTTTATTTCTGAATCCAGCCTGTTACGTTTTATATAACTCTTTAAAAGTCACTTTTTAAAAATCCAACACTTGCGTCTGAGAGTGCTACTGCAAACAATGTAACGTAGAAGTCAATAAAGTAAAGCTTTATTACCGCCTTCTCTCCCCTATTGTCTCTTTCCAGCCTTCGCTCTTCTCTGCTTCCCTTTCCCAAACGCAGTTCATAGATCCGCCATTACTCCTTTTCGCGACTCCCCGTCTGCCCCATTAAGCAATCTCCAACTCAGATGTTTCAAAAAAAAAAGAAGACAGACTCCGGAACCGCGACCCTCCAGTACAGCAACTCAGCAGTTCCTTCTTCTTACCGCGGCGCCCCGTCTGATCAAAAGCCCAGCGTTCGCAATCCTCCAAAGTCAACAGAACTCCGGCGCCGCGATCTCCGGCTACAATCTCCGCTTGCGATCTTTACCGCTATCTCCGCGATCTCCAACCACGATCCCGACCCGCTCTTCTCTGCACCGCTTCTTGGGTCCGCTTTGGCTTCGATGTTCGGCTCAACGGGTTACCAGCGGGTCCGGAGTCCTCTTCCGAGGCTCCGGAGCCCCCCCACAACCCGGAGCTCGAACTCCTCGAGCCCCGCTTACTTTAAAATTCCGCTCTTCCTTTATTACAGATGTCCCAGGCGGATCACTTCAGCTTATCAGTTGCCAACATCCACAGGTAACCACCGAAAAATTATTTTTTAATTATAAAAATCTCATTGGTATCCCCATTTAATGGCGGAGGAAGGGAGAGCAGCTGCTTCTCCTACTCCATCCAAACCACGCCCCCCTCCAAACCACGCCCCCCAATCATTAGCATATTAAATGCAGAAATGGTCTTATAGTGTCACTCTTGTCAGTCACTGCCAAACCTTGCAAATGTTTGCACACACGTGATAGATAAGCTTGTAGGGTATTTTGTGTAAGGTCAACCCTGTCATGTTCACTTCTCATGGCTGACAAAGCGTACCAGAATGCTGTAGATCAGGAGTTCTCAACCTTTTAAAGCCATTGGGGGCCATTGGGTCACGCTCCCTCAGGCAGCTTCGGGGACTGGACGGCCATTTTGCCCTTTTTCCACCACATGG
Source organism: Furcifer pardalis (assembly GCA_030440675.1). Classification (NCBI taxonomy): domain Eukaryota; kingdom Metazoa; phylum Chordata; class Lepidosauria; order Squamata; family Chamaeleonidae; genus Furcifer; species Furcifer pardalis. Next base: position 170,917,593 of record CP126890.1, on the reverse strand, counting down.
CACTTCCTGGTGTGGTGGCACTTCCTGGTGTGGCTGGCCACATGAAATGGTGCCATGGGCCACATTTGGCCCATGGGCCACAGGTTGAGAATCCCTGCTGTAGTCTCCTCTGCAGTGCTTGCATAGAGAAATAAGAGTGAATCGTGTCAGACCACACTCTGCGAATTTATTCATTAAAATTTTGCACCTCCAATATTCTTAATCCTAGTCAGATCACAATTGCCTCTTGCTACTGTAGCTTCAGAGATGGTGGTAAATTCCTGTCCCCTGGGGCTTACCTCAGTGTACTACGAGGCCCTCCCAGATTCTCCTTCTCCTTCTCTGGGAAGGCTTCCTCTCTTGGGAGGGAAAGACATAAATGCAATGTAGCTCTGCAGATTTGTAGCTATCTGGAGCAGCATCTCCCAAGCTTTGGTTTTTGGACTTCAGTTCCCAGAGGACTAAGTCAATCCCTCCAAAGCAGTGATCAGCCAATGGACTGACTGAGGCTTCTGGGAATTGAAGTCCACCAGTGTTCTGTGGAACATAGTTTGGGAAACGCTGATCTGGAGAATTCACAAACACAACCCATGCGCATATTCAAAGGTGCAGCAGACATACGGATGTGTAATACAAATAGAACAAATGACTCTCAAATGAACAAAATTTGATTTATCTGCATTTATGTGTAAACCAAGTGCAGAATGCCAAACTGTTAATATCTGTGTTAGTAACTCAACTCAGAAATTCTTCACAGACTGTTGAAATTTTTGAAGTGACGGCCTGTGCAAGCGTCATAGAAAGTAAACAAAACAAAAAGACAAAAAAGTTGTAGCACCTTAACGACTAACTTCTGTATTTAAATATGAGTTTTGGTGGATCTAGTTCCCTTTCTCAGACACAACTATAAGACCTCATGGCATCAATTCATGCCAGGGCTTCACAACGGGCAGGCTCCATGTTGACTAACCTGAATGATGTTGTTGCTGTTGTAACTTGCAAGTCACCTCCAGTCGATGACCCTGACTAAGAAATCTCCAAACTCTGATCCGCTCATCAGCTCCGCTCAACTCTTGAAACAAAAGGATGAACCCTTCCTCTAAAGCAGGGGCTCCCAAACTTTTCAAGTCATGGGCTGTGTTTGCTAATGCAGCATATTGGAATTTTTCAGAGCTCAGAAGGGACGGCAAGATTTATATTCCACCTTTTTCACCCAATGCTTACGACCATTGCCTCTCATTTCAGAGAAGTACTTTTGCAAGGCTTTATTTCATAAGAAACTTACCACATTCAGGCTGAAATGTATCGGCATTGACGTAAAACCTGTGTAACTTACTGTGGCTAATTGTAGCTAATTGACAACACACCAGGTTGCATTTGGGTTGCACAATTGGTCACATGACCAGGAACACGATTCAGTTATGTCCTGGCACTTCATCAGAGTTGGCTGAGGCAAATTAAGCAAACCCTACCTAAACACCAGTATGATCCCAGCAGTAGTATGCTAAGCAAACACATACCAATGACAGGTATCCATGTTTCTCAAATGTTGCTTCCTATTAGCCACAAATTTCATTGACTATCCATCAGGAATTATTGAAATTGATTGCACTGGTCTTCTCACAGAAAATTCTCGACTAGCTGGTGATCTAGACATGAAGATCATGTATTATTTTTTCTGGGGGTGGGGGCAAACTCAGACATTGCCATTAAAAAAAAACAAGTCAAAAACCTTTCAAGCGAAGTTTATCATTCACATTATGCTGCCTAGTTGTTTGATTTTTGTGGCATGCAGGCTTGGCAATTCTCGTTCTGGCTGAGTGGACCCACTGTCACATCTAATGAAAAAATCAGAGGTAGGGGGAGGCAGCAGGAACAGGGAAGTACAATTGACAATTACAAGGAGGATGCCTGGCTTCATTTGTTCACCTCCATTGCTCGAAACATTAAAAAACAAAACAAAAACCCCCCCCCCCACATCATTAGGACTTCATATGAATAAACGCCCAAGCCATGTCCTAAACTGGAAGTGAGATGGTTTCAAATTCAGGCTTTCTGCTGGATCACTGAAATATGCAAAATGAAAACAAACAGCCAAGCCCTTTATTTTCAAATACACACAGAGCTGCCTATCCAGTCACAGCAAGCCATTTGCCATCATGACTGAATGCTGGATAAAGACCTTTATGGAATGCCAGGATTGATTACTTGGTTTTCTACATCCCTTTTGCAAAATCAGAAAACATTTCAAAACAAGAACTCTTGTCTTATCTCTTCCCCAATCTTGCTGTCAAGTCCCCCCCCCCCCCCGTTTTGATATTTGATCCTGGAGAGAGGAATCACATTTCTTTTTCATTGTAGCAAATATTTCTCTTTCAAAATAATTAAAAGGTTGATGTTTGGTTTTTCAATACAAGCCAATATCCAACTTATCTGGACATTAATCAAATAACCCTGGTTATTTCATTTGTCAACATGCTCACAAAGATTTTCTACTAGGCATTAAAGGTATTTATATGGAACGACATCTTTCAGAAGCAATGTAGCAAGTCTCAATTCAAGAGCTATTTGATTGTGACAAGACATTTGATGGTTATGTTTTATGTACCAGCTATGCCACAAATTGTTTACTATGCAGAGCCAAAAAATTATCTCCAGCAAATGCTTTTTACAAAGCCACTTGAAAAAAGCACTATACTGTTCCTCCAGAGATCATTATTTTATTAAATTTAAATTGTGAGAATTTTATTTTGATCGTCAAGACAAGATCCTTTGTAAAAAAAAAATCGATGGAGTTTATCACTTTCAAATATTGATGCTGTAGAGTACAGTCTAATAATAATAAAAGTTGTTTTTAATTATGTATATTTTATAGGACTTTAAGCTGCCCTGAGTTGCTGTGGTGAGTGGGCGGTGATATAATAATAATAATTGATGATGATGATGATGATGATGATAATAATAATAATAGTAATAGAAATAGTAATAGTAATAGTTCATTTATGTTGAACCTTCTAGAGACCGAGTACCCAAACTCCACAGGTTCCTGCTGGTGCCGCAGGGGGGTGGGGGCAAACTCTGTGCTGGGAGGAGAGAGGAAACGCTCCCATTGGATTGCTGGGCTGAGGGGCAGGGCAAACTCTGTGCTGGAGCAATGGCACGTGTGCCCACAGAGAGGGCTCTGAGTGCCCCCTTTGGCACATGTGCCATAGGTTCGCCACTACTGGTCTAGTTACTTATGAATTATGCAGTAAGGGTTCCAAGGTATATAAGATACTTAAGGACTAGTTTTACCATTGCTGCTCCCCATGAAATTCTATTGCTCAGTGGGATTTGAATCTAGTCTCCTAAGATCTCTAACCTATACTCTATTCACTACTGCATGCTGTCTCCAACAGATATTATATACTTATTTTAGTAACTTCAGACAGCTAGGATAAACATAAAACTCAGTTTCATGTCATTAATATATAACCCTGAATGCACTGATATGGTTTTCTTTTAGATGCTAAGCATAGTTGGATCTCCTGCCAACTTATCAGTTCGAAAGGAAGAAATTGCAAGTAGATAAACAGGGACTCCTTTGGTGGGAAGGTCAACAGCATTCCTTGTGCTCTGGTGTCTAGTCAGGCCTGCCACATGATCATGGAAACGTCTGCAGAAGCAGACAGCACTGGCTCTTTGGCTATGAAACAGAGATGAGCACTGAACCCTACAGTCCGATATGACTGGCTTTCGAACAAGGGTGACCTTTACCTTTATAGCTGTATCAGGGAGCACAAGGGATACCAACAATTGCCTGAAATGCTGGAGAATCATTGTGAATCATAATTACAATACAGTCACGCACACATCTACATCCTCCGGGGATATATTTCAAAATATCTTTCAGATACATGAAACTGTGGAAAACGGTGAACCCCATATTTCAGCATACATACCTAAGTCATACATAGAGGTCCTGCAAATGCCTTTGTGAATCTTTCTGGTTCACTCAGGAAACAATTCCCCTGGAGACAACCTATTCCTTCTCAACATTACATTTTAATCGTGGCCTCTAGTAGCCAGCTCTGGTAATGTGCCTTGGAAATACATATACAGTACTGTATATTTTATATTTCAGGGATTTTTTGCTGAATATTTTGGACCCTTGGATGACTCAAATCATGGATACTGAACCTGCAGATACGGGTGACCTGTACTTCACTAGAAGGATCAACAGTTTGATGGTGTGACTGGAAAGAGAGGCTTCCCCAGTATGATTTGGTTTGATTCAAAGTTTGCTATGAGAGTTAAACTGCTATTATGAAGTCATCAGAATGTTTAATTACTTTGGGCAATATCTGGGGTAAGAGTCCACACCACACCACACCACACCACACCTCAGATCACTAGAATTCTTACTGGAACCACAGGTTGCACTCTTTCAGTTATCATTAACAACGTCCTCTTCCCCGCTTTTTTGAAATTGTCAATTGACACAGTGTTGAATTGATATAACAGCTTCTGATACTGTGGTGCTTATTTAAAATAGCACTATATCAGAGAAGCATAATTTAAAACATTCAGAGAATAGACAAGAGAGAGTCACTTGAGGTGGGGTGTTCCTATTGTACTGACATGCCCTTGAGCAGTATATCAGGACCTTAGCTCTAGTTCAGGAGTGTCCAAACTATGGTTTGTGGGCCAGATCTAACCCCCAAAGTAATTTCATCTGCCCCCCCATGCCCTTGCTGATCCTGGAAGCAGAAGTAAAAAATGTGCATGTGTGGGATGCATTACACATTTGCACATGAGCAGCACACTCAGTGGTGGGATGTCAAAAAATTTACTACCCCACCGTGACATCATCACAGTGTGGGCGGAGCTGTCATGACATCAGATGTTGTGGGTGGAGCCAACATCGTGACATCATGATGTTCTGGGTGGGGGCCAAAGAAAATAATAATAATAATAAATAAAATTAAAATAAGCACACACACACAAACACACACACACCCCTCAGGTCACCCACCCACAACACAAACCCATAAATAAATAAATAAATAAATAAATAAAAATACATTAAAATACACCCACCCACCCAAATATCCACACACACACCCCAAACAAAAATCAACCAGAGCTTTTAAACCTGATCTTATTCTGAGCTTATTCTGGCAAATCTTTCTCACACTAGGTCAGATGGAAGGAACTACAGAATGAACTCACCACAAGATGGCTTCATTTTGACACTTTTCAACTTTTCAACAGTTAAAGAAATTAGGTACTAAGTCTTTGCCTAACCAGTTCTCTAGGATAATATGCCTTAATGTAAATGTAAAGCAGCTGTACCTCCTTAAGGGGTCTCCAATTGGAATAGCAATTGGAACAGCACAGGTGTAGCTTATTGATCAGGTAACTCCAAGACTTTGATAAAAATAAACCAAGCCAGGCCACAAGGCCTTTTTAGGAACTGTGGTAGTACATCAATATAGGTAAAGGTATTAAATACACATTAAAATACACACAGACACACCACATCCACCTGGGGAGCTTCAGGCTATAGGGAGCTTCAGGCTAGCAGCTTCTGTTCCTCCTCCCCGCTTGGGAGGACAGCAAGGAGGCCGTGTATACGCGCCAAGCACTGTAGGCATGCATGCACACCAAGTGCTTGGCGTGCATGCGCAGTGGGGGAACCAGTGAAAAGGTAAGCCCGAAGGTGGTTCCCCCCAAAAGCTGCTACCGGTTCTCCGGGACACTGGGGAAAGTAACTACCGGTTCTGGAGACCTGGTGCGAACCTGTTACATCCCATCGCTGAGCACACTGCTGTAAATGACCCATGGCTGTCATAAACATGTTTACAACAGCCGCGGGTCATTTACGGCAGCATTCTGGGCATGCACACAATGCATCACACTCATGCACGTTTTACTCCTACTTCCGGTGGGAGGAGCCACCTGACTGGCCTAATCAGCTGCCTGGGGTGTGTGGTCAGGCCCACAGCTTGGAAAGTTTGGACGCTCCTGCTCTACTCTGTGCCATCTTCCCATGATAAGGTAGTTCAAAACTTGATGGTGGCAACAGCTAATAGGCAGCAGCAGTAGTGGATGGAGACACTGACAGGAACATTCAAACTAACTTTTATTAGTACTGTGTAGTAAGTAGCAGTGGTAAACCCCTACTGAACTTATCAAGAAAGCCTAATGGTGAGACATACCAAAATGAAAGAAGAGACAACGCTGGAAGTTGAAGTTCCTATGTCGGAAGAGGAAAGGACAATTACGAATATCAGGGCCAGTACTGAGGCAACTAAACTGAAGCCAAAAGGTTATGTAGTGGCTGATGTGCACAGGAGTGAAAGGAAAGTCTGATGCAGCACAGTTCCTACAGCTGGAGCATGGAACGTGAGAAGTATGAATCAAGGTAAGCTGAAGATTGTAAAGCAAGAAATGTTGCATATAAGCATTATGGTGCTTGGCATCGATACACTAAAGTGGACCCAACTGGGATATTTTCAATCAGACAACTACGAAGTGTTCTACTCTGGAAACGATAGAAGAAATGGAGTGGCTCTAATACTGAGGCAAGGTTTAGCACGCCAGTTAGGGGTTTTAATGCAAGCTCTGATTGAATAAGTGGGCTCAAGTGGCTAAGGTGCTGACTGGGAGGCAGAAGGTCAGCAGTTCGATTCCCGAGTACTGCAGGACTTAATGAGCTCCCAACTTCGCCCCAGCTCCTGCCAACCTAGCAGTTCAAAAGCAAGACATTGCAAGTAGATAAATAGGGACCACTTTGGGGGGGAAGGTAACCGTGTTCCATGCATTCCGGTGTCTAGTCATGCCTGCCACATGACCACAGAAACGTCTGCAGAAGCAGACAGCTCTGGCGCTTTGGCTTTGAAACAGAGATGAGCACTGAACCCTAGAGTCGGATATGACTGGCTTTCGAGCAAGGGAAACCTTTACCTTTACCTTAGAGCAAATCAAGCCTGAACTGTCTCTGGAGGGGAAAACGATGAAGCTGAGGCTGCCCTACTTTGGGCACATCCTAAGAATGGCAAGACTCTCTGGAAAAGAGAATAATGCTGATCAAGGTGGAAGAGCGCAAGGAAAGAGGAAGAGGCCTGGACATTTTGGAGGACTCTCACTCACAGGGTTGTCCTACATTGTAAAGACTTGGCAGCATATAACAACAAACTACAAGTGAGGGTCATCACATAATTTCAAAATAAACCCACGGTGGAGCTTCTGAATGCTTTTTGAAAGCTTCTGATCATGAGACCCTGTTCTGAAAGAAACAGGTGTGCTTCTGCACTTCCTTCTCCTGATGCTTAATTTGTACCGTGGACAAGAAGATACCATGAGGACTGAATATGGACAGGCGGAATTGTTTCCTAAAGGCAAAGGTGTCAGGAAAGGATGCAGCCTATCCCTTTATGCAGTCTGCATGGTGAACTAGATCCAGGTGAGAGGAATAAAAAATGGTGGAAGAAACATTAATCATTTAAGATATGCAGATTGCATCGTTTTTTGGGCAGAAAGCAGCAATGTCTTGAAATGAATTTTAGAGAAAGTGAAAGAAGAAAGTGTCAAAGCAGGCTTGCAGCTGAATGTTAACAAAACACAAATGATCACACCAGAAGAACTATTCAGCTTCAAAGCTGACAATGAAGAAATTGAGATTAGCAACTAGCAATTATATTTATATACCACCCTATTAGGGACTGTGGTGGTTTAGTGGATAAGATGTTGAACTTGAACACTGGAAGGTTGGCAGGTCAGCAGTTCGAGACCAGAGACCTAAACGACAAGGTGAACTACCGTCTCTGTCCCAGGTCCTGCCAACCCAGCAGGTCGAAAGCAAGAATTTGCCAGTACTGTACTGTATATACTCGACTATAGATCGTCCCGAATATAAGTTGAGGTACCTAATTTGGACCTCAACTAGGAAAATAGATTGACCTGAGTACAGTCAAACCTCGCATAAAGAGTGCTTCGCTTAATGAGTAACTCACTTAAAGAGCAGAATTTTCTCTGAATGTCTACTTTGCTTAACAAATAAAACCAACCAAAATCCCCCCCCCCCCCCACAATTGGTCACTTTCAATGGTGTTTCGCTTAAAGAGCAAACTCACTTAAAGAGCAATCCTGTGGAACACATTATGCTCTTTAAGTGAGGTACCACTGTATAAGTCAGGGGTGGAAATTGCAGTAGCTGCTAGTGAGTTTCAGTAATTAAAATACATGAAAATATGGTAAAATTAATTAATTTAGACATTTGTGTGGTTTTTTTAAAAAAATGTTTATGTTGATCCGAGTATAAGTCGAGTCCCATTTTTGGACCTCATTTTGGGGGCTAAAAAACTAGACTTATACTTGAGTATATACAGGAGTAGATAAATAGGCACCACTTCGGTGGGAAGGTAACAGCATTCCAAGTGTCTCATCATGTCTGCCACATGTCCATGGAAATGTCTGCAGACACAGACAGTGCTCGCTCTTTGGCTGTAAACGGAGCACTGAACCCTAGAGTTGGATACGACTGGTTTTCTAGCAAGAGAGATCTTTAGCTTTATCTTATGAGACCCTTACCTCTATCTTATCATCCCACTGTGCTTGCTGCAGTTTCTGGTTGGTTGACACATTAATTAGCATCTTGTGGTTCACAAGTTAATTAGCATCAGCAAATAAAGTGTTTTGCTCATTTGGAGAGACGGTCTTGGACTTCCCTACCTTACCAGGCATATGTGGAAAGAGAGGAGGAGGACAAAAGGCCCCTTGGTGGTCTGGACGTCGGACCCAGAGGAAAGTGGAGCAAGCACACCAAAGAAATATTACAAGGACACCAAAGAACACCCCTGGAGGGTCCCGAGACGTGCGACAGCCAGAGACCCTTGGTACCTCCTGTCTCACCCCATGGGGTAGAAGAGGAAGCAAAGCAGCAGCCTCCCCTCCAACGTCTTGGGTCCTCACTTTACCAGGGCTGTAGTCATAGGGTGGGGGGGTCAAAGTTAGCAGTTTGCCAACCCTCCAACTCTAGGCAGTTTGTATACACCGCATTTTTTATATATATACAGTGTAGTAAAGGTTTCCCTTGCTCGAAAGCCAGTCGTATCTGACTCTAGGGGTCAGTGCTCGTCTCTGTTTCTAAGCCGAAGAGCCAGCGCTGTCTGCTTCTGCAGACATTTCCATGGTCATGTGGCAGGCATGACTAGACACTGGAGCGCATGGAACGCTGTTACCTTCCCACCGAAGTGGTCCCTATTTATCTACTTGCAATTTCTTGCTTTCGAACTGCTAGGTTGGCAGGAGCTGGGACAGAGACGGGAGCTCATGCTGTCCTGCAGTACTCGGGAATTGAACTGCTGACCTTCCGCTTCCCAGTCAGCGTCTTAGTGACTTGAGCCACTGCATAAAATATTCGCCCACCCACACCTGGAATCCTGGCTGCTGCCCTGCATTTTACCGACCTCCGAAGGAAGGATGGAAGGGCTGAGTCAACCTTGCGCTCGCTCTTCAGGGCCGAGTTCACAGCGTTGTGGCTGCAGCAGTACAGCAGTTGTTAACCCCTGCGCTACCAGGGCTCTTCTTTCAGCTGAGCCTCTGTCTAGCGGGAAAGTCAAGGTAACGTGAGGCAAAAGCCGAAGAAGTGCTCAGCCCAGCCCCCCCCTTCCAATATTCCCCTGCGCCCTCGGAGGCGGCGGCGGCGGGAGCTCCCCCGCCCCGTCGGGGAGAAAGTCGTCGTCCCCCCCCCCCACTCACTCACTCCCCCCCCCCAGGGGGTGCTGACCTGACTTGAGCTCACAGACACTGAAGTCTTGGCTTAGGCGACAGCAAGGCACGGGCGAGTAGTAGGCGTGGACCACCACCACCCCGGTCCACTTTCCCACCCGTTTTCCTGGCCGTGGAAACTGCTCGGGTTGCACTCCCGCTGGCTGGGCTGCCCGAAGAAGACCGGGCGACGGGGTGGTGGTGGTGGTGGGATCCGAAGGGACCCCTGGAGCGAGGGCGCTTGCTGGTCCCACTACCCCCGGGGCGCCACGACTCGGATGCTTGCCCCGGGAGGAGGCCAGATAGGGCCCACGATCCCAGGTAAGCGCGCAGGGGACGGAAGGCACCGGTGTGCATGGATCGGCTCCTCTTGGGAACAGAGGAGTATAAGTAGACCCGCCTCCTGCCAGCGCCTCAACGGGGTTAATTAATTAGCCTGAGGACTCGTCGTGGCCTTGGGTGGCGAAGTCCGCAGGGAAGGGTGACGGGGTCCCTCCGACCCAACCCCAAGTGGGTCAAATAATCCCACTGGCATCCACCTTGGTGGAGGGCAGCCGCTTCTCCCACGCTGGCCTGGGGCTGAGGAGGAGGACTTTGTGTGCCCAAAGGGCTCAGGAGGACCCCCCAGGAAGGGGGTCCGTGGTGGGACTGGGCAGAAGGCAAGTGGGAAATCGCTACAGTATATTGTCCTCAGGACAAGCTTCAGGGAGGATGGCCATGAGGATGGATAGCCCAATATCTGGAATCAGATACGGCACTTGAAGGAGGAGGAGGAAGGAGACAAGGAGCAAAAGCAGGGCAAATTTGGTAGGGCTTGGAGAGGGGAGAAAAGCTGCCTTTTGGGATTTATTCCAGGGGCTCTTTGGGCTGGATGTTGACATAGCTCAGCACAATCCCAGCAGCCCAGTCGGGGACCTGGTTGTGGTGATCCAGTGTCCGCCCCGGGCAGGTTTGGGTAAGAAGTTCCTGAGGATATATACAGTATATACAGGATACCGTGATGAGAGTGGCGGCGGCGGGTGGCGGATTGGCCACGCCAGGGAAGGCTGGTCGAGAAATGTCACCTGTGGAGTAAACCTCAGACCTCCACCGTCCTTGCAGGCAACCTCATCTCTAGCTCTTGAGAAGCCTGCCATCCAGAGACTCAATGTTAGGCACCTTATTTGATTCAGATATCTGACATTCAGAATCTGGAATTTGAATTTGAAATGGATTTTTAAGTAGGGTTGGAGCCGTGTGTATAATTTAAACGAGGTGAGCACATGGCAATGAAAGGGCATGTATGCATGTTGCCATGACTTGGATGCCTGGAAGATAAAATGTTCCTCCGGTTCTTTGGTTTTAACCACTGGAATTTCTTTATATACAATAAAACTTAGGCTGTATTCCTGTGTTACTTTCTTGAGATTAAACCACTGTGAACGCAGCAGGGCAGACTTCCAAGTAAGTATGTGTAGGACTGTGTTGTTGCCCTATTTGTCTGGGAGAGTTAACGTCAGACTTACTTCTGGCGAATTTAAAAAACAATGTAATATGTTATTTTAATCTATCTTCCTTATTACTTTAAGGTTGAAACCTCAAAAATATTTATCTGCAAGTCAGTTTCTTTAATGTGAAGAAGCAGTAGACGTGTGTAAGATTTCTGGGTTTAAATGTTATACCATCAAACTTAATAATATAACTCAATTAATTTTTCTTAAGAGAAAGCTCTTATCCAATATGGAAATTTCAGAATTATTGTTATTATTTTCATCATATTGTTATTTAAAATGTGGATTTTCCAAGTAAATCCATCTTGTTATGTTTGAAACAGTTAATTGATGTTATTTGTAAAACATGTTCTATTGTTCCACGCAGTAAAAATGATTGTTTTTACAAATAATCCAACCTGATATCCCTAACCTTTATATTGCAACTATTCCTGAAAAAAATATTTTAGAAGACCTTTGATTTGTATTTGCTGTCTGTGAATGTTTCTGAAAGCATTTCAGCAGAAGCATCTAATATAAATGCTCTGTGGAGCAACATAGGGTTTGTAAGAACAAATGTTATGTTATGATAAATCTTCCACTTTCTCCTGGATCAGAAAAACAAATGGATTCTCCGTTTCTCCACTCTTGATTTCCTTTGTGCTTTTCAAGACAGTTCATACCAACTAGGGATATAGTCTTCCTTTGTTTGTTTGTTTAGTGGTCTATCCAAACCCTTCTAAATTTGAATAGGTTCCATGCGTGGGTTTCCCTAATTCAGTTTGTAGGCTAATGGAGCACTTTCGACTGGATCCTAATTTGGTCTGAAAAAACTCTTCCCTATAATAGCCTAACTCAAATCCGAACATCAACTGAAATTTCTAAATGTCTATGTGTCATGTTCATTTGCATGAGAAACTACAATGGTTGTAATTTGTAGTGGTGGTGGTTATATTTAAGTGAAATGAAATTGTGTAAATTTTAAAAATGGATTCTGTATGCTAAACAGCAGACAGTTTCTATTCTTTAAGGTGGTTTTTTTCCTTTAAAAAAACCCCTGATTGCTTTTCGCTGCTTAGTCTTTGTAGTTCAGGAATATTCTTTGTGTTCTTCCTACCCCTAATGACCATTTGGAAGGATTTTCCTTAAGATGTTCTGCTACTGGGTATAACTAAAAGGAAGCCTGCCAAATCCAGGTGTGGTTTATTTAAATGCATGTCCGTTATTCCAACCAGAGGAGAACTAGTCAACTAAATCTCTTGAACATTGCACTGTTGGTTACTTGGCTGATCCATGTTTCACACATCAGGTTGATGTGGCGGATCAAAGCGTTGTTTTCCACTGTTCTAATAAGCTGCATTATTGGTACAGAACATATATAAAACTAGAATCTTCTTTGACCATGTGGACCAGGAGTTCTCAACCTATGGGCCAGACACGGCCCATGGCGCCAAATAATCTAGCCCTCACTCCATCCACCACCACCACCACCACCGGACTCTGCAGTGGACTCATTTATGGCAGCTGTAAATTGCGGAGGGGCAACCAGTCTAGTCCCTTCAGCTGTTTGAGAGAGCGTGACCCAACCCCCAACTTGAAAAGGTGGAGAACCCCTGTTCTAGACCAGGAGTTCCCAGCTTGTTTTTGGCCGCGCCCCACCTAAGGATCTCTAAAATCCTGATGCCTCTTCCCTATGACATGTAATTCTTACTATTCAAAAAGGGAACTCCTGTTCACACGGAGGGAGACCAAAAGGCCATTACCTGTTTATAACTCATTCTTGAAATGGCCCCCTTAAAAATCAAATTGCCCCCCCCCCTTTGGGAACCATGGATCTGGACTCTCGGATAATGGGGGAGCCTTCCGCCCCACCTCATGAAAGAATTGTAGGTCAGATTGAGAGTTGCTTCTCCATTTTGCAGTTTTGTTGAACCAATGCTAGCATTTTTGGTGTTGAAGGTTTTGGAAAGGAAGGGGAACCTATTTTCACTGCTTCTCCAGTTTATTTAGGAATTAGGATTTTTTAAAATCAGTGAGGTGAGTTTATTTTCCAGTCCCCAAAGAGAGCACTGGCAAGGAGATTATGAAAGGTGGGGATTGGTCCGCTGCTGCTTCTCCAGTTAGGATTATTTTTATTTTACCCCAGCTGGTAGCCGTTGAATGTGCACTAGTCAAGCAACTAGGAACTTAATAATTAAAACATACCATCAAATCAATTATGACTTCTAGTGACCCTTTCCAAATTTTTATACGTACAGAGTTCTCAGAAGTGGGTTACCAGTCTCTTCTTCAGGGGTTGCCCTGGGACTGGGCAGCTACGCGTGTTGTATTTTGTCCCAAAGAACACAACAGGGAAACAAACACCAAACGTTTAGCTCTGCAGCTAAATAACCTAACTCAGAGCCTGTACATGTATATTTCTGTGGCCCATTACCAGAACTGGCCACGAGAAGCCTCTGTCTGCTGCAACGTCATGTTTACAAGGAAGGGAAGGAGACATTCTCATACAGAATGATGGAGGCCTTAGAATCCCCTCCCTTGCTTCTATAGTTCAGGTTAAAGATAGGGTTTGCTGTTATCTGTGGTTTCAGGTGTCCATGGAAGGTCTTGGAATGTATCCCCTGTGGATATAGGGGGAGACATGTATTTTCACTCGTTTTATAAGCAGAACAGTGTATGACAGTGTAGTCTGGCTCTCTGGTTTCTCATCCCTGATGCTGGGCTGGACTACATGCCTTCTGCTGTTGATTCAAGAATCAGAGTAGAGTTATACCTCACTCACAGAGCATAATGCGTTCCATAGGATTGCTCTTTAAGTGAGTTTACTCTTTAAGTGAAACACCACTGTAAGTGACCAATTTGGGGGGGGGGGGGATTGCAAATCCTGATTTATTTGTCAAGCGAGTTTTGGGTTGGTTTTATTTGTTAAGCGAAACGAACATTCAGAGAAAATGCTGCTCTTTAAGCGAGTTACTCTTTAAGCGATGCGCTCTTTATGCGAGGTTTGACTTGTACACCCCGCCCACCCCCAGATTAATACCTCCACATTCACACTTGTGAAACAGGCCTTAGCCACCATGTGCATTGCACATTGATATTTAGAGTGGCCATGGGGACATAAGAGGCATTTATTCACTGGTGGGATTCATTTTTTTTTACTATCTACTCTGTGGGTGTGGCATAGTGGGCATGGCCATGTGGCTGGGTGGGCATGGCCAAGTGGCTCCGGCAACTGGATGGGGGAAGACCAGGGAGGATGCGCCACTGGTACGGGAGGCAGGCGCAGGCCTACAACCCGAGGCTCTGGCAACCAGATGGACGGGACTAACTGGAATTTCTACTACTGGTACAGTCGTACCGGCTGAATCCCACCCCTGCATTTATTCATTTCACTTCTCAGAAAGGAGTGAAGCAAAAAAAAAAAAAAAACCAGGCATTTGGAAAAGACACAAGAGAGATCAGAGAAAGCATTTCTTCTCAGGCAGCAAGAAAGCTTGCCTAGGTGTGGCAGCGCAGAAGCAACTGTCCATTCCTCCTGGCCCTTCTCCCCAACTATGATTTCTGTATAGGGAAATGTGATAGCTGGGTGAGAGTGCTACAGACATGGCAGTCATGGGCTTGGCTCAGCTCGTTGGTGATTTGACTGAACTGAGGATGGTGTGTGGATATTCATGTGGGGAATTTGCCAGGGGAAAAGAGAGAGTATAGCCTGGAAGTACAATATTAAAATGCTTAGGATCTGTAGCTCAGATAGTGCTGCAGTGGAAGCAAGATGATCTGGTTTAAATAATTTGCTAATCAGAAAGTGCTAACTGTTAAGTCTTGTGTTGGTTCCTTATTTCAAAGGTTCCTAGTTGCAAGGTTTGAATTTCAGAAGTCATCTTTGGGATACACGGTGTACGTATCTGTTTCCCACCGTACAGGGTTGTACTGGCTTGTATGACAAGTGACCAGGGTTGATTGGCTTTAGCTGTGGGATGTGTGCTGGAATGATAGGGAGATCGAACAGTGTGAAATGATTTTTATGAATGGGATTAGCAGCTGATTGGTCTATATATTAGGAGTTAGCAAACGTGGCTCTCCAGGTGTTCTTGGACTTCAGTTCCCAGAAACCCAAGTCGGTAGACCTGCTGATCAGGGCTTCTGGGAATGGAAGTCCAAGAACACCTGGAGAGCCCCATGTGCTGACCCCTCTATGGCTCGTGGCTAAAGTCCTCTTTTGCATTTAGAGGCCTGTGTGTGGGAGAGGGAGGGTAAGAAGCATGTATTAGTTTCAGTTAGTAAGAACTGTGAATTAATGCTGTAATTCAGAGTTTGAGAAATAGTGTGCTGTGTTTGTGAAGAAGCTGTAAATAACAGAGAGATCTGGGTAGTACTTGTATCAAAAGGGGCACAGTATCAACCTATATATAAACAGAAAACTGAAAGTGATTATTAGAATGATAAAGATAAGGGGCGAAGGCTTCTGAGTAGAAGCTGAGGAAAACGACTAACTAAAACATTTCCCTTATTCCTCCTCTCTTGTTCACTGGACATTCCTTTGCTTGTGGGTTTTAAAAATAAAAATCTTCCCCCCAAACCTTACATATTATTTTAACAGCTAACAATCCCAAGTTATTTTCATATGTGCCAGGAGTTCTCAACCTTTTAAATCCAGGGGCCATTGGGTCACACTGCCTCAGACGGCTTCAGGGGCTGGACGGCCATTTTGCCCTTCCTTGACCACATGGCACTTCCGAGGAGGGGTGGAGGCAGTGGAGGGAGGCACATGAAATGGCGCCGTGGGCTGCAGGTGGAGAATCCCTGATCTATGCTGATGCTGTGATAAATAATTTATATAGTGCATTTCACAGCGTGGATTCAGCCTGTGTCTGTGGCAATATTAAAGCATCAGTGTGCAAAAGAGAACACTGGCAGCTATTTCCCTGAGTCAGTCATAGGGAATCTCTTTTCACCGGTTTTCACGGATACGTCCATGCTGCTTCCACAGATTTAGTGTCAGGTTTTTGGGACTGGTTGTGATTTAGATGGTGGCACACAGGCAGAGGAGGCGTGTGTGTGTGGCAGCCTCACATGCAATTCGCAAACTCTGTGTACATTACACATCAGTGTTTTAGAGTCTGGTTGACAATGGCTTATTATTTACGGATAAGAAAGCCCCTTCCTCACTGGTTGTTCCAGTTATCTCATTTTCAGAAGTATTTTGCATTTGAACAGGGAAGCTTCATTTTGGAAGCTCTCTTTCATTCTTTTCAACAACCTGGCACCAAGTCCAAGAGAGATGCAGTTTTGAAATCCTGATGCTCATGCTGTTGTGTATCCATGCTTATGTGGGAAATCTGTTGCAGGCTGATCCAGAAGAAGATACAATTTTGCCTGGAAGTACAATCAAATATGCCAGGTGCGTGAAATTGAATGAAAACATATTTTGTTATTCGACAACTCCCCACCTCGGGCAAAAACATTGTTCCATAAAAGCTCATTGTTGTTTTTTAATGAGAGCTTGCAAGGATTAAACCCACTTCCTCAGATGTAAGAAAGGGGCTATACGGGACCCCATGGCCATGTGGGGGATACAGATAAGGGACAGAGTGACAGCAGTTCATTAGGAAGAGAACAAGCTTTCACTCTGCAATTTATTTATTTATTTATTACACTTAAATAATGTCAGTTATCAGTCTAGAACAGGGGGTCCCAAACTTTTTGTACCACAGGTCAGTCATGTGGTTCAGCAGGCCAGTCACATGGTTCCTCCCACTGGAAGTGGAAGTAAAATCCACCCATGCATGCATAAAACGCTGCCGTAAATGCACCTGTTGCATGTTTGTGGGCCAGTCACGTGGTTCCTCCCACCGAAAGTGGAAGTAAAACGTGCCTGCACATGTGCAAAACGCTGGTGCAAATGCACCTGTGGCTGTTGTAAACACATTTACAACAGTCACGGGTGCATTTACAGCAGCGTTTTGCACATGCCCGGGCATGTTTTACTTCCGCTTCTGGGAGCAGTGAGGGTGGTGCAGGCCAGATTATTTGGCATTGTGGGCTGGATGTAGTCCATGGGCCATAGTTGTTTGGCCATCCCAATCTATGTGATTTGTGATGCTGATTATGATTGTGTGTAACTTGTAATTATATATTTGTTCTGTGAACCGCCCTGAGTCGGTTTTACTGAGTAGGGCGGTATATAAATCAAATTATTATTATTATTATTATTATTATTATTATTATTATTATTATTATTATTATTATTATTATTATTATTATTATTATTATTATTATTATTATTATTCATCCCTGGTCTAGAAGGTGACAATGGCATGGTTGACATAAGTGGTAAACTCTGTGAACCATTGTAGGAGTTGACAATTTAATTTAATTTAGTTTAATTTAATTTAATTATTAGACTTGTATGCCACCCCACTCGCAGAGAGCGACTCTGGGCGGCTAACAAAGATACAGAATATACACTTGGTAAAGACATAAGAACCGTTGATTGAAAATTAAGTCCTCTGAAGTGGGTGTGCAAAATCCATGTATAACTTATCTCTGTTGTTGCTCTTTCAAGTGTCATTTTGTAGAGACGTTTTTTCTAAAACAGTGACTTTAAGGTGATTCAAAGTAGATTGCATTTGTTGAACTGGTAGCCACATTAATCTGTGCAAGCATGTCAGAGAGTAAACAAAGCAAAACAAAAAGACAAAACCGCAGCAACTTAAAGACTAGCTGCTGTATTTTGATGTTAGTTTTTGTGGATCAAGCCTACTTCATAGCATCAATTTATACACATCATCTGTATCTGATGTGTGTAAATTGATGCCATGATGTGCATAAATTGATGCCATGAAGTCTCACTCTTCTGTCTGAAGAAGTGGACTTGATCCATGCAAGCTAACATTAAAATACAGCAGTTGGTCTTTAAAGTGCCACAATGTTTTTTTGTCTTTTTGTTTTGTTTACTCTCTGATGAAGTAGATTGAAATGGCTATGCAAATATTTCAATTTATGTGAACACTCTTTGAATGATCAGGAGGACACTCTCTGGAGAAAGTGACATTTGAAACAGCTGGGATAAGATAAATGCACATGCTGGAGATCCACTTCAAAGGACTGAATATATCAATCGAGGGTTCTTAAGTCATGGCCAAGTGTAAATTGACACAGTTTGGAACTTGTGTCAACTTTGCCATTGTTACCTTGTGTAAACTGGTGGTACAGAAAACAGAATTTGTTTGTAATGCATGATTGGTTGAATGGCTAAAAGCAGAGCTGGCCAGAGATCACGTTGTCAGGATGTTGGCCGTCTTTCTATACAGTATTGCCAGCTTCTTCCTCTTTCTCCCCTTACCCCAAAGATCCTGGTCCTCCTTCAACACTTTGATCACTACAACACACAGGGTCTCTTCTACTGTTTTAAGGAGGACCATATTTCTTCAGGGATGTTGCTGATAGTGGGCAGGGCTGAAGCTTTCTTTAAATGAAGTGTCCATTACTCACTGAAACAGAATGTCACTGGCATCACTATTTTCTGAAAAACTTTCTTGGGATTCAAAACAATTTGAATTGTAGCTTTCTATTATAACATGTGCACTCAAGTGTCTGTGTCTTCAGCAGGAAAACATTGGACTGTGATCCCTTTAAGACACATTTCAGGTGCTTTCACCCAGTGGTGGGCATCAGCAGCTGCGCACCAGTTCGCTAGAACCGGTAGCAGAAATTATGGTTAGCCGTGCCCATCCAAGTTTTGAAATAAAGTAGTTCTTATCCAGGTGCAACGCAGGGCCTTTCCCCCTGGCCATGCCCACCATACCACGCCCACAGTGTGGTAGTAAAAATGTTTTGGAGCCCACCACTGCTTTCACCCCATACAGCCCAGTGCATGGCACTCTCAAGCATCATTATTCAGAAGAAAGTTTCCGCCAGCTTTTCTTGCTATAGTTGTGCTGTTGTTGTTTTGTCCTGTCAAGTCCATTCTGATTTATGGCCATCCTGATGATGTGTTCAAGGAATGTGAGGTGTTCAAGGAATGGTTTTTGCCATTGCCACCCTCTGGTGGTGAGTTTCTATGGCTGAACATGGATTTGAACCCAGCTTTCCTGATCCTAGTAGGCTATGTCTCTATTCACAATAGTATCTTGGCTCTCTTTTGGGTAATATCCAAGTCAAATGTTTTTTTAAAACACAATAATGAAGCACAGCACATCTGGATTTAGAAAGCTAAAAGAAAAGTACAGGTGTTTGTTACAAAGCCTTCTGGTGTTAAGATCACCTTCAGATATGTGCAATTTGGATCTTTGCAAAAGGATGACTACTGTGAAGGTCCTTGAATTTTGGGAGGGAAGTGGAATGGCATTAATTGTTATTATTATGTGCCATCTAGTCACCTCTGACCGATGGTGTCCATATGACTCTAGAATGCTCTGTCATTAATTACCCTGCTCAGCTCTTGCAATCTAAACAGATGGCTTAGCTTATTGAATTACATTAGTACCCCGGATAACGTTATGACTTGGTTCCACAAGTCCCGTCGTTATCCGGTTTTTAACGTTGTGCGATACATTGATCACACAATGTTAAAAAAAGCCCTGTTTCCCTGGAGGCTGCAGCAAGCCAGAACGTCGGGATTTGAATCCTGACATTTTGGCTTGCTGCTGCCTCCAGGGAGGTGGGGGAACTTTGGAAACAGCTTGGATCGGGTCTCCCCACCTCCCTGGGCCCGGGGGGGGGGGGTCAGAGACCCCAAAATTGGTAAAAAAAAAGGACTTTTTTTTACCAACTTTGGGGTCTCTGACCCCCCCCCCCCCGCTGGGTCCAGGGAGGTGTGGAGACCCAATCCAAGCTGTTTCTGGGCTTCCCCGACGTCCTCAGCCAGTGCAGCAAGCCAGAATGTCAGGGTTCGAATCCCGACATTCTGGCTTGTTGCACTGGCTGAGGACGTTGGGGAAGCCCAGAAACAGCTTGGATCGTGTCCCCTGCCTGCTCCAGAGAGATCAGAGGACCTGATCTACAGCTGCAGGGTGGCTGGGGAAGCTGACGGGGACTACCTGTCGGCTTCCCTAGCCACCCGCCCTTGCCTCCGCAGCTGTGGGGTGGCTGGGGAAGCCGACGGGGGAGCCACCCGTCAGCTTTCCAGCCTTCCCACCCCTGCCTCCGTAGCTGTAGGGTGGCTGGGAAGCTGAACGGAAAACCCCGTTCAGCTTTCCAGCCACCCTGCTGCTAAGAATGACTGTATCGGATAACGTTAAAAATCGCGTTATTTGATACAAGATTTTTCTGAAAATCTTGTAACGTTATGCGGTTTTCACGCAATATGGTACTCACGTTATCCGGGGTATTACTGTACTTCATTTCTCATTTTCCTGCTACCCTCAGTCTTGTTTTCTTATGATATGCCTTAGGGGTCACACCACATGACCATTTTAGCTGGGAGGGGGTCGACTGAAAGTCACCGGGGGGGGGGGCGCTCGGCGTGAAGTCACGTGACTCCAAAATTATAATTGATTTTCGCATCCAGCTGGCCATAGATCTATCTTCAAACCACGTGATTTTTTTCCTTGGGGTGGTGGTGGTGGTCAAAGGTCACGGAAAGTCACAGAGGGGGGAGGTGGAGGTCAAAAAGTGGCCTATTTTAGGTCTCGTGGTATTTGAAAGAGTCCTTAGTGTTGTTATAACTGAAAAACAGCTCTGACAATTGTTTTGTCTTTAACAGCTACCCAAGGAGAGGTTCCATTTCCTTGGCGTCTCTTTTGGTAACGCAAACACCTCCTGGCATGGATGCAATTCAGGTTCAAGGGAGCCTTTTGCTGTGCAACGCTTAACATCCTTTTTTGTTGCTCATATTGTAGACATGATATTGCATAGCAGTATTTGGACTGTGGTGGCTCAAGGGGTTAAGACGCTGAACTTGATGACTGGAAGGTCAGAGTTCAATTCCTGAGTATTGCATGACAGAGTGAGCTCCCGTCTCTGTCCCAGCTCCTGCCAACTTAGCGGTTTGAAAGCAAGAAATTGCAAGTAGATAAATAGGGACCACTTTGGTGGGAAGGTAAACAGTGTTCCGTGCACTCCAGTGTTGAAGCATGCCTGCTGCATTTCCACAGAAATGTCTGCAGATGCAGACAATGCTGGCTCTTTGGCTATAAACAGAGATGAGCACTGAATCCTACAGTCAGATACGACTGGCTTTCAAGCAAGGGTGACCTTTACCTATCTGTCCTAATAGATATACTGTACTGTATTTGTCTATTTCCTGACTTTTCAGTTACAGTACAGTATTGATATATAAGCAACAGTCTGTATTTGTACATTGGAGGTGTCTTCAAATGATTGAGTTTTGGACATGTGTGCTGTCATGAGCTCTTGACTTTGACTTTATAATGAGTCATCCGTGAAGCATGGCTGTCCCTTCCTCTTAGCCATTACTGAATGTGACAAGCATAAGCCAGGGTCTGAATCTGACCCTGTTAGGGATGCTTTTTAGAGGCAGGGATAGACAAGGGAAATGATTATCTCACTTTCTTTTAAACCCTCTGCATTCCTTGTCATTAATCTTGACAAACACTCAGGCAAGAATACTAAATATTGTTCTATTTGTGAACAAAAAGTACTGGCTCTAATAATTGCAATGTAAAAAGGACCTAGTTTTTTAAAATTGTCTTCAGGTTAACCGTTTCTATTTGACATTGGTTGGTTTTAAATTATGATGTTGAATTGTTTATGTTATATTTGTCCTTTGTATGCTATTCTTATATACTGTAAGCCACCTAGAGTAGTGTTTTACACTAAGTGAGGCAGGATAAAAATCCAATCAACCAACCAACCAACCAATCTTTTATATAGGTAATAGAGTCCAATAATCATCAAAGCTGAGACAGAATTGTTTCTTTGGTGATATAATGTGCAAAATGCACATGTCTCTTGGCTTGTGGATTTGACTCCAGAACTAGGGCTTAGTGTACTCATTGAAGATGATTCTCAATTATTTGTAGTTGGGAGGCCAGAACTATTATTTTAGTTGTGTTGCCTCCAAATCTGACTCGTGGATTCTTTTCACCTTCAAAATCTATCTTCTGTTACCGTTTTTCAGATCTTCCATCTTTAGTTGTAATTCTTTGGTGGTTTTGGAAGGCTCTTCAGTCTGTGACAGATGCCTAATTCAGGGGTTCTCAAGGTTCTATGAAGACTTAGAACACCTCATAGAACAGACACCAAGAAATGATGTACACATTATCATAGGAGACTGGAATGCCAAAGTAGGAAATCAAAAAGTAAATGGAATAACAGGCAAGTTTGGTCTTGGAACACAGAATGAAGCAAGCCAAAGACTGATAGAGTTCTGCCAAGATAACGCACTGGTCATAGCAAACACTATCTTCCAGCAACACAAGAGGAGATTTTACACATGGACATCACCAGATGGCCAACATCGAAACCAGATTGATTACATACTCTGCAGTCAAAGATGGAGAACTTCCATACAGTCAGCAAAAACAAGACCAGGAGCAGATTGTGGCTCAGATCACAACATACTGATTGCAAAATTCAGGCTTAGACTAAAGAAAATAGGAAAAACAATTAGGCCAGACAGATATGACCTAGACAATATTCCTTGGGAATACACAGTGGAGGTATGGAACAGATTTAATGGTTTGGATCAGATAGACAGAATGCCAGAAGAATTATGGACAGAAATGCGGGACATCATGCAGGAGGCAGCAAGGAAAACCATACCAAAAGAAAGGCGTAAGAAAGCTAAGTGGTTGTCTGATGAGGCTCTCAAAATAGCAGAGGACAGAAGGAATGCAAAATGCCAAGGAGAAAGGAAAAAATACAGACACTTGAATACAGAATTTCAAAGAAAAGCTAGGAGAGATAAGGAAACCTACCTGAATGAACAGTGCAAAGAAATAGAGGAAAACAATATCAGGGGTAGGACTAGAGATCTTTTCAAAAAAATTGGGGAACTCAAGGGAACATTTAAAGCAAAAATGACCATGATAAAGGACAAAGATGGCAAGGAGTTAGCAGATGCAGAAGAGATTAAGAAAAGATGGAAAGAGTACACAGAGGAACTCTACAAAAAGGACGTCAACACCCCTGATAATCACAATGATGAGAACATTGAACATGAGCCAGACATTCTAGAGAGTGAAGTCAGAAAGGCGCTAAAAAAACACTGCAAACAACAAAGCCAGTGGAGTTGATGGTATCCAAGTTGAACTTTTCAAAGCCCTACCAGATGATGGAATCAAATTATTGCATTCTATATGCCAGCAGATTTGGAAAACACAACAATGGCCACAGGACTGGAAAAGATCTGTATATGTCCCACTTCCCAAAAAGGGTAATGCCAAGGACTGTTCAAATTATCAAACAATTGCGCTCATCCCACATGTTAGCAAGGTGATGCTCAAGATAATACAGGATAGACTGCAACAGCATGTGGAGAGAGAATTACCAGAAGTGCAGGCGGGGTTCAGAAGAGGCAGGGGGACCAGAGACCACATCGCCAACATAAGATGGATCATGGAAAAAACAAAGGAATATCAGAAACAAGTATACTTCTGTTTCATTGATTACACTAAGGCTTTTGACTGTGTCGACCACAACAAAATGTGGCAAGTAATTAAAGAGATGGGAATACCGGAACACCTTATAGGCCTCATGAGAAATCTGTACATGAATCAAGAGGCAACAGTTAGGACAGAAAATGGAATGACGGAGTGGTTTGGAATGGGAAAAGGAGTAAGACAAGGCTGCATTTTGTCACCCTGCTTATTCAAATTATACACAGAACACATAATGCGCAACGCAGGGATGGAGGAATCACAATTTGGGATCAAAATTGCTGGAAGAAACATCAACAATTTGAGATATGCAGATGATACCACCCTAATGGCAGAATGTGAGGAGGACCTAAAGAAGCTCCTGATTAGGTTGAAAGAAGAAAGTGAAAAAGCTGGCTTGAGACTCAATATCAAGAAAACCAAGATAATGGCAACAGGCCCTATTGGTCCCTGGAAAATAGATGGGGAAGAAGTAGAAGCAGTGACAGATTTTACTTTCTTAGGATCAAAGCTCACTGCAGATGGGAATTGCAGCCATGAAATAAAAAGGCGACTGATTCTTGGGAGGCAAGCAATGAGAAACTTGGGGAGCATAGTGAAAAGTAGAGACATCACATTGGAAACAAAAATTCGCATAGTCAAAGCAATGGTATTCCCTGTGGCAATGTATGGTTGTGAGAGCTGGACCATTAGGAAAGGTGAGCGCAGAAGAATAGATGCCTTTGAGATGTGGTGTTGGAGGAGAGTTTTGAGAGTCCCCTGGACAACGAGGAGAACAAATAGGTTAATCTTAGAAGAAATCAACCCTGACTGCTCCTTAGAAGGTCAAATAGTGAAGATGAAGCTAAAGTACTTTGGAGATCAAATGAGAAGAGATGATTCACTTGAAAAAGCCTTGATGCTTGGAAGGGTCGAGGGCAAAAGAAGAAGGGGACGGCCAAAGATGAGATGGTATTGTGGAGGTAGTGGGCGCAGAGCTAAGCGAGTTGAGGGAGATGGTGGAGGACAGGAGTGCCTGGCAGACAGTGGTCCATGGGGTCGCAGAGGGTCAGAATCGACTGTGCGACTGAACAAAAACAAGGTTTTCGCGTCACGGGCCAGACTAATCATCCTCAGACAGCTGAGTGGACTGGATGCAATGGTGGTGGATGAATTTGTGCATGCACATGCGTGGGTGCTCCTGCTTCTGGGGCCATCACCGTGGACCGGATGGAATGGTGTTGGGGGCCAGGGCCGGCCTACGGGCCATAGGTTGCAAACTCCTGGCCTAATTCCTATACCTCCCATAACGAGCGTTTCGCTTAGCGAAAAACTCGCATAACGAGCAAGTGTTTTGCTAAGCGGTCCGATTCGCATAACTTGAAACGCTCGTTATGCGAGTTTTTCCATAGGGAAAGTCCAACTCGCATAGCAAAAAATTCGTTATGCGAGTCTGGCTTCCATAGCGAAAAACTCGCATAGCAAGCAGCCTCTCAGAATGCATTAATTCGTTATGCGAAGTATGACTGTATTTAGGTTTTGCCTGCTATGTTTGAAGGGACAATTAAATTGTCTGCTAATTGTGAGACTGAAGGTTCCAATGTTTTTAACACTGTTTCCCATTCTTCAGTCAGGTTTTGATAGTGACAATTTAGTTTACAGTCTGAAAAGACACCTTAAAAAGGGATATATTTCTTAAAACATTTAAGCACAAGGGGTTTAATAGGGAAAATGCACAAAGATTCCCCACCCCCCAAAATAATGAGTTTAAAAGAAAAATATTAAACTGCTGAGATGGGGGAACTTCCATAGTGTTGGCTGCTATGGTTATGAAACCAGCCGCCTTGGTGGTTACATGGTGCTGGGTTGTTATCAGTGTAGCTTCTTGTTCTTGGCTCTGCTGTTCCCTTACTGTGTTGGGTTGTGGCACGCTTGTTTTGGGTGAAAAATCAGCTCTAATTCTCCACCGTGTCCCCAACCTCTGGGTTTTTTGGACTTCAATTCCTAGAAATCTACCATATATACTCAAATATAAGCCTAGTTTTTTAGCCCCAGAAATGAGCCCCCCAAAGGGAACACAGCTTATACTTGGGTCAACAACTACAAGGGTGCCAACAATTTAATTAATTTTAGCATATTTTCATGTATTTTGATTATTGAAACTCACTAGCAGCTGTTGCATTTCCCACCCTCGGCTTATACTCGGGTCAATCTATTTTTCTAGGTTTTCAGGTCAAAATTAGGTACCTCGGCTTATATTCGGTTTGGCTTATATTTGAGTACATATGGTAAGTCAATTTCCCCAAAGCACTAACCCGCCCATGTACTGACTTAGGCTTCTGGCAACTGAAGTCCACCCGTGTTCCATGGAACATAGTTTGGGAAACGTATTGTTTACTTTTGCTGCTTACAGCCTGGAAAAGTGATTCAGACGGGAGCTAAATTTGGTCCTTTAAAGCACCCACCTGCACGGGGGGGGGGGGGCTGACAGGAGGGACTCATGATCCTTAGACCACTGAGGCATCAGGAGAAAAACACCACAGCAGCGAGGGAGGAGGGAGGGGGTAAAGGACAGGGATCCGCTTCATTGGCAGGGCATTTCTCTCTCACGCACACACACATACACACACACCCAAACTCCCAGGCCTCAACTCACCTTCTAATGCAGTGGTGGCGAACCTATGGCACGTGTGCCAGAGGTGGCACTTGGAGCCCTCTGTGGGTACCCGTCCAGTCACCCCAGCACAGAGTTTCCCCCGCCCCTCTGCCCAGCAGCCCAATGGGAACACTTCCTCACCCCCAGCATAGAGTTCATCCCGCCCCTCTGTCCACCAGCCCAATGGGAGAGCTTCCTTCCTCCCCTGTTGCTGTGTTGGCACTTTGTGATAAATAAGTGGGTTTTGGGTTGCAGTTTGGGTTCTCAAAGGTCTCAAAAAGGTTCTCCATCACTGCTCTAGTGCCTGGCAGGGCAGTTCACAAGATAATTAGCATTTTGCCCCCAACGTGCTGGGTATTCATTTCACTGGCCTCAAGAGAATGGAAAGCTGAGTCAACCTGGATCCCCATTGGGATTAAACTCACAATATTTTGGCTGCTGTACAGCAGTTTAACCACTGCACCAATGCACACTTTCCAATGCAATGAAATCAGTAAAAAGGAAGCCATAGTAAAAACTGAAGAAGTGGACTTGATCCACGAAAGCTAACAATAAAAATATAGCAGTTAGTCTTTAAAGTGCTACAGTGTTTTTTATTTTATTTTGTTTATTTTGTTTTGTTTTCTGATATGCCTGAACCACAGACTAACAGGGCTACGATTCCAAAAAAAATCATACTAAAAGCAAGGTGTGTACTACACTTGCCCACCAGATGGTGGTATTGCAGTAGCACGGCGAGTAAGCGATTCTGGCGGGCGATCCTAACAAGGAAAGAGTCCGCTATGGGCAGGAGGCTTCCTTCCAAAGGACATTCTAAAGCAGGGGTTCCCAACCTCCTTACGCTGTGGGGCTGGCCACGCCCCCTGGACAGCTGAGCAGGATGGACCACGCCCCTGGAAGTAGAAGTAAATGCGCCCGCTTTTTTTTTTTGTATTTTGTATTTGTATTTTCGACTTACATGCGTTTATGATAGCTGCCAGCATATTTTATGGCTGACATAACTGCATTTACGCATGCCTGGGTGCGTTTTACAGCTGCTGTAAACACACCTGGTTCCACTTTTGGGTGCAGAGGTGACAGGACACATGAAATGGTGCTGTAGGCTGGGTCTGGCCCACGGGCCATAGGTTGGGAACCCCTGATCTAAAGGCACAGTTGCAAACAATTCCAAAAATAAAAAAGATAGAAAATAGCAACGTGGCTTCAAACAACGCTGAAACAGGACCTTTTAAAAATGCCACACACGCGCATGCGCACGCTGGAAATGGAGAGAGAGCCAATCAAGGTAAAGGCCACAAAAGAAAAACAATGACAGGTAGCAGAGAATTGCAAGGATGGTGTTAGGAAGGCAAGAGCTGAGAATGACTGCAGTTAGCAAGAGAGGCTACAAGCAATTTTTTTAAAAAAGCATTCTTCAAGTACCTACATATCAAAAAATAAAAATAAAAAATGGAGAAAGCAGCCGTGGTTTAGCTAAGCAGCGGGAATGGAGAAATGCTAAGTAAAAGCAGAAGCGCCCTTTTAATTTCTGATGGTCTACCTCTTGATCTTGGTCCTTCTCCTCTTTCCACATTGGATGCCTTGTAAGGTATGGAATTCCAAGACATTCTCTCCAAATGGGCAAACCACTGTATTTGTTGTCTCTCTGTACGTAGTGCAAGATTGGTTCTGTTCCAATTCTTTCCCTTATAATCTCATTCCTGATTTTATTCCCTCTGGTCACTCCAACAGCTTTCCTCAGACATCTCACTTCCATGGTGACCAACTTTTGCTTATGTTTTGTTGTAAGTGTCCATGTTTGGCACTGGTAACACAAGGTGGGAATGAATATGCTTTGCATGAGGTCCTTCTTTGTGTTGATTGGTATTTCCTTGTCCCAATATTTGGTTTGCCTTAACCTCTTTGTCCAACTGCTGTTAACTACCTGTTTTTTTCCTCCCTAGAACTGGATTGCCCAAACAACAAGCAACATTTCAAATGCGAGCTTCCATAGCTATCTCATGCCTGCTTCCTCTGCTTCCCAGTGAAGAGTACCCAGTTCTGGAGGAACCTTCCTGCCTAAGATGGTGAAGCGTAGGTTGGTGGAACAGTCCTTGAATGTCCATAGTCTGGACAGAGACCTGGAGTTCAAAATAGACCCTTGGAAAGGTGGTTCATGCGGAGAGAGAAGAATGAACCATGAGGAAATGGAGAACAGTAAGGGTAGGAAATCTGTGTTGTTGGAGAAAACAAACTGCCTGCATGAAGAACATTACAGGGACGAAGGCGCAACCCAGCACTTGCTAGGAGGGCCCTTCTGGAAGTTCAGTGCGGCGCCTCTTAAGAAGAATGTCCTGGAACACAAAAAGAGCGCATTCACGGAAGTGAAGAGAATGAAGCGGATAATGGAGAATTCCAAGAAGGTGGAAGAAGGAAACGGAGAGAGTTTCTTTGGCAGAAATGGAGCTCCATGTTCACCAAGCAGTGCTTTTTCCTTCGTGTGGCCCACCAGAGCTCCTGGGGAACCAAAGAGTGCTTTCAGCAAGCCAGGAAGAGCCTTGGCGGTGGCGGCAGCGGCTGCTGCTGCTTTCCCTCTGGGTGTCCCTGTGAAAGGCCCGGGAAGACAGTCAGGATGCGTGAGTGCCGCTGACCTTGTGCAGTGCAGAAGCCTCTTGTCCTCCACGTTCCTTGCGAGTGATTTACACAGCTCTCGGCTGCTGCAGGCGGCTTTCCTTCGGAACGACCCTTTCCTTTACTCTTCAGAAATGTGGCCCAGGCAGGTGAAAGGGCAAATGCAGGCCATGCCCGCCTCCTCTTCCTCTCCTACCCTGACTTTGTTGCCTCCTACCTTTACCTCCTTTGGTGTATCAGCTCAGAACTGGTGTGCAAAATGTAACCTTTCCTTTCGCATGACATCGGACCTCGTGCTTCACATGCGCTCCCATCACAAAAAGGAGAGGCCTTCACCAGAGTCTCAAGGCAAAAGGAGGCAGGAGGAAAAACTGCCCTGTCCTGTTTGCCAGGAATATTTCCGGGAACGACACCACTTATCTCGACATATGACTTCCCATAATTAGACCTATAATTGTTCCCCTGCAACATATGTGTATGTGCGCGCGCGCAGGTGCTTGTGCATGCATTCAGTTATTTGCATTCGTTTTTATGCCAGAATCTTCTGAGAAATGGATATTTGCAGTTATTTGTTGTAATGTTCAGTAGGGAAACCATATTTACAAGACTTCTAGACAGCTAAAAATCATTGAAAATCAAATTCCTTGGTTAACTTTCAAAGGGGATGTTTTCAAAGGTGATGTGAGGTGACTTGTTAATTTGGAAGCCTGTGTGTTTGTGGGGAGCTTTTAATGCCTGGATCTAATCCTTGAGAAAGCCATTGTGGTCTCGCAAGAAGTGCAGGCAACTCTACTGGACCCAAGCATTTATTACTTGTGAATGCCTGCCGGAAACAAGGGTCGATGCATAGGCCTCAGTGGGCTTGGGTGGGGTAGAGGTTCTCTACACGGGGAGCCACTCTGTTCACTTGCTTGCCCTTTGCCACAGGGAAACGCAAGGGCAGCTGCGCAAAAAGCTCCACTGGTGCCCCAGGTCTTGAGAAACCCAGATGAGCTGGATCGGGGCCAAATGTGATAGTGACACACGGCCAGTCCCCCTGAGGCACTTTGCCTCACTGCTTGTGAAACACCAGCCAGTCTTTTCCATTATCTACAGGGTGATGTTCTTAGCACCCTGAAAGAAATTGGTGAAGTGAAAAGTGACCGAGAGCCCCTGGGAAGGAGTCCTGCGATGGATGTTTTCTTCCAGAGGAATCTAGACTTAAATAATCCTCTCTCCATGTGTGTCTGTGTCTGTGTCTGTGTCTGTGTCTCTGTCTCTATGTTGGCCTGCAGAGGATAGGGCAGGTTCTGCCCTCACTATGGTGATTGTACATGGTGTATCTGTGTGCCTATCCCACCTGCCATTCAGGTATGTCCTGGCATCGATGGCGAATGGGTTTTGATTGGCATTGGTGATGGGAACATGTACCAGGACAGTCTGTTTAAAGAGTTGGAAGGAGAAATAAAATTTACATATGAATTCAACTGTGGGTTAATTCTCTGATATGGCGTCTGCCTGTAGCGTTGCTTTTCTATGCGTGAGACATTTGTGTGGGAGAGACGGAGCAGCTTAGTTTGGTTTGAGTTTGGATTGAGTTAGAGGCAGAGCAGGTTGAGTTGAGGCTGTTCGAGTAAAGTCTGAGTCTAAGAGAGACTTGTGAGGTTGTGAAGAGCTGCCTGTTTCCATGAAGAAGAATCTGTGGGGCACAGGATGGAACCCTGTTGTGCAACTTTATGCTGTGCAGCACAGATGACATCATCAGCCATTTGGAGGCAATAAAAAGCTTCCTCGAGTCCTTAAGGTTACAGAGATATCTAGGCATCTTCTTGCTCCTGGACAGCATTTGGGAGCCATGGAACAGGAAAAAGGGGGGGGGGACGATTTAAAGCCAGAAAAATCACCAGAACTGGAACCAACAGTGGCAATTTTCTGGCTTTTAGGAACTTCCTCTCCTATTTTGAAGGATGCCTCAGAAGGTATGGGATCTGTGATAGGCAGCAACAGGTTCACACACACCCCTGGGAGGGGGGGGTAGCAAAATTGGGTGACCTCTGAACAGCCCCCCCCAAAAAAAATTGGGTGGCCTTTGGGCAGGGGGGGTAGTGAAATTGGGTGGCCACGCCCACCTCCCTGCCCTGCCCCATCAGGTTTTGTCCCTGCAAGTGGTTCTAGGTCTCCCTTACTCAAAAACTAGTCATATCTGACTCTAGGGTGCAGTGCTCATCTCCATTTACAGCCAAAGAGCCAGCGCTGCCTGTGTTTCCAGTTGTATTCATGGCCGTATGGCAGGCATGACTAGATCACCCACGATGTAGACTCCATCCATGACATAGGCTCCGCCCACAACATAGGCTCTGCCCATGGTGTGGTAGCAATTTTTTTTTTGCTGCCCACCACTGTATGGGATCCCCAATAACCTGGAAGAGGAGCACCAGGAAACGTTTTATCGTCGCCCCCCCCCCCCCCGGCTGTGGCATAGCGACGGTTGATGTAATTATCCTTGTAGGGCGCATTGCTGCCAACAGGATCTCAGCCATTGTGTGTTCTCGTTGGAACTAGTGTAAGAGCAAGCTTCTCTCTATACATATGTATAAAGAACTCTGTGTGTTTAAACAATGAAGAGAAAGAGAAGTCAAGTACAGTAATGAGATTTCAGAACTTGACAGCATGTAACATTGAATCTTCCTTTTCTTTTGCAATAAACTTCTTGTTCGGTTTACAAATACCTTTCATTGTTGTTGTTGTTTTAGCACAGACACCAGATATCATACCATGGGTATCACTAGCTCACGCTGAGAGACAATACACAGAAAACATTTTTTTATTGTTAGTTAAGTGATGGAGTACACACAGTGGTGGGTTGTTACCAGTTCGGCCCAGTTCGGCAGAACTGGTAACATTATGGAGGGGGTCGCCGTGGGTGGTGGAAAACCCCCAGGCGATCTGGTTCGGTCACCTCTCCGGGTCCCCTCCGGAAGTGACTTCCGGGCAGCCAAAATGTGCAGTAAAAAAATAGAACTGTGCATGCGTCAAATAGAGGTTTGGCTGCCCGGATAAGAAGTGCAGTGCATCCAAAAGCAGTGGCGGCCTTTCCGCGCCACCGTGCTGCTGGGGCAGTTTGCCGCCACACCGCCGCGTTTCCTGCCTGCCTGCTTCTGTTAAGTTTTCCTGGGGTTTTTTTTTTGTTTGGGGGTGGGGTGGGGGGGTGGGATGAGGTGTGTGTGTGTGTGTTTATTTTATTTTATTTTTATTATTTTTATTTTTTCCTTGGCTCCGCCCACAACATCATGATGTTGGCTCCGCCCATGGTGTCATGACGTTGGCCCCACCCACGACGTCCATGACATCACGGTGGGGTAGTAAAATTTTTGACATCCTACTACTGAGCACACAATCAATAATTCAAAAACATTTTAAAAAATGCACTTCCCCTGACCATCCAGAGGTGCTCAAGGGAAGGTATTCACTTTGCTGCTATCCAGAACTGCCTCATCAGGCACTTTACAATACCGGCAGATTTACCCAATGGAGGAAGTCCTGCAGCAGAACCTCTGCAGCCTTTGCTTCTTTTGTTTGTGAAAACTAATAGGATTTTGGCCATTGTTTCTATTTTTAAATTAAAATTCTTAGCTCCAGTGCCATTTTCATAGAAAAATAGACTCCAGCTACAATGCTATACCCACTGACTGAGGTCCAGTTCTGGTTGACCATTACATTGGTGCTGGGGTTAGCCAGAAAAGCATCAGATCCCATTTATGGGGGAGGAGAGAGGTGCTATTCGGTGTGTTCTTCCCATCTGAAAGGAAACAGATGAGGATCTAGATTTAAGATGAATTTTTAAAGCATCCTCAATCTAGATCATCACTGATGAGATGCATTACTTTACATTTTTTAAACAAAAATTTGCAATTTCGATCAAAAATTCACAAGGATTTATTTTATTTTATTTTTTAAATTCTTCTCATTTGATGTCCAAAGTACTTTAGCTTCATCTTTACTATTTGACCTTCTAATGAGCAATCAGGGTTGATTTCTTCTAAGATTGACCTATTTCTTCTCCTCGCTGTCCAGGGGACTCTCAAAACTCTCCTCCAACACCACATCTCAGAGGCATCTATTCTTCTGCGCTCAGCTTTCCTAATGGTCCAGCTCTCACAACCATACATTGCCATTGTTTTGACCATACGAATGTACTCAGACTCAATTTCCTCTCTAAGCACTATGTTTTGTCTAATCATGTATCAATGGGTCCATGACCAACGGATCTCTTGTGTTACAGTTTTTCAGCACCATCTTATAAGACTACAAAAGCCAGCAGTCACTTCATTACAGAAAAGTATTTAGAGAAACAGCTTATCTATGCACAGGTAAATTAAGAGTTCAGTAAACAGCCTGGGGTGATGAGAGGTTAGATGGCGTGCAGTTTGCTGCCTTCTAAACTCCCCCCCCCCCCCGGTAATCCTACCACCCATGTAGAAAAACATTGTGGAGCTGGGGGGAAATCTTCAACTCTTAAGCCAAAAAGAACTGACAGGAGCTGAGGGCAGCTGGTGACCTTTCACATGAGTTAAAAATATGGTGGATTTGGCGGCAATCCTCTTACTGTTGTGTGGCCAATTGACTTTCTTTAACCATCTACAGGAAGAGACAGGGATGCAAAACGGGCACGTGGCAGTCACGCTTGTCTTCCCATTTTTCTACCAAGAAACAGTTACTCAAAGGTGCTCTTTCTTATGCTTGGAGAACTGATCATATTAATGGTGATGGTTGAGGAGCTAACTCCGTTCTCCAATTTTTAACATGACTATAAAATGTATTTTTTAAATATCAGGATTTACAGCACAATGAGAAGTAAGACTGTAGTCCACATGCCCTGTGCTCACTGTGGGATGACTGTATGCACAAACAACAACAGCAGCAGCAACAACAACAACACCTCTTAAAAATTGCTGAATATCAAGAGAAAGGATGACATCATGAAGCACAAGGAAAGTGAAGAGGAAAATAGTGCCTACTTAAGTATGTTACACATACAGTGTGATTTGATTATTGTTGTTCCAAAATGGGGACACCCAACCTTTTTGGGTCACGTGGTTGACCAATGCAGGTCATGTGTTTCCTCCCACCGGATGTGGAAATAAAACGCACATGCGTGTGTACAGAATGACACCCTGGAAGTGTGGACAACAAGTGGGAATTCCCCCTTGGAGCCAACAGTAGAAAAGCCGTAGCTGACAGAGACAGGGATCTCGCAGCCTGACATCTCCTGTTGGACTGGAATTTGAGCTAAAGAAGAATACCTTTAGCCTGAGGTTTAAAGAGGGAAGGAACTGGGTCTTTTTCTGGAGCACACAATGCAATGTACACTTTGTAGGGTAGGGATCAGCAACCCTTGGAGTAACCTTCCACTTGTTACTTCTAGTGGACAAAAATTTCTCTAACGTTTTCTTGAGGGAGACCAGGGTACTGGGAGTCTTCATATTTGCACACATCCCAAGCATACGCTGACTTTTCAAGTCATTTCCCCTCAGTTTTTTGGGCTGTGGGTGGTGAGGTGCTCCAGCGGTGTGGGTATGCCACAGATGGGTCCCCTGGGGACTGAATGTTCTCCACAGACCTCATGTTGCTAATCCTTGTTGTAGAACAGATCCTGTGACCCAACCACGATCCTTTAAATCAGGAATGGCAACACCCAACCAAGGGACCACATGTGGCTTTCCAGGTGAGCAAATGCAGTGTTGCGAAAAGCAAAGCAAAAGCAAAAAAACAATCACACCCCATAGTACTTAGGACACTCTCTGGGCAGTTCACAAGTTAAATAGCATTTTGCCCCAAACATGCTGGGTACTTATTTTACCGACCTCAGAAGGATGGAAGACTGAGTCAACATTGATCCCTGGTCAGGATCGAACTCGCAAACGTTTGATTGAAGTACAGCAGCTTAACCGCCATGCCACCCGGGCTGGTCTCCCAGGACCCTCACAGCCTCCAGAATTTTGAGGAAACCTCTTCAAGTTTCACCCTTTAAATTGGTCACTAGCGAGAGCAAGGAACCTATTTCAGTCACTTCCTTATTTTTGCCAGGGAGTGGGGGTGGTGGTGTTGGTAGTGTCGTAGGGTGGGTTTTTATGATCCTGAGTTTGCTCATCCCTGGCTTTGAGCCACAAGTGAGGATGAAAAACATTTCAGAGTTTCTGAAGGCCTCACAAGCCCTGCTGAGCCTCCGTCCCTTCCACCGTGGGATGCCTTAGGACTGAAGAGTTAGAACTGGACTCGGAGGAAGTCTGGCCGCTGAGTCTAGGAACCCCCGGCAATGGAATCCTGTAAGGAGCCAGGATCAGAAGACATTGCTTCTCTGGCCCCAACTTTGATTCTTCAGTTGTGAAGCGTAATTAAATATCTACCTCTTGAGATACCCTACACGAAGTATCGCATTTGAAATTATTTCCCTCTCCCATGCCCCAGCGCAGTAGTGCACGATAGAATAATACTAATCAGAACCACTGTGCAAGTCAGATGGTTTACTCGTATGATATACGTCTTTGATTTGGTGAGGTTCTAGGCCACAGAAATATCATACAGAACTAATTAGCTTCTTCTTTAGTTTCATGAATTTCATCCGCTTCCACAGGTTCTGTGTTTGTTACATGGCAAGGTTAGCATCTGTGCGCCGCATGGTGATGAGTTTTTAATCTTATTTTTTACATGCCTTATTGTGCTACAAAGCACAATACACAACACAATCTACAACATTTTAGGTTACAGTAGTAGTACCTCAAGTTACAAATGGCTCGAGTTACAAAATTTTCACAATATGAATGAAAATCAATTGAAAATAATGGCTCGAATTACAATTTTTTTCCAGAACAGATTAATTAGTGTTCAATGCATTCCTATAGGAAACCATGCTTCAAGTTATAAATTTTGGTTTTCAATGCATTCCTATGGGGAATTTGAGTTACAATTTTTTCATAGCATGAAAAATGCCTTGGAACGCATTAAATTTGTAACTCGAGGTACCACTGTACTTCCATAGGTATCACATAGGAATTGCTATTTCCATACCTCACTGCTCAACATGTACTAGATGACATGAACTTACTTAGGAATGGACAAAGAAGATTATAGGTCACTCCAGGAAGGTACATTCTATTGTGCATATACTCTGTAAATTTACACCTCCATAGAAAAGTCTTTCTGTGTAAAGAGAAAATAAAATAACTAATCCTCAGCTTTCCAAACTAAGTTTCAACTATCCCTCACCACACACCTTAATAATTTGCATTTGTGGAGTTTCAGCCATTTTGTTTCCTGAATAAGATTTTGAGCATCAGGAATGGAGGGGGGGCGTCATCTCTTTTCTTGTCTCTTGTTCGTACATTTGGAGGTTTTAGCTAAGAATTGTAACTGGGGGATTGTTGCAGAGGTCTGGAACAGACCTGCAGAATCAAAACTCACTTCCCACCCTCGTGGGAACAAAATGAGCCAGAACTTAACATCTCTCTCTCTCTCTCTTCCCTTCCCTTGCTCTGCTTCTACAGGGGCTTTCTTTTGTTCTTCGAAACTAGCTGGAACTGTGGAGGTGCGTATTGAGCATTTCTTTTGCTTTGACGAGTGCCTTATCAATGGGAACCACCATGTGTGGGTTCACTCCCACACCCTCCCAGGTGTCGTCAGCAGCAACGACGGACCTAGAAACAGGGATGGTGATATAGAGGTCTGTGCCATTGACGTGGTGGGTCTGAGGCGGGTGGCATCCCCCACTGGTCCTTTGGCCAATGATGAAGGCTCTACCCAGTCTCTTCATGATGAATACAAATTCCTCAGCCGCACCGGCCGTCACAGAGCTGGTGAGAATGATCAGACCCTTATTGGAGCCATATCTCATGCCTGGAAGAGACAAGACAAAGCGCAGCAAGTCAGAATATTTGGTTTTACTAGAAAGCTAGAAAAAAGAGTTAGATAAAGTCAGAGATGAAGCCCAAGATTTGAAAACTGTGACCAAGCCTCACTTTACTTACATACAATGAGCTAAATTCAGATTTTTATTGGAATAGATTTATTGACTCTAAAAGGATGTGGCGCATTTTACCCTATAACCAAGTGTTCTACTCATCATGTTGTTTTGGGAAAATTAAATTAAATTTTGTACCCATTTGTTCAAAATAGCTGTAGAATCTTTTCACTTTGTGAAGCGAAACACACTGACACAACAAGAATAGGTGCTCACAAAGGTGCCAACAAATTGTCCAGCGCATCTCTTTTTTATAAGAGTCTCTGCAAACAAAGCACTAGTTCCATTTTGTACGTAAGTGCACAAAAATCACTATAAAAATACTCAAATTCGTTACAAGATTGTAAAAAAAAAAAACCCCAACAACACAAAAAACCCTCCCACACACAACACCTCACCATCTTGCAGACAAGGAGGAAAAAAATGGCACTTTCTGATATGGTGTCAACAAGACACAAGCAAAGACTTACTCCCCATGACAGAGTCAGAGATACGTTTGTGAGTAATGTATGTTCTGTTGATTACAAAGGGACAACTCTAAGCATGAATAATTCTGGATGACCCAGTGGTACCTTCCAGACTGAACTACAACTGATGGGAACTAGAGCAGGGGGGACACTTTTTGATGGGACTGCCCAGGGATCCCCGGGGACTCTGTAGACCAGGGGTGGTTCGGCCATTGGGTCATGGTCACTCAGTCAGCTTTGAGGACCGGGTGGCCATTTTGCCCTGCCTGCTCAGTGGGGGTGGCCATTTTGTCTCAACAGGTTCAAAAGGGGGGGCGGGGGCGCATGTGTCCAATTTGTTTCTTGAATGCCCTTGGAGGGGTAGGGGTCACATGAAATGGTGCTGTGGGCCAGATCTGGCCCACAGGACTTAGGTTGTGAACCCCCTGAAGTAGACCAACAAAAAGTAAGAAGAATAAATGTAGAAGTAACGTGAAATGAGTTTCCAGTTTTGAGCAATTATTTTTAAAATCTTTTTAATGGTGCTAGATTGCTGCGATTTATCTTTCCCCCTGCCCTCCCCCTGCACTTCCAGGAGGCTTCCAAGATATACATTATTTCCTGCTGGGGTTGATTAGAGCAACGAAGGTGGGGGTCTGAAATATAGCTTTGGTGGGCCACAAGTGGTCCACTTTACCTACACCTGCAGTAGACCATATGGTCCAGGATGGTGTTTAAGTCGCAAAACTGATTACTTGAGCTAGCTCATGTAAACCACACACCGTGGAATGCTTTGCTATGTTTCTTAATCAGGTCTGCTTGTATGTAACATTAGCCTAGGGGGAACTGCAGTGGCTCAAGTGGTTAAGATGCTGACTGGAAGGCAGCAGGTCAGCAGTTCGATACCCAAGTACTGCAGGATGGAATGAACTCCTGTCTCTGTCCCAGCTCCTGCCAACCTAGCAGTTTGAAACCAAGAAATTGGAAGTAGATAAATAGGGACCACTTCAGTGGGAAGGTAAACAGTGTTTCTTGCACTCTAGTGTCTAAGTATGCCCACCACATGTCCACAGAAACATCTGCAGATGCAGACAGTGCTGGCTCTTCGGTTATAAACAGAAATGAGCACTGAACGCTAGAATTGGATCCACAGGATTGCTCTTTAAGTGAGTTTGCTCTTTAAGCGAAACACCATTGAAAGTGACCAATTGTGGGGGGGATTGCAAACCCCGATTTATTTGTTAAGCGAGTTTTTGGTTGATTTTATTTGTTAAGCGAAGCGAACATTCAGAGAAAATTCTGCTCTTTAAGCGAATTACTCTTTAAGCGAGACGCTCTTTATGCGAGGTTTCACTGTACAGTGGAACCTCACTTAACAAATCTAATGCGTTCTCTGGGACCTTTTGTACTATGAAAAATCTGTAAAGTCAATTTCTCATAGGAATGCATTGAATGCAATTGCCCATAAGAATGCATTGAAAACCAAAATTTGTTAACCAAAACACAGTTTCCCTGAGGAATGCATTCAAAACCAATTAATCTGTTCTGGAAAAAAATTGTTAACTAAGCCACTATTTTCTATGGATTTCCCTTTGTTATGCAATTTTTGTGTTAACTGAGCTGTTTGTTAAGCGAGGTTCCTCTGTATAAGGAAATACATTGGCAGCCACAAATGTGATATAATTGCTGTACCTGTCAGCTGAGGAAGGGTCCAAATGTCAGTGGTGGTATCATTTGGCCTGTTGTAGACTTTGTCCAGGAGAATGTGTTGACCTTCATCAAAAAAGTAGGAGCACAGAACTGCTACAGATGATGTAGGGCCCCCTATATTGTATCTGTTTAGAGGTATGGGAACGGGAATAATGAAATTACAGTATGTTAAACTCAAGCTAGGGAGATGGTAGATATATATATACACAAACATATGGAGAGGGTCATTTGAGGTCAAATATTCAGTGAAGTGGCAGGACATTTTTAGTACTCCATAATAATTGCCCACACATGGAGGAGATGACAAAAACACTGGTAACCAATATTGATAGATTTCTCGGTGTTGCAAATTTCCTCTTGTCCTCAAAGCCAGTGAACCTGGGATTTCTCAAGGTTGAGCCCGCAGGTGTTCTTGGACTTTAATTCCCAGAAGCCGAAATCAGCACATCTGATCAGTCCAAGAACATCTGGGACCCCAAGATTGAGAAACCCTGGAGAAAACCATTGTGTCCCATATGAATACTAGGAAAATCATAAACCAAACTTCTCTATGCATAGAGAAGATGCAAAGGATGGAAGTTAGTTACAAATAAGTAAAAATTTAATAGAAATTATTTCTGTCAATGCCTCTGTTGTAGGTGTTGAAACCACAATGGCTGAAATCCTGTTGGCTGAACTGTAGGCCTTGTAAACCAGATGGTGTCATCATTCAGCAATGGAAATCTGTAATTTAACCAAATAAAATTTTTGACTGACTCTCCTCTATTTTTGATGCTCTCTAAGAATCTTTTTTTCTTTATATGCCTTAGAATTGGGATTTGGGAAAGCTGCTGGGACTGCTACTAGCATTCTGGCCCTTTTGGGAGGCTCCCAAAGATGTGTCAAAAGGAAAAAGTATCCACAGGGAGCCTCAGAACCACCACCGCCATCCCCGCCCCCCGCCCCCCGCCCCCAAAACGTAATCCTCTGGTTTACATGGCAGAAATTTATGCCAACAGGATTCCAGCCAATAATGTGGACAGGAGAAAACTGTTAGCGTTCAGATTTTTAAAAAGAAACAGAAGAAGATAGCTAATTTTGTTACTTCTGAAAAGAGGCACATTAAAACTACATCTATTTAACATCTTTGTGGGGTCTGGATACTGCGGCAAAAGGTAATTAATTTTCAAAAATAACTTTACAAGTTTAAAATGTTGTTTTCTTAGGATTTAACTAACTTGAGTGCATCTTAGATGCACAAATTGTTGTTAGCGGATACTGCATCACCAAATGGATTTGTTCCTTGGTGATTTCAAGAATAAAATCAATAATTGACACACCTTATCAACAAAAGAATGAGGTTGGTTCTCCTCTCTCCTCTTTCTGACTGTGCTTGGCACAATCAGTGTCTTAGGCCAGACTGGTAGTCTTTCTACCACTCTAGAACCTCCAACCACATTGCTTCTGAATAAAGATCAAAACAGTCATTACTTCCGTAGTTACTTATTTTCCCCCAAGGGTCCTCATCTGTGTTAGGGCTTTTGTATGGGGCACAGATTTGGCAGGGGGTGGGGGTGGGGGGTAGGGTTTCATTGAGATTGTGTTTACGATAGCTGTCACTTAGATTGCAAACCAGCAGAGCTTAGAAATAGTTATATAATGTAACTAGTTACCTCTTTCTGCTCCTTTCCTAGTTAACTGGATGGTTAACAGCACTCACTCTCAAAGGTTGGAAATGAGATGTTAATTTAACTCTTGTTTGTTTTAATTGAATTTTATGTGATTTTCCCTTCTACTAAGGCTTTGTAAGTAAATTTAATGGTGAGCATTTGCTATTCCTGTGGTGCAATTAATAGAAGGTTTCGCCTTAATTACTGCAGCAATGGTATCAGGAAACAAACAAAGTGTATGTTCTGTCATTAACTTTAGCAGATCACATCTTGATTTCAAATGAGTCAGAAAGTATAGAAAGCAGTTATTCAATAGTGCAAAAGAATGTTCTGCATATACTCAGGGAAACACTTGAAATATTCCAATTACAGTATATAGTTTCCACTCTGGATTCATCAATGGCTCTTTATAGCCATTTATTGTTTCATTTCAGTATTTTAGCAGATTAGTATCCTCTAAGAGGGATTAATACACTCTTCCTTATTTTTCTTTTCCAATTCATGTAAATATTCCTGTTTGAAGCATGAATGTTGGTAGGGATGAGTGGGATTGCAAAGAGGAGAGAAGAAGATCAATGGCAAAACACTGATGGAACCGATTGTTAAATCAAATTATTCTGGTTGGCCAGCTGCTACTTGGTAATTTCCAGATGCACTGCACTACAAATCCAATGTCTCCATCCATCTCTATCTGCTTTCCTTTCCTTTTGGGCAGTGTTCCTCCAACCTTTGGTTTTTGGACTTCAGTTCCCAGAAGCCTAAGAAGTCAATTCCCCAAAGCACTGATCAGCCAATGGACTGACTGAGGCTTCTGGGAAATGAAGTCCACTGTTGGGGTGTGGGCTCCACACTAGGAACCACTGCCTTAGGGGATTTGAGTCATCAGTCAGGCTGTAGGGTTTATAGATCAGCATATCTGGAAAGTGGTAGACTGGAAGAGGCAGCTTAAAAGTTGTGAAATTAACACTTCTGAAGGCATCAACATGAAATATGCTGGTACAGGGCAACTGTGACATGCAAATATATAAATTGGTTTAATCAATTAGCTAATTAAATGATATACCACTTTATATTAACACAACAACCTTCCTAACATTAACAACAAATTAAATCCCCAGTTTTAACGGTTACTGTTCATGAATCCATACACTGATCCATACACACCTTCTCCTTCATAACAGAAGTCTTCTAACAAATCATCTCCCTATTGAATAATACCTTTATTTGGGACACTGTATTACAATAATAGATTTTAGTAGCAAAATACACAGTGGACCATTCAACAGATTGGGGGGTGGTGGTAACAGATGCTGACTAACATAACAGAAGGCATGGATGAAGCAACAGTCCAGGAAATGAAATATGGTATTATAGCTCAGACAATGATGGCTTAATTAGGATATAGTGCTACATTGATGGCACTTGGGCCTACCTGCCTTTCTTCATCCAATAAGCATTAAATTTGCCAGAGACTATAAGTAAATAAACTTGTGTCCATGTTATGACCCAAACAGAACAGTCTGCCTCCCTCTTCATTTCTGCAATAATTTAGATGATAATATATAGAGTACATGCTTTTTATTTATTTATTCTAGTTTAGAATTAAAGGATTATTGGTAGCAAAATAGAGGATCAGAAAGTTGATCTTACTCTGTGTCTGGTGATATCTCTATGAGAGCACACAGGAGATATCTGTGTAAGCAGAACTGAAGGTTGAGAAACCACACTGACACACAATTGCATATTGGTACTTTTCTTGATCCTTGTAGTCTAAAATTTGTGTGTAACCAGTCCTATCCTCAGCTTCTGGTATAGCATCTTTCTTGACGTGAGTGGTTTAAGAACAGGAAAAATTAAAGGTGAGGCTCTGAGATAAATTCTCATATATATAAATTCCATTTTGTAAATATTGTGATTTGTCTTCATCTGACATATTTCTGTGAGCACTATTTTTAGTCAAGGACTTACCTCATATCCATGATTAACGCATCAGTGTGAACAATTTTCTTCCAGACATGTTCCACAAGCAGGTCAGAGACTTGGGACATAAGTTCGCAGTCTCCAAACATATCGAATCTCACATAGCCAATGTTGTTCTCAAAGACATTGGTGTGGAAAGATACCTTGATTAGCTCTTCGAACATTTCTGGAGAAGGGAGCTGAAATGGTTTGAAGAACACTGCCATTCAGTTTTAATAGCAATTCATCATAAGTAGGAACAAGAATTTGTTATAACTGCTTGCCTCATTGACTCAAAACCATTGTGGTGAGAATAATAGTCTTTGACACTACGAGGACCCTGGCTCAAGTCCTCACTGAGCCATGAAATAAAGATGTGTTGAATGAACTTGCGCCCCTATAATTCAGTGATAAGCTTCCAGGCTGGATTTGTCTAAGACTGCCAGTCAATTAGCATGGACAGTTAGTTTACTTGAAGTAAACCACACTTTGTTGATTGTGACATTTACAGGTAATTGCACATAGAACTGAAACCTTAATCTTCAAAAGAAAAGCTGTTCATATTTTCACTTACTTATAACACTGGGGTTGGTTCAACATCGTAACTACTGTTTATCCTTCTTCAAACAGAGTGAATGGAGGATGCAGCTCCTCACAGACAACCTGTATCCATATAGGTATTGCTGCAGGCACTGAGTGCATGCAGGGCTTGGGGCTTGTAGCCTTCCCAGCATGTCTAGTAATACAATGGTAAAAATAATTTTGAACATGACTTCAATTATATTACCAAGTATTCTTATAGAGAGCGAGCGAAGAGCTCGGAGAGGCTCTCTTACCATTCCATCTCTCTAGCACCAGGAGGAGGAGGGCCTTCTACATGTCCGCCCCGGCCCTTTGGAACCTCCTGCCAACTGAGTTACGTCTCCAGGCAGAGCTCCTGCCCTTTCGGAAGGGCCTAAAAACCTGGCTGGCATGGCAGGTGTGGGGCTCCAGTAATACGGGCCCCCATGTTGGGTGGTTGATCTGATTTGACAGCCACCCCCCTCTCACTCTTTTAAACTTTTTTTAACCTTTTAAACTTTTAAATATTTCTAGTATTTTGTAAATTTATAGTTTAATTTTTTTAATATTAATATTGCACAGTCAGTTCCGACCCTTTGCGACCCCATGGACCACTGTCCGCCAGGCACCTCTGTCCTCCTCAACTCGCTCAGCTCTGTGCCCATTGCATCCACAATACCATGTAGCCATCACATTTTGGGCCGCCCCCTTCTTTTCCCCTCCACCCTTCCCAGCATCAAGGCTTTCTCAAGCGAATACTCTCTTCTCATTTGATGTCCAAAGTACTTTAGTTTCATCTTTACAATTTGACCTTCTAAGGAGCAGTCAGGGTGGATTTCTTCTAAGATTGACCTATTTGTTCTCCTCGCTGTCCAGGGGCCTCTCAAAATTCTTCTCCAACACCACATCTCAAAGGCATCTATTCTTCTGCGCTCAGCTTTCCTTATGGTCCAGCTCTCACAAACCATACATTGCCACCAGGAATACCATTGCTTTGATTATGCGAATTTTTGTTTGCAATGTGATGTCTCTACTTTTCACTATTATGTTCCCCAGGTTTCTCACCGCTTGCCTCCCAAGAATTAGTCGCCTTTTTATTTCATGGCTGCAATCTTCATCTGCATCTAACTATCTAATGTTATTTGTCCCTGTTTTCTACAATTTTCACTGAATGTAGCTCACAATGTGGCATTAAGCAAAAATTCTGTGGGGCAAAAATCATGCAGGCTTCATGACTCAAAGTTTAATCCTTTAAATTCCCAGACAGATGCAAATCAGAGTTTAATCCTTCTGAAAAGCCATACTTGTACTGTTGATACTCATTCTCTCCCTCTCTCCCTCGGT
Organism: Furcifer pardalis; assembly: GCA_030440675.1. Classification (NCBI taxonomy): domain Eukaryota; kingdom Metazoa; phylum Chordata; class Lepidosauria; order Squamata; family Chamaeleonidae; genus Furcifer; species Furcifer pardalis. The sequence continues at coordinate 170,872,919 of CP126890.1, read as the reverse complement.
GTGAGAGAATCACTCTGTTATCTCTTGTACTGTACTTTATTTCTCATAGTCTTCCACCAAAATAAAATAGACCTCAAGTTGGCTAACGATCACTAGATAGATTTAAACGATAAAACCAATAAAATAATCAACTAACACTAAAATAGTTTAAAAAGCCAGTTTGAGATGTGCCTTCATATCCTTCATTAAAAGCATAATAGTAGAGAGAGAGAGAGAGAGAGAGAGCATTGTACAAATTAAGAATAGAAAAGTCCTACCCAGAACCTGAGTGGAAAGCCACAAACAGATGACTGGGAACAGAGAAACAGCAACATAATTGACAAGACAACTAGTAGAAGAGGAGAAATGTAGAAGTGATAGATATTATGTTTATTCCTGAGACTATAAGCATGCCAATTAACAGAAGGATGGAAGAATGGATGTTTTGTTACGGGAATGCAAAGATCCAACAGGTAGGTGGAAAAGAGGGATATTGTGGCTACCCCTGAGCTGAAAAGGCCACCGTATGGCTATTTCTGGGGTGGCTGAAAAGGGAAAGGCAGAGAGGCCCTGCCTTGACTGGACAAGCGCTAGGAGGTGGCTTCCTGGTCCAGCAGCAGCTTGAGATGATGTGCAAGAACAGTTGCAGATCCATTTGTTGAAGAAGGAAGCACAGGCTGTGTTGACTGATTCCCCTCTCTTGATAATGGGTGGAGCGATTTGATACTGTGAGGATGCAAATCTCAGTTCAATTTGCAAATTCTCACACCATGTTTTAGTCAGGATTTAAAAACAACAACAACAACTTGGAGACATTATACTATTTACTTACCAACCACAGCTTTTCAAGCCAATTGCCTTTTGCAGAATAATTTTTGAGACATGACCTGTGATTTGTTATTATATTCAGTAACTAAGAAAGAGACCGACTGACCGACCGACTGATTGACACGTATTATAGCATGAGCCGGGAAGTGCTGGGTTTCTGACAACATTAACAAGGCTGTGCCACAGGTCTAATATTTCTGGATGGAGTCGCACTCTGGGGCAAGATGATGGTACCTACCAGGAAGGGGTTGGGAGGAGTGTTCCTGCAGTGTCCCAGAGTAAGTCCATTAAATAGAGGCTCCTAGTAGTTCCTCTCTCTCTTATCAGAATGCTGATCAGGAAGCACGGAAGAGTGTATTTGAGGCGAATGGCATTCTTAAGTGATTTATATTTTCCCTGGTTGTGACCATCCTGTCTGAGAGTTCATCTTCCTCCATTCTGAGAACTCCTTTTGCGGAGTTCTGTCTTTCCCTTTGTCACACTAAAATCACATTCATGAACTTGCCATGTGTGAAAGAAATTTAGGATAATGTTAAAGACTGCAAGTTCACATAGTTCATTGCATCTAATTCAGGAAAAGAGAGGGGGAAAGAGGGAAAGAAAAAGGAAAGTGGGGGGGGGGGGGAGAGAGAAAGCCGCCTTGAATTGTAGTAATTTGCTCCCTCTGGTGAAAATGAGTGTGTAGTTAAATGCTTTTAAAGCACAGAAGGACTATGGATATGTGAAATCCAAGTTGAATGCCCTTTTTCCCAGGCCTCCGTGTTCACATGCTAAGGCTCTGCATTGTCTCACCAACCTTTCCAGTGCAGAAACGACAGTGAATGAGATGTGTCTATGCAATAGGCATACACTTCAAGGGCACACCATGTGCCACTTCTTGGTGCCCAGGAAGAGCTTTCTTTTAGGGGCCAAAGCTAAATAAAGAGAACATTTTCATCACCAGAAGAGAGAATGGTCACATGATACTCTGACAGTATGCAAAACAAATGTCTACGCATTTAAAAGACTGGGTTGTTTCTTTTCATTTGGCCCATTGATACTATGTTCTCTTGGGGATTTTAAAAAATATGTAGTTCAGATTATTATTATTCTCCCCCCCCCCCCCCCCCCCGGTTTTTACCTTAGCTAAACATGGTCTGCAGAGATTTAGTAACTGCTGGTGCAGGAGAAGTAGAGTCAGTATTTTTGCCAGTCTGGTGGGAAAAAAGTCTTACCATGTATACTTGAGTATAAGCCGAGTTTTTTAGCCCCCAAAACGAGCCCTCCAAAGGGGATTCATCTGGCCTACCAATTCATCTGGCCCACGAAGCCCTCATCGCTCCCAGAAGTGGAAGTAAAATGTGCGCTTCTGGGAGCAGTGAGGGCTTTGCAGGCTGGATGAATTGACATCGGAGCCCATGGGCCCCTGAAACACGTGACTGACCCGGGCCCCACAGGGGGACTTCAATTCCCAGAAGCCTCAGTCAGTGCACCGGGTGATCGGTGTTTTGGGTAATTGACTTAGGCTTCCGGGGACTGAAGTCCAAAAACCAAAGGATGGGGAAACCCTGGGCTAGACCGAGTCCTGTTTCTTACTATGAGAATGCAGAAAATACAGAGCTCAAAGGGAGCCTCTCTCATTAGGACAGGATTTTTACTTTAGCTAGCTCAATTAAGTGATAATATAATATATTTTTCCCCCCCTCCCCTGCAAGCTTAGAAACGAGGGATTTGCAGTACAATCTCTGGAGGCATAAGCCCCTTTCCTGTGTTATTCAGACGGTGGAGCAAAGTAAGTCTACAGAGAGACCGGGTGATGCAGTGTCTGGCTCCTGATGATGAAGAACTCCCTTTGTGCTCTGTGGTGAGGGAGGGACCGCATGCACATGGGCATCTTCACCTCAAAGTGCCACATTGCCATGTGGATAGTGAGGGAGCCCAGGGCCAGTGAGAGCAGGGCCAGAGAAGCACACGAGCCACTTTTCTCATGCTTTGCACCTTCCCACGAGTAACAAGTGACAAGAGATGCAGTGTTTGTTCCTGGTCTACTACATTTCCCATTTCAATGCAGAATATTTCTTTTTAATACAGATCAGTATTGGAATGGTTTAAAAGGCTACAAATTATCTACAAAATCGGCTTAGATTATCCCTGCTTTGCCTGTTTTTCTGATATGACGTTCTGGTCAGGACAACAGCTAGCTTTTCTTATTTCACACAGGTTTATGTCCATCAGGTTAATGGGGAACGTACCTGCATTGGCATAATCCCAGGGATGTAATCCTTCGAATGGTCAGGAATGTAGGTAATTGTCAGGTGCCGATCATCAGAAAAAGCTTTTAAGTCGGCTGACATTTTTTTAACAAGATCCCTCTCAGAATTGATCTTCTTGTAAGTGTCCTTTTTGGCATGGTCAGCAAGTTTGGTTCCAATTGCAGCCCCAACATCAGCAAAGGCGTAGTTTTCAGCCACAAGTTTGCCCACTGTTTGCAGGATGCTGGGCAGTTTGGCACGCAAGGCGATAATGTTCTGGGCTGACACCATGGCTTCCGCTGCCTGGGTAGTGACATGTGGCTCTACCCCAGACAAGCTCCACACTTTCCCAGTGACTGGACTAAGCACCACTTGACTGGGAATGGAGGCATACAGTGGAGTATTGCTCATGTGATAAATTCCTGCAGAGAGTGAGCCCCCCACAGTGGGCTCCCCAATTACTGTGGCACGGTGCAGGTCTTTCAAGGAACGTGCAAATGCTTCAGCAGCTGAACCGCTCGCGTGGCTAATTAGGATATAAACATCCTTAGATGAGCCATAACGTTTGCCTGCAACTTGTGGTGAAGTCCATACCTCGGTGCTGTGGGAGTTACTGCGGTCAAATATTGTGTAAAGGTGCTGCTGGGGCTCAGCATCAAAGAAGTACGAACAGAAGATGGGCACAGCATTGGAATAACTGCCGGTATTGTAGCGCATGTCAACAATCATTGCGTTGGTTTCCACTAGCTTGTCCCAGACCATGTGCAGTAATTGTGGCCCAATGGTCTTCACTGTCTCTGCTTCAGCCATCATGTCAAAGCGCAAATATCCCACATTACCAGGCAGTACATCCACCTTGAAGAGAGCCTCAATGATGTAACTGAGCTCCTCAGGAGTGGGGATCTTGTTGGGGACCTGTTCTTCTGGGGAAGGTTCCACGTAGCTGTGGAAGATGTGCAGCTGATGATCTCCAGAGGCTTCCTGAAGGTCACTGGTGAGCTGAGAGGCAAGCGTCTCAAAGTCCACTGCTGTACGATAACCACCTTGTGCCAGCTTGGAATTTAGCATGCTGCTGGCTCGTTTGGCCATTTCTGGTATGGCGTAGTGAGCCTCGAGGAGTTGTCCAACTCCTTCAATAACTTTCCCCATACCCTTATGGAACTCTAACACTTCTCTTGCCTTTTCCAGAGCTTCATCTGCTAGTACGATAGCATCAGGCACCACTCCACCACCAAGCCAATATTCCCCATGGTTGTTGATGAAACTGATGACAGGGATGTTGACAAGGAGCCCACAACCTGCTCCTTTCTCTAACGTCAAGAGGCAGAAGGTCCGTGTGTGGGACAAACGGCCTGCCGTAATCTCACCAACCAGAGTGGCACGGCCGAGGGACTGCATGAGGTAGGCAAACTCTTCAGCTGCTGTTGCCGTTTGGTGGCTGGTGAGTAAGTAGATGCCCCGCTGAGCCCCGTAAGGCTGGCCTAGGATTTCATCTCTCCTGTTGTGAACCTGGGTCTGGTTTGTGCGCCTGTCATAGGTGGTGAAGAAATGCACAAGGCCAGCAGAGGGGTCTTGAAAATAAGAGAGCAGGATTGAGACAGCACTTGAAGATGGACCACCAGGATTGTAGCGGAGGTCAATAATCAAATTGTCAGTTGCCAGCAGTGGCTCCCAGACTTGCTCTAGCACATACGGCCCGAGCTTGACCATTACTGTAGCATCAGCAAAGTCATCAAAACGCATGTAACCCACATTGGCTGGTAATATGGACACCTTGAACACTGTAGCTACCAGGGCTCGCAGGAGTTGTTCATTGTCAGGTAGGTCAGTTGCTGTGGGAATTTGCTCCTCAATGGATGAAGTTGCAGTTTCATCTATGCTGGGGACCCGTAAGAAGAGCTGAGGGTCCTCAAAAACAGCCTGCAGTTCAGCATTCAGCTTAGAAGCCAGATCCTGTGTGGAGAGGATAGAAGAATGATCAAAAGCAGAGAGGCGCTGTATCAGCATGGGCACTCGCTCTGTCATGGAGTAGCTGTTCTTCAGGATCTCCATCAGCTGCCTGAGACTGTTAGGAATTGCCTTGCGAAGTGAGATAATGGCAAGGGCTTTATCCAGAGCCTCCTCTGCTGAGGTGGCTATACAGGGCACCACCCCATTGATTTCCCAGCTATGTTCACTTCCACTCAAGGGGCTCACGGAACGTGATACAGGAACTGTCATATAGAACTCAGAAGACCCGATCGGCAACTTCTGGATGTCCAGGGAGCTTCCTGCTGTTCTCTCTCCCACCAATATGGCCCTATGCATTTGCTTGAGAATATAAGCCACATCTTCAGCTACTCCAATGGTATGTTTGCTTGTCAATAAAAGGACATCCTTCTCCTTGCTATACCTCACACCCAATACCTTTGGCAAGGTCCAGATTTCTATGGTGGTATTGGAAGGTCGGTTGTAGACTGTATCCACATGCAGTACTTTGTCCTCATTGTACAAGTAGGAGATAATGAAAGGAATGCCCGAAACCTGGCCACCAGCGGTGTAACGCAGATCTATTATCAGAGCTGATGTTCCTATCAAGGTCTTCCATATTTTTTCTACCAGAGCAGCACCAATCTGCTGTAAAACATCCTGCCCAATTATGTAGTCAAGCCGTAGGTAGCCTATATTGTCACCCAGCACTTCATACTTAACTGTATGTTGTATGATGTCTAAGAGCTGCTGTGGTGTTGGAGAAGCTACTGATTCTTGTTTGGGGGCAAGTGGAGCGGAGGGCTCATAAGAGATCACCAGCCGTGGGTCATTAAGAGCTCCTTGCACCCCGGCTGTCAGGACAGTTGCCAGAAGTTTTGGATCGGCAATGTCCAAGATCTCTCCATTCTTGATGGCTTGTTCGATGGCTTCACGCATCCCTACTAGGTTTTCAGGAAAGCAGTAATTATCCAACAGAAGTTTAGCAATGTCCAGCACCAGTGTGGGCTGGAAGACGCCCTCAGCATGGATCCCGTAGCACATCAGGGCAATCAAAAACAGGAAGTATTTGGTCTTCATTTTAATTCATCCGGAAAAGGCACCATACTATGAAAGGAACTGACAGCCTGTTCAGACGGAGCTTCGCTTGCTGCCGACCCTTCTCTTGTCTCTCTGTGTCACTGAAAGGCTTAGCATTAAACCTTTGAATATTCCTTTTATCTCACACTAACCCTAAATCTAGTTAATCTCATTAAACTAAAGGGCATCACCTAGAGACCAGATAAAGTGCAGCTTTATTCCAGTTGCAACAGCCTTCTTACAAAACCTTCTTAATGAACCTTGGCAAACCAGGCAATGCATTGACAACTCAATTATGTTGGCAAAGCTTCACCTTTTGGTTAACTGCTTTCTGAATAGAATTGATGACCTTCCTGTGAAATTGGATCAGATTTGGCTAGCCACCCCAAATGGTTCAACTCTACAGCATCATAGACCTCCTACAACAAAAATACCTCAGTCAGTTTCATGGTGCTTAAAAAAAACCCCATAGTTCAGTTTTGTTAATGTTCTTTTTTTTAATGGAGAAACATATGGAAAGTAGCGTCAGGTGCTTTGCACATGAGAAAAATTAAAATAGACGAGTCGTTGGCGAAACTCTTTAACTGGAGCTCTTTAAACATTTCCCCTTGATTAGGAGATTAACATGACCCCTAATGTCCCAGTGGAAATTTTAGCTCTCTTTAATTAATTTATGCATTAATAATATTTATAGGCCACACTATCAAGGAGTTCTAATAGGTAAGAAGGAAGGAGATTATAATGACAAGAACAGTGTTAGAAAAGAAGATGTTAAGAAGCTGTGTGAATAAATAGAGATTTAATTCAAAAGACCCCTCAGAAGCCAAAGAAACAATGACAATGGAACAGGAGCATTTTTGCTAAATTTTATGATTGAACAGGATGTTTTCCTTAACTTATTTTTGTCCTCCAATTTTCTCAGTTTGTTTTGCATTTTCTTTAGGTAGCTTGGGTTTTTTCAACAGTGAAGATTTGTAACATGTAGCATTTTATGCCTAATAAGAAGAATGTCTCTACTGTTAGAACTGTGTTTCATTAATATTTTCAACAGGACTCTGCACAGACTTCTTCTGGTCAGACTGTTGCTAAATGGAAGGTGACTTTAATCTTCATAAATTGCAGCCAATTAGGATTTAACTCATAATGCCACCAAAGAACATATGGTCACTGGTCTTGGCAAAATAAATTAATCTCACAGACTGAAATAGAACTCATGTGCGCACGTGTGTGTGTGTGGCTGTTTTATTCTTTGGATTTCTCTATTTGAGATTCAATTGTGCCACTAAAAGACTATAATATTATAAGTTCTGATGTGGCCATGCTTTATCCTATTTTAAACCTGTCAACTAATTCAGTTGGACAGTTACACAGCTTCAGTTAGGATGATGGTTTAGTTAGGCAATTTTCCAGAAATATATCTATGCAAGGTGAAATGGTTATCAACAACGAATTTACTTTGAGGGTTATATTATTCTCCCTGCTTGAAGGAATAAATTGGAAAAGCAAGAAAAATCCTGTAGTAAGTGGCAACTAGAATAAGCCTTGGAACACAGAATGAAGCAGGATGAAGGCTACTAGAGTCTTGCCAAGGGAAACGCACTGGTCATAGCAAACACCCTCTTCCAGCAACACAAGAGGAGACTTTACACATGGACATCACCAGGTGGCCAACATCAAAACTAGTTTGAATGCATACTCTGCAGCCAAAGATGGAGAACCTTCATACAGTCAGCAAAAACGAGACCAGGGGCAGACTGTAGCTCAGGTCATAATCTACTGAGTGCAAAATTCAGGCTTAGACTAAAGAAAATAGGGAAAACAATTAGGCCAGACCAGTATGACCTAGACAACATCCCTAAGAAATACACAGTGGAGGTGTGGAACAGATTTAATGACTTAGATTTGATAGACAGAGTGCCAGAAGAATTATGGACAGAGGCGCAGGACATCATACAGGAGGCAGCAAGGAAAATCATACCAAAAGAAAAGAAGTATAAGAAAGCAAGGTGGTTGTCTGATGAGGCTCTTAAAATAGCAGAGAAAAGAAGGAGAAAGGAAAAAATTCAATCAATTGAATACTGATGCTTGGGAAACAAGCGATGAGAAACCTGGGGAACATAGTGAAAAGCAGAGACATCACCTTGCAAACAAAAATTCACATAGTCAAAGCAATGGTATTCCCGGTGGTAATGTATGGTTGTGAGAGCTGGACCATAAGGAAAGCTGAGCGCAGAAGAATAGATGCCTTTGAGATGTGGTGTTGGAGGAGAGTTTTGAGAGTCCCCTGGACAGCGAGGAGAACAAATAGGTCAATCTTAGAAGAAATTAACCTTGACTGCTCCTTAGAAGGTCAAATGAGAAGAAAGGATTCACTTGAGAAAGCCTTGATGCTGGGAAAGGTGAAGAGCAAAAGAAGAAGGGGCAGCCAAAAATGAGATGGACAGATGGTATTGTAGATGCAATGGGAACAGAGCTGGGCGGGCTGAGGAGGAGGGTGGAGGAGAGAGGTGCCTGGCGGACAGTGGTCCATGAGGTCGCAAAGGGTCAGATTCGACTGTGCGACTGAACAACAAAAAGAGTAAGCCTATTAAATCAGTGGGGATTTGGTGACTTAAAACCTATGTACTTTCTATTGACTCAATTCTAGCTGTGACTTATAAATTTAAGCCAAAGAAATAGAATAACAACAACAAAGGAATGAAACAAGAGTTAATTCAACCTTTGTTTTCTTCACACAGCCTTTTAAGTAATTAGGAGGATGTTAAGAGGGTCCGTTAGAAGCTTACATCTTATTTGTTCTATACAACGTTATACTATTTTCCAACAAGGTTTAATCTTATCCACTTCTCTGCCAGATTTACTGCATCTCTAACATTTACCATAACTGTTTTTTAAAAGGCATGCCGGATGAGACAAATCACTAAAACAATTTCACATTATGTTTATTACTAATAGATTCCACCCTTCTAGTATTCAGTTCCAAATATTTATAAGAAGCAAGGGCTTTAAAAGCTTTCTGCCATGGAGTGAGGGAAGTATGATTAAAAGACCCTTATGACTTTCTCTCATAAACAGATATATTCTACCTGTTAATCACTAAACTTCAATTGTAATAAGTTTCCTAAGCAAGACTTTGTTTACTGAACATTCTAATAATTACATGTTGTTTCTGGGAAAATATCCCTGATGGACAGGATATAAATGCGATAAAATAAACAAACAAATATCTGGAACAATTGCTGATGCCTGAACAAGTAGTAATGTTTGGTCTTATCTTGTGATGTCACACATACCATAACTGAGGGAACAGCAACTGCTCCTAAAATCCAATAGATTCCCTCTGTAACACAGAATCCCTTTGCAAACATTTTCTTAAATGTTGGTACAATGAATGAAACTGGAGACACCTAATATTGTGGCTAAAACAGATTGACGAGGCGACCTTCTTGAAAAGGGCCCACATTTTGAAAGAAGCAGAAACTTTTCCAAGACCAAACAGGCTGGCAAAAATGGGTGAATGTGTGAATTTTCAGCACTTTTTAGTTTACTGTGCCTGCAGCTGTTCCATCAGGTTGTTCTGAAATTTGGCACATTAAATACACAAATGTTTAACTTCAACTTATCAGTTCAGCAGATATAACAAATATTGGTGATTTAGTTCTGCTACGGTGCGGAGGCCAAATATTTATTTATTTTACCCTGTGGCTATGGTTACATTTATAGTTTTTTTCTTTTTTCCTCCTTTTTATTGTGATTTATTACATTTCCTTGTTACTTAAGTATGTTATTACATTGTAAACCACCCAGAGTGGTATTTATATTAGATGGGTGGTATATAAGTGGAATAAATAAAAACATAAATTAAAAAAAACCCCAAAAGCATTGTGGCAAATGTTAGTGATTTTCGGCTGGAGTTCTCAACCTTTTAAATCTGGGAGCCAGGTCACACTCCCTTAGAAAGCTTCGTGGGCCGGACGGCCATTTTGCCCTTTCTCCACCACAAGGCACTTCCTGGTGTGGTGGAGGCAGTGGGGGCCCCCACATGAAATTGTGTTGCAGGCCGCATCTGGCCTGCAAGTCACAGGTTGAGAATCCCTGACTTAGACGTTTATTTCAGTGATTACATCCCTCTTGTAAGTCTGAGTGTAGAGATAAAGGAGAATGTTGCTCCTCCAAGGAAATAATATTTTAGGATCGGTTGCCTCTCTGCTTGAAGCACACTTGACATAAGGATAAATATAGAGGCAGCCGCATGCAGGATAAGAGAAAGGAAGACGTAGCAGTGGCTTTGAGGCTTCTTGAAGTATTTTTAGACCCAATCCAGCGCTATCTGAGGGAACGAATGCTCACTCTTGTACAAACTCCAGTCCATAAGATAGTTGCAGGAGATGTGAAGGAGGATCTTGCTCAGTAGAGGTTAATGCAGCTACAGAACAACAAACAAGAGCAGAATATGATTCCCAGTGAAGTCCTCCCAGTTATTTCATTCTTCTTCTTCCATGTCTAGCCCAGATGTGAAACTGCCAAAATAAAGGAGAGTTTATTCTGCAGTTCTTTTCACTTGACCTAGTGTGAGAAAGATTAGCCAGCAACACAAGGTGGCCATTACCAGGGTACACCCCATTGTGGTTCAAAAATACCACAATCTTCAATCAAGGAGGCTCTTTCTGTGTTACCCCAGTTACTTCATGGATTGAGTTGTCACTGCCAGTGTCTGTCCCCAACCCCAATATTCGGTACTTTCACCTAGTAAACTAATCTGTCTTCCATACCCACTTACAACATGATACATTTACTGATCTTTAAGGTTTCACAACACTCTTTATTGTTTCAGGGAGATCTATGCATTCATAATAGATTCGCACTTCTTCTCTGTCATAAAGACCCCAAAAGGGAACTCTAGAACAATCAGTAAAATATTAAAGAACCATTAAAACATATACATGGAAACAGTCATCTCCAACAAACTTTGGTAAACTGTAGATAAAAAGATTGCCTTAATACGCTCCCCAACTACTCTTCCACTTGAGGAAAATATTTTAAACAAATACTAGAACCCCTACAATGAGTAAACTAGCCTCTTTGGTGATTCAGCTCCTACCCTTTTAGGACAGCGTGGCCTTCAAGTGGTTGGCAAATGTGTTAAAAATGATCCTTGGCCATTCTGAGTTCACTCAATACTGAAGTAAATGAACCCTTATTTATTTATTTATTTCATTTTATACCGCCACCCAGTGATGGGATGTAACAGGTTCCCACCAGTTCTCCAGAACCGGTAGTAACTTTCCCCAGTGTCCCGGAGAACCGGTAGCAGCTTTTTTTTGGGAACCACCTTCGACGCTTACCTTTTCACTGGTTCCCCCGTGCCAAGCACTTGGTGTGCATGCACGCCTACAGTGCCTGGCACGTATGCACGGCCTCCTTGCTGTCCTCCCAAGCAGGGAGGAGGAAGAGAAGCTGCTAGCCTGAAGCTCCCTATAGCCTGCTCCCCAGGGTAAGTGACTCACCTTTGGATGTGGTGTGTCTGTGTGTATTTTAATGTGTATTTAATACATTTACCTATATTGACGTACTACCACAGTTCCTAAAAAGGCCTGGCGGTCTGGCTTGGGGTTTTTAAGCAAAGGGGGGGTGTCTATGTGCTTATTTTTATTTTATTTTTTTATTATTTTGTATGTTTGTATTTTTTTAAATTTGGCCTCCCCCACGACATCATGTCATGATGTTAGCTCTGCCCACACTGTGATGACATCACGGTGGGGTAGTAAAATTTTTGACATCCCACCACTGCCGCCGCCCCACTCCAAGGACTCTGGGTGGCTCACAAAAAAATCAAAAGATTAAAGAGATTACAAAATTAAAACATATAGGATTTAAAAGTTAAGAGAATTAAAAGATTAAAAAGTTAATAGAGTGAAAGAGAGTAACCGAATCAGCCAACAGGCCGGGGTTACAACATTAGTGGTACTTCACACCTGCCCTGCCAGCCAGGTCTTTAAGCCTTTTCTGAAGGTCAGCAACTCTGTCTGGAGATGCAGCTCAATTGGCAGGAGGGCCGGAGCAGACACCGAGAAGGCCCTCTTATTTATTTATTTATTTATTTATTTGGATTTATTATCCCGCCCCAATCAGGTGAACCTGACTCTAGGTGGAAAGTGCTCCCCCTTAATGTTGTGGGTTGCACTAATTAGATTTTATATGCTTCTGTTTGTGAGAATGAGGGGGAAACCCATGGAACAAATCAAGCTAATTTTCACATTCTGAATACAAGAAGAAACTCTTGCCTTGACACTTTCACACACAATTAGCAACAAGTGTTTTCCTCTTCAATTATGGGTTATCTATATTATATGATTCTGCACATCTCTCTCTCTCTCTCTCTCGAATAGCCATTTTGGTGTAAGGCTCTCAAGCTGTAGTTGTATGTACGTATAGAGTGTTACAGTAAAACCTCGCATAATGAAAATATTTCGTTCTGCGAGGCTGCTCACTATGCAAGTTTTTCACATAGCGAAAATTCCTATGGAAAAACTCACATAACGAAAATTTCTATGGAAAAACTTGCATAGCGAAATTTTTTTTGTTCTGCAAGTTTTCCCCATAGAAATGCTCGTTATGCGAGTTTTTCCATAGGGAAAATCTGTTTCGCATAGCGAAAATTTTCATTATGCGAAATGGAAATGTTTGTAGAATGCCTGCTCATTATGCAAGTTTTTCACTAAGCGAGGCATTCGTTATGTAAGGTTTGATTGTATAATAATTAAGGATGGATAGGTTAGAAAAAGAGGTGCTGTACTTTAAATTGAGGTTTGGAAAATTGCTTACGATCCCCATTGGCACAACAGTCAGCCATTATCCAAGTCTCTGGCTGGCAAAGGTCACTGTAAAATAAACATTGGCTTGCCCCTAAAATAAATAAATACACTTTCTCATTGTTGACAGTTTTGTGTGGAATAAACAGAGGAGAGAATTGAATTAAAACCAAATTTGTTTATGTCACAATGTGAAAAAATAAAAATGGCGTTAGTGCACTCTTCTGGCACTTGCAATATGCTTACAATGTTTTGGTTGTACAATTCCTTAGCATTCCAGGGCCTGGAGTTATAGAATATTGGTCCATCCAAGGCTGATTGCTAGAGTTATTCTCCTAAGCTCTGCAGAGTGATAGCCAAAACAAATGATGTTATTACCATGGTGGTAACTGGCCAGATTTCATGTTTCAAGCCCTTGAAGCAACAGAACGTGCAAATTCAATAGAGATTCTTATTGGAAAGATGTTTTTGGTATACCAGACCAGGGCAACTTTCAGTTTCTGGAGAAAGGATTGCTGATAGTTTAAAGGGAAAAATAAACAACGGAAAGAAATATAAATACAGTACAGGAATGTAGAGGTCATACAGTATTTATTTAGTTTGTTGTTGTTCAGTCGCACAGTCGATTCCGACCCTTTGCGATGATCCCATGGACCCCACTGTCCGCCAGGCACTTCTGTCCTCCACCCTCCTCCTCAACTCGCTCAGCTTTGTGCCCATTGTGTCTACAATACCATCTAGCCATCTCATTTTGGGCTGCCCCCTTCTTCTTTTGCCCTCCACCTTTCCCAGCATCAAGGCCTTCTCAAGTGAATCATCTCTTCTCATTTGATGTCCAAGTACTTTATCTTCACAATTTGACCTTCTAAGGAGCAGTTTTAGCCGTTGGCACATAAAGGAGTAGTTGGACATAACTCTGAAATAAGAACATGGCCCATGCATAAATAAATTGAAGGTTTGTTGGACAGAGGCCTGTTTCCTCCTTCATGCCTTTCCCCAGCTATTCATCATTGGGCATATCCTGTTGTGATCAGAAACGAGAGGTCCTGTATTTACACGCCATGCCTCCCTTTCATTTCATGCAGCCAACCAAATGGAATTACAGTATTTCCAACTCTATCAGTTTCTGCAAGCAGGTCTCAATGTTCTTGTGAAGTTGGACAATGTACATAAAGAGATGTGCCTTAGCCTTTATTTAAAGAAAAGTTGCAAATACTCTTAAGCCCTGGTTTGTTGTTCTCAGTGGAGAGACAATCCTTTTGACGTGGGAGTTTATCCCTCCTTGCTTTTTTTTTAACTTTGCCAAATGGTTTTTAATTTTTTAAAGAAAGGACACTGTATGTCCAGGCACAGATTCTCTACACACTCCACTGGACTGGGATGCTGTAAAGCAGTATCCTGTTTCATAGTTCTAGCAAAACACAAATAATGTCACTGGCAGCAACACATTGAAGCTGAAACTCTTTAATTATTGGCAATCTGCCATTGCTAGTTATATCACTCTGACTGTGCTATTGTAACTATAAAACAGGATTTTGGCTATAGGTTTGCAAGTTCCTGAATGCTAACAATTTAAAAGCAATCTGTAAAAAATAAAAAATGAAAATACAGCATAGGAAAAAATAATAATAGGAAAAATAAAAAGTAGATTGGGCTATTAGGGCTTAGAAACAGAATATAAACATGATCAGGATTCCACATGTATTTTGGTGATATCATTTTACTAGTCATTCTGAAGGGGAAAATTTTCATATGATTTCCTCCTTGTCCCAAATTTCCGATTTTCTCTCTGTTGGGATCCAGACAGCTTTGTAGGGGAAGCTTTGTAGGGGAAGGGACAATACCTCTGTAAACATATGTCACTATGGGAACTTTGGGAGGCCATAGCTGATGTCTTGAATACAACTAGTAAGATCAGATAAAGTTGTGGGGGAAAATCATGTGTGGGTATCTAGGGGACACACAGAGAGGAAGAGAGAGAGAGAGAGAGGACAGGTGAAATGTGGGCGAGAAGGAGAAAACTGCATAAAGCCAACACCTAGGATTTAAGAGTCTCTATATTTGGCTGTTTATTTACAAACAAGTGCCATTCTGTTGACAGTTCACAGAGAAAGGGCTGCATACACGACTTAGTGTTTAAATTATGACGGACAGATCCCCTGGTACTACCTACAGCCACATTCTGCTACTTTCATCCCCTCATACTGGTATTTCAGAGTGGGGGTTCCGGCATCATCGTTATAAAGCATGGAAATGGCCTCCAGCTTCGTGGGCACACAGCAGGCTTTGGAAGCTTTCTTTGGATTCTTGTAGTGTACCAAGGTCTGGACAATGGCATGCTTGGTGGGGGTGACATTGTCAGTCAGAGGAAAGAAACAGCCACCTTTGCACTCAAATGCCTCATAATCTTTAGGTGCAATGATCCAATTCCAGCCAATTTCTTTGAAATTGACATGCAAAGAGGTTCTTCGGCAGTGGTTACGCTCAGCGCTCCGTTTGCTCCGAGATGGAGGATGATGGATACCATGGATGGACAAAGAATCTTGTTTGTGGGTAGTGTTGTTTTTTATTAGATTCTTCAGCACACTCTCCTGTTCATGGACCATCATCTCCTGAAGTTCCATATGGTTTTCCTTGATTCTGTTGCCATGATCATTGGAAAATAGGATCAGCAAGGGCAGATAGTTGGAGTCGGGTGCAACACTCATGCGCAGGTTCCCACAGCTGAGGTCACTTTGAACATTACTCTCCACAGTGATCTCCATATGGCTCGTACGCCTTGTTTCTGGTGCCTTGACCCATCTTTTCACAGTGCTCGACACATCAAAGATTTCCCAGCCACACTCTTGAATTTTTTTAGAGACTAGGAATGATTGCACACCTTTTGGTTTCTCCCACTCATGTTCTTCAAGGTCATCATAAAGAGCCACATTTCCTTCAAACTGGGATGAACATTCGGCTTCCTTCTGACATATGGTGTGGATTCTTAGCTCAGCTCTAGTAACTTCTTCATGCCATGGGACAGATATATTGAAAAGCAAGACGTATTTCTCAAATGAATTCATTTCCGACGAGGAGAGAGAAACAATATCTGATGGAACAAATGGATAAATAGTATTACCTTCATTATCTATTACTGTATACAGAAACAATAACACAATTTTCCAAGAAGCAATATTCTCTGTCATAATGGGTTGCTTGTCATTGTTGTTTCTGTTGATAGTATTTATTTATTTATTTATTTATTATACTTCTATACCACCCTCCTTGCCAGGGCGACCCAGGGCGGTTTACAACGTCACAAAAACTACATAATGCAATCCAGCCCCATCATCCCAGAGTTTCATAATCCCAACTATAAAAATTTAAATTTTCAAGATTTTAAAATTTTTAAAAATCAGTCAATTCCCATCATAATTAAAGGATTAAAAACTAAGTCCTAGAGATAAAAGATTTAAAAAATCAAAAGACCAGGGGAGAGAGGGAGCTCAAACTAACCAGCGAGCTGGGGTCATGGTACTGGCAGGACCCCATACCTGTCCCGCCAGCCATGTTTTTAGATTCTTCCTAAAGGGCAGCAGCTCTGTCTGGAGACATCGCTCCGTAGGCAGGAGGTTCCATAGGGCTGGAGCAGACACAGAGAAGGCCCTCCTCCTTCTGGTGCCAGAGAGATGTGCCTCCCTGGCCAATGGAACAACTAGGGAGCCTCTCCAGTCCACTCTGGTGAGACAGACATATGTTCTTGGGGTGATGCGGTCTCTTAAGTATCCTGGCCCACTACCATATAGGGCTTTAAAGGTGATAACAAAGTAAAAACAAAGTAAAAGAAACAGAATTTGTCTACTCAAATGGAAGCAAATGGAGGGGGAAATAGATATGTGATGCGTGAACATGCTCTCCATCACCTCAGAGATGAAAGCAGGAACTCCTGTTTACATTTACAACACTCCTGAGTTAGTTCAGCCTTTATTATTACATTTTTTGTGTAAACCGTCAACATTATTTTGTAATTTAAGAACTTAACTTGTGCTATCTTCCCAAGCAGTATGAGTTAAACAGATTGCAATTGTTGTGGACTCTTAATCTTCAAAAGTAAATTTATTAAAACTGCTTAATTTCCCAGGCAAATGTACTGAGCAACTGAATAGCGCTTTGGTGTGCACTGGAATTTTGTTTGCATCCCATTCACAATTAAGAAATTGTTGTCTAAGGAATAGTAGTAGCTTGTAATATTGGGGGGGGGGGAGGGAGGAGAGATTCACACCTAAATCAGGAAGATTGAGATCCCCCCCTTTTTTTTTCTCAGACCAGTATTACAGACTGGAAGGACAGAATTACTACATGTGATAAAGGAGGAAGAAGAAAAAGGCTGAACAGCACCTTTCCCCCTTTGCCCCTTGTCCTTTGCGGAAGTGAAGTACAGTATTGAGGAGAGCATTATCACCTACTACTGCAGGTTGCGTTCTGCCCTACGGAAACAGAAGACACCAAGTGTATCTCTTTAGATACCAATCCCTTAAATACCAGAGACATGCAGACTAGTTGGAGGGGGGCTGGGAAAGAAGGGAATCTATGGCATTTTGTTGTTCAGTCGCACAGTCAATTCCGACCCTTTGCGATGACCCCATGGAGGACCACTGTCTGCCAGGCACCTCTGTTGTCTTCCACCATCTTCCTCAACTCGCTCAGCTCTGTGCCCATTGTCTCTACAATACCATCTAGCCACCTCATTTTTGGCCGCCCCCTTCTTCTTTTGCCCTCCAGCTTTCCCAGCATCAAGGCTTTCTCAAGTGAATCCTCTTTTCTCATTTGATGTCCAAAGTACTTTAGTTTCATCTTTACTATTTGACCTTCTAAGGAGCAGTCAGGGTTGATTTCTTCTAAGATTGACCTATTTGTTCTCCTTACTGTCCAGGGGACTCTCAAAACTCTCCTCCAACACCACATCTCAAAGGCATCTATTCTTCTGTGCTCAGCTTTCCTAATGGTCCAGCTCTCACAACCATACATTGCCGCTGGAAATACCATTGCTTTGACTATATGAATTTTTGTTTGCAATGTGATGTCTTCTACTTTTCACCATGTTCCCCAGGTTTCTCATCGCTTGCCTCCCAAGAATCAGTTGCCTTTTTATTTCATGGCTGCAATCACCATCTGCAGTGAGCTTAGATCCTAAGTATGTAAAGTCTGTCACTTTTACCCACAAATGCTGCTGTTTGCAAATTAATTCTTGGTTCTGTTTGCTATGCTCTGACAGCATTGACATGGTTTGGTATACTGTATTTGGCTTTTGCTTACGCAGTAGTGGTAAAATAGAGGGATTTTTACTACAATAAACATATCAGATAACGAGGTACAGTATTGGCAAATACCATCAGTGTAAAATGGTGGATAGAGCCTATTTTTGTAATACATGTAAGATGTAATTTCTTTTGTTCCTTTCTTTTTCACACACGCACGCACGCATACCTTGCTGAAGCTGGCGTACAAATTTCTTTAAAGAATAAGAAGCGGTAATAAATGTTTAACCAAATATACATGTATATTTTGTGGTGTTGGTTGACATGATTTTATAATAAATGTACCTGAAAGAAAATGTTGTTCTTATAACAATGACGTGTTGTTGCAATTTCATATTGTTCGGTATTCTTTCTGTAGTCTTATTCGTGTATAATAAGCTCCTTTCAGCAAGTAATGTGAGAAAATAGCAAATAAATTGAATTGGTGGTAATGATACTGCTGAAGAAATATCCCAAATGTTTCCTTACCCAATAGGAACAGTGATTTTATTTACCATAAACAAATAACAAACATAAAACACACACTTTGTATCGCTTGAGAAATGGAAGCAGGGAATAAGAAATGTTGAAGATTTAGGGTTAAGGGTCTTTCCAGCTTTACATATCTAAGGACAAACTCTGTTGAGGGAGTAACTGTTTTAAATCTATATGATGTTTTGAAAAGCTTGATTATTAAGTAATATTATTAAATATAAATTAATATTATATAGTATTTATAAATATAACAGAAAGTTGGGTTATTAATAAATGTGGGGAGCATAGAAGTACAAATATAGCTTCACCCCAAAGTGAAAAGCCCTGCGAAGATCCTCGGGCATCTTCCGGGCGGTGGCCTAGAGCCAGCCAATCGTTTTGATCCCGAAGCATGGCACGGTATTGTGAAATGCTCTGGCATAAAGATAGGAATGTTAATAAATATAGGCTGAAAAGCTGTTTGTTAGCATAATGAGGGTCTAATTACACAAAGGGTGTGTGTGCAGGAAATATGGGGGCGGGGCTTGAGGCCGACTGATTGGCATTTCCCCCATTCTCCCCATGTTGCAACAGGAAATGCAAATCAGCCTGATGTTCCCATGTCAGCATAGATATGGAAACACCATCAGAAACTAGGTTTGTGGCAAGGTCTTGTTCCTATACGTTTTCTCGCTTCTATCTTTAATTGAATGTAAGATCAGTTACAGAAAGACAGGTTGTGCAGGCAAATGTGCATCATGTGGAAACAGGCACCCTAATGTCCAAGTGGACTACCATATAGAACAGGGATTCTCAACTTGTGGCTCACAGGCTGGATGTGGCCTGTGGCACCATTTCATGTGCCCCCCCCCCTGCCTCCACCACACCAGGAAGAACCATGTGGTGGAGGAAGGACAAAATGATCGTCCAGCCCCTGAAGCTGCCTAAGGGAACGTGACTCGGCCCCTGGCTTTAAAAGGTTGAGAACTCCTGATGTAGACGTTCAAGACAGGTTTATTAAACAGCCCCAGCAAGTTCTCTGTCGGACTGTTCTAACGCATAACAGTATTTCAGTCAATGGAAAAGATTACGGCCGTGTTGTCTGTTGCGTGTGTGCCTCCCCCTCCACCCTCATGTTCTGGAGAAAACTCTTGAAGGACCTGTAGCCAGGACAAGCCGAGGGTCTAGAGGCCCTGCTTTACGTCTAGGTGAGAGGAGAGCCATACAATAGCAACGCATCCATGTGGAGTTCTGTTTCATGTCTTTCCGTGGTCACTTCCCATCATATATGCTTTTTGGTTTGGTTGGTTGAGTTTGGCTTGTCTGATGCGCTAGATCTTTTCTTTACATTGAGTCAGGGTACTTCAGGATACTAACACAGCTGTCACCTGACTCTGTTGAAGTAACTGAAGTGTGACCGTTCTTCTCTCCCTCCCTAGGGCCTGGCCCATATCACTCTCTTGGCCTTGGACTGGGCCGTTCACTCTTCTACAAGGTGGTGTGGTCAGTGGGAAGATCCTTGCCTAGGTTTAACAAGCAGTTGAAATTTTTTCATTTTAAAGAGGCCTTTGAGAATGCTTTGCCAACGGCTGAGCAAATGTGCATCATGTGGAAACCAGGCACTCGAGATGTTTTATTCTGTCTCTCTCTCCGTCACCAATAAGGTTTTTGTACTTTTTTAAAAAATGTGTTTTTAATATGTGAGTTTTGTATTGTTAGCCACTCAGAGTAGGAAAACTTCCTAGATGGGAAGGGTATAAGTAAAAACAAAAAGAAAAGAGAAGAAAAGAATAACTTTGGGGCCTTAATATAGTCCCTGTGAGTGTCAGTGGGATATTAGTATACTGATAAGCTGATATAAATATCATAGGAACTTAGACATAGTATATTTTATGTAAGGATCGATTCAGGTTGTCCTGGACCGACCGACCAACTGACCAACTGACGGACTGATAGACCAAATGTCATTTTATTCAAAACCTTTATTCCTAGTCATAAACATTTTGTAACTCATTGTCATTTCATGACCCAAAATAGCCACCAGGGAAAGTGAAGGACTTCTGACCCAAAATAGCTTACATGCTGACAATGTGCATGAAGACACACAGCAACTCCAAAGGGCAACTTAATAGACTTATTTCTCTTGTTCCTCCTTCCAATTGTCTGTTATTGGCATATATACAGTGATGGGATGTAACCGGTTCGGACTGGTTCGCCCAAACCACCCTATCAGGAAGGGTTGCCGGGGGTGGTGGTCAAACCCGGGGCGACTGGTTTGGTCGCCTCTCCAGCCCACTCCAAAAATGTTTTTCCGGGTAGCCAAAATGGCTGCCAGAACTGCGCATGCGTGAAACCTCCAAGAAGTTTGATGCATGCGCACTAAAAAAAGAACCGCACATGCATCAAATGGAGGTTTGATGCATGCACAGACATTTTAATTTTTTTAAATTTTGTTTCTGCTCTGTCATGACATCATGATGTCATGACATCGGCTACACCTACGATGTTGATGACGTCACGGTGGGGTAGCAAAGATTTTAACAACTCACCACTGCATATATATCAAACACATATACCAAACCATGCCAATGCTGTCAGAACATAGCAAACAGAACCAAAAACTAATATGCAAACAGGAGCATTTGTGGGTAAATATGCCATGTTAGATTTTCCCCCTCCCCCCAAATAGTCTGCATTTCTCTAGTCATTAAGGGATTTGTGGTATCTCAAGAGATACACTCGGTGTCTTCTGTTTCCATAGGGCAGAACTCAACTTGCAGTAGTAGGTGATAATGCTCTCCTCAATACTTCATTTCCGTAGGAACAAGTCTTAGTTATAACAGATCATGTGTCAAAGCATGAGTTCTCAACCTTTTAAAGCCGGGGGCCATTGGGTCACGCTCCCTCAACCAGCTTTGGGGGCCAGATGGCCATTTTGCCCTTCCTCCACCACATGGCACTTCCTGGTGTGGTGGTGGTGGTGGGGGACCCACATGAAATGGTGCCCACAGGCCACGGGTTGAGAATACCTGAGTTAGAGGATGATGGGAATGAAAACACATATCGACATGTTGTTTGGTCAGATGTCTTGTAGAGCTAACCAGTATGCAGAATTACTGAATTTATGTAATCTTCATTATTTTGCTTATAGTTTTCCTAAAATGTAGTCATAATTCATATGGATACAAAATGTTCTATTTTTTAAAAACATACTTCACATCTAAAGGAATTTTCATGTAAGGGCAACAAAGAATGCATTTCTACCTACCTCTGCAATTCATAAGAGAAAACTGATAACTAGGAGTGCTTTTTTTTTTTTTTTTTTGATAACTTGTACTAGTTATAAACTTCCTAAAGAATCCATACCATTTTGCAGGAGGCAAATAATACCTGGAACAGACACACTTTTATTCTACTCAGACATTTCCCTGAGAAATCTGGAGATTTCCCAAAATTTCTGCCATGTAGATAGAGCGAAATGGCATGTAGATAAGACCCAGAAATGTGTGTGTTTTAAACAGACTTTTCTGCCAACATTTGTTTATATCTATATAAGAGGATTCTGCCAACGTAGCAGTTTGAAAGCAAGAAATTGCAAGTAGATAAATCAGTGGCGTCGCGCAGCGTTCAGCCGCCTGGGGCGAAGAAGAAAATCACCGGGCCCCCCAGCTCCCCGCTGCCGCCGGGGGCCCCCGGACCCAGGCAGAAGGGCCCCCCCCGCTGAATAGCGGCGCGCGTGCGCTTGCGCGCGCGCGCCGCACACCTCCGCCCGCTCGCCCTCCAGGGGCCCTCCGTCACCCACCCGCAACGAGCGCACCTCCACCTCCACCTCCGGCAACTCGCTCGCCCGGCTGGCCGTCGGGGGCTCTCCTGGCGGGCGGCCCGCGTGCGCGCGCATGCTACCCACCTCCTCCTGCCTAGCCAGCCGCCAGGGGCTCCCCGCCACGGCGCCACCCACCCCCGACGAGCGCCCCGTCTGACGGCAAGCTGGGTGGGTGGCTGGGCGGGCGGAGGCGAGCAGCGTGCGCGGACACGTGCACGCAGGGCGCCCGCCAAGGGCGGGTGGCGGAGAGCCCCCGACGGCCAGCCAGGTGGACCGAGGCGAGCAGCGCTCGCCAGCAAAACGGCCACCCTCCGCCTGGGAAGTCCTACTTCCTAAGCCCGGCCCCAGGCAGAGGGAGGCCAAACTGGTGGGGACATTTTGCCGCCCCCTGAAATCCGCTGCCCGGGGCATCCGCCCCCCCCGCCGCCGCCCCCACGCGACGCCACTGAGATAAATAGACATCTCTTTGGTGGGAAGGTAAACAGCGTTCTGTGTCTAGGTCTGCCTGCCACATGTCCACAGAAATGTCTGCCGATGCAGAGAGCGCTGGCTCTTTGGCTGTAAACAGAGATGAGCACCAAACCCTAGAGTTGCGTACGACTGGCTTTCGAGCAAGGGTGATATTTACCTTTACCTATGTAAGAGGAAAGGAAATTATCTAGGTGTCCTTGTCAGCTTACAGCCAGCAACAGATGTCTTATTTTAAAGAACCTTCAAGAAGAAGAAGAAAGACTTCACTTCTTAATAAGGAAACAGATGTGACCAAAGAATACAAAGTTGTTGGCAGCCTGGGAAAAAAATGGCATTTAGGATTTCCTGAGCGGCCAAGGAGCTGCCATGTCGAACTCTTTCAAAACCAATAGCTAACCTGTGTGTAAAAACCAATCCTACCTTCAGGACGGAAGCTGCGCACAATGTTGGATATGGGGCTGGAATCCTTGTCCTTGGTGTATCTGTTGTACAAATCGATCATGACTTGGGGCGGTTCCTCCTTGGTCTTGTCTTGGGAAGGTATTTCTGATAAATTCAAGTTCCTCAGGAAATCAGCTTTCAAGGTCTCCAAGAAAGCCTTGAAGTGAAATTGGGCCTCTGCCTCTGTACTTCCGAGACCTGCAGAAGATCTGTGAGAGTTTTTCATTGCCAACGAGCCCTCCTGATCTCCAACTGGTTTACCACTTGTCAAATGAACGATAATAATTTTCAGAACAATCCAGGTGCCCAAATGATGCATTTTTCCAGGGAAAAAAAAAAGCCAGCAGTGATCCAGGACGACAGGCTTCTTGGCTGATTAGATTCTGAAGAGCAAGCAACGGATATCAAAGGCCAACCACTTTCTGAAGCTGTAGTGCAGCTGTATGTTTTTTCCAGCCTCTTGTGAATCGTCAAGCAGATTGGTTGTACACTTGCCCTTATCACAGCCATTGATGCTACATTTCAGTCTGTTATCTATTAAAGCTCTTCACTAATGAAGATTCTATAAACATCAGACAAGTACATGGCATCCAGGAAAGAATCTATGTTCCTTTGGAGGGGGGTCATTATTGCCTAATTATGTTTCTTTATCATTTCCTTAACAACAATATCTATTTTAAGTTCCCTGGGGTGGGGAGTGGTTGGAAGGGCGGGGGGGGGGGGAGAAAATGTATTTGTTTCCACAGCATACAAAACTAATGTTGAGAAAGAACGGTACATCAATGTTATATCTGCTCTAAAGTTCTTTGCCTGGTTAGTCAAAAGGCGTATTGGAAGAGATAACCTCAATACAGTGAAGGGACATCAGCTTTTGCCCATTGTGGGGGGCGGGAAACTGTGCACACATGCATATGCACACACAAACACTCACATCCACACACAGAGAGAGGAGGCTTCTGCTTCTGGTGAGGAGGAAGGATGGGAAGTACTCTGTCTCGGAGGCTGAAGTGGGGTAGTGTCCATTTGCTATATTATACAACCTCTGAATATTCTCATTTTCCAGTCAAATATTATTTGAACACAAGCAGCATGTTTCTTGTTGACCCTTAATCTGAAGGGCTCTCATTCTTAGTTTTAGTAGATTCAAGAGCAATATCTGGACTTTTGGGTATGTAGCAAACTTTCTGCCTGCCTATATTCCATCCTTCCTTTCCTCCTCAGATAAAGAGTGTGGGGATCTTGGGTGCCCAAACTTTTCAGGCCATGGGCCGATCATGTGGTTCAGGGAGCTGCTCACTAAGGCCCGGGGGCCGGGTGCAGCCCCCAACGCCAATTCATCCGGCCCACGAAGCCCTCGTCGCTCCTGGAAGCAGAAGCAAAACGTACCTGTATGGGTGCATTTTACTTCTGCTTCCAGGAGCAATGAGGGCTTTGTGGGCCGGATGAATGGGTGTCAGGGGCCACATCAGGCCCCCGAGCCATAGTTTGGGCACCCCTGTTGTAGAGCTCTGGCAAGTGTCAATGTCTCTAGATGTGGGACAGCCACTGGGAACAGCTCTTGCTATCTGTACAAGGCAGAGGGAATGGATTCCTGTTTAAGAGGGCACTTTCTTAGATGTATTGGCCTGTAAATGTGGTTAGAGATTTTGGGGGGTAAAGGAGTCAGCAGGTCTACTCATTAGCTTGGTACAATAGGCTCCATGCAGTTGCGTGTAAGACTGGACAAGATAGTGGCCATACTCTTCAGATTTCAGGGTTGTAATTTCCTGCTTTGTTCAGAATGCTCTTTTCCAGTTCAGGGCATCATGGTTTAAGAAAGACAACAAAACGTTGGAATAGGTCAGGGGAAGTGAAAACCAAGATGGTAAGAAGTCTGGAAGCCCTGTGAGAAATACCTGATGGAGTTCAGTAATTTAGCTGGAAACCAGACGAGTTGCAAGTGATATTGTAGCCACCTGAAAATATTTGCAAGGCTTCCACATGGAAGATGGAATGATGTTGTTTGCTGCGGCTCCAGAGAGCAGGGACCAAAACAATG
Organism: Furcifer pardalis; assembly: GCA_030440675.1. Classification (NCBI taxonomy): domain Eukaryota; kingdom Metazoa; phylum Chordata; class Lepidosauria; order Squamata; family Chamaeleonidae; genus Furcifer; species Furcifer pardalis. The sequence goes on along the minus strand of CP126890.1, from coordinate 170,847,495 downwards.
GATTGATTTCAATTACTGTACAAGAAAAGATGTTTTGAACAGGAACTTTCTAACCGTAAGAGCCATTCATGAAAACACTACTTTGGAAGACGATAGATCCTGCTAGGCTTGTCATTTGTGAGCAGAGGTTGAAAGATTATTTGTCCTAGACCAAGGGTGCCCAAACTATGGCCTGTGGGCCAGATCCAGCCCTGACACCAATTCATCCGGCCCACGCTACCCTTGCCACATTTTACTTCCACTCCCATGAGCGGCAAGGGCAGTGTGGGCTGGATGGATTGTTGTCGGGGGCTGGGCCTGCCCCATGGGCCATAGTTTGGGCATCCTTCTCATCTACTGTCAATTTCCTTCCATCGGCTGGGAGTTGGACCCTTGGCGTTCCTTCAAATCCTGCAATTCCATGGGAGGATCAATTGGCATAAGGGTCCAAATAGTGTAAAAATCCATGTGCAGATTTTGCACTGAGGGTGGTAGATACCCACACGAGGTTTTTATGTTGTATTTTCACTAGCCAGGACACACTGAAGCTATTTTAGTTTATAAGATTACTTATAATCTTATAAACTAAATTACTTATAAGATTACTTATAAGATTACTATTCGTCTGTTCTCCATAATAAAATTAAATTTAGAAAGATCTTCTATAGTGCTAAGACTGTGAAACACTTGAAGACTAACACATACTGGTATATTATAACATAAGCTATCATGGATGACAGTCCACTTAATTACCGTATATGCCGGCGTATAAGACGACTAGGCCTATAAGACGACCCCCCAACATTTCCACTCAAATTATAGTTTGTTATATACTCGCCGTATAAGACTACCCCCTCTTCCGCACACCTTCCACACACCAAATAAAACATAAAATAACATCAGATTTGATTTCAACATCTCCCTGTGGCCGGCACTAGTGCGCAAGTGCACATGTGCGAGCTCTGCGTAGACAAGGGGCGGGGCGGAGCACCACTGCTTCCCACTGAGCAGAAGGGGCCGGTCATGCCGAAAAGGCTGGCACTACTGTCTCACTGCTGATGCTCGCCGCAGCCACGCTGGATACCGCGCGATACTGGATGGTATGTAGAATGAGGTGGGTGGACATCAGGAGGCCACTATGGGCACCGGGTGAGCTCAGGAGGCCACTATGGGCAGCTATGTCTATCTCCACTGAAGTGCACCTGGCGTATAAGATGAACCCCCCGCCCCCCACTTGGAGGCATGTTTTTCAGGGGGGGAAAGTAATCTTCTATGCCAGCATATAGAGTAGATGAGTTTTGTTGATACATCTTCATTGTTGGTTCCCTTTAGACTGGTGGCCATCTTAGATAGCTAAACTTTTAGAAATGGTCCCTGTATGACAATTTTCTAGGGTTTTTCAATTTTCTACCTATTTTGTATGGATCAGTTTCATATCAAAACATTTTATGACTACGCTCAATGTAAAGTAGCATTGAGGAGGGGGTTGGGCTAGATAACGTAAAAGATCCCACCCAACTCAGTTATCCTATGATTCTATACTCTAGAGAGGTGCCAACTTGGGATTTACCCTGGGGCCTGGTTTGCACCCAGAGAACTACACTGGCCATTCACACAATTTATGTCAGATTGAGCACAGATGAATTTGAATTAAAGCCTGGTGACTTCATGATGTAGAATTCAATTTGGGGACGCCCATTATGGAAGTGGGGAATTGTCTTTTTTTGCAGCCCAGTAGAGTTGTTTAAATTTGTTCCACAGGATATAAACGTTAATATACACACATACACAGAAGAGGGACTGCTGTGGCTTAGTGGCTGAGACACTGAACTTGACAACTGGAAAGTTGACGGGTCAGCAGTTCAAGACCCGAGTACTGTATGACAGAGTGAGCTCCCATCTCTGTCCCAGCGCCTGCCAACTTAGCAGTTCGAAAGCAAGAAATTGCAAGTAGATAAATAGGTACCACTTGGGGGGGATGAGTACTGAGATGAGTAGTAAATCCTAGAGTTGGATATGACTGGCTTTCGAGCAAAGGCGACCTTTACCAAACAGAGATGAATATAGGTAATAAACTTTTGCATCTATTTCCTGTCCGAGAAAGAGTATTCTTTTAAATGCTTTTCTTAGGACACAAGGAACTTTGCCTTCTAAGGAATATTATTACCTCTTCCCTGTTATGCCAGTTAAGAACCCAGAAGTGCCAGAAGACAAAATATAAACTAGTTTCAGAGCCTCCTCTAGAAGGAAAGTCCAGTTGTTCATGAAGAGAGCTGAAGTTATCAACATGCAGCGCCACCATGGAGATGGGCCATAGATCCACTCATTTACACAACCTTCTCATCTTTACTGGCAGGCATAACTGTAAATATAGATTTTGGAATACATCCTTGAAACCATGTTTTTGCTCTTGTTCATGAGCAGAACACTGGGGGGGGGGGGTTGTGTGTGGGGGTGGGGGGGGGACGCAACAGGAGTCTGGAATGCCTGGAATGATCCTGACAGTTTTTACAAAGCTCTGGGCTGTGCCATGGTTCGATGGCCGTACGATCTGCAGGAGAGGGAGAAAAGGAAATCATTACTGCTTCTTGGCAACAAAGTTCTTTCCCCCAGAATAATTAGAAAGCCTGTCAAAAAAGGGAAGAGAGGAGAGGTTTATGAATGATTGCAGGCAAAGATCCAGGCTTAAAACTTGAGGAGCAAAGAGGAGATACTTTTCTTAGGACTGCTCATGCCTAATCCTCCGCACCTCATTATATAGGGCAGGGTTTCACAACCTAAGGTCCACAGGCTAGATCCGGCCCACGGCACCATTTCATGTGGGCCCTCCCTACCCCTCCAAGGGCATTTGAGAAACAAAATGGCTTCTCCTGTGAAGCTATTTGGACAAAATCAGTGGTGGGCACCAGCAGGTTTGCACCAGTTCACCAGAACCGGCAGCAGAAATTCTGGCCCACCCAAGTTTTGAAATAAAGTAGTCCTAATTCGGGTGCAACACAGGGCTTCCCCTTGGCCACACCCACCATACCACATCCACAGTGTGGTAGTAAATTTTTTTTGGAGCCCACCACTGGACAAAATGGCAAAACCCCACACACACACCAATCGTGTAGGCGGGACAAAATGGCCGTCCAGCCCTTGATGGTGACGGAGAGTGTGTGACCTGGCTCCTGGCTTGAAAAGGTTGGGAAGAACCCCTGGTCTAGGGAAACCTTTGGACTGTGGTGGTTTGGGCTATCATTATCCAGATTCCAGAGCAACAAACAAGATTGCCCCAAATTTTGTCTTAGATACCCCCATGTTACCCTCATTATTCACATATTTCTTGGAAAAGACAGATATGAAAAAATGAGGTAGATTTGTGAAGCTGTGATCAGAGTACAGAATGATTATATCCCCCCCCCCGCCCTCCCTAACTTCAAAGGCAGGAGATGATCTTCATCATCCCCCATTACTCCAGGAAGGCCCTCGTCTGCTTCCCATAATGAAGCTGAGGAGGGAAGGGACGGGCGACATTCTTTCGTCCTGCGCCCAAGGCATGAGGAGGACTGGAACTTGTCACGTGCCAGAGCCCTTTGCTGGGGTGAGGGCTCCGAACCCATTTCTGTTTCAAAGAATGAGGCACACAATTCACAGCAAAAGGAGTAACCTAATTCAACTGAGAGTAAAGCCGTAAGAAGACAAATCAAGCACTGTATGTATATTGTTTCCTAGTTGACAAGTTGTTTGTTGGTTTTTCCTTGTGATGACTTTATAGCAGTAAGGCAAAGCAAATATTAGGACAGGTAGCTCCACTTTTACAAAATAAGGTGGTGCTGAACAACACAAAGAAACACCGCATACAAAGTACAGTGGAACCTCAGACAACAATCACGCTGCATAGCCACAGAATCGCATAACAATTAGGGGTGGGGGTTTTTTTTGGGGGGGGAGGGGGAATGGTGTCCTGCATAACAATTTTCCCTATGGAACAAATCATACAACAATTTTTCAATGGGAAAAACCACTTTAAAAAATTGTTGTCTGACGCACCTCATAGGGTAAATCACTATACGATGCATGCGTCGTATAGCCATTGTTTCGTACAACAATGAGTCGGGTGGAACCGATTAAAACTGTTGTAAGAGGTACCACTACTGTATATTCATTCTCACCTTGTTACCAGTGCCAAACATGGACACTTACAACAAAACTTTAACAAATGTTGGTCGCCGTGGAAACGAGAGGTCTGAGGAAGACTGCAGGGGCGACTGGAAGGGATTAAAATCAGGAATGAGAATCTTGTTCAAGCGCCAAATCCAATTCCAAATCCAATATTGGCTATCATTATGACAATCAGCCACCTAACAATCGGCATTGAGTCACTGACAGTATGGTCTACTTTATTATTTTATTTATTTATTTAAATTTCTATACCGCCCTCCTCGCCGAAGGCAACCCAAGGCGGTTTAACACATCCTAAAAAACATAAAAACAGTACAGGCTAAAATTCTAAAAGTTTTCAAATTCCACAGTTAAAACCAATTAAAACTATGACTAAAACTTTGTGTGATTTAAAAACTTAAAAACTTAAGAAGGGAGGGGGGGGGCTAGAGAGGTCAAACCAGCCAGCAGGCTGAGGCCGTTGTGGCTCCAGTACCCGAGACCTGCCCTGCCCTGCTAGGTTTTTACACCCTTCCAGAAGGGCAGCAGCTCTGCCTGGAGGCGCATCTCAGTTGGCCGGAGGAGGTTCCACAGGGCCGGAGCTTTATTACCACAGCAGGATAACTTGGCCAGATAGGGAATGAGATTATAAGGGGAAGAATTGGAAGAGAACCAATCTTAAACTACACACAGAGAGAAGAAATAAAGTGGTTTGGAGAGAATGTCTTGGAATTCCATATCATACCAGGCATATCTGAAAAGAGAAGTACAAAGAGTACGAGGCAGACCTAGAGGAAAGTGGAAAGATTACGTCAAAGAAAATTTATAAGAATACCAAATAAAGCTGGTGGAGGGTGCTAGAAGTAAGTGCCAGAGCAAGAACCTTGTACAGCAAGAACCTGCATCTACCAAAGGGCTAAAAGAAGAAGCAGAGAAGAAGAAAGTAACCGTATGAGTTCATTGACTTCCAAAAGGTCTGTTCAGGTTTTGAAAATGAAAAACCATAGTTAAATATTACTAAGTTAAATATACCTCATGTTCACTTTTCCTAGCAGTACTGTATTGTCTTTTCCAGTAAACCTTGTTATTTCATGACAGGTCCCACATATAACAGATTCTATTTAGTCATTTTTGCTTCTAGTGAATGTTTGGACCAGATTTGATTTAGCACCCATTTATGGGTCTTTTTCAGTGTAGCAATAATTCAAGGCAATTTTACAAGATTTATTTATTTATAATTCTACTATAAGAGCGAAAAACTCCAGAGTTTTGCAACATCCAAAAGTCTCTTGGCATCATCTTAGAGTCATGAAGAACTAGGCAGAAATGCTTAAAAAGATCAATGCTAGGCTTAGGTTGCAGGGGGGAAAATGAAAACCGAATACACGAGCACAAAAGCAAAAATACAAAAATACAGTACTTAAGACACAGATACAGTAAATAAAATGCTTGAAAGAGCGCATCAATTGCATTTTAAAATACCAAAGCTTACAGCCAAAAAAGGCACATGAGAAAAGAATGTATTTCTTAGAATATTGAAGTCCTTCTAAGTAAAAATAAATATTTAAAAAGTATTTCTTAAAATGTGAAGTTCTCAAAAGAAAAGGAGCATCATAATTCTTAAAACAATCTTAAGCTGTTAGGCATTTTTTAAAAGAACACACGGAGAAAAGTGATTTCAGGAGCTCACCCTGCGATGCTTATCGAAATCTATGGAGAAGAAACCCCATGAAGTTGATCTGTTGTGACTTCTGGGTAAGCCGGCTGGCTGCCTTCATTGCTACCTAGTACTGATGTTATTGATACCAGTGTAGCCTCTTGTAGAGCTGAGAGGCGTTCATCTCGGGAGTCAGTCATGGCTGTCTTTCTGCCCATTGATTTATACCCTTTAATGCTTCTTATCTGAAGTAAATACCTTTATCATCAGAGTTGCTTGTCTTTAGGGGTGCTGTTGACAGGGACTGATGATTCCATCGGCATATCCGTTGACCTAGTAAGCCTAGTTAATTTCTAGTAAATGGCCATATCAACATGATGTCAAATCCAGTTAATTTCTGGACCTGTTAATGGCATGTTCAGAGAATTTCTGTTTCTAAGAACCTGTGCTAATATCAGTAGATGGTGCTGTTGTTTAAAATATACTTATTTCCAGTCATAATATTTACAATTGTGTTGAGTAAAATCTTTTGTTTATATTTCTTAAGATAAACACACTTCCAACTGCCAAATATTATGATCTTCTTTCCAAGCTTAACTAGAATACAAGGCTTTGTAACAGCTATGGCAAACAACAGATAACTGGGCAAGCTTCATTTTAACTTGAAATGCATAGTTTCAGGGTTGAGTTACTTTGCAATCTATCATTATTTTAACACCCTGAACATGCTCAAGAATGCCATTTGACAACTGGCTATCTCTCACTCTCATACTGGGGCTGCGGTGGCTCAGTGGTTAAGAAGCTCACCTTGTTAGCTGGAAGGCCAGCAAGCCGACAGTTCAGAGACCCGGGTACAGCATGATGGTTTGAGTACCCATCTCTGTCCCAGCTGTTGGGGATATGAAAGGAGCCTCATTCAAGCATCTCCTGAGTGGAGTTTCTCCAGCAAAAAACCTTTCAACCCAGAATAATTTCTGACACAAACTTACTATTACTATCATACTAAGAGATCATTCACCATTTCCTGTCTCCTCACTTTGAGTCCTTTCTAAACTTCAAGCTGCTAATATCTTTCTCAAGGGTGGACTAACCCCCTCTTGGCGGTGTGCTTAGGCCTGGAGATATGCTGTTCTACCTAGTTAGGACAGGCTTTTCTATCGGACATATTTTCTAAATTTAGTAATCTTTTCTTTTAAGCTTTACTTGTGCCTGTTTTATTGCTCCATGAAATAGACAATAAGGTGGAATTTAATGCTGTCAGGAAACACCATTGATATTCTGTTAGGAAAAGAATCTCCTAACAGAGAGCTTCTGGCAAATTTTAACATACTGAATTAAAATTTATAACAATGTGAGGAAAAATTTATGAAAGGAAGGAATCTTTTTTCAAGAGAGATTTCAAGAGAAATTTAAAGTAACAGTTTGATATTCTATTGAGCAACTTTATGCCTTCAAAGTGCTGCACTCAATATGCCAGCAGATCTGGGAAATGCAGCAGTGGCCACAGGACTGGAAAAGGTCAGTGTATGTTCCAGTTCCAAAGGCAATGCCAAAGAATGCTCAAATTATTGCACAATTGTGCTCATCTCACACGCTAGCAAAGTCATGCTCATGATCCTACAAGCTAGGCTTCAGCAGTATGTGGAGCGAGAAATTCCAGAAGTACAGAATGGATTCCGAAAAGGCAAGGGACCTAGAGACCAAACTGCAAACATTTGCTGGATCATGGAAAAAACAGGGGAGTACCAGAAAAAAGTATTTTTCAGTTTCATTGTCTACATTAAAGCCTTTGACTGTGTCAGGCATAATAAACTTTGGCCAGACCACTTTGTCTATCTTATGAGAAATCTGTACGTGAGCCAAGAAGTAACAGGACAGGATACGGATATACTGATTGGTTCAGAATAGGAAACGGAGTAAGACAAGGCTGCATATTGTCACCCTGGTTATTTAATTTATACTCAGAGTACATTATGCATAATGCAGGGCTGGATGGAGCACAAACTGGAATTAAGATTGCTGGGAGAAACATCAACAACCTGAGATATGCAGATGATACTACCCTATTGACAGAAAGCGAAGAAGATTCAAAGAGCCTCTTGATGAGGATGAAAGAGGAGAGTCAGAAAGTGGGACTGAAACTCAACACAGAAAAACAAACAAACCCAAGATCATGATAACTGGACCCATCACTCCATGGCAGAGAGAAGGGGAAGAAATGGAAGTAGTAACAGATTTTACTTTATTGGGATCTCTAAGATCACCGCAGATGGTGACTGCAGCCATGAAATAAAAAGATGCTTACTGCTTGGGAGGCAAGCAATGAGAAACCTAGATAGCATAATAAAGAGTAGAGACATCGCCCTGCCTACAAAAATCTGCATAGTCAAAGCAAAGGTCTTTCCAGTAGTAATGTATGGGTGTGAGAGGTGGACCATAAGGGAGGCTGAATGCAGAAGAATAGATGCCTTTGAATTGTGGTGCTGGAGGGATCTCTTGAGAGTCCCCAGGACTACGAGGAGAACAAATCTGTCAATTCTGAAGTAAATTAACCCAGAATGCTCATTGGAGGGACAAATACTGAAGATGAAGCTCAAATACTTTGGCCATCAAATGAAAAAAGAGAGGATCACTTGAGAAGGCCTTGATGCTGGGAAAGATTGCAGGTAAAAGGAGAAGCGAACAACAGAGGATGAGATGGTTGGATGGAATAGTTGATGCAATGGGCGTAGAACTATGTGGGCTGCATAAAAATGACAGAGGACAAGGGGTGCCTGGCACGTGGTGGTCCATGGGGTCGCAAAGAGTCAGACTCAACTGTGCAACTGGACAACAACAAAAAATCCTTCCTATGAGGATGATGTGATCACCCAGCAATGTTACTCTTTGATTTAATTTATATTGAAATAGCTGCTTGTGAATTTCCAGTAAGCATGCTTGACAGCACCCCAGCATGGTTTGTTTCTGACTAAAGGGCACAAAGATCAAGCCTGACTGGCTTTATGTCCTTTGAACGACCCTCAGATTCAACATTTGGCCAAGTCCATGATGGAATTTGTGCATTTCTATTTCTCTATGAATACCCCAGTCCTGTAAATGGGGAAATGCAAGTTGCAAGACTGGGTAACTGAAAGGTGCAGAATGGACAAAAAGCACCAGATACTGAGTTGGGTACTCCATGTTAATTTATTTTCATCATTTTTTCCAACTGTTAAAAGAAAGGCTCCACTGGCAAGGCAGTCATCAAGAAGGGCTAAGCGAAGGCAATGCAGGAAGGCTGCTTTTCTATCTTGTTCTTCAGTCTATTCCAGGCATTCTCAACCTTATAAAGCCAGGGGGGCCATTGGGTCACACACTGCCTCAGACAGCTTTAGGGGCTGGACAGCCATTTCCCCCTTCCTCCATCACACGGCACTTCCTGGTGTGGTGGAAGCAGTGGGGAGGGGGGGCAGATGAAATGGCGGCACAGGCCGCAGGTTGACAACCCCTGGTCTATTCTCTTTGTCACATCCTTCTTGTTCTTTGGCTCTGAAATTCATGGTGATATGGCCACAAGATTTCTTGACAGTAAGAAATATTCAACAGTGGAGTTGGATCTCTTTGGAGGGCAGTGGGTTCCTTCTCAATTGATGCCTCTAAATGGAGGTTAGATGCCTCTCTCTCCAGAATGCTTTGGCTATGAACCTCCTCCTTTGGCAGGGTCTTGGGGCTTCCTTGCGCAAAAGGGTCCTCTCCAGCCCTACATTATTATGATTATTTATAGCAAAAATGCAAGGAACTTCATTTCTAAGATAAAGTGCATTCTTCCATCCTTGTCATCCTTTTTCCTTTCTCCTTCCCAATTTTTAATTGGTAATGTGCCTGTTGGATTGGACACAAGGGACGAGCATTACGCTACATCACCCCTTTCATGGTTCTTGGCTTTTTATTCTCTCTCATGGGTGCCTCAGAAATGCATAGGTTTTTCTTGACTTGATTCATGTTTACACACGTGTCTGAAGACAGTCTTTGTCCCTAGTTTCCAGCTCTGGCCAGCGAGAGGCAAACTGCAGATCAGTCTAAAGCAAGTCAGGACATTTTCCACATTGCTGAATTGTGGTCTCAAAAGGATGTTGTGTGTTGTGTAGCTGCTGGGTTGGGGAAATACCTGCACTTCATTAGGGCATAAGGATGTTCTTCGTGGCCAACCTCTGGTGATCGTGAGGTGCTGTGTTATTTGCAAAATAAGGTGTGTGATGGCATTTCAGTAAGTGAGATAAGAAGCAAAGACCGTCTCCTGGCTCAAAAAGTCACACTTAGCCTTTGAATCTCGGCTGAAGGGAGGGAAGGGGCAATGCTTACCTTCTATTAGCCTTGAATGACAAGCTGGATAGATGGAAGCAGAATAATGAAGCCAATTCAAGTAATGCAGGGATGCTGCCAATCATACTTACGTATTAATCAGGGAATGTTAATTTGTGAGAACACTAATGAATACAAATTGGCCCCAAAGGCTTGGTGCAAAGCCTGTGATGCATCATTTTTCCTTACTACAATGATGGTTCCCAGTAAAAGATTACTGTCAAGGCACTCAAGGATGGTCAGAGATGATGAAGACAAATGACCTCCTTCAGGAGGACGCGCTACTGTCAGTCTGCCTAATGGCTTGCTTCATAGACAAGAGAGTTTAATCAGAACTTCGGCTTGCTGTGTTCAGTAATTGGCTACAGGTGCTCAGGAGAAAGTGCAGTATATATGATTTGTCTTGTTGAGAAGGACAGTTTATAACAAGCAGCCACATATACACTCACTCCTTCGTGAGACAAATTCTCACACTGCGGCCCACAGGCTGAATGCGGGCCGCAGCCCAATTTCATGTGCCCCCCCTATCTCCACCCCACCAGGAAGTGCCATGGGGTGGAGGAAGGGCAAAATGGCTGTCTGGCCCCCGAAACTGTCTGAGGGAGCATGACCCCATCCCCGGCTTTAAAAGGTTGAGAACTCCTGGGTTAGACTCTCATAGGAATTATGATGAATAATAACCGGATATCATCTGAAATTAAATTGGGATATCATCCAGTGAACATGGTTTTTGTTGTTGTTCAGTTGCATAGTCGAGACCGACCCTTTGCGACCCCATGGACCATCGCATGCCAGGCTCCTCTGTCACCTGCCATTATCCGTAGCCCACCCAGATCTGCGCAGTGCATACATGTCACTGCTATTGCTAATTGCTATTCCTTATGCCTTGGGGAAACCTTTGGGAACATAATGATGGGGAGAAGTCTGTAATGCCTGAAGACACCCACCAGATTTCCACTGGCAGTCCTGGTCCTGACAGTGGTGATCCAATGCCAATGTTTGGCTAGTGAAGGCTTCCTCTTGAACTGCCCCTGAAATAGGATGATGTTGTCTTACTCACATGGAGTAGAGTTGCACAAAAAGGATTGTGGCGATCATGTTACTAGCATACCACTTGAGTTAGAACGCGTGACATTTAATATTATAGGACTCTTTCAAATCACTTCTCCACTTAGCTGGATGTACTATAAATGCCACCTAAGGCAAATTGTTAAATTTCCATCCAAAATTCGTTAAGTTTTCTGACTTTAATATAACTTCTCAATCTAATTTATTAATGGTTTTACTTTTTTTAAAAAGTGGAATTGTTTAATAGCCTACCAAGTAGCTTTGCAATTTGTCTAGAAGGTATAAACCTGTAATTACCCTACTGGATACAATTTGGAGCCAAATTATTTAGGTGCATATCTAAGATGCCCATCAATATTTTGTATTTCTGGGCCAGTAATTAAGTGGGCCAAAGGATCTAGCTCTCCTTTATAATTTCAAAGCTAATGAGGACATTCTTTGATTTCAATAAGGGTTGCGAAATAAATATGCCAATCCATAATATTGATACACAATACATTTTTCTGTTCTAAATTCTTTTTTATTTCAGATGATAACCAGTTATTATTAATCATAATTCTCATGAGTCTATTTGAACATAGTATCTCAAAATCGAAATATGTATGGAGTGTCTTCACAAATGCCATAGATATGTGACATTGAAATGAGACAGTAGAAGAAGTTGACTCATATGTATGCCTTGTGCAGGAGGTTAACCTAAGAAGGCATGATCTAACAAAATAAATTTTGAAAAGAAGGCAAGCAACATGGGCAGCTTCTAACAGCATGAAGGATGTGCTTAGTGAAGTAAAAACAAGAAAATTATGGGCTGAACTTGGCCACACCACCATTCTGCCTGCTTTATCACATGGCAGTGATACATGGGCACCTACAAAAGCTGACACCAAAAAATAATAATGATGTAACACAAAAAGCAATTGAGCAAAGGATGCTACACATACGATGGGTTGATCGAATATCAAATGAATAACTGCGCATTAGATCAGGTGCAATACAAGCATCAATGTTGATTGAGTTTGCAAGGTATTGATGGGCCAGGCATGTGTGCTGCTTCAAAGATGGCAGGTGGATGAAAGCTACCACAGAGTAGATACCACTATTCATCTTAAATACTAATTTTACTAGTCCTTAACTCTGAGAAGAAACACTCCTTTCTAAAATATACTTTAAGTACCTTCATTTTAACTTCTGTCTCTTGATATATTTTAAGTATCCTCATTTTAACTTCTGTTCTTTTTGCTGTGCTAGTCTCGTCTTGGATCATAATAAAGATTGATTGATTATAAATTCTGTCCATGTATTGACATTTTATTTCTAGTATATATTTGACTACAAGTCGTCCCAAATATAAGTCAAGGTACCTAATTTGGACCTCTAAAACTAGGAAAATAGATTGACCCAAGGATAAGTTGAGGGTGGAAAATGCAGCAGCTGCTAGTGAGTTTCAGTCATTAAAATACATGAAAATGTGGTACAATTAATTTATTCAGACATTTGTGTGGATGTGTTTTCAATTTTTTATGGTGGTGTTAGTGCTTTTTAAAAAATGTATGTTTGAATTTGCACCATCGCAGTTTTGGACCCTCGGGGTCATTGACGGTATAAGTCGAGTCCCTTTTTGGATCACATTTTGGAGGCTAAAAAACTAGACTTATATTCAAGTATATACAGTACAGTGGTACCTTGCTTAAAGAGCATAATGTGTTCTACAGGATTGTTCTTTAAGCGAGTTTGCTCTTTAAGCGAAACACCACTGCAAGTGACCAGTTGTGACTTCTGGCTGCGAACCCCAATTTTTTGTTAAGCGAGTTTTTGGTTGGTTTTATTTGTTAAGCAAAGCGAACGTTCAGAGAAAATTCTGCTCTTTAAGCGAGGCACTCTTAGGTGAGGCGCTCTTTATGTGAGGTTTGACTGTAATTCTATTTCATTTCTTTTTACGGACAGTTGCTGGAAAATTGATTTTTGCCAGGTTGGTTGTGGTTTACTTTCTACTTCTAAGTCTCTGTAATTCTCGCTGCCTTTAAACTTGTTGTGCTTCTTGAATATAATAGGTTCCAACCACTGCTTTCATTATATCTCTTACTGTGCTAATGTGAAGTTCTGGGATGTAGTCATGCTTGAAACAAGCCAGTCTTTCTTGCCTATTTCCCGCCCCCGCCCCCCCCCCCCCGCCCCGGACTTTTATGCCTGGATGAAGGTTGACCACAGAGCATAAGAGTGGAGCCAATAATAGACCGAGTGGGCGGCAATATAAATTTGAACTAATAATAATAAATAAAAAAAGAGCTTGCTTTAAATGATTTTGTAAACCATGTCTGAAAATAAGGCTAATAAATATTTTCACCAACAAAATGGCTTGGAAATTCCAAGTTGGAATAGCTTGGTATAAAGAAACTGTAACCTGTAGGCAATCTCAGGGGGGAAATTATATTCTGTGCAAATATAACCCAGAACAAGATATGAAATTTTTATAACTTTCTAAGACTAATGATAACAGACAAGAAACAAAATACAAATATTGCACATAGCATAAAGAAAGGAATATAATCTGGTAATAAATAACTTTCTATAAGGTTCTGTATAATTTAAGATGGGGATTGGTAAAGTGGTCATTGTGGGCGCTGTTGCACCCACACCAAGGACAGTTTCTGGGTCCTTCCCAATGGAAATACTCTCCCATCTTCACTTTAAAAGTACAAACTGGAAGTTGTATTAGAATGTGGCTCTATTGACAACGTGGGAAATGATCTGGGGATGGAATACTCTGAATCACGTTATTACCTGTTGACTAAGCCAGCGGAGATGATGGTATCCAAGTTGAACTTTTCAAAGCCCTACAAGATGATGGAATCAAATTATTGCATTCTATATGCCAGCAGATTTGAAAAACACAACAATGGCCACAAGATTGGAAAAGATCTGTATATATCCCACTACCCCAAAAGGGAAATGCCAAGGACTGTTCAAATTATCGAACAATTGCACTCATCCCACACGCTAGCAAGGTGATGCTGAAGATAATACAGGATAGACTGCAACAGCACATGGAGAGAGAATTACCAGAAGTGCAGGCGGGGTTCAGAAGAGACAGGGGGACCAGAGACCACATCGCCAACATAAGATGGATCATGGAAAAAACAAAGGAATATTAGAAACAAGTATACTTCTGTTTCATTGATTACACAAAGGCCTTTGATTGTGTAGACCACAACAAAATATGGCAAGTAATTAAAGAGATGGGAATACCGGAACACCTTATAGGCCTCATGAGAAATTTGTACATGAAGCAAGAAGCAACAGTTAGGACAGAATACGGAATGACAGAGTGGTTTGGAATAGGAAAAGGAGTAAGACAAGGCTGCATTCTGTCACCCTGCTTATTCAACTTATACACAGAACACATAATGCGCAATGCAGGGATGGAGAAATCACAATTTGGGATCAAAATTGCTGGGAGAAACATCATTTGAGATATGCAGATGATACCACCCTAATGGCAGAAAGTGAGGAGGACCTAAAGAAGCTCCTGATTAGGTTGAAAGAAGAAAGTGAAAAAGCTGGCTTGAGACTCAATATCAAGAAAACCAAGATCATGGCAACAGGCCCTATCAGTCCCTGGAAAATAGATGGGGAAGAAGTAGAAGCAGTGACAGATTTTACTTTCTTGGGATCAAAACTCACTGCAGATGGTGACTGCAGCCATGAAATAAAAAGGCGACTGATTCTTGGGAGGCAAGCAATGAGAAACCTGGGGAGCATAGTGAAAAGTAGAGACATCATATTGTAAACAAAAATTCATATTGTCAAAGCAATGGTATTCCCTGTGGGAATGTATGGTTGCGAGAGCTGGACCATTAGGAAAGCTGAGCGCAGAAGAATAGATGCCTTTGAGATGTGGTGTTGGAGGAGAGTTTTGAGAGTCCCCTGGACAGCAAGGAGAACAAATGGGTCAATCTTAGAAGAAATCAACCCAGAATGCTCCTTAGAAAGTCAAATTGTAAAGATGAAGTTAAGGTACTTTGGACATCAAATGAGAAGAGAGGATTTGCTTGAGAAAGCCTTGATGCTGGGAAGGGTGGAGGGCAAAAGAAGAAGGGGGCAGCCCAAAATGAGATGGCTAGATGGTATTGTAGACACAATGGGCACAGAGCTGAGCGAGTTGAGGGGGATGGTGGAGGACAGGAGTGCCTGGCGGACAGTGGGGTCCATGGGCTCATCGTAGAGGGTCGGAATCGACTGTGCGACTGAACAACAAAAGATGATATGAAAAGCCAGCGTGCCTCAGCCTGGAGTCCTCCTTCCCAAGCCGCAGGTATTTTCCTTTGTTGTGGGGCTATTTTGTTTAAAATCCCAGTATCATCCCGGAGGTCCAGAGGATGGGACCCTCTGGAGCTAATGTGGAAAGAGGGTTGTGGCCCTATTTAAAAGTATCCCGCCTGGCTCTAACCACAGCGAGAAAGGCAAGGCTTGGGAGAAATCAGCGGCGGTTTGGCTCCTTTCTCCCCACACCAGCGTCTGCTTTACTCTTCTCTTGCTAATTGCTTTCTTCTTAAAGCCTTATTAATCTAGTGATGGGACAGGTGGGCAATCAAAGGGGGGGGAGAGGGGAATACATAAAAGCGAGGGGGGGAGTTAGCCTGTGTTCTGCTTTGGTTGTGTTGTGAGGTTGTTTTTTATTATTGTTACTGTACTGTTGTTGTTTTGACTGTAAGCTCCGCCCTGAGTTGCCTGGGTGAGTGGGCGGCAATAATAAATACTGAGCAAACAAACAAATAATAAATTTTAAGGCTGACCTGCTCTAATTGTCTTTCCTGTGAACCTGAACAACCAGACAGAGCAAGTTACCTACCTTAAAGAAGCTGGAACAAGCCTGAAGTGAAAATGCCCTGATCTCTCTCTCTCTCTCTCTCTCTCTGCTGATTTCTTGATTTAAACAACAACAACAAAGACTTATTTGGACACCTATTTGAGCGGCAGGAATCAGCAAACTTGGCTCTCCAGATGTTCTTGGACTTCAATTCCCAGAAGTCCTGATCAACAGGCATACTGACTTGGGCTTCTGGTAATTGAAGTCCAAGAACACCTGGAGAGCCAAGTTTGCAGATCCCTGTGCTAGGGCAAGCTTTCGAAAGAGAGAAAGTGAACAGCGGAATAAGCAGAGCCAGGCATTAGAGGTGGAGAGGAGACAAGTCAAACTAGCTGCAGACCAGGCTGGTTTTCTCCTTTGTGGGTGTGAATGGCTAAAGAATGACACGTGAAGTGCCACGGGCCAGTCACGTGGTTCAGGGAGCTGGTTGCTAAGGCCAGAGGGCCAGATCCGACCCTGACGCCACTTCATCTGTCCCAAGAAGCCCTCCTCGCTCCTGGAAGCAGAAGTAACACCCGCCCCTATGGGCACGTTTGACTTCTGTTCTAGGAGCAACGAGGGTTTCACGGGCCAGATGAACTGGGGTCGGGGGCCGGATCCAGCCCCTGCACCGTAGTTTGGACACCCCTGATTTTAAAGTGCCCTGGAGTTCAGCCTTGAATCGGAACAGGCAAAAAACTGGCCCTATTTCTTACAAAGCTTTGATCCCAGGAAGCATTGGACTCTGTTCAGTGATATCAGCCTTATTCCATAAGTTCCTCTAGCATTATGTCATTATTTTATTATTGTCTTACAGTCTTCTAAGATTCAGCACAACAAAACAAAAGTCGCATAGTAACAAATTGTGCAGCCACAAGGATACAAATGAAGAAAATTAAATCAAATAAAATCATACAAAAGAAGGAAGACCTGGACTTCACACATGAAGACCTGAGGCAAAATCTGGCTGTGAGTTGCTCCTGCCACTGCCGTATTTGCAAAGAAAGGCAAAATCTGGCACTTCCTCAACGCAAACTGAAACTTGCTTTCCTGCCAAAAAGATACTCCATGGATTCCTTGCATAAAGTAATGCTGTAGGCGTCTGAGTTTCAGAAGAAGAATGGAAAGGGACAATACATTCCCTAGTTAAGTTTATATCTTGGACCAACAACCACCCACTACTTCTCCTGGATCAAAGAAAGCAGAAATGCCCGTCGCTTTCCAGTTTTTAAGACAAAATTATTGTGTTTTGAGTGTCCCCTGTGTTTTGGCTGCTTCTTCGAGTTCCTCTCCAACTTCTCCAGCCACTGTTTTTCTATAGCGCTATAAGCCAGGAGAGAGGCCCTGAATGGCATCTGTCCTTGAGGAACTTTTCAGGAAGTAACAAGATACGCAAAATACAAATTCACAACAAACCTCCTTTTCAGCAACGGCAAGGCCTTGTGTGGCTTAAAGTCACATGAAGAAACATTACTTCCTTTACATCTCACATTCAAGAGGAGTGGTCTCATAGCTATCGACCCCAGTTCGTCTCTGGGGCACTAACGTCACCTTTACAAATAACAGCAGAAATGAATTCAGTTACAAGCACATCTTTTATACCTTCTTTTCAGCCATTTGTCCATATTGTTTGTGCCTGTTTTGCTTAGCTAGTGATTTAGAAATCCACATTTTTCAGACACTGATATATAGTACAATTGCATTTTGTACAAGTGTCATTTTCTCTTTGGTCATCTTGATGGAATGAGTTCCAGTAGCAAACGTAGGTCCATAGCAGATGAGGACAGCAGGACTTTCTTTACTGTAGTAAAGTATTGGGGTTTGTACTCTGGATGTTCTTCAGGGTTTCAAGTGCTATTTCATAGCAAAACATATACTGCTCCTGGGAATGAGGAGGGAAACAGCCAGTCACATTCTTCAGCAGAGATTAAAAGAGAATGGAAACTTGTCAGGTATAGAAATATTCTAACTATGGCACTTTGTGGGAGGGCTTGGAACTAAGGGATGATATAAAATTGTAATCAATTCAAACAATAAATTCAACCAAACCAACCAGCCAATCAATAGTAGGGTTGGGATTTTGCCGCATCTCTAACTTTCATGGAAGTGCTTTAAAATAACACTCTGGGAAAGCCTCAGTACAACAAGAGTGCTTAAAAAAGGATAAGTTTGAAATGATCTCTATAGGGACTGTGGTAGCTCAAGTGGTTGCTAAGACACAGAACTCATTGACTGGAAGGTCAGAGTTCGATTCCTGGACACTGCATGATGGAGTGAGCTCCTGTCTCCTTCCCAGCTCCTGCCAATCTAGCAGTTCAAAAGCAAGAAATTGCAAGTAGATGAATTGGGACCACTTTGGTGGGAAAAGATCTTGGGGACATAAAAGGAGCCTCATTCGGGCATCGTTCCCTGAGTGGAGTTTCTCTAGCAAAAATCCTTTCAACCCAAAATAATTTCTGAGATGGAATTATTATTATTATTATTACTGACAATGAGGTGCTACAGTGCAGTCCTGTTTGAAAACTTTTGTCATCAGACCTGCAGAATATTGATATGTGTCAAGACTCAACCAAATTGAGCACATAACACACAGTGCTTATGAACTATGTCCTTGGCTCAATTAATTGCTAATGGCTCTTCCAAGGATGGAAATGTTATTGAAAAGGGGGCAATTACTTATTTATTAAGTAATTAAGTAATTATTCAATTATTCAATTACTTATTTATTAAGTAATTATTCAATTATTCAATTACCGGTACTTATTTATTAAGTAAACATCTAATTAAGGGTACACTCAGATGGGCATTTAGTCTGCTGTTTGATCCACTACTGGGACAGGTTAGTTTGTGATCATGTGATGTAACTGCTGGAGTAAATCAGATTGTCTCCAGAGTGTTCCTAACCACACCTTTCTAAAGGATTTCTACTTGTGAGTGTGTGTAGGTAGGATTGCTCTGGTTTAGTCTGTTTGCAACATGTATGATTACTGGGAACAGACCAAAAGAGAGCCTTATAACTGTTCAAGTTGCCAAGGCTTCTTCTTCAGCAGTCAATTTGCTATATAGTGAAGTGGCTTAATAAGCAAGCCAATTCAGGGTATGAGCAAATTAAACACTTCCTCTGTTCCTAGGGGGAGATGGGGGGGAAATGAATTTTTACAAGTCTGTAGTAGACAGTTGATGATGCTTTGCATCAGTTATAATTTTTTATAAAAAAAAGTCTCATATCTTCTCTATTGGCTCTTTAAGATGAGATAAAGACAAGTGTTTTTTTTTATTATTGATGCAGAAGACTTAATTTTTTAAAATATCAAATTTGGAGAGGCCAACCAATCTGCCAGTGAAGGGATGAGGGGGAATGATCTACTCACTCTTTAGCATAAAACCCCTTCCTTCCACCCTGGACAGCTCTCGCTTGGGCTTTCTGGTTTTGTCTCTTTGAGTTATTTTTGGATGATTATTTTGATTCGTGATAGATATTTTATAACATTGCGTTGTATGCAGTGATGGGATGACCCCAGTTCCAACCAGTTCCCCAGAACCAGTAGGAACAATTCCGGAGGGTTCTCCGGGATGGGAGCCATTTTTTGAGGCGTCCAGTTCCGGACGCCTCACCGAAAGAAAGAAAAAATTACAATTGGAGCCAAAATGGTTCAAATTTAGTGCGCATGTGCAGAAACTCAATCTGACTCATTGCACATGCATCAAAATGAGTTTCTGTGCATGCGCAGTAAGAGGCGTGGGCCAGGCAGCTCCTTTACTCTGGTGGAGGCAGGCCAGGAGGAGGAGGAGGGTGTCCCCGTGATGATCCTAGCCGGCAGCAGCCTTGGAGCGGCACTGCCCGCCCGCTTCACCTCCAGAAAGACCACCGCCCAAAGGAGGGGAGAGGATTGATCATGCACTAGGCGGCAGCTGCTGCCACCGCAAGGACACCCCGTAGGCCCATCTGCATCCGCCGGCTGCTCCCAGTTCCTGGTCCTCGAGGAGCCGGACCGCTGGCCAACCGGGCATGAGCTGGGGGTGGCCGGGGGTGCGGCGTGGGTGCCTGCCCATCCGGGGGCATCAGCGGAGGGGCTGCCAGCACCTCCCTTAGCCTAAGCTCGGGACTGCGCATGCAATGGCCACCCAGCTGTGAGTCCTGCCTTCCCGGTAGCCTCTCCCAGAGAGCCCCCGGCCCGCCATGAGCGGGGACAAGAAGAAGAGCGGCTTCCAGATCACCAGCATTACCTCGGACTCCCTGCACTTCCTTCCTGCCTGCTTCTGGTAAGTTTTCCTGGGTTTTGTGTTTGGGGTGGGTGGGTGGTTTATTTGTGTTTTCAGTGGGTGGGTGTATTTTTATTTAATTTTAATTAATTAATTTATTTTTATTTATTTAAATTTGTTTATCACCCTCCTCCCTGAAGAGACCCAGGGCGATTCCCAACAATCATCAAGACAACAATTTCTGTATTTCTTGCTTTATTTTATTTCTTTAATTTATTTACGGGTTTGTGTTGTGGTTGGGTGGGTGGGTGGATTGAGGTGTGTGTGTGTGTGTATTTATTTTATTTTAATTTTTAAATTATTTTTAATTTTTATTTTTAAGGCCCTGCCCACAACGTGATGACGTTGGCTCCGCCCATGACATCATGACATTGGCTCCGCCCATGACATCATGACATTGGCCACACCCATGACGTCCATGACATCATGGCATGGTAGTAGAAATTTTGTCATCCCATCACTAGTTGTATGTTTTGTATATTGTAAGATAGAATGGTGCTTTCATCTGTGGGGTGGTGGGCATAAACAAACAAACAAACACCAGCTTGGGATTTTGGTGTCCAGGCAACAAGTGAACATAATCTTCCTACCTTGGTTTGAATCATGCCAAAGCGCTGATGTCTCAGATGTGTTACGATCTGTTTGATGTCAAACTGCAGGAAGGCGAAGAAATCATAGTTACAAATTCAGCCTCTGAGAAGAATGTCTTGCCACATCAGCCAAGATCACAGCTTTAGACTGTAGGAGATTCCTTATGACTGCAGTATCCTCATCTTTCCTTAACTTTATGCTGGCACAACAACTGTGTCCCTACACTGCAGATTTAGATTTGGTATCAATGAAGTACAGTACTCTTCTTCTGCCCTATTATAACTCTTCTGGTGGCTGATCATAGCTAGCCAGGAATTGTGCTGGCAGGGAAAGTTGAGCAGAAGTTTGCCATTGTCACCTCCTGCACAGAACTGTACTTACAAAAGTTACCTTGAGTCATCCCCATTACCTCCTCCACCAGCGAACAATCTCAACAATTACTGCTGCCACACAGTTGCTGCCTTACACCTTATTTTGGTGTCAGAGCTGTGAATATCCTGCCTTGGGCGACCCTACTAGCAGTCGAGACTCATAATGGAGTCTGGCCTCCTGATGGCCTTGATCCCATAACCTTCACTGGCACACTCAAACCCTTCACCATGTTAAGGGGTGTGTCAAGGAAGGAGCCTACCTGACAAGTTAACTGGATAATACTGAGGACACATTCTTTCATTTCTAACATGGGTACTCTATACTTTAATATGAATGCTAATAACCCCTAGCCTTATATCTGGAGGATTATTTTCAATCAGAAAACAAAGTAATTTGTTCCTGGTTTGGCAGCAAGATCAATAAGGAATTGTTTACTCTTAAAAATGCCTCCAAGTGAACTTACAAGCATATCTTTTGCTATATATTTCAACATAATATCCACGCAGAGCAGCACCCCGCTCCTTCCAATCCCGGCACTGCAATGTGTAATGATAGGGCCTGTCTGATGAATTTTTCTCATGTAGCAAACAAATGTAACAAGGTGTTTTGATGATCTCGGAGTACCATGATCCGGCCAGTTTGTAAACTGAAGGTGATACACAAGGCGCTTCTCCTGTGTCTGCAAAAGACAAATTAAAATAGGGATTTGTACATGCATGCATGCATATATATATATATGATTATAAAATATTATATATCTACAGTCAAACCTCGCATAAAGAGTAACTTGCTTAAAGAGGAGAATTTTCTCTGAATGTCCGCTTCGCTTAACTATATATATAAAATATTATATTATATTATATTATATTATATTATATTATATTATATAGGATTAGTGATGGGTGACACCTCCTTTTAAAAAGTTCAGAGTGAAACTTGACAAATGGAGCTACTATTTAACAATGAAAAAGCAGTGCATCCCTCCATTATGGCCCCCCAAGTCCAATGGCAACCATGAAACTTCTACCAGTGTGAGTCCTTTCCCACCACCTTTTTGCTTTCCAGCTGTCAGGTCGGCCACCAACTAAAGGTCCAACACCCTTAAAACCTTCCTCAACCACTTTACAGTAGCCCACAGGGACACCTGTCCAGAGATATGCTCCCACTGTGCTCCTTCACATAGCTGTCTGAACATTATAGCTCAGGGTCCTCTTCTTTACCCTCTGCTTCCTTGTGGTGAATTTTAATTCATGTATCGCCCCAACCCTTAGGTAACGATGCTACTTCTCCTTTGCTTCCTCTTTTACCCCTTTCTGGTGTCAAGGAAGAGACAAAATCCTTGCTCGGGTACTTCTAATGGCCTCCACTGGTGTTGTTTGGTGTTTTTGTAATATGTCTTTGATATTATCTTTCGACCTTCTTCTGGACCTGCCTCATGCTCTTTGTCTTTCTCTTTTCACGTATATCTTGTATGTCTTGTATGCTGGGCTGGCTGAGGAAGATGGTGGAGGACAACAGGGGTGCCTGGCGGGCAATGGTGGGTTGGGTCGCAAAAGGTCGGAATCGACTGTGCGACTGAACAACAACAATCCCTTGTATGGTACTCAATTCCAAGATCTTCTTTCCAAATGGAAAGGCCACTTTATCTGTTGTCTTTGCATGTTGTTTAAGATTGGTTCTATTCTAATTCTTTTCTTCTAATCTCATTCCTGATTTCATCCCTTCTAGTCACTCAAGCAACCTTTCTGAGACATCTCATTTCAACAAAACCATTTATCAGTTCCCAAACAAAGAGTCTTTGAAGTTTCTTCTTCTTTTCTTTCTTTCTTTTCCCTGCTTGCTGAGTTATGCCCAATCACCCAGCAAGGATGTTCATTTGGTAACTGCTACTAAGACATAAGATGTTTTTTGTAGAAAACAAAATGTGCTTTTATTTTTATAACAAATTAAATCATAAGGAGTAAACATTTTTAAAAAGGTTAAAATATTTCATGCAGCCTCTTAACTACCTAAACTATTAATTAACTTTTCATAAATGTATCAAGTACTAACTCTACCTGTCTCTTTTAATCACAGTTCTTACTATATTCAATTCTTTTTAACCCCTCCTCCCTCCCCCAGTCTAGTTTATATATCTATGACACAGTATCCATGATTCAGAATGGCAAGGAAATGGCCTGAGAACTGTCATGCAATATTATGTCCACGTTGCTGTCAGAAAAAAGGATGCCCACTTTCACACAGAAAAAGCCAGCCTGTGTGTTGAAAACAACAGTGACAAGATAGTCTACAGGAGATCCTCTTGGACTCACCACCTTTCACAAACAAGCATCAAATGAAAGGCAGCACCCATGCGCTTTACAACAACCCTTTGTGGTAAAACACATGGGGAATTTACATTTTGGGGGGGGGCGGGGCAAAGCACTCTTCTTATGACCAAAAAGATAAATGCTATGACTAAGTCCAGCTCGTGAATCAGTGGCAGAGGTGTGGTGCTATCTGTGTTGAAAAGTGTTGCTTTATCCAGTGGCGGGCTGTCAAAATTTCTATTACCACACTGTGGGTGGAGCCAATGTCATGGGTGGAGCCAACATCATGACATCATGATGTTGTGAGTGGAGTCAACATCATGGCATTGTGGTCAGAGTCAAAGGAAAATATATATAAAAATATAAAATAAAATTAAATAAAAATTAAATAAAAATACACATTAAAATTAAAACAAATACACATAATACATAGCACACAAATCAACCCACACACCCACCCCAAACACAAACCTGTCACTTACCTGGCCTGGGGTCAGGCAGGCAGGCACTAGGCAGGCAGGAACCGCCCCGGCGCGGCAGCAAACCACTGCAGCAGTGCAGTGCCCTGGTGGTGCAGTGCGGCCCGGTGAGGAAAGGCTGCCACCGCTCCTCCCCCAAATGGCTGCCTGTAAGTGCGCATGCATCAAAACTCCATTTGACACATGCACTTCTTTTTTGTGTGTGCATGCGTCAAATGGAGTTTTGACGCATGTGCACTTATGGGCAGCCATTTGGGGCTGCCCGGAAGAGACGTCTGTAGGGTGGCTAGAGAGGCGACCCATCCAGTCGCCCAGGGATTTGCTACCCTCCACCACCACCCCGTGATCCCCTCCAGATGGCTGCTATTGGTTCAGGCGAAACGGTCCAAACCGGGAGCAGCCCATCACTCGCTTTATCCTCTGCCGCATGTTGCAGACCTCATATTATAGACGTGCACAAAAGTCCTCACCTAAGTTCCCTTCTGTCTCGCAAACAACCCTACAGGACGCGGCTGCAACCACTAATGAGAGAGCAATTTGGTCAAGAGACTCCTGGACATCACCAGAATGTAAATGGCCAACCTGTCACCATTTTGCTATACAGTAATAACCCGGATAACGTTATGACTTGGTTCCACAAGTCATGACGTTATCCGATTTTTAGCGTTGTCCAATGCATGCATCGAACAACGCTAAAAAAAAAAAGCCCTGACTTCAGGGACAAACTGCTTTAAAGGCAGGCAGGAAAAGAAAGAGACGCGATCAGGTCTCTCTTTTCCTCCCTGCCTTTAAAGCCACCCCCCACCCACAGCGGTCTCTGCGACTGCAGTAGGGTAGGGGAAATGCGTGCCTTTCCCCCGGCCCTATTGCAGTCGCAGAGACTGCTTTTGTCTCTTTCCCTCCCTGCATTTAAACTACAGGGAGGGGGAAAGAGAGAGACTACAGGGAGGGGGAAAGAGAGAGACTACAGGGAGGGGGAAAGAGAGAAACGTCTTTTTCCTCCCTGTATTTAAACTACAGGGAGAGAGAGACTGTGTCTCTTTCCCTCCCTGTATTTAAACTAGTTTCTCTCTCCCTGTAGTTTAAATACAGGGAGGAAAAAGACGCGATCACGATTGCGATTGTGTCTTTTTCCTCCCTGTATTTAAACTACAGGGAGAGAGAGACTGTGTCACTTTCCGTCCCTGTATTTAAACTACAGTGAGGGGGAAAGAGAGAGACATGATTGGGTCTCTAGAGAACCAATAACGTCTCTCTCTTTCCCCCTCCCTATAGTTTAAATACAGGGACGGAAAGAGACAAGCAGTCTCTGCGACTGCAGTAGGGTCAGGGGAAAGGCACACCAATCCACCCCACACCCAATCCACCCCACACCCGCAGACCATTGCCTCGGATAACGCTAAAAATCATTATCCAGAATCGTTATCCGATGCAAGTTTTTTCCAAAAAACTTGCATTGTTATCCGATTCTAGCGTTATCCGATGCAATTGTTATCCGGGGTATTACTGTATATCCCTGATAGCCCAATGACCAGGCAAAATATTTAGGTTTTCTTTTCACTACATGAACATTAGAGCGTGGTTGGGGGATGCAAATACAATTTCAAGTTGAGTGTTGGGATTTCTTTATTTGGACGGCATGCATAGATCCCTATTTTCAGAGGCTATTTAATTTCATTGCTTTGGCTAGAAGGCTTTGCTTGGACTGACCCTTTCCCCATGCACTTTTTGCCATGCACTCACATTTTAGGCAGCCTGCCCAGAAAGAAGGAACCATTGATCCTAAAATGCTAAATTGCCATTAGTCCAGGATGATAGAATTCAAGATGTGATCATCAGGAGATGGGGGTGAGAAGAAAGAGAGAGAAAAGGGTTTTTTTCCCCAAAAAAGAAATAAAGGAATTTTTTAGGTGAAAAGCCGGCCAGAAAAGATAGAAAGATAAGCCAGCCTTTCTGTTGAGTAAAACAAGAGTTGCTCTAGTGAAATTTCCAGTTCCACGAGTCCCTTTCTGGTCCTGAGCCTTTTTGGCATGCAAAGTCCTCATCATCATCCCCAGGCCAGGATGGATGAAGCTGCTGCCCCTCCACCAAGATGGACTCAAGTGGAATTTAATCCACTTGGGGACCCTCACCCTTCCTTCCCTGTGGACTTTGTCACCTTTGCCTCATAATATCATGACTGCACTCTCGTACAATGGTAGTATCTCTTGCAATGATTCCCAACCTATGGCCCACAGGCCAGATGCAGCCCACAGCACCATTTCATGTGCCCCCCCTGCCTCCACCACACCAGGAAGTGCCATGTGGTGGAGGACGGACAAAATGGCCACCTGGCCCCCGAAGCTGTCTGAGGGAGCGTGACCCAATGCCCCCCTGGCCTTAAAAGTTTGAGAACTCCTGATCGACTGCATATTATATTTATCTCCTATATATCCTGTAGTTCTTATTTCTTGTCCTGCTCCATCTGTCCTTAACATATACACACACTCAGAAACACTCTCCTAGTTGGGCTGGGGAAAACAGGCAAGAACACCAAAGTTCAGTGGAGAAACATTTGTCTCATCATTGTTTCAGCCACCACTATCCCAGCAGTCCCTGGTCACTCCATCCATTCCTTTCCACATGCAGAAGGCTAGCTTACCTAAGTACCTTCCACACAAAGAATCTAAACTAAACTAAAATCATCATACAGCTAAAACAACCAGAAATGTCGTGACTTCTTAAAGCTAAGGCAAGGGTTGTTGGTTTTTTTAATGTAGAAGGCATCATGAGATACAACCCAATTCATTAGAGATAAGTGTTCTCCGATACTTAAAAATTGTGGCAAAAATTGACCTATACTGTACTTGGGTCAATCTATTTTCCTGGGTTACCAGGTTACATCGGCTTATATTTGAGTGTATATGAGTACAGTATATGGAAAAGATACTATGAATCTAATTTCTAGCTGACTAAAGTGGAGGTGCAAGGAGGCATCACTATTCTCTCACCTCTTAAGAATGAAGGCAAGAAAAAGATGGAAAGAAGAAAAAACTGAGAGGAGAGTAAATAACATTTGGGCTTTAATTCCCACAATCCCAAGTCAATTCCCCAAGGCAGCGATCAGCCAAAGTACACAGGCTTCTGGGAATTGAAATCCCACTTTGGGGCATGGGTCCCACGTTGGAAACCACTGGTCTAGGTGGAAGGAAGGCCAGCATAGTCCTGAGGAAGTTCTTCTTTCTTCCTCTACTCTTCTCTTTCCATGCAAAGACATGTACTTTGGCATGGGACATTAACTCCTTTTAGATTGCAACTCTCAGAATTCACTACAAATTACCTAGGCAGACTCCTGGGAAATGCAGTGCAAAAACAATAGTTAAAAGTGGAGTTTTTATCACCTCTATGTCGGCTTCTATGACCATTATATATTGTCCTTTCAAGAAAGAGGAAACCTGTGTTGAGAATGACAAGGATCCATGTGAGATTCAAGGATTTCTTTGAGAGGCCCTTCAACTGACCCTAATAGGCACTGTCCCCTGATCCCATACACTGGGTAATGAAGGTCTGGTGCTCATCTCTAGCTCTGGCGAATGGGCTTCCACAATGGTTTTGCAAAGCTAACTCCATTTTCTAGTCCTACAAAAAAGAAGGAACCACGTGGTCCATCTACGCAAAGGGGTTGGCAACCCTTTCAGGTTGGGGGCTTGGTCACGCACCCTCAGACAGTTGAGGCGGGCAGACTGGTGGTCCTTCTGCCATAAATGCTGCTGTAAATGCATCCGTGGCGCATGGCTGTAGCCAGGATTCTGGATGTGGGCGGGCGAATATTTTTTCAGAACGGGCAACAATGTCATATAAATATGTCACATATATAAGCAGCCGGGAGTTTGAGGGTGGGCAAACTTCTAACTAAGGGTGGGCAACACCCACCCTGGCCACCCATGGGCCAGATGATTTGGTGCCATGGGCCAGATCCGGCATGTGGGCCATAGGTTGCCAACCCCTGGTCTACACAGTCTAAAGGCACCTATCCTCTCCCCTTCCTGAAGATGGTCCAAGCATGCATCCAACTTTAAAGGAGTGGAAACATCAATCAAGTGTTGCTTGATCCCATGTCTATTTTAGGACACTTACGTAAAGAACTTACAGCATTTCAGTTTAGAAAGAATATATGGCTGCCAGGCAGCTATGATAGAAGTCTGACACATCATAAGAGACAATGACCAGCTATCTCAGGCAGACACAGTATATAGAACACAAGGTCCCTCAATGACATTGGCCTGCAGTAAATTCAGGATAGATCAAATAACTTTTTTCCTGTAGGAATGGGCACTTTGACCAGTACCATGTAAGTAGCTTCTGAATATGTGGTGATCAGATTAGGTCAAGACTATGTTTGTCAAGCAGAACATGACTCCACAACCACTGGTAGCACCCCAAGCATTTTATCAAAGAGAGGATTTAAACTTTGCTCATACTTAATTCACACCTAAAGCATTTTGAGATCACAAAAGGACTAATTTATTGATTATTTAAATTTATATCCCACCCGTCTTACTATGCAGTCACTCTGGATGGTGTCAGTATAATACAGTTACCAAAGCCAACAAGAAATAATGATAAGAACAGAAGAATAAAACCACAAGACCCAAAAATAACAGTAGCAATAAATAATAAATAAAACAGATAAAATGATGGCAACAGCACCTCCCTTGGTGGCCTAGTGGTTAAACACTGAGCTGGCGACTGGAAGTTCAGGTTTCAGTCAGTGGTGGGATGTCAAAAATTTTACTACCCCACCGTGACATCATCACAGTGAGGGCGGAGCTAATGTCATGATGTCATGGGCGGGGCCAAAGAAAAAATAATAATAAAATAAAAATAAAATAAAAATAAACACACACACACACACACACACCTCAACCCACCCACCCACCCACCCACAACACAAACCCATAAATAAATTAAATTTAAAAAAATTGAAATTACATTAAAATACACCCACCCACCCCAAACACAAATAAACCCACCCACCCCAAACACAAACACGTCACTTACCTGTTAGTATAAGTGCCTGGGCAGCACCATGTTGCAAGATGGATATGGTCATCGTACCGGTTCTCTAGGATAATATACCTTAATGTAAACGTAAAACAGCTGTACCTCCTTAAGGGTTCTCCAATTGGAACAGCAATTGGAACAGCACAGGTGTAGCTTATGGATGAGGTAACTCCAAGACTTTGCCTAAAAACCCCAAGCCAGGCCTTTTTAGGAACTGTGGTAGTACGTCAATATAGGTAAAGGTATTAAATACACATTAAAATACACACAGACACACCACATCCAAAGATGAGTCACTTACCCTGGGGAGCTTCAGGCTATAGGGAGCTTCAGGCTAGCAGCTTCTCTTCCTCCTCCCCGCTTGGGAGGATAGCAAGGAGGCCGTGCATACGCACCAAGCACTGTAGGTGTGCATGCACACCAAGTGCTTGGTGCGTATGCGCAGTGGGGGAACCAGTGAAAAGGTAAGCTGCAAAGGTAGTTCCCCCCAAAAGCTGCTGTCGGTTCTCCGGGACACTCGGGAAAGTTACTACCGGTTCTGGCGAACTGGTGAGAACCTGTTACATCCCATCACTGGTTTCAATACCCAAGAGCTGCACTTGGGGATATGAAAGGAGCCTCATTTGGGCGTCCCCTAAAAATTCTTTCAACCCAGTGTAATCTCTAACATGAAATTATTATTAACTGCATAATTTAAGCAGAGGGGGAAAAGTGATTAATGGGAGGGGGAGAGCAGATTCTTAAAAGTTTTGCTTAAACAGTTCAGCCTTAGTCAGTTTGCAAAACAAGGGCAAAGTGAACAAACATAATTTAACCACTGTTTTAAAAATGTTCTAAGATAATTATATCTACAGTAATCACTTTCCTAATGTAATCTGTGTGCCATACCTGTTTGCACATCATTTCTATTATTCTAATGATAAAACACTCCAGGAACTGATAGTTAACTAGCTGCAGCTGAAACTGGGTCAAATCTGTATAATTTTGGGGAGGCTCTGGCCAGTACAGATGGCATTTGGATATGCCACGTTCCACTTCTCTTGTGATCATGGCAATGACATTGGAATTGTTTTCCCAGACCATTTGCCAGAAGTCATTTGTGGTGCCAGGGAGCGGCCCCTGGGTGGAGATGTAGAAGAGTTCTTCGTTGCCCACTGACACCTGGATGTAACTGGCATTGATGTAGCCTTTCATCTCTCCAAGGGGAACTCGAGTTTGATCATCTGGAAAGGAAGAGAGAGAGAGAAAGGCTGTGACTGGCTTCTCACTTATTTGGGCTCTAAGCTTAACCATCCAGAAAGAAATGCTGATGTTCTTTCAAAGAGACTCTTGTTCAATTTGTAACAATTTAGAATCGCTTTTCTGCACAATTGTCCATTTGCCACTTAATCTATTGACCTGTTTTAACTATTTTATCTTTATTGTTGGCCATTCTGCAAGCAATGATGCCAAAGAAGAAGAGGGTGCATTGTTTAAATGTAACAACTTGGTGTGTGTGTGT
Organism: Furcifer pardalis; assembly: GCA_030440675.1. Classification (NCBI taxonomy): domain Eukaryota; kingdom Metazoa; phylum Chordata; class Lepidosauria; order Squamata; family Chamaeleonidae; genus Furcifer; species Furcifer pardalis. The sequence goes on along the minus strand of CP126890.1, from coordinate 170,816,903 downwards.
TTGTGTTTGTGTGTGTGTGTGTGTGCGTGTGTGAGAGAGAGAGAGAGAGAGAATTTCAGTTCCCAAACAGTTAGAAGAGTGACTGGCATGAATCTAAGAAATAGCATATTATGAGAATGTCTGTAGGATGACAGTTACAGTTCTGGCAAACACACTATACATACCTTTGCCTCAAGGTAGTTTGTTATTTACTATTACAGTAAAACCTTGACTTACAAATGCACTGAGTTACATAAAATTCAACTTACATGATTTTGTGCTAAAACCATGTTCTGATTTACATAAATGTTTTGATTTACATAACACGATTTCCTATGGATTTGCTTTGAGTTACATAATAAATTCATTTTTCCTATGGGCTTGCTTCCAGTAATGTAAAAATTCATTTCCCTATGGGTTTGCTTCGATTTCCATAAAAAAATTATTTTTCTTATGTGTTTGCTTTGAGTTATGTAAAAAAATATATTTTTTTTTTCCTATGGGTTTGCTTCAAGTTACATAAAAACCCGATTTAAGCAAAAGCCTATGGAACGGACTTTTTGCGTCGGGAGAGGTTTTACTGTATTTAAAGAGGCCTTCAGGGGCCAGAGAGAGATTCTTCAGGCTCCACAGCATGTTAGAACAGATACAAATAAAGTTCATCACAAGTCCTCAGAGGATCCAGAGCCTGTTGGAGGGTCAAGTTGAAAAAGCCCATAAGATTTTATTCCTGAAAACCATCCCATTGTTTACAATATTTCTTCGCTTACTAAGAGACAAGCAGCGGGGCAGCCTTCAGAATTACTTTTTGAAAAAAATATTTAAAAAGGCTGTTTTGACAAGCGGCTTGAAATATTCTCAGAGCAGGACTTGGATGAGAAAAGGGATGGGATAGCACTATTGTCTTATCACAGCCCTCCTAAAAAGACTAGTGAAGGCATCAGCAACATAAGGGGGGAAATTATGCCCTCAGGAGCACAGCATGTCTTATGAACTATAGGTGGTTCATACTGCTCACAGACAAATTAGATTGTAAGCAACAATTTCAACGATGGGATGTTACAGGTTCTCACCAGTTCACCAGAACCGGCAGTAACGTTTCACAGTGTCCTGGAGAACCGGTAGCAGTTGTTTTTTTTTTTTTTGGGGGGGGAGAACCACCCTCTGGGCTTACCTTTTCACTGGTTCCCCCACTGTGCATGCATGCCAAGCACTTGGTATGCATGCACGCCTACAGTGCTTGCCGCGTATGCACGGCCTCCTTGCTGTCCTCCCAAACGGGGAGGAGGAACAGAAGCTGCTAGCCTAAAGCTCCCTATAGCCTGAAGCTCCCCAGGGTAAGTGACTCACCTTTGGATGTGGTGTGTCTGTGTGTATTTTAATGTGTATTTAATACCTTTACCTCTATTGATGTACTACCACAGTTCCTAAAAAGGCCTGGCGGCCTGACTTGGGGTTTTTAAGCAAAGTCTTGGAGTTACCTCATCCATAAGCTACACCTGTGCTGTTCCAATTGCTGTTCCAATTGGAGAACCCTTAAGGAGGTACAGCTGTTTTACATTTACATTAAGGCATATTATCCTAGAGAATTGGTTAGGCAAAGACTTAGTACCGAACTTCTTTAACTGTTGAAAAGTGCCAAAATGAAGCCATCTTGTGGTGAGTTTATTCTGTAGTTCCTTCCATCTGACCTAGTGTGAGAAAGATTAGCCAGAATAAGCTTTAAACTCTGGTTTAAAAGCTCTGGTTGATTTGTGTTTGGGGTGGGTGTTTGGGTGGGTGGGTGTTTTATTTTATTTTATTTATTTATTTATTTATTTATTTTTATTAATTTATTTAATTTATTTATGGGTTTGTGTTGTGGGTGGGTGGGTGGTGGGCTGAGGGTGTGCGTGTGTGTGCGCGTGCATGCGTGCTTATTTTTATTTTATTTTTAATTATTTTTTATTTGGCCCCACCCACAACATCATGATATCATGATGTCATGACATTAGCTCCGCCCACACTGTGATGACATCACAGTGGAATAGTAAAATTTTTGACATCCCACCACTGAACGGTTTGATTATGTTGTTCATCACTAGTAGCTGGTATTAACTGGGACTAAGACCGCCTATTGTGTGTAAAATATTGTACTTAGCACAGTTCTTGCCTTCAAGCAGTTAATGTACACTGAGGCTGTTCGCCTGCTGTCTGCAATGGGCTGAAGAGACAGAGATCTATGTAGAAGACAATGTACTGTACAGTATTTGAGTTTGTGGAGGAAAGATAACAAAACCTCCATTTATCATTACAGGTAAAATAAGTGTGTTTCTTTGTACCAGCACATATCAAACATAAGTACAGTCAAACCTCGCATAAAGAGCACCTCACTTAAAGAGTAACTCGCTTAAAGAGCAGAATTTTCTCTGAATGTTCGCTTCACTTAACTAATAAAACCAACCAAAAACTCGCTTAACAAATAAATCGGGGTTCGCAATCCCACCCCACAATTGGTCACTTACAAAGGTGTTTCTCTTAAAGAGCAAACTCACTTAAAGAGCAATCCTGTGGAACGCATTATGCTCTTTAAGTGAGGTACAGCTGTATTTGAATGTACAGTCTATATCAGGGGTACCCAAACTTTTCAGGCCACGGGCCAGTCACGTAGTTCAAGGGTGCCCAAACTACAGCCCATGGCCCGGATCCAGCCCCCGAGGCCAATTCATCTGGCCCGTGCCATCCTCGTCGCTCCCAGAAGCGGAAGTAAAACGTGCCCGAATGGGCGCATTTTACTTCCGCTTCTGGGAGTGATGAAGGTGGCGTGGGCCAGATGGATTGGTGTCAGGGGCCAACTCCAGCTCCCAGGCCGTAGTTTGGGCACCCCTGGTCGATCTGAAAATCAATTGGAGCCAGATGTGGTGTGTAGTCCACTGCTGCCACCTGGTGGAAATAAGAGTTAACAGAACACTCCACTTGAAGCAGAATGTTATACACACGTCTGTGAACTACTAGACCAGTGATGGCCAACCTTGGCACTCCAGATGTTCTTGAACTTCAATTCCCAGAAGCCCTGATCAGCAGGAGTGCTGTCTTGGGTTTTTGGGAATTGAAGTCCAAGAACACACCTGGAGTGCCAGGGTTGGCCATCACTGGACTAGACAATGTTTTTCATTTCATCAATACTGATTGTTTAGACTGCATTACAAGCTGCATCCTAAGTTTTGTGAACTTAGTTTTTTAGGTATTTTCTGTACTGAGTCTGCTTTCACCAAGTATTGTATATACTCGAGTACAAGTCTAGTTTTTTAGCCTCCAAAATGAGATCCAAAAAAGGGACTCAACTTATTCTTGGGTCAACTACCCCCCTAGGGTCCCAAAACTGCGGTGGTGCAAATTCAAATATACATTTTTTTTAAAAGCACTAACACTACTGTAAAAATGTGAAAACATATCCACACAAACGTCTGAATAAATTAAATGTACCACATTTTCATGTATTTTATTGCTGAAACTCACTTTCCATCCCCGACTTACATTCGGGTCAATCTATTTTCCTAGTTATGGAAGTCTAAATTAGGTACCTCGACTTATATTCAGGATGACTTATAGTCGAGTATGTTCAGTAGGTTGCAAGCTAGGAGAAGTGGTTAAAGCAGGAGTGCCCAAACCTTTCGGGCCACAGGCCAGTCTTGTGGTTCCTTCCACTGGAAGTGGAAGCAAAAGGAGTGGGCGCATAACACACCCACACATGCACATAATGCTGCTGTAAATGACCCATTGCTGTCGTAAACACATGCACATTCTATTTCCGGTTCCGAAAGTGGCACGGGTGGCACAGGCTGGATGAATTGGTGTCAGGGGCTGGACGTGGCCCACAGGCCATAGTTTGTGCCCCCCACCCCCGGTTAAAGCTTTGGGGCCCTGGGAAGAAGCTGTGAAGAATTTGCATGGCACTTTGTAGATAAAGTCACTAGGACCTGCTCTGACTTAGGTGCTCTAGTTCAGTGGTGGGCTGTCAAAATTTTTGCTACCCCATCGTGGGTGGAGCCGACATCATGGGCGGAGCCAATATCATGACAACATGATGTCCTGGGCGGAGCCAAAGTCATGACATCATGACCTCATGATGTTGTGGGTAGAGCCAAAGAAAGTAAATATAAATAAAAATAAATAAATAAACATTAAATAAACACATTAATTAAATAAACACATTAAAATTAAATAAACACATTAAAATTAAAATAACCCACCCACCCACCCCAAACACAAACCTGTCACTTACCTGGCCTGGGGTCGGGGAGCAGGCACTAGGCAGGCAGGCAGGCAGCGTGGTAGCAAACTGCTGCAGCGGTGCAGCGGCCTGGCGGCCTGGCCCGGAAAGGCCACCACCGCTGCTGCCGCTTCTCCAGGCCATCCTGCACCCTTTACAGGCATGCACACTTCTATTTTTTAGTGTGCATGCGTCAAATGAAGGTTTGATGCATGCGCAGTTCCGGGCAGCCATTTTGGCTGCCTGGAAATGCACTTCCGGGGAGCGCCCGGAAAGGTGACGGAACTGGTCACCCGGGGATTCTCTACCCCCTCTCCAGCGATTCCCTCCGGAAAGCTGCTACCAGTTCGGGCGAACTGGTCCGAACCGGTAGCAGCCCATCACTGCTCTAGTTGATGCCATTCCGGTTGATGTAACTTTGCCTCCTGTATGTCATGTTCTGTTTCAGTTAGTGCAGCCTGAATCTGTGTACAGGATCTTTGGAGAGGTAAAAGCCTTTGCTAGACCTTTGCCTTTCCTGACTGGCTGGGTGGTGGTGGTGGTGGTGGTGGTTCAAGGTGGTGAATTTCATTTTTCCATATTTACATTTGTATGCCACCCAATCGCCATGTGACTCAGGGTGGCTCACAAGAATAAATTACCCATCAAAGTGACAATCAATATAAAACATCAAAAACATAGCAAAAATAAAATGATTCAAGTAAAAAGTCCATATCTGCATACACAATAATCATAACATAGCTTGCATCACGGCCCACACCAAAACCCTTGGTAGCCTCAGAGGCCCCTCATCTACCCCGGGGGGGGGGGGGGGCTGGGTCAGCAGTAGCAGCATCATGTCCCGCCTCCCACTGGACCATGGAAGCTCTTTTCAACCCAGCTGGGTCAGAGGCAGCGAGTGCCTCATTGCAAACAATGCCTAAAGGAGATAGCACTGAGACCTTTGTTTTCAAAAAGCCCTCCTCAAATCCATCTTTCTTGGATAATTATCAGCCAGTCTCTAGTAGTCAATTTTTGGGCAAGGTTTTGCAATGGTTCCCAATGTGGGGCCCACACCCCACAGGAGGGCTTCAATTTTCACAAGCCTAAGTCAGTACACTGCCCGGCCAGTGCTTTGGGGAATTGACTCAGGCTTTTGAAAACTGAAGTCCAAAAACCAATGGCTGGGAAACACTGTTTGAGACTGTGTGGTGGCACCCAAACTCTAGAGGTTCTTGGATGACACAGATTATCTAGAGCAGAAGTTCTCAACCTATGGCCCACGGGCCAGACCTGGCCTTCAGCCCCATTTCATGTGGCCTGCATCACTGCCACCGCCATCAGAAGTTGACACACTTATGACAACCGTCAATGTGCCTGTGGCTGTCGTAAGCATTTACAACAGCCGTAAGTGTACCTGCGACTGTTGTGAACACATTTATGGCAGCGTTTACAGCAAGGGGAAGCACCTGTCCAGGCCGCTCAGCTGTCTGAGGTGGAATGGTCTGTCCCGTGGCTTAAAAAGTTGATCTAGAGACCCATTTCAGTCTGTACTCAGGCCTGGTTATGCCACAGAGGTGGCTTCGGTTGCCTTGATGGAGGACTCGTGTTGGGAACTGGGCAAGGAAAGTGTCTTCCTGTCGGTTTTGCTGGACCTCTCAGTGGCTTTAAATACATTGACCGTGGTATTCTTTTAAGTCATTGTTCTGGAATGTGCCTTGGAGGTACTATCTCAAGGTGGTACCAATCCTTACTAGAAGGCCAAACTCAGAAGGGGGTGTTGGGGGAATCCTGTTCAAGACTCTGGCTTATCAATCTATATCAGCTCACTCACCTTTTAAGATCTTTTAGGGAAGCCCTTCTCTCAGTTCCACCCAGTGGTGGGCAACAAAAAATTTTACTACCATACTGTGGTAGTGGCCAGGGCAGTGGCATCACGTATGGGGGGATAGGGGGGCAGGTGGCCCCGGGTGGTACTTTTTGGCCTATGTGTGTTCTTGGACTACAATTCCCAGAAGCCCTAGTGGGAGCGGGCACCAGCGTCCACCGGGGCCCAGCAAATTTGGCTTCACCCCCAGGCAGCTGAGATCCACACGATGTTACTGGGCCAGGGGGGAAGCCCTGCATTGCACCTGAATTAGGACTACAGTAATACCTCGGTTAACGCTAAGACTTGGTTTCACAAGTCTTGGTGTTATCCGATTTTTACTGTTATCCGATGCATGTTAAAATCCTATGGGATGGATTGGATAACTTTAAAGCTCCATAGAGATACATTGTAACCGCACAGGCTTTAGCGGTTGTTATCCGATCCATCCCATAGTAGGACCTTAACGTTATTCGATCCAATTCTCCTCCCCAGATTACTTAACGCTATGCGATTTTTAGCGTTATCCGATGCTGTCTTTTAGGAAGAACCTAAAAACATGGCTGGTGGAACAGGTATGGGGTCCTGGTGGTACCATGACCCCAGCTCGCTGGCTTGTTTGAGCTCCCTCTCCCCCCTGGTCTTTTAATCTTTTTAATCGTTTGTTTTTATGTTTTTAACTTTTTTAAATTATTATTGGGACCTGTGGATTTTTATAAATTTTAAAAACTTTTTAAATTTTATAATTGTAATTTTGAAGTTTTTAACAATGGGTTTGGGTTGGGTTTTATTATACGTTTATGCTGCAAATCCAGATGTCAACTATGCCCCCACATTCGCTCTGGAAACAGTATTACTGGACCCAATGGCACCACACACAACTTTAAAGGCAGTTTTACTTGTGCTTCTGCCAATGTGATTTATGCCATCTCTTGCCAGAAATGTCCATCTGTGCTTTATGTAGGACAAACAGGACAATCTTTGCGCAAAAGGATTAATGGACACAAATCAGATATCTGGAATGGCAACATGGAGAAACCTGTCTCAAACCACTTCAATCTAACTGGACACTCTATCCAAGACCTGAAAGTTGCAATTCTGGAACAGAGAAATTACAAAACTAGGATTGAAAGGGAGACAGCAGAAATCAAATACATCCATCTGTTAGATACCCATCACAGGGGACTAAATATTAGTGAAGGGTTTCTGGGAGATTATCAAATTTGATACACAGATTGCTATATGATTTTATATTACAACTTTCCTGCCAATTCTCTTTAGTAAAACAGAAAGAAACCAGGTACAGGAGTTTGTCCCCCCCCCCCCCACATGCAGGTCACAAGTTGATCAGATACCGTAGTAGGCTTACTCAGCAACCTTGAGATTGAAAGGGAGTATTTTAGAGTTTATCTGAATAATCTATTGTTGCTAATGCCTGGGTGATACTGCATTCTTGTGCTTGCTTGTCTGTCATCTTGCTTGACACCAACCCTTCTCCCGTCCATTTGGTATATAAAGAACATGCCTGTAAATTTCATTCCTTGTCTGATGAAGTGGACTTGATCCACGAAAGCTAACAATAAAAATATAGCAGTTAGTCTTTAAAGTGCTACTGTGTTTTTTATTTTATTTGTTTTGTTTTGTTTTGTTTTGTTTTCTGAGATGCCTGAACCACAGACTAACAGGGCTACTATTCCAAAAAACTTAGACAATTAGTTACCCAGAGGTGGAAGGAGAGCAAAGAGGGGTTCAGTCTTGCCTCCCATGGAAGGGTGTTCAAAAGCTTTTGACCAGCAACAAGGTAGGTCCTCTTGTATGTCTTCATCAAATACGATGAAGGGGGATAATCTTAAAGCCCAAGTGGGCCCATAAAGGGAGGTGCAGTCTTTCAGGTTGCTTGGACCCAAATCATTTATACTTCAAAACCAGCAGTTTGAATTACGACCGGAAATGGACTGGAAGCCAGTGGGCCTCTTGTAACAGGGGTGTTATAATTGTGCCTGTAATCAGTGGACACATTTTGGACCTGCTGAAGTTTCTGAATATTTTCTAATATTCAGCCCCACACAGAGTGTATAATCCAACCACGGTGTAACTCAGGCCAGATCAGAAATGAAGGAGCATCCAAATCCAAAGACAAATTAGAAGACACCCAAAAGGTAGGTGTGACCACCCAATTTTGCTATCCCCCCTGCCCAAAGGCCACCCAATTTTGCCGCCAACACCCCACCGAGAGGCCACCCAATTTTGCTACCCCCCCTCCCCGGGGTGTGTGTGTGTGCAAACCTGTTGCTGCCCACCACTGCATGTATTGAACCCCAACAGAAAAAACTGTTGTAAGGTGTTAACAAGAGCTAATTGTTAAGATCATCCTCATTTAATAAATAAATAAATTGTTGTTCTATGGGCCCTAGTGAAAATCTGTTCAAGTGCTGAGTTGAAACCCTGGTTGTTGCTCTTTTTGAATACATGGCTTAGAAACTAGTGGCAATCATTGTGCCCAGTTCCGATTTGCATCGCATCAGGTTATCACACTAATGAAAAGCAGGCTAACACAACAAAAGCAGACTAAAGCAACGCGAGACAGACTGGAACAATTATGAACCTCCCCTACTGGCTGAAGAAAAAAGGACGATTCCTCACTCAAATCTTTCCCAGTAGTTTCATGTATACATTAAATAGCATGAGAGACATAATTGGAATCCTCAAAGACTCCACAACCAAATTGCTAGACCTCTGAAGAGGAGTCCTTCAGATGTACCTTCAGAAAGGACAATGGCCCTGGAAAAGAGTGTCTCTAGTCCCATCTCAGACAAAAGGCCCAGAAACGTATCATGGTCAGTGGTATCAAAAGTCACTGAGAGATCCAGTAGAACACACTCCCTTACCTCAAGTTCCCACTGTAAGTCAGCCACCAAGGTTACCAAAGCAGCCTCCATCCCATAACTATTTTAGAAGCCAGACTGAACCTCTGGAGCTAAGAAATAACCGCACACTTCAATATCTTGCCTAGGAATGGAACCTTGGAAATTGGCCAGTAGCTATTCAATACCATGGGATTCAAGAAGGATTTATTTTTTAGCAGTGGTCTTACTTAAGTATGGTGAAATCCTGCCTTGATGAAGACAGGGCTTCAGGTTATAGCTGAATATGTGGAATAAAGGAAGGAAAAGGGAAATTACAATGCTGCTTGATATAAGTAGAACATGGAACATGAAAAGTTCAAATTAAAGTAAACTCAAAACCATAAAATGAAAAAGAAAACATTTAAGCATTACAATCCTTGTTGCGAACAAAGTGAAGTGGACTGAAACAAGGCATTTTCAACCAGACAATTGTTTTGCTTTGGAGCAGACACACTCAGATGAAATGGCATGGCTGTACTACTGAGACAAGATCTAGGGCAAACAATTAGTAAAGTCTCATCAAATAAAATCAATTGGGCTTTTTGGAACACCTTATCAACACAAACAGCTATGCTCCAACAATGCTCTAACTAATCCTTTGACAGAAATTGAAAGCTTTTGTGTAAATGTAATAACACATCAAAACAGGATGTGTTGAAATGCAAAAATAGGAAATAGAGCAGGAACAAACATTGTTGAAAATGTTGTCTACAGGTCAGAAATGAAGCAGGAGAGTGATTAACAGAATTCTGTAATCCTGAACAAACTTCTGGTCACTTTAGATGAAAGTTTAACAAGATAGGGAGCCATTTGCCTGAACTGCGCTATGCAGATACCATGGTCCCTAGGTGACACCAGCACGTCACATGGCTGGACTTAGGGTGACCTGGTTTTCTCAGCACAATTTCCCCCTCCCTCTTTTCATAGGGCAATGGTCTGCAAATGTGGCTCTCCAGATGTTCTTGGACTTGAATTACCAGGAGCCCAAGTAGTCAGCACTCCTGCTGATTGGGGCTTCTGGGAATTGAAGTCCAAGAACATCTGGAGAGCCACATTTGCAGACCACTGTCATAGGGTGTCATATTTGCCTTCAGATAGACAAAGCCACATCCAGGTTATACATTGCTAAAGCAACGAAGCCCAAACCCCTTCTCAGGAAAGGAACATTGTTGTTCAGCTGGGCACCTGGCCTCCCATTTGGCCCACTATCACCAGGGCTTTCTCACCATTGAAGCCAGCTTCTTCAGCAATGAGCCACTTCTCCTGGGAGAATGAAATCTTCCTACTGTAGAAGCTTTGGTCACTTAGAAGCTGACATACAGTATTTGCTTCTCTGACAAGCCACAAGCTAACATAGCACTCCTCCCACGACTGTCTTTAGCAGAGAGCATTGATGCTCTGGACTGTCTCGGTGGCTTCCAGCAGTCCTTTCTCTCTTTCCACCTCCTCTACTCTCAGCAATGTATACTGTAATTTAAAATATGTTTTGCTTGTTTTTCTCCTTAAGAGGACCCAAGTGACAAGAGTTCTCTGCAAAGTGAGGCTATAATGAACATGAGTAGTCTTAGTGGCGCCATGTCAAGGAAGCCATGATCTCAGAGATCCGGAAGTCTGACATGCCTTTCCACCCGTTTTTACCATCTTGTCAGGATCTATTGATACAGAGTTTGCCAAGTTTTAGCTTGACTCTTCATAGCGATGTGGAAGCTGAAAAAGTGTCTGACTAAGATGCTATGACTAGATCATTTCTGTCCTCTTGGCTTGCATGGTGTGTGTGTCTGTCACCAGAAGGTGAGGCTACTTTGGAGGTGTTCACTGAATGGTTCAAGAAGAGGAATACTGCACTGGATTCATTTTGTGTGTTCTTCCTCATCTTTCTTCAGTATAGTCTAGAATAAAGAACTCTGAACAAACACTTTTAGGCAGGTTCTTTCTTATCAGTTCTCTCCAAGCCAGAAGCATTGCAGATACACACAAATACACATCTTAAGCAATTGTTCAGGTTGGCTGCCTAGCCACTCCCTGTTGCTTTATTGTTTTCCAATCTGGAACATAAATGTGGCATTTGAGCCTCTCTCAAAATGTTCCTTTGAGCCTCTGAATGGCAATTCTCTTTGCTGTCTCTCTTTCTTGGTGGCAATCACCTCAGCTAGAGAGAGCCTGGAGACTAATCTATCCAAATGTTCCACAAATGACAATCTAAGCTTCATCCTTGTTCTATGTCCTTCAAAATGTAATTTAACTCTTTTTTTTTGTCCTAGTCTTACTAACTCACTAGAGAAGACCTAGCATGATTTGGCATGGAAAGTGTGTACGAAGACCTTTGTATCAGTGTCAGAAGCTGCTGAAAGTTATATCGCCTGTATCAAGGCCTTCTGATATTCACAGGCTCATTTCATTTCATTTGCTTTTGTCTAGGAAAGAAGGTCTGTATTTTAATGGACTGGACTGGCTTCATTTATTAGCATTATTTTTGGAAGTTCTGAACTTTCACATCTATATTTTCTTAGAGTCTTTTAATATTTGCAACAATATCTTTAAATAAATTGATAAAAATTTACAGCTTTCCTATTTCCTTTTGGAAGCTACTTTTTTCAGTCTTTGTGATGCCAAATGTTTTTTGTGAGTGTTTTGTCAGGTTCTCCCTCATAAGGTCGGTGTGCAAGCCAAAAGTATATATAACGCTGGGATTTTGCCAAGTCTTCTTGGACACTAAGCAGTCTGAGGACTCAAGAGTGTAGGAGAAGGCTCTGAGATTTCCCTGGTCACAGCATGTACACCTGTCTGGAATACATCCACTCCAGGGATATGGCTTGTGTGGTCCTTTCTGTACAGGTCAGATCCTTCACAGCTGTGGAGGTGGCCTCTGGAGATCTTTGGTACAGGAGCATTCAGGAATAGCAGGCTTTGTCTTTGGAAAATGGCTGTCTGCCTGGTTTTGGCAGGAAATAGTCCCAGCTTTCCCTCCCTCCCTCCAGGATGCTCTTAACCTCTTCTGTGCTGCTGGTGATCCACGTCCTCTGATTTGATGGCTTCAACCCCTTCCTCTCTGCCAGCACAGAAAAGATTCAGAATTGAGTCCAAAGCATAATATTCCTCTCCACAGGAATCTGACTCAGTTTTACCTTCTGATGCCTCTGCTATGGCTAACTGAATTTAAGTCAATATTTTCTCCTCTATGTACACATCCCAAACATCCCAAACAATGCAAAACCTCAAGAGGCAGGGACGGCATGGGGATCCAGAGAATAAAGCACCTCCTACCCACCCCAGTCTGAGTTGAGGTGAGATGCCACACAGATGTGCTTGAGGAAATCTTGTCAGATTTACCCACTGAAGCACATATTTAAAGAAAAACAGCAAGAAAAGCCCAGAAGTGTGTTACAAAATGCCAGAGAAAGGAATAAAGGAATGAAAGCTAGTAAGAGGAGGCAGCAAGAGTAGAGGCGTGTTCTGAGTTGCGAAGTTCTTCTAACTTCACTCCTCCTGGCTAGGCTGGACTGGGCTGTGAAATGAATAATAACCCATCTCCGAGTGGCTCCCGCTTCAGATCAAGAACCTGGTTTTAAGCAAGTCAATGTATTTGTGCAGTACAATTGATGGACTTTCCCCACATTCTCACCGTGCTCTAAAAGACAATGTAACACTTTGCTTACATGGGAGGATATCTCGGTATCTGTTCTTTTCCCGATTTTCTGCTGCTTTGGCAACTAGGCAGTCATCAAGTGGCTTCAAGTGTTCTAAATCCTAAAATAAATATGAAATTCAGCATGCTTCATCTGCAAAGTTGTTAGTATATTAATATTAGGTGAGCTTCTTAACCACTGAGCCACTGCAGCACCACTTCTAAGATACAGTAGATGTCTTTGAATGTTATTTTGTGTTTTAATGTTGTAAACTGCCCAGAGTGGGATAGCTTGTATTCTCCAGAGAGGTGATACATAAATGTATTATATATTTATTTATTGCAATATTTATACAGTAAAACCTCACATAAAGAGTGCCTCGCTTAGAGACTAACTCGGTTAAAGAGCAGAATTTTCTCTGAATGGTCACCTCGCTTAACAACTAAAACCAACCAAAAACTCGCTTAACAACTAAATTGGGATTTGCAATCCCCCCCCCTCCCGAAGTCACAATTGGTCACTTACAATGGAGTTTTGCTTAAAGAGCAAACTCACTTAAAGAGTGAGGAAACACATTATGCTGTTTAAGCGAGGTATTGGGAAATTTCCCACTCTGGGTGTTGTACATACAAATATCAAAACAACATAACAAAACACACAACAAATTAAAAACCAACCAACCAACCAGATAGATAGCTAGATAGCTAAATACCAGTATGGTGTAATGAATGCAACACATAATAACAAGATTCTAATAAGCATGTTTTAATATATTACTTGCATCTTCCCATAATCTAGGACATAATTGTTTCAAGTCTTGTTTTACCATTTTAAAAGCTTCCCTCTCTGTATGATAAACATGCTTTTCATTCATGAATTCTTGGACGTGAAGAGAATGTAACCTAAGTCCTAAAGGACATGTTTAACAGCACTACCATAAAGCCAAGGAAGGCTGAGGAATCTTGGGAACAAAGGGGTGATACAATCTCTGAGCTTATCTGATGAAACAGAGGGGGAAATTCCAAATCAAACAATCTACACTCTATACATTTATATGGCCATGTTTAAGCTGAATACCTCATTTCCTGTTTTATTTAATTTTTAATTTATGGTGAGGTGGAAAATCTTCTCTAAAGCCAAGGACACCTTAGCTTGATTTTCAGTCTAGTTTGGGGACTTTAAAAGCGGTGGTCTATCAGGTTTGATCTATTCACCATGAACATCACTGAGAGAGATTGGGGGAATTCTCCTCTATCCATCAAAGAAGTGGGTCTTTTCTGCTGCCACAGAGAGATCTGCCCACAGCCACGTCAGGGCAGGCACTTTCCAGCTGACAGGGATATGCAGAGTGTCCTTGCTGCTGTTGAGTCGGCTGCGCGACACCCCCCCCCCAATTGCAAAGAGTCTGATCAGTGGTGGCGGGGAGGAAATGGCACTTTGCAGCTGATAGGAAAAGCCATTCCTTTGTCAGCTGCAGAGAGGATTTTTGGCTCCCCCCCCCCCCAATGAAATACATGATACAGCTTATTTCCGCTGGCAGCCCAAAAGTCAGCACTGTTTGCATCAGCAGACATTTCCATTGTCACGTGGCAGGCATGGCTAGAAGCACAGAATGCCGTTACCTTTCCCACAAAAGCAGTATCTATTGATCTACTTGCAATTTCTTGCTTTCAAACTGCTAGGTTGGCAGGAGCTAGGGATAGGATAAAATACAGTGGGGTAATTTAGTTGAGTCTCCTGTTGGGGTATCAAAATGGGGCAGTTTGGGACAGGCTGGCCTGATTAACACAGACATGTGATGAGACCAATCTGCTTGAAAGAGCAGACTATACATATCTACGAAGGCAACCTCTCAGATTTTTTCCAAGAGTGATTCCTTCCAGATCTTTGAGGAAAAGAGGTCACAGTTTCATCCCACAACAATCCAATGACACACTTCATTTGGATGAGCCCTTAGAAAATTGGACTACATACAACTACTGGACTACGTACAGCTACTATGTAGAGGAGAAAATTTGTTTTGCTAATTTCTGCCGTCATAACAGTGCTCAAGCCTGAATACAAGGTCTCACCACAAATTCCTTCAGGATTTCTTGCTGCTCTAACTGCATCTGAAGTTTATGGATTAGATTTTCTGTATTACACCTTCTTAACTGTGGTGGATTAAACTGTGCCAGGTGAACCAGTTCCTCTTCACTGACAAGTGCTGTCTCTGTAGAGTTGACAGAAAACCATTAGTCACTTCTAATTTGGGAGGATGAGTGGACAAGGCTTTCAACAGGTACATATCTTAAAGTCCCAACTCATCCAGTGCCCCCTGCAACAAGTTTTCAAAGACTGTTATCCTAGCTAGTAGAGTAGTGGAAGCATCTGTATTACACTCAGTGGTGGGCATCAGCAGGTTCGAACCGGTTTGCCAGAACCGGTAGCGGAAATTCTGGCTGGCCCCTCTGCCCATCCAAGTTTTGAAATAAAGTAGTCCCAATTTGGGTGCAACGAAGGGCTTTTCCCCGGCCACGCCTAACATACCACGCCTACAGAGTAGGTAGTAAAAATTTTTGAATCCCACCATGATTACAGTTCTGAACTTTAAAAAAAAACCCACAGCACCAAGTTTAGCCTGTAACTCATAAATATCATCATTTCATGAAGCAAAGGACGTCAATTGAAACCTACAGGGCAAAACAGTAGAAATAATATCTGCAAACTTTTTTGGGGTGGGGTGGAGTGGGAGCCATATTCACTTCTCAAAACCCAGGAGACCATCTGCAGTTAAAGAAAGTACTGTATAGGCATATTTTCCCATATTTACTATTAGGATTAACTCATTAATATAATTGTGTGCTATCGAGTTAACTTACTGTGACCTTTCCAGGGTTTTCTAGGTAAAGAATGCACAGAAGTTGTTTACTATTCCCTTTTGATACAGAGGTAGGGTCCACTTTCAGGTGCCAGTCTCAGCCTCACATACACCACAATATACCCAGACAGCTAGACCAGAGGTCAGCAAACTTGGCTCTCCAGAGGCTCCTGGACTTCAATTCCCAGAAGCCCTGATCAGCAAGTGTACTGACTTGGGCTTCTGGGAACTGAAGTCCAAGAACACCTGGAGAGCCACGTTTGCTGACCCCTGAGCAGTGGTGGGCTCCAAAAAAGTTTACTACCACACCGTGGGTGTGGGTATGGTGGGCTTGGCCAGGGGGAAAGCCCTGCGTTGCACCCAAATTAGGACTACTTTATTTCAAAATTTGGATGGGCAGAGGGGCCAGCCAGAATTTCTGCTACCGGTTCTGGCGAACTGGTGCGAACCTGCTGATGCCCACCGCTGCCCCTGAGCTAGCGTATTGGCTCATTTCAAACAAAACCAAAGCTTCTAACAATTATTATTTCAAAGGTAGGTCTACTGCAAAGGAGTTTTTTTAAACTGTCATACTCATTGGTGGGTACCAAAAAAAATTACTACCACACTGTGGGCAAAGCCAACATTGTGGGTGGCGCCAACGTCATCATGTCATGGGTGGAGCCAATGATGTGGGCAGAGCCAATGTAAAAAACCCATAAAAATAAGTACACATAAAAATACAAATTAAATACACATAAAACACTTAAAAATACACATTAAAAGTAAATACACATTAAATACACATTAAATAGACATAAAAGCACATAAAATACAAATTAAATACACATAAAACACACAAAAATACACATTAAAAATAAATACACATTAAATACACATTAAAATACACCCACCCACCCGACACCCAAAAGTGAGTCACTTACCCTGGGGAGCAGGCTATAGGGAGCTTCAGGCTAGCAGCGTCTCTTCCTCCTCCCCACTAGGGAGGACAGCAAGGAGCCACACATGTGCACCAAGCGCTGTAGGCACGCATGCACACCAAGTGCTTGGCGCGCATGCACAGTGGGGGAACCGGTGAAAAGGTAAGACCCCAAGGTGATTCCCCCCCAAAGCCGCTACCAGTTCTCCGGGACACCAGGAAAAGTTACTACTGGTTCTGGCCAACTGGTGAGAACTTGTTGCTGCCCATCACTGGTCATACTATATGGTCAGTGTCAAGTAAATATCTGCATAAATACCTCTGGATGGAGCAATTTCCACATCTTCATCATTCATATACTCGTCTGACTCTGATGTCTGCTCCACGTGCTGTGTTTTAATGCTGTATTTTTGCAGGCTGCAGAAGAAACAGTTTACTTAACACTCAGTCCTGAGAATGAAATTACCTCCCCCAATCATCACTGTTTCTCTTTCCTAATAGGAGCAGGGAACCTCCATTCCAAGCAAGGCCCTTTCCCTAACCTTCACTTGAGCCAAAAAGATATTGGTCTCACAGACTGTGTTGGACTCGAATGCCCATCATCTCTCACCACTGGTCATATAGGTGAGGACTGCTGGGAGCTGAAGTCCTTGGGAGCCTACAGACTGCTCACTCCTACTGTTCTGAGTCAGTGGTGGGATTCAATTTTTTTTACTACCTACTCTGTGGGTGTGGTATGGTGGGCGTGGCCGGGGGAAAACCCTGTGTTGCACCCAAATTAGGACTACAGTAAAACACCGGATGATGATTGGATCGGATAATGCTAAAATCACATAACTTTGGGGAATTTGAGGCAAACATTTGGGTCGGATAACATTATGTTAACCATTATGTTAACCATTATGTTAACGTTATCCAATCCATCAGATAACCTTTGCCTCAAATCCCCTGAGGTGTGGCTGTGACGCACCAGTTTCTCTTGGGAGAAAGGGAGGGGCTGCCTGCTCTCAAGCTTGCCACATTTGAATAACAAAGGCTTGCAAAAACCAGTCTGACTAGTTTAGCAAAGCAAAGGCTTAGGGCCCTTTCCCCAGTGTAACCCAGAACACTTTGCAGAAAAATAATTGCAAAGAGACAATTTGACCCAGTTACCTTTATGAAGTTTCCCCTTTAAATTCTAAACAGCCTGAACCCAAGATTGTAGCTCCGCAAGCCTCATGCATTGTCAATGGAAAACAAGCAGACTGAAACCTTTCACCTACAAAGCAATTAAGCTTTTCACACCCTGCAAAGCCCTGAGGGAACTTCCTTTATTACAGCAATGGTAGGTGGGCTGATTCTAAACGAAAACATTTTCCTAGCTTCTGTTCAGATCTTTTAAAACAGCACTTTATAAAATTTTCAAAAATTAAAAAATGCTGTATGGCTTTGTTCCCCTAAAGTCAAGGTGGTCTGGCATGTTTTTGTAATGTATTTACCCTTTAGACCAGTGTTTCCCAAATGCTGGTTTTTGGACTTCAATTCCCAGAACCCTAAGTCATTTCCCCAAAGCACTGATCAGCCAATGTACTGACTGAGGCTTCTGGAAATTGAAGTCCACTAGTGGGCTGTGTACCCCTTGTTGGGAACCACTGCTTTAGACAATTATTTCTTAAAGTTCTTTAAGTTTCCAGCATGTTTCCTTGACTTTCCCTTGAAGCCTCTGTTGCTTATCTCTATGGAGTTAACGTTATCTGATCCACCTGAATAGGATTTTAACATTATCTGGTGCATGCATCGGATAAGGCTAAAAATCCGATAACGTTAAGACTTGTGGAACCAAGTCTTAACGTTATCCGAGGTATTACTGTACTTTATTTCAAAACTTGGATGGGCAGAGGGGCCAGCTGGAATTTCTGCTACCCGTTCTGGCGAACTGGGGCAAACCTGCTGAATCCCACCACTGTTTTGAGTGCTTACAAGGACAGTTTTTCAGTTAGAAAACACAGTTCAGAGCGGAAGGAAAGCCTCACATGGGAACCTTCATGATCTGCTCTGGCTTGTGGTAAAATTGTGGGTTTCCCCCCCCAGTCCAGATGTTCTCTTGCTGAATCTGTACCTGTAGATTCGGATCTATTATGCCCTAGCCTTTCTACTTGATATTACTGAGTAATGCCTATCATCCTTACATCGAATGGATACATTCCTATTCTACATTTCCTAAGACAGTGATGGCCAGCCTTGGCACTCCATGTGTTCTTGGACTTCAACTACCATAAGCTCAAGTCAGCACTCCCGTTGATCAGGGCTTCTGGGAATTGAAGTCCAAGAACATCTGGAGAGCCAAGATTCGCTATCACTGCCCTAAGCGAAGCACAGTGTGACCAGGCGTGGCTGACTGGTCTTCCTGCCAAGGGGCCACAAACAAGTTGACCGCATGCAGAGTTTAGAGTAGTAAAGGGTAAAGGTCACCCTTGCTCGAAATCCAGTCGTATCTAACTCTAGGGTCCAGTACTCATCTCTGTTTACAGCCAAAGAGACATGGCTACCTGTGCCCGCAGACATTTCTGTGGTCATGTGGCAACCATGACTAGACACAGGAGTGCACTGGATGCTGCTTACCTTCCCACCTTTAACCACTTGAGCCACCGCAGTCCCTCAGTGTAGGGTAGGTGAGGTTTTTGTTTTTTTTGTGTGGCGAAAACAGTGTATTCGGCCTTGCTGACACTCAGCCATCGAGACTTGTGAACTTCTCCCTTCTGGTTCCCTTTCCCTTTTTGGGCAGATCTGGCTGAGCCCTGTAAGTTGGGTCTTCTGCTCTACTTGGTGTAAGTCATGTCCTTAGCTTATCCCCCTGAACCCCAGTGTTTGTGAATGGCTTAGGTTCCCCATGTCTGTATCCCATGTTCCCTTTTAGTGTGTTCCTCTCTTTTATTTTTATTTTAAGAGAATATTTTTACCAAGCCAATTCTGGACTGGTGGAGTCAGTGAGTGCTTTGAGGTGGGAACCTCCCAGCCGTGGATCCAAGGCTTAGCTGGAGTGGGAGGGAGCAGGTTACTGCCCAGAACAGCTACCATGAAGGAAGGGCAGGAGCACAGGAATGCCGGTCCTTGCCCAGGTAATTTCCTCCTTGAGGCATGATCCAGCATGGGAATGAAGGTATGGATGGGAGGGAGGACTAGCGGAAGAGTAGGAAGCTGCACAGTTGAGGGGGCCAGAGAGGATCCTTCGCACCAACCCTCAGCTGGTGGCTCCATTGTTAAGAAACTCACCTTGTTAGCCAGAAGGCCGGCAGGTCAAGACCCGGGTACTACATGACAGTTTCAGCGCCCATCTCTGTCCCAGCTCCTGCCAACCTAACAATTCGAAAGCATGAAATTGCAAGTAGATAAATAGGGACCACTTTGGTGGGAAAAGATCTTGGAGACATGAAAGCAGCCTCATCTTGGCGTCCCCTGAGCAGAGTTTCTCCAGTAAAAACCCTTTCAACCCAGAATAAGTTCGGACACAAAACTATTATACTACCTCTCATGGAATCCGTTTGACAGTGAGAAATCCAAATTTCAAAAAACATACCTTTGGGAGTATTCTGGCCCATGGTCTTTGAGAGGAGAGAAGGATTTCCCATCTGTATCCTAAAAAAGAAAAATAACTCCATGACATGTAAAAGGGAGAACAACCGAAAACACTGTCAGATGCACATCAGGGATTCTCAACCAGTGGTCTGTGGGCTGGATGCGACCTGTGGCACCATTTCATGTGGCCCCTCACCGTCTCCACCACACCAGGGAGTGCCATGTGGTGTAGGAAGGGCAAAATGGCCGCTTGGCCCACAAAGCTGCCTGAGGGAGCTTGTGACCCAGCCCCCCCCCCCCGGCTTAAAAAGGTTGAGAACTCCTGATGTATAGAAAGGCCAGCATGATGCGCCCTGGAAAGTTGCACATACATTTTTCTCTAGAAGGCAAGGCCTTCTAATTTTATATTTTTATCCTCACTAATCTTCTGAAGACATTATGCACATTTTATCATCATAATCCTATGAAAGCTGCTTAGAAAATTTACTGATCTGAATATAGTTCCCTGAACTTTTCACTCCATTCAACTTCCAGTGACCATACAAGTATTCTCCGGGAGTCCTGAAAGTTGTAGCCCAAAAGTAACTTTTATAAGCTCTCTCTGTATGTCAATTTAAACAGGGGGGGGGGGGAGGCCCCATGTCCAAGTGGGAACTGCACCCAGGTTCATTTAAAAAGAATCCTTTCTAGCCCTGGGGCCAAATTCAAATTTGGAAAACACCTCAGATGCCACTTTCCACCAGCAGCAGCCTGGGCTAAGAGCATTGGATCGGATGAAGAGAGCAAGCATGGCCAAAGCCAAAGGTTATGGGGACAGCTAGCACTTGGGGTCTTGTTCTTCAAACAAAGCATAAGTCTCTTGTTGGCATGTCTGTTCAGCTGCAGTGCCTCGGTGCAATCAGTTGGCGAAAAATGTGCCCCTCTGATCACACCAGGAAACCTTGCTTTGTTGGGATCTGGCCCCTCAGCAACAATTAAAAACCAATATTAAAAAACAGTTAAAAGCCCTTCCAACATAATAACGCTGCCTCCCCACCCCCACCCCGCTGTGCCTTATTGATCTCTTAAAACAGGTATCAAAACAGCATGACATTAAAAACAATATAATCTTTAAATCATTAAAAATAATTAAAAATCAATTACCGGGGGGGGGGGGACCTCAGACAAGCCAAAAAGAGGAGCTTGTTGACAATCCCAGCCCCCAAACCCGCATCGCTAACCACGTTTTCAGTTCTCTTCTAAACTGTAACAACTGGACCTGGAGGCGTAATTCTACCGGGAGGAGGTTTCATAGTGTGGGGGCTACAACCGAGAAGGCCCTTTTCCTCGTGCTAGAGGCGCGTGCCTCCCTCATGGATGGTATATGGTGGGTGCCCTCTTGGTATGCTCTCATGGGACAGGTCAATGTCCTAGGGACGGAGCGGTCCTTGAGGTATCCTGGTCCACTACCATGAAGGGTTTTAAAGGTGATAACCAGCACCTTGCATTGCACGCGGAGACATATAGGCAGCCAGTGCAGCTCCTGCAGCAGTGGCGAACCACGGGTGAAATGACCACACTCCATCACCGCATGGGCCACCGCATTCAGAACCAACTGCAGTCTCCGGATGGTCATCAAGGGCAGCCCCATGTAGAGCGCATTACAATGGTCCAAACGGTAGGTGATCAGGGCATGGGTGTCCGTGAGCAGGGCCTCCCTGTCCACGTGTGAGTGCAATTGGTTAATGACATGCACTTGCCCGAAGGTCCTCCTGGCCACGGCTGTAACCTGCTCCTGGAGCAGAAGCCGCGAGTCCAGGAGGACCCCCAGGTTGCGCACCGGGTCAGATTGGGGCAACGATGCCCCATCCCAAACCAGCAATGATAATTCCTTATGAGGGCCGGATCCCCTCCCCCACAGCCACTCAGTCTTGCTGGGAAAGGGGCACCTGGCGTGCAGTGGTCCATGGGGTTGCAAAGGGTCGGAATCGACTGTGTGACTGAACAACAACAAGAAGAAGAAGACGAAGAAAGGTAAACATCTCACCCTTTTTCCTTCTGGGAAAGTTTCCATGGTTTCAACGTTGTCTAAAGTCATAGTTCTCATGCCGGGGGCAATTTGATTTTTAACGTGGGCAATTTGAGAATGAGTTATTAACAGTGAATTTAAGTTACTGGCCTTTTAGACTTCCTCCATGTGAATAGGAGTTCACTTTTTGAACAATAAGAATTTTATGTCATGGGGGGGAGGGGAGAATCAGGATTTTAGAGATGCTTAGGTGGGGCATGACCGAAAACAGGTTGCATAACCACCTGGACATCCCATGACTCAGCCAACGAAAAGAGGAGCCAAATGGGTCTGTTCCATCTGATCCAACTATACAGTAAAAAACCCGGATAACACTAAAACTTGATTCCATGGGTCTTAGCGTTATCCGATTTTTAACGTTATGCGATACACATTAAAATCCTATGGGATTAATCGCATAACATTAAAACTCCATAGAGATACATTGTAATAAGCACAGACTTCAGTGGACGTTATGTGATACATCCCATAGGATTTTAACGTTGTGCGGTGCAATCCCCCCCCCCCCCGTGCCTTAACGTTATGCAGTTTTAACGTTGTGTGATGCAAACGTTATCCGAGGTATTACTGTATTGGAAAGAAGCACAGATAGCCAATTTGTGGAGGTCCACAACATTGCTTCACTTACACCCACATCCACACCTCACCTTGCTGCACATTTGAATGGCTCCTTCCTGGTTTTGCAGAGTGAAGTCTTGCAGTGCTCCTGGAATGCTCAAGCAATTGCCTTCATCTAGAAATAAGAATTCATAGAAGAGAAAGGAAAATCTCAATGGAATACAAAGGCTACGAGATTAGTCTATTCTGGTTGCAGTCCTTGCTCATAGAATGCCCACCTAAAACCAATGGTGCCAGCGTGTGACTGGACATGTCATAGGGAGACCAATCCCCCAAGTTTTCTGTGTGGGACTACATCAGCAAAGTTCACAGACAAATGGTTTGCTGTTGTACGATATCAGATATAAACGCCAACAGAAAATAAGACTGCATCTTGGCTGATCTTGAAGAATCCACCCGCCTAGGACATCCAGCATCCAGTTTGTAGATTATAAACATTGGTAGGGAAAACACAGACAAAACATCCCTTACATTTTGCTTCAGGCATATAGGAAAGAGTAGAGAATTATGTCTCATTCCTTCATTTTCTAAGGGATTAATACCTTCAATAATGAAAACATATTTAAGTTATTTTTCACATTGATTACATTCAAGCCTCTACAGCGAAGAGAGAAAACATGCTCCCAACAGATACATAACGTAGCAGTGCCAGAATCATTAGACAAATGGACACAACCTTATATAGAAGGCAGTAGGTATAATCCTCCTTCAATTCAAAGGGTGTTTGAGTTAGAAAAACTACATTATCAGGTAGGTGTGCCTGCGTGCATGTAGCGCCAGTTCATAGAGAATGTATGTTCTGTATTCCACAGATGGATGTGGTGCTCTAGACCTTCAGAGCATCCTTTGCTACCCTTCTAACTGCCACAGTAGAATCTCCTGGCTACACGGGCCTCTGTGATGTCACACAGGCTCCGATAACTATGGCCCCTCCCTTCTTGGAATCACATGAACTCACGTAATAGAAAAGGTTGCCCTAGGAGTGTGTTCTCTCATGGGTCCTCTAACAAATCACATCCAACCAACAGCATTTAAAAGCTGTAGTTTAATTCAAAGTCCAAACTGCAACACTCGGTTGAAGCCCAATTATGGAAGGGTTACCCTTTTACCTCACATTGTGCAACTGACACAGTTAGACCTCAAAGGAAAGGAGCAGCACCGAGCTGTAACTAGGGTACCAAATACAAGTAATACCTCATATAACATTAGTATCGAATAACACTAAAATCGCATAACATTAAGGAATCTGGGGGGGAAGAATTGCATCAGATAACATTAAGATCCTATGGGATGCTTCAGATAACAACCGCTAAAGCCTGTGTGGTTACAATGTATCTCTATAGATCCCATAGAATTTTAACATGCATCAGATAACACTAAAAATCATATAACACCAAGACTTGTGGAACTAGGTTTTAGTGTTATATGAGGTTTTACTGTACAGTAAAACCCCGTTTTAAGGGAAAAGTCAATTCCGTCGCTTTTTCCTTAACTCAGTTTTTTCTGTAAAATGAGGCATTCCCATAAGAACGAATTGGGGGGGGGGGATGTTCCCGACACCACCCAAAATAATAAAAATAAAAAAACACTCTTAACTCAGGAGTGCCCAAACTATGCCCCGGGGACCGGATGCGGCCTCGATGCCAATTCATCCGGCCCGTGAAGCCCTCGCCACTCCTGGAAGCCGAAGTGAAACGCACCCATAAGGGTGTGTTTTACTTATGCTTCCAGGAATGACGAGGGCTTTGCGGGCTGGATGAACTGGTATCAGGGAAGCATCCGGCCCCTGGGCCTTAGTGGCCAGCTCCCTGAACCCTGTGAGCAGCCCGCGACCTGAAAAGTTTGGGCACCCATGCTCTAACTCCTCTCCAGGCCCCTCTCTACTGCCACCCATTTGGCCCAGAATGGCTGCGGGGGGGGGGGGTCTTTTATAGCACACCAGGTACAATGCACTCTGGGAAACCACATTATGTAAAACAGGGTTTTTCTGTAAAATGGGACACGCTTTCAGGCAAAATCCCTCCTGCGAAATGGGGTTTCTGTAAAAGGAAGCTTCTGTAAAATGGCGTTTCACTGTATGTTTAATGCTGTGGGTTCATTTAAGCCTGACGTGCTGCAAAATGGACGCCTTCTCTCCTTGTTTATCAGCAGAACCGCTGGACTGAGAAATTGTTTGACACCCCTAACCATACCATGCTGATCTTTAAAGCAGATTACACAAGGGTGTACAGTACTCTTTATGCAGTCTCTGTCTGATAGTAACAGGAAAGAAACTGTGGTAGCAATGGGGATGGAAAAGAGGAAGAATCTGTACCCAGCTACTTCTATCTAGGGATGAGCCTTTCATGTCTGAATGAATGGGCTCAAACAAGAAAGAAGTTCTCCTTCATGTACTCTCTAAACACACATTATTTCAAGAAGGGGACATGAAAATTTCACATTTCTTTCATGTTCCCTGTTTCTTATAACCTTTCAATGTCTTTTCACCCTTGGTTGCCTGCTAAGTTACCTTGGAATGTTTTTGCCCAAGAAGACTTCCTTGGTTGGGTGGTGGTGGTGGTGGTGGTGGTGGTGGTGGTGGTGGTGGTGGTGGTGGTGGTGGTGGTGGGGTTGGGTGGGAATCTCTTTGGGGAATCTCTTTGTCTTGTGGCCTGCTTTTGAATGAGGCTGACTTTCTATTGTCTTGAGTCTGCTTTTTTGGAGTAGTTTATAACATGTCTCTGCAGGGTTTTTGAAGTGCCAGAAACACACACAAGAGGCTACACAGAGTGGAAACCCCAACATGGCTTCCATCGGAAGGAATTCCCGTTCAAACAATGGCTGCTGTGTCTATCTGGATCAGGCGTGCCCAAACTACGGCATGTTTTACCTCCTCTTCCAGGAGTGACGAGAGTGGATGTGGGCTAGTAGGTGAATTGGTGTTGGGGCCTGGATCTTGCCCCCCTCCCCCGGCCCGGGCTGTAGTTTGGGAACTCCTGACCTAGATAGATAGCATCTTGGAAGTCAGAGACACATTGATTAGCAACTTGTAAACATTACCTCCATTATGTTTTTTCATTATGGCACTGATGTATAGGGCTGCTTTTTTGAGTGAAACATAAAACATATATACAGTATACATTTTGCCTTTTTCTAAATGAAAGGATAGAAGGCAAATTATAAAATCAATCAGCCAGCCAGCCAATCAATCATAATGAATAGTGATTGATTGATTGATTGATTGATTGATTGATTGATTATAAAATTATTTATTAAATACCCAGGGACACCCTAATATGGTTACTGGTTACAGGGTAAAAGTGAGCCTAAGGAAACTGTTGTCCAAATCCCCTTTGGTCCATGAAACTCATTGGGTAATTTTGGACTAATTATGCACTTTCTTCCTGAATTAAATCACAGCATTGTTATGAGGATAGAATGGGAAGGAATGGGGCCTTGTACACTTCCTGAAGGTTATTGGAGAAAAGATGAGATATAAACAAAACTAATAAATAAGTAAATTATAAAAACACGTGCGCATCACAGTAAGCTACAATGTTAAGACAACAACAACAATGCACATTTGAAGACGACATCCTTGAGCTTACCAATATATGTTGAGGATTCATTTTGCCATGAAGGTCCACATGCCTGGCCACCCAAATAAGCCCATCGAAGGGCTGCACTCCGGCAGACGGTGAGCCGCACTGTACTTTGAGCTTTCCGTAAGATATTGACCACTGTACTACGGGTTAAACCAGACACAAGATGCCCGTTCACCTGGAAGCAACACAGGAATACAGAACTTCTGTGATGTCTTGCAGTGGAATTTGCTCTGTTTTGTTCTAAAGCTGCATCACACTTGAGTCTCATATTCAGCTTGTGAAATACAATTCCAAGATCCTTTTTGTATACAGTATTATTGTGCTAAAAAAACCCATCTTGGTTTCTTTTTCCTATGTATAGAACAGTGATGGCGAACCTTGGCACTCCAGCTGTTCTTGAACTTTAGTTCCCAGATTCTCTGATCAGCAGGAGTAATGACTTGGGCTTCTGGGAATTGAAGTCCAAGAACAGCTGCAGTGCCAAGGTTTGCCATCACTGGTGTAGAACTTTGCATTTATCCCTGTTAAATTTCATTCTGTTGTAATTAGCAGAAGCAGTGATCTCTCAAGTAGTGAAACATCCCTGTAATGTTATAAGCTTTTGTTCACCTCCATATCTTGCATTCCAGAGTGATTGATCGTTGGAAAATAAATACAATGTTACTGTATTTTGAAAATCTGGTTGTTGTAGAGTGCTTCTCTGAGAAAATCTTGTTGCTGAAGCAAAAGCATTAATCACAGATAATACCTTGGAAAATACTCTGTACCTGTAGAATTTGATGCAAGCTTTTGTGTTAATTCAGTAACAATCATTTCTTTGTGAGCTCTCAACTACTCTTGAAGGGCATTCACGAGTACAGTGGAACCTCATACAACAATCACCCCGTATTGCAACGAAATCGCGTAACAATTAGGTTTGGGGGGGGGGGAGTGATGTCCCGCATAACAATTTTCCCTATGGAAAAAAATGTACAACAATTTTTCAATGGGAAAAACCACTTAGCAAAAAAAAAAAATCATTGTATGATGCATCCCATAGGGAAAATCGCGATATGATGCCTACATCGTATAGCAATTGTTTCATACAACAACGAGCCCCGTGGAACAGATTAAAATCATTGTAGGATAAGGTACCACTGTATCTGAATTTATAGTAACGCAGTGGCTGAGAATCAGACTTAAATTAACTTACCTACCATTCAAATAAACAGGACAATTGACTCTTTAGGTCACCTTAATTTAACTCCCTCTGGATGGCACTCAATGGAACAAGAAGAAGATTACCTTTAGTAAGATGTCGCCCACTTGAAGCCTTCCGTCAAGATCAGCAGTGCTACCTGGACTGATGGCTTTTATCAAGATTGCCCGTCCATTCCTGCCACCTAGTAAAGAAAAGCCAAGACGGCCAGTGGCCACTTTCTCCAATTCAACATTAATGATACAATTCTGTAACGGAAGAGAGTTGCCGTTTTAAAAAGAATGAATCAGCTGCCAGACAAAACAGATAGTGAGTATAAAGAGACTTTTGTTAATGTAATATAAAACATCCAAATATAATACAAAATATAAGCCATTCTGACAAGAATCGGAGTGTCCATATTCTTAATGCAAATAGTAAACAGTGCTTTCCTTTATAGAATATGAACATTGTACTTTTCATAACCTAATGGCTGAAATCCAGTGCTAAGTCACAACTAGAGTAGGCCCATTGAATCAGTGATGATTTGAAGAGTGAACTTCTTTGTAAGTGCCACTGATTCAGTGGGCCCTCTCTACAGGGTGGCCTGTAAGTCGCTACCCGGCCACAAAGAGAGTAGGACTCTGTTGGGGGAGGGAGGAAGTTCCCCCTATTGGGCTGCCAGGCAGGGGGCAAGGTGAACTTTGTGCTGGGAGGAGGGAGGAAGCACTCCCATTGGACTGCTGGGCAGAGAGGGGTGGGGTGCATGCCCATGGAGAGGATGGGAAGGGACTTACAGACCACCCTGTAGTTGTAATTTATTAATGGATGTCAATCAAAATATTTTTCCCCAGGGTATGACGTGCTGCCTAAGTTCTGCTAATATTCCCCTAAAAGTCTATGTTATTACCATTTAAAATGTTGCTCTCAATCTCAGTTTTCAGCTGTTTGTTGCTATTCTCTTGACAGTTTTAAGATCACTTTTAAAAATTCAAAAATATTGCAAGGGTCTTGTTTTTTCCCCCCATCTCCAATTATCCCTCATTCATTCACAAAATTATGAGCTGTTAAAATCCTTACCATATATACTCGACTATAAGTCGTCCCCAATGTAAGTCGAGGTACCTAATTTGGACCTCATAAACTAGGGAAATACGGTAGATTGACCTGAGTGTGTCGGGGGTGGAAAATGCAGCAGCTGCTGGTGAGTTTCAATAATTAAAATACATGAAAATACAGTAAAATTAATTAATTTAGACATTTGTGTGGGTATGTTTTTGAGTTTTTACGGTAGCGTTAGTGGGGTTTTTTTTTTTTTACTGTATGTTTGAATTTGCACCACTGTGGTTTTGGGACCTTTTAGAATTGTTGACCCAAGTATAAGTCGAGTCCCCTTTTTGGATCTCATTTTTGGGGCTGAAAACCCAGACTTATACTTGAGTATATACAGTATTTGAAACCACACACTTAAGTTGCAGTGGGACCATTATGATGCAGGTATGCTGCCATATTGATTCTTTTTGAATTGACTGTACATTACAGGCCACACATAATTAGAAACTAAAAATTACTATACATTACAGATAGTACACCATTAGAAGATGCTAGCATGTACATATTTCAGGAACATATTTCTGGCAAATTTTCATACCTGAACAATCACACTTGCAAATGAAGTTTGTGTTACTTCTTAACATTCAACCACAAAATAAAGCAAGCAAACATGCTAACTGCAAGGGGGATCAAATTGTGCCATAGATGATAAAATGTCTTTTACCACTTGCTCTTTCTGCTTCTACTGCCAAGTTGGTGCCTTCATTTTGGCAGTATCACATCTGGTCTAGACACGGAAGAAGAAGAACTGTATAGTTTGAGCTTCCATAAAGAAAAAGGCCATGATCACAGTGAGGAGGTTTGCAGCTGAAGAAAGATAGTATGTTTTGTGCCTAAATGCACACTTTCATATTTGCATCAACAAGATATGTTTGTGAAATGTTTTTTATGTGTTTGTGGTTCTGTGCGCCTCTGCTCATGGTTTTGTCTGTAAGGAGAACACACCACATTATCTCACTGTCATAGGACTTTTTCCACCTGCTAGAGACCTGCACCAAGTCAGGAAGCCAACAGCACCTTTGTGTTGCTTCAGAGTACCTGCGGGCCGGTTCCAGGCTAGAGAAATCTATGATAGGTTTCAATCACTGATTGTTTGTTTGTTTATTTATTTAGTCACTCTTCTATGCTGCCCTCCTCACGAATGACTCAGGGTAGCGAACAACAGTTAAAAACACAATCAGCAATAAAATCCATGATAAAATACCCACCCATCTCAGAGAGTTAATGCTTACAAACCAGCCAGATCAGTTAGGTCATGCAGGAAAAAGTAGCAGCACCAATAAAAATAAAATAAAGGAACTGGAAATTTCCTACCAGCTTAAGCAATTCTGGTTCAATCAGGTTTATTTAGATGAAAAAATAGAATAGTTCAGCATCAGGTACAAAATAGAAAAAAAAAGAACATTTTTACTTTCCCCCTTTCTCAGAATAAAACAAGAAAGGAATATCTAGTTATACTTCCTGGTCTAGCCTACCAACTAATAAATTTGATTATATTTTTCTATTTTTTGCTCACAAGTACACTTCTTCTCCATGGAAGCACATGCGACACATAAGCATAATCCTCATCATAATCATGGCACTTCTTCACATTCCAATACTGTATAACAAAACCCATATTTTATCTCTCATCTCACCTTTTCCTGGATATTAACCAATACAATCACAGCATACAATGTCCATCATTCCTAATTCCGTTCTCACAGTTTCAGCCTGTTTTGACTATCAAGAGGAGAGGAACCTAGACCTGGGCTCAAGGTCAAATTTTAAATCTCTCTTCACCTCCTCAGGAACAAAAAACATCAGCAACAAATTTTAAACTCCCAAAAGCAAAGCCTCCGTTTCAATTCATTACAATGACTTCATCTCTCTCTATGTGTAAATATCTATCTACAAAATAGCTATAATGTTAGGTTTAGACCAGTGATGGCGAATCTATGGGACATGTGCCAAAGGTGGCACTTGGATTCCTCTCTGTGGGCATCCATCCAGTCACCCCTGCAAAGAGTTCACCCCGCCCCTCTGCCCAGCAGCCCAATGGGAACACGTCTACCCTCCCCCCAGCACAGAGTTCGCCCTGCCCCTCTGCCCAGCAGCCCAATTGGAGTGTTTCCTTCCTCCCCTGTTGCTGTATTGGCACTTTGAGATAAATAAGTATTTTTTGGGTTGCAGTTTGGGTGCTCGGTTTCTAAAAGGTTCACCACCACTGGCTCAGACCAACAGTATTCTGATTAGTGAAAACACTTTTAAAGTTCCAGCAACTACAACAAAGCCCAAATGATGAATATTTATTCAATTAAAATTGTTATGTAAGAAACAGTGGTGGGCTACAAAAAGAATTTACTACCACGCTGTGGAGGTGGTATGGTGGGTGTGGCCAGGGGAAAAGCCATGGGTTGCACCTGAATTAGGACTACAGGACTTTATTTCAAAACTTGTATGGGTGGGGCTAGCCAGAATTTCTGCTACCAGTTCTAGCGAACTGGTGCGAACCTGCTAATGCCCACCACTGGTCAGAAATGATTGAGGGAGAAGGAAGTGCTATTTTCTGTTGTAATTCAGATTTCATGTACGTATTTTTCAATATACAAATCTCCCTCTCTCTTTCTAAATTCAACCTATTTTTCTGGCAGTACACTTGAAGAGATGTTATGGTCTGTGAACCAAAAGAGAACTTCATGGCTCAAGATGAGGGTGGACATGGATCATCCCTGTTTGATTCATGTCAATCATTGTTAGGCCTACAGACGAACTACTGGGATATTTTAGGTTCGTAGATTAACCACTACAATGTTAAAGTCAATGTTTATGTTTCTCTGTACCTACACTGTCTCCCAGTTTTTCCACCATAACGTTTTTTCTTTCCAGGCTGGGGAAAGTACCGGAATTCAGGGCTTCATGGATGCAGTGGCTATCTAGTAACACTTGATCCTGGTTTTAGTTGTGAGCACAATATATAAGGAAAACATTTCTGTTATTATAAACTCATTCATGTATTTAAAATATATCTACTTAAAATATATATTTTTAAATTAAACATATAAACACACACACACACACTGGGTTAGGGGAGCACTTAAATATATACATAACCATTTTCTATACAGTAGTGCCTCATGCAACGATTTTAATCCGTCCCACGGGGCTCATTGGTGTACGAAACAATTGCTATACGATGCATTCATCAGATAGCAATTTTCCCTATGGATGCATTGTACAACAATTCTTTTTTTGCTAAGTGGTTTTTCCCATTGAAAAATTGTTGTACAATTTTTTCTACAGGGAAAATTGTTATGCGGGACACCATTTCCCCCAAAAACCTAATTGTTATGGAATTCCGTTGCTATACGAGGCAATTGTTGTATGGGGTTCCACGGTATCTTTATGTTACTTGTGAAGATTTCAACCTTTTCCACCTTTAATAACTCATTATCTATAAATTCTCCCCAGATATCTTTAAAATTCTTGTTTCAGTAGCCCCCGCGTAACTTTAATATTACAAGTTAATTTGCTATGAATAGCAATGTATCTTCCATTTCATAGCTATCATTCAGAGAAAGCAATTGACCCAAGAGTACATTCTAGATTTTGTTTGAGCAAGGATTTTGCTGGTCAAAGTTTGTCACTCTGTCCACAACACCACATTAGCCCCGTTTACTGATTGGTAAAACTTAGCCATACCTCATGTGCTCCTGAATCAGAGATGTGCTCTGATGTGAGACTGTCTTCATCCAAAAATTTTCCTGAAAGAAAGATCAGCACATCTTTTTTTACAGAAGTGACCTATCATTGTTCCCTGCTTTTCCATGAAGATAATTCAACTCTCAATTTGCTTCTTTCTGTAGCCTACTACCGGTAGTTAAAGGATCCCCCCCAGGAGGCTTTTACCTCCCAGGGAGCAGTTTCCACAGCAACAGTAAAGGTAGCATGTCCGATAGTCAGAGCTATCCAGAGAACAGCAGAGAGAAAGGATAAAATTTTCCTCTAGATCTTCCTGGGAGGTAGCTTGGCTAACAAATTATTAATTTGCTTTTAGCTAGGAGCATCTTGGTATTTCTGTCTAATCTAGAAAGTGTTGCACAGAACATGATGAAGACAAATTGGGAGAATTGCTATAATAATTTGCTTACCCTGTTTATTGGCCAGATGCTTATCTTGTACATTCTCAGTTCCACTCACAGACGGAGGTGCTTTCACATTGACTGGCTCTAGTTCTGAAAGCAAATAGACCTGTTTACCAAAACTGATGACTTCTGATGAGCTTTACATCACAGCAGATCATAAATGATGGGTAGGCCTATGCATCATATATATATATTGTATATATATCTTGGAAAATAAGTGAAAAAAATAGTTGTGTGATCTATCTACAGAAATAAAGTTCAGGGTTGAGTAATACCATCGCTACATCACTAAAATATCAGAAATAAGGGAAGCTTTTGAATTATCCTAAACTCTTCATCAGGAAAAGAGTGTTATGGTACACTTTTTGACCATTTATCTTAACTTCCGGTTTGGTACTTGATGAAGAGTTCTGCATACTTCACTCACTTTGTTTCTAACCTTTTAGCAATCCCGTCTTTGTCCCAGGAGCTCCTGCCAACCTAGCGGCTTGAAAGCAAGAAGTTCCAAGTAGACAAATAGCGACCACTTTGGTGGGAAGGTAAACAGCACTCCGTGCGCTCCAGTGTCTAGGCATGCCTGCCACATGACCATGGAAATGTCTGCAGAAGCAGACAGCGCTGGCTCTTTGGCTTTGAAACAGAGATGAGCACTGAACCCTAGAGTCCGATACGACTAGCTTTCAAGCAAGGGGAATCTTTACCTTTACCTAAAGGTGTTACTCTACCCAGTACTTACTTTCTTTTCAAAGTGTAATCAGTACCACCAGAAAGTTCCTGTTTTAATTATCTGGGCTTTTTTCTCCATTTGCTTTGAAGATGGGTATTAAAGTATGGGCACCAAAGTGATTGCTTGCAGTTTGGTAAGGGCAGAAGAGGGTGTTTTTTTTTGTTTTTGTTTTTTTGCCTATTCATATAGGCCAATAGATTTTGGCCAATAACTCCATCAAGACATTCCATTAAGATTAATGGCAGAGTTTCCCACCTAAAGCAAACTTTAGTGTTGTAATGCTTCACCCCAAATATCTTTGTCTTGACTCTCTTGTTGTGGTACAGGTAGAGGCATTTTTATTTTCTACACACTTCTCATAGCATGAAATGTGGCAAATAACTAATATGCCTCCTACCCCATCACCAATGCCTTCTCCATCCCAGCCAGCAAAGGGATGGAGCTCCATAATAAGCAGAGCTTTACAACAGATGAACAGTGGTGGAGGAACGAAGTGATGAGAATTGCAGGGACCCTGTCCTGAGAACTCCCATCCATTGCCAAAGACAGAGAGGAACAGTCTCAAACCGGCATGGAGTTGTCCTTGGACACCTACAGCCAGGTGTTTCCTGACCACACAGAGGTACACAAAGAAGTTCACTGGAGTGGCAAGGGACCTGGTAGGAAGAGTAGCATATTTACTGCCTAAGGTTTAGAATCATAGAAATATACAGCTGGAAGGGCAGTGATGGGATGTTACCAGTTCGGACTGGTTTGCCTGAACTGGTAGCACCCCATCAGGAGTGGTCGTCGGGGTGGTGGTAAAACCCCGGGCAACCGGTTTGGTCGCCTCTCCGGCCCCCTCCAAAAATCTATTTCCGGGCAGCCAAAATGGCTGTCCAGAAATGTGCATGCATCAAACCTCCGTTTGAGGCATGCACAGTTCTATTTTTAGCGTGCATGCATCAAATAGAGGTTTGATGCATGTGCACTAAAAAAAGAATTGTGCATATGTCACACGGAGGTTTGACGCATGCGCAGACATTTTTAATTTTTAATTTTTTTTGCCCCACGCATGACATCATGACGTCATGACATGGGCTACAGCCACGACTTCCATGACATCACGGGGGGGGGGGGGTAGCGAAGATTTTGACAACCCACCACTGTCATCCTTGTGATGAAGCAGGAAATCCAAATCCACGGGTGAAGCATCTCTAAGAGATAGCCATCTTACTTCTGTTTAAAAGCTTTGAGCAAAAATCCATCAGCCTTCAAGCAGTGCATTCTAATGTTGCTATGAATTTCTTCCTGGATGTATCTAGGCAGCTGCCCTTGCTCTGCTTGGGGGATCACTATGTGCCCCCTCCCACATTATCTGTTTGTTGCAACAGTCTATGAACAGTTCTATTTCAGTAGGATTTGATTCCCCATATCTGTAGTGTTCAGTAGAGATGTTCTGAAAACCTCCCCTGACTCACTGTGTTTTGCTGTTTCACTACCTTTGTTTATGGTGACAATGTTATTTTTCTCTTTTTCTGTTATAGCAATATGATTTGACCCTTTGTTGTTGAAGGTGGCGGAATGAAATCAGGGGAAATTGGATGCTTTTACTCTAGTTCTTTTATTGTCTTGCTGTTCTGCTGACTAGTTTGGCATTTACTAGTTTACTAGAGCTTGGTGAAAGAATTCTGCTGCCAGAATCCCACAGCCTCCATTGGCCATTATATTATCTTCATCCCAGGGGGCTTTACCAGATGTCATGTGATTTTGGCATCTCTATCAGTGACCCACCAAATCTGCACTCTATCTCTTCATCAACACGCCACATAATAATGCTGTACAGTATTCTGATAAAGCAACTTCTTAAGCATATCGCTTACCTTGAAAGTCCTACTGGAGTCACTGTTACTCTGGTCCATGTTAGCACAAAACATAACAATCTGTGGCTATGTTTGCCCACAGTTTGTAGCGGGGTGTGTGTGTGTGTGCGTGTGCAGAAAGTGTTCCTGAAGAGTAATCAGTTGTTTGAATACTAAAGACCATTTTTATTTAAATTCTGCCTACATTTTAAAATGAAATCCCTCCTATTTCATTAGAATGAAATTATTGCTTTAGAAAGAAAATAAAATAACTGATAGTGTGCATTACATTTGAAAAAATACATGGATTTTGATCCAACAGCTAACAAAAATTAATTACTTACTGTTCTGAAGCCATAATGGAATGACTGGTTCACCATTCCTATTAAAAATATATTTTAACATATAAACCAGCTTGCTTTGGGGAGTTAAAATATAATCACATATAGATTATAAGGGTTTTCATATTACATCAAACTCTCATCTCTGCTGTAAAAGCCCTTAATATAAGAAAGACATTACATTGTATCCACATTTATTCAATTGCCTTTATATTTCAATAAAAAATAGCCACATACTGATCATATAGGCCAATAGATATCTATCAGAGAGTAAACAAAATAACAAAAAGATTTTAAAAAATGTGGCACCTTAAAGCCCCCCCCCCCCCATTGAGTTGCGAATAGTTGCAAAACAAACTTCTCTTGCAAGCGGATGCATCACACCCAAAGGACGGAGACAAACCAAGCATTTGCCAAACAGTTAGCATCTACAGTATTGACAATGGTTTGAGTGGCCCAGGAACCCTTGACTAATATTCAAACCCCTGAGATGGGTGTCCATAGTCATTATCTCCTGTCAAGTCGACCCCTTACTTAGGGCAATCTTTACCATAGCCTCTTCCTGATGGAGGTCTGGAATTGTGCAGCTAGTCCAAGTCCACACAAGGTGCTAGTCTTGTGAGAGACACAGTGGGGAATTGAACTCCCAGCCTCTGCCTCTGTAGCCGGATACCTAAACCACCGAGCTATCCAGGCAACCAAGCAAAATCTTGCTGCCACCAAGTTGTCTGAGATGACTCTATGAATGAATGATCTCCAGAAGGTCCAAATCCTAACAGCTTTGCTTGTATGAAAGATTTCTGTAGATGGATCAAGAAATGGGGGTGGGTGGATGGAAGGTTTTAGGGCTTGATTGTATTATATTTCTATACTTAGCTGGCTTGAATTGCACAAGGAAAGAGGAGACACAAGTATTTTACACTTGTAAGTTTGAACTGTTTTCATCTCCACCTCAGTGTGGTCAAAATTGTAAAGACTGTTAGTTATTACAATAATTGCATGCTGTAAGACAAAATGGTGGCTTTCAAATGTTATATACAGTAGTATGATAATGTTTAGTTCATAAGTTCTCAACCTTTTTAAGCCAGGGGGCATTGGGTCATGCTCCCTCAGACTGCTTCGGGGGCCTGATGATCATTTTGCCCTTCCTACACCACATGGCACTTCCTGGTGTGGTGGAGACGGTGCCCCCCCCCCCCGAAATGGTGCCAGGGCCACAGATTGATAATCCCTGGTTTCGTTGGATGGTTAATGACATGAAATGACATGTCAGTCTATCTTACAGAGTTGTAAGGAATAATGGAATCATGAACAGGAAGCAAATATTTATAGTATTGTCCTTTTCCTTCACAGCAACTCCCATTACTATTATGCCTATTCCTTTTTGCTCTGTCCCTTGATTTGAGCACATTTCTTTTTTTACAAAAATTAATTTTATTATTTAAATATTTTTATTGGATTTGAGCACAATTTTTTATGGGTTTGAAACATTTGCCTAGAGACAGTTATAGCATAATGCTAACTTTTGCGGTAACCACGGAGAATATAAAAGAAATAAACCTTTCCTGTCACCTTTTACCCCAAGAGTTTTCATCCAAGGGGTGAGAAAAGAGAGAACAAAGCAAAGGGGGGAAAAAAGGAGAGAGCTCAAAGAATGAAAACAACAGCCTTTGCCAGACTTACCGGACGGCCCTGATGTGGACATCCTGGCTCACAGCTTCACACACTCTGACTGCATCCTCCAGACTCATATTTTCTGTCCAGAGACCACAAATGCTGATCAGCTGGTCCTGTGGATGCAGGCTCCCTTCTTGACTGGCTGGAGACTCAGGCACAATCTCAAGGACAAAGAGACCAGGCAGTTTGCTCCCAGTGCCTCCAGTTAACTTCAGGCCTAGAAAGAACATACACGTGCTCTCTGCTGGTCTTGCCAAAGCCCTTCCGATCTACCATAGAGATCAGGGGTTCCCAACCTAAGGCCCGTGGGCCAGATCTGGCCCATGGGACCATTTCATATGCCACCACCTCTCCATGGGCATTTGAGAAACAAAATGGCCACTCCTTTGAAGCTCTTGGGACAAAATGGCCACACACACACACACACACACACACACACACACACACACACACACACACACACACACAAAATTGTGCAGGCAGGGCAAAATGGCCATCCAGCCCTCAAAGCTGACAGAGAGTGTGACCCAGCCCCTGGTTGGTTCCATCCACTTTTTTTATTTTATTTAGTAGACATTTTGGCTGCATGGGCTGAAATATTGATATTTTAGTTCAGGAGTGGCCAACATTTTCCTGCCATGGACCGGACCCACACTTGACACATAGCTGCATGGGCTGGAGGCGTGGTTTCTACCAATGCTTCTGTTTTTTGTGGCGGTGGTGGCAGGTTGCAATCACAGTTTTTTTCAGCTGCTTTGGCAGCTTCCCATGGTGGCAGGGGTGGGTGTGGAGCATTTTCACTCAGTTTTGGGAATTTTTGCAGTGTTTCCACAGCAAAAACATGGTGTAATGGCACTTCCAGTTTCCGCTGTTTTTGCAGCCTCTGCAGCCACTACCATGGAAAATGGAGGTGCGCAAATGCTGCATTTTCACTGCAAGAACATGGCAAAATTTCCCAAAAATGGAGCAAAAATGCTCTGCACACCCTCCTGCCACCATTGGAAGTGGTGGAAACTACAAAAGCACCTGGAAAATGGCATGATTGCGGCCTTTTAAATTCTCTCCTAGCCAAAAAGGCATTAAAGAGGCATTTAAAAGGTTGTGGAAATATTTAAAATATATATTTTTTTAAGTATAGAGAACAAATATTCAGAAGCTCACTCATTTAACCTATGAAATTATTATTTTTTGCTTTGTGGGTGGGATTGTTTTACTTAATGTTTAACAGAATTTTGGGTCCTATTCCAACCTGTCTTGTCACTATACAATTGTTTGGTAATTAAGGAAAGAAACTCCAAAAATGTCATGTCCCCTTAAGTAACTTTGGATGTGTGGTGACTATATGACCTTCAAGATGTCCTATTATTAGCAGATCTGCCAACAGCATCTCAAGTTAGGTTGTTTGCTCTTTCTGCGTCCACTTGTTCTAGCAATACTGTATTGTCTTTCCCTGTACATTTTGATCAGGTATAACAGTGGTAGCTTCCTTTCTTGAGTCAACCTCATCTCATGGTTAGCTCTTCCTCTTTTCCAACCATCTCTTTCCTTTCCCTGGCAATATTGTCTTTTCTGGTCAATTCTGTACTGTATTTGCATTTATAAGCATGGCAGGGTCGCCTCGACTTATTCATTGTAATGTTGCCGAGATCCTTTGGGGAATTCTCTACACCGTATGGTAGAAGAGGAGGCCATTACGTCAGTCAGCCAGCCAGCCAGTTTGTTAGGAGTCTGGGTGCTCTGACCTTAGCGTGTTTGAAAGGGAACTATAGGATTGCACTGTAAAATCCATATTAGCTATTTACATAACAGAGTATGGAGGCTGGATATATGAATCAATGGGCCCAAATAAGATGTTCAAGAGCAAACCACTCCGTTTCCTAAGCTATGCTGCTCCTGGCTTTGGCAGTCAGTAGGGATGGAGAAGGAGGGGCTCCAGGCTGCACGTCTTTTGTTCCTGGTTTTACAAAGTAGGAACATCTGTGCATGTGTCATGTGCCATTAAGTTGCATTTGACTCAAGGCTGCTCCAATAGGATCTCTAAGCATGAATTCTGCTGTTTACACCCAGGGTGCAACACTAAGGGTTCCCTCCTCAGGCATGGGCTCCATAAAGCCAAGACTCCCAAAGCCATTGACATGTGCATTTATTAAACATGGGAGAAAGGGGTACAATGAAAGGTTGGGCACGGACTGTCTCCCATTTCACCCATCCACAGGAAGGCTGAGTTAGACTTCACTAGCCTGCAACCAAGTCCAGACTTCAACTAAGCCCAGGTTCCGCGCAAGCTGCTTGGGTTGTCCACAATCTAGAGCTGATGCCGAGTGTTCCAGCCAGAGCCCAGTCAAATAATGCCCTTTAAGGAGGGCTTATACGGTCAGATACTCACACATTCCTGGGATCCCTACATTCTTCCTGTTGGCATTGCAGGTGCTTCTTCTTCCTGGACCTCTGTTGGGTTGGAATGGGCCCAGGGGATCAGTTGGTCTCCACAGGGTGGGCAATGAAGTTGGCATCGCAGGTGGGCTGAAGGTGGGTACACTTCCCCCGCACCCTTGTCCCTTTCAACATGGATTCACACTTTGGTCCAGGGATTCTGTACAGTCAGGGCAGTTGTCCCAGGGTGACGAGTACTCTTCCTTTCCTCCCTTCAACTGGACTCCATCCTACTGGGTCAATTCTCTGCCCACTTGTCTAGGTGTGGATGCTTTGCCTTCTTCCCCCTACCCCCATCTGAACCCTTCATCTCCATCTGTACACCCTCCTGGTGTCCAGCTGCTGGAGTTGCCGTGGGGACCATCAGGAGGTTTCTGTTTTAGATTGTCCAACAGTGAAGGAAAGTCTATCACCTTCCTACTCATGAACAAATCTTATCATCAGTAAGTTGTTCCTAAAGTTTAGTCCAAATCTCCTTTCTTGTAATGTGCATCTACAGATTTGGACAGTACCACTAGAAACATAATAAAACATGCTTTCCCCATCTTCCATGTGACAGCCTTTCAGATACTTGAAGACTGCTACCCTCATCAGCTCCTATCTTCTCTTCTCAAGCCTAAACCTACCCAAATGCCTCAACTGTTCCTCACAGGGTTTGATTTCTAGACCGTTCACCAACTTGGTCATCTATCTCTGAACATTCTCCACTATGGATAAGACTTTGGGGTTAATCTGAATGGAAAGAAAAACACAAAAGAAGTGGTTTCTTTTATTTTCAGAATCTTATGTGGCTTTATGATAGAGAGCTTCTGAGATATGCTAGAGCCTGGATTTTAACAGAAAAAATAAAAAACTATTGCATATAATTCAGATTTCCTCATTTGGAAGGTCATAGCTTTGGTTGAATGACGATGATGAGATCAATCTGATGATGCTGACTAGCATATATTGTGATATAAGGTGCTTGATGCATAGATCTGATGACGATTTTAGTTTCTCAGACATTATACTTGCATTGCCTGTTTTTAGAGTAGATGTCTGTTGCCATCCCTGATATTATGAAGCAATTTTGAGGATTCTGTACAGG
Source organism: Furcifer pardalis (assembly GCA_030440675.1). Taxonomy (NCBI): domain Eukaryota; kingdom Metazoa; phylum Chordata; class Lepidosauria; order Squamata; family Chamaeleonidae; genus Furcifer; species Furcifer pardalis. Next base: position 170,776,170 of record CP126890.1, on the reverse strand, counting down.
TTAATTTGGTCCAGTGCCAGAAATCCATATAAGGAAAACCAAAATGAAAACACACAAAAGATTTGGGTCCTTTCAAGTCTGCAGAAAGACCAAGTACCAGAAAGGACCAGAAAACAGAAGTCCCCCACCAAAAACCCAAAATGAAAGCAAACAGAAGTTTTCCCCCAACACATTCCTTCTTTCCAGATGGTAGATGCATTTCTTAAACTGTAGTGTCCAGAAGTACACAGTATTCCAGGGGAGGCCTGCTCCAAAGCAGAGTAAAATGATATTACTTTTGTTGATTGAAACTTAATTCTTGTATTAATGCAGCCTAGAGTTGTTCCCTTTTTGGCTGTATTTGGAGAAATCATAGAATTTTTTGCTGACTCATGTTTAGTGGATGGTATATTATGATGCATAGAACTTTTTCAGAGATACTGCAGTCAATCAGCTGCCATTCATTCTGTATTTGTACTACTGATTCTTCCTCCTTAAATATAAAACTTCACATTGAAATTCATTTTTATTAATGATAGCATTTATTCTTTTATTGTATTTAGCCATTTTGTTTTGGAACAAGTTAAGTGGTCTAGCACATGGGCTAGAATGGACTGAAAAATCAATTCTTTTTTTTTAAAAAAAAATGCCATCTAGTTTATGGATGTAGGAAATTGTGCTTCTCTGTCCATGATTCAAAACACCAGGAGATGGCCTGGCATTGCTGTGAAACCCCATGTTGTCAGCAGAAAAAGGATGGCAAGCTTTACATAGCAAAAGGCAGTCGGAATGTTGAAAATACCAAAGTCACGGTCAGGATGATCTACTGGATGCTCTCTTGTGCTCACTACCATTCACAAGAGACAGAGCAAACAGAGGAAAATCCTAGCATCTGACTCCTTTTTTATCAGGTAATCACTTGTTACCCAAACAAAAAGAAATTGTCACAGTATACCATATGCTAGGTATCTAGAGAACTTGTTTAATAAGACATCCCCTTGTATTTTGAGATTTATTTTTTTAAAAAAAGGGCTGAAGTATAATAAAATATTGTCACAGGAAACCAAGATAAAAATCATCCATACAATCTAAAAGCTAGACAGTGAAGAAACACAGGGGGGGGGGGATCAACTCATGTGAAATATGATGTTGAAGGAAAGCACCATGACTACTAGGCAAGTAAAGTGAGAGTTCAATCAATTCAAGTCTGAATTTTCACTAGTTCAAAAATTAGTAAACTGAGGCTATCATGCCTCACACATATAATGAGGAGGCAGAACTGACTTAAAAAGACAATATTGCTGGGAAAAGGAATGGGCAGTAGGAAAACATAACATGAAATGAATTAATAAAAGAAACCACCAGTGTTAGTTTGCAAGAACTGAGCAGAGCTGTTAATGACAGGACATTTTGAAGGTCATTAACTTATATAGGTACCACATATCTGAAATGATTTGCTAGAACATGACAGGGATTTTTCCCCTTAAAATTACAGAGGGTTATATCTTAAAATTACAGGACACTCATTTGGTCATCTAAAAATAAAAATCCAAACAACATTAAAGAAAACAATAAAAGCATCATTTCCACAGACAGGAAAAAAGTAGCAACAATTTTGTTGCTTTCTTTTCCATCAGGTAACACCATCTCCAGCTATGAAGCAAAACACTATATCCTTGGATTGTCTTCATTCCTAGGAGTACCCCTCCAATTTAAACAAGCGAGTGTCTGAATATTTATTCTGTTTTTTCCCTTAATTAGTTATTTGTCTGTCTGTCTGTGTGTGTGTGTGTGTGTGTGTGTGTGTGTGTGTGTGTGTGTGTGTGTGTGTGTGTGTGTGTGTGTCTTTATAACCAGACACAGAATCCCCTTGCAAGCATGAATCCCAAACAGGCTGTTTGACAGGAAGGAGATAAAAGGTCGGCTAATTGGGTTCAAAAACTCAGATTGCTCTAAAGAATCTCCTGTTTGAAATCTTATGTCTGAAGTCTGGTTACAGAAACCTTGAAAGCACTCAGAGCTATGACAAAACACAACTGGTTGACTTCATGCTGCGTGTTTTTGTAATGTGCACAGAAGTACTTTGAACATGTCTTACAAAACTAAGATATCCTCTTTTGGAGGACTGTCACTCCATTACTTTCTATGAAGCAAGCCTGGTCTTTTGACTGTTTTAGTTCCTTTCAGTTTGGACTGTGATTTATCCTAGTCACCCTAAAGCCACCTCCCCCCCGAAACTCCATCTTGGCAAACATGTAACACTCATGCTCAGTGCTCTCACATGCTCTCACATGAAAGGCCTTTTAAAATGACCAGTTTTTCAGCTTCCAAAAAAACTGGAAATTGGGTGGGCCAAACCATTCTCTTTTACGATAAGAAAAATTGATTTATATGAACTATTTTAAATCTGGGGCAGCTTAGGATTGCCTATTTCTGAATGAAAACGTAATGATTTGAAAACCCTTTATCCAAACTTCCTCAAATTTGTTGCACAGAAAGATGAGATTGTCTGTTACAACTATGCCATATTTGGTGCTGATCTGAAGACCAGTTTTAAGGTGTCTGGTCTGTAATTTATAGAATGTTGATTCACTCTGCACAACTATCATTCACCTCTAATATAGTCTTAGTTAGAAGTTAATGGGGCTTCACAAAAGATCTTCCCAGTGTGCTACATACCAAGTTGTCCATGCTGTCCCTTAGTGATTACGATCTCAGGGATCTCATCTGGGCTGAAAGAAGTGGCATTCTCCTGGATGATCCGGCCAACAACCAAAGTCAGCTCATGGGGAGAACAATGTAATAGAGCCATAATCTCCTCTGATGGAACAGTCGTGACATCAATTCCATTCACCTGAGCCACAAGGAAAGGTTCTGGTGATGTATTGCTTGCCTGAACAAGTGTCATAGTTACAAAATTATTAAACCATGCTCACCATCAATTAGCAGGAAATTAAAGTTCAGGCTTTGGAATTATTTCTAGTCTAACAGGGTTCCTTTTCTGTGGCATCCACACATTCAAATATAAAAGTAATGCTTTAGGTGGAAAACCTTGAAACTACAAAATAGTCTCATAGTGTTCTTTCTCTTTAATGAGAACTTTTGATGAAATAAAAGCTTTCCTTTCAAAAAAGAGGGAGGAAGGGAAGGAGGAAGGGGTTTTTTTTGGTGTTGTTCAGTCGCACAGTCGATTCCGACCCTTTGCGACCCCATGGACCACTGTCCGCCAGGCACTTCTGTCCTCCACCCTCCTCTTCAACTCGCTCAGCTCTGTGTCCATTGCGTCCACAATACCATCTAGCCATCTCATCTTGGGCCGCCCCCTTCTTTTGCCCTCCACCCTTCCCAGCATCAAGGCTTTCTCAAGCAAATCCTCTCTTCTCATTTGATGTCCAAAGTACTTTAGCTTCATCTTCACTATTTGACCTTCTAAGGAGCAGTCAGGGTTGATTTCTTCTGCTTGTTTGTGTTCAAGCTTCTTAATTCCAGAACTTGGAAAGATTGGACCAATGCCACAAAAAATAGTTACACTTAAAGTCATGGGCTGAAATCCTGTTGCTTTGCTACACATGCAGAAAGTGAAAAACATAACTTTCAATGCCTTCTATCTAGTTAGCAATCAGGGTGCTCCTGCTGGGATTCTCAAGCGCATGCAAAGCCAGTGGGACATTCGCACATTTCTGAGAATCCCAGGGACAACTGGGCAGGGTGGTGGTTAAATTGGATGGCCTTAGGGCAGGGGGAGTAGCGAAATTGGGTGGCCACGCCCACCTTCCTGCCCTGCCCCATCAGGTTTTGTCCCTGCAAGTGGTTTAAGGTTTCCCTTGCTCAAAAGTCAGTCATATCTGACTCTAGGGTGCAGTGCTCATCTCCATTTACAGCTAAAGAGCCAGTGCTGCCTGTGTTTGCAGATGTATACATGGCCAAATGGCAGGCATGACTAGGCTCTGCCCATGACGTAGGCTCCACCCATGCCATAGGCTCCACCCACAGTGTGGTAGTGAATTTTTTTGCTGCCCACCACTGGAAAGACTATCAAGAGCTCTAAGGTTGCAAACCATTTCTCTATCAAGATCTACCTGACTTTTTGACAATCTGAACTAAGGCCTCTGGATACTGTCGACCAAACACAGAAATGTAAAGTTGACCCACCTAATATAAATGTTTGCTGTGGATGGCATACAGTATAATGGATTTTTTTTCTTTCAGAGTGAGAGGCTATAGACTAATAGTTATGCTTTGCAATGGGCATACCAGTTTAATGTTTTAATTAACACATCACTAACTTTAATTTAACGAATTAAACTATTTTGAACTTTAATAACAACAGTGACCTAGTTTAATGTTAATCTTATTTAATTCATTTTTCAGATCTAATCTTCTAAATTCTGCTTAATTCTGCTGTTTTATAGAATGGAGTATCCTATATGTAGCATATGATATATTTTGTACATACTAATATAAAGCTATCCCTACAGTCTGCATCTCTGGTGCATACAAAACAACACTATCCATTCACAGAAGGAACTTGGGGAGAAATCATGGGTTTTCCAAAGGTATAGGAGAATTTTAGGTAGGAGGAAACATCTCTAAGGTTGCAGTCCTATACATTTCCCATTGCACTTAGAGGGCTTTCACTCCGAACAGAAATATTCAACAAAGCACTGTGTATTGGTAAGAAAAATGATTCCAAACACCCCAATGGAAACTAAGCCTGCTTAATGTTTACAGAATGCTATCTATCTCTGTGTGTGTGTGGGGGGGGGCGTTAGAATAAAAATATAGTGAAAGTTAATGTAGTGGAAGAACGTGAAAAGGACCTGGGTGGGTGGGTAGAAAGGTAAAGAGGCATTCCATAGGGAAACTTTTTGTTGTAGGTCCACTTGTTTAATTTGGTTTACCAAAGTCCCATTATTAGTAGAAAATAACAGAATGTGTAGCTATGGATCTAAGAGCAAAGTTGCTAGGCTGGCAGGGAGGAGAGGGACTTCTTTACCATAAGGAGTCTGTCTCCTCTTCTCAGTCGTCCATCTGACATAGCAGGTTCTCCCAGGATCTCGGCTACATACACAGTGTTGTCCATTTTGTTAACAACTACAGTGAATCCGTACCCTCTGCTCACTGACCTTGTCAATGTCACATGGAACTTGGTTTCCTACATAAAAAAGAATAAGGTGGGCTGGCCACAATCAGTATATCCCTTCAAAAATGGAAGCAACAATGCGGGGAAACAAGAAATAAAATTACTCTGGACTACTTCTATGTTAATGGGTTTTGAATGTCATACTATCAAGGGAATCTCTTCTACGTTGACAGACAAATCAAAGAAGCCCAAATTCTTTGCTTGGAAATTCCTGGATGCTGCAAAAGATTTCAGGTCATTATGTAGGCAGAGGATCCTCTGTTTGTTAGCTCTGTGTATAAAGTGAAAAATAGGACTAAGTAATAGCTAGAAGGGCATAGAATGGACTGAAACTGGCACTTCAGATTAAAGACTGATGGCAAAACTAGAGATATGATGGTCTCACATCAGGACAGTATTTTAGAAATCACACCCACCTAATATTACTGTATTACTCCCCCTGTAATGCACTCAAATCAGTGAGAACAGAACAGAATTGCCCAAAATGTCAGCTTGCAAGTAGGACAAATCCACCAAAATCACCACTCAAACGTGACTAGATGGAATTGATACAAATGGAACAAATCATCCCCTGGAATGCTGTCCCAGATATCATTCCAGCTAGAAAAAATGTTAGAGCATAGCCTGGAATGGCACCTTCTGAGTAGGATACCCTAACCAAATTCACCCGTCATATTTGACTAGACAAGATGGCAGACAGTTCTACCAGGATGAAACACTGTCCATGCTTACCAACTCAATACAATTTTGTACGGTGTACAACCTCTGAAATAACCCTAATATAAAGCTGTTGGGTAAAGTTTTTGGCTGAGACTCAAGAAACAGTGAGAATACGGCTTGCTCCTAGCCCAGATCCTGTTGTGAGTGACAGTAACAAAGTCTATCTTGCAATGGATATCAAACGAGTCTCACTGGGTGGGAAATGTCACATCTGCACAATTTGCATCTGTTCCCTATAAGCCGAGGTTCCTGCACCGACCTCACGTTGTTACTGAAAAAATATCCACAGGAAAAGGACTGAATATCAGATAGAAGTCTTATGTCATGACTAGGCTACAATTTGCAACCAATCTCTCATTCATCATTCTCTCTTTATCTTGAGGCCATCTATAAATGATTGTCCTGTAGTTCCACTCTTATGTCTGAGGAAGAGGACTTGATCCACAAATGCTCACATTCACACCGCCCAGAGTAGGAAAACAGCCCATAGGGTCAGGGTAGAAATACAATAAATAAACAGATAAACAAACACAGCAGGTAATTTTTAAGGTGCCATTACTTTTTTTTACTTTTTGTTTTATTTTGTTTCTTGTCGGATATACCTTCACAGTCTAATATGGCTACCACCAAAACTATAACCAGAGAAGTAGCTATGTTAATTTGATTTGGTATGCTGGAAAAACTGAAGGGGAAAAAAATCAAAGGAATAATATTGAAAATAAAGCTAAATGTGGTGGCAATCTAAAGCCAAACAAATTTATTTCAATATTTTAATTTAATTTAATAGATTTATATACCACCCTATCCAATGGACTCTGGGTGGTATACTTAAGTTAAAACCAATATAAAACAATTAAAGAAAACCTTAAAAATATAGCAATATTATCCACCACTGTGAAATTTACTATCTAAAAACAAATATAACTGCTAACTTGCTGTCTTTCCAGTATTAATATGAACTTTCATGGATCAAAATCCACTTCTTCAGGCATAAGGCATGCAAATACTTGTCCCCTGTATAAATATAGAGGACAAATGTTTCAACTCCTTACATCTGTAGAAGCTGATTTCCAATGGTTAAAGCTTACGTTGAAATTAATCTGTTAATCATTGAAGTGCCACAAAATTTTGCCTTATTTTCTCTTTTTTCCCCTCTTCCAGTTCCTCCAACACTGCATTAATACCTGGTTTTTCCAATATTGCATCATCATCAAGTTTTGAGTCCTTTGCAATATTTTAAAAAACTTAGGGATATTCAAAGGCAGCTGTGTGTATTTTTGCTAACAGTTCCTATGCAGAAGCACCAGTGGTGGGATGTCAACATTTTTACTACCCCACCATGATGTCATCACAGTGTGGGCGGAGTTAACATCATGACATGGGTGCGGCCAAGTAAAATAAAATAAAAATAAGTGCACACACACACACACACACACACACACACACACACACCCCTCATAGGTATAGGTAAAGGTATTAAATACACATTAAAATACACACAGACACACCACATCCAAAGGTGAGTCACTTACCCTGGGGAGCCTCAGGCTATAGGGAGCTTCAGGCTAGCAGCTTCTCTTCCTCCTCTCCGCTTGGGAGGACAGCAAGGAGGCTGTGCATACGTGCCAAGCACTGTAGGCGTGCATGCACACCAAGTGCTTGGCGCGCATGCGCAGTGGGGGAACCAGTGAAAAGGAAAGCCCCGAAGGTGGTTCCCCCTAAAAGTTACTTCCGGTTCTCCGGGACACTGGGAAAAGTTACTACCGGTTCTGGCAGATTGGTGAGAACCTGTTACATCCCATCACTGTGAAGCACACATCTGCTTAGGGAAGAGAAAACAGCATAGTGCATACAAATAAACATCCCAGCAGATGCTTCTTGCACACAAAAGCTGCAAAGCCACTTTCGGTAGTACTTTGCAAGGTCTAATCATGTTTCCTGGAGGATGGGGACTCTATGCCCCTCTATAAGTTGCTGGAGTACAATTTCAATAACCCTTAACCAGCTCCAACACTATCTGGGTTCAGCACCTGCACCCTATTACACATTTGGGTTTGCTTTCAAAAATAATGTGGAAAGCCCCTTAAGGGTGCAATTATTTTTGATATTCAAGAATGTACCTGAGAGCTCAGAGGCTTTTCAGCTGTTTAAATGTTTATGTGCGGCCTGAAGGTATGTTTTCCCTAATCAGCCCAGCCTGTGTTATTGGGAATATCCCTTGTACAGTGGAATCTGCTCACTTTTGTTTGTATCACACACATATTCTAACTTCCCCCCACTTTAGCACATCTGTCTCCACCTCTTCTAGGTTGCCCCATGCTCTGCCACTGGATCCATGTTCTCTGCCAGTCAGGGTGGCTATACTCTGGCTTAGCCCTTCTTCCTCTCCAGGAGTGCCCATCTCAGAACTCTCTTCGCGTGACATGGAGGTGGTGGACCTTGACTTGATAACAAGGTCCTGTTCATCCGCTGATATGGGAGAAAGGATCTCAGGCGGAGAGTACTGGGAAGATTGGTCGCTGTAGCGTCTGTCCAACACTGGGCTGAAAAAGAAAGTCCACATCAGCCAAGTTGCCTCATCTAGAAACATATAAACAATCGTGAAACTTAAGACGCTTCCGGCAGCTACTGAAATACCATGGATGCAAGCTGATGTGGCTGCCATGGCTTTGGCCAGAAAAGCTATTTCTCTCAGCATTATATTTTGACTAGACTTGCTTTCAGTGCCAGCAGTGCTAGACATTCAAGCTAAATCTGGAATGGTATCACTGCTGGAAGAGAATGATGAGATCTCCTCTGCCCTAGTGAGTCCTTCTCCCCACGCCTCTGGTAACAAGCAATGCCGGTGCCATTGTATATCTTTGAGGCCTAAAGGCTGGAGGATGTATTTAATCTGCAGGTGTACTATTGTTTTGGCCTGTCACCAGTTCTGAAGGCTTGGCCCTTTTGTACAGATTCCTTGGATAAGAATGTAGAAGAAGTGACTTTTAGCACATCTGTTTGATGATGCTGGAAAGGGCAGCTAATGAGGCAAAGTTGTCAAGTCATATGCCTGGTGATATGCTGGTTACGCAACCAGCAGATAACTAGCATCTCATTAATAAGCCTGCAATTTCTGTCACTGAGCTACACCTCACTCTGTAGGATTTGGGCCATATTATTTTAATCATTAAAAGCAAGGAGGCAGCACAAAATTTTAGGGAGCAGGGTTCAGAAATGCATCTTATTGTACCAATGATTTATTTGGATAAAGGGAAGGATTTGTTCATTCACGCACACACTCAAGAGGATTCAAGTGGGTTACAATATAAAAAACAAATATGATAAAAACTGGAAGGAGAGGAAGCAAACAAACAGCAGCACATTACATAGGCAACCTGTGAATGAGAAAATCATGCCTGAGGAGACAAGTCTTGCCTGCCTGGCTTCCTATAGGAAGGAGTTACACCACCTGGGAGCAGCGAGAGAGAAATCCCTCCGGTGTGTTCTCATCAGCTCTGAGGGTAGAGAAATAAGGGAGAGCCTCCCTAAAATGTTTTAAAACCTGGGCAAGCTCATAATTACTTTATAATTGTAATTGTGATATTGCAATTGTGATATTTTGTAACAGTGATATTGTAATCACATTTATTGTAACTGTGATATTGGTTTGATATTGCTTCTTTGTTAGCCGCCCAGAGACACATTGCGAGTGGGGGTGGCATACAAGTTGAATAATTGAATTGAGTTGAGTTGAATAAAGGAAGATGGGTGCTTTCAAAGAGGTTGGACCCAAGTTATTTAGGGTGTTATATGTCAAAAACAGCACTTTGATTTGCGTCTGGAAATTACCAGCAGCTAGTGGAGTGGTTACAACAGAAGAATAGGTGCTGCAGTGGCTTAGCAGTTAAGAAACTCACCTTGTTAGCTGGAAGGCCAGCAAGTTGGCAGTTCGAGACCCGGGTACTGCATGGCAGTTTGAGCGCCCGTCTCTGTCCCAGCTCCTGCCAACCTAGCAGTTCGAACACAAGAAATTGCAAGCAGATAAAAAGGGACCACTTTGGTGGGAAAAGATCTTGGGGACATGAAAGGAGACTCATGAAAGGTGTCCCCTGAGTGGAATTCCTCCAGCAAAAATCCTTTCAACCCAGAATAATTTCTGACACAAAATTATTCTAAAAGAGGAATAATATGATCTCTGGAACCAGTTGATAATATAACTGTAGCATTTAGACCCACTGAAATCTCCAAACGCTTTCCAAAGGCAGCCTCACAGAAGAGTGTGTTGCAGTCATCCAAACAGGAGGCAATTAAAGGCATTGCTCCCCATGGCCAGGTCAAACAATTCCAGGAATCAGGGCAACTGGCACACTTGTTTTAAGATATGATGTCTAACTAAATAAAAATGTGTGCAGATTCAACTACAATTACATCTAAAACAAAACAGAATACAGCTCATCAATGCTGTGATATGTGAAATTCTCCTAGGTGTGCTGAAAAGAACAGCACAGGGTCGTTGTTAGTACAGGCTAGGAAATTAGAAATAGGGAGTATAAGATTTAAAATAATAATGCTGAGAAAGGTAGGAGGCAGCAGGAAAAGAAGAAGGTCAAACATGAGGTCGGTTAATGCTGTGAGGGAATTGCAGCTTGAGTTTAGAAGAGGTGAGCAGGGATGTTGAGGGCATACAGTTACCATGAGTTGGAGACAAGTTGATGGCACATAACAAAAAAGATTTAGAGCACTATCGAACTGTAAAGCTCAAGAAGTGATTTTGGGGCCACCTATCTGTGTTAGCCTAACCTTCTTTAATAGTCTGTGGTGATAATAAAATTAGATAGAGAAAATCATGTACTCCGATTTCCTTGATTAAAGCAATCACTTTCATTATGTTTGACATGTATAAATCTCTGCCCAGTTTTACAAGCTAGCTGCCAATATGCCATTCTGTTCTGTTTAAATGTGAGGCAATCTTCTATCAAACAACCTCAGTAATACAGTTTTGAAAGAAATGTGCTGGATTTTTCTCTGCAACTTTGAATTTGTTTCTCCATAAGAAGTCTGGAAACTTGAAGCTTGAGTTTGCCAGTTGAAACAGCAGGCCTAACGCTGCTTATTTACAAATTCATGGCTATCATTTGTCAGCATCTTAATTTGGGAATCAGTTATCAGTTGCTTCAATGGAAGTTCAGATAGTAAGCAAACAAAGGATGTACTCTAAATATATTTCAGATCAGAATTTAAAAGGCTAGACTTCCTTAAGCTGCTTTGCTAAAAGTGAATTGTTCCCCTTTCTCTGGGTTTTATTATGACATTTCACTTTATTGTTAGAGAAATACAGCAAGTTATTTCAAGTGCCAAGACCAGAAGCGTAGCATGGGGGGCAGGGGGGCGGATGGCCCCGGGCAGTGCTTTTCAGGGGGCGGAAAAATTCTTTGGCCTCCCTCTGCCTGGGCTTACGGCCCAGGCAGAAGGCGGCCCTTTTGCTGCGCCGGCAGCCAGGCCGCCCCCTCTTTGCCTCCTGCCGGCCATGGCTGCCCTTGCTCTGCCTCCTCCTCTGCCTCCCTCTGACAGGCACCCCGCATGCACGCACGCTGCTCACCTCTGCCCACCCACCTAGCCGTCAGGGGCTCTCCCTGCCCTTCCGGGACTTGCATAGAGTTGGGGAAGTGGGGGGAAGCCAAGGCTAGCCGCCTGCCTGCCTGCCCGCTTCCCCCATCCCGCCCCCTCGGCTTCCCTCCTTCTCACCCTCCAGCCCGTCACTTTGGCTCCGGATTCGTCTGCTGGCCTTGGCGAGACCCCAAAACGCCCTCCTTCTCAGTCGCCACCCAGGGGAACAGCGGGCAGGTGGGGCTCTATGAGAGGTCCAGCCCCGGGGGCCTTGGAAAAGGCAGTGAAGGGTTAACTGGGTGGGGGCGACAGCAGCGAGCCTTGATGGAGGGGGTGGCGAGTTTGGTCTTCGCCCCGAGTGGTGGAAGCCTGCACGACGCCACTGGCCAAGACACATTCTTCATCTTACCAGAGGTGGATGAATAGCAAATGAGAGGTTGCTTCTACCCGCGATGGCCCTGTTTTCTGCCCCACTACTCTGTGTAAATGCCACCGTTTCTTGGAATTAGATTCCCATTGGGTCAATGCAGAACATGGTCACCTGTTGGACCTTACCTCTCAAGTCTTTCCATTTCAAATGGTGAGATGCACCCCAGTCTCACTTCTTCTTCTAGAGAACCGAAGGTCTCAGAGTTCATAGCTTGCTGGTGAACTTTCCAAAGCTGCTGAGATGAGCACAATGCTGGGGAAGTATTTTTGATCAGAGATGTAGATGGAAGTCTCCCTGCATTTTGCTTTCTACAAGGGGAGTGTAGGACTTCTGTCACCTTTTCACCACGGCCTCTTCTCGAGGATTCTATCACCGAGGAATAATCTTCTTCATTGCAGGTGTTATGATTGAAACCACATCTCTGCTCCAAGGATGCCACAAGATCTTTAACCGGTGAAGATAGTGGAGTCTATTAAAATTAAAACATATATTGTGAAACATGTCGACAATCTTAATGATACAGCTCTAATAGATAGGAGAGTTGTATGTGCTTGGTGGTAGGTGTTAATGCCATAGAAACAACTGAGTTCTAGAAAGTGATGGAAATTTGAGAAGGTCCACTGAATTAGAAAGTCTGGAAAAAGCACACTGAATTTCGAACATTCAGTTCAAAGATTAATTTATTCGTGTTAGACATCAGAAACTGAAAAAAAATCAGTAAATGTTTATGCTTAAATGTGAAAAAAAATAGCTTGTTGAATTAATAGTGTTAACATGAAATAAAGGACATGGAGTTACTTGCAAGGTCAAGTAGCTGTTTGAGAATGCCACTGGTATGTGGAAGCCAACATAATTCTAAAGAAGATTTGCGTACCTCTTCATATTCATTTATTTCTGGCAGGAAACCTTTTGGTGGCCTGAAAAGGTGAAGTGTCACTTCCGGAGGGGACCCTCTCAACAAGTGTAGAACTTCCTAGAAAGAGAGAAAGCCACAATTAGTGCTACAACCTTCTGTAGCTCAGTATGCAGATAGTTGTGAGGATTTCAATTGGAACCATTAAACATGGGAAATCTAATGGAGGGGGGAGGGGAATTCCCATTCCAGACCATTTTAGTTTGTTCACACCAAGTACTGCAACATTTAAATGTTCCTTTTGGCTTTAATCTGGTTACTTCAATGGCGACACATCTACTTGTCTCTTCCTCTTGCCAAGTAGCTGAACGAATGCCTTCCCACCCCTGTGGAGAGATGAAGTACTCGGTGCTTGCTGAGAAACCCTATGGAAGCACTTATTTCACCCATTAAGTGTACATTCCTATTTCTATGATACAGCAATATAAATTATTTTGGAGGGTATACATATTATAACTTTGCAAAAATAAATAATTTTATACATATGCAATTTTGTACATTACAAGAAACTGCCCATTCAACGACACTACTTAATACCTGATATATGAGACCTTGAACAGATTTCCCATTCACAGCTAAAATAATGTCTCCAATTTCAATTTCTCCATTCTCTTCAGCTGGTTGCCCAGGAAAGAGTCTCTTAATCCTCACAAGGGCTGTTCCAAAGGTTTCACAGGTGTCCATCTGAAGAAAACTGAAGCCCAGACCTCCAGAATTCTTCCTCAGGGTAACTTCAAATACTTTACCTATTTGTGAAAGAGAAAAAAGCAAACACTCTTCATTCTTCACTCTGCCCCCTGAAGAGCAGCTTTATATAACCCCCCGGCACCAAATAAACAGCTGATCTACAGGGTCATCGCCTACCTTTGAGTTAGATTTCAGAATAGTTCATTTGCATAAAATATAGGTGACATATTCACATCCCTTACATCAGGGATGGGCAGACTTGGCGCTCCAGGTGTTCTTGGACTTCAATTCCCAGAAGCCCAAGTTAGCACATCTGCTGATCAGGACTTCTGGGAAGTGAAATTCAAGAACATCTGGAACGCCAAGGTTGACCATCCCTGTCTTATATTATTAGCATGATGAGAAAGAGCAAGAATAAACTGCAGTTGCCATAGGCTAAGGGTGGCTAACCTTGGCGCTCCAGGTTTTCTTGGACTTCAATTCCCAGAAGCCATGATCAACAGGTATGCTGACTTGGCTTCTGGGAATTGAAGTTCAAGAACACCTGGAGTGCCAAGGTTGGCCACCCCTACCCTAGGGTCTTGTGCCCCTGCCTTCTCCAGCAAAACAACTCCAGATGTTTCCACTTTTAGTTTTAGGAGTTTCAGAAACCACAGTTGGACAATAGTTACTGTTATCTTCTATTTATTTTTCTAGAGGATGTGACAAACTGTTAGGAAATAAAACTGATCCAAAAAAAAGTCTAAAGTCCTCTTCCTAGCAGCATGGAGTGAGTAAAGCAAGGTGGTCAACCCTGGGCCACTGGAGTGGCGCGTAATCCCCATTGGGCCCAAATAAGCTTCAGAGCATCTCAGTTCCTCCATCACGCTCACGGCCTTCACTGTTTCTGGCTTTGAAACAACTTTCATGCCTCATTTGCTCATTTGTAAAAATGAAATTTCTACTCTTGAGTCTGAGTGACAATATCTTGATTCTGGATGGGTAAAGATGATATCATCCAAAAAATTTATTTATTTATTTATTTATTTATTTCACTTGTTTTCCCACTCTGGGCAGCTAACAAGTGAACATGCACATTAAAAACATGGTAAAATAACATAATAGCAGTACAAAACCTTATCGATGCAGGAACAGGCCAGATGAGAAACCTGCTCTTAAAATCGTACTTAGAAATTATATTTTCCAATTCACTTTTCTAAAGTAGATGCCAAAGTTGAATCAATAATATGTTTTTAAAAGGCTTAATGTCAAAATGAGGTGTGATCCAGGATGAACCAATGTAGTAGATCTGAAGTGAAGAATCTAATTTATTTATTTAATTAATTTATTTAATTTATTGATGGGTTTGTGTTGTGGGTGGGTGGGAGAGTGGGTTGAGGGGTATGTGTGTGCATGCTTATTTTTATTTTATTTATTATTTTATTTTTTTCCTTTGGCCTCGCCCATGACATTATGATGTCATGACGTTAGCTCCGCCTACACTGTGATGACATCACGGTGGGGTAGTAAAATTTTTGACATCCCACCACTGGTGCTAATTGACAACTTTACCCTCTTTTTTATTTTTAATTTAAATTTTTGTAGTGGCTTTGCAGCAATTCCTTTCAACTCTGATTTTTAAAATCTTGTGTGTGTGTGTGTGCGCGCATGCGTGCGCGCATGCGTGCGTGCGTACGTACGCATGCACGCGCACGTGCACATGAGAGAGAGAGAATAGTCACTCCACTCTGTAAGCACTCCTTTGTATTAGATCAGGTAATCACACATAGGCAGAAGCTGCATGGAACAGGCAGAAGGTGCAGAAAAGGGATGCCTGCATGGAACAAAATTCCAGCCACCCTGCTGTCTGAAACAAGCAATCTGATAATCCACTGAAAAGAAATGATTCCACACCAAGCTTCCCCATGCTTAGTGCTTAGCTTTGTGTCAGGTAGTCCAGAGTTTTTAATTCCATTTCTTATTTGCCAGATCGGATGCAAACTGTGGTGTAAATGACTCTAGAGGCCCCCTCCGATCAATGGAAAATCCCTCTGTTTCTGCCTGCCCTAGCATGTTCTAAGGCTGCAGTGAAGGAACGTCAGTTCTTGTCCAGATGCCCGTGCCCATTTCGGTTCTCAGCTGGAGTCTAGAAGATGCTAATCTCTAGTTGGTGCTATTTATGTCAAGGTGAAGAGTTCACCACGGTCACCAGGTTGGTTGTTTAGTCAGCTGAAAGCAAGAAGGTGGCCCTGTCTTGTTTAGGATAGGCTCTGACACAGCACCTGTGTGAACAGTCGGCCTACTTGCTAAATCCTGCTGCCGGCCTCATCATTACAAGGCGAAACACGGTAGTACCTTTTCTACAAATCACATATTTATTATCTGAGACTAACATCAGGTAAAGGCCTGCCTTGCTCAAAAGCCAGTCATATCTGACTCTAGTGTTCGGTGCTCATCTCTGTTTACAACCAAAGAGCCAGCACTGTCTGCATTTGCAGACATTTCCATGGACATGTGGCAGGCGTGACTAGACGTCGGAGAACAAGGATCACTGTTATCTTCCCCTCTGAAGTAATACCTGTTTATCTAGTTCCAATTTCTTGTTTTTTTAAATGCTAGGTTGGCAGGAGCTGGGACAGAGACGGGAGCTCTCTCCATCATGCAGCTCTCGGGTCTCGAACCTTGACCTGAAGACTTTCTGGTTGTTAATATCAGCTAAGCCACAGAGGCCCTGAGACTAACATTATCACAGTGCAAATGACCTTCTGCTTTTTTCCTTTCCACAACTTAAATGGTCATAGTTTCAAATACAGTACTTTCAAAAATGGAATCAGCACATCCAGGGGGGACGAGGAGCCCACAATACCATTTCTTTCTCTTACCATCTCTCAGGAAAGAAGGGTTCTCAGGATTCTCTGATGTTGGTGCAGCAGCCAAGGAATTGCTCAGGTTATTAACATTATCCTCTGGTTTCAGATGTCCTGGCAGTAGCAGGTGGCTTTCCTGTGCCATTCTTAACTCAGAAACCTATGGCAATAGCAGAGACACTCCATTTTTGCTTCAAGGCATAAGATGATGAGCAAGGAATGGATTGAACCTAGAGCCCAAAACAAGTATCCTGAAACACTGAATCCCACCACTTCCCCTTGCCCATCAGATACAAACCTGCCCACAGTTCTTTAGGCTTCCCATAGCATGCATTTGTGAATTATCCTGAAGACCAAGGTCATTGTCCTTCAAGATAGTGTCACCTGAAGTAAGAAAGGAATAAATCAGAAGCTCCTCATTTCCTATGCACTTTGGAAAGTTATGCTAGGGATCCCTAAAAATAATTTCCACAGATATGAATCCAACTAATATTTTTAACATTAATTTTGTGTGTGCCTCTCTTTCTCACTCACACACACATTCTCATTGGCAAGCAGATAGTTTGCAGAAATTTGGTGTCTTAACTTTTATTAGGTGTGCACAGTGATGGGATGTAACAGGTTCGCACCAGTTCGCCAGTACCGGAGAACCAGTTCGCCAGTGTCCCAGAAAACCAGTAGCAGCTTTTTGGGGGAGCCACCTTCAGGGATTACCTTTTCACTGGTTCACCCACTGCGCATGCATGCATGCCTACAGTGCTTGGCGTGTATGCACGGCCTCCTTGCTGTCTTCCCAAGTGGGGAGGAGGAAGAGAAGCTGCTAGCCTGAAGCTCCCTATAGCCTGAAGCTCCCCAGGGTAAGTGAGTCACCTTTGGATGTGGTGTGTCTGTGTGTATTTTAATGTGTATTTAATACCTTTACCTATATTGATGTACTACCACAGTTCCTAAAAAGGCCTGGCGGCCTGGCTTGGGGTTTTTAAGCAAAGTCTTGGAGTTACCTCAGCAATAAGCTACACTTGTGCTGTTCCAATTGCTGTTGCAATTGGAGAACCCTTCAGGAGGTACAGCTGTTTTACATTTACATTAAGGCATATTATCCTAGAGAACTGGTTAGGCAAAGACTTAGTACCTAACTTCTTTAACTGCTGAAAAGTTGAAAAGTGCCAAAATGAAGCCATCTCGTGGTGAGTTCATTCTGTAGTTCCTTCCATCTGACCTAGTGTGAGAAAGATTAGCCAGAATAAGCTTTAAGCTCTGGTTTAAAAGCTCTGGTTGATTTGGGGTGGGTGGGTGGGTGTATTTTAATATATTTATTTATTTATTTATTTATTTATTTATTTATTTATTTTATTTATTTTATTTATTTACGGGTTTGTGTTGTGGGTGGGTGGGTTGAGGGGTGTATGTGTGTGCTTATTTTTATTTTATTTTTTTATTATTATTATTTTCTTTGGCCCGGCCCACAACATCATGATGTCATGATGTTGGCTCCACCCATTATGTTATGACATCATGACATTAGCTCCACCCACACTGTGATGACATCACGGTGGGCTAGTAAAAATGTTGACATCCCACCACTGGGCGTGCAAATATTTTATCCTTGATCAAGTGCAAACAGTGTATGTACGTATGATCTGAGTTCTCAGCCGTAGATGAAACGGAGTTATGTCCATCAAACTCTCATTCACTGTTCAATAAGTAAATTTCATGTCAGAAATTACTCTGGGTTGAGAGGATTTTTGCTGGAGAAACTCCACTCAGGGGACGCCCGAATGAGTCTCCTTTCATGTCTGACACTGTTCAACGATCCACTGTTAGTACCTGCTTATTGCACAATTGGTCCCCCTACTTCCTTATCTTCCAGTACTGTTGCACTCAGTGGTTTATGAAACTACTGTACTTGGTTCATTCAAGTTCTACACAATCCAATGCAAAACCTTTAGCAGCTGAGGAAAGCTGCTGTAAAATTCCTACCTTTCTTTAATTGCTTGCTTTGATCACCAGGTTCATCAGAGATAATGGATTTCATACAGATTTCTCCATTTGGAACACCAGTACTCATTTCTTCCTGCCCACAGAAATATCAGACCATTAGCACTGCCTTGGAAATATATTAAATATATTAGCTTTCTGCAACAATTAAAAAGAAAAAACACATTATTTACTTCAATATTTCTCCAAAATCCCACTACTACTGCAGCTGCTACAATTTCTGAAATGGTATATACAGAAGTGGATTGCCATTCCTTACTTTAGTGAGTACCTTAGAATGATGCAGCTTGCCATGACTACGCAGGCACAGCTAAATCTAGAATAGGGATGCTCAAACAGCAGTAGGGGAACATACCATCTGATCAGAATGAAATATAGAATACTGTATAATGAAGATGGAAACAATATACTGAAGAACGATACAGAAGAGATTCCTTTGAAAAAGAACCCTGTGATGAAGAACCTGTACAGTAATTTTAGAAAATGAAGTGAAAGCCATTCCCAAAACACTTGAAATAAATAAATAACTTGGGGTAGATGAAATGACAATAAAACTATTCCAATTTACCTTACAGCACCAACTTCAGGGAGATGGTAGCCAGGGTAGGTAATTGGCCTCTGGCTGACATCATTTAACTCATTAGCAGATGTGCAATGCCAGAATGTTTATTTTGCATCTGTCTACTAACTATTTACAACTCAACAGAACCAAAATTCATGGTAATAAATCTGAAATCCAATCAGGGATGCTTTGTTATTTGTTGTTGTTGTTCAGTCGCACAGTCGGTTCCGACCCTTTGCGATGACCCCATGGACCCCACTGTCCGCCAGGCACCTCTGTTGTCCTCCACCCTCCTCCTCAACTCGCTCAGCTCTGTGCCCATTGCGTCCACAATACCATCTAGCCATCTCATTTTGGCTGCCCCCTTCTTCTTCTTTTGCCCTCTACCTTTCCTAGCATCAACTGCGCCTGGTCTCACCCCAAACAAGCCGGTGGTCTGATGCTCAGAGCGCTAGTTTGGTTGGGCTGAGGGTAGTGATGGGCAACCAAAAATTTTAGTACCACACTGTGGGTGGAGCCAAAGTCATGGGTGGAGCCAAAGTAAAAAAAAACCATTAAAACACAGTACAGGCTGACTGGAGGTGCCTGGCGCCCCCAGCCAGCCCAATATTAGGCAGGGAGCCCTGGCAGGCTGCCTCCTTTAAGATCGGGCTGGCTGGGGGTGTCAGACTGAGTACTGGAGGTGCGCATGCATCAACTGGTATTTTAACGCATGCGCACTCACCAGCAGCCATTTGGGGTTGAAGAGTCGGGCAACCGGTGAGGCGACCGAACCGGTCACGTCAACAAAAAAAAAAAAGGTAACCACCCCAGGTGGTCTCCCGGTAAGGTTATTACCCACCCAGGAGACCACCCGGGATTGTTACCACGGGTTCTACAGAAATGGGGCGAACCGGCCCATGCCCACCACTGGGTGAGGGAGTGCACACCCAATCTCCCCCCAACCAAACCGGCAGTTTGAGCCTCCGTAGATCTCTGTCCCAAACCCCGCAGGGCTGGTCTCTAGCCCTGAGGGCTTTGGGGCAGAGATCAACATCGGGGAATTTGAGGCAAACATTTGCATTGCACAGTGTTATCTTTACATTATGCAGTACAAATGTCTGCCCCAAATTCCCCAATGTTATCCGATTTTAGCAATCGTTATCCAAGGTATTACTGTACTTTGTTTAAATTAAAAAATATGTTCTTACTTATTTATTAATCCTTTAATAATAATAATAATAATAATAATAATAATAATAATAATAATAATAATAATAATAATAATAATAATAATAATAATAATAATAATAATAATAATAATAATTTTCTTAGCTTGTCTGTGTATTGCCAACTGAGAAGCTGCCTGCAGCTGCAGTTTCAATCAGCAATACACAAAGATTTTTTTAAATTTAAATGATGTTGTACATCACACCAGTGATGATTTTCTAATAAAAAAACCTTATAACCTGATAAGTGCCAGTGCCCACGTGAATCCCTTCAGGGAGTTACACAACAAAGTAATCTAAACTGGATGGTAATGAATGTGAGCACTGATCTCTTCCTCTATGCACATTTTAGGAAGCTCTTTTGCACCATTTATGACAACTGTCGCTATTAATAAAGATAGACGGAACAAATGATAAGACCATAAGGGAAGATGAACTTACCTGTGGGTCCAGGCTGGTGACAGAAAGAACAGGAATCTTAGGTGTTACATTATGCAAAAGAACCTTCTCGATTTCATTGTCTGGAGGGACACCTACATCATCAGTGGAGTCTACGTGATTCTCCTGTGTAAGTCGTCTCTCACAGTCAGTGCAAGAGTTCTCAGAATCACTAGGGCTGTTGACTTTTCTCAGACGCCTTTCATCATTCAGTCCTTCTTCATAAGAGTCTAGATTAAGACCAAAAATGGCAGACTGGAAACAATCAGATCTAAACATTTTAAAGCCTATCTGTTCTCCTGACTCTTGACATGTGAATTCCCAATGCTTATCACCTTAAGAATTACAATTCTTTATTATTAAAAAAAACTTATCAACTGCAAAAAAAAATTCCTCAGATTTATTATCACCGGAAGCTTTTGTTCTTTTCAGATGATTATAAAGATCACTAATATATTCAGTATTCTTCTTCTTGTGCCGCATCTAATTCAGAATATTGGTGATCATCATGGGGGTCAGCCATGAAGATTGTCCTGAAGATATAATGCAGTGGCCTTCCATTTGCCTTCTGCATCATGGCATGACACCCATAGTGCCACTGATCCAGTTCTTTGAGTCACTTTCTGGTCCTGAGACCTTTTGGCACACAAAGTCCTCCTCAGCCCCAGGCCAGGATGGATGAAGCTGCTGCCCTCCATCAAGATGGATTCAAGTGGGATTCAATCCACTTGGGGACCATCACCCTTCCCTGTGGACTTCGGCACCCAAGGCTATTAGTCCTCAGAGTTGTCAGGTTAGTTAACCGCCGCCTGACAATCAGTATTGAGTTGCTGGCAGTATGGTCTACTTTATTACCATAGCAGGATAACCTGGCCAGACAGGGATATTCAGTATAAGGGGGCCTAAAGTGACCATTGCTTTTATAGGCATTAAGTCCTTTAAAAGTATTGTTTGTGCCTAGGGATGCTTGGCCTCAATTTCATAGATATACATTACCAATCAGACCAGCAGTGAAGAGTGTAACAGAATATTTCCTGATCTTTAAAAGTCAAAAGGATAGCCATTGCTAAAGCTATTAAGGGTGACAATACCGAAATATGTAAGCCACTGAAGATGATACCAAGGAAGCAAATCCCACACTTGGACATTCTCTGGTAGCTGTTAGAGGAAGTATTAAGTGTATAAAAGGCAAAATCATTCCTGCATACACAGTTATATTACAACTTTTCATACACTGCAGGAACTAGATTTTGTTTAACCAGCTGATACATTCCAAGAAATACATATCAGATGATGCTCACCCTGGGTGTCCAAATGTCAATCTATAATAATAATAATAATAATAGTGACGATGACGATGACGATGACGATGATGATGACGATGCCATCGTTTCATGGAACATCAAAGCAAACTGTCTCATTTCACCCAATCTTATTTTGGGTATTTATCTCAATAACTTCTGGAGAGCAATCGAAAAGTGCCAGGCCAGAGAAGAAAGTTCAAGGACTGGCTGTGGTATTGAATTTAGCAGTGAACTTATTTAAATCATCTTGGAAGATGATGGATGGTTGCAGAGACAATCATACGATCACAGGGGATACCCAGCTCTACAATCACTAATTAAAATACCACCCACTACTGCATGAACATAAACCCATTCATGTGGATTTACAGAGACTTGGGTTTCTGGGAACTGAAGCCCAAGAACACCTGGAGTGCCAAGATTTGCCATCACTTCCCTAGGCCACAAAGGTTGGGTCTACTCGTAGACGTTACAGTGGGGAATCAAACTCAGTCTCTGGCTCTGTAGACAGATACCTAAACCACTGAGTTCATAGTAATATACGTAGTTACTTTGTAACTGGGAAAAGCAACTAATTATGAATAACTTATAACAATGTTTGTTTCCATACCTTTGGATTGAGAGATAATCAACTCCACATCATCAGGAGAATTCTGAATAATCTTAACTGCAGTAGTAAAAGAAACACCCTCCAAACTAATACTATTCACAGAGATGAGTCGTCCCCCTACAGAGAATGATTGAAAAAAATGCATTAAATACTGAAGCTAAACAGTGCATTATTTGAATGCATAAAATGTTTGGATTCTAATTTGAAATCTGGAATTAGTGACCTGGTTTAATTTGTCCAGCTCTGTCAGCAGGTCCTCCAGGAACAATGGAAGCAATAAAGATGCCAAAGTCTAACTTCCCCACGTTTTCTCCTCCAATTATTACAAAACCTGAACAAAACAACAGAGAGAGGTTTATCACATCTCTGTATCACCTCCGTCTCCAGCCATATCAGGAATCTTCTGTTTCAGTGTAAGGCAGTAAAAGGGGATTGGAAAGGTTGGTGGGCTGGTAGCCTTCTAGATCCTAGTGCCGTGGTTCCCCCATACCCCACAGGAGGTGGGGTGGGTGGGTTAATTTTTAAGGGGGGGGGCAATTTGAGAATGAGTTACACCAAGTTAATGGCCTTTTAGGCGTCCTCCACATGAATAGGAGTTCACTTTTGAATAATAAGAATTATATGCAGTGGTGGGTATTGGCAGGTTCACACCAGTACACCAGAACCGGCAGCAGAAATTCTGGTTGTCCCCTCTGCCCATCCAAGTTTTAAAATAAAGTACTGTATTCCTAATTCAGGCGCAACGCAGGGCCTTTCCCCCTGGCCACGCCCACCATACCACGCCCGCAGTGTGGTAGTAATTTTTTTGAGCCCACCACTGATTCTATGTGGCAGGGGGAGGGATTAGAATTTTAGAGATGATTTAGGCGGGGCATGGCCAAGAAAAGTTTGGGAACTACCGGTCTAGTGGGTGTGGGATGATTCAATCAACACTGCCAAAGGTGGAATTTAAAACCAACACTCCTGACAACTAGCCTTGACTTTTGGAAACTTTGCACTTGTCCGCTCCATCCACAGATGAGTGATGCCAAGCTAGAGGGAGGCCAATATAGGTCAAAAGCTCACATTTGTTGTGATTTTGAGAAGGCTAACAGAGGTATCATCTACCTTTGCCTTTCAACTGTGTACAAAAGCCACACAGCTTTTTCTTCTGTTGTGAGGGGGGGTGGGAAATAAGTTCATTTAAAATACAGCGTTGGGAGATTCTTTAAGGACGGCACATGATGCCAGAAATATCACTTGCTGGAACTATGCATTCAAGCTGGAAGCAATACTTCAAGGCTTCATAGGTGAGGCCTATTTCATCACGAACGAATACTGACTTTCTTCTTCTTCTTGCAAAGGTCTGCTTGCCTGTGAGATAAAGGTGTAGTGGAAGAGGCTAGAGCTGGCAATGAACCTGCTTCATACTGGGCACAGTCTTTGATGGACTTTGATGGGATTTGCAAAGGAAATCTTTTTGTTTTGCAAATTATGACACACTTTCATTACAGTCATCCAACGTATTACACTTCTTACTCACCAAATCCACATTTGGGGTCACGTTTTAGAGAAACACAGATTATTTCCTTCTCTAGCTTGGTTACTGAGTTTTCCCTCCGAAAGCCAGGTAAACCTGATGCTTTGGAAGCAAGAAAAAGAGAGACAGAAGTGAGAACAAGTTTAGGTCTGTCCATTCTTACAGGACAAGACAAAGGTTGGTGAAAATTCAGTCTAGAGAATTCTGAAATGATGCTGGTGAGGTGGTATTGCCAGATCTTCTAGTTGCCAGACCATGACAGTAGAACTAACTCTGGGACTTAAGGGTGGTGCATGAGCAATCAGGTGACCTTTGATAAAGAAGAGACAGAGATTAGAGGCCCCTATTAAATGCAGCATTCAACACTGCAGTGTGGATCAGTCATATTTTCCAAGCTAGTCAAACAACCTGCATGGTTGGAAAAGTTACTAGACAACATACTTGTTGGTACAAAAGAGCAGGATGAAAAGAGAAGACTTGGGGATCAGTAAAATAACTTAATGGTATAGGTTGACACATTCTATTCTTTTACAGTGGTTCCCAACAGGGGGTACACAGCCCACAAGTGGACTCCAATTCCCAGAAGCCTCAGTCAGTACATTGGCTGATCAGTGCTTTGGGGAAATGACTTAGGCTTCTGGGAATTGAAGCCCACAAACCAGCATTTGGGAAACACTGTTAGAACAATCGTCCTCAACTTTAAATCACATTTAATTTGCATCACAAACCACACTTCCCCCAGCTAATAGTGTGTAGCATGTATAGTCCAATGCATCTGGGAGGAACCAGGTAGGGCGATCATGTGCCATGATGTCATTTCTGATTTACATCAACCCTCCTCAGGGTTTTCTAAGTGTATAGTATTCAAAAGTGGTTTAACGTTCCCTTCCATTCTACAGCTTCAGTTTGCCCAGTGCCATACAATCTGGCTCTTCTCCTGGTAGGTACACTGGACAATCAAACTCCTAACAGCTGAACCTGTACTTAACTCAGGGTGTAATTTCATTGACAAATAATACAGGAAATACTGTACGACTGGAGCAGTCTGATTCATATTATTTTTCCATTGACTATATGACATAAAAATCAATGTGCATCAGCCCAGAATCCTCACTCCCGTTCAACACTCAGGCGTCTTCTTTTTTGACAGTGAATGCATTCACATCAATTTAGGCTGTGTGATTGTTTGAGCCAATGAGGAAGAGTTTCAGTAACCACAGTTTCAATTATCCATGGATCTAAAAAGTTTCAATAAAAAATCCTGAATTACACATGTATTTCTATGGTGCATTATGAGAGCTGGCCACTAGAGGCCACTATATGTAATGTAAAATGTAGAATTCGGTGTTATCCACAGTTTCAGGTATCTACAGTAGGTCCTTTACATATATGTTGGGGGGGGGGGACCTGTACTTGCAAATTCACAATAGGTGGCGTGGACCAAATAAGATTTCTTGAGGTCTATATGCCTCTTAGTATCCCTATTTAGCATGCACCAGCCAAGCTGTGTTGTCAAGCCCTTTAAAAATGTAACAGTACTTTTGAAGAAGCCAGTAACAAAAAATGACTCAAGGAAACAACAGTGACAAACAAACATGTCAATGCTTTCTTTTAAAATCTAACAGTGAATAAATCATAACTACAAATTTAATTTCACCGTTTCCAACATTAGCAATATTCATTTCTCCATTTCAGAATACAGTAGAACCCCGCAAAACTATGCGGGTTTTTTTCATTATGCAGTTCCCTATCGGAGATGCCCCGCATAATGAAAAAAATGTTCATTAATGGGGGTTCCATTAAGCGGCCATACCCTTGTTACCAAAAACCCTGCATAACAAAAAAAAAAAATCATTATCCAGGTGTGTGAATTTTTCGCTATACAGTACGATGCATTCATTATGCGAGGTGCCACTGTATTAGCATTAATGAATTAATTATAACCTTTCGATTCCAAACTCTGAGTAGAAAGCAGTGCTGTGAATCCAAGTGCTACTCACCACTTCCACCAGCAGCCATTTTCTGAGCTGAATTGACAGAAAGATAGTTATAACCTCTTTGGTTTTCGCTCAGATTAATGGTTATCTCTGACTGAGATAAACTAGATGGAGCACTAGAGACAAAGAAGAATATTTCCATTGAGATGACATATCTATGATAAGTCATAAAATGGAGCATATAAAGAAGCAATTCAAATCCAGCGTGCCTGGTTTCAATTACTGTATATGATGGTTCACTATATTCAAATAAATATAAAAAGGCCAGGACAGGAATGTGGGAAGGAACATGGGAAGGCACTGAACAGGGAGTGGTGTGGGTGCCTATTTGGGGTTGGGGTGCTGGGGGGGAATCCCATACATTGGTATTGGCACCCCATGGTGGCAGAGGTGACGGCGGCGGGGTGAGACAAAGCCCAATTGCCCAATATACCAGCATGCGCCTGGGCCCGGATGGGCTGTTTTACTCTTTGGAGTGGGTGGGTGGGAGATGTCATTCATAGTAAAGCAGCAATGAGAGGAGGAAATGCTTAAATCTTTGATCAACCACTTCCTATGTTTGTCCCATAGCTTCCACAGTTTCCATGAAGTCTCTTCCTTCTAGTGTCAGTATTGTAACATTTACTCATGAAACTGGGAGTGGCTTCACTTGTTGGCTGATCAAATGGAAAGACTCATTTCTCACACACACTTTCTTCATCTGGCCTGACTTTTTATCTGAGTATGTGGGTTAATCACCTCATGTATGTTAGGATGTTTGGGCTACACTCATTTGTTAATGGCTACATTTAGTGAATGGTAAACTACTCCGGAGTGCTTTACATCATAAGTCAGAATACTTAGTGGCAAATTGAAGTTGAGCGATTCCGAAGGAAGAAATCTGCCATTGAACCGATAGTGATCAGATCTATTGGAGAAATACCTAAAGGACTCCCTAGATATTTGGAAATTTTGAATTTATTGGACTTGAACATCCTACGGTAACACTACAACTTTACTAGGCACTGCCTATATACTTAGACATCAACTTAACAATTCATAAATCCTTGGTTAGGTCTTGAACTGTTAATTTTATACCAGTCTTTGACTGTGATAATAATCATAATCATAATCATAACAACAACAACAACAACAACAACAACAACAACAACAACAACAACAACAACAACAACAATAATAATAATAATAATAATAATAATAATAATAATAATAATAATAATAATAATAATAATAATAATAATAATAATAATAATAATAATAATAATAATAATATAAAAGCATTCTGTACCTCTCAAGAAGGTACACATATTCTAGTCAATCAGCACTTATTTTTTTAAAAATCGTACCTGCCCTGGCTGCTTTTCTCATGGCTGGTTTGCATACTAAGGTTATCACATGACTTGCTTAAGATCTCCGTAGGTATGCATTCTGAGCTGGTCCCATAGAGTACATTTTCTGAGCAGGAGAGCCTCTGAATCAGGTGGAGGTTATCCTGCTGAGATGTAAATGCAGAATTTGATCTGACTTTTTCCATAAATCTGCACTCGTCTGTAAGAAATAAGGTGAGGTGTCACTTTACCGTCTATGAATACAACAATTGCCACAGTCAGCTGTTCCCAATGAAGATAGTAGATGAAGATAGGAGACTGTGGGCAGTTTGATAAAATATATTATACCTAGTTATCATCCTAACAACTGGAAAATTCTCATTTTATCTTACCTGAGGGAGGCTGGAGAAACTTCTTAGCAGTCATGTGTGCATTGAATCCATGTTGAGCAGAGCAGAGATCTAGCAAATATTTGCATGTTTTTACAGTATCTGTAAGGAAGGTATACTTTTTCCCAGTGAAATTGCTCTCAATCATAAACTTCTTTTTCTAATAAAAGAAAGAGGCACATATTACTTACTGTTCCATGTACAGACCTACAATATATATATTTTTGGGAAGGACTACTGTCCCTTCAATTAAGAATTACTGTTATCAATTGAGGATGAACCACTGACTAGAATGATAATTTTCTGACAATCCTTCCACAGAACAGGACAGTCTTTTCCTGTGGCAAAACTGAGACAAAATATCTCTGGCTCTAAATGAGTCCCCTCTCTTTTGAAGGTGGCAAATTTTACTCCTCCAAAAATAGGTGAAAGACCGTATATACTCGACTATAAATCGTCCAGAATACAAGTCAAGGTACCTAATTTGGATCTTTAAAACTAGGGAAATAGATTGACCTGAGTATAAGTCGGGGGTAGAAAATGCAGTAGCTGCTAGTGAGTTTCAATAATTAAAATACATGAAAATATGGCACAATTAATTAATTTAGACATTTGTGTGGGTATGTTTTTGAGTTTTCACAGTAGTGTTAGTGCTTTTCTCTCTCTCTGCATGTTTGAATTTGCACCACTGTGGTTTTGGGACCTTCGGGATCGTTGCCCCGAGTATAAGCCAAGTCCCCCTTTTGGATCTCATTTTGGGGGCTAAAAAACTACACTTATACTCGAGTATATACACTTATACTCGAGTATATACACTTATACTCGAGTATATACAGTGTACCAACAAAATAAAATGAATGTCAAACTGATGCCCTTCTGCTCCACAGAACCTGATACTGTAATCAGATAAACATGTGCAGAAGTCAAATTATCCAAGACTATAATGTGGGGGAAACAGGATGGATGCCACTCAATGTTTTAAAAGGGAAGAACTGATAAGTTAGAAGGAAGAAATCTTTAAGCTTTTTGTCAGGTGTATGTCACACTGGATATTCTGTGAGCTGGCCAGCATGAGGAGAAAACTTTTAGTTCTATGGATGAAGTAGACTGATCTCTCTGCTTGAATTATGTCCTTCCTGTTTGCTTTCCTCTACTCTCAACTCATTTTCTCTCACACACACACCTTTTTTTATGCCTAAAGAAAGAAGCATGTTCCTCTCTTCTTTCTTCCAGCTCACTTAACCACACATGGACTGCTTTTTTGTTGTTGTTGTTCAGTCGCACAGTCGATTCCGACCCTCTGCGACCCCATGGACCATTGTCCATAGACTGCTTGGCAGTAACCAAATAACCTTTTGTCCATCTTCGTTGTGTGTGTGTGTGTGTTCTAATATTCTCCGTGTGGATCCTGACCCATCTAGGAGCAAAACTTTCTTCCTCATCTTCTTAGGTAAAAGTCTCTCTTGCTTGAAAGGCAGCCATATCCAACTCTAGGGTGGGGTGCTCATCGATGTTTACAGCCAAAGAGCCAGCACTGTCTGCATCTGTAGACATTTCCATGGTCATGTGGCAGGCATCATTACATGCTGAACTGCATGGAATGATGTTACCTTTCCTGCTGAAGCAGTTCCTATTTATCGATTTGCAATTTCTTGCTTTCAAACTGGTAGGTTGGCAGGAACCATGATTGTTACAGTAATACCTCTGATAACGCTATGACTTGGTTCCACAAGTCTTGGTGTTATCCGGTATTCACAAGTCCACACCCTTTACCATTTCAATGTCACAACTCACTATGGTTTTATTTTCTGTGAGTCGCTCAGAGTTTTCGGAGTTGGACGGCAATATAAATCAGAAAAATAAATAAATAAATAAACATACATCACAAGACTAGCACCCTGTGTCTCTTCTGAAGTGAAGTGTGGAAAGCTAAAGTTAACATATTTTATTGTAACAGAGAGTAAACACACACACCCCAAACCAACAAAAATGTTGTGGCACTTTAAAGACTAACTGCTGTATTTTAATGTTAGCTTTCGTGGATCAAGTCCACTTCATCTGACATAGGAGTGAGACTTCATGGCATCAATTTATACGCATTAGGTACAGAGTGTTTGGTTAGCATAACAGATAAATGTACAAATCACTATGCCGTTTTACAATTGGTAATAGCAAAATATATCTCGCTGTTTAGACTACTGTATATGCATAATGAATGCCTATATTGATGGGAGATCTTGCACCAATATAGGCATTCATTATGAATATAGTTAAAACTGTAACCAAATCCTTTATTATGTCACCATCATTTGAATCATAACAGAATCTCTTGCTACCATGCTTTTAAATGCTGTACTTCACATTCAATATGGAGTATTGCATTCACAATGAACTGATTAACTCAGGAGACAGAGCAATAATAAACAATGTGATGTGAAGGAGAATCAGGATTTGCTTTTAGGACAACCATGGATGAAATTAAACTGGAGTATATTCTGCATCCACTCACCTCAGCTGAAATCCTCTCCATTTCCTGCCACTGAAACCGTAAGATGGAAAGCCTTACGTGGTTCTTTACTTCATACACTATGATCCCCTTGGCACATATTCCTAATATTAAGTCTCCTCCTGTTGTTTTCTTCTCATGAAGGACGTGATAAAAAAGCACCCCATATTCTGAAAGCTGCTGGGTCACCTTTGCACAGCAAAGTAAGTGGGGAAAGGAGCACAATTACTCAGTGTCATTATTCAAAGACTCTATGCCAATGAAGAGAATTTTGGAAAAGGAAACCATCTCATCCAATGCCTTCAATCTATTCCCCATCCTCTCTACACTTTCTAGAAGTCCCTCTAAACCAGGAGTTGTCAACTTTTTAAAGGCAGGTGGGAGCCATTGGGTCACGCTCCCTCAAACAGCTTCAGGGGCTGGATGGTCATTTTGCCCTTGCTCCACAACATTGCACTTCCTGGTGTGGTGGGGTTGTGGTGGTGGTGGTGGGGGGCACATGAAATGGTTGCACAGGCTGCATCCGGCCCACAAGCCACAGGTTGAGAATCCATGCACTAAGAGTTTATTTTTGGTTCTTGGATTTGCATTATTAACTCTATCTCTGTTTCTTTTCTTTAAAAAAAAACCCCTCTTTGTTGTTGATAACTAATTTATTTGCTATCTTTCCACTGTACCAGCTAGTAGAGTATTTAATGTTATGTGTAGTTTTAACCATATTTGTCATAACAAATGTGTCATAACAAATTTGCCTCAGTTTGTTGGCTCATCTCACCCCTCCCTCTCTGTGTGTGACTTGTTTAATCTCTTTTAATTTTTGTAACTTTTTAATCCTGTTTAATACTGTTTTTATACCATGTTTTACTGTGTTTTAAAAGTTTGTCAGCTGCCCTGGGTCTTTGTGAAGAGGTCGGCATAAAAGTTTGATTAAATAAATAAATAAATAATAAACATTTCCCTGATATGGTTCTGCATTGTGCTGTGGGTGGGCGACCATTACTTTCCCTACCAATGTCCTTACAAAATCACACTCCTTCCGGGTGTAATTTACTTCAGGAGGGACCAATGAGCCCCCGAGCCCCCAGTAGGAACTTCTCTTCAGAGGTAAATTGCCATGAATTTTGTTAAGATTGTGGCAGTAGAACACAGGAACATTGGTCTGTTGAGTCAAATATTGTCTCAGTTCTAACTGGCAGCAGCTTTGCCGGATGGCAGAGAGGTGTCCCCCCCCCCCCTCCCCCCGAGTCCTTCCTGGAGGTTTCTGGTGTTGCCTGGTGGTCTTCCATGCAGATACCTGCTGAAGTCAACTCTGCAAGGAGATCAAACCAGCCAATCCTAAATGAAATCAACCCTGACTGCTCCTTGGAAGTTGAAGCTCAAGTATTTTGGCCACCAAATGAGAAGAGAGGACTCACTGGAGAAGGCCCTGATATTGGGAAAGATTGATGGCAAAGGAAGAAAGGGATGGCAGCAGTGGTGGGTTCAAAAAAAAATTTACAACCACACTGTGGGAGTGGCCAGGGAAATTTATTTCAAATTTTTATTTCAAAAATTTCTGCTACTGGTTCTGGCGAACTGGTGCGAACCTGCTGATGTCCACCGCTGGGCGGCAGAGAATGAGATAGCTAGATCGCATTGTTGACACAGTGGGTGTAGAGGATGGCAGATGACAGAGGAGCCTGGCGGTTTGGTGGTCCATGGGGACGCAAAGGGTCAGACTCGTCTATGCAACTGAACAACAACAAATCTTTAAATTATCAACATGCTACTCTTCCTTTAAAAGCCTCCTTTTGTTCTCCCTTAAAAAGACGTGTTCCTTTTTAGTCTCCTGTAGACCTCATTTTGGAAAATGTGAAGAAAATGCTGCAACTCCCTTCACTATTTTATGCTACACCATAATAATACTTCAGGTTACTTGCCTAATGAATTAGGTTGAATGAAAAGTCTATATTTTGTAGAATAAGTATATATATTTAGACACTGTGAAAACTAAAAAATGAGAATTACAGGGATGATTTGTTTAAGATACACCTAGATACTGAAAGATACCTTTAAGAACTCAAGTTCAGCTTCTTCTTCAAAGAGGGAGTGGGTCATGCGGTGGAGTTTGGCAAGCTCATGCTGTATGACGTCTAGAGTCATTTTCTTAATTTGTCCAGCAGGAATGTAGTCTTCTACACGAAAATAGTTTTTCCCATGGACCTGGTCAGGTGGGGTTGGGCCAAAGGGAGAAAGAAGAGAGTTTGACCTTTCCGCGCACCTTTTATCATCGGCCACAAGTCTTTATCACTTTATAATCCCCAGTCGGATTATAGGGTTTTTGCAGTTGCATTTGATGATCTACAGCAGGGGTGCCCACGCATGCATAAATGCGCCCGCACTTGCCGTAAATGCTGCCATAAATGCAGCTGCTGAACTGTTTCATGGCAGCGTTTATGGTGGGAGGAACCCTGTAATTAGCCTGCTCAACTGTCCAGGGGACGTGAAAAGATTGGGAGCCCCTGATCTACCGCATCATAAAGGCCAAGAGAAAACTTGATAAAAAAAATACTTGGGAATGAGCATAGATTAAAAAATTCTTAGAATTTGAAAACCTGAAGCATCGTAATTATGCGTTGGCAGTAATGACAAGTACATGGTGATTTTCTGGAGAGTAAGAAGAATACTGGTGTGGTCAAGTGTGAGAGACTGAGTGAGGGAAACAACCAATTACCATAATCATCAATTTAAGCAAATGAAATTATGTTTTTCTCTCCTTAGATCCACTATAAAAACCCTTGATGCTGTTGGAAGACCAAAGTAAACATGTTAATAGAGGTCATGTTTCAGATCAAAATACAGTCAAATCTCACATAAAGAGCGCCTCCTCACTTAAAGAGTAACTCGCTTAAAGAGCAGAATTTTCTCTGAATGTTCGCTTCGCTTAACAAATAAAACCAACCAAAAATTCACTTAACAACTAAATTGGGGTTTGCAATCCCACCCCCACCCCCCGCCAGAAGTCACAATTGTTCACTTACAATGGTGTTTTGCTTAAAGAGCAAACTCACTTAAAGAGCAACCTCATAGAACACATTATGCTCTTTAAGCGAGGTACAACTGTAGATGTATTTGCCACGTAATGGTAGATGGCTATATGAAAATTGCCATTTATCAAATCGTGGGATAGTGGACGTTAGTGTGTGTGTCTCTGGAGAGGCAGACTAAAAGGGCAGTTTGCTTGTCCAATAGTCATTTATGTTTATTATTATTTCTTTCAGATCAGATTCTGAGTTCCTTAGGAGAGCAGGCCCAAAACTGCAAAGAAACAGAACTTCCTAAACCGGGCTTGCTCCAGAAGTCCAAAACCTGTGAGGAGCAAAACCTTGGTAACATGTATGGCTCTCGATAGGCAGTCCCTGGTCACAGGGAAAGGAAACTCACAGCTGAGACTAAGTAGGGAAGATGGTACTGTTTTTGCCTTCCGAGTGAGACTTACTGGCACAGTGTTCACCTGCTCCCAGTTTTCAATGTTTTTAACCTCCATACTGAAGCAATCTTGGAAGAAATCAACCCTGACTGCTCCCTTGAAGGTCAAATAGTAAAGATAAAGTACTTTGGACATCAAATGAGAAGAGAGGATTCCCTTGAGAAAGCCTTAATGCTGGGAAGGGTCGAGGGCAAAAGAAGAAGGGAACGGCCCAAGATGAGATGGCTAGAATCGTATTGTAGAGACAATGGGCACAGAACTGAGCAAGTTGAGGGGGATGGTGGAGGACAACAGAGGTGCCTGGCGGATAGTGGTCCATGGGGTCATTGCAAAGGGTCGGAATCGACTGTGCGACTGAACAACAACAAAAAAAACTGAAGGAAAATCTAGCACTTTGATACAGCTCCCAATTTGATTCAAATATAACTTCAACTTCCTCAGCTTACTCTGGAGCGGTTCACAATTGGGAAAATGCTCCACTTTGCTTCATTTTTTGAATAACTTCCAAATCTAAAGAATGTGCCTAGTTCAAAGCAATCATGGCAAATCAACAGACGTGCAGCAAGGGAAGAAGATCAGAAAAAGTGCTTTGTGATTATGCCTTGACACATCATAAGCAAAAAATTGAGCAAAGACTCAATGTTGAGATTCAGTACTGTGAGTTTCCAGGAATAAAATAGTCAGTGAGCTGTTGTCCTCAAGCAAGAATATGGATTGGTCCCAAAGAAATAACTGGTATCTTTCTAGGCAGGCCTATTGATTGGTATATTTCATCATTGGCTGCAACTCATATCCAAGAATGCATTTTTTTCCTGAAGCAGGAAAAATGTCATTGGTGTGAATTTGTTGAAGGTGGATCATCCCAGCTTGCCATGAAGTGACCCCACACACTATGATCATCTCCTGCTGCACATATGAAGTGAGACGTGCAGGATTTGACACCGGGACTGCAATGAACTGCTGCAGCCTTGAGGATATGGACAAGGTGCGCCTTCACAGCCAGTCCACCTAGCATGGCCTCTTCTGCCTCCATGACTGTTGAGAACCAGAGTTCCTCCTCTACTCATTTTATGTAATATTTAAGCCTATGGAAGCTCTAGAATATGTTTTACAATCAAAAAGGCCAATATGTCAACTTTCCATGCGTAGGGCTGTGAATCTTAAAACTATCTATGGGGCGTGGAGGTTTCAGAACTGATGTGCAGAACGAATGGCTCTTTGACTTCTGTTTAAGAAACATTTGGCCAGGGCAATACCAGTTAATAGTGGAGATTCTCCTTGGAGCTGCCTTCTTGGGTTCTTTGGTCAGGGAAGTTCATCTTAGTAAAACGAGAATAAGTAACAATATCCATCATATTTGCTTGGCTCAGATCCAGAAATGAACTTCAGGCACTCTACCAAACAATACCTCAGGAGCGTAATTCCCCAGTTCTGCTTGTAAGGCTAAAGCTCCTAACTGCAGAATGGTCTCCTCACTACAATACAAGTTCTCATCTAGCAAATCTTTCCGAAGCTGCAGATAAAATTGGTGTCTGGTTAAGCCATGCCTGGAAGAAAAAAGAGAGAGAAAACCAGGAATTGGAAAAGAACATGACTCTCCAAGTAGTAAACAGGAGGCCCTTGGAGACTCTCAGGGCAGCCTCATGACTTACCTGATAATAGTGAAATCATCAACAAAGAATTTTATCCTCAGAAAAACAGTGAAGTTGATGATAGATGTTTTCTTTTTCTGTCTTTCATTCCAACCTTCTGGAGCCACTTTGTAAAGTTTGGTGTCATCATCCAGAAAGAAAAACTCTTTGCCTAAAGAAGAAAAGGTGGATGTTAAGGTGAACCAAACTGAGAACCTTTCTGAAAAATGGAGATCCATCCTCATCTAGTTGACCACACACCAGATCAAAGGACAAAAATCTTCTTGGAGGACTTAGTTCTAGCATTTGACTAACAAACATCAAATTGCAGTGGTGAGACAGGAGAGGAAGAAGCAATAATGCTGGATTTCCTGTGGCACTCAAGACTCTACTCAGATCCTTCTTCTTCTTGTGCTGTATACAATTCTGAATACACTCAAACCTCGCTTAACGAGTGACTCACTTAGCAAAGAACTCACATAATGAGTGAGTTTTTCAAAAAGTGATCCAACTTGCATAATGAAAATTTTCGCTCTGCGAGTTGGACTTGCCCTATGGGAAAACTCGCATCGTGAGCATTTCTATGGGAAAAACTCGCAGAGCGAAAATTTTTCACTATGCAAGTTTTTCCATAGAAAATTTCATTATGCAAATTTTCCAATAGGAATTTTCACTATGCGGGGGAAAAACTCCTATAGCGAAAAACTCGCATAGCGAGCAGCCTTGTAGAATGAATTATTTTCGTTATGCAAAGTTTGACTGTATTGGTGATCATCATTGCAATCAGCCATGAACACTGTCCTGAGAATATAATGCAGTGGCCTTTCATCTGCCTTCTGCATCGCAGCATGACACCCATAGTACCACTGGTCCAGCTCCACAAGTAACTTTCTGGTCCTGAGCCCTTTTGGCATGCATAGACCTCCTCAGCCCCAGGCCAGTATTGATGAAACTGTTGCCCTCCATAAAGATGGATTCGAGTCGAATTTAATCCACTTGGGGACCATCACCCTTCCCTGTGGACTTCGCCAAGGCTGCTAGTCCTCAGCGTTGTCAGATTACCGGTAGTTAACTATTGCTTGGCATTGAGTCACTGGCAGTAAGGTCTACTCTATTACCATAGCAGAATAACCTGGCCAGACTTGCACTCAGATCCTTAACTAACTAAATTATATTGTTTAGAGGTTAAAAGAGAAATTAAGGGGAAAGTATATTTCCTGTGATTAACACATTTTCCTATCACTTTATTTGCCAAGCTTAGACCCAGAAATAAATTTCAGGCACATCAGAATACTCACTTCCTAACAAGGAGGTAAGTTTAGAGCTGGTGGTGATTTACACTTGTGCAAGGAAAATCATGTAGGTTGCTACAGCAAATTGCTACTCATTATTGAGATGCTGGTTGCATCCCTAGATGTGTACCTCATTCCAGGAATACAACCAGGACCTCTTTAAAGGGCATTAGTCTACCTCAGCAACTTATACAATTTGCCTTTTACAAGTGTAAATGACAAGTAGCATTCTGGCTGCCATCTGTTAGTGTTTAATGCAAATTGATCTATGCTGGACTTTTTATTTAACAATTATATCATAGTTTTTCTGAAAATGTGTTATTTTTCTCTGATTATTAGTATGGTGCCTTTATTTTACAATAATTATTATTGGAAATAAATAGGGTATGTGTCTGATGAAATAGCTGAGTGAATGCCTATCTCCTGTAAGCATGTGTTTGTCTATCTGTCTGTAAAAATACACAGGTGGGCTGAAACAAAGCACTATATAGCTGCCTGATTTTGGCCAATTCCCAGTGCACACAGCAATCCCCAAACCCCATCCCATACTGTTTTCCAACCCTCTAGTATAGTTTGGAGTGTAGCTGATAGAGATGAGTTGCATAGTTGGTTGCCATTTTTAATTTGCAGGACTCTGTTCCTATATCACTGTTATTCTCCCCCTTTGTTGTCCCTTCCAGAGTCTCTACAGAACCATTTTACCACAGGGAACATAATTAGGGTGTGAAGATAAGTTGATACATGAATTTTTTTCATAGGTGTCAACCCTGGGGAGGAGACAGTATTGTGATTCTTTGATAAGGAGAAAAGAATATAATCTGATTTTTGAACATTATTTGGGGGGGAAATTCTATATTTAAATTTTGAAATTTTGTTTTTAATTAATTAAAGCTTTTAGATATTTTTCTACACCGTCTTGCATTGCCACTTGGGAAGAACATTGGTCGATTGAATGAATAAACAAACAAATAAATTCATGCTAGAATGTTCATTTTCAGCCTGACAATGTTCTTAGCTGCTTCTCCACATCATAACAGAATCTGACACCATATTTGTCCTGTACAATAAGAAGGGAAGAATTAATACCTCTCATGTAAGCTAAGCCAAAGTAGGAATGTTCCACTAGATTGGCATATACCACAACTGTATTGAAGACATCTCGTGCCTTAGATTTGATATCACATTTCACATCCAGGCACTGTCCATTCAGCAGAATGACACTGATGTCCCTTTGGGAAAGATAAGACTTCCCTTTCTTTGTCTGAAAATACCAAAGAGATAAGAGTGGGTAATTCTGTTTTATTTAAAGAGAACATTCTTAATTTACCTATCCAGTGTGTTTGTCTCTCAAAAATGCTGTTCTACAGCTAGCCAACTATGTACAGTACCAGCCACCATATAATCAGTTCATAAGCACAGACCAAGAAATAGGATGAAAGGATTGACACAAGAGCTCCCACATTCTTGACACACAGAACACTTCAGTTCATACATGTTTTCAAGGGAGATATGGCATGTGGAGAAGATAAACCCTTCCCTCCACACCTGCTTGTCTTCCACATGATTGTATTCCCTGCAGCTGGAAACTACACAGCATAAAAAAATTGGGAAGCTGAATTTTCCTGTGTAAAATAGCTGCAGCCCACCGGTTGTATAAGGGTGAACACAGGTCAGCAGAAAGAAGAGAGGAAATTGGTAATCACTCCTGTTTGCAGTTTGTTAAGGTAGCCCAGATTTGTAAGAGGGATGGTTTGAGCATGCAGAAAATAAGACTGATTAATAAATTCCTCCTCTCTCTTGGCAGATCCCCAACGCGCGCTCTCTCTCTCTCTCTTTCTCTCTCACACACACTTTGTTTTCCTCGTGGTCTTAACACTGTCAGCAAGCTTTTAAAATAAAAATATTAATAAAAATAAAAATGGAATGGAGCAAGAGAGGACAAGGAAAGCAAGCAGCCCCGGGCATCAGGTTTGGGTAGGAGAGGCATCAAACTTCAGCTAGTTCCCCCACTGCCGTGCTTCTCTCACTGTTGCTATAGCTGAGTAGAGTGACTTCAAATAGAACAGGTACAAACTACAGATGTGCATTAGCACCAATCATTTGAATTCAGAATTTGGATTTGGAGTGCCAGCCCTTCAGATTCTGAATTTGGAAATTTTTCAGATATCTAGAACTCTGATACAGTCAATGCTATATAGTCATCATTTTCTTTAAAACACACACACAAAGAGGCAAAACTTTTTCAAGGGATTTCCCAGAGTCCTCTGACACCTTCCCCAGTGATTGTGCCAAGCAAAAAGAATACACACCAGCCAGTGATGGGTTGTCA
Source organism: Furcifer pardalis (assembly GCA_030440675.1). Taxonomy (NCBI): domain Eukaryota; kingdom Metazoa; phylum Chordata; class Lepidosauria; order Squamata; family Chamaeleonidae; genus Furcifer; species Furcifer pardalis. The sequence continues at coordinate 170,737,283 of CP126890.1, read as the reverse complement.
AATTTTTCGCTACCCCACCGTGATGTCATTATGTTGTGGGCGTAGCCAACGTCATGTTGTCATGATGTCATGGGCGGAGCAAAAATAAATTTAAAAAATTAAAAATGTCTGCATGTGCATCAAACCTCCATTTGATGCATGCACAGTTCTTTTTTTAGTGTGCATGCATCAAACCTCTATTTGATGCATACACACTAAAAAAATAGAACTGTGCATGCGTCAAACAGAGGTTTGACGCATGCGCAGTTCCAGGCATCCAAGGCTGCCCGGAAATACATTTTTGGAGGGGGGCTGGAGAGGTGACCAAACTGGTCACCCGGGGGTTTACCCCTCCAGTGACCCCCTCCTGATGGGGTGCTACTGGTTCAGGCGAACCAGTCCCAACCGGTAACATCCTATCACTGCACACCAACAGCCACCTGTGCCCAGGTATTAGGAAATTATTGTAATGGGCATACTGACTAGAACACTGAACACTGGGAATGCCAGCAGGCAGTGGCAGTCGCATTGGGAAATTATTGTTACTGCTGTTTGGGATGTTCTGCATTATTCCTTAGTGCTAGCTGGACCTTCTGTATTAGCTGGTGGTGCCCTGGCAATCCCGTTTTTCTTGCCTCTGTTACAAATGATCACTGCTCCCAACCCTGTGATGAAAATACGCTGCCATCTCTCTAGCCTTTTCCATTATGTTAGGTATGCATGTGCCTTCTCCACTCTGTAAAGCACCATAAGCTACTAGGTTGAGGGTGTAGAGTTTAAACAGAAAGTGGGATTGCTCCACAAAAATGCCTATTAAAAGATAACAGTCTTTAAAATCTAGCAGTTCAAAAGCAAGAAATTGCAAGTGGATAAATAGGTATTGCTTCGGTGGGAAGGTAACAGCATTCCGTGTGCCCTGGTGTCTAGTTATGCCTGCCACACGTCCACAGAAACAAAGTGGAAATTGCCAATTACCACCTTGTTAGCACCTAGGGGCAGCTTCTGCTAATGGAACGCCATACAAAAGGAGAGATTTCATCCATTGAAAATCAATTTCCATGGGTACAAATCACAGCTGATCAAAACATACTTTTTCTCTTATGTAGTTCTAACAGATTCATACTTACCACAATAGATCCAGGTAAGTGCAGCGTGACTGGTGGCTCATTGGATAAAATAATGAATTCTGGACCTGAAAACTGGAAAACATGCAATTCAGACAAAAACTTTTAAAAACTGATTAATTTGAATGTCTTCATAAGGAATTATTGTCTCTGCTATTGATCACATTCAGGTCACATGACATTGAAATGCACATCTGCCTTTGAAATGCAGTTGAAAAATCAAAATAAAATGCAAATGGCATCAATTGCGGTACTAATTAACAAAGCCACATGAAGAAGGAATTTCTCAGATACAAAAACTGAAACACTGATGTAATAGATAAGGATGGTCTCTGGCTTCAGGAAACGTAGCACTCTAAGGGCTCTTTCAAATACCACCTAAAATAGGCCACTTTTTGACCCCCTACCCCCTCTGTGACTTTTCATGACCTTTGACCCCCCAAATAATGTGGTTTGAAGATAGATCAATGGCCAGCTGGATGCGCAAAGCAATGATAATTTTGGAGTCACCTGACTTCACTCTGAAACCCCCCCCCCCGTGACTTTCCATGATTTTTGGTCGGACCTCCCCCCCCCTGGTTGTGTGGTATTTGAAAATCCAGGTCATAGCTGTTTATTTTCCACTTTTTCAGAGTTTTTTCCCTTTTGATCTAGAAACACTCAAACACCTACAAATAATTTCAGGCACCTGAGAACAAATCAATTCAGGTAACCTCTAAATCAGTCTTATACTTAGAAAGAAACGAATTCCCCTAGTAATGAGACTATATATACTGTACTGGCAAGATATTGAAAAAATATTTTATAGACACAGAAAAAACAGATGGCACCGTTCTGAGTTAGAAAGCTCATGAGTTTCCTAAAGAGATGAAAGGTGTGATTCTATTCTACGATGAGCTTTCTTCAACCCCACACACTGCAGATTAGCTTGCTTCTTCTTGTGACTAATCACTCTGAGATAAATATGGATTTCATTTACAGCAAAAATGGGAACAAAAATATTGCACTAATATTGCATGTATTTCAGGGTATTTTCATTGATACATCTAATTCCTCTAGAAACATGAGCTTCTTTTGGAAGTTTGATTGTTCAGGTATAGAATTTTGGAAGAATAATGTGGCTAGAGTTAAAAAACATGGTTTCAGATTGTGTTAGTAAATAAGTGGAATAATAAATATTTGAGGGAAACCAGTTTAGAAAGCTGTAGGATGGAATTTGAGGAACTGGTATTAAAGATAAGAAATGAAGAAATAGGAATTAAGGGCTTGGTGAGTAAGATATATAAGATTTTAAATCAAGAAGGTAGACCACAAGAAATATAGAGAAAAATTTGGGAACAAGATTTGAACGTTAAAATTACAGAAACAGATTGGAAAAATAAATGGAAGAGAAGGATCATGAGAACCATGTCTGTCAGAGTGAAAGAACATATAAAATGTTATGGAGGTGGTACCTGGCCCCAGTTAGGTTGCATGAAATGGACAATAATAAAAATAAAATGTGTTGGAGATGCAAGAATACACAGGGTACTTATGAACACATGTGGTGGAGTTGTAATGTGGTAAAAGATTTTTGGAAAAAATTGAGGAAGAAACTTCAAGAATAATGGGGACAAATATTGAGTTGAGGTTGGGTACCACTTTGTTGACAGACATGGATAACATGAATATAGATAAGAATAAAAAAAGTTACAGTTGTACCTCGCTTAAAGAGCATAATGCGTTCCACAGGATTGCTCTTTAAGCGAGTTTGCTCTTTAAGCGAAACACCATTGAAAATGACCAATTGTGGGGGGGATTGCGAACCCAATTTATTTGTTAAGCGAGTTTTTGGTATGTTTTATTTGTTAAGCGAAGCGAACATTCAGAGAAAAATCTGCTCTTTAAGCGAGTTACTCTTTAAGCGAGGCGCTCTTTATGCGAGGTTTGACTGTACTATCTATAATATTAACAACTGGCAGACAATGTATTGCAAGAAATTGGAAAAGTGATGTGTTATTAAAAATTGAAGATTGGTACAGTATAAGGAAATGTGGGAGATTGCATTGAATGATAAATTAACATGGGAGTTGAATAAAAAGAAAGGTATTGTTCCCAAAAACAAATTCTGGGATATACAGTATGGCAACCATTTATAGAATACAGTATATACATTGATTAAAGATGAAGGTGGTAGGCTGGTACCTGATCAACTGAGTTTCTGGAAAAAGTAAGAGGTGACTGTGATACACCGCAATCTCCAGGGCAATGTATATATCACAGGTGTGTGTGTGTAATGATTTTGTCTTTTTTGTAATAGAAAAATAAGTAAATAACAAAAATATGTATACATATCAAAAATTAGTTTTGAGTTAAGATTTAGATAAATTTTAAGATAATGCAAATAAATTTATAGAACAAGAATTATTTATGGTACTGAGTGTTAAGGATTAAATGTTTTTACTGTGTTGTAGTGTAATTATGTTGTGTATTGGAGGGTTTTTTTGTAATTCTTTTTATGTTATGTTTTGTTTGTATTTTAACTTGTATTTTATTTTGAAATTTAATTTAAAAAACAAAAACATGGTTTTAGCATCTCATTGTGAAGCTAGTTCACCCTCAAATCCTCGATTTCAGGTTACTCTGGATATATGTTTGCCATGACTTGGTACCTCTAACTAGAAGGAGGGAGAGAAAGAAGAGGTTTGAAAACTGAGGACAATTAATCCTCCTCTTACTAAACTGTCTCTGCTCTGTGGTTGTCCATGCCTTTGGAGTTCTCAAGTTCCCCAGACGATGAAAAAGAATACAATAATATCAGTAATATTTCACCTTTTCTTTTCTTTGGAACAAATATCTTGAAGATCCAGGAGCTGGTAAAGAATCCTTTGGAGAGACAGAGAAGGCAGATGAAGAACCTGAATACAAGACATCATGCGGACTGCTGTTCTTTTGAGTTCTGTTTGAGATTTCATCTGTGCCACTGGCTAATCTTTAAAGAAAAGTGTGTACAGACATTTATTTCAGTTACCTCAAACCTAAAAAAAAATCAGAATATTACAGACGTTTCTTGCATCTTTACTCAGAAAAATAATAATCCTAGGGGCATTTACTTGTAAGAAAGCTTTCACATAAGTATAGTTTGAGTTGACAAGGATAACTTAAAGCCTGCCTACACTGGACCTCCTGGTTTATTGTAGCAATAGCTTTTAAAAATCTGCTCCAGGTTGGGGGAAGGAACAAAATACTCTTTGGCGTGATCTGTGCATTACAAAGGCATTTTGCTTCTCTAAAGCAGCAGGAAGGTGCTGGAGTGGGTGTGGAAGCACTCGTCCTATGAGCTGGAAAGTGACTCCTCCAATCTGACTCTATTTTATCTCACCCCCAGCACAGTGGTGGGCTGTCAAAAATGTTACTACCACACTGTGGGCGGAGCCGATGTTGTGGGCGGAGCTGATACTGTGGGCGGAGCCAACATCATGACATCGTGACGTTGTGGGTGGAGCCAAAGTAAAAAAAATAAAAAATAAAAAATACAGTACACATAAAAATAGAAATAAAAAACATAAAAATACAAATTAAAATAGACATTAAATACACATAAAAACACACTACATGAAACACACACACCTCAACCCCCCCACCCCACCCCACCCAAACACAAATCCTAGTCACTTTGCCCTGGGGTCAGGGAGCAGCAGACAGGCAGGCAGCAACAGCAGTAACAGGTGCGGCGGTGCAGCAAAGCAGTGCGGTGGCAAAGTAGCCCAGCGGTGCAGTGGACTGGCGACACAGTGCAGCCTAGCCCAGCCTGGCCCGGCCTGGCCTGGTAGCGCAGCCTGGCCTGGCCTGGCAGTGCGCCGAGGAAAGGCCGCAGCTGCCCCTCCTCCAAAGAGGCCGCTGAGGGTCTCAAATGCCAGCTGCTGCGCCCTCCCTTGCAGCCTAAAATGGCTGCTCAGAAGTGCGCATGCATCAAAATACCATTTGATGCATGCACACTTCTATGTTTCAGTGTGTATGCATCAAATGGTGTTTTGACGCATGCGCACTTCCAAGCAGCCATTTTGGGCTGCCCGGAAAAGAAATCCAGAGGGCGGCCGGAGAGGTGACTGAACGGGTTGCCCAGGGGTTTACTACCCCCCCCCAGCAAACCCCTCTGGATTTCTGCTACCGATTCGGCCAAACCAGTCTGCACCAGCAGCAGCCCACCATTGCCCCAGCATGTATATTTACTGGGGATAGGATAAAATACAATGTGGCAATTTTGTAGAACCCCCCAATAGGATCTCAAAATGGAGTGGTTGGGGTTGATTGTCTTGATCTAGTACATAACATGGGTTCAAGCAATCAGAACAACCTGGTCAAAAACGTCCCAAAGAATGAGCTCCGTGCATGTAATACCATTCACATACCAAGACCAAGCAAGGGGAAATCCCAGAAGCGGACTCCTTTTTTCATCAGTTAACTACTTCTCACCCAAACACAAAGCAATTATCATGGCTGTTTTCCAACAAGTATAAATGACAGTGAGCACAAGTGGGTGTCCTATAGACCAGTGGTGCCCAAACATTTTTCGTGGGCCAGTCCCGTCCTGACACACAGCTGTGGGGGCCAGAGGCGGGCTGCTCCAAAGGACAATCATCGAGGTAGGGGGAAAATATCAAATGTTATAAACATTTAGATGCTTATCTACTCTATGTGGGTGATAAGGACTAAATAATTACCTGTTAATGAACAGCCTGTAGCTACTTGGAGTCATTAAGTCATTACAACTTGAGTCCCACGATTGCTGGGTTTGTGGACTCCTACCTAAGGTGGGAAAGAAAGGGATGTTACAATTAGATATCCCACATGCAGTATTTGGAGATCAGGAAATTTGTAGCGTCAAATCAAGTCTTGATCTGATAAAAAAGGAGAAGACAGCAAATTGGGAGGTCACTAAGGAACTGGACTATTTATTTGTTTGTTTATTGCATAGTGTTAATATAGGATTTATAACTTATTTTCCTCCTTTGTAAGCTGTGGACAATGTATGTTGCTCTTCTCCTCTACTTTATCCTCACAGTAACCCTATGAGAAGTGGCGACAGCATTCGGTGGCCCAAGGCCATTCAGTGAGTTTCATAGCCAAGTGGGGATTTGAACCCAGGTCCAGCTCTACTACGCCATACAAGTATAAATAATACAAAAAGTACAATAGTATTTCGGATAACGTTATGACTTGGTTCCACAAGTTGTAACATTATCCATTTATTAACGTTGTGTGATGCGTTGATTGCACAACGTCAAAAAAAAAAAAGCCCTGTTCCCTTTCCGAAGAGGAAAGGGAACAGGGGGGCAATCTGGTTTGCTTGGGGAGGGAACGCACGTTTCCTCCCCAAGCAAACCGGCAGTCCCAGCATGGGATCACCCTTTGCTTGTGAAAGGAACGCATGTTCCCTTCGCAAGCAAAGGGCAATCAGTGCCCCAATATGAAAACTGGACCAGGGCTGGGGTTGGGGAAAAGAATGGGCAAAAAAAAACCCTCGTTCTTTCCCCCAACCCAAGCGCTGATTCCACGCTGTCACCAGCGCTGGGGTTAGGGAAAAGAATGGGTTTAACCATGGGGGGGGGTCTGAAGAGAGGCTTGGGACCCTTTTCCCAGCCACTCTTCAGAATCCCCCGGGATGGCTAAGCCCCTTAGCAGCCTGCCCAGGCTCCTTGCTTTGGGATCGGGGTGGGTGGGGGTGCTTTCCACCCCCGCCACCCCAATCCCAAAGCAGAAAGCCCGTAGCGCCATTTGGTGATGGTGGGGGAACAGGCACGTCTGATCTCCCCCTAACCAAACTGGCAATCTAAGTCTCAGTAGATCTCTGCTCCAAAGCCTGCAGGGCTGATCTCTAGCGCTTCAGGCTTTGAGGCAGAAATCAACGTCGGGGAATTTGAGGCAAACAATTGCATTGCACAACATTATCTTGACATTGTGCAATGCAAATGTTGGCCTCAAATTCCCCAACGTCATCCAATTTTAGCGTTATCCGAGGCAATCGTTATCTGAGGTATTACTGTATTTCATTTTATGTCATTTTTCCTAATCAGATGTTTAACTACTGATTCTTCTTAACTTTCAGGGGGGGGGGCTTTACTTCAGCTAAACAATCAAAATCCTGCTGGTGTGGTATATGAGTTAATTACAGTACATACAGTATTGGGATTTTAAAAAATTACTACCTACTCTGTGGGGGGGCTGGTAGGCGTGGCCAGGAGAAAAGTCCAGTGTTCCACCCAAATTAGGAGTACTGCACTTTATTTCAAACCTCGGAAGGGCAGAAGGGGGGGGGTCATCTGGAATTTCTGCTACCATTTCTGGAGAACTGGGACAAACCTGCTGAATCTCACCACGGAGTACATCCTTTTTTGACCAACTAGAAGGAACTAACACATTGTTTGGACAAATTGACAGTACAGAAACTGAAACAAAAATAATATCCTTTTCTCACTCTACCTTGGTGCAGATTTAGCTGTGAAGATAAATCTGAATTTTCTGCCACTTTCTCGTGCAGTCTCTTCCTTATTGCATTGATTCTGTCAAAGGAGTCGTGCACAGTGTCTTCAACAATTCCTTGTCCTGTCTATAAATATAATGAGGAGGGCAAGAGTTCATAGAAATTAAAAAGTCATAAAAGGTTTAGATGATATATTCATCTTGCAAGAAGATCATACAGTTAAGTTCCTATTTTGCTTCTAGCAGGAAGATTGCTAGCTAATGTTAAGTCTAGCTAAATGGTTAAAAACTGGCTCTGGAATAGATGGTAATCTCATGACTGGTTTTAAGAGTAATTTGTCTATATTTTATGCATAATTCTTTATACTATATGTGAGTCTAAAGTGAAGACTTTCATTCATGTTATTCAAGTAATAATCTTTAGCAGTAGTTAGAAATAACTTAGATATTCACTTTCTGCTGTTGCTACTTTACATTATATTTATTATTAGTTCCAAAGAATAGGTAAATGGAACCAGAATATATTCTAACTAGTTCTTGATATTACCTCATTGATAGCTAGTCTCATAATTAGATATTGAACATTAAGCTACATCTTAGTAAAGCATCTTGACCAGTTATAAGTTAATTAAGTCACGGATCATGCTACCTAAATGAGTTAGCTTGATGTCATTGCTCTCCAGTGGGTTTTGCTCGATGTCATTGCTATCCAATGGGCTTGGCTTGATGGTTAAGGCACCCAGGATGTGTTCCTGGGGAAAAGGATGTAAAAAGCCAAAGCAGACTATGTGGTCTTTGCTCAGTTCTTTTTGGAAACCATTTCCAGAGTGAGTCCTGCTGGCTATGCATGGAAGCAGTAAATAAAACTCTTTGCTGGTTTTTCACCTATCGTTTGGTCTCTTTCATTCTTTGGCCTGATATAGCCACTACAATCTGGCAGTGTCAAGAGGGGAAATAGAAATAACTGTGCTCACAAACAAAGGGAGAATTTCATCTGACATCTTTGACGCCACCTTGCTTCAAATTAGGGCATTCTGTACAGTCTATGCACAACACACGGGAAATCTGGTCTCTAGGAAGGGGCTTGAGTGATGTCTCAAACATTACATGAGAATGGTACAAGGTACATGCTGTATCCCAGGTATGCATCTACCAATATCCAGAGCGCCTGTCTCTGTCCCAGCTCTTGGGGACATGAAAGGATTTGGGCATTTCCTAAGCAGAGTTTCTGCCACAAAAATCCTTTCAACCCAGAATAATTTCTGACATGAAATTATTATTATTAGTAGTAGTAATGTCTTATTCTTGCATACTTTCCTCCTTTGCCCAACAAAATAAAATAAAATGAGAAAAGGACAGAATTATCTGCAGAATCACTCATGACTGGTAGTAGTATAAATTTACCATCTTGAGCAATATATCGTTATCACCTACTCATTGAGTAAAACCAGTTTCTTGTGTAGATATTAGAAAATACAAAGGTGCTCACCTCTTTGATGTTTCCTAATGCAGATTCAACTAGTTTTGTGATTAGGACACTTGGTGGGAACTGAGACTCCATTTGATGAGCTTGACATGCTTCCAAAATGGACTCTGGAGAAAGTCTCTTCTGTGGCAAATCTTCGCATAACATTAGCAGAAGAGCATGTAACTCATCGCTTAGCTGAAGAGGCTTAATTAGCAAGGAAAAAAATAAAACAAAATTATAATGCCTGCATAATTAATAATCATGAGTTGCAAATTAAAAGCAACAAATGTAGTGTTACAAAAAGTAACAACAGTACATCTAAAAAACATCTGAAGCATCGCATTGTTTCAGGCAAAGCACCAGCAAAGCTGCCTTTTCACAGTCACTGTATTTAATCACTTTTTCAGTAGGACAGATGAAAAGTTTTGCTGGCTGAACATCAATACCAAAAATGTTTAACGTTAAGTTAATCACAGAAATGACACATGTCCCTTTCCTTGGTATTCACCATGGCAGCCTGATGAGATTCTCTCTCCCAATGTTCCATCCAAGCTGGCCATGTCAGCTACGTCCCTAGAAGCAACCATTTAGCTCACGACTTGAAATTTTTTTTAAATCACATGTCATGTTGCAAGTCCAGCCACCAAGAAAGTTTCAAGTTGGTGCAAAGAGTGGAGAAAGTATTTTCAGTGGTAGCACCTAAGAAGATACTAGTGTGGCTCTATTCTTCTGTTTTAAACAGGTAGTGAAAAAAGTTTTGCCAACATTTGGCCTCTCAAACATTTTTCATTTGCACAAATTGTTGAAACAGAATTTTGAAGCCAAACGTGTTACTTGGAACTTTATAAAAAATGTTGATGATATATTTCAGTTTTTTGAAATGTGAGATGCATTTACTGTTGGACTTTACCTGGCTGGGAGGTATCTGGTAATCTGCTGACCAATACAGAGTCATACCTAATGAGTACACCTGCATCTAGAAAGAGAAAAATGACAAAACTGGCAAGAAGTAGCAGTCAATAAAAAGCAAAGAGAAAATACAGAATCATTTGATTCTTACAGAATGTGTACACATCAGAAGTGAATTAAAGTACTGTTGTACCTCGCTTAAAGAGCATAATGTGTTCCACAGGATTGCTCTTTAAGTGAGTTCACTCTTTAAGCGAAACACCATTGGAAGTGACCAATTGTGACTGGGGGGGGGGATTGCAAACCCCAATTTATTTGTTAAATGAGTTTTTGGTTGGTTTTATTTGTTAAGCGAAGCGAACATTCAGAGAAAATTCTGCTCTTTAAGTGAGTTACTCTTTAAGTGAGGCACTCTTTATGCGATGTTTTACTGTAATATTACATGTTCTTTCCACAGCCATATCTTTATTTACCCATCCCCCTCCACTTCCACTGTGAGTCTTCTCAACAAACAGCTACAGAGTTCTGATGCATTTTAACTCTGGGATCTTTGTTCTTTCTTTTGGACACCTCTGTATCCCACCCCTGCCACCAAACTGATTCAAACTCTTTCAACCACATTGATATACAATTTGACCACACTTCAAATTGATGGGGGTGGTTTGAGATATAGTTAGTAAACCAGGGGTGGGATGTCAAAATTTTTACTACCCCACCATGCATTTACTACCCCACCATGCATGACATCATCACAGTGTGGCCGGAGCTAATATCATGATGTCATGGGCAGAGCCAACATCATGATGTCATGATGTTATAGGCAGGGCCAAAGAAAAAAATAAAAATAAATAAAAATTAAATTAAAATAAGCACACACACCTCAACCAACCCACCCACCCACAACACAAACCTGTAAATAAATTAAATAAATTAAATAAATTTTTAAAATAAATAAAATAAAAAATACACCCACCCACCCCAAATTAACCAGAGCTTTTAAACCTAAGATACCTAAGAGACCGCGTCACCCTAAGAACATCTGTCCGTCCCACCAGGGCGGATCGGAGAGGCTCCCTTGTTATTCCATCGGCAAGAGAGGCGCACCTCGCCTGCACTAGGAGGAGAGCCTTCTCCGTGTCCGCCCCAACCCTTTGGAACCTCCTGCCCACCGAACTGCGCCTTCAGACAGAGCTCCTGCCCTTCCGGAAGGGCTTAAAAACCTGGCTGGCAGGACAAGTATGGGGACCCAGGAATGTGGGCTCTTATGCTAGGTGGGTTATTTAATGGACTGCCACCCTTTTGGGTCTGAATTTTATATAGTTTGTGATCAGCTTGTACACTGTTTTAACTTTTTATGATTTTTAGAGTTAAACATTAAGTTTTAATTATAAATAGCATTAATATAGATTATCCTATGTTTTAACCTTGATGTAAGCCGCTCAGAGTCGGGTTCACCCTATTGGGGCGGGGTAGCAAATTCAATTATTATTATTATTATTATTATTATTATTATTATTATTATTATTATTATTATTATTATTATTATTATTATTATTATTATTATTATTATTAATAATAATAATAATAATAATAATAATAATAATAATAATAATAATAATAATAATAATAATAATAATAATAATAATAATAATAAACCAGAGCTTAAAGCTTATTCTGGCTAATCTTTCTCACACTAGGTCAGATGGAAGGAACTACAGAATGAACTCACCACGAGATGGCTTCATTTTGGCACTTTTCAACTTTTCAACAGTTAAAGAAGTTATTTATTTATTTATTTATTTATTTAAATTTTTATACCGCCCTTCTCACCGGGGCAACCCAGGGCAGTAAACAACATCATAAAAACATAATAAAACCCAACCCAAACCCATTGTTAAAAACTTCAAAATTACAATTATAAAATTTAAAAAGTTTTTAAAATTTATAAAAATCCACAGGTCCCAATAATAATTTAAAAAGTTAAAAAGAACTTAAAAACAAAAGATTAAAAAGATTAAAAGACCGGGGGGGGGGGGAGGGAGCTCAAACAATCCAGCGAGCTGGGGTCATGGTACCGCCAGGACCCCATACCTATCCTGCCAGCCATGTTTTTAAGTTCTTCCTAAAAGACAGCAAATCCATCTGTATACGTAGCTCAGTTGGCAGGAGGTTCCATAGGGCCGGAGCAGACACAGAGAAGGCCCTCCTTCTAGTGCCAGAGAGATGTGCCTCCCTGGCCGATGGAACAACCAGAGAGCCTCTCCGGTCCGCTCTGGTGGGACGGACAGATGTTCTTGGGGTGATGCTGTCTCTTAAGTATCCTGGCCCGGTGATGCGGTCTCTTAAATATCCTGGCCCACTACCATATAGGGCTTTAAAGGTCATAACCAGCACCTTGAATTGCACCCGGAGGCAAACTGGCAACCAGTGCAGCTCCCAAAGCAGAGGCGAGGCATGTGCATACCGCACACACCCCAAGACCACCCGGGCAGCCGCATTCTGGACCAGTTGAAGCCTCTGGATGGTCATCAAGGGCAGCCCCATGTAGAGCGCATTACAATAATCTAGTCTGGAGGTGACCAGAGCTTGTGTGATCATGAGCAAGGAGTCCCGATCTAGGAGCGGGCGTAACTGGCGTATTACATGAAGTTTTGCAAAAGCCCTCCTGGCCACGACTGCCACCTGCTCTTCGAGCAGTAGTCATGAGTCCAGGAGGATCCCCAGATTACGCACCGGGTCTGTTTGGGGCAAAACTGCTCCATCCAGAACCAAAGATGGTAGCTCCCGCGATGGCCCAGGACCCCCGACCCACAGCCACTCAGTCTTGCCAGGGTTCAGCTGAAGCCCATTGTCCCCCATCCAGACCCTGATCGCCTCCAGGCACCTGGAAAGGACTTCCACTGCATCACTTGGATCACCATGGGCCGAGATGTATAGGTACTAAGTCTTTGCCTAACCAGTTCTCTAGGATAATATGCCTTAATGTAAATGTAAAACAGCTGTACCTCCTTAAGGGTTCTCCAACTGGAACAGCAATTGGAACAGCACAGGTGTAGTTTATTGATGAGGTAAATCTAAGACTTTGCTTAAAAACCCCAAGCCAGGCCGCCAGGCCTGCTGGCCACCAGGCCTTTTTAGGAACTGTGGTAGTACGTCAATATAGGTAAAGGTATTAAATACACATTAAAATACACACAGACACACCACATCCAAAGGTGAGTCACTTACCCTGGGGAGCTTCAGGCTATAGGGAGCTTCAGGCTAGCAGCTTTTCTTCCTCCTCCCCGCTTGGGAGGATAGCACGGAGGCCGTGCATACGCGGCAAGCACTGTAGGCGTGCATACACACCAAGTGCTTGGCGCGCTTGCGCAGTGGGGGAACCAGTGAAAAGGTAAGCCCTGAAGGTGGTTCCCCCCAAAAGCTGCTACCGGTTTTACCGGAAGAAGTAAAACTGCAATGCTGAGGCTTTTTGCAGTGAGACTCAAATCCCCTGATGTAACTTCTCAATGAGTGAACATGAGTGATTTCACATTTCCCTCACTATGTAGTCACACTCTCATCACCATGAAAAAAATAAAAATCCAACATTTCAAGTTCCTAAAAGTGGCAAAAATGAAACAAGCTTACCTCTGTCAGTCCACATTGCTTAATTATGTTGTGACCAAACAGTATTTCTGGAGCCTTGAAAGGTGCAAAGGTCCCCTGGGGTATGTCATCTCTATAAGACAAAGTTCCTTCAGCTGACAGGAGAACAGACCATGGGCAAATCATGTAAGCAGGTGCTTCTGAAAAAAGAAGAAGCAGGCAGAGAGTCAAGTCAGGTGAAACCCTTACTTTGTGGGTTCATATCCAAGTGAGGCAATGGAAGGGGTATAATAGATCTGCACTGTAAATACTGTCGAGTATACAGTCTCACACACAGAGAGTGTGTGTGTGTGTGTGGCTGGCTGGCTGGCTGGATGGATGGATATCCCACTACCGTAATGGAGTAGACCGTAGAGCCACTGACTCATCAGTGAGTGTGGGGCAGCGGTAAATAACCTGACACTCCCTAAAGGGGCCAACAGCTATGGGTGGATGATGAGCCCCTTTAGGTGGGGTGAGGGTCCCCCCTCAGTGGAGGAAATGCCACTGGAAACCATCTTATTGGGCCCAATGGCAAAATGACCAGAGGAGGAACTCTGATTCCCAACGGTCATGGAGGCAGAAGAGGCCATGCCAGATGGACTGGCTGTGAAGGCGCACCTTGTCCATATCCTCAAGGCTGTGGCAGCCCATTGCAGACCCAGTGTTATATCCTGCATGTCTCATTTCATATGTGCCGCAGGAGAGATGGCTCTTCCGTGATGATAGTGTCAGTGGGTCACTTCATGGCAAGCTGGGGGATCCCCCTTAAACAAATTCACGCCAGTGGCATTTTTTAAAAAAATACATTTTGGATAAAGGTTGCAGCCGACTTACTATACGGTCAAGTGGATGTGTGGCTAGTGGGAACTGAATGGACTATACAGTGGTACCTCACATAACGAATGCATCATAGAGCGAAAAATTCACACAATGAAGCATTCGTTATGCAATGGCAGTACCTCACATAACTAATCCCCCCCCCCCCCGTTATGCAGGGATTTTAGTAACCATAGTATACCTGCTTAATGGAAACCCCAGTTAACAAACTTTTTTTGTTTGTTTGTTATGGGGGATATCTCCTACAGGGAACCGCATAACGAAAAAACTGCATAACAAAGAGCTCCATGGAACTGAGTTTTTTCATTATGCCAGGTCAGTGATGGGATGTAACAAGTTCCCACCAGTTCGCCAGAACCGCTAGCAACTTTTCCTCCCAGAGAACCGGTAGCAGCTTCTGCGGGGAACCACCTTCGGGGCTTACCTTTTCACTGGTTCCCCCACTGCACATGCGCGCCAAGCACTTGGTGTGCATGCATGCCTACAGTGCTTGATGCATATGCACGGCCTCCTTGCTGTCCTTGTGTTGTGGGTGGGTGGGTTGAGGAGTGTGTGTGTGTGTATGTGCTTATTTTTATTTTTTTTTATTTTTATTTTTATTTGGCTCCGCCCATGGTGTCATGACATCATGATGTTAGCTCCGCCCACACTGTGATGACATCACGGTGGGGTAGTAAAATTTTTGACATCCCACCACTGTGCGGGGTTCTACTGTATGTAATAGTCAGTTCTATCTCAGTATTTACATTGATTTTTTTATTCTTAGTTGTATGCTTTCTGTCATTCATTTGATATATCAGTCTATGCAGATGTCCTTAATGTGTTGAGGGATTTTGAATGTGTCATAGAAGCCAAGTGAAGTGCCATCAGGATACTAGTTTGCCTTACAAGTCTGGACTCCTAGCAGGATCACTCAAGGTGAAATAGTCAAGGCTGAGAGCGGCATCCAGCCTCTGGACAGTTAATGATTATAGGAGCAGAACCGAAGAGATAATTCCATTGGTAAAGGGGAGCAGATAAATTCCTAGGAACCAGTATTTTACAGCAGCATTAGTAGAAGATGATACTGGCACAGGATCGTTCGCAGACAATGGTGGTGACACTCAAACTAAATGTTCAGCATTATCAGTGGTGGGATGTCAAAAAATTTACTACCCCACCGTGATGTCATCACAGTGTGGGTGGAGCTAGCATCATGACATCATGGCATCATGGGTGGAGCCAATGTCATGATGTCATGATGTTGTGGGTGGGGCCAAAGAAAAAAATAAAAATAAGCACACACACATACACCCCTCAACCCACCCACCCACCACACAAACCCATAAATTAAATTAAATAAATAAATAAATAAAAATATAGGGAGCTTCAGGCTAGCAGCTTCTCTTCCTCCTCCCCGCTTGGGAGAACAGCAAGGAGGCCATGCATACACGCCAAGCACTGAAGGTGTGCATGCACACCAAGTGCTTGGTGTGCATGCGCAGTGGGGGAACCAGTGAAAATGTAAGCCCTGAAGGTGGTTCCTCCCAAAAGCTGCTACTGGTTCTCCGCGACACTGGGAAAAGTTACTACCGGTTCTGGAGAACTGGTGAGAACCTGTTACATCCCTTCACTGAGCATTATGCTGAAAAAGGTTATAATAAACCCTTATTAAATAGTTCTTGCTTTGAAACTTCTTTGAGGAGTCAATCCAGTGTGAAGCAAGAGGTAATGCTGGATGATGAGATTCTCAGGTTAGGACAGGGGTGCCCAAACTAAGGCCCCTGGGCTGGATCTGGCCCACAGGCCGTAGTTTGAACACTCCGGGTTTAAACAGAGAAAATGGCAAGCTAAAATCTATCTCATCCTATTGCAAAACACAGATTGCAAGGCATGTTTTCCTTCCGCTTCCAATGGAAGGAACCATGTGACTGGCCTGCTGAACCACATGACTAGCCCATGGCCTGAAATGCTTGGGCAACCCTGGTTTAGGAGGTACTGAATCAGCTCCTCAAAGATTGTGATATTTTTGAACCACAATCGAACATAATGGCAACCCTGTGTTGCCAGATAATCTTCCTCACACTGGGTCAGGTGAAAGGAACTGAAGACTGAACTCACCAAAAGGTGCCTTCATTTTGGCAGTGTCATGTGTGGCCTAGAAGAAGAAGAAGAAGAAGAAGAAGAAGAAGAAGAAGAAGAAGAAGAAGAAGAAGAAGAAGAAGAAGAAGAAGAAGAAGAAGAAGAAGAAGAAGAAGAAGAAGAAGAAGAAGAAGAAGAAGAAGAAGAAGAAGAAGAAGAAGAAGAAGAAGAAGAAGAAGAAGAAGAAGAAGAAGAAGAAGAAGAAGAAGAAGAAGAAGAAGAAGAAGAAGAAGAAGAAGAAGAAGAAGAAGAAGAAGAAGAAGAAGAAGAAGAAGAAGAAGAAGAAGAAGAAGAAGAAGAAGAAGAAGAAGAAGAAGAAGAAGAAGAAGAAGAAGAAGAAGAAGAAGAAGAAGAAGAAGAAGAAGAAGAAGAAGAAGAAGAAGAAGAAGAAGAAGAAGAAGAAGAAGAAGAAGAAGAAGAAGAAGAAGAAGAAGAAGAAGAAGAAGAAGAAGAAGAAGAAGAAGAAGAAGAAGAAGAAGAAGAAGAAGAAATAGTGCTGTCACTAATGTATCAGCTAGATTAAAACTAAAAGAATGTTTAGTGGTTAATCTTCATGGAGGTGAAAGGAATATATGGTGCTGCAGGACACAGACAGTTGGAACATGGAACATGAGAAGTATGAATCAAGTTAAATTGGTAACCATAAAGCAAGAAATTGAATGTTTAACCTTTGCCATATTTCGTGACATAACAACATTTCTTGAAATACAATATTTTCAGTTAAACCATTACAAAGTGTTTTACTATGGAAATGTAGAAAACACAGGGAATGGAGTGTTTCTTATCCTGAGGCAAAATGTAGCTTAGGCAGATAGGGGCTATAATGCAAGTCTGAATAATTATGATTGAAGAACCTAGAACCCACCCACCCCCAGTAAAATCCAACCTGGAGCCTTGTTTTTAGCCCAGCAAGGTCTGGATGCATCTGCTATGATCCCTGCAGTTCCAGGAGCTTTGCTCAGAGGTTACCAGATGAAACTATCCTCAGGTAGTATCGGGGCCGTATCCAGCCCCTGGGCCATAGTGACCAGCCCCCTGAACCACGTGGTTAGCACGTGGCCCAAAAATTTTGGGTACCCCTGTTTCAGGCTATAGCTGGAGAAGATCAGAGAAGAGAGACTGAAGAGCAGGTGGCAACAAACAGAGTGGGTGGCAGCGAACAGTGGTGGCAAGGGAAACATCAATAAATGGTTGCTAATTAAGCAAACTTGCCATTTAAGAAAACATAAATATAAACATATTAAAATACAAGCAGAAGTTTAAAAAGAGATTGTGAGCTCCTGTTGCCACCTAGAAAAATTGGAGTCTTTTAATTTAAAAAAAAAGCTATGTTAGGAGAGAATGTGGAGAAAAGGGATGATTCTCCATAGTCAAAGGTAACAAACAAGAGTATAACTTATCACGCTATCTTGTCAGGTTAGAATCCCAACACTTTATCCTATCCCAGTGATGGCGAACCTTTTAGAGACCAAGTACCCAAACTGCAACCCAAAACTCATTTATTTATCACAAAGTGCCAACACAGCAACAGGGGAGGAAGGAAACACTCCCATTGGGCTACTGGGCAGAGGGGTGGGGTGAACTCTGTGCTGGAGGAGGGAGGAAGTGTTCTCATAGGGCTGCTGGGCAGAGGGGCGGGGCGAACTCTGTGCTGGGAGGAGGGAGGTGTTAGGATATATGAGTAGGTTTGCAATGAGAGCAAACCAATGACTGTATCTTTAAGACTGTGCAGCTACCACAGCCAGGTGCAAGCATTGAGTGTTTGTGTCTAGCATAAACTGAGGCAACAGTCTTTGCCAGCCAGCCAGCCTGTTGTTCTCTGACTGCTTTGTTGCTGTGCTCACGTCCATCGGACCTTCGTCGTTCTTGAGGATTGTCTGGTATGTCTACTTGCCGTTTATTGCGAGATATTGGAACACATACCTCAGCCACATTGTGGTGACCTAACCAAGGACTGTTTTGGAACCGAGCTACTCCGTAGCTAGAATGAACTGGTGAATATCTTCGAAGCCGACCTTGAAGCAACAGATAAAGGTTTGGACTGCTTGCATTGCTTTATCGAAGATAAGAGCTTATTTAGCTCACATAGACTATAAGGACTTGCTGCACCACTTGGTCTGACTTCAAGACAAGTGTTAACTTGCACTTTGTGCACAACCTCAGTAAATAATGTAAATACATATTTCCTGTATATTCCTGTTCCATTGTCTCCTGTATCTCAACAAACACTATCAAACCTCAGGGTGTGGCAAAAGCCAGCCACCTTCCTGCACTCTGCTATATTTTACCATTTCAGGAGGAAGTGTTCTCATAGGGCTGCTGGGCAGAGGGGTGGGGCGAACTCTGTGCTGGGAGGAGGGAAGAAGTGTTCTCATAGGAATGCTGGGCAGAGGGGCGGGGCGAACTCTGTGCTGGGAGGAGGGAGGAAGTGTTCTCATAGGGCTGCTGGGCAGAGGGGCGGGGCGAACTCTGTGCTGGGAGGAGGGAGGAAGTGTTCTCATAGGGCTGCTGGGCAGAGGGACGGGGCGAACTCTGTGCTGGGGTGACTGCACGGGTGCCCACAGAGAGGGCTCCGAGTGCCAACTCTAGCACGCATGCCATAGGTTCACTATCACTGTCCTATCCTAACCTCTCCCATGCAGCCTCCTGACATGTGAATTCTCAAGGGTCGGAAGAAAGTCCATTTTCCCATGACAGATATCCCTCACCACAGGATGGAGTTTTGTTGTTTACATGGAGCTCAGATAGATTTTAGCTGCCTAAAATATACATTCACCTGAGTATTTTCTAGGTATTAAAATAGATTGTATATTACTCCTAGTGAAGTGGGGCTCTCTTCAGACATTTTATATTTTTTAGAATAATAGCCATGATGTCTGTATGTCATGCATATCAAAGAGCAAACAAACAAAACAAAAGCATTGTGGCACTTTAAAGACTAACTGCTGTATTTTAATGTTAGCTTTCGTGGATCAGGCCCACTTCATCAGACATGGGAGTGAGACCTCATGGCATAAATTTATATACATCAGGTACAGAGATTCAGAATGGTTAGCATAACAGATAGGTATGTGGGTTTGTTTTTGTTTACATCTGGCAATACCCTGTTATTTAGATTAGTGGTGAAGCTTCACCCTGTTGAATTGCAAATGGATGCAAAACAACCATTGCACATTTGCTAATGAGTTTGCCCTTCTGGCCCAGCATCTATTGTGTGAGTGGCCTGGGCCAGACACTTGGGTCTATTCTGAATTACTATGTATGGATGGATGTAAAAGCTTTGCAGTGAAAAAACCCAACAGGTAGAATCAGTTCATTCACAAAATAGTGCTGGAGGAAAGCACTAATTTGTAGACACCATGGACGACAAATGGCTCCTAGACCTAATCAAACCTCAACTCTCTCATAAAGCAAGAATAATGAAACGGAAGTTGTCATACTTTGGGCATATCATAAAAGTCAAGACTCATAGGAAAAGACAATAGGCATGGGATTTCTGGATCCTTTATTACAGCTCTCTGATTTCATTTGGAATTCCTCCATCACTTTCATTTTTTTGGACATTTTGTCTATCTCCTTATTGATTATAAAGGGGAAATTAAGAAGCGTGGAAGCTTTCTAACATTTTTCCAGTATTCAGTGAAATATGTAAGCACTCTGGGCCATGCAGAGGAAATGAGGGATGCCAAAGGAATTTAGATTATTAAGTGTGGGAAGTTTTATATTTTTGCTGTTCATTCACACATTCAAGTCCGACCCTTTGTGACTCCATGGACCACTGCATGCCAGGCTCCTCTGTTTCATATATATCAGAAAACAAAAATAAAAAAGTAATAAACAAAACCAAAAACACTGTAGCACTTTAAAGACTAATGGCTATATTCTTATTGTTAGCTTCCGTGGATCAAGTCCACTTCTTCAGACAAGGAGTGAAACTTCCAGGCATATATACCCAATGTAGGGGTCTGGATGTTACAGGGGAAGGTGGATGTGCTCAAGCAGAATGACAAACAATCAGGCATCACAATACAGGTTCCTACAGCTATCAGTAACCATAGATTATTCAGATTAGTTTTAAATGTCTCCCTTTCAATCTCAAAAGTGTGGAGTAAAACCCCTTTCTGGTTTCTGATTAACCTCTTACTTGCATATCAGGAAACAAAAAAAGGAATAAAACAAAAACACTGTAGCGCTTACTGTTACACTTGGTTACTTGGTTTATTCCTTTTTGTTTGTTTGTTTTCTGATATGCCTGAACCACAGACAAACACGGCTACTACAGTATTCCAAAAAAATAAATCATGTTTTATATATGGAGTCTTAAAGCCGGAGACTTCTTAAATTAAATTGCACATACCTTTTTCATTCATTCATTCCATTTATATTCCACCTTTCCTCTCAGCAACTAAAGATGACCTATGTGGATAATCTTCCCTCAGTTTATCTCAGTGGTGGGCTGTCAATTTTTTTGCTACCCCATCATGACGTCATTATGTCGTGGGCGGAGCCAATGTCATGACGTCAAGACGTCATGGGCAGAGCCAAAAATTTTTTTAAAAAAAAGGCTGCCCGGAACTGCGCTTGCGTCAAACCTCCATTTGATGCATGCACAGTTCTATTTTTTTAGTGTGCATGCATCAAACCTCTATTTGATGCATGTGCACTAAAGATTAGAACTGTGCATGCATCAAATGGAGGTTTACATTTCCGGAGGGGGGCCGGAGAGGCAACCTAACTGGTCGCCTGGGGGTTTACCACACACACACACACACACACACACACACACACACACACACAGCGATCCCCTCCTGATGGGTGCTACCAGTTCAGGCGAAACGGTCTAAACCGGTAACAACCCATCACTGGTTTATCTTCACTATGTGATAGGCTCAACTGGTAGATAGTAACTCACCAAAAAAATCCTCCAGTGAGGTCCAAAAGTATGTAGAGGTTTTGAGACTGGGTCCTACTATCCCTGGAAATCGTTTTAACCTTGGGGCTGGTCAAATCTGGCCCTCCACAGGTTTTTGAATTTATACCTCCCATAATTCTTCATCATTAGCTAGCATGCTAGTGCAGCTGTGAGTTGTAGCCAGATAGGATATGAAGGGCTATAGTTACCCTGCCATTTCGGGACATAACGTAGCGTACAATGCTTTCTGGGAGGATGAAACTTGCCAAATGTCAGACAGATAGCTATGTTTGTGCTTTGTTAGGTGCCGTCAAGCCAGATCTGACTTATAGCGACCCTAATAGGGCTTTGAAGGACGGATATTTAAAGAGTGGCTTACCAGTTCCACACCCCCAGAGAGTTTCCATGGGTGGGCAGGGATTCCAAGTGAAGTGGATTAGAGAAGAAACACTGACCTCATCATCACCTCTGCTGCCTTCTTCTTTACCCTTCCTACAAAATGCCTTAGATGAGTAACATGCTTACGTCCAGCAGTAGAATGGATGGTGATGTTTTAAAACATTTGTGCTGCTTTAGAACTTCTCTGATACACAGTGGCTAAACTGCACAGAGTAAATTGCAGCTAAAGTAAGCCTAGTTGAATCAATGGAACTTATGAAGGCGGTGATTAACCAACTCACCCAGTGGCATAGCGTGGGTTTCAGCCACCCAGGGCGTAGTCCAAATTCGCCGCCCCCTGGGCAAGGCCCAGGACGCTGGTGGTGGTGGAGGGTCCCACCCCAAAAAGTGCCGCACCCCAAAAGTGCCGCCCAGGGCGGGCCACCCCCATTGCCACCGCCATGCTACGCCTCTGAACTCACCACTGATTCAGTAGGCCTAAAAAGTCTAATGTTGAGAGACCTGGTGGCACAATGGTTAAACTGCTGTACTGCAGCCAAAATATTGTGAGTTCAATTCTGATGGGACTCAAGGTTGACTCAGTATTCCATCCTTCTGGGGTTGCTAAAATGAGTACCCAACAAAGTTTGGGGCAAAATGCTAATTAACTTGTAACACCCCAGAGAGTGCACTAAGTGCTATTATATGTGATATATAATTGTAATTGCTCTTACTCTTGCTAATGTGACTTAAAAACTAAGGAACAACATTTCAGCCAATGTCACAGCAAGTCATGACCATGGAAACGTCTGCAGAAGCAGACAGCGCTGGCTCTTAGGCTTAGAAACAGAGATGAGCACTGACCCCTAGAGTCGGATACGACTGGCTTTCGAGCAAGGGAAATCTTTACCACAGTAAACCGTGTGTACATGGTTGGGAGTGGATGTATAAAACAGTTCTATAACACTCAAGAGATGAAAACAAACAAACAAACAACAAACAAACAGGTACTATTTAAGCCAGGGATTCTTAACCTATGGGCCAGAAGTGGCCCGTGGCCTCCTATCACCTCCACCACACCAGGAAGTGCCATGTGGTGGAGGAAGAGCAAAATGGCCATCCGGCTCCTGAAACTATCTGAGGGAGCGTGACCCGGCACCCGACTTAAAAAGGTTGAGAACTCCTGATTTAAGCCATGTACAGTCATTATTTAACTTTGATAACTTTATATGGGAGGAGAAGGATCCCAGAGTATCTCTGCCTTCCCCAGACATGCATCTGCTCACCTCTGTGTAAATCCTCAACGAGTTGTTGTGTACCAAGCAACAATAGTGCCCATATTTCTTCTTCCTCCAAAGGACTTCCTTTGATGTGCAAGATTTCAGCAAGCGTGATAGATGTGCACATCTCTATTGTGAAAAAACAACAAGAACCAGCATCAGTGAAGTTATCTTAGCAATGTTTCTAAAGGACAAAATCTTATTTGTGTTTGCTGATGGATCGCAGAAGTTGCTGCAGCTAACTGTAGCTAATTGGTAAGATGCCAGGTATGAGTCTATCAGATATAAACCTTTATAAACTTTACACTATGTGGCAACATAATGGCAACATAATTTTGTCCATTTTTTTTTAAAGAATCCCAGTAAGATTGCTGGGTAAAGACTGAAAAATCTAGTTTCTTTCTCATTTCATTCCTCACTTTAACTCTTCAAAAAATGTCCTCTACATGTCTCACACACACACACCCCTCTTAAAACAGCAACTGCCTCAAGTGGTGGATGGATAGGAAAGCAAAGAAATGGTTAGTTGTTTTGGGAAGTCTGGTGAGAGGTAAGTTGAGAATTGACTGTTTAGGGAAAGTTAGAGGAGAGAACGGAAGGGTGTTAAAAGACTGTTTAAAGAGCTAATCATATGACAAGAAATTTATCTATAGTAGTCAAAGTGTGTGTGTGTTTATGAAAAATTGGGGCGTCTATAACATAATTATTTTGAACTTTAAACAATAAAGTAAAATCTTGAAATCTTACTCTATCCAAGTTCTTATCTGACCCTTCATAGCTATACAGCGGAACCTCGTTTAACACAATTAATGTGTTATCCGGGACGTTTCTTTCACTGAACATTACTTTAACTGAATCTCCCACAGGAATGCATTGGATGCAATTTCCCATAGGAATGCACTGAAAACCAAAATACATTAACCAAAACATGGTTTCTCATAGGAATGGATTGAAAACCAATTAATCCATTCTGGGGGGAAAATCAATAAACCAAGCCACACTATTTTCTATGGCTTTCCTTTGTTGTGTGATTTTTTATGTTAACCAAGCTGTTTGTTAACCAAAGTTCCACCGTAGTCCCTAAATAAAAATCCGGGTTGATTATTTGAACCAATCTTTTCTCACTTTTGTGTATATGGAATTAAGGAAAGGGAACCCAGACAATCAGCAAAAGAAAATACACTCATATCATGTAACACTACGCTTTACCACTAGCAACAAAGAGTTTAATTTAGATTGAGAAATCCAGTTTAAGAGAACACCTGAATTATCTGGGATATCAAATTTGAGAGTTCTGGCTTGGACAATATAAAAGGAACCAATCCAAAATATTTGGAGGGAAATTTGAGAAGTGATTTTTCTGACAGTTTAATGCCTTCCCTAGTGACGTTAAAGAATGGTGGCTAGGTGTTAGGTATTAAAGGAGGTTTTTAAAAGGTGCTGACTACTGCCTGCTACCACCTGATGAATGTGTGACTCAGCTAGTGTGAAAATTAAATAAAGGTCAGTATGTCCTAAAGCCAGAACAATAAAGCTTTACGTTAAACTTAGCCTTGGAGCTTGCAGGGCAGTCTGAAGTTGCTGTTTTTGTTATTGCTTGAGGATCATTCAGATTTAGCTCCCCCACCCAGTCCAAACAGCCTTTGTGTGAATTGTAACGTTGCTTGTTGTGAGGTGGCTGATGAGCGACTTTATAATACAGGCAAAATAAAAACATCCCATGGTCCTCTGCAGAGAGACAGGGAAAGTGTAATTATCCTTCCCCCCCCCCCCAGCTGATCACTGTAGCACTTCTTGAATATGGGTTGCAGCACTACAATGGCCAGGAGAGTCCTTCATTTTTCTTTGAAGCAACACTTGAGAAACTGCTCACACTTGCAGCTTTGATTGGTTCTCCAGAGGGAAAAATATTTTTCTTTCCTAACCTTTTGCAGTGCTACAACTGCTAGGAGGAGAAAAAAATAATTACACATTCTCTTCCCTTCTGCAGAGAAACAGGTGAAGTGTTTAATTTCAACTTCTGATACAAGGTGTTTACAGTGGAAGCAGCCTTTGCAGCTACACGGGTCCCATATACACCATTTGCGGTATGCACAGGTGTTGTGAATGGTGTATATGGAAGTTCATCCAAAAAACTGAACCATCTGATAAGGCCAATGGGGATGACCTTGGGAATGATTAGTACCGCTCTGGCATCGTCCATATTTTGGGTGGAAATGTGGACCAGCCCACCTTATTATTATTATTATTATTATTATTATTATTATTATTATTATTATTATTATTATTATTATTATTATTATTATTATTATTTAGACTTGTATGCTGCTCTACTCAGTAAAGACTGACTCATAAAGTGGACTTTATGCCTATCTGGATAGGCTCTTACTGTAGTTGGTCTGCAAATGATTAGTTTTTCCTGTCTATTTTCCCCTTTGTCAGCATTTCAAGGTTACAGCTTTGCTTTTTATGATTTCAGTATTCTGCATGATTATCTAGTCTTAGATAACATTTATTACTTGCACTCCATGTGGTTTGGTGTCCACTAGCTTCTTGAATATGGGTTGCAGAACTGACACAAACCTTCAATAACCTCTCCACAATATAGCAGAGCAATTTATTGGATCGTTGAAACGAGGATTACAGCTCTAATTTTAGTGTTTCTAGTTTCAAAGTTTGGACAGCTTCTTAAAAGTCTAATCTTAATTATAAATGACATACAAATCTTCTTAGCAGAAGCCATGTTCCTGCTCTCTCAGTAATATCTTGCTGGGGTTGGATGTCACAACCCATTAAGCACTAAGATGTAGTTGCTATTTGATGGCTCCATTGAGAAGGCCAACCGCTCTCTGTTGGTTCATTCCATCGTTTTTCTACACAACACTCCCAAAGAGTCAATCAACCATGTCTACTTCCTATGAAAGAGTGGCAGCTTAATTTAAAATATTGTGATGGTTGGTTACATAAATAGGTACCATAGACAATGTGATCAGTAGTCCTTCAGAGACTCTTGTTTATTAGTACCTACTGTAAGGGTGAATGTAAGTCAAGTAAGGATGAATGTAAGTCAAGTACTGTACATCTATTATGGGCAAGGAATGTGACCAGGACCAAATAGTGCCCTCCCTGTCTGATGAATAGGACCCTGAAGATATCTCACTTACCATTCTGATTATACTGAACTTTGGCCTTTTCAAAAGCAAGATACAGTACTCCTAATGTTTACTTTCCTCTAGGAAAGAAAAAAGGCTTAATTTGGAAGGGGGGAAAATGAAGTTCTAACTACCGGTAGTTGCATTTGAACTATTAAATACATTTGCAATTGGACACCATGAATATGTAAGAAAAAGGTATTTGTTACCATCTTTATATTCAGAACTTAAGTATTACTGTATATAAAATATTATACCACTTCACCACATATTCATTAACACAGTGTTTATTTTGCCATTTTTAATGGAATCCAAGCAAACAAAAGAAGTGGAAACTGATTTATGCAGACTAGATATAATTCCATTCAAATTGTCATTCTACTGCTAGCAAAAGCTAGCAAACAATAAACTGCTAACACATTCCAAGTAGATCAGTACAGTACCATGTAGCAAGAACATTGACCTCCAGGCAGGTCTCTATTATATTGACAAAATATAATAATCTACTTCAAGTCTGCAATGGCTGAGAGAGAGAGAGATCCTTGAAAGAAAACTCACTCAAGGACTCTGATCTCTGCAAATATAAAATAACTGCTTTTCATGAAGACTAAACCAAAGCTTAATTTTTTTAGAGAAGGAAAGGTAATACATGAAGGAAATTTCTACGAGATATTACATTAATAGGCTTATAATTGTCTATTAAACTTAAATTCATATGATTTGATTCCTGGAAAATCAGAAAAAGATTTCAATTTGTATTTGCCTGACACAATATATATACAGTGGTACCTTATACAAGGATTTTAATCCATTCCACGGGGCTCATTGTTGCATGAAACAATTGCTATACAATGCATGCATCATATAGCGATTTTCCCTATGGGATGCATCGTACAACGATATATTTTTTTTTGCTAAGTGGTTTTTCCCATTGAAAAATTGTTGTACGATTTTTTTCCATAGGGAAAGTTGTTATGCAGGACACCATTTCCCCCCAAAATCTAATTGTTATACGATTTCATTGCTATACAGGGTGATTGATGTATGAACTTCCACTGTGTTCAAAAATTGATTGCACATTAATATCCAATGATCTGTGAGATAGCTCTGTGATTAAGGTATCTGGCTATAGAGCTGAGGGTGGGAATTCAATTTCCCACTATGCCTCTTTGACAAGATCTGGACTCAATGATCTATAGCAAGGGTTTGCAACATATGGTCACCTGTGGTGGCGACCCCGGAAGTGGAAGCAGATGTGCCCGCCCATGTGCAAATGTGCTGCAGCGTGGTCAGAGGGGGAGTTCTCCAGCTCGTGGTGTGGTAAGGTTGAGAACCCCTGATCTATAGAGTCCCTTCTAGCTTTGCATTCTACAATTATTTATTTATAAAACAATTATACCTGTTATCACTGGAGTTGACATTGGTATCATAACAATATCTGATCATACACCAACTGATTTTATAATAATCCTAGTGAAAACCAAAAGTTGTCATATGAAGAGATTTGAGGCTGAGAAGAGAGTTAACAGATAAGCTAAAGAAAAAAATGGAGAAGGGTCACTAAAAACAATCAGTCATCTTCTCCTGCATTTGTATTGTATAATTATTCTGTTTGTAGCTTTTTTCCTAAAGGAAGAAATATCCTGGTAATTTCCCACAAAAAGTGTTATTGCATCCTGTACAAGTACTGTGATTATTGTGGTTAATGCTAAAATCGGATAACGATCTGTTAGCGTTATCCGATACAGTCATTTGTAGCAGCAGGGTGGCTGGAAAGCTGAACGGGGTTCTCTGTTCAGCTTCCCAGCCATCCTGCAGCTGCAGAGGCAGGGGTGGGGTGGCTGGAAAACCTGACAGGGGGCTCCCCCGTCAGCTTCCCCAGCCACCCTGCAGCTGTGGATACCTCCCCCGCCTGGCTTGGTAAGGGTTTAGCTATGGGGGGCTCTTCTTAAGAGAGGCTGTGATAAGGGACCCAAGCCTCTCTTAGGAAGCCCCGCCCCCCGGATCGCTAAGTTCTTTAGCAAGCCAGATGGAGGTTTCTAAAAAGAAGGTAGGGGGAAATATCCTACCTTCTTTTTAGAACCCCTACCCCCCGCCTGGCTTGGTAATGGTCTTAGCTATCCAGGCAGGGTGGGGGTGGTCTTCTTAAGAGAGGCTGGAATAAGGGATCCAAGCCTCTGTTAGGAAGGCCCCCCCCCCCCGATCGCTAAGCCCTTTAGCAATCCAAACAGAGGTTTCTGAAAGGAAGGCAGGAAAAAGTTTTCCTCCGTTCTTTTCAGACCCCCCCCCCCCCCGGTTTGCTAAACAAACCAGATCGGCCCCCTGTTCCCTTTCCTCTTTGGAAAGGGAACAAGGATTTTTTTTTTACGTTGTGCGATCAATGCATCGCACAACGTTAAAAACCGGATAACGTTATGACTTGTGGAACCAAGTCATAACGTTATCCGAGGTACTAGTGTGTGTGTGTGTGTGTGTGTGTGTGTGTGTGTGTATGTATGTATTTACAGGCTACCTTTCTTCCCATAGGCGACTCAAGACAACTCACAACCTGTTAAAGCAATGCAAGAGTCACAATTAAAAACACTGTAAAATATAATATTAAATATACTCATGACAAAATGCCTGTTTACTATTGAGATGATGTTGATGAGATCACAGTAGTGTTGTTCTGGTAAATCAATCAGAAGATTTTCAAGCAGGATGGTGTGTACTATATGGTAGTTTAAATTGAGTGAGGGGTGTGATGGTTGGTTGCTTGGTAGAAATTGTCTGACAAGTATAAAGGGTGAAGAACTCTGGTTAGGACTCAAAATACAGGTCTTAGAGAAAGTACAGTAGAACCTCGGTTAACAAATGGCTCGGTTAACATAAAAATCATATAACAAAAATCACATAGAAAATAGTGGCTCGGTTTACAGAATTTTTTTCAGAATGGATTAATTGGTTTTCAAAGCATTCCTCTGGGAAAACATGTTTCAGTTAAAGTATTTTGGTTTTCAATCCATTCCTATGGAAAATTGCATTCAGTGCATTCCTATGGGGAAATTAGTTAAAGTAATTTTCACGGATATAGTGAAGCTACCTCAATAAGCTTCAAACAAGGGCTGATTGCCAATACAGTCATACCTCACATAACAAATTTAATTCGTTCTGCGAGGCTGTTCGCTATGCGAGTTTTTCGCTATGCGAAACAAACTCGCATAGCAAAATTTCCAATGGAAAAACTCGCATAATGAGCTTTTTTAGGGGGAAAACTCGCATAGTGAATTTTTTTTGTTATGCGAGTTTTCCCCATAGAAACGCTCGTTATGTGAGTTTTCCATTAGGAAAGTCTGATTCACATAGCAAATATTTTTGCTATGTAAGTCGGACTTGCATAGTGAAAAATTATTTAGTTAGTTAGTTAGTTAGTTGTACTTGTTCATTGCCCTCCTCCCAGAAGGGACCCAGGGCGATTTACAGCATAACATATCAACCACAGCAATTTAAAATCAATTAAAAGACTAAAAAAATAAAAGATTAAAAGAAGCTTTAAAAATTTCTTCATTATGTGAGTTTTCTCCATAGAAATACTCGCTATGCGAGTGTTTCCATAGGGAAAGTCTGACTCACATAGTGAAAATTTTCGTTATGCGAGTTAGACCAGTTAGCGAAAAACCCACTCATTATGCGAGTTTTTCACTAAGCGAGTCACTCGTTAAGGGAGGTTTGACTGTACAGTCAAACCTCGCATAAAGAGCGTTTCGCTTAAAGAATAACTCGCTTAAAGAGCAGCATTTTCTCTAAATGTTCGCTTCGCTTATCAAATAAAACCAACCAAAAACTCGCTTAACAAATAAATCAGGGTTTGCAATCCCCCCCCCCAACAATTGGTCATTTACAATGGTGTTTCGCTTAAAGAGTAAAGTCGCTTAAAGAGCAACCCCGTGGAACGCATTATGCTCTTTAAGCGAGGCACCACTGTATCTCCTTTCGCTCTCTGCTGACTCCTGTGTAGCTTGTTAACGCAAATTTATTCAACTTCCTGAGTGTGACTTCACTGTCAATCTATTCATATTTTCCTTACTGTGTAGTCACATCCTCAAACTGCATATATTAATACTACAAAGAGATTATACTGCTCAATGGGTCACTTTAGTGACTTCCCACAATCAAAGAAGATGTATTCTTTTTTCATATACAGCCAATATACAGGAAACAGCAATGGCTGTACAAGGATCATGTTTTGATGAGATAGCTGGAAAACTTATTGGAACACTGGAAGAATTAGGACAGTATTACACTCTCAATCATTTTAAGACCGGTTCCGAATGATCCGGGGGGGGGGGAGGGTAGGTGGAGATAATTTCTTTCTCTCCTAGGGACCAGGTACACAACTTAAGGGGTCATATTAGACCATCATCTGAGTCACAGGTTGCTGCGGTAGGTAAAGCTGCCTTTTCCCAGCTGCACCAAATAGCCCAGCTGTGCCCCTTTCTGGACAAGCGGACCACCGCAGTAGTCATCTCGCTGGTAGTCTCCCATATTGAGTACTGTAATGCTCTCTATGTGAGGTTTCCCCTGTCCCTGCTGCAGAGACTTCAGCGAGTCCAGAATGCAGTGGCCAGCCTGATCACAAGTTTCAGAAAATATGATCGTATCTCCCCAGCCTTGGCAGGTCTGCACTGGTTACCCGTGTCTTTCCGCATCAGGTACAAGCTGTTAATGTTAACTTTTAAAGCCCTGTACAGCTTGGGACCTCCTTACCTCACGGAACATCTTCCCCTCAGGTCTGTTGCCCAGGTCACTTGCTCCTCTTCATTAGCAAAGCTTCAGGTGCCATCCCTGAGATTGGCTAGGAGGACTGGGACGAGGAGAAGAGCCTTCTTGGTGGTGGCACCAATGTTGTGGAATGCTATTCCACTTGAGCTGCACCAGGCTTCCTCGTTCCAGTCTTTTAAAAAGCAATTGAAGACTATGCTCTTTGAGGAGGCCTTTGTCAATGTCTTACCTATTCCTGGCTTTTAGACTGGGGCCCAACTTATACTTTCCCAGTTCAACGGCTTAGGACATGGGTCTGCTGTATTTTGGCCCAATTTGTAGCTTATTTTTATTATAAGTTTATGGGGTGGTGGTGTATTTTTAAAATGTCTGTTTGTTGTATGGGAGATTTTATGTTGTTAGGCACCTAATGTAGGGATTCAGTCTCCCTAGAGAGGTGGGGTATAAGTGCAACGACGCCGACGCCGACGCCGACGCCGCCGACGCCACCGCCGATGCCGCCACCGACAACAACAACAACAACAACAACAACAACAACAACAACAACAACAACAACAATAATAATAATAATAATAATAATAATAATAATAATAATAATAATAATAATAATAATAATAATAATAATAATAATAATAATAATAATAATAATAATAAACTAACCCAAACAAGTGTGTGCTTTACATCTTCAAAACTGAGGCAGGGGTTGAGCTGGATGCTACATGGCAAAGGAATAGATTATACTATTGTTCAGCACTGAAATATTGTACAGTACTTCAGTGTGATACTTGACAGCGCACTCTCTTTTAAGCAGCACTGCCTGAATACCAAAGCTAAAGTTAGTACATCAGCTTTGGCCCTGAGCATCTCTGCAGCAGAGTATGCTGCTCCATCATGGAGCACATCCACACACGTGAAACAAGTTGACGTCACTGTTAATGAAACAATGCATATTATGACAGGATGCCTCAAGCCTACACCAGTTAAGAGAATATATCCTCTCATTGGTATCGCTCCACCTAAGCTAAGATAAAGAGAGATAAAGTAGCAGCAGACTCCAAGAAAATTTTTAAAAAGAAAGACACCCGATACCTTCTGAATGGATATGTGCCTCAAGTCTGCCAATTCAGCTCCAGGAAGAGCTTTATGGCAAGAACAAACATTCTTGAGGGTATGCAAGAGCAAAAGCAAATTAGAAGATGGAGGAAGGAGCTCACTGGACAAAGAATAACATTAAAGGAGGCGGATATGGCTGATGAACTTGACCTCTCCTATGTCTCTTAGAGGTCCCTGAAAAGGCTGAGGGTCGAAGTGCCTAAATGCAAGACCAATATGTTCAAATGGTGGCTACTGGCAGATAACAATATGCTGTATGAATGTGGAGAGATACAGAATCTAACTCATTTACTGGTCTGCAGGTTACTACCAGAAACATCTACCAACAAATATTTAAATATGGCCAATGAAAAAGCCAAGAAGGTGGCTTCATTTTGGCAGTCTAAAATTTGATCTGGACAAGAAAGAAGAAAAATCAGGAAACACTTTAACCCTTTATTTTATAATGTGCCTAACATAGGGGAGCCTCCTGAAGCAAACCTCTTGTGCCCCCTGTATTCCATTTGGAACACCCAGAATTCCTGTACCCAGGCAAATACTGGACATAAAAAGGAGTACATTCATAATTAGAGACAAACTAGTAAAGGGAATTTACAAAGAAGTAGCCACATTAGTCTATGCAAGCATGTCAGACCAAAAAAACCCCAAGAAGTAAAAACCATTGTGACACCTTAAAGATTAGCTGTTATATTTTAATGTAAACTTTCTTGGATTAAATCCACTTCCTCGGAGGGGGACTGTATGACTATCATAGTCACATATGGCCCCATGACCAGGTGTAGAACAAAAATTGGACAACATTAGTTTGTAAGTAATGGGAGAAGCAATCAGGCTGTGAACAGTGTCAATTAGCAGTCTACAACGGTAGTCCCCAACCTTTTGGTACATGGGAGCCACATTAGAGTGCTCAATGCCTAGAGATTTACATCTTAAACCAACATGGAGCAAAGTTATTAGATCAAAAGAAAACATTCAGGGGGCAGTGAAGAAATGTTAATGTTACAGGTGGCTAGCAAAGCATGCAGAATGGCCAGAAACCTAGTACAGTAGTACCTTGTATAACGATGAGACTTGATTCCACAGGTTTCATCGTTATCCAGTTTTTAACGTTGTGTGAGGCACTGATCGCACAATGTTAAAAAAAGCCGTATTCCCTTTCGGAAGAGGAAAGGGAAGGGGGGTGGGGCAATCAGCCTGCCTCTTTGGAAAGGGCAGTGTCGATTAGCCATGAGTGGAATCCCCCCTGCCCTTTCCAAAGAGGCAGGCAGATCACAGCGTAGGATCAGCTGCTTGGGTTGGGGGTTGAACCAGGGGTACGCCCATTCAATCCCCCAACCCAAGCACTGACCACTTGCTGTGATTTGCAGCGCCCACGTAGGTTGGAAACAGAAAGAGCATGGATCGGGTCCCCCGACCTCGCTGGAGCTGCAGTAAGCCAAAATGTCGAGATTCGAATCCCGACATTTTGGCTTACCGCAGGGGCCAGGGAGGTGGGAGGACTTCAGAAACAGCATGGATCAGGTCCCCCTACATCCTCGGAAGTGGCGGGGCAGTGGGGAGCCCAAAATGGGTGAAAAATGGAAGTGTTTTTCACACATTTCGGGCTCTCCGGTACCCCTGCTGTCTCGGGGAGGTCGGAGAACCTGATCTGCAGATGCGGGGTGGCTAGGGAAGCCAATGGGGGAGCCCCCCGTCGGCTTTCCAGCCACCCCACCCCTGCCTCCGCAGCTGCGGGGTGGCTGGGGAAGCCAAAGGGGGAACCCCCGTTCAGCTTTCCAGCCACCCTGCTGCTATGAACGACTGCATTGGATATCGCTAACAGATCGTTATCCGATGCAATTTTTTAAAAGAAATTTGGCATTGTTATCCAATACAGTTGTTATCCAAGGTATTACTGTATAGAAGATAAAACTAAGAGGGGGCTGACAGGAGGAAACATCCACAATAAACAGGTTTCTGTAGGCGCCCCTCTCCCTAACACATTTCACCTAGAGCACTTGTCAGCTTAAGTTACAAGTCTTGTTGTTCAGTCGCACAGTCGATTCTGACCCTTTGCGACCCTATGGACCCTTGCCCACCAGGCGCCTCTGTCTTCCACCCTCCTCCTCAGCCTGCCCAGCATTGTGCCCATTGCATCTACAATACCATCTAGCCATCTCATTTTTGGCCGCCCCCTTCTTCTTTTGCCCTCCATCTTTCCCAGCCTCAAGGCTTTCTCAAGTGAATCCTCTCTTCTCATTTGATGTCCAAAGTAATTTAGCTTCATCTTCACTATTTGACCTTCTAGGGAGAAGTCTGGGTTGATTTCTTCTAAGATTGACCTTCTCACTTGAGAAGGCCTTGATGCTGGGAAAGGTGGAGGGCAAAAGAAAAAGGGCGCGGTCAAAAATGAGACGGCTAGACGGTATTGTGGATGCAATAAGCACAGAGCTGAGTGAGTTGAGGAGGTTGGTGGAGGACAGGGGTGCCTGGCGGACAGTGGTCCATGGGGTCACCAAGGTTCAGAATTGACTACCGGTATGTGACTGAACAAAAAATAAATAAATAAATAGATAGATAAAAATACTATGAGGTACAAGAGAGGAAGGGGGGATTGGGATGGTGCTTTGTGATGGCAACTGAAGGGTTTAAAAGAACAAAATCCAGTGTAGCCAAAGTTCCTCAAAGGACGTGGAAACTGAGACAAGTACCATGTGACTTTCAGCCATTAAAAGAAACAACAATTGGAACCCCAATTATTTTAACAATCAAGACACAGCCTGAAGGCACAATCCTGAATCTGGAAGAATATACTGTAGTAGTAATGATAACAGATGAAAAACAATCAGTGTATATTTGTAAAATGGACTGTCCTCATATAAAATAAATGTACATCCAGAGACAATATTTCTATAACACATATAAAATATATAGCTCAACAATGTAATACAGACTGTATGGATTGTTTACAGTTGATTTTTTTAAATCTCATTGTTATTCTCTCGTTTCTAAAATGAAATATTTGTGGGTTTTTTTAAATAGCTGAGTCTATTTGTCTAAAACATTGTACCCTTTGGTCTTATGAAAGAGGCAATTATATCTGCAAATTTCTTCCAGTTCTGCTAAGAAATGAAAAAGTAGTAGGCAGTTCCTTTCCTCCCCTAAAAGCAAACACTGAAGGCACTTATTACTAAGATTTCTGAAGAAAAGTGCCCCAGACATGCATAAGTATCTAGGCTGAAGAAAAAGAACCTTGTAAGAAGAACAAATAATAGGGGTTTGATAACACCTTATAGGCCTCATGATGAGAAATCTGTACATGAATCAAGAGGCAACAGTAAGGACAGAATACAGAAGGACAGAGTGGTTTGGAATAGGAAAAGGAGTAAGACAAGGCTGCAATTTGTCACCCTGCTTATTCAACTTATACACAGAACACATAATGTGCAGTGCAGGGATGGAGGAATCACAATTTGGGATCAAAATTGCTGGAAGAAACATCAACAATTTGAGATATGCAGATGATACCACCCTCATGGCAGAAAGTGAGGAGGACCTAAAGAAGCTCCTGATTAGGTTGAAAGAAGAAAGTGAAAAAGCTGGCTTGAGACTCAATATCAAGAAAACAAAGATAATGGCAACAGGCCCTATCAGTCTCTGGAAAATAGATGGGGAAGAAGTAGAAGCAGTGACAGATTTTACTTTCCTGGGATCAAAGCTCACTGCAGATGGTGATTGCAGCCATGAAATAAAAAGGCGACTGATTCTTGGGAGGCAAGCGATGAGAAACCTGGGGAGCATAGTGAAAAGTAGAGACATCAAATTGCAAACAAAGATTCAGCTAGTCAAAGTAGTGGTATTCCCTGTGGCAATGTATGGTTCTGAGAGCTGGACCATTAGGAAAGCTGAGTGCAGAAGAATAGACGCCTTTGAGATGTGGTGTTGGAGGAGAGTTTTGAGAGTCCCCTGGACAGCGAGGAGAACAAATGGGTCAATCTTAGAAGAAATCAACCCTGACTGCTCCTTAGAAGGTCAAATAATAAAGATGAAGCTAAAGTACTTTGGACATCAAATGAGAAGAGAGGATTCACTTGAGAAAGCCTTGATGCTTGGAAGGGTCGAGGGCAAAAGAAGAAGGGGACGGCCCAAGATGAGATGGCTAGATGGTATTGTAGAGACAATGGGCACAGAGCTGAGTGAGTTGAGGGGGATAGTGGAGGACAGGAGTGCCTGGCGGACAGTGGTCCATGGGGTCATCGCAGAGGGTCAGAATCAACTGTGCGACTGAACAACAACAACCCGAGAGCTGCACAACGGATCCTGGGAGACATAAAAGGAGCCTCATTCAGGTGTCCCCTGAGCGGAGTTTCTCCAGCAAAAAATTCCTTTCAACCCAGAGTACCGTAATTTCGCACATGAAATTTATTTTATTTACAAACCAAATTTTAAAAAAGAAATTCAAAGGTATCTGTGAGCCTTCAGAATATTGATGAGAGTTTAACTCAAAAATTGACAAAATGGGCAAACGTCTAAAGAAATCAGAAGTCATACTGATTATAAAACAGTATAACATTTGCTGGGGAAGCAAAAATTACTGCCTTTGTGCTTTGATGCTGGACTTTAAAGAGATGTTAAGGGCCAGCAGGGGAAACATCATCATTTTTATCATTTTAGCCAATTACAAAAAAGAGAGAAAGGAAAGAAGAATGGCATCCTATAAATACATACAAACAAGCAAACAAACAAATAACATCTAAAAAATTTGGCTAGAATTTCAAAGGACACATCTTGTCTCTTATTCATTTCAATTCGCAGACGGTCGGAATCGACTGTGCAACTGAACAACAACAATAATAATAAGTAAAAACATGGCTAAAATAAAAAAACTTTTAAGTTGTGTTGTGAGTACAAGTAATACCTCAGATAACATTAGTATCGAATAACACTAAAATCACATAACATTAAGGAATCTGGGGGGAAGAATTGCATTGGATAACATTAAGATCCTATGGGATGCTTCAGATAACAACTGCTAAAGTCTGTGTGGTTACAATGTATCTCTATGGATCCCATAGGATTTTAACATGCATCAGATAACACTAAAAATCGTATAACACCAAGACTTGTGGAACCAGGTTTTAGTGTTATCTGAGGTTTTACTGTAATTCCATTTTAACCAGTTAAGACTATAATTAGGAATGGTTCTTACAAGTTTCTGCTTTTAAAAGATGTGAAAATTTGGTAGTTTCGGGTTACCATATCTCAGGACAAATCCTGAGATATGGTAACCCTAGTTTCAGATCATTGTAATACAACAACTTAAACATGAGTGAAGTGTTGAATAGATTCATATTAAGAAAAGCAACACTACATCAGATTATAGTTCCAGCTAAAGTACAGTCGCTAAAAAGAAAAAAAAATTTCTTGGTCAGAATTAAGAAAAGTTCCATAAATTTCAGCAGGTCTGCATTATCTGGGATTAAAATTTGGAATTAACCCAAAGGCCACAGTTTTAAACCATTCAGTTGGAAATAGTTCAACTGAAAGCAATGGAACTTAATTATTGAAAGGCCAGCCTCTTATGTCTTTCACAAAAATACAAAAATACAAGAAATTACCTGTCAGTGTTGGTCAAGTGTAGCATTCAAAATGGTCCAAAGTTGTACTTTCCCATATTTCTCTCTGCAGTTAGAAGTGCTGGACAGATTTTATCTTTCTGTTTGCGTTGCTTCTGTGATAGCTTTGTTTGGGGCTTGTAGCTAAGCACTGCGACAGCGGAGTAGAGATTGTTCAGCAAAATAGCAGCAACCTTCCTGGTTTGTACTAACTAGAAGCTTGGCTGGGCTTCTCCTACTACTGCAACAGAAGCCAACTTTGGGGCTGTTTATTGTTTACGCTCTCCACTAACCCACCCACCCCCCAGTCACTCCTTTTCTCAAGGGACTCAGATTTTAGCAATAGACTAATAAGGAACTGAGGAGGAGCAAAAGGAACCTAAGAACTCAAGTGGATTATCTAAGAGACATCAAGCCAGGAGCCACTGCTTAAGCAGCTTTGCTTTACAGGAGATATTTGCGTTTCCATCCATGATAAATAACAGTCATTGTTTTCTTGTAGAAAGTATCTGAGACAAGACTTTATTTTAGCTCTAGAAGTTCTCTATCCTGAATAAGGACTTTGAACATGATTTTCAGCAAGATAAGGAAATGGTACTAAGGGAAACCCAAATCAAAACAGGACCTACTGGTATTTTAAGATTAACTGTGGCATGAACTCTTTAACCCTATGTCAGATTTATAGTGCTATCTTCAGAAATAAACACACTTTTTCTTAAACTTTGACACTCAAAAATACATGAAATACAAACAGTAGCAATGTCAGTTGCATATCTATGAAGAGCCATTAGATTTTTTAAAAAAGGTAAAAGCATCAGTGTTTGCCAATGAAACTTTCCATTAGAAACACACTTTCCTGATTAACATGAAGCTTACAATGTTGTATTTGGGAGCATCTGCTTAGGCTTAATTCCGAGCAGGCATATGAACAATTGTGATCTTACAACTGCTGGTTAATAGTCACAGGAAGACACCCCAATTTGAATCTGATCTCAATAATAAATACAGGCTCACATTAAAGCTTAAATTTAAATTCATTCATTTATTCATTTATCTACAGTATTTATATACTACCCCACCCCAATCGGTGCAAACACTACTCTGGGCAACTTACAATAGTAAAATAGACAATCCATGACACAATAACATCAAACAGAACAATCCAAACAAGAGAGAATCAATGATAAACATTAATACTGTATATACTTGAGTATAACCCAACCTGAATATAAGCCGAGGTACCTAATTTTGACCTGAGGAACCAGGAAAATAGATTGACCCGAATATAAGCCGAGGGTGGGAAATGTAGCAGCTGCTAGTGAGTTTCAATCAAAATATGGTACATGAAAATAAGATGAAGCAGAAAGGAGTTTTCTCCACACTGATTGAGACGCACCGATGAAGGATGGGAGAAGTGGGTGGTGAAGGCTATTAGCTGCCACTGTCTGTTTCCATTGCAATCAGTGACCTGAGTATAAGCCGAGTCCACTTTTTTGACCTCATTTTTAGGGCTGAAAAACTAGGCTTATATTCGAGTATGTACAGTAAATACATTCCTAGATGGCATTAACAAATTTAGAGACTTACTCCAATTACTATCCTATGTTTTCTATTCACAGTCAAATTGTAGCTCAATCAAGAAAAACAATTCAGACTTCAATTAAAATTAAATTGTAAATAATTGACGAAGCCATAAAGTGACTTGAAGTAAGAGACAGAATTTAGTGGGATGGATGTCTGAGTGTTGCCGTTTTATATTATATTATTCATGTCCAGGGGCTCAAACTACTATAGGCCAGATGGGGCAAGCCATCCATAGGGTGACTGGAGGTGCAGGAGAGATGAGGTGGAAGAGGTGTCTCCCTTTCCTCTGTTCAACCTGGTTTGCAGTGGATTCCCCTTCTCCAAAGGCAGTTTTAGATGATTTTCAAACTTGAAGGCTAGTAAGGAAAATCTGCTATGGAAGAAGGCAAATAGGAGGAAGAGGACAAACTGGAGCAAAGACCCCGTCTTCTCTGCTTCCTAAATGAGAATAGCATTTCCCTCATCTAAAGGGGTCAGCAAGTTATCATTGGAAAATGTGAAATATATTTTATATTTGAGCCAGTTCGGATGAACCTGACCTTAGGCAGAAGTGCAATGTTGACAAGCAAATGAGTCTCTTGTAGTAAGATAGAATTGTTCACTGCTATCTTATAATGGAAATAGCGGCAGGATTGTTACCCAGCCCATGCTCTTGGCTAATGTCACCCAGCACAATCCTTACTCCAAGTTAAGAATAGCTGAGATGGTTTTGGATAGAAAGGGCATAAGCCCCTTGTGACGGCACAAGTCCCCTTAGGCTGGCTTAACTGGTAGCTGTCAGCTCAGTTCACTTCCCATGGTGATTGTGTTGAGCTTGTGATGATTTTTATCTCTCCCCCGCCTTGTGCTATTTTTTTCTTTAGGCCACTTGAAGAACCTCCCTGCCTACGCTGGGAGGAGTTTGGGTACAACACAGCTCCAACCAGCCTCAGTCTGCTCAGCCGGTCTAAAGTCAGCCTAGCTAGTTAGATTGTGCCCAAAAGGCAGCAGCCATTGAAGATCAACGCATAATCTAAGGAAAGACAGACCCAAAGGTTTAAAGATAGAAGTACTGTATCATACTGAACTAATGTTGCAATTTATATTTTAACCTTTATTTAGGTTTAGGAGGTGAGAAATAATGTTTTAATAATTCACTGTTCAGAATAGACTATAGATTACACTTTACATTATTGCACTTGCTCCAGTTCTTAAGATGTGCCAGAAACTGTCCCTGTAGATCAGTATTTCCCAACCTTTGGTTTTTGGACATCAATTCCCCAAAGCACTGATCAACCAACGTACTGACTTAGGCTTCTGGGAACTGAAGTCCCCCCCCCCTTGTGGGGCATAGGTTGGGAACTACTGCTATAAATCAGTGGTGGTGAACCTATGCCATGCATGCCAGAGATGGCACTTGGAGCCCTCTCTGTGGGAACCCTTGCAGTCATCCTAGCACAGTTTGCCCCACCCCTGCCCAGCAGCCCAATGGGAGCACTTCCTCCATCCCCCAGCACAGAATTCTCCCCACCCCTTTGCCCAGCTGTCCAATGGGAGCACTTCCTTCCTCAGCTGTTGCTATGTTGGCACTTTGCGATAAATAAGTGGGTTTTGGGTTGCAGTTTGGGCACTCAGTCTCTAAAAGGTTTGCCGTCACGGCTTCCCTTCAGGAAGGCTTTAAAAACATGACTATGCCACCAAGTGTGGGGGACAACTGGTACCACAACCCATCCCTGCTGGCTTATTTAGCCCTGCCCAGGGTACTTATTTACTCCTTCCCTGGTGTCTTTCTTTTTAAGGGGATTGGGGAGGTTTTATAAATGTTTTTAGATAGTTCTATAGTATTCAGTCTTAATTAGCATTGGGTATAGGTTTTAACTGACATTGTGAGCCGTCCTGGGTTGCTTAGGTGAAAAGGGCGGGTATATAAATCCAATAAAATAAATAAATAAATAGACCATCCTACTCTTATCTTCCTTTCCCCCTCTACCCACCAGAGGGTCGTTTTGTCTGGTTCTCACACGAGTGATGTCAGTGTGCCCTTCTGGAACAGAGGTACAGAAAACAAGGCTACAAACTAGACATCATGGGGAAAAATTAATGCACCAACAACCCTCACTGGTCTGTGCATTTTTAAAATTTAGCACAAAAGTCTACAGCCACTGGAGGCTTTCCTCAAATTCTTCAGGGTGACAGTCTTTGCAAAGCAGGTGTCCGCTTACCTTTAATCGCATGCAGTGGACAGCTGCTAAGGTGGTGTCCTAGCTGCCCACTGGAAGTATATGCAGTGCTTACAATCTTGGTGGAACTCCTATTTGTTGAACCAAGGGGGAAGATTACCCCAAAAGGCTGCAGTGAAGGTTATTTAATGCCTTGTTAGACAAGCAGCAAGAAACACCACAGATTTTTTAAAAAACCCTACATTCTCCTCAGCAGCACACGTTCCTGATTTTTAAAAAATATTTTAGGCATAGCAATAACAAAGCTATTGTTTTAATCGGCTTATCACATAATGTAGCCTTGAAGCTTCAACAAGTACAGCTAGAACTCATCTTTACCTATTTTTTGTTACATTTAGGAGACAGAATTGTAAATTGGCCATCAACTACTGTTGGCATATTTCCCTTTACTCATCGCACACACACACAAAACCCATTGTCTCTCATATCCTGAAAGCAACACTGTGCTACTGCTTTTCACTACTTCTCTTGGATACTTCTGGCTATTTCCAGTTACAGTATTTATTTAATATTTACTTATGCATGTTTCAGATTGCTTAAGCGTAAAATGAGTGACTAACAAATGGAAGTATTTAAGCAAAACATTTCAGATTTTGCCTTCTTCAGTTACTACGGGCAAAGTATGCTGTTTTCTAGATGGCAGTTATGGAACCTAGAAGAAAGCGTATTCCAAATCAGATGAATGGTGTTACATGTTGCATTTTAGGTTTCTGATCATGAGCTGTAAACAGGCCTGTGCTGGCCATTTGAGACATAGGGACAAGTCCCGGTGCGCCCCAGTGACTGGCGTTCCCCAAGGTGGACAGAAGTATGTCACCTGGTGTCTACAATCCATGACGGCATGCAGTATCCTCCATAGGCACCACCCCCTCCTTCCCTGTCCAGCACCCTTTTAGCATAGCCAGCACACCCCTGGGCGTAAGGTAGCCATTGTTTAAATTCAGAAGTTTTCTCTCTTTTCTAATGTGCTTGGATTTTTCAACCGAAGACAAGTCACATAGGCTATAATGTTCAGGGTTTCTAGAGTTGTTGTGGTTGTTTCAACTTCTTAGTCAAGATGGAGACTCAATCAATCACTTTATTACAGTCCACGGCCAGCACAGTACAACAGAAGATAAGTTTAAAATTTAAATACTGTACTTAAAATGTAGTTAAAATGTACTATTTAAAATGATGGCATTCATTAGATTTCTGAATGTTGTTTTGCTAATATACTGCATCCTGCTTACCTATAATCAATGAGATAAATTTACAGTGCTGGACTTACAGGTAATGTTTTTTCTAATATAATAGGTCCAGTAAGTGCTAGTAAAAGTGACTGTCTCCTTGTGAAAAATCACAGGTTATGCAGCATTTGGAATCACAAGGGCATAATCCAGGTGACTGGTAGCTTGAGGATAGCTCTTAAAAGCAATTTCTGTAGATATGGCCGCTGGTGGAACACTATTGGAAGAGGCCTGCAGATGGGTTTTGCAATTATTATCTGTTTATAAATTGCTTCAATACAAACTAAAAGAAAAGTTTACAATGATAACAAAACAGATAATACAAACAAGGTAGGTATTTATGACACCTTTTTAATTCTCCAAGCTCGCACAGCCAATAACTAAGATGGCTAGAGGAGTCTGGATGTTATAGTTACAGTACTTTAAAAAGCTGTGTAGCAAGTAGCTTCCAAACTAAATACAGTAATACCTCGGATAACGTTTACCTCGGATAACACTAAAATCACATAACGTTAAGTAATCTGGGGAGGAAAATTGGATCGAATAACGCTAAGGTCCTATGGGATGGATCGGATAACCGCTAAAGCCTGTGCAGTTACAATGTATCTCTATGGAGCTTTAACATTATCTGATCCATCCCATAGGATTTTAACATGCATCGGATAACACTAAAAATCGGATAACACCAAGACTTGTGGAACCAAGTCTTAGCGTTATCCAAGGTATTACTGTAGTCCATATTAAAGAAACATTTTAAA
Organism: Furcifer pardalis; assembly: GCA_030440675.1. Classification (NCBI taxonomy): domain Eukaryota; kingdom Metazoa; phylum Chordata; class Lepidosauria; order Squamata; family Chamaeleonidae; genus Furcifer; species Furcifer pardalis. The sequence goes on along the minus strand of CP126890.1, from coordinate 170,693,779 downwards.
GAAACTGCACGTGTGTAGCAAGGATTTATATTGAGAAGAAATTGAAACAAAATATGGGAAGGTACTCATTGGTGGTGGGAGGAATTAATCTTCTAGCCATATTGGATTGGCATTTGCTTTAGTTTAAAGGAAATTGCTTAAAGCAAATTGGCATTTGCTTTAGAACTGCAGTGGCTCAAGTGGCTCAAATGCTGACTGGAAGGCAGGAGGTCGGCAGTTCGATTCCCAAGTACTGAAGGATGGAATGAGCTCCTGTCTCTGTCCCAGCTCCTGCCAACCAAGCAGGTCGAAAGCAAGAAATTGCAAGTAGATAAATAAGGACCACTTCAGTGGGAAGGTAAACACTGTTCCGTGCGGTCCGGTGTTTAGTCATCCCTGCCACATGACCACAGAAACATCTGCAGAAGCAGATAGCACTGGCTCTTTGGCTTTGAAACAGAGATGAGCACTGAACCCTAGAGTTGGATACAACTAGTTTTTGAGCAAGGGAAACATTTACCTTCTTTACAGAGCATATGTTTCTGACACAAAAGAATTACTTACAATTTTTTGAGGAGGGTAGCTATGTTAGTCTGCTTAAGCAAAAACAGTGAAGTCTTGTGTTACCTTAAAAATTAATGTATCACAAGATTTTTTGGTCTGAGAACAACACATCAGAAGCATGGAGTGGTGACCCAGTTATAAAACAGATATTTGGGTGTGACAGTACAATCAATGAGGTGTTTTTTGTCAGAAACTTTTAGCTAAAGCAGATAGTGATCCTGTAGAAAACAAAATATCAATTATTTATTTCTGTATATAATATAAATTGCTATCTTATATAGTTCCCCCACCCCCTTTTATATCCACAATTAAGCTATTTATCTGCAAGGTTGTGAACAGCCACAGACCACAGCATTTCTGAACCTCTCAGATCATCATACACTAGGTATGCGCAAGATTCTTCTTGTGTTGAGGCTAGACATGAAACTACTGTATTAAAATTAAGACACCTTTTGGTGAGTTCATTCTGCACTACCAATCGCCTGACCTTGTGTGAGAAAAATTAGCTGGCAGCACAAGGTTGATGTTGCCCGTGGTATTGCCTGATTGTGGTTCAAAAATATCACCATCTTTGAGGAAGCTCTATCTGTGTACCCCATGTGAAAGATTAAACACAGTGCTGGTGTGTGCGTGCGTGCCACAAATAGGTATGAAATGTTTGAAGTGGTAGCCATTTAATTCTGTGCAAGTGTCGTCGTCGGGTGCTGCAACTCGTATCCGAGGATGCATTTTTTTTCCTGAAGCAGGAAAAATGCCATTGGTGTGAATTTGTTTAAAGTGAATCCCAGCTTGCCATGAAGTGACCCCCACGCACTATGATCATGGAAGAGCCAACTCCTGTGGCACGTATGAAATGAGGAATACAGGATTTAACATTGGGACTGCAATGGAGCGCTGCAGCCTCGAGGATATGGACAAGGTGCGCCTTCACAGCCAGCCCACCTGGCATGGCCTCTTCTGCCTCCATGACTGTTGGGAATCAGAGTTCCTCCTCTGCTCATTTTGCCCTTGGGCCCAGTATGACGGTTTCCAGTGGCATTTCCTCCACTGAGGGGGACCCTAACCCCACGCAAAGGGACTCATCCGCCTGTAGCCGTTGGCCTCTTTAGGGAGTCAGGTTATTTACCACTGCCCACGCTGGCTGTACGGTCTACTCCATTACCATAGCGGGATGTCCGGCCAGACCTGTGGAATCATATCAGAGTAAAAAAAACAGCAAAAAGGGACAGAAAATGCTTTAGGCATCTCAGAGAATAAACAAAACCAAAACAAAATTGCTGTAGCACTTAAAAAACTAACCGTTATATTTTAATGTTTTTGTGAATCAAGTCCACGTCATCAGTCTGATGACGTGGACTTGATCCAAGAAAGCTCACACTGAAATAGTTGTACCTCACTTAAAGAGCATAATGTGTTCCACAGGATTGCTCTTTAAACGAGTTTGCTCTTTAAGCGGAACACCATTGAACGTGACCAACTGTGTGTGGGGGGGATTGCGAACCCTGATTTATTTAGCAAGTTTTTGGTTGGTTTTATTTGTTAAGTGAAGTGAACATTCAGAGAAAATTCTGCTCTTTAAGCGAGGCGCTCTTTATGGAAAGTTTGACTGTATAGTAAAGGTTTCCCTTGTTCGAAAGCCAATTGTATCTGACTCTAGGGTTCAGTGCTTATCTGTTTCAAAGCCAAAGAGCCAGCGTTGCCTGCTTCTGCAGAAATTTCCATGGTCATGTGGCAGGCATGACTAGACACCGGAGCACACAGAACACTGTTTACCTTCCCACCGAAGTGGTCCCTATTTATCTACTTGCAATTTCTTGCTTTCTGCTAGGTCGGCAGTTAGTCTAGTGTTTGTGTTTTTATTTTGTTTATTCTCCGAGATGCCTGAAACACAGACTAACCCGGCTCCTGTTTCCAAAACATGTTTTGGTACCTTAAAGACTATCTGAAAGACAAGAATTTAAACACAAGTTAAGGTAAAGGTAAAGGTTTCCCTTGCTTGAAAGCCAGTCGTATCCGACTCTAGGGGTCAGTGCTCATCTCTGTTTCTAAGCCGAAGAGCCAGCGCTGTCTGCTTCTGCAGACCTTTCCATGGTTATGTGGCAGGCATGACTAGACACTGGAGCACATGGAACGCTGTTACCTTCCCACCGAAGTGGTCTCTATTTATCTACTTGCAATTTCTTGCTTTCGAACTGCTAGGTTGGCAGGAATACAAGTTAGGCAAGTATAATATCTCACCTTTAATTAGGAACCGTTGTTCCTTAGTCTTTAAGGGGCCACAACATTTTCTGTCTTTTGTTTTTGCTCTTTTGTTTACTCATAAACACGTATTTGCCACCAATTCGGTCTGACACACACTAGGCCTAACTCGGGGACTGCCTGGCTCCAGGGAAGAGCACTATGGCAAGGGAAGGGAAGGGCAGGAGCAGGGCAGGGAGCGGAGGGGGCGTCGGCGTTTCCAGGCTGCGCTGGGAAGGAGGAGGGCCACCAATCTCAGGCCCAGCGGAGCCCAGCCTATAGCCCGCCTTCCTTCCTCACGCACACAACACACGTTACTCCTCATCATCATCCGCCACGAGCGGGAGGGGATGATGGTGTTCCAGTCCAGGGCAGCGGGCGAGACCCTCCCGCGCCGAAGCGGGGGCGCCCCTCGCGTGGGTTAGTAGCGGAGGCGGAAGCCGCCGCCTCGGCTCGCCGGCAGCGGGAGACAGGAAGCGCCAGGCAAGGGGCCTCCTCCTCCGCCGCCTCCGCCTTCCCTCCGCCTCCGCCTCCGCTCCTTGGTCGGCGGCCCAGGCAGGGGAGAGCCCCAGGCACCGCGGCGGCAGCAGCAGCCCGTGTTGGGCAGCCCGCGGGCGGACGGGTGAGCGAGAGCTTGGCGAGCGGCCGGGGCTGGGACGAGGCCTAAGCGGAGGGCGGGCATGGGATGGGAAGGGAGGGCAGGAGGGACGGCCTCCCGCCGGCAGCGGCTACCCCCAGGCGGAGGCTGCTTCTTGGCCCCTTCGCCCGGCGCCGCGTCAGGCCCAGAGGGGGATTCGCCGGCAGCTTTTGGCTTCGGGGCGTCTTGGGAGGTGGGTGCGTGGGGGGGGGGGTGTCTTGGTGGGGAGGGGGGGGTTGGTGGTGGGTGTCCCGGCAAGGCCTCGTTCAGATGGCTGGTGGGCGGACAAAGAAGGGCACATCGTGCATCTTTTGCCTCCCCCCCGTCCCGGAGCGCAGGTGAGCGAGGCTGCTCCCCAGGTGGGCGCGTTTGCCTCCTTTTTCCAGGGTCCCCCATTAAGCAGGGCACTGCAAATAAACAGAGAAATTGGGGCCTTTAACGTTGGGCCACTCTCTCTCTCTTTCTCTCTCTCTCACGGAAATACAGTAAAAACCCCTACTTACGTAAAAATTATGTTCTGTAGGCTTTTATGTAAATCGGTTTTTTACTTAACTGGAAGCAAACCCATAGGAAAAATGAATTTTTAACTGAACTCGAAGCAAACCCATAGGAAAAAAATGAACTTTTTTACTCAGCTCAAAGCAAACCCATAGGAAAATCATATTTATGTAAATCGAAGCAACCCCATAGGAAAAATGAACTTTTTTTACTTAACTCAAAGCAAGCCCATAGGAAATTGTGTTATGTAAATCGAGACTTGGTTTGAGTGCAAAAATCATTATGTAAGTAGAATTTTATGTAACTAGAGCCATGTGTAAGTCGAGGTTTTTACTGTACTGTGACACACACACACACACACACACACACACACACACACACACACACACACACACACACACACAGAGGAATTGACAGAAATACTGTGGCACACACACAAATCTGTCTTTGGGGTGGTTTTTAAAGATGGTTAGAAATACTGTGGCACACACACACACACAGATTGAGATTGACAGAAAAATACTGTGGCACACACACACACACACAAATCTGGATCTTTGTTTACTGCAGATTTAAACCACAATATGTAGTCTTTTATTCTGCCTTAGCTTTTACCTTCAGAACAGCCCTGCAAGGGAGTTAAAGAGATGCTAACTGGACCAAGCATCTTTCTCACACCAGATCAGGCGAAAGGAACTGCAGAATGAACTCAACAAAAGGTGTCTTCGTTTTGGCAGTTTCACGTCTGGCCTAGACATGGAAGAAGCAAAAGCAGAGTTTAATGGACTTTAAACTTGGCTGGCCTCAGTCTGAGTGGGCGACTACCCCATGAAAAAAAAACACCTTGAGATTTGCCCATTATATACGAGTGAGATTGATTCATTTTTTGCTGCCTGCATGATGCAAAAGCTGCATCAATTCCATCGTCCCTGTGCCTTTTTTCTGTGTCACTGGAGGTTTTCTGCTGTTTTAGTGATGGAGCAGTGTGGCACAGTTTTTATCTGTGTGTATATGTGTTTTATGGGCGCATGTCTGTAGCATGATGTTCAGAACTGTGGTTGCATGCCCCTGCGTTGTTTTCTTTGTCCTGACTATCTGCCTATATATATATTTTTTAAATCAAATACTGTATGTGAAAATATCACTACTGCATATAATTTTAGCGCTAGAGCTGCTCTGCATTTTAAAACAGAAGCAGATCTTTTTCCTGCCCTTTTCCAACTGAGGACAAGGGCAGGCTTACTGGGCTGGTTGGTGATAAAAACAGTTTTGTTGTGGTGATCAATGAAGCAGGTGGTTTTGTTGGGAAAGTGGTGATTCCTGCAGGTTAGGAAGAGGGACTGTGCTAGCGGGGTGGGGGGTGGGCTCTCTTAGGATCCAGAAGGTGTCATTCATGTGAAAGGAGGAGGAAGAGGAAAAGGAGGTTTCAGGGTGCCATAAGGAGCTGCTCGAAGCTCAGTCTGGACTTTGCTTGGAAAGTATATCTCTTATGTGGGAGTGAGCAGAAATCCCAGTAATAGCCATATCGTTCTCTATGTTTGGTCAGATGTTAGACTCATTATATTTAATAACGCTTATTGGACAAGCTGCACGGCCCCTGGGTATACCCAGAAAAAGGGAACGGTAAACCACTTCAGTGTATATAAAATCCTGTAAAAGGGCACCGTAAGTCTAAATTAACTTGACAACATCCCATTATTATTCCTAAATTACGTGTGAAGGATTCTTGTTTAAAGTTCATTATCCTCACTTCCCAAGTCAGGGTAAACACAATTGCAGCTTTACATTGCTTAAGTGTGTGTGTCCCCCCCCCCCCCTTTACAAAACATGTCTGATTGAATTTTCAACACCACCTTCTTTCATGCTCCCATGTTTCTGTAGATTTTCTAACTCTTGAGTAGATTTGCAGAGTAGAATGAAAAGTTTTTGAACTAGTCCAAAGATTAGAGTACCAGGTTAGAATTAGAACTGCAGAGGCCTGAGTGGTGAGCAAGATTAAGACATGATATGAAGCATGGCTGAAAAACAATAGCCATGCTTCAGATAGTGTTATTTTATTCACAAAGCCACATTAATTACATTAAAATTGAATTGAATTTTAGTAAATCATTACATTAATTCATTAAATTACCTTTGACAAGGATTCCTGGTTAGATTTAAAATTTTAAGTAGAAAGCCTTGTTTTCTTTGTCTGGCCAGTTTGTGCCTCCAGAAGATAGCTGTGAAAAGTAACCTTTCATCTCACTTCCACATACAGTAGTCAAGCCTCGCATAAAGAGCGCCTCGCTTAAAGAGTAACTCGCTTAAAGAGCAGAATTTTATCTGAATGTTCGCTTTGCTTAACAAATAAAACCAACCAAAAACTCACTTAACAAATAAATCGGGGTTTGCAATCCCCCCCCACACACACAATTGGTCACTTACAATGGTGTTTTGCTTAAAGAGCAAACTTGCTTAAAGAGCAATCCCGTGGAACGCAGTATGCTCTTTAAGTGAGGTATAACTGTATGTATCGTCCTACCCTTCTGGAGCTGAATTAATGAATTCTTACTTCATTTTTCCTTTGATAAATAAATTATGCTTCCTTCTCTCATTTTGAAGCTTAACTTTGCCAACTTTGGTTCTGGATGGGGCAGTCCTGCCCCAAACAGACCCACTGCGTAATCTGGGGGTCCTCCTGGACTCATGGCTACTGTTCGAAGAGCAGGTGGCAGCCATGGCCAGGAGGGCTTTTGCACAACTTCGTGTAATACGCCAGTTACGCCCACTCCTAGACCGGGACGCCTTGCTTATGGTCACACATGCGTTGGTCACCTCCAGACTTGACTACTGTAATGTGCTCTACATGGGGCTGCCCCTGATGACCATCTGGAAACTCCAGCTGGTTCAAAATGCGGCGGCCCGGGTAGTGGTGGGGTGTGGGCGTTATGCTCGTGCCTCACCACTGCTCCGGGAGCTGCATTGGTTGCCAGTATGTCTCCGGGTGCAATTCAAGGTGCTGGTTATTACCTTTAAAGCCCTATATGGTAGTGGGCCAGGATACCTAAGAGACCGCGTCACCCTAAGAACATCTGTCCGTCCCACCAGGGCGGATCGGAGAGGCTCCCTTGTTATTCCATTGGCAAGAGAGGCGCACCTCGCCTGCACTAGGAGGAGAGCCTTCTCCGTGTCCGCCCCAACCCTTTGGAACCTCCTGCCCATTGAGCTGTGCCTTCAGACAGAGCTCCTGCCCTTCCAGAAGGGCTTAAAAACCTGGCTGGCAGGACAAGTATGGGGACCCAGGAATGTGGGCTCTCATGCTAGGTGGCTTATTTAATGGACTGCCACCCTTTTGGGTCTGAATTTTATATAATTTGTGTGCAGCTTGTACACTGTTTTAACTTTTTATGATTTTTAGAGTTAAACATTAAGTTTTAATTATAAATAGCATTAATATAGATTATCCTATGTTTTAACCTTGATGTAAGCCGCTCAAAGTCGGGTTCACCCGTTTGGGGCGGGGTAGCAAATGCAATAAATAATAATAATAATAATAATAATAATAATAATAATAATAATAATAATAATAATAATAATAATAATAATAATAATAATAATAATAATAATAATAACTTTATCCACTTAATTTTAATCACACATATTGGCTGCAGCATTGCTTTTATGCCATGGTAATACATAAGGTCACTTAAAACTACTGAACATTATCAGTGTGACAAATTGGCTAGGTTTAGGCCTGGAAACAAGTTTAAGAGGCCAGGTTTAAAAGACCTAGAATTCTTTGATGACTCAGTTTATAATCTAAGATAGAGAAGATGCCCTTTCTTCTCTTGGCTCATTGGCTCTAAAATTTTGAGCAGTGAGAAATGAACCAACATATTGTGTAGATTAATTTATAATTTTAAATGTTTCTTTAGTTAGGTTATTTATATTCCTATTGTCTCTTGGAACCTCAGGTGTTATCTGTTTAAACAATATAAAATAGTTAAAATGCACAGGCATCTCAGAAAATAAAATAAAAAACACAGTAGCACTTTAAAGACTAACTGCTATATTTTCACTGTTAGCTTTCGTGGATCAAGTCCACTTCATTCAGGTCTGATGAAGTGGACTTGATCCACGAAAGCTAACAGTGAAAATATAGTAGTTAGTCTTTAAAGTGCTACTGTGTTTTTTATTTTATTTATTTTGTTTTGTTTTCTGAGATGCCTGAACCACAGACTAACACGGCTACTATTCCAAAAAATTAAAATGCACAAGACATATAAAAATAAAGGTAATTTTAAATGCACAGAACTTTTGTGGCATTCTATTATAGATTGATACTACATCAAGTATCAAATTGCCAAATTTGAGGTGGGTCCTTCGATGTAGCATGAGATGTAGAGCTTTTTGGCTGTGGCGCCCGCATTATGGAACTCCTTACCAACAAATTAGAATAGCCTCCGTCTCTGCTGGCCTTTTGGAAAATGCTGAAAACATTTTTGTCTACACAGGTTTTTTCAATAGCATAGATGTTCCCAAAGCAAATATCTTGGCACTGGCAAGCTATTATGACTTTCTTTTGACTTATTAATATTTCGGGACTTATTGTTTGTAGGTATTATGTACCATCATAATTTATAAGTTGTTATATTGTTGTTGGTTTTTTTTCTTTTTGTACTGTTTTTTGATTGTATTTGTTCTTATTTTACTTAATGTTTTTTCTTATCGTTTGATGTCTTTTGTTTTTATTGTGTGTTGCCCAGAGTAGTGCCTACCACTAATTATTGACAGAATATTGATTGATTGATTGAATGAATGAATGAATGAATGTCAAATGAGGTCTCGGTAGTGCACATCAGGCTAGCCGACACATCCAAAATCAAGTCATAGATGTACTTGTCTTGTTATTAATGAGCCTAGCATTCAACAGCACAATTAGTAGACCAACTTTCTCAGACAGTTTAGATCAATGGTGCCCAAACTAAGGCCCGGGAGCTGGGTGCGGCCCCCGACACCAGTTCATCTGGCCCGTGATGCCCTCGTCGCTCCTGGAAGCGGAAGTAAAATGCGTCCATACGGGCACATTTTACTTCTGCTTCCAGGATCGACGAGGGCATCGCGGGCCAGATGAATTGGCATTGGGGGCTGCACCCGGCCCCTGGGCCTTAGCGACTGGCTCCTTGAACCCCATGATCAGTCCACGGCCCAAAAAGTTTGGGCACCCCTGGTTTAGATCTTGAGAGGCAGAGGAAAAGCCTGAACAGGAAAAAGGTTTCAGCCAATTGTCTCTCTCACATGGTGTCACCTGAATGAACTCTGTTGACTCACAACTCCTCTACTGTAGTTGTGACTTTCAATAGCATTTCAGCCATTGTTTGACTAAGGAGATACAAACTTGCTGGTGGAGTAAATACAGCAATTCAGCACCGACAATCCTTGGTTCAGAAAGCTTGTGAACAGTGAGTTGCTTGTGTTCACCTCTTATTCCTTGCCCAGAGTTTGTGGGGTGCATGGTTCGAAGAGGGTGATCAACTCTATCTACTCTTCGTCTGTGCATTGCACTGCTTGTGGAAAGGCTGGTCCTGATGTTCTGTTGCAAGAAAGTCTGGCACAGTGCAGAGCTCTTTGGTCTGTCGTTGAAGTTTTCTCTCTCTCATGGCTATCCACAACTTAGAGCAGGGGTTCTCAGTCTGCGGCCTGGGGGCTGGATGTAGCCTGTGACACCATTTCATGTGGCCACCCCACCACCTCCGAAATTCCCGGAAGTGCCATTTGTGGTAGGCAGGGCAAAATGACCGTCTGGCCCCCGAAACTGTTTGAGGGACCATGACCTGGCCCTGGGCTTGAAAAGGTTGAGAACCCATGATTTAGAGACTAACCTCTCTGTTGTTAGTTTTTCTACATGGAGAACAACAGGTGACTAGAAGAGAAAGACCTGCTTGTGTCTCAAGTCCACATGTAAGCAGGAACCGAGATTTTTCAGAACTCATCCCTTCTTCAGATTTCCCCATTTTATGGATAGCTGAATAAATGTGTTTGTGCTTGCCTGCCTGCTGATAAAAGATAATCTAAATTTTACATTCTGTTTCTATTTTTAGTATTGCTGAATCTCTCAATTACTTCTAGTTTGTGGGACAGAAGAAAATGTTTTAGTAATGTGGCCTGCTTTATAAACACAGCTTCTCCACTTAGATAGGAATGTAAGTGGTGAAAAATGCAGAGGCATTTCAGACTTGCTAGAATCAGTGTAACATTTTGTTCCATGTGTTTGTAGGTTCATGTCTTTTAGATTAAACTGATCAGCTAACAGCGTCATGAGCAGAAGCAAGCGTGAAAATAACTTCTACAGTGTAGAGATTGGAGATTCCACTTTCACCGTTCTGAAACGATACCAGAATTTAAAACCTATTGGTTCAGGAGCACAGGGCATAGTATGGTAAGGCCTTTCCTCTTTAAAAATATCTGTGGTGAAATCTCTGTTTATTTAAAGTTGAAATGCAGAAAGCTGCTGCTAGGTGGTCAATATAATATGGGTGGAAGAGAATTGTTTATTGTCCATTTGGTACTGAATATTGATTATGGACTGTAGCCTTATCATATTGTGTTATATTTATTTTATTTTGTCTTGTTGCACTGTATTTTATATTGTATTATTACTGAACTGTTATATTGTATTTAATTGTATGTTGTGAGCCGCCCTGAGTTGGTTTTGACCAAGTAGGGCGGCATATAAATTGAAATAATAATAATAATAATAATAATAATAATAATAATAATAATAATAATAATAATAATAATAATAATAATAATAATAATAATTCCTAACTGTACAGTATGTAGTAGCCCACTCCTACAGTTAAAATGCAAGGTGAAAAGGCAATGCAATCAGGTATAGTTAGCTTTACACACCCGGAAAGAAGCAGGCATGGCACGAAAAAGATTGGAAAACCAGCAGTGTAGGTACAACCCTCCCTCCCCCCAAACCAATGCTGATGCTTATAGGTATTTTAAAATGAGTACTTGGTGTGAGATACAGAGGACAGAACCCTGAATAAATCAACACTGTCCCTGGCAGAGATCAATTTAAAGCCCTCCTGGAAAAAGGGAACTCCATCCGCTTGACCAGCATGTTGCTGTTCAAACTTAACCACACATCTGCCGAGCTGCCTAGAAAAACAAACAGCAAAACAAAACAAAAATCAAACAAACACCAAAGTTAATAACTCAGAATTAAAATCCATGAGGGAGCAGTTCTGATTACCGGTATGTTTCAAAAGCAGGTGAAACCAAAATTCTTGTTAATTTCGAACAAGTGAAAAGTATGAGCTGGGCAAATCTCCTGGAGGAAGACATTCCATATTGTTCAGATGGCTATTATGAAATCTTTGCTTCTAGTAATGGCAAAATGGCAGGCCATTGTTGGAGTTGTGATTAAAACTATTCATTAAAAATGTTTTCTTTGTGTCACAGAAGTTGCTCTTACCTGCAGATGGTCTGTGACTGAGCTGTCTGCTTCAAAGTCCCCTCCCCCCTTTAGTATTTATTAATGTCAGAGTATATCAAATATCTGATCTTAATCCAAACTCTTTACTATCTGCAGAGCGGGGGGCAGGGGAGGGGTAAAAGTTCCGTAACCAAATCTAATTCCATTTTTCAATTCTGTTGTAACTTGTCACAAAACTATGGTTATGGCAGTTCAGTTTTATTTACAGTGCAGCCTACGACGCTATCCTTGAAAGAAATGTTGCAATCAAGAAGTTAAGTCGACCTTTTCAGAACCAAACTCATGCGAAAAGAGCCTACAGAGAACTTGTGCTCATGAAGTGTGTAAACCACAAAAATGTACGTATGAATAATTTTGGAGAGAAACAGTACTATGTCAAAGTCAGTATGGTGAGGACAGCCATGCTTACATACCTTCGCTATCTATATGTGTTACACAGCACAAGAGGCATTGCTACATGCATATCTATTATTTATTTTTCTGACATAAAAAATGAACCAGACAAGATGTCAAAAAAGTACCTGTAGCAGAACATAGTAAATAAGTGTTGTGTTAGGGGATTGTGTTTACCTCTCTAGTTTGCACTTCCTGTTGTGAAAAGTAACTGCCTCCTTAAAATTTTAATTTTAATATATTAGACCTCGCAGTTTGAAAGCAAGAAATTGCAAGTAGATAAATAGGGACCACTTCGGTGGGAAGGTAAACAGTGTTCCGTGCACTCTGGTGTCTAGTCATGCCTGCCACATGACCACAGAAAGAAGCAGACAGAAGAAGCAGAAGAAGCAGACAGCACTGGCTCTTCAGCGTTGAAACAGAGATGAGCACTGAACCTTGCCGGATATGACTGGCTTTCAAGCAAGGGATACCTTTACCTTTACTGTATATTAGAAGCAATATAAGGTGAAGCATAAATTAAATCTAACATGTCAGGTTACATGTACTGCAGAAACAAAACTGCTTAAAATATTGAAAACAATATGGATAGCTTGGCAACCTGTTTCATTTGCAGAGGAAGTTTGCAATTACCATAAATTTCTAGGCTAAAGGTTAGAAAATTCATGGTCTACTTTTGGCAACATGTCCTGAGTTTTATAAGAATTAGATAGGAAAACAGAGGTTATTTATTTATTTATATTTACTACCCCGCCCCAATCGGGTATACCCGACTCTGGGCGGCTTACAACGTGGATTAAAATCACAAGTAAATCCCATATAGTAATGGTCTTTAAACCTTAAAAATACATAAAAATTAAAACAATGTAGCAACTAAAACCAAAAGTCACAGGGGGTGGCTGTCCTCTTAAATCAGCCAACCTACATGGGATCCCATGTTCCTGGGACCCCACACTTGCTCCACCAGCCAGGTCTTCAAGCCTTTGCGGAAAGGTAGGAGCTCTGTTTGCAAACGTAGCTCGATTGGGAGAAGGTTCCATAGGGCCGGGGCGAACACAGAGAAGGCCCTCCTCCTAGTGCTAGAGAGGCGAGCCTCCCTAGTTGATGGAATAACAAGAGAGCCCCTCCGATCCGCCCTGGTGAGACGGACAGACGTTCTTAGGGTGACGCGGTCTCTTAGGTATCCTGGCCCACTACCATATAGGGCTTTAAAGGTAATGACCAGCACCTTGAATTGCACCCGGAGACATACTGGCAACCAGTGCAGCTCCCGGAGCAGTGGTGTGGCGCGAGCATAGCGTCCGCACCCCATCACTACTCGGGCCGCCGCATTTTGGACCAGCTGCAGCCTCCGGATGGTCACCAAGGGCAGCCCCATGTAGAGCGCATTACAGTAATCAAGTCTGGAGGTGACCAGAGCATGTGTGACCATGAGCAAGGCGTCCCGGTCTAGGAGGGGGCGTAACTGGCGTATTACACGAAGTTGTGCAAAAGCCCTCCTGGCCACGGCTGCCACCTGCTCTTCGAGCAGTAGTCGTGAGTCCAGGAGGACCCCCAGATTACGCACTGGGTCTGTTTGGGGCAGAACTGCCCCATCCAGAACCAAATGAGTTGTTATGAACTTAAATCAAGTGTGAATGGTCAAGAGTTATCCTCAACTATCTTTCTATGATACCTGATTCCTTTACTTCCTACATGAAGTGTTCTGAAGAAAGAGAAACATATCAAGGCTATATATGTGTGGGATTTCGGTGGTTTGTTTTTTGCAATTAGTTTATAAATGGAAGATGAATGTTGTCAGAGATATATATAGGGTTGCCATAATTCTCTCCTGCCAAACCGGGACAGCCATGTGACGTCATTGCTTTCTTCAAACTCTGCATGTGTCGGATGGGCTATCAGGGAGTCGGCAGCTGTAAGACCCCACGGAATCCCCATCCGGGGTGGACAGCTTTAGTCAATTTAAAATAAACTGTAGTCAAGAGGTTTATTCCCACGTGTTTCTTCTTGCAAAAGACTGTTCTTGATGGTTCTATTTTTATTTTTTTGACTAAAATTTATTGTGCCACTCTTGAAACCACCATTCCTCTCCCTGAGATCACCCCACCCTCCCTTCACTCCCCCCACTGAAATAGACTCACCCTCAAACCCTACATGAGGATCCCTTGGAAGAAAGTTCTAAAGAGGGGCCCAGAACGGCAATGCAGTCCATGGCGCCCCCGCTTCCCTCTGGAAGGAGAAAAGCAGGAGACAGGAAGGGACTTATTTTAGAGGAGGATCTTTGTGATGGAGGACTCTTCACTTTCTGTCCCCCCTTTTCCCTTCCTCTCTAGGAATACCGACCCTATGCAATTAACCCTTTGCGGTCATGTGAAGAAGGACTCCTCCGTCCCAGTGTATGGTGGAGGTTTGGCTTCTTAGATATGGGTATTTCTTGCTCCCTCCGAGCTTTTGAGGAAAAGGGATGAGGATGACTCCTTGTCCCACAAACTTCAAGTTGAGCCAAGGGATTTTTGCAAAGAGTGTTCGTGCCCTTCTTTCAATTATCTCGCTTGCGTGTGTCTCCCCTCCCTGGCAGGCTTCTCAGGGTTCTATTTTGCCTTCACCACTTTCAGCAGGATAATTGAAAGGAAGGCAGTGAATTAACTTTCTGCAAAAATCCCTTGGTGAGGGGTGATCTTGCTTCCTTTGTTCAAATTTAAAAATCTGAGATTTTTACATATTTTTTTTCTTGAACCAGCTGGGACAGCTTGAATCCAGGAAAATCCTGGAAAACCAGGACATATGGCAACCCTAAAGCTACATCAGTGTGGTTATTGATCTTTTGCACATGATAACTTGCTGATTGGTGAGGTTTCTTGCAAATTGGTGAGGATTGAGAATGGAACACTCAAGTATATTCTGATTTGCAGTTTGCTCTGTTGTTATGTTACCTAACTCATTTATTTAAAATGTAATCAAAAACTAAGAGCCCTGGTGGTGCAGTGGTTAAACTGTAGTACCATAGCCAAAATATTGTGAGTTCAATCCTGTTACTCAGACTTGCATCCTTCTGAGATCGGTAAAATGAGTACCCAGCATCTTGTGGGCAAAATGCTAATTAACTTGTAAACTGCCCAGAGAGTGCAATAAGCAATATGGGGCGGTACATCATTGTAATTATTGCTAATAGCTGTTTGAGGATCCTTATGACTTGCTTTATCTCCACAGATCATTGGCCTTTTGAATGTGTTTACCCCACAAAAATCACTGGAAGAATTTCAAGATGTGTAAGTGGTTTTTTTTTTTTTTGCGAGCCTTTTCAGTTACCTTTTAATGAATGCATTTGATTGTCTCATCAAAAGTATTGCTGTTGTTTCATTTTACTTTTTGCTCTCTCTCTCAAAAGTTACATAGTGATGGAACTCATGGATGCAAATCTTTGCCAGGTGATTCAGATGGAACTTGACCATGAACGAATGTCCTATCTTCTCTATCAGATGTTGTGTGGTATTAAACATCTCCATTCAGCTGGGATTATTCATAGGGTTAGTGAGATTATTGTAGTTGTTCTAACATATCTTTCTGGGTACTTTCCTCCCCACTGTGATGCAAACAGAAGTTTGTTTTTAAAAAGAAAGGAAATGTGTGCCTTTGATAGACTTATTTATGCTTCTGTTAGATCAAAATTAGCATTTGCATTTATTCTTAAAATTTTAAATCCCTTTAAAATGGTCAGATTTTAATCACATGCTTTTTTTACATGATTAAAGAGTTTTTGCTGTGTTATATTGGGGTAGTCCCTCTTGAATTGATACTCATACTTTCTTACTCTGTTTTTTAAGGATTTGAAACCTAGTAATATAGTAGTAAAATCTGACTGCACTTTGAAGATTCTCGACTTCGGATTGGCTAGAACAGCAGGAACCAGCTTTATGATGACACCTTATGTAGTAACTCGTTACTACAGAGCACCTGAAGTTATCCTAGGAATGGGATACAAAGAAAATGGTTAGCATTTTTAATTTTGTTCATTAAACAACATATTTTATTACTTCCCCTCCTTTCAGATGATGTACCCCTAAAAGTAATATTTTCTCTGAAGTCTCACAGATGTTCCTTCACTTCCTTTTGAGGCATGAAGGCAGCGCCAGTTGTTTTTCCTTCAAGAGAAAAGGCTGTCCTCTATTTTGTCTCATGAGCTATGAGACTGGGCTTAACTGGTAGTCCCAATAGTCTTGTTCATGTTGTGTTTTTAAAAGCCCCCCCCTTTTTTTTTTCTTTTTCTTTGCCATTCCTCACGGAAAATCCTTCCCCAGCTCTATTGCCACCCTTATCAAATGTCCACAATACCATAAGGACAGCAGCTCTGACACTGCTCTGCATATAGTTGCTTCATTCACTTGTGCTGGACCCAAGACGAAAATAAGCAACAATACTGGTAGTCAGCAGAAGTATCTGCTATATCTTGTCCAGTGTTATTTTCCTTCTGTTAGGGCAGAAAAGGAATACTGTTCTTCCAGTCCAGCACTTTCTCTCCAATATCATGCCTTCCCAAAGCCATGTGCAAGATTGAGGCAACATCAGTGGAAGTTATTCTTGTACTCTCATGTTTGTACATCAGTCTTAGTTTTTGAATTGACTCAGTTCTGCATAGGAATTATGGAGACTGCCAGAAGAAAGGACTTCTTTTTCTTTATGCCCTACCCTCATATGGATCTCTTTAGTTTAACAATTTTGCAGCTGTTGCTTCTTCTCAAGAATGAGATATAAGAAGTCCACAGCTTTCTTCAAGCAGGGATGGATAAAAATCTGAGTACCGACATTGGAAGGCTAGTGGTTACCTTAAGTAATGGTCTAAATCACAAAGGGAAATCTCCTCCCATCCCCACCTGAACAGATCTTGGTAAGCAGGGCGAACAGCTAATTATATACCGTTTCCTCATCTAGAAGTTAAATTATGAATCAGTATGAAGTCCCTTTGAGCACAGGGGCACCTGCTGCTTAAAGAGGCTCATATTTATGAGTGTTTTCCAAGTGGCTAAGAGTCTTATTGTTCAGGAATCTCTTGGCACCCTCACCCCCCATTATGATAGTTTTTACACATTGACTCTTTGTGCTAAATGTTATTTTCCTCTTTACATAGTAGGATTTTACATTATTGTTCTGTCCCAACCCCATAACAATCTTAACATATGCAAAAGGCATTGTACTTCTGGATAGAACAGCAGCACATGAGGTCTTACATCCACTGTTAATTTCTTTTGTTCTCAAGGAATGGGTTCTAGGGTTCAAAACTTTTTAATTCCATATGCCTGGAAAGAATGTACTGTAGAGTGATTGCCTATCAATCCATAGGAAGGACCTATTGAGGCAAGTGGGCCCGGGAATCATAGCACACATTTAGTGAAGTACATCATTTTATTCTAGACATGCAAATTGGCCACATGAGATTTTGTTCCCATGCTTATTAAGATTATAAAAATTAAATCACATCTTCCATATACAGTAATACCCCGGGTAACGCGAGTACCGTATAGCGTGAAAACCGCATAACGTGACAAGATTTTTGGGAAAATCTTGTATCGAATAACGCGATTTTCACGTTATTTGGAACAAGCGTATGCGTGGGGGGGGGGAGTTGGATTGGGTAGAACATTACCCAATCCAAACCCCCCCCCAGCGCCCGGCCCCACGATGTTTGGAAAGGGTACGGGGATCCTTACCCTTTCAAAACTTCGAGTTGCGAAAGGGTAAAGATCCTTACACTTTCGCAACTTCGAGCGTGCGCGCGCGCCTCGGCTGGGGTTAGGCGAGGATACGGGAAAGACCCCTGTATCCTCGCCTAACCCCCACCGAGGCGCGCAAGCCTGCAACCCACCCGAGGTTCTGAAAAGATAAGGATCTTTACCCTTTCAAAACTTCGGGAGAGGAGAGGCGCCTTTCCGCGGGTTCTCCCTGGCTTGGGAAAGAGGCGGCTTGGCCAAAAATCCCTCCCCCTGCGCGGGGGTGAGGATTTCGACCAAGCCGCCTCTTTCCCGGGCACGCTATAGCAACGAGGATCGCACATCAAGGCAATTGCCTTGACTTGCGATGCCCGTTTCGCTTGCCTAAACAAGTGTCGGCTTTTCCGAATTCCCCCCTCCTCCGGACATTTTTTTTTTACCAATTTTGGGGTCTCTGACCCCCTCCCCCACGCCAGGTCCAGGGAGGTGGGCAGACCCGATCCAAGCTGTTTCTGGGCTTCCCCGATGTCCTCAGCCAGTGCAGCAAGCCAAAATGTCATGATTCGAATCCCGACATTCTGGCTTGCTGCAGCCTCAAAGAGGGTGGGGGAACTTCAAAAAGAGCGCGCATCGGCTCTAGGGAAGTCAAGAGACCCAATGCGTGCTAATTTTGAAGTTCCCCCACCCTCTTTGAGGCTGCAGAAAGCCAGAATGTCAGGATTCGAACTCTGACATTCTGGCTTGCTGCACTGGCTGAGGACCTCGGGGAAGCCCAGAAACAGCTTGGATCGGGTCTGCCCACCTCCCTGGACCCAGCCGGGGGGGGGGGGTCAGAGACCCCAAAATTGGTAAAAAAAAGTCCATATACTGCCCTAACCCCGAACGACACACACGCGCGCGCTCGAAGTTGCAAAAGTGTAAGGATTTTTACCCTTTTGCAACTTCAGGCGGCTTGGAGGCTTGCGTGCCTCGGCAGCGGTTAGGGCAGGATACGGGGATCTTTCCCGTACCTTGCCCTAACCCCGAACGTCACACGATCGCGTGCCTACCCGGGGGGGGGGGATTTCGGACAAGCCTTGCCTTGCCTCGGTGTGGTTTGTCTCTGACGTCAGGGCTTTTTTTTTAGCATTGTTTGATCAACGTATCGAACAACATGAAAAACCGAACAACGTCATGACTTGTGGAACCATGTCATAATGTTGACCAGAGTTCTATTGTACATTGCTTTGGATTGAAATGTCCTTCAGAAGCATTAGTTAATTATTTTGGTGGTTCTAATTATACATTTAAATTGGAATACCAGTCATTCAAATATGAGAGGTTGGACAATGAGAGACATGAACTGTTGTAGGTCCAACTCTGCCAAGATCATAAAGACCAGCAAATTTCTCACTGGTCTTAATGCTGACGTGACAAGGGGAAGCTGTCTTGAATGTGGTCCAAGGAAGGACTGATTAGCAAAAGGTGGTAATCATGGAAGCTTCAGGTTGAAAGCAATCATGCTGCCTTGGGATTTGTTATACAGTACTAAAGAAAGAAAACTGGGAATACTGTAAAGAAGCACATTGGACTTGAGGAAAGCAGATTGTAATAACCTTAAGGAAATATAGGTAATATGCTATGGTCAGATGTATTAAAAAACCAAGTGAGTTCAAAATGAAGGGGAGTTTCTTAAGTGAGATACTGAAGGCACAGACAATTCTAATGAAAAAAGAAAGTAGGAGGTACCTTTAGCTGTGGATTTCCAGGTTCAGCAGGGGATTCAAGCTTTTTGGAACACTTGGAGTTCCATCTTGTTTTACAATTGTATGTTTGATGCTATTCTAGTTATTTGATTGTTGCCCCTTGCTGTTGTGGATTAGCTTGGGCACATCTCATTTGTGAAAAACTGCCTTATGCCAATCAGACAATGGAACATTGCTTACCTGCCATGAAATTCCATTCTGATATATCTGGAATGCAGGAGTCCTTTATCTCTACAAGTTGCTGCAGCCGTCAGAGTGTGCCATGGCTCCCTTGGCTGTGTGTCTAACTGGTTTCACGATAATGCTATATTCTAAAAAAAATTGGGCCAAGAGACTCAGACCTAGCAAACTGAAATTCTGTTTCAAGCAACTTCCGCTATTTTCTCACTGACTGGTCTTATTCACTTGCCTGAGAACTACATTTTGATTTAACTGCAGTTTCCAAACCATCTGCAAAGACAGAGCCACGTATAATGCAGTAAAGCAACTTTTCCCTGAACCAGGTCAATCCTAGAAGTTCACGGACCAAGGATAGTTGTGGCAACACTACATCTGTCCAAGAGGAGACCAGTCATATGAAGAAAGACATTCTTTGCTGCTCAGCATATCTGATCTTCCAGGACTAAATGGAGATCTAGAGGTGCCCTCAGGCTGTAATTATGTCCCAGTCCATCAAAGCTTCCCTCCAAATAGGCAAACCAACAGCTCCCACAGTTAATTCATGCTTGTGTAGCCTGTAATTAAATCTCATTATTGTTTAAAGTGTTTATATGCATGTGTGTTTCCACTGTTATTTATCCTTTTTTTAAAAAAAATTAGTTACTTTTAAGTTAGATAGTAAAAAGATAATTCTTAAAGTGATCTGCTAAGCATTCCGTAAGTATGTTTGTATTGGAATTATCTGTGCAAGCCATTTGCTTCTGTTGGTTCTTGCTGGGAATATTCTATTGGAAGGTGAAATCTGATGTGTGCTCTGAAAGTACATTCATGGCTTGATTTCATGGTTGCTTCTCTTTTGTTGGTGCTTTTTCTGCAGTTAGCAAGATGTAGTTACATTCTGTTGCTTTTTAAAATTCTCATGACTGTTTGCTTTGCTTCTTCTTTTTTGTGCCACAAAAATAGTGGATTTATGGTCTGTTGGGTGCATTATGGGAGAAATGGTTTGCCACAAAATCCTCTTTCCAGGAAGGGACTGTATCCTTGTGCTGTTGCAGCAGGCGGTTTTTTGTTTTTGTTTTTTGGTAACTCCTTTTTTTATGATGCATCTTCCTCTTCCCTTTCTGAAATATTCCTTCTTGGAAATGCTTCTTGTGCATTTCTTCAAGATAATATCTATTCTTATAAGTAGTCAAATTGTTAGTAGAAGAAATTTGATCTTGTTGAGGCTGCATCTAGCAGTAGGAAATAGTCTCTGCTGGTACGATTAGCAAACTCACCTTTTCTCATTCATTTTCCATTTTACACTGCTCTTCATTATCATTGGCTATTTTTGTTATTTTCTCTCTTTTTAACGTCCTTTTTTAAAAACTTTTCTTTCAATCAGTTAATGTCATTGCATTTTGTTTTCAGTTGACATTTGGTCAGTGGGGTGCATCATGGGAGAAATGATCAAAGGTGGTGTATTATTTCCTGGTACAGACCGTATCCTTACTGTGGGTCAATGGACAAAGGTTAAATATATTCCGGCATTTTCCTTTTCAATGTTAAATAATATTGTTTCCACCTACTAGGGTTTTAAAATTGTGTGTCAACTTTACAAATACTTACTCTTTTATTTTTTCCCCTTAAGAGTGTCAAAGATTTTGTATAGACCTACTTGTGTTCAAACAAGTAACTGGTATGCTCTAGAAAGGCTGCATATAAGCAATTTGAAGGATTGTGCTGCTTTAGCCTGAGTGAGAGATATTCCCAATGGGTTTCATGTACAAGACATTCTGTAAGATTCATTAGATGCACTTTTACATGAATGTCCGGTTTGTTGTAGCATCACATTTTGCAATCACTTCTTTCTATTATGCGAAGTATATTGCTTTAATGGTTTATGTTTTTCTTTAGTTTTCTGTTCTAACTATACCAGTTATCAGACATCCTCTTGACCCTCATTTGTGTGTGGACACCTTCATTAATAGCGCTCTTTATGGGCAGTATAACTAAGATGGAATAATAGGGATACCTGATCTGATTACATTTCAGAGAGGGGTGTAGAGAATCTGCTGGGTAGCGATTGCTGTTTGCCCAAGATCTTTTCTGTGCCTTAATGTTTCTATTTTTTAGAAACCAAAATAGCAGAGGAGGAAAGCAACTATTGAGCTCTGCACTATCATTGCTCTTCTAAGGGATTATTGTTGGTCATTATTATACTATTCATTGGTGTGATTTTAATATATTACCAGATGTGCAGTTTTTCTTAGCGCCTTGATCTCAGATATTGATCAGTGGAATAAAGTGATTGAACAGCTAGGGACACCATGTCCTGAATTCATGAAGAAGCTACAACCAACAGTGAGGACCTACGTGGAGAACAGACCTAAATATGCAGGCTATAGTTTTGAAAAACTTTTCCCAGATGTCCTTTTTCCAGTTGACTCTGAGCACAATAAACTGAAAGGTAAGATTTTGTAAATTCTGGCTAATTTAGAAACTCTGCCTGGAAAGCATAGCATTTATTGGTTTCTGACCAAGTTGGGTTTTTATTATTGGTACCAACTTACTTCTTGACAAAAAAAAATGGTTCCACGCCGAGTGCTTTCCTTTTAATTCCCATGACTATCTTCTGATTTACTTACCAAGATATAAACACTTAGATTGGTACATTGGCATGTTTCAAATGTAAAATTAATTTAATTTAATTTTCCAATTTGTATAGCCGCCCAACTCAAAATCACTCTGGACAGTTCACAGAATTAAAAACAATACAACAATAAAAAAACATTAAAACCACACCCATAAAAACCCAATTTAAAATACAGTAATGCCTCAGATAACAATTGCCCTGGATAATGCTAAAATCTGATAACGTCAGGGAATTTGAGGCAAACATTTGCACTGCACAACATTAACATAACATAGTGTGATGCAAACTTTTGCCTCACATTCCCCAACGTTGATCTCTGCCCCAAAGCTCGCAGAGATCGCCCCCTTTGGAAAGGGAACAGGGCTTTTTAAAAATGTTGTGCGGTCAATGCATTGCACAACGTTAAAAACTGGATAACAATGAGACTTGTGGAACCAAGTCTTATTGTTATCCAAGGTGTTATCCGAGGTACTAGTGTACAAAAATTAAAAGACCAAGGATTAAAGAAAGATTAAAAGAGGGAGCGATGTTGCTGTTATTTTATCAGCCAGCAGGTGGGGGTCACCACCTCACTGGTGACCACACCTGCTTCGCCAGCCAGGTTTTTAGTTCTTTCCTGAAGGGCAGCAACTCCGTCTGGACTCGGAACTCAATTGGCAGGAGGTTCCATAGGGCCGGAGCAGGCACAGAGAAGGCCCTGCTTCTGCTGCTAGATGACCATACAGTGCCCTGGTTCCCCAATCCTGTCTCCATAAGATGGCTGGGCTTTCATTCTGAAACATCTGTTGCTCAAGTAGCCCCCCTGGTTTTTTAGCTCTTGTTTTTAAGCCCAGAACTAAAATTTCAATGCATAGATAGGAAAGGTACTTCACATTAAATAGGCAAATTTGTATATATGTTTCTCAGAGTATGTGTAAACATAATTTTTTTTAAAGTGTCATAAAAATGTGTCCTAGAGAACAATAAAGCACTACTCTTTTACTGTGCCTTCATATATGTTGATTTCCTTTCTCGCTGAGTGCCAAATATAATACTGTACCGCACTAAAAGATGGAGTCTTCTTCCAGCCACATTGCAGACTGTAACAGCTCATAGACTCCATGATGCAGTGTAAGCAGGGTATGACTGTTCTTCCTGCTAATGAAACACCACCCCCACCCAATTTTGAGAAGAGCCTGGAGACGGTCGTTACCCATTAGACACAGTGTTTTAGTTTTAAGTACTGAATATTTTCACATTCTACACATAGTTGCAATGATAATATTTAAATGCAGTTATTTAGCTTTGGCAATAAGGAGCCAAGGCATTAAATTTATTAAACAAATATGCCATAGTTTAGTCCAGAAATAATAGCGCTTGTCCATTGCTTGATTGGCTTAAACATGCTTAATTAATGCTGTTTTGAGTCACAAGGAGAGAGATGGGGTGGAAACCAAGTAAATAAGGAAACATAATTAAATAAATTGACTCTATGTTAGGTAGCTGAGTTCAGAAGCTGATCAATAGCAGGCAGGAGGCACAAGGATGATCTAGGGATGTTGTTGGTAGCACAGGCAAAGGTTCAGGCTTCTGAGAGCAGAGATTCAAGTAATGCAGTGTTGGGGGTCCAACATGCATTGCTCTGACAAGAGCTTGCCAGCATGTCCCTTCTTTTAAGGAGGCTCAGGGCTCGCTGCTTATGGCCGTCTTTGAAGGTGTCTCCTAGCCCTTCTCCGTCTCAGCTGTTGATAATTTCTTCATTGAGCCTTGCACCTTTCGGATGTGCTTGGTTCCTCTTGGTCCTTCAGAGTGCTGGCACCGGGTGCTCCAGCTCTCCTGTCCAGCCCCAACCAACTAGACTGGCTTGGTCACAAGGAGTTGGTTCCAAACTGGCAGCAGGCTGTAGGGCTGGTGCCAGGTCCATCTTGTGCTCAGAGTCCAGATCTGGGCCAGAAGCAGGCTATGGGATCGGCAACTGGTCTTCCTAGCTCTCTGGAACTGTTTCTGGACCGTAGCAGGAAGTCCTGCTACCAAGGAGGTCCTCCTCCTCCTCCTTGTACCTGAGATCCCAGGCCACAACATCTTGTACCCTGTGGTGGGATTCAGCTGGTTCTGGCCAGTTCAGCTGAACCATTAGTACAACCAGCTGGTCCCATCCACCTCCTCCTCTCACCCCACTCTGGGCATCTGGACCCAGCATTGCTGGATGTTGGAGTCGGTGCTAGGGCGCATGACGAAGCGGCTCTGGCAGGGCGGCTGGGAGAGAAGGCTTCCACCCAGAGCTGCCACTGCATTCCTGGCTCCTCATGCTCCATCATCCTGGTCTGCTGGCTGATCTGGGCGTCCCGTGGAAACAGGGGTGGTGGTTGCGAAGCCCACATGCGGAAAGGAGGTGCCAGCAAGACAATCAGCGGCAGGAAACTTACACCCAAGGAGCCCCTGCAGGAGATCTGAGCAGAGCCCGGCCAGACTGGCTACTGGCGTACTTGTAGGAGAGAGGGTGTGCGCACCCACACCTCCCCTTCTTTGCCTTTGCCACCGTGATTGGAACAATTTGTTTCTATTTTTAAAAAACAAATTGACTGATGTGCCTGCAGAGGGGCTGGCAGGCCGGGGCGCTGATGGCTGAGTCTTTAACTTTAGATAAAAATCTCACTGCAACGACCTTGGTGGATCATCTTGGGATTTTTATTGCTCCAGTTGCAGCAGCGAAGGGGAAGAAGGGGAGGCGTGGGGTGCGCACACACCCCTATGTGCATCCCAGCAGCCAGTCCAGCTGGCCTCCACTTGGATCTCCTGTTGAGGCTTATCTGGTATAAGTTTCCTGCTGCCCTTTTTCCGCATGTGGGGAGGGAGGCGGGAGCGGGAGGGGAGGAGCACCGAGGGGGTGGGCGAGCCTGGAAAGCAAGGCAAGGAAGAGGAGGAAGTTGTCTCGGCCTCTCCTTTAGGTAAAGGTAAAGGTTTTCTTCAACTTTGAAAAGATGGGACCCTCTCTTCCCTTCTGCAGCAGCTCCAGAATACAACAGTTTTATACTCTTCTCAGTCACCAGGGTCAGCTGACTCATTAATCCCCATTCACATCCAGACATTGGCTCTCTACAGTAATATTCGGGGGGGTTTTAAACCTCCAGATAAACTGTATAATTAGGTAGAGCATTCTTATTTTGTCTAAGATTTGTTCTCCCAACTGTTTAAATATTTAACTCTCACTTAAGTGTTACTTTTGCAGCTAGTCAAGCAAGAGATTTGTTATCCAAAATGCTGGTGATTGATGCATCAAAAAGAATCTCAGTAGATGACGCTCTACAACATCCATACATCAACGTCTGGTATGACCCTGCCGAAGCAGAAGCTGTAAGTTTCTATATGTTTATATACACCAATACTGAATTGTGAATGTATATTTACATTTGCAGTGGTATCTGCTGTCTTGAATTTTAAACATTTTATTATTTTATTAGCCTCCTCCCAAGATACCAGACAAACAACTAGATGAGAGAGAGCACACAATAGACGAATGGAAAGGTGAGACTTACTAGTAAAGCTTTTGTTTTATTATTTTCAAATGTTAAACGAGGAACTGCTTGCTCATGATCACACACGCTTTGGTCACCTCCAGACTTGATTACTGTAATGCGCTCTACATGGGGCTGCCCTTGGTGACCATTCGGAGGCTGCAACTTGTTCAGAATGCGGCTGCCCGGGTTGTGATGGGGTGTGGGCTTTATGCTCGTGCCTCACCATTGCTTCGGGAGCTGCACTGGTTGCCAGTATGTCTCCGGGTGCAATTCAAGGTGCTGGTTATTACCTTTAAAGCCCTACATGGTAGTGGGCCAGGATACCTAAGAGACCACATCGTCCCAAGGACATCTGCCCGTCCCACTAGAGCGGACAGGAGAGGCTCTCTGGTTGTACCATCAGCTAGAGAGGCACATCTCTCTAGCACTCGAAGGAGGAGGGCCTTCTCTGTGTCTGCTCCGGCCCTGTGGAACCTCCTCCTGCCAACTGAGCTGCGCCTCCAGGCAGAGCTGCTGCCCTTCCGGAAGGGTGTGAAAACCTGGCTGGCAGGGCAGGTCTCGGGTACTGGAGGCACAATGACTTCAGCCTGCTGGCTCGTTTGACCTCCCCCCCTCTCCTTTCAGTTCTTAAGTTTTAAATCATATAACGTTTTAGTTGCAGTTTTAATTGGTTTTAACTGTGGGTTTTTGAGAACTTTTAGAATTTTAGCCATTTTATGTGTTTTAGGATGTGTTAAACCGCCATGGGTCGCCTTCGGCGAGGAGGGCGGTATAGAAATTTAAATAAATAAATAAATAACTGCATTTGTCCTTGGAAGACTACTTTAGGATAATAGACAGCTTCAACAGTTTCCTGAATTGAATTGTGACGAGGGCTTTCTTCATTCTTTCAAGCTTCACATTCCTGGGAAATTGCAGTAGTAAAGTGCCACACCTGTAACAGGCTTCGTTACATAGGCAGGGTGGACATAGCATGGTGTCCTTTACTATCGGCAGATTAGCTTTGAACCTGGGTAGCTGCAGGTGGCTATCCATGGTGGATTCAAGTGCTCAAGTTGTCTATTCAGTGGGATGGATACATAGAGTCCTTGCAACGGAGATCACTATTCCTTGTTTTAAGTGCCAGCTGATTGCCAATTTAATCACAGAAAATGGCAGAGTTTGAAAAGAGCTTGTAGTCATTAGATTTTCCCCACCATAGGGAAAGCAGGTTTTTAAAAAATTACCAGTCCTGTTACAAAATATCTAGGTAGCTTTGTGACTGAATAAGTGTAAACCTTTTTTTAAAAAATTATCCTACAATATATGCAACACATACATGCAGATACCTCAAGGAGTTCTGGCTATGAGATACAATAGAACTGCCATGCTTAGTCATTTTGTACCACTGAAAACATAAACATTAAAAAGGTAACCAGGTTTTTGCAGCCCATAGCATATTCCATTAGGACGATGGCCACCTTCACCACCTTGCCTTCTATTGCCCCTTTACAAGAATTTTGTAGTGCTGTCATCTAGATTATGTCCTCTACGAGTGATGGGACAGGTCCAAGGAACAACCTTCTTTGAATTTCTATGTCTCCTGCCTTCTGTTCTGAGCAGTGATGTTGTCAAAACTGCTGGAGATTACCCATCAAACTTTAAACCCATAAATAAGCTCTTTCTTTGCTTTCTGTTTCAAAGTCAGAAAGAACCACCCCTAGTATAATTTCTCCTGCATTGTGAAGTTTGAGATCAACTCACTAGGCTTAGTTCCTGCCTCATCCCTGGTTGTAATGGTAAAATATAATTTATCCAAGCCAGTCTGAATGTATGTATGTACAGTAAAACACCGGATAGCGCTAAAACTTGGTTCCACAAGTCTTGGTGTTATCCAATTTTTAGTGTTCTCCGATCCATGTTAAAATCCTATGGGATGGATCGGATAACGTTAAAGCTCCATACAGAGATACATTGTCACCGCACAGGCTTTAGCGGTTGTTATCCGATCCATCCCATAGGAGGACCTTAACGTTATTCGATCCAATTCTCCTCCCCAGATTACTTAACGTTGTGCGATTTTAGTGTTATCCGAGTTAAACGTTATCCGGTGTTTTACTGTATCATGAATGTACTCCTGTGGTAAGAAAAATTGTGCTAGATCGGACCAAACAATGAAGGGAAAATAGGCTGTCAATGTAACAAGATACTTAATTGTCCAGCCTTCTTTTCTCACAAGTAACCAACCAGATATCCATGGGGATCCCATGGGCAGGACTGTTAATGGAAGATTACTCAGTAGTAACCCACTTTCCAGGATTTCCTAGATATGTTGTTATGTGCCAACGAGCCAGAAATGCCCGAGAGTTCTCTTAATAGGGTTTTCAGGGTAAGTGAGGTTTGTTAAGGAGTGGTTTTCTCAATTCCACCCCTCCCCCTAGTGATTTTCCATGAATGAAGCCCAGGTCTCCCAAGTCCTGGTTCATTACTCTTTCTGCTATACCATACAGCAGGGATTCTCAACTTGAGGCCCCATTGGCCCCCTACTGCCTCTAACCACACCAGGAAACACTATGTGGTGGAGGAAGGACAAAATAGCCATCTGCCCCCCCGAAGCCATCTGAGGCTGAGAACTATTGCCACACAGGGTACTCCACTAGGTATGGTATAGCCAAAACCAGACTATTGGGCCCTTCTACTATGCAGACTGGCTCTTTTCCCCAGAAGCCACAGTGGGAAATGAACTCCTAGTTTCTGGCTTCATAACCAAAAGTTACCCAAGTCAGTAAGCTATCCAGGCATCCTTCCAAAAGTACTTCATGCAAGATATTTAATAATCCTTTTGGCCTCACAACTAGGATGGTAAAATATGATCTGTGTCTAATGAAAGGTATATGGAATCTAATATATTTTAGGAAGAAAATGATAAGATGCAGGTATTCCAAACTGATTAATTAGAATGGAATGAAATATCTTTCATAACATCTTTAGTAAAATCTTGTTTTTATCTGAAAAGTGAGGGAAATTGAGATGCTTGGTTGCATTGGTGCTAGGAGGGAAGAAGATAGAAAAATATAGTAAAATCCCTACTTACACAAAAAGTCTGTTCCTTAGCTTTTTCTTAAATCAGTTTTGTATGTAACTCGAAGCAAACTTATAGGAAAAATGAAAATTTTATGTAAGTCGAAGCAAAACCACAGGGAAATGAATTTTTACGTAACTCAAGGCAAACCCATAGGAAAAATGATTTTTTTAAATGTAACTAATCAAACCCACAGGAAATCATGTTATGTAAATTTTTGTAAATTGGGACATTTATGTAAATCAGGACATGGTTTTAGCACAAAATCATTATGTAAGTCGAATTTTATGTAAATCGGGGTTTAACTGTAAATGCAGAATAGAGGGAGAAAAGAGAGGGAAATGTATTCCAGTGGACAGAACCACTTTGTAACTTTGAAACCCAAAGTTGCTTGAGGTTAGAAATGACTGGGTGACTTATAACAACAAATGAGGTCTATAAAGGACTATAAAGACCACCTTTCCTGAAGTGTAATAGCTCTTCCAGAACATGTTTCTTTTGTAGCATACCAGCAGTTCAAGCCATAGGAAAAGGATTCATTGTGTATTGAAGTCTGCAGGATGGATTTACTGTTTCTGGTTGTTCCTATATGATTGCAAGCTGTGTGTGATTGAGGATGAGTGTATGAATTAATGATTCTCAAAAGGTACTAATCCCTGGAATCTTCTGAAATACTAGTTTTAATGGTTAAATGTACTTTGGTGTCTTCATAATCTGCTTTCTAGGGAATTGACTTAGGCTTCTGGGAATTGAAGTCCAAAAACCAAAGGTTGGGAAATACTGGTCTACCTTAAAGACCCTAAAACTTAAGTAGATCCATATGGGGAAATAAAAGTCTTTAAATTATTTGAATAAAACTGTTATAAAATGTATAGGTTGTAGCTTTGTTTCAGGTAGCAGATCTCAACCAGCCTGTTACCAATTACTCTTCAAAAACAGTTCCACAGAGTAACCCAAAAGTTTATATCACTTTTTCCAAGTCAGAGTTATAAAAGAATGTGTGTCGCTGATACACTAGCTTCAAGTGTGCAATCACACTTCCATCCATCATGAAAACCTAAGATTAGGTTTAAATCAAGGTGTTATATTCACAATACAAAACTGAATTTTCAGTTTCTGATCTGCCTTTCAAATGATGTGAAATACCATTATAATTAACCTTCAATCTCCTTGCCCTCATTTAGTCCATTATTAACCTCAGACACTGGTTTAGGACCAGAATATTGTTGGGTCAGCATGCTTGTGGCACAAAGCCACCAATCTCTGGATAATCTCTTCTAACAGATTAGTAGTTGTGTTACTGCTCTCTAAAGTCTGGATGGTGATTGCAGAAGGAAGCTGGGTGCCGCTAAGGAAGGTGGTGGTAACTATGGCAATGAAACCCTGCAGTGGCAAATGTCAAGGTTCAGATATTGTTTCTCCTGCAAATAAGTCTACCAAATATTGGGTGGCTAGGTTTTAAAATGAGTTTTATCCAGTTTGGCTGCCAGTGTTGGAAGAGGATTTTGTGACTTGGTGAAAAAAGTGCCCTAGGCAGTTACTAATTGCAGGTATTGATGTTTATTAGAAAGACTCTAGAGATAAATAGGCACCCATTTCTACTTTCTTTGTAGTGTTGCATCCTAACTTCAAAGCCTTCTGCCCCAAGGCAGCGTATGCCCTATGAGCCAACCAAACACCTGAACAAAACAGGAGTGTGGCTTGACTTGCATTGCTTGACTTGTTTAATGTGCTTCATTCTTAGAGCCTGGTCAAAATATCTTCTAGAAAGCACGAGTGTTAATATATGAGACTGTTTCTTACGATTTTTGAAATACTGCATAGGTAACACTGTACTTGATGATTTTCAGAGTTGATTTACAAGGAAGTTATGGACCTGGAGGAGAGAACCAAGAATGGAGTTATATGTGGACAGCCACCTCCTTTAGGTTGGTTGCAATACAAATTGCTCAGTTATTGCTACTTATGTGAAGACTTGTGGACTTGTTCAGTGTGAGTAATGTGGACAGCGATGCTACTTATCATTTGGCATTATACATCCATGGGCTCTCAGTTCATAGATGATGGAAGTATGCATAACGTTAGTTATATGTGGTTTCCACGATTATAATAACTCTTTTAGGGATCAAAAAGAATCACAGTACTGTATTAATAAGTAAACACTTAGGTACTTCCAATTTACTGTTGTCCTGCGCAATCAGATGGGCAAGAACAACTACAAATAAAACAAATAGTTTTGTGTAGCTATTTAAAGTCACTGGATCCTGTTTGGGTGTATCAGATTTGGAAATAAAACAAGCTTTGGTAAGGGAGGGAGGAACTGAACTCAGATCTGTGTTACAAGATGAAGGATCTTGCTTGAATAAGATCGACAGTCTTGAGATTTCCATGGGACAATCTGTTACAGAGACAATCAAAACGAGTAAAAAAGACAGTTACCCCCCCAGTTATAGCGTAAATTACACCACTTCGATTTACAATGTATTTATTCAACATTATGTTAGCTGGAAGGCTGCCAAGTCGGCAGTTTGAGATGCATGACGGATTGAGCGCCCATTCTCTGTCCCAGCTCTTGGGGACATGAAAGGAGCCTCATTTGGGCGATCCCTGAGCGGAGTTTCTTCTGCAAAAATCCTTTCAGCCCAGAATAATTTCTGTCATGAAATTATTATTACCTGTCCTGTTCTGTGCTGAGCAAAGCACATGTGGCTTCCAGACAGAGAATCCCTAAATCAGGAAAGGGCAAGGCAGCAGGATCAGGTCCCAAAGGGCTCATCAAAGCACACAACTAGGGCAGCAATCCAAAGGAATAGCTCAAATGGTCCAGGAGTCAGGCACAGTTCAGAAAGTTAAAACATGAGTCCAGGCATGCAGGAAACAGGTATAGGAACAAGTAGCTTGCAGTCAAAAGTGAGGGCTTTTTATACCTGGCTTGTTCACATAAAGATATTTGGGCAGCAAAAGGAAGAGTGAAGTTGTCAGAATCTGCCCCGTGGATCTCTTGGGCAGGAAAAGCCTATTCTGAGAACGATCAGGTGAGTCTTTTTTCTTAAGGAATCCTTCTCTGCAGTTAGTATCTTTGTTTTGTAGCGTCAAACTATACTCAGTCTTTCAGTTTTCTCTGCTGCTGTTGGCCAGGCAGATGTTCCATCTCCTTTTATTCAGCCACTATACCTTTGTCATCTTAAGATTCTTCAGTTAGTGCCCTTTGTATACGTGAATGGATAGTTCCATTCTTTTAAACTTTGCTGAGTGCTTGCAGCAAAATATGAAATCTGCCCACTGGTTACTTTTATGTGTGCACAAAAAGGCAAATTAAAGAGATCCCAGTTACTTTTCTGTTAGCCTGGCCAATAATTGTGTGCCTGATGTGTGTATAAATTGAGGCCATGAGGGCTCTCACTCTTCTGTCTGACGGAGTTGCTCCTCGAAAGCTCACATTTAAATACAGGAGTTAGTCTTAAAAGTCGCACAACATTTTTTTGCTCTTTTGTTTTGTTTATTCTTGGTGATTCCAGTGACTCCTTTCTGTTTATTTCCCCTGATCTTTATGTTTTTTCCCTTGTGGTATCTAAGGCAGGGTCATAATCACATCCACAGATCAAAAAGTAAAGCACATTGCTTGCTAACTTAGTTCATTATGTGAAGAAGACTTCAATTCCAGCTGCTCATGAGCAAGAAGCTTTCATAGCTAGCTACCGTATTTGCTGGCGTATAAGATGGGGAAGAAGTAGAAGCAGTGACAGATTTTACTTTCTTAGGACCAAAGCTCACTGCAGATGGTGATTGCAGCTATGAAATAAAAAGGCGACTGATTCTTGGGAGGCAAGCGATGAGAAACCTGGGGAACATAGTGAAAAGTAGAGACATCACATTTGCAAACAAAAATTCGTATAGTCAAAGCAATGGTATTCCTGGTGGCAATGTAGGGTTGTGAGAGCTGGACCATTAGGAAAGCTGAGCGCAGAAGAATAGATGCCTTTGAGATGTGGTGTTGGAGGAGAGTTTTGAGAGTCCCCTGGACAGCGAGGAGAACAAATAGGTCAATCTTAGAAGAAATCAACCCTGACTGCTCCTTAGAAGGTCAAATAGTGAAGATGAAGCTAAAGTACTTTGGACATCAAATGAGAAGAGAAGATTCACTTGAGTAGGCCTTGATGCTTGGAAAGGTCAAGGGCAAAAGAAGAAGGGGCGGCCCAAAATGAGATGGCTAGATGGTGTTGTAGAGAGAATGGGCACAGAGCTGAGCGAGTTGAGGATGGTGGAGGACAGGAGTGCCTGCCGGACAGTGGTCTATGAGGTCGCAGAGGGTCGGAATCGACTGTGCGACTGAACCGAAAAAAAGATTACTTTTCCCCCCTGAAAAACATGTCTCCAAGTGGGGGGTCGTCTTATACGCCAGGTGCACTTTAGTTGGGATAGACAGAGCTGCCCATAGTGGCCTCCCGATGCTCGCCCACCTCAGTCTACATACCATCCAGATGAAGAAAGAAGCTCTACATTGCAATTGTGTCTCCCTTTCAAACTGGTGGGGAAAAAGAAATGCTTTCACTTACTGGTACCTTCTGCCCTTATCTCTCTGCTCTGCCCAAGATGGAGGAAAAAGCCATGCTTCTTCCTTGCAGGGGAAGCAAGAGGCTAGGCTAGAGCAACACTTCCTGCTTCAGTGCAGTTGACCTGCCCACCCACTTTACCTGCAGCGCCACCACTGGTGGGTGTTGCAAGTACAGTTCTGAAAAATTCAATAAAATAATTAATATTACTGTATTTTAATTACTGAAACTCACTAGCAGTTGCTACATTTCCCACTCTTGGCTTATACTTGGGTCAGTCTATTTTCCTGGGTTTCAATGTCAAAATTAGGTACCTCGGGTTATATTCGGGTCGGCTTATATTCATGTATATACGGTAGATAAATAAGTACCACTTTGCACTTGTACTGTTTTATGTTTACTGTACATGTTTGATTACATACAGCCTTGTGACAGTTTTTCTGCATGTCATAAGCAATTGAATATAAATTAACATGTTGAAATCAAATCTGATGTTCTTTTACATTTTATTTGGTGTGTGGAAGGTGTGTGGAAGAGGGGGTAGTCTTATACGGCGAGTATATAACAAACTCTATATTTTGAGTGGAAATGTTGGGGGGTCGTCTTATACACCCAGTCGTCTTATACGCCGGCAAATACGGTAGATAAAGCTCCCCCACTGGAACAAATTCAGCCCCATTTCCTAAGATGTATTTTGGGAACGATAACAACACATCTGCCCCTGAAGTTGGAGCAAAATTAGGCATCCATCCCTTGCATAGTCATCTAAAAACTAAAGCTTTTTCATATTGACTGAAGATCCTATCAATGGATTTTAACAGACTTCCCAAATTATGCTTAACTGAACAGATAAAGTTGGAGCAGCCTAATTCTTGGGTCACCCAACTCTTTGAAGTACAGGTAATTTCACATTATGGGTTTTCAGTTCAGTATCTGCTTTCAATGACCTCTCAGGCTAAGGAAATTTTCAGAGAGTCTTAGATATCAGTGCACAAACTGACTTGGAATTACTGGGTAAAAGTAGATCCTTAAGGTGGCTGACTGTTAATAGAATTACGTCTGGGCACGTTTTACTTTCGCTTTCAGGAGTGATGAGGGCGGTGCGGACAGGATGAATTGCATTGAGTTGCATTCGTGTGGATTCACAGGGGGCTTGGGCTTCTGGAAATTGAAGTCCAAGAACATCTGGAGTGTCTAGGTGACTAAATTGCAGAACGAATAGGTTTTTAAAGAAAATGGCGCCCTGCATAATTTTTCCTATGGAAAAAAAATTGTGCAACAAAATTTCAATGGGAAAACCACTTAGTGAAAAAAAAAGTTTTACAATTTTTCCTATGGGAAAAATCATATGATGATATACAATAACGAACAGACCCGTAGAACGAATTACAATCGTTATAAGAGGTTTTACCGTATTGTATTGATTTTTAAGTACAGTTGTACCTCGCTTAAAGAGCATAATGCGTTCCATAGGCTTTCTCTTTAAGCGAGTTTGCTCTTTAAGCGAAACACCATTGTAAATGACCAATTGTGGGGGAGATTTCAAACCCCGATCTGTTTAAGCGAGTTTTTGGTTGGTTTTATTTGTTAAGCGAAGCGAACATTCAGAGAAAACTCTGCTCTTTAAGCGAGTTACTCTTTAAGCGAAACACTGCGAGCTTTGACTGTATTTTGCTATGTTATTGACAAGGTTGTAAGACTAATCAATTAATAAACTACACAGAACATAGCTAGCTAGTGGAAAGTCAGAAGAGAGCAAAAGATGAAGTTGTCTTCTCTTTCTGTAACTGAATCAATGTTCTGTTTCTCATAGCACAGGTGCAGCAGTGACCAGTAGCTCTCGGCATCCATCTTCATCGTCATCTGTTGATGTGTCTTCAATGTCCACTGACCCAACACTGGCCTCAGATACAGACAGCAGTCTAGAAACATCAGCAGGCCCCTTAGGGTGCTGCAGATGACAACTTTATGTAAGGACTGCCGGGGGTGGGTGGGTTGGTGTCTTAGTTGCAGAAATTAGGATTATAATTTGAGGACAACTTCAAAAGTACAGTGGAATTGCTCTCAGAATGCTAATTTTGAATTGTTGTTTTAATAGCAAGCCACAGTGCTTCCCTGTAATTAACTGTACAGTGTTAAACTTAATTTTTATCACAAATTTGAAAAAGAACTTGTTTTATTACTGTGATGCTGACTTTTGTTTTTTTAATTGCCTATGTAAGATACGTGTTATTAGATGTTAATGTTGCTGTTCGGTTTGCGAAATCACAGTTTTATTTAAGGTTTTCTTTCTTTTCTAAATGGCTTTATTAGCTTGACCTGTTTGTGCAGATTTTTTTTTTAGTCTGTAAACTTATTTTTTTTTAGCCACGATGCTATGTGAAATACATAATTCTAGGTAAAGCTGTTACAACCAGGATAGTAACTCTAAACAAAAACTTTTGTGGCTTATAAAGATTCCTTTGTAATCTTAGGAGTGTTGCATTAGAAGCAAAATTATTCTTATGCCTGAAAGCAACAATTCTTCTGAGGTTTAGGATGACGTGGCTTCTGATCTCACAATACTAGGTGGTGGCAAATGACTGAGAAGCGTGATAATGCGAATAGACATTTCGCTTCCTGTTTCCCTTCGCCTTCAACAACAGTTACTGTTGATCAGCAGAGGAGACTCCAGTTTGCCCACATTGTTTCTCTTCTTTTCTTTACTCATCCTTCTGTATTGAGTCTGATACTGTTTTGGTCGCAAAAGCTTTCTCCTTCCAATATTTTCCCAACCAATGGGTTCCAGTAGTGAATCTCTTGTATTAATGAACAAAGAGACACCACTTCGAGGAAATCCAATCCTGTTGGATTAAAACATTAATCTTTTCACTCACCATAGCATTAGAATGGCATGGCAGAAATCCCAAAATCTGAAGCCACTATTTTTAGTAGGTAGTTTTCACCACTGACACCTCAGTTTTCTATGAGCCAGGTAGAAATGCTAAATATCCTGTAAATGGTGTTGCTCTTTGCTGAAGTACGTTACCTGTTTTATAGCATACATCACTGAGTTATTTTGTGTGTCTGCAGCTGTCTTAATTTCTGTATGAGTAAAACAATCATTGAGAATACTGTATATCCTTAGAAAATGCAACGTTTTTGTGAGGTAAGGCTGTTCTGACTTCCTTATTTAGATAGAAATATTTTGTCTAGTGGATTTCAATGTAAACACAAATGTGCATCCAAAAATATTAAATAGAATAGCACAAGTATCTTGTTGGATACAACCATGAAGACTTGAGAGAATGGATGTTCAATTTCTCAAGGAATCTGCCTGAAATTGTTTTATGTTTTATTCATGAAGTAAAGGTTTGGTTCAGGGTTTTTTTTTTTAAAGAGAGACTGTTCCTTTCAAAACTTAACTTGTGTGTGTGATTTGTTAACTGCAAGAAAAGTAAGCATGTTAAAACTCACTGCTGTATAAGAACAGGTTTTAATGACTTTTATGTTAATCTGTGCAACAAATGTTGGATATTGAGTGGTCTAGGTATATCTGGCTGTGGACCCAGAGGTTGACTCCTTAACAGAGACTGGACTTGATCATCCATAGGATTCCTTCCACCTCTCCAATGCTGAGATTATTATTATAAATTGTTAAATGCTGCCCATGATGTGCAAAGGTTTGAACACTGTTATATGGGTAGTTGTTTTCACACCCCAATCAACTTGTGGCCACTGTTATCTCCCTAAAAATCATTAAACGTGCTTCCCAGAGTAACATTTCTGAAATAAGGAGCAACATTTATTAATTGTTCAAACATTTAATAATAACATTAATTGTGCAAACAAACAACACAGGAAAACCAGATGCACAAATAAAAGATGGGTGATAGTTGGCTTGGCAGTAATACTGTGCTAAAACCTGCAAAACAGTCTAGTTGCCTTAGTAGACCAGAAATTTAACATGAGATTGTAGGAGGGAAATGCAGTTGCAATAATTGGTTGCATGAACGGAAGAATGGTGTTCAGATCAAAGGAAACAATAGTACCATTATATTCAGCTTCATTTAGAATTCAGCTACACTATGGTGTTCAATTCTAGGCACTGTAGTTTAAGATGGGTTTTTAAAAAATTGCATGTCAGAAATTATTCTGAGTTCAAAGAATTTTTGTGGAAGAAACTGCTCAGGGAATGCCCAAATGAGGCTTCTTTCATATCCCCAAGAGCTGGGTGCTCAATCCATCTTGCAGTACCCGGGTCTTGAACTGCTGACTTGCCAGCCTTCCAGCTCACTAGGCAAGCTTCTTAACCACTGAGCCACTGTCATGAAACGACATCTTTTTCCTAATGTTCTCAAAGCTTGGAGAGGACCTGGTCTTAACTAGGCCTCAAAAATCATTTCCCTTCTTTGTCTCACAAGACTACGTGTCACGAGACGGCTTGTTTTCAGTTCAGTGTTCCCTGTATTCTTATCTGTAGGCTAGCTGTTTTGACTATTAGAGAGCACACTTCCTTCACGTGTGTAAACTTATTCTCTTGTTATGAGAAAGTTTTCTCTGTTCCCTGATTGGTTAAAAGGTACCCCACCTGACTGCAGAATCCCCATCTTGGGGAGAGCAGAAGGAGTTCGCTTTTGGATGTCTATGGATTAACATCATGGCCTGTGGGACTATGCCTTTTTGCTTCTCCAAAATGATTACCTAGAGTGAATGTATTGTTTTTGGACTGACTAATTGTTTACTGAACTTACTCATGCTTTTCTGGATTATCCTTTAAGAAACCGACTACAATAAATCAACAGTTTTTTTGCTTGAAGATTCACGTCTCTTTCATCAACAGAAGCAGACACTGCGCGCACACACACAAGGCCTGGCTACCTTAACCTCCCTTATTTCCTTCATTGCTTCATTAACTGAGCAAAGTAAGAGTTCTTTTAATGCAGACTGGGGTCTCTGGAACTGGGAGGGAGGGGCCCTTAACTGGGACGGCCGGATTCTGACAGCCACCACAACCCCTAAGAAGGCGATTGACAAGCTGGTACGCCTCTAGAAGAAGGCAAGCAGGAAGGTGAAAGATTGGAAATCAGGCCTTAGGAACGACTGAGGAAACGGGTGTTTTTACTTATGTAAAAAAGAGTAAGATGTGACAATATAGCTATGAAGGGCTGTCATATGGAGATGTAGCCAGCTTGTTTTATCTCTAGAGGTCCCAAAGTCATAGGTTTGAATTATGAGAAATGAGACTGCCTCAGTGTGAGAGCTTTGTGGTACTAAAAATGGTTTGACAGTGGAATGTAGTGTGATGGGCTATCTTAATGGAGCTTTTTAGACAGGTTAGCTGCCCATTGGTCAGGCATGCTTGCTATGGATTTCTAGCTGTGGCAGAAGTTGGATTAAGTGACCTCAGGGAACGGAAAGACAGAGTGGTTTGGAATAGGAAAAGGAGTAAGATAGGGCTGCATTTTGTCACCCTGCTTATTCGACTTATACAAAGAGCACATAATGCACAATGCAGGGTTGGATGAATCACAAGTTGGGATTAAAATTGCTGGGAGAAACATCAACCACTTGAGATAAGCAGATGATACCACCCTAATGGCAGAAAATGAGGAGGACCTAAAGAAGCTCCGGATTAGGTTGAAAGAAGAAAGTGCAAAAGCTGGCTTGAGACTCGATATAAAGAAAACCAAGAGAATGGCAACAAGCCCTATCAGTCCCTGGAAAATAGATGGGGAAGAAGTAGAAGCAGTGACAGATTTTACTAGTGTTTTATTGTTGGTAAACCAGTAATTTGTAGCACAAAAGTACAGTATTTTCATGTCATTACACTACTATTCCTGATATACAAGTTAAGTTGGGCAAAATGGACAGAAATGTGCCGGTTCTTTTGCTGAGATAAAACAAGGAGGCAAAGAATGGGGAATCTACCTTCACCGTGTCTCATTTTGGAACTTTAGCCATCTGGCTTTCTACAGTTAAATTCCGCAATGTTGTGAAGAAAGTTTCCATCTCTTCTTGCAAGAGGTAGTTTCGTTTATCTGCATTTTTCCGTGCCCGCTCAGAGTTCCTTAGCTTGATCTCCAGAAGCATATATTTCTTCCTTTCTTGATCTAACTCTTCTTCTAATCTTGCCACCTTCTTTTTCAGTTCTGTGCTTGTTTCCTCAGTTCTGAAAAGTTGAGAAAGAGCATTGATTAGCTAGCATCATACCAAACGTTAGCAGCACATACCACCCATTTAAAAACTAAAAATCCTTTAAATCATTATCATGTCTAAAATCCTGATTTAAAATCCTTTAAATCATTATCAAAGCCTACCTTGTGGCGATAGGGGTGGTGAAACGTCAATATTTCACCACCCTCATTGCCTTTGCAGATTGCCCAGCGACCCTGTTACCAGATCCCTCCTTGGTAGAGGGCGGTCAGGCCCTGGCTGGCAGGGATCTGCTGAGGATTTTGCTGATTATCTAAAGGAGAAAATCTCTCAGATTAGCTCTAAGTTTTACCCTAGCGTGGAGAAGGTAGAGCTGGGGTTGTCTGGAGTTTAATCTAGCCATGTTATCTGGAATCGGTTTGATCCAGTTGTCCCTGATGAAGTGGACAAGCTCCTTGGATCTGTTCGTGCTACTGCTTGTGCATTGGACCCATGTCCCGCCTGGCTAGTCAAAACATCGAAGCCGGTAACAGGCGGTTGGGTCGAAGCAATCGTAAATTGCTCATTGCGGGAGGGGGTATTTCCAGCTACCTTAAAACATGCTTTGGTACGCCCCCTCCTGAAAAAAAAACATCGCTCCACCCCACAATGCTTGCAAACTATCGACCGGTGTCCAACCTGCCCTTTTTGGGCAAGGTTTTGGAGAACGCAGTGGCACGGCAGCTACAGGGAGTCTTGGATGAAGCGGATTATCTGGACCCTTTTCAGTCAGGATTCAGGCCCGGATATGGCACTGAAACTGCATTGGCCGCACTGGTGGATGATCTCTAGCAAGAGCGGGACAAAAGGCATCCGTCTGTCCTGGCTCTTCTTGACCTCTCAGCGGCTTTCGATACCATCGATCACGGTATCCTTCTGGAAAGGCTCCAAGGATTGGGGATCCAGGGCACTGTGTGGTCCTGGTTCTCCTCATTTCTGAGGGGCCGGACCCAGTCGGTGTGGCTGGAGGACGAGGTATCCAGCCCTAGGCTGCTCCAATACGGGGTGCCTCAGGGCTCGGTACTCTCGCCTCTCCTATTTAACATCTACATGAAACCGCTGGGTGAGATCATCTGTTCCCACGGGGTGAAGTATCATCAATATGCTGATGATACCCAGCTATACATCTCGGCCCGTGGTGATCTATATATAAATCTAAATATAAATAAATAAATAAATAAATCCAAGCAATGCAGTGGAAGTCCTTTCCAGGTGCCTGGAGGTGGTTAGGGTCTGGATGGGGAACAATGGGCTGAACCCGGGCAAGACTGAGTGGCTGTGGGTTGGGGGTCCTGGGCCATCACGGGAACTGCCATCTTTGGTTCTGGATGGGGCAGTTTTACCCCAAACAGACCTGGTGCATAATCTGGGGATCATCTTGGACTCACAACTACTGCTCGAAGAGCAGGTGGCAGTCGTGGCCAGGAGGGCTTTTACACAACTTCGTGTAATACGCCAGTTACACCCGCTCCTAGATCGGGACTCCTGGCTCATGATCAC
This sequence comes from Furcifer pardalis, assembly GCA_030440675.1. Taxonomy (NCBI): domain Eukaryota; kingdom Metazoa; phylum Chordata; class Lepidosauria; order Squamata; family Chamaeleonidae; genus Furcifer; species Furcifer pardalis. The sequence continues at coordinate 170,652,955 of CP126890.1, read as the reverse complement.
ACACGCTCTGGTCAACTCCAGACTAGATTATTGTAATGCGCTCTACATGGGGCTGCCCTTGGTGACCATTCGGAGGCTTCAACTGGTCCAGAATGTGGCTGCCCGGGTGGTGATGGGGTGTGGGCGGTATACACATGCCTCACCTCTGCTTTGGGAGCTGCACTGGTTGCCAGTTTGCCTCCAGGTGCAATTCAAGGTGCTGGTTATTACCTTTAAAGCCCTATATGGTAGTAGGCCAGGATACTTAAGAGACCCCATCACCCCAAGAACATCTGTCCGTCCCACCAGAGTGGACCGGAGAGGCTCTCTGGTTGTTCCATCGGCCAGGGAGGCACATCTCTCTGGCACTAGAAGGAGGGCCTTCTCTGTGTCCGCTCCACCCTTATGGAACCTCCTACCAACTGAGCTACGTCTACAGATGGACTTGCTGTCTTTTAGGAAGAACTTAAAAACATGGCTGGCGGGACAGGTATGGGGTCCTGGTGGTACCAAGAACCCAGCTCGCTGGCTTGTTTGAGCTCCCCCCCCCCCCGGTCTTTTAATCTTTTGTTTTTAAGTTGTTTTTAATTTTTTAATTATTATTGGGACCTGTTGATTTTTATAAATTTTAAAAACTTTTTAAATTTTATAATTGTAATTTTGAAGTTTTTAACAATGGGTTTGGGTTGGGTTGCATTATGCTTTTATGATGTTGTAAACCGCCCTGGGTCCTCCCGGTGAGAAGTGCAGTATAAAAATGTAAATAAATAAATGTCTCCCCGCTATAGCCTTTGTTGGTCACTTTAGGAGCAGTGCGCTTGACTTGAGCTCCGTGGTTCCCAACGGGTGGACTTTAATTCCCAGAAGCCTCAGTCAGCACATTGGCTGATCAGTGCTTTGAGGAATTGACTCAGGCTTCTGGGAATTGAAGTCCAAGAACCAAAGATCGGGAAGCCCTGGAGTGGAAGATTTCCATCAGTGTAATCCTTCTGTGTCTCCCTATTGCTTCTTTCAACTTTCTGTTGCTATAGAAAATCCGTTATGGTGGGGAGGGATGGGACAGCTGCACTGCTCAGTACCTTTTAATAGGCGTCACATGGGAGCTGTTCACCTGGAAGCATTCTCCCCATAGTCTACTCAGTGAATTCTTATGCAGAACCTTTCATACGTCATTTCTGAACAGAACCTTGTATTACTGCATCCCTCCTATGTCGAGGGCTGCGGTGGCTCAAGTGGGTAAGACGTTGAACTTGAAGACTGGAAGTTCGGTGTTTGATACCCGAGTACTGCACAACAGAATGAGCTCCTGTCTATATCCCAACTCCCGCCAATCTAGTAGTTTGAAAGCAAGAAATTGCAAGTAGATAAATAGAGACCACTTCGGTGGGAAGATAAACAGCGTTCCGTGCACATGCCTAGACATGTGTATAGCCATGCCTGCCACATGTCCATGGAAATGTTGGCAGACACAGACAGTGCTGGCTCTTTGGCTATAAACAGATGAGCACTGAACCCTAGAGTCAGATAAGACTGGCTTTCAAACAAGGGTAACCTTTACTTTTACCTATGTAGAAGCTTTCATCTGCATGACTTGACATGCAGATAGGGACCACTTTGGTGGGAAGGTAAACCATGTTCCATGCGTCTAGTCATGCCTGCCACGACCACGGAAATGTCTGCAGAAGCAGACAGCGCTGGCTCTTCAGCTTTGAAACAGATGAGCACTGAACCATAGAGTCGGATACGATTGGCTTTTGAACAAGGGAAACCTTTACCTTTACTGAATTCCATAGATATTTAAACACTGTATTATACAGAGGAAGTGCAATTGTTCTATAAGCAAATATAAGTAAGTGTTCAGTGTACTGTATTCCCATACCTCAAACTTAGCAATTTGGCTTTTAGGAGCAAAAGCTCCATGGAAAAGGAGGCTGACAAATAGACTCAGACAACTTTCTAGGCTAATAACTTGAGCGTTCCCCATGGCATGACGTTAGTGCAGAACTTTTTCCAGTACAATTTTGTTTTTATAGCCAAGAATCTCCAATCAGCCTAAATTTCAGATTTTCCTACATAAAGGTGGTGGTGGTCAAGCTGAAGTCAACATGCTAAGCCAGGGGTGCCCAAACTATGGCCTGGGGGCCAGATCTGACCCCTGACACCAATTCATCCAGCCCACACCACCCTCATTGCACCCAGAAGCGGAAATAAAACGCGCCCACATGGCGCATTTTACTTCCACTTCTGGGAGCGACGAGGGTGGCGTGGGCTGGATGAATTGCTGTTGGGGGTCTGATCCAGCCCCCGGACTTTACTTTGGGCACCCCCAAACCATGTGACCGGCTCGCGGCCCGAAAAGTTTGGCACCCCCTGTGCTAAGCAAACAAACAGCGGCTGGTTACTTAGGGCCTCTTTACACGAGTTCCTGCATTTTATTAGCCTCTTACCTTTTGATAGATGCCTCAAATTCAGTCCTTTGTTTGTTCAGCTCTGCCTTCAGCTCAGCAATGAGACTCTTGAGGTCTCCTGAACTGTCAGCAGGATCTTTGGGAGCCACTGCCAGGTTGCTCCAGTCACTGTGGTTGCTGTTGGGTTCTTCTGGCCTCTCCATGCTGTCACATTGGGAACTTTCACTGTGTGGCAAGGAGTTATAAGTCACCCATTCGACAGGAAGACTGCTGAAGGCCGAGGAGTCTGTTGCCCTGTAAGCAGGACAGCTATGGACTAAATCGATGGTAGCAGAGATTTCACAGGAAGAAGTGGACCAGGCGACACTCGCACTCTTGTGAGTGCTGAGGGAGGGGGGGGAAATGGGGACATTGTCGTAGGTAGAGAGTCTTTGGGATGAACCTGAGTCTTGGACCACTCCCCCAGAGGATGACCTAGAGTGTCCCTGGAAGGAGTACACTTCGTTCATTAGCCAGCTCCCATTAGAAGGCAACCTTGAGCTAGTCAACCCAGTGCCACCTATTTTGTGCCCGAGTGATCCAGCATCCTGGATCCAAGTGGGGAATGGCTCTCCTCGCTTGCTGGGGTCAGGTCCAAAATGGTCACAGGTCCTCTTGCTGTGACCCTCCTGAATAATGGCCACCGTTGCAGGAGATGGCGCCTCGGGAAAGAAGCTCACAGGACTGGCAAATCTGCTTTCTCGCTTGCTTCCTGTCCTGCCATCCTTTGAGATCCAATCTCTGACACCAAATGGGCCCTGGCCGTGAGTTTCCCGTTGATCTCTTGAGCCCTCACCAAAAATCTGCACACGTTTACTTATCAAAGCAGTCATCAAGTGCTGAACAAGGGAAGTACCTATGTGGTCAATGGAGACAGTCATGTTAAAGCATCCATCTTTTCAAAGAAAATGTCGCTTTATTGGAAATTGTCTGCTTCTGCCCAGTTTCTCTGTATTCTTTTACTTTCTTAGAGGAGACAGGATCCACGTGCACAGATCTGTCCCCACACAGTGTTTCTGTCCATATGCTATTTGATTTGATTTGATTTGATTTGATTTGATTTATTCGATTTATTGAATCCCAACTCTTGTATTCATGGCAAAATAAAACCCAGCAGAACACTTTGCTGCTGTCATGGGTCTTGGTATGGGTTGTCAATAAAGTTAAAGGTGTTTCCCTTTAGCCAATTTTAAACTTTAGATGTTAGTAGGAGGTCCCACTGTAGTAAGTTTAGGCTAGACAGACTTTACTGTCCTGTTGTGATTATTTCCACACTGTTTCTGTAACACAACTTTGTTCTTTTGCTTTAAGAGATTATTTGCCTTTTAAATCTTTTTTCTTTTGTTCCTGTATATAAGTTTTAAATAGTATCTACATGGTGTATATCAGGGATTCTCAACCTGCGTCCCGTGGGCCGGATGCTGCCTACAGCACCATTTCATATGTTTTACCACTGCCTCGACCACACCAGGAAGTGCCCCCGAAGCTGTCTGAGGGGGCACTTCCTGAGGGGGCACTTCCTGAGGGGGCACTTCCTGTCTAAAAAGATGGGGGCTTCTTGGTGTATATTCTGAGTTTATCTTTAAATCCACCTTTGATTCCTTGTTCTGTTGCAGTATTGTTTAGATTGGTGACAGTCCTACTTTGCAGATCTGATTTGAGCTCTGTGATTAAGATCCTTGAGATTACGGATTCCACTTGTGCTGCCAAGGCTGTTTCAGGAGAGCAATAAGAAAGGAAAATTGGGACTTATCTCAGACCCACGTTTGGGCAGCTCAGGCAAATCAAGCAGGAAGAAACTATAGTCCCAGAGATTCTGGCTTTCCACAGATCTCTCTCATCAGAATGTTCACAATTATTAATATTCTAATACTGTTATGTTCTTTAATAAGGCAGCACTTTGAAGCAGCAGCAATAGTATCAGTTTAATGATCCATTTATCTTTCCTTATTTAGTGATTAAGCATTGTTTACCACTTTCTTTTTATTTAAAATGGCAGTTCCTGGCAGTTCCTAACCATTGAGACGTTTAATAGGAAGGAACAGATTGCCTCCATTGTTCATACAAGAAAGGCAGACTCTGGGAATGATGATACACCATCTGAAGACCAACTTAGAGGACAAAAGAGTTAAACATCTACCAATATTAAGATAAATATTAGAACATTGTTAAAATTTCTACATTCAATAAACACAGCATTCTTAAAGACCCACTTATTGCTTAAAAGCCTGTCAAAATAGAGTTTGTTGCCTGAGGATGGAAGAACAAAAGGAAAGGGCTCAGTCTAGCTTTACTAGCCTAAGTTGTTTGGCTTTGAAAGCTGCATTGGTATAATGAGTCTGAATTTTTTTAACAGGCTGCCAGCTTAAGATTCTTGTATGAAAAATGTCTTCTCTCTCCTGTCATATTCCTATGTTCCTCTTGATATTTCCAACCCTTTCCCTCTCTTCCTTTTTTCAAAACCCCCCCCCCCCCAATTATTCTGAGCAACTCAATGAGATCAGAATGAAAAAGTTTGGGAAGAGCATGGAAAGAAACATGACTGAGATGTGTCTGCATGGGGGAAGGGGATGTGAATTGGAGGCAGAGGTAATTTAGTGTTAAGAGAAAGACACCTAATTATTTAGCCCTATTACTTGGTGCTTTGGGTTTGGGCAACAGCACAAGAGTTTCAACAGCCGCTAGGCTGATAGGTACCGTAGTACCTGGCTTACAACTCAAGGATTCTCCCACCTCAACGCCTGAGCTAAAATATTTCTATAGGGAGTGGTAAAGTAGCTCTCAGCTAGTTGGATAACTCAACACAGTGAAATCTCAGTTAACAGAATGCATTCTCTGGGACATTTCATACAACGAAAATTACTTAAACCAAATTTCCCATAAGAATGCTTTGAAAATCAAAATACGTTAACCGAAATGCAGCTTCCCTTAGGAATGCACTGAAAACCAATCAGTCCGTTCCGGGGGGGGGGGGGGGGATCTGTAAATCGAGCCACTATTTTCTATGGATTTCCTTTCGTTATGCAATTTTTACATTAACCAAGCCGTTTGTTAACCAAGATTCCACTGTAGTTTAGGTATCTAGCTATGGAACCAGAGGTTGGGAGTTCAATTCCCCACTTTGCCTCATATGAGCAGAGTAAACCACTTATGAGTATTCTCAACCTTAAAAACCCTGGAAAGAGTTTATAGATCAGAATTGACTTGACTGCACAAAATGATTATTACTAAAGTAATTCTGAATAGATATTACTCAATGCATTGACATGCTTTGAGTACAAAGTTATCAATCACATATTTAAAAGAAATTAACCACACTTTCTCATAGAAACATATCACATGCCTCCATGAAACCCATTTTCCTCATGCGCTAAGTTGCTTTGCTTTTTAACAGATGCCAGGTAAAAATCATCATAGAATTCTTCTCAAGTATTAAATACCTGTATGCTCACAGATTATGGAGCTACTGTATATTGTCTACGTTGCCATGAAAGTTGCTTTAGTACATTTCAGCCTTTAAAGTACCTACTTTCCATTATAGTTACCGGGTCTTCCACTTGTGGCCGAAGAATATTTGGTCCAAATACAGTGGCAAGATTCTGGACGCTCATCTTGTTATGGTTGGAGTGAGACTGAACTTCATCAAGGAAACTTGAAAACCCCCACCAAAGAGAAAAGCGAGAAATTTACACATCACCAGGACTTCCAAATGGACAAGCCAAAGTTTTCAGCATTACGGCAATGTCTCGGAGGTTCTAAATTTGTTTATCTAGGAGCCAAAATAGATACGTGAGAGGTACATGAAAAGTCTCCTTCCGTTTATTTAACTGATAATTAGAAGCAAAGAACAGGAACATAAGAGTGTCTTGCTTCCCTCTTCTGTCTAGAAAAAGAGATGGAATCCCCATATTTCTCTGTAGAAACAAAAGCTGGAGTGTGGTTTTAATGTGGGAAACTCTAGAAGGGGAGGGACCCCTTTCCCACCACAATTCTCTTGTGAAAACTGGAGAAAACTTCCACATTGGTTTTTGCCTGGAACTTTCATGCATGTCTCACATGTTACCTAGTTGGCACCGAAGATTTGCTGCTGCAGACAGAGTGGAATACAATAATTTTTCAGACTCAAAAAAGGGCAAGAAAACTACCCTGAACTCTCCCTATCTGTGTTTCACCAACCATCTTCCAGTCTTCGTAGATTTTTTTTGTGGGGGGATCTATTAATTTGAATCTGTTTCTGCTTTGTAACAAATTCCTCACATCCTCCTGAAATCTGGTGAACACTATAATTAGTGGTTTTATTTTTTCATTGAAGACAAAGATGGCACTGATTGAAATAGCACACGCAGCTAATTTCAGGAGAATCTTGAAGCCTCAGTGTGGCGGTCCAGTGTGTGGTACTACTATTGAACAAGGGTTGAGATCCTTGCTGGTGATGAACTTCACTACATAATCATGAATAATAGAGCATTATTTCAACAACACAACTTGGAAGAGAGAATAGTATAACCCTAGATTTCAAACTGCCAAAATGAAGGCACCCCTTGGTGAGTTCATTCTGAAGTTCCTTTCACTTGACCTAGTATGAGAAATGTTGCCGTTACCAGGGCATGCCCAACTGCGGTTCAAAAATACCACAGTCTTCTAGGAGGTTCTTGCTGTGTACCCCATCAAGAGTGTGAATGGCATGTAACACAAAATCAGGAAACAGAATGTACCTGAGCTGGCTGGGGGAAAGCATGTTTATTCTCCCTGTAAATATTTGGATTGTTAATTACTCCTGTCACAGAAAAGTTCGTTTGCTTCAGGCTCACTTAAATGTGTTTTAGTACTTTTAAAATGGCGATTCTAGATATGTGGGGGGAAGAAAATATGTAAACATCCTTGCTTCATGGTTTTAGTGAAATGAAACCGATGGTGTGATAGACATACCTTGCTGTAAGATCATTGGTTAGAATCCCTAAGGGGAGGGCCAGAGGTGTATCCCAGTGACAAACACACACAGAGAGAGAACTCTTCTCTCTATGGAATGCTGTGCAGCCATTCTGCAAAATGTAAGACTTGTGGAAGGAGGGGGGCCCCGAGGGCTTTCCCTGGAACCTTTAATGGTTTATTTCTGCTTTGAAATGCTTGCTGTTCTCTTGATGGACTGTATCCTGTATTTTACAATGCTTTCAATATATTTCTTGAAGAAACTTGGAGTGGTTATTTGGCCTAATGCCACCTTTTCTACACACATATGTCCCTAGGTTGTCCAGCCAAGAAGTGCAGTGTCCAGAAGAATGTTGGGGCCTACCCGAGAGGAAGGTCCCTTCTGTTACAACTCCAGAGGGCAGAAAAGTATTTGCATATTTTTTGTTACACATTCAAGTAGCCACTAACCTTCTCACAGGCCTATTTTCAATTACACTTCCAAAAAACCCAGCTAGTCAGCAGAAGGAACGGTGGCTTTCTAAATCCCTTAGATCTGTGATTCTCAACCTTGGGGCCTCAGATGTTCTTGGACTAAAGCTCCCAGAAACTTTCACCATTGGTTGTTCTGGCCAAGATTTCTGGGAGCTGTAGTCCAAGAATATCGGAGGACCTAAGATTGAGAACTTCTGCCTTATAGGGTAACTGGCCGAGGTGAAGGAAGGAAGCTCTTCTCAGCTTCATGGTTGGCTACTGCTGCTGCAACTGGCCAGTGTTTTTGGTTTCCTTTGTTCCTTCCTTTGCTACGGTATCTAGAAACTGCAAAGTTATCATATAGCCAGTGAAATCTGTCCCACTCAGGGCAAAGAAAGCTAATTTAGAGGGAAGGCAATTCTGTTAACTTTTCATTGGATGTGTCTGCTCTCAGTGACACTCCTCCACCGCTGAATGTCACTGACTATCCAACAAATTTGCTGTTTTGCAGAAAGAGGAAACCAATTTGAAAATAAATGGCTCCAATAAAGCAACCAATTGATATTGTACACCCTAGTGAACAGGCATAAATGCACTCCAGCTGTTCTTAAGCTTCAATTCCTTGAAGCCCTGATCAGCAGGAGTGCTGACTCGGGCTTCTGGAAATTGAAGTCCAAGGAGTGCCATTGTTCACCATCATGGCATTAGGGATGAAGGCATTCTATCTCCCCAGTACCCTATCCCACCAACAATTTTCTCACACTACAACTGGCATGTGGTCAATACACTTTTCTCTAAGAACATGACTTACTTGCAGAGGTACTTGAGGAGGTTGTAGTTGGCTTGAGGGAGATTTTTCACATGTTTTGCCAGTTCCAAAGTCCCCTAAGAGATGGGACAAAACTAGTATGATCAGTAGGTTCCATATCTCTTTTGTGTATATAGTTGTACCTTGTTTAAAGAGCATAATGTGTTCCACAGGATTGCTCTTTTAGCGAGTTTGCTCTTTAAGGGAGGCACTCTTTATGCGAAGTTTGACTGTACATATTGTTTGACAGCTTCAAATGTTGGCCTGCCTTGAAGATTTATCATCATGTAATACTTAGTAAACTGGGTAGGACATCCTGGCTGGACATCCTGCTATGGTAATGGAGTAGACTGTATAGCTGGTGACTCAACGCTGAGTATTGGGTGGCGGTAAATAACCTGACTCCCTAAAGGGGCCAATGGCTACAGGTGGATGAGTCCCTTTGCGTGGGGTGAGGGTCCCCCTCCTCAGTGGAGGAAATGCCACTGAAAACCATAATATTGCGTCCAATGTCAAAATGAGCAGAGGAGAAACCACTTCACAAGTTTGATTCCCAACGGTCATGGAGGCAGAAGAGGCCATGCCAGATGGACTTTCTGTGAATATCCTTGTTAATATCCTCAAAGCTGCCACAGTCCATTGCAGTCCCGGTGTTAAATCCTGCATGTCTCACACGTGCTGCAGGAGATGGCTCTGTGATCACAGTGTGTGGGTCACTTCATGGCAAGCTGTGATCCACCTTAAACAAATTCACGCCAGTTACATTTTTCCTGGATTTCCGGGGGGAAATGTATACTCAGATATGAGTAGCCGCCGCCGCCACAGAGTAGTTATTATCTGCGCACGCTGGCTGATCTTTCTATGAATGCTTTGTTTTCAGATTCCTACAAAGAAGTTATATAAAGTTCACTGACCTCCCCTTTGTCCTTGGAGAGCAGGTGTCCACAGGAGAGAAAGTCTTCATATCTAGTGAAAGGAATGACAGGTTCTGGAAGCTCTCGGAGGTAAAGTTTTAACAGGGATGCAACTGTATGGACATCAGTGTGGCTGCAATGAAGGAAACAACAAAAGAGATTTTGTACCATGTAGAAAATTCTTTATTGAACATCTGCAAGTGCTCTTGTCAAACATGGCAGCAACGTATATTGTATCTCAGATATCATAGAAGAAATCTTATAAAGCCATAAAATAAAAGAAAGAGGTCATGGTACCTGGAAACTTCCCAGGAGCAATCAGACATACTGCTAACTCCATTCTCAATACCTGTACCTTCTCGTTAGCCTGTTAGCCTCTGGGAGAGAATATCTACAGGGACACAGGAAATGGCCAAACCATAGCAAATATATACATAAATAACACAGATTCACCTGTCAAAGAGAGGCTTTTTTCCAGAGTCAAAGGAGTCCTGGAGATCTTTCACCAGATTGGCTTGGCCAGGCATGCGAAAGAGCCCTTCCTCGGTGAGGCCATGTTTCCGGATAAAGTCTACACACTGCTCCACCAAAAGTGGAGCCAGGTGCTGCCCATACTTCTTTTCATATTGGACCGTCTCTTCCAAGCACTGGCCAAAGATCCCTGCTGATAGAAGAAGCCAAGCATCATCCATGCCCATAACCCTGGAATGGGAAGAACTGTGGCTGTAAGAAAGATGGCTGAGCTAAAATGCATCCAGTGGAAAGAATAGTTATAAGGCAGATCCATTGGAGAGTTAAAATGTGCCAAATATGTGGTCTCACATACTAATATTAGTTTGCATACATCTACATTTAGAGCAAGGGTACGCATCTTTGTGATCTCTGGATATTATGGAGTAGAAAAGAGCTGCTCACAATCTAGGCCTGACTGACAACCACTATTTCTCAAAATTGCAGCGAGTCTTTGTGTTTCAGGACATGGAAAATGGCCAATTGCTCCTATATGCATTTTTAAGCACTTGCACATCTATCAACAATTCATTCCACCTACAGTGCTTTCCTTGGGACTGAGTTTAAGCACAAAATACATGGCGAAATCTAGCCTAATTTGGGATACTTTTTTGTTTCTTCTCCATCCTCAACTTTTCCCTATCAATTAGATCTATGAAGAATTCTAGAGGCTTCAAAAACTGCATACTTTGATGGCCCTGGAAAAAATCATAGAGAAGCACTCTCTATGATCCCGTAACTAACTGTGTATCCACCTGTTAGTTCTATCCAGCCTATACTTGGCTGGCTTGCTAGTAAGAATATCATGGGGCAATTAAACAGACCTTTTGCTGAAGTCAAGGTATGTTAAGAGTTATAGCATTCCCACCATCTACGAGGGAAGTTACCCAATCAAAAATTAAATACTGTATGATTATTGTGACAGGATTTATGTTATGTAAACATTTATAGCCCACTATATATAACCCAGCTTATTCAACTTATACACAGAACACATAATGTGCAATGCAGGGATGGAGGAATCACAATTTGGGATCAAAATTGCTGGAAGAAACATCAACAATTTGAGATATGCAGATGATACCACCCTAATGGCAGAAAGTGAGGAGGACCTTAAGAAGCTCCTGATTAGGTTGAAAGAAGAAAGTGCAAAAGCTGGCTTGAGACTCAATATCAAGAAAACCAAGATAATGGCAAAGGCCCTATCAGTCCCTGGAAAATAGATGGGGAAGAAGTAGAAGCAGTGACAGATTTTACTTTCTTGGGATCTAAGCTCACTGCAGATGGTGATTGCAGCCATGAAATAAAAAGGCGACTGATTCTTGGGAGGCAAGCAATGGGAAACCTGGGGAGCATAGTGAAAAGTAGAGACATCACATTGCAAACAAAAATTCACATAGTCAAAGCAATGGTATTCCTGGTGGCAATGTAGGGTTGTGAGAGCTGGACCATTAGGAAAGCTGACGCCTTTGAGATGTGGTGTTGGAGGAGAGTTTTGAGAGTCCCCTGGACAGCAAGGAGAACAAATAGGTCAATCCTAGAAGAAATCAACCCTGACTGCTCCTTAGAAGGTCAAATAATAAAGATGAAGCTAAAGTACTTTGGACATCAAATGAGAAGAGAGGATTTACTTGAGGAAGCCTTGATGCTTGGAAGGGTCGAGGGCAAAAGAAGAAGGGGACGGCCCAAGATGAGATGGCTAGATGGTATTGTGGAGGCAATGGGCACAGAGCTGAGCGAGTTGAGGGGGATGGTGGAGGACAGGAGTGCCTGGCGGACAGTGGTCCATGGGGTCATCGCAGAGGGTCGGAATCGACTGTGCAACTGAACAACAACAAAATATATAATAGGATCTCAGGGCGGGTTACAAAACTGTATAAAACAACTTAAAAACATAAATTATTTAAATCAATTTAAATTTAACAAAACAAAATCAAAACATTGAAACATTAAAAACATGGCACTAAAGCCACTTTGGCCGGAGGGAAGGCTAACAACAGCAGCAGCGGTGGGTCGGGCGGAGAAGAGGAGAGCGGCGCGACCCACACCTCATTGCCGCCACAACAGCGAGGAGAACCTCGGCGGGCACCGGGCAGCTAGCAGGGTGAGGGAGACCGAACGGCTGAGGAGGGACCTCGCAACTGACATAGGCGCTGCCGACGCAAGACCACCAGCAGGCACTGGGCAGCTGAAACTGAAACTGAAACTGACTACATGCATATGATAAGTAATACATCTACGCTAATGTAGCTGACTTTAGATACTTAGTAGAGACTTATAGAGACTTATAGTTAACTTACAGTAGAGACTTGATATATTGGACTTCATAACAAGGATACTTAGAAACTCTTGACTTATAACTACATATAACCAACACTAATTAGCTTACTTTTCAGTCTGACACTGCTTAAACTGTTATAATGTGCATAATAATACCTTGTTTTAAACTGTGACAATATGTATGATGAGAGGATACTGACGTAGAAACCGGCAAACCAACGTCAGGAATTTTGCCAAGAGAACCCTATGGACCAAAACAGGCAAAACAAATGGGGCAATTTAGATGAAGCAGGATGCTTAGCACAACAGATCAAAAGAAGGGGAAGGACAGGAAAGGAGGAGGAGAAATACAGTGTTGCAAGGAACAATACTGTATAGGGACATGGAATGTGAGATCTATGAACCAGGGAAAACTGGAAGTGGTCAAAAAGGAAATGGAAAGAATAAGCATTGACATCTTGGGAATCAGCGAGTTAAAATGGACAGGAATGGGCGAATTCAGCTCTGGAAACCATCATATCTACTAATTTGGACAAGAAAACCTCAGAAAAAATGGAGTAGCCATAATTGTCAATAAAAGGGTGAGAAAACCAGTAATGGGATATAATCTCAAAAATGATAGAATGATGTCAGTCAGAATACAAGGCAAGCCGTTCAATATCACTGTAATCCAAATATACGCACCAACCACTAGTGCAGATGAAGCCACAATTGACCAGTTCTATGAGGACCAAGAACACCTCATCATTATCATAGAACACATTATCATAGGAGACTGGAATGCCAAAGTAGGAAATCAAAAAGTGAATGGCATAACAGGCAAGTTTGGTCTTGGAACACAGAATGAAGCAGGCCAAAGACTGATAGAGTTCTGCCAAGATAATGCACTGGTCATAGCAAACACTCTCTTTCAGCAACACAAAAGGAGACTTTACACATGCACATCACCAGATGGCCAACATCGAAACCAAATTGATTACATACTCTGCAACAAAAGATGGAGAACTTCCATACAGTCAGCAAAAACAAGACCAGGGGCAGATTGTGGCTCAGATCACAACCTACTGATTGCAAAATTCAGGCTTAGACTAAAGAAAATAGGAAAAACAATTAGGCCAGACAGATATGACCTAGACAATATTCCTTGGGAATACACAGTGGAGGTGTGGAACAGATTCAATGGCTTGGACCAGACAGACAGAGTACCAGTACCCTCACCTCTCATGTTTCTGTAGTTAAACATTTAAACATTTCATCCACCAAGTCCTTATTGGTTAGAATCAATTCAGGGATAGCTAATCCTCTTCATAGGATCTTCAAATTAAGACACTAATCAGCATCCTGTTGGGGATACACACTGGCATAAGTGCTATACTGCAAAAAGGAAGCAGTGAGCTGTGTTTAATCAACAAGATCCAGTCTGAATTTTGGTTCTCATGCCAAGTAGTATAACTCAGATATGACTAATTTCCCACAGCAATGTTTGCTATCAAGTTACACTAGCATAAATCCCCAATATGACCTTGACCAATCTTTCCCTGCTTGTATAATTCATATGGACAGGATTAGTCAGACAAGCTGTTAACTTGAAGCTTGTTATTTTAAGGGTTGGGAGATGGGATAAAAAGAAAGATCTCTGTCCAGGCCACATCCCTCCGCGGGCGGCCCCTATCCTCGGCTCCCGCTGGCGGCGCACCTATCCGGGCAGCCCATAGCCTCCCAGCCCCAACTCTCCACGGGCGGCCCCAAGCCTCGGCACCCAGCGGAAGCCGCAGGCAGCGGCCCAGAAGAAGAGGAGAGCGCAGTCGGGGTCGTTCGTCGGCCCCAACAGTCCGCATTGTAAGTGGGGTTTGTGTTTGGGGTGGGTTGTATTTTTATTTCATTATTATTTTATTTATTTCTTTATTTTATTTATTATTTTACTAACAGTTTTGTGTTGTGTTTTTTTGGGTGGGTGGCTGGGTTGAGAGGTGTGTGTGTGTGTGTGTGTGTTTTATTTTTATTTATTTAATTTTAAATTTTTTTATTTTTGGCCCCACCTACAACATCATGACATCGTGACGTTGGCTCCACCCATGACATCATGACGTTAGCTCCACCCCGACTGTGATGATGTCAGGGTGGGGTACTAAAAATTTTATCATCCCATCACTGCAGCCAGCGCAGTTCCCGAAGCAATGGTGAGGCACAAGCATAAAGCCCGCACCCCATCATGACCCGGGCAGCTGCATTCAGAACCAGTTGCAGCCTCTGAATGGTCACCAAGGGCAGCCCCATGTAGAGTGCATTACAGTAATCAAGTCTGGAGGTGACCAAAGCATGTGTGATCATGAGCAAGGAGTCCCGATCTAGGAGTGGGCGTAGCTGGCGTATTACGCGAAGTTGTGCTGCCTAGGATTGCCATAGCTTGCCATCCATTCAAAGGTTTCTCATAGCTTGTCTCCCAAGAAGTAAGCATCTCTTTATTTCATGGCTGCAATAACCAGCTGAGATTATCCCACAGTTTACACTAAGATAGTATTTCAGCTGTGTGAGGGGAGCGGAGCTGCCTCACATCCAAATTTTTGTGAAGGAGCCCCTTTGTTCTAGTCGCAAGCCTTCTCTCTGTGTGAAGACATACTGAAGTGATATATATGTGCTGAAATGCTTCTTCTTCTTAATTAGTAATAGCAGCATTACAGAATTGGCAACTTTTCACTTCTCTGATGGAGGCTTTTGTGCTCTTTGTAGAATCAGAAAACACATTGTGAATTCTAGACACATTTTCTTCTTCATTTAGAAAGTCTCTTCATGGACAAAATAATCTCTGTAGGCTGATGTAGGCTGGTTTTTATTAGATATGATTATATCTTAGTTACATAGATATATACTACATTTAACACCTATAAATAAATAAATAAATAAATATTGCTTCTACCCTTAGAGATGCTATAGGTTTCCCTTGCTTTAAGGCCAGTCGTATCCGACTCTAGGGTTCAGTGCTCATCTCTGTTTCAAAGCTGAAGAGCCAGTGCTGTCTGCTTCTGCAGACATTTCCATGGTCATGTGGCAGGCATGACTAGACACTGGAGTGCACGGAATGCTGTTACCTTTCCACCAAAGTGGTCCCTATTTATCTACTTACAATTTCTTGCTTTCGAGCTGCTAGGTTGGAGATGCTATACCAACATATATCTTTTAAGATATACTATGCTAGTCTTATACACTGAAGCATGTAGAAGTTATTCTTGTATGTAATCTACTTAATACTAATCTTTATGCATTGCTTAGTATATTCACACGTTGCATACTATATTCATATATTCAGGTACATTGTTTTTAACTAAGAGTCTTTAGATAGAAACAAACATGATCTCATCTTGAAAAGGAATGTTGTCAGCTATCTAAAGCAAATCCCTTTGATTGTATGGTTCATATTCAGTGCTAAGGTTGTATAAACTTTAGGCTAACTCTGGACTGAAAGGTTAAGGTCTAATTTGACCTCAAAGATGTTAAATCTTCAACTTCCCCACCTGAAGACATATGAGAATGCCAAGGAGTAGGAACTAAAAAGCCCTTTGTAAGCATCTCTGGGTTATTAAGAGATAAGGAGGCTTGCAGAATGTTTTTCTAAAGATGTATTACCCATCCCTTTACCCAAACCCACATGAACCATCCATCAGCTTTGTCACAGGTTTATGACAGAAAAGGAGGAAAAGGAGTAAAACTCCAGATGTGATGATTCCAGGGACATCTGAGACGGGAACACTATCTCCAGTGATGGGCAGCAACTGGTTTGCAACCCCCCCCCCAGGAAGGGGGGGTAGCAAAATTGGGTGGCCTCTGAGCAGGGGGGTAGCAAAATTGGGTGGCCTTCGGGCAGGGGCAGTAGCGAAATTGGGTGGCCATGCCCACCTCACTGCCCTGCCCCATCAGGTTTTGTCCATGCAAGTGGTTAAAGGTCTCCCTTGCTTAAAAGCCAGTCATATCTGACTCTAGGGTGCAGTGCTCATCTCCATTTACAGCCTAGGAGCCAGTGCTGCCTGTGTTTGCAGATGTATACACAGTCATATGGCAGGCATGACTAGATCACCTATGATGTAGGCTCTGCCCATGATGAAGTCTCTGCCCACGATAGGCTCCACCCACAACATAGGCTCCACCAATGGTGTAGTAGCAAAAATTTTTGCTGCCCACCACTGACTATCTCCCAGTTGATCGAATTGTCTTAAATCTTAAATCTCCTAGCTTCTTAGTTTCAATTCCTCACTTAGTGACAAGGGAGAAACCTGAAAGAGCCAATCAGAGGATAGAAAAGTTATCAGAACTTTTGTAATCTTTAATGTTCAAAATGAACATTAATTGCTTATTAGTCAACACTTTTTGAGTTTGGGAGGGAGGTTTGGGAGGGGGAAAAGGGAGGGGGAAATGAATAAAACCTGTAACTTTTCTTTGTACGGTGTGCCATTCTGACAAGCACTCTGGTTTGTAGAGTGAGTGCCAAGGGCTTCCTTAATATTGACCAATAATAAAGAGCTCAGATTTGAAATAACTTTTCCCCTGGATTTCTTTCTAACTCAATTGGATCATGAAGGTTTGAAAAAGTGGCAAAGTGCTATTTGCAATTGGCACATGAGCATAAACAGAACTCATCAAATAACGAAACTCTCTTCTAAGGATATTGGGCATAAGTTCTTAGAAACTAAAATCTGTGTCTGGGCATAATTGGGTATAAGATAAGTGTCTAGAATCTAAATCTTCTGCATTCAAACTTGTTTGGGTATAAGGGTTTGAAAAATACTTAAAATCTGGAACACAACATTACATCTCCACTAAATTCAAGGCTAGAACCACTTTCTTTTCAAAATAGCAGTCCTTACACTACAACTTGATATCATTAAAATAATGAAAATGTCACAAGCATTTGATTTCTAACAGCCCACGCTGCCTTTTGAACCTTCTGGTTCTCATTCTACAGTGCAAAATGAAAGCTGCACAGTATTTCAGTTACCTCTGGTTCAATCATCACAAAGAGATAATGGGCACTTTAAGTTGGAAGTTTTAGTTAGTCGGTTGAGAAGCCTGCTATACCACTCCTGGACTTCCTGTGCAACTCCCCAAACCCCTAAAAATCTGGCACTGTGCTGGTAATGAGGCATAAAGTCACTACTAGTTATAAAACACATCCAAGAGACGCCAGGGTGGTTTGGGAGAAGAGAGAAGCAAAAGCATTATTGCCAATGAGAAAATAATTGAGTGATGGCATTCCCACTCAGGGTTTACTGTGTTCGTCTTCTTTCATGTCCCAAGCAAACCCTGGGCTTCCAAAAAGAAGCCAGTTTCTCGGCTATGTTGTTAGCCAAACTTAAGTCCTCATCGGTGCATATTTCTGGCAGTAACTGGCAGACCAGTTAATGAGCCGGATTCTGTATCTCTCCACATTCACTCAGCATGGTTTAGCACCCACCTTCTACTGAAGTTGTGGGTCTATGCAGCTTAACCAATGACACACATGAGACAGAACAAGTAAATTCTTCAGCCACAAATGTTCCCTGGTAAGCTGGAGTTGGCTTATCTTGCAGAAGGTACAATGAGGATTTGAACTTCAAGTGCTGGTTCTGCCACTAAGTACACTAACTGGCTGACTTAGTATTTATCAATTAACTCTCTAACTTACTAGACTCCTCGCAGACCTAACTGTTTAACTTTGGAGGAGGAAAAAGTGGTTTGCTGAGCTCCCATCCCAAAGGACAAAGAACAGGCCCCAAAGCCAACAGAGCCAGATGTAGGGGAAGAGGTGCCTAAGCAAATGATTAATGTTTAAACTACTTTTCTAGATAGTCCAAATCTGAAATTATTCTGATTGGAGAATAAGGGGAAAGGTCAATGCTCCAGCTGTTTAGTTACACTCACAAAGACAGTCTGAACATGTCTGGGAATGAAAACTTTTTTTGGAGTGTTTCACAATCTCCCTAATTGAATGCTAACTTCAAAGCCTAAAAAAGTACAGGTACTGTACATGCCTTGGGTTCTTAGATCTTCTGTACGGGAGAAAATATCTTCACCAAAATCTCATGGTTTACTAACCAGATTTTCAAAGCCAGGATCAATAAGGATTTACTTTCCTTAGAGGAATGCTTGAAGGAAGGAAATAGTTCTGAAAGAGAATGCAGCAGTTTTTCTAGCACAAACATTTAGGGAGAAAAAGCTACCAGTATCTACCTTCTGTCTTGCCAGTCACAGCTTAGAAGATCCACAGAGTAACACATTCACACTTTCATGGAGTTGCATAATCAGCAAGCCCAAATTCAAATGGTCGGTTGGGCCAACCAGTACCAGCATATGCATGTGTAAAGTTGCTTGTAAGCTTGATAAATGAATCATTCATGCATGCAGTAGACCTGGTCAAGTGGAAAACTAACTTATTAGCATCTCCCCCTTTCCATCACTGTACATTTCCATATGTTTATTTATCCGCTGGCCCTTGAGCATCTATCTCTACAGCAGGATGAATTATCACCTTTAAACACAGTTGCACTAATGAGGATAATTCACATAAAAACTTAAGTCCACAAGCATCCTGAATGCCTAGTCTCATAACACAACAGTATACTGTACTGTGCTGGGAAAATCAACACGTTCAACAATAAAACATCATAACCTGATGGATAGGATCAATAATGATAGTGGGGTGATAAATAAATGGCAAAATCAGTTAGATTAATAAGGCTGTGACTGAGTCAAGAATTGGTAGGTCAATTCCTTGTACCCTAGTTATCCGCCACATCTTTGAGTTGCTCCATAAACCTATGCTGAAGGGAGTTTTCCATCTGACAAGCTAAGACAAGCCTTCAGCGCCTGCTTTTCAACCCTGAGGAAGCTGGAGCACTCAGGCTGTGCCTTCCCTTGCTGCAGTTTGTCTCTGGGGAAATGACTCTCAGATTGACAGGCAGTCCTCCCAGATTCTTACCTCTGGTGGTGGCACAGCACTTGGATACACGGCAGGACCGCAGCATCCAACAGAAGCCTGGCAACGTGAGAGAACAGGAGTGGCAGAAGAAGAAGGCCCTGGCTCCAGGCATCAGACACATCCTGAGATCCAGCACAGCCTGTGGTCCACAAGTCCTCTGCTGGAACACAGCACTCCCTTGACTCTAGGTAGTCAAGCAGCACATCTGGCCTCGATGCTGCTTCTTGGCATTAATTATGACTTGCGTCTAAAGCATTTGAATTATCTAATGAAAATGTGGAGCCAGCCTGCTCCCAATGCAACCATGAGAGAAGCAGGCAGGTAGGGTCTTGCCCACTCCTTTTCACTCCTCCCAACTGCAACCAAGGTAAACAGCAACTCCTTCTAGGTCACAAGTCTTAACAAAGACCTCCCCCACGGGCTGTGGAAGAAATCCAGCCTCTGGTTTCTTATCAGATATATTCCCAATACCTTTCCAGGGTAGAAACTACTGTGCTCTGCATCCTGCCCAACTCTCTCTGGGCCTTCCAGGGACACATTCCAAGGCTGCCTGCTGGCTCTTTCTGCTAGAATATATATTCTTCTATCGTGATGGCAGACAGCAAGGAGCACAAGTTAAATGCAGTCTTCTCCATAGCTCTAGGACAGTGATGGCATACCTTGGCACTCCAGGTGTTCTTGAACTTCAGTTCCCAGAAGCCCTGATCAGCAGGAGTGCTGACTTGGGCTTCTGGGAAGTCCAAAAACACCTGGAGTGCCAAGGTTTCTCATCGCTGCTCTAGGAGCATCAGAAGTGGCAAGGATCAGTAGGCACAACGGTATTGATTCTGAAAATTCCAAAAAACTTACTAGACAGAATTCTAGGCAAGTATAGATTCACAAGACAAACATGCATTAGTTTCCACATTTCCTAATACAACTGCTCACACAGGGAAGCAAGAAAACTAACTATAAATTTTAAAAACCACACTTAATGTATGGACAGCTGCGCTGCACAAAAATGCAAAGACATGTCTACCTTTGTATAATTCTTCTCTAAACAAACACCCAACTTCCTTGGCTTGTAGTTTGACTTTTCAATGTTCCAAGTCATGGTTACGAGAGAAAAGTAATGCTTGAAAAATGTTTAGGTAGAAAAGAAAACAAATTTGTTAGTTTCTGCATCTTGCTTGTGAATGTGTTTTGAGATTGGAGGTCTACGTTTCAGGTGTGCTGAGTTGTAGCACAAAACATGGCGATCAAAGAACTATAGAACAATTGAGTTGGAAGGGGCCTATAAAAGGCAATTGAGTTCAACCTCCTGATCCGTGAAGGAATCAATCTTTCTTCTTTAGTTTTCAGCTGTGAACATCTGTCAGATGCTGTCAACGTACAATGGCCGGAATCTTAGAGTTTAACACAGTCAGTTACACCAGAGTAGTCCTATTAAGTCAGCAGAGATTTGGCGAGTCAACTGCTCCATATGTTCCATTAATTCAATGGGCCTACCGTAGTTACTGATTCCATATGAAACTTTTTAAAGAATTGACTTACCCCCTCTGATTCAATGAGCCTATTCTAATGTGACTTATTACGCTAACCAATTGGATTTCAGACTTTGCTTTACAGAGAAAGCAGATGAGGCAAATGCAAGATGACTCAGAGAGGTATAATTAATATGAGAAAAGAAGTACAACTTGGAAAATGACTAGAGGACTTATAGGTAGGCTGTCCAAAAGCAGAGATAGATAAAATCACAACTGAAATTTGGTAATGCAGCCAAAATTCATAATGAAATTTATCACATAAGGCAATATTCAGAAGAGACAGAAAGGGATAATAAAAAACACTTAGATTTGAATTACTTGTATCTTAGGTAAAGGTAACAGTCACCCATGTTTGAAAGGCAGTCATATCTGACTCTAGGGTGCAGTGCTCATCTCCGTTTACAGCCAAAGAGCTAGCGCTATCTGCGATTGCAGATGTTTCAATTGACATGTGGCACACATGACTAGATGCCGGAGTGCACAGAATGCTATTACTTTTCCCATTGAGGTGGTACTTATTTATCTACTTGCAATTTCTTGCTTTCAAACTGCTAGGTTGGCAGGAGCTGGACAGAGATGGGAGCTCACTCCATCATGCAGCACTCTGATCTCGACCTGCGGACCTCCCAGTTGTTAAGTTCAGTGTCTTAACCACTAAGCCACCAGCCTTTTAAAAAATCTTACTACATTCTAAAAGCCAGTTGATCTAAAGATGATAGTAAGACTTAACATTTATATCAGGGGTTCTCAACCTTTTCAAGTGACAGGCCAGTCATGCTCCCTCAGACAGCTTTGAGGACTGGATGGCCATTTTGCCCTGCTTGCATGATGGGGATGGACATTTTGAGGTGGCCATTTTGTCCCAACAGCTTCAAAGGGGCAGCTATTTTGTTTTTCCCTCTAGAGACTATGGCAGTGGGGTGCCCATGTGGTTTTATTCAGGGGTGTGTTTGGGGGTGGTGGTGGGCAGTAACAGTTTCACCGGTGTTAGTAAAATTAGGTGGTCTCTGGGCAGGGGAGGGAGCAAATTTGGGAGGCCATGCCCACCGCCCTGCCCCGCCGCATCAGGTTTTGTCCCTGCAAGTGGTTCATGGTCTCCCTTGCTGAAAAGCCAGTCCTATCCGACTCAAGGGTGCAGTGCTCATCTCCATGTACAACCAAAAAGCCAGTGCTGCTTGTGTTTGCAGATGTATACATGGCCATATGGCAGGCATCACTAGATGGCCCATGATGTAGGCTCCACACACGGTTTGGTAGCAAACAATTTTGCTGCCCACCACTGTGTGTGAGAAAGAGGGAGGGAAGGAAGGTTTCACCTGATGGACTTGGAAGGCCATCATCCCCACCCTGACTAAAACGAAAGGGAACCCAAAAGAAAGACACACAAACACACACGCAGAAACCCCAGGAAAGGTGGAAAAGCCCAATTGCTGACCTCTAACCAGGTGCAACTCAGGAGGCCATAAATGCTCCTTCTAAGGCTCTTGTCATTGTAGAAAGGGTTCCCGGGAAATCCCGTAGCCTAACCCCTGCCAACTGAATCTCAGACACACACATACACACGCACTCCGAAAAAAAAAGCTTTGTCATTTTTATTTTAAACAGTAATCCTATTTTAAAATGCTGGTTATGTAAGAGGTGGGGAAGGGAGGAGCAATGTTCTTGGCGAACGAAAGGGCGAAACGCACTGAGGGCTTCTTCTTTCTTGCCTTTCTAGGAAGACCAGAAGGAGCCCTTTCTTTCTTTCTTCTGGAGACGACATGTTGAACATAAGAGTGTGGAATAAAAATATCCTACAGACTATGATGCTTTTCTCTCTCTGCCCGTCGGCATGACGGAGAAATGGCTGCCACTCAGAGTCCAAGGAGCCGGTCCAATCTCTGCACAAGGAACTTGGAGGTCACTGAATCTAGCTTTAGGTCTCACCCCATTTCTACAGGTAAAAATTGCCCCCCTAGTAACGGAGCACCTCTTTTCCAAAAGGAACGGAACCAGGGTGACAGACAGGGGGTGTAGATTCACACACACACACACACACCTCTCTTGTAATTGTAGGCCGCAGGGGCAATTGCAAAACCCAGGGCTGGTCTTCCCAGGGAAGGGCGTAGAGTATCACATGTGGGGCGATTCTTACCGAAAGGTCCCAGAAGGGCTGGCATTAGTTGGGGCGTCAGATGGGGAGGGTGGCCTGGCCCAGAAGTGCATACTTCGACGCCAACGATTCATTAAAAGCAAAGGTAAAAGTTTCCCTTTCTGGAAATCCAGTCTTATCCGGCTCTAGGGTTCAGTGCTCATCTGTTTCAAAGCTGAAGAGCCAGCACTGCCTGATTCTAGACGTTTCCGTGGTCATGTGGCAGGCATGACTAGCCGCTGTTTACTATCTCACCAAAGTTGCCCCCTATTTATCTACTTGCAATGTCTTGCTTTTGAGCTGCTTGGTTAGTGGGAGCTGGGACAAAAGCCTCATTAGTCCTGCAGTACTCAGGGGAATTACGTTAGCGCAAAAGATTTCAGAGGCTAGACTTTATTTCGTCCATTGCATTGAGGGTCACTCACAGATGCAATAGGCCTGTGCGCTGAAGGAACTTAAAGTCCAACGACGCACGGTGGCAAATGAAGAAGTTCCAGGTGTTAGAAAGCCCCGTGTTGAGAAGAGAGCCTACCGCTTCCAGCTGTAGGTAGAGTGATTTGATAAACAGTAAATATCTGGGTATTGTACAGTGATTGCCCATTCCTTCTGCTCTTTCATATCCAGGAAGGCCGGCCGGTTGCTGAAGATGAGCCAGGCTGAAGGAAGGCCGAGCAGGCCGGTCCCTCAGCTAGAGGAGCAGCAGCTGGCCAGTTTGCCTCTGCCTCCGTGCAGGTAAAGAGCACGAAGCTGCCGTGCTTGTTTTGGACTGTCTCCGCAAGCATCCCAACTGCCCTGCCTTTATGTTTCACTCAAGCAGAAACTGCTATCAAAGTCTAACTGCTCTGCCTATTTTGTATTTTCTCTGCTAGTCGGAATCCTAATAAAGCCGGTTCCTAAAACACTTGCGTTGATGTATGGTTTAAATTCCCCTCCCTGATTTCCAAAAGCCTCTTCCGCTTCTTATTACCTTGTGGGCCCTGTTGCCGGCATTCTCCTCCTTGACTTTTTGGTATTTTTACTCTTTGCGGCGGCAAGGGCATGGTGGCATGGACGGTCTCCCCCCTCCTGACATTATGGGAAGTGGACGGACCCTATCACGGCGGAAAACGTATGAGTTTTCTTACTCTTTCTAGCTGTAGTGCTTCTTCTCAGGCTTCTCTTCAGAAGGCACATAATTAATCTAATTTAAAACCTGAAATCACAATTACCTTTGATGGGTAGTTTTGGGGGGCGGAGGTGGGTTTCAATTCATACACAACAGGTACAGAGATACACAATGGATAGAATATAAATTTGGAATGGTAGCTGCATTAGACTGTTTTGAGCATATCGAAGAATTTAAAACCCCCATTTAAAAAAGAACAGTTTGTTTTTAAATTCCACAACTTGTTTCCTTTTCTTTTTGGTTTGTCTATTCTCTGGTATCTCCAATATAAAAAAAAAAGTCAAAGTGCTTCATGTTACACCTGGCAATACTTGTTCTTGGCCCTGTTGAGTTGCCAATGGTTAGAAGAAGCATCGCTGTTTATTAAAGATTATGGCTATGTTTTTAAGGTTTCTGATGCCATCTGGTTAGTTTCTTGTATGTTTTTATTGGTAAGTGCTGAATTATTTAAATCACACACACACAGTAACTGTATATATTTCCAAGATCTGATTAAAAGATCAGATTAAAATCATACAGCGATAATGAAGAAACACACAGAGAATTAGGAAGAAAGACAGCTTGATTTGTCCTCACATCAAAATGACGGGGTATTAATGTAAATTTAAAAATAAAATATGTAGGAGACGGGTGGTCTTATGTGTCTAGGGTACATGTGAAACTTCCAAAAGAAGACGCCTTTTGGTGAGTTCATTCTGTGGTTACCTCTCCCTGGCCTAGAGTGAGAAAGATTAGAGGGCAACACAAGGTTTGCTATTCCCAGGGCGTGGTTCAAAAATCCCACAGTCCTCGAGAAACTTTCTGTGTACCACAGTCGATGAATGCAAACCACGCACTGTGGGTGGGATGACAAAGCGTGTGCTACTGAATAGGCCCTTCTGGGCCAGGCCACTCTCCCCATCGGATGCCCCTACTAATATACTCCCCATCGAATGCCCCCAAAACACATCCCTGGGTCATCCGAATCTGAATAAAAAAACACAGGCGCCCCACTGCTATGGTCTCTAGGGGACAATGGGGCCGCGGTCTCCTTCTAGGGTTCCCCTTAGGACACGGAGTAGAGTATGGTAGGGGACCCCCCAGTGGGCACCCCTCCTACCTACCTTTGTTCTGGAGGTAGGTAGGATCACCCAATTTTCCTAACCCTCCTTCAGTGCGGGCGGGAGGCGAACCTGCTGATCCCCACCACTGAATCCATCCCTACATAATCCGAATAAAATGACAATGACTATTGAGGGCATCTGGGTGGTTTTGCCGGACTATTATTCTGGGAATCTGGGTGGTTTCCCTGGACTATTATTCAGGGCATATGGGTGATTTTGCCAGACTTTTATTCAGGGCATCTGGGTGGTTTTCCCGGACTATTATTCAGGGTATCTTGATGGTTTTCTTGGACTATTATTCAGTGCATCAGCGTGATTTTCCTGGACAATTATTCAGGGCATCTGGGTGGTTCACCTGGACTATTATTGAGGGCACCCGGGTGCTTTTCCTGGACTATCATTCTGGGCATCGGGGTTCTTTTCCTGGACTATTATTCAGGGAATCTGGGTGGTTTTCCTGGCCTATGATTCTGGGCATCTGGGTGGTTTTCCTGGACTATTATTCAGGGCATCTAGGTGGTTTTCCCATACTATTATTCAGGGCATCTTTGTTTTTTCCCCGAACAATTATTCAGGGCATCTGGGTGTTTTTGCCGGACTATTATTCTGGGTTTTTGGGTGGTTTTCCTGGACTATTGTTCAGGGCATCTGGGTGGTTTGTCTAGATTATTATTCAGGGCATCAGAGCAGTTTTCCTGGACTATTATTCAGGGCATCTGCGTAGTTTTACTGGACTATTATTCAGGGCATCTTTGTTGTTTTCCCTAACAATTATTCAGGGATTCTTGTTGGTTTTCCCGGAGTACTATTCAGGGTATCTGGGTGTTTTTCCTGGACTATTCAGAGCATCTGTTTGGTTTTCTTGGATTATTATTCAGGGCATCTTGGTGGTTTTCACGGACTATTATTCATGGCATCTTGGTGGTTTTCACGGACTATTATTCAGGGCATCTTGGTGGTTTTCCCGGACTATTATTCAGGGCATCTGGGTGGTTTTCCTGGACTATTATTAAGATCATCTGGGTACTTTTTCTGGACTATTATTCAGGGCATCTGGGTTATTTACCTGGACTATTATTCAGGGCATCTGGGTGATTTTTCTGGAGTATTATTCAGAGTTTCTGGATTGTTTTCCTGGACTATTACGCAGGGCATCTGTGTGGTTTTCCAGGACTATTATTCAGGACATCTGGGGGGTTTTCTTGGACTATTATTCAGGGCATCTAGGTGGTTTTGCTGGACTATTATTCTGGGTATCCGGGTGCTTTTCCTGGGCTATTATTCAGTGCATCTGGGAAGTTTTCCTCGACTATTATTCAGGGCACCTGGGTGGTATTCCCGGACTATTATTCAGGGCATCTGGGTGGTTTTCCTGGACTATAACTCAGGGCATCTGTTTGGTTTTCCTGGATTATTATTCAGGGCATCTTGGTAGTTTTCACCGACTATTATTCAGGGCTTCTGGGTGGTTTTCCTGGACTATTATTCAGGGCATCTGGGTGGTTTTCCAGGACTATTATTCAGGACATCTGGGTGGTTTTGCCTGACTATTATTCAGGACATCTGGATGGTTTTGCCGGACAATTATTCAGGGCATCTGGGGAGTTTCCCGGACTATTATTCCAGGACATCCGGGTGGTTTTCCTGGACTATTATTCAGGGCATCTGGGTGGTTTTCCTGGTCTGTTATTCAGGGCATTTGTGTGGTATTACAGGACTTTTATTCAGAGCATCTGGGTGGTTTTCCTGGACTATTATTTGGGTAATCTGGGTGTTTCTTCTGGACTATTATTCAGGGCATCCGGGTGCTTTTCCTGGACTATTATTCAGGGCATTTGGGTAGTTTTCCTGGACTATTATTCAGGGCATCTGGGTGGTTTTTCTGGACTATTATTCATGGCATATGGGTGGTTTTCCCGGACAATTATTCAGGGAATTTGGGAGGTTTTCCCGGACTATTATTCAGGGTATCTGGGTAGTTTTCCTGGACTATTATTCAGGGCATCTGGGTGCTTTTGCCAGACTATTATTTAGGGCAGCTGGATGGTTTTCCCGGACTATTATTCAGGTCATCTGGGTGGTTTTCCCGGACTATTATTTAGGTCATCTGGGTGATTTTCCTGGACTATTATTCAGGTCATCTGGGCGGTTTTCCTGGACTATTATTCAGTCCATCTGGATGGTTTTCCCGGACTATTATTCAGGGCATCTGGGTGGTTTTCCTGGACTATTATTCAGGGCATCTTGGTCGTTTTCCCGGACTATTATTCAGTGCACACAGGTGCTTTTCCTGGACTATTATTCCGGGCACCTGGGTGGTTTTCCTGGACTATTATTCAGAGCATCTGGGTGGTTGTTCCGGACTGTTATTCAGGGTATCTAGGTGGTTTTCCTGGACTATTATTCAGGGCATCTGTGTGGTTTTCCTGGACTATTCGTCAGGGCATCTGGGTTGTTTTTCTGGTCTATTATTCAAGGCATCCAGGTGGTTTTCCTGGACTATTATTCAGGGCATCTGTTTGGATTTCCTGGATTATTATTCAGGGCATCTGGGTGGTTTTCCCGGACTATTATTCAGGGCATCTGTGTTGTTTTCCTGGACTATTATTCAGGACGTCTGGGTGGTTTTCCTGGACTATTATTCAGGGCATCTGGGTGGTTTTCCTGGACTATTATTTAGGGCATCTGGGTGGGTTTCCTGGACTATTATTCAGGAAATCTGGGTGGTTTTCCTGGACTATTATTCAGGGCATCGGTGTGGTTTTCCTGGACTATTAGTCAAGGCATCTTGGTGATTTTCCTGGACTATTATTCAGGGCATCTGGGTGGTTTTCCTGGACTATTATTCAGGGCACACGGGTGCTTTTCCTGGACTATTATTCCGGGCACCTGGGTGGTTTTCCTGGACTATTATTCAGAGCATCTGGGTGGTTGTTCCGGACTATTATTCAGGGTATCTGGGTGGTTTTCCTGGACTATTATTCAGGGCATCTGTGAGATTTTCTTGGACTATTATTCAGGGCATCTGGATGGTTTTCCCGGACTATTATTCAGGTCATCTGGTTGGTTTTCTTGGACTATTATTCAGGGCATCTGTGTGGTATTCCTGGACTATTATTCAGGGCATCTGGGTGGTTGGAAAACAAAACAATGGCCACAGTATTGGAAAAGATCTGTATACGTTCCACTCCCCAAAAAGGGTAATGCCAAAGAATGTTCAAATTATCGAACAATTGCGCTCATCCCTCACTCTAGCAAGGTGATGCTCAAGATGATATAGGATAGACTGCAATAGTATGTGGAGAGAGAATTACCAGAAGTGCAGGCGGGTTTCAGAAGAAGCAGGGGGACTAGAGATCACATCGCCAACATAAGATGGATCATGGAAAAAACAAAGGAATATCAGAAACAAGTCTTCTTCTGTTTCATTGATTACACTAAGGCTTTTGACTGTGTCGACCACAACAAAATGTGGCAAGTAATTGAAGAGATGGGAATACCGGAACACCTTATAGGCCTCATGAGAAATCTGTACATGAATCAAGAGGCAACAGTTAGGACAGAAAATGGAATGACTGAGTGGTTCGGAATAGGAAAAGGAGTAAGACAAGGCTGCATTTTGTCACCCTGCTTATTCAACTTATACACAGAACACATAATGCGCAATGCAGGGATGGAGGAATCACAATTTGGGATCAAAATTGCTGGAAGAAACATCAACAATTTGAGATATGCAGATGATACCACCCTAATAGTAGAAAGTGAGGAGGACCTAAAGCAGCTCCTGATTAGGTTGAAAGAAGAAAGTGAAAAGGCTGGCTTGAGACTTAATATCAAGAAAACCAAGATAATGGCAACAGGCCTTATCAGTCCCTGGAAAATAGATGGGGAAGAAGTAGAAGCAGTGACAGATTTTACTTTCTTGGGATCTAAGCTCACTGCAGATGGTGATTGCAGCCATGAAATAAAAAGGCGACTGATTCTTGCGAGGCAAGCGATGAGAAACCTGGGGAACATAGTGAAAAGTACAGACTTCACATTGAAAACAAAAATTCGCATAGTCAAAGCAATGGTATTCCCTGTGGCAATGTATGGTTGTGAGAGCTGGACCATTAGGAAAGCTGAACGCAGAAGAATAGACGCCTTTGAGATGTGGTGTTGGAGGAGAATTTGAGAGTCCCCTGGACAGCGAGGAGAACAAATAGGTCAATCTTAGAAGAAATCAACCCTGACTGCTCCTTAGAAGGTCAAATAGTAAAGATGAAACTAAAGTACTTTGGACATCAAATGAGAAGAGAGGATTCACTTGAGAAAGCCTTGATGCTTGGAAGGGTCGAAGGCAAAAGAAGAAGGGGACGGCCCAAGATGAGATGGCTAGATGGTATTGTGGAGACAATGGGCACAGAGCTGAGCGAGTTGAGGAGGATGGTGGAGGACAGAAGTGCCTGGCGGACAATGGTCCATGGGGTCGCAGAGGGTCGGAATCGACTGTGCGACTGAACAACAAAATACGCGAACATAAGCCGATCAGAATATAAACTGATGTACCAAATTTTGACCTTGAAACTCAGGAATAGATTGATCCGAGTATAAGCCGAGAGTGGGAAATGCGGCTTTGAGGCTTTTGCAGACTTCCTTAGAGTGGTACCATCTTTCCAAATGTTTAAAAAATAATTGAAAATCTCTCTTGAAATATCTTACCAATGGCCAATCATTAGGCATTTTATTCTGTGTCTCTGTGGCACAAACAGGCTTTCTTTTTAGGGTGTCTTGGGTTTTGATGTTTTTATATTAAAATTTTAATATTTGTGTTTGTTTGTACTGTATCTATTGAGTTTTTTGCTGTTAGCCACTAGATGGTATTGTGGAGATAATGGGCACAGAGCTGAGCGAGTTGAGGGGGATGGTGGAGGACAGGAGTGCCTGGAGGACAGTGGTCCATGGGGTCGCAGAGGGTCGGAATCGACTTTGCGACTGAACAACAAAACCCTGAGTAGGAAAGTTTTTCCTAGAGGGGGCGGGATATAAGTTTAATAAATAATAAACAAACAAATAAATAAATAATGTCATGGCCTTCCATTTACCTTCTGCATTGCAGCATGATACCCATGATGCCAGTGATTCAGATCCACTCATCCAGAGTCATCATCATCATCCCCAGGCCAGGATGGATGAAGCCGCTGTCCTCCATCCAAAGGGATCCAAGCGCCATTGAACAGTGGTATGCTGGCCCACAGGGAAACAGGGTGTCGTCCCAGTGTGCCCAAGTGACTGGCGCCCCACAGAGGCAGGCAGAGGTCATGGGAATGTATGGGATTTCTCCCCCCAACTTCCCCAGTAGGCGCCCCCATCCCTTCCCCTGCTGCATAGCAGGGTCCCTACCTGGGCAGCCCGGCTTTGCCAGCAGGCATTCAGTCCCTGTGCAGGTCGAGCTTTCCGCTCCCAAGTGTCAGTTGCCCCGGGCTTTGCCTTTCCTCCTGTCCGTCCTTTGGGTTGGTGTCTCCCCAGGACTGCTGGCTTCAGGTTCCCCTTTAGGCCCACCTGCGGCCCAGGGAGGAGAAGACGACGAGGGCCCAGAAGTTGGACCAGGGCTGCCTGGCCGGCTGCTTCCTCGCGCCCACGG
Source organism: Furcifer pardalis (assembly GCA_030440675.1). NCBI lineage: Eukaryota > Metazoa > Chordata > Lepidosauria > Squamata > Chamaeleonidae > Furcifer > Furcifer pardalis. The sequence goes on along the minus strand of CP126890.1, from coordinate 170,622,138 downwards.
GGGTGTCTGTTTCTTTGTAGCCCGCTCGATTGATTCTTGGGAAGCAAGCAATGAGAAACCTGGGGAGCATAATGAAAAGTAGAGACATCATATTGCAAACAAAAATTCGTATTGTCAAAGCAATGGTATTCCCTGTGGCAATGTATAGTTGTGAGAGCTGGACCATTAGGAAAGCTGAGTGCAGAAGAATAGATGCCTTTGAGATGTGGTGTTGGACGGAGGAGAGTTTTGAGAGTCCCCTGGACAGCGAGGAGAACAAATAGGTCAATCCTAGAAGAAATCATCCCTGACTCGGCTCCTTAGAAGGTCAAATAATAAAGATGAGGCTAAAGTACTTTGGACATCAAATGAGAAGAGAAGACTCGCTTGAGAAAGCCTTGATGCTGGGAAGGGTCGAGGGCAAAAGAAGAAGGGGACGGCCCAAGATGAGATGGCTAGAGGGTATTGTGGAGACAATGGGCACAGAGCTGAGCGAGTTGAGGGGGATGGTGGAGGACAGGAGTGCCTGGCGGACAGTGGTCCATGGGGTTGCAAAGGGTCAGAATCAACTGTGCGACTGAACAACAACAACAACGTTGTGAAGCAACGACGGGCTCCTTCCTGCGCCGCCGCTGCCACTAGAGTCGCCCCCAACGGAGGCCAGGCTCCTCCTCCGGGGATCCCGCCCAGGGGAAGCGCCAGCAAGCCCTGCCGGCGGCGGCCTCAGGAGGGAAGACAGAGGAGCCGGACGGCGGGGTCACACACACACCCTCACCCCGGAGGCGGCAGCCTTCCCTTCCCTTCCCCACCTGTCTCTCACCTCCCAGCCCTTGGCCCGTCACGGCCGCCGGGGAGGGGAGGGAAGAGAGAGGGGGGGCCCAAGGGCGCCCGGCCTGCCTGTCTGCCCGCCCGCCCCGCGGAGGAGCGACCTTTGCCCGGAGCGGCGGAGGCCGAGCCTCCCCGACAAGGGTCTTCAGGCGGCGACCTTGCCTCGCTCCCCGGAAGACTCGACTCTCCCCCCCGCCCCGCGGCCTCCTCCTGCTCGCAGACGAGGAGCAGCAGCAGAGGACGAGGGCAAAGGGAAGGCAGCCTCGCCGCTTCACGTCCCCCCGACTCCGGACAGCAGCAGAAGACCCCGCGGCGCCGTCTGAGTCCAGGCCAGGCTTCTTCCGAGGGAGGGGGGCGAGTCGAGGAGGAAGAAGGGGCCCCGGCGCGGGAGGCGGCGGTGTGTGTCCCCCACAGGTTCTCACCAGTTCTCCAGAACCGGTAGTAACTTTTCCCAGTGTCCCAGAGAACCTGTTGCAGCTTTTGGGGGGAACCACCTTCAGGGCTTACCTTTTCACTGGTGCATGTGCGCCAAGCACTTGGTGTGCATGCACGTCTACAGTGCTTGGTGCATATACACGGACTCCTTGCTGTCCTCCCAAACGGGGAGGAGGAAGAGAAGCTGCTAGCAGCTAGCCTGAAGATCCCTATAGCCTGAAGTTCCCTATTTTTATTATTTTGTATTTTTTTCTTTGGCCCCACCCATGACATGACAACATGATGTTAGCTCCGCCCACACTGTGATGACATCACGGTGGGGTAGTAAAAATTTTGACATCCCACCACTGCGGCCCTGTACTAACCTTTGCCACCCCTGGACAGTTCTGAGGAGGGGAGTTGCTGGAGCCTCGTCCTTGCGCAGAGCCTGCGAGTCTGTCTATCAGTCTGGGTGGCCCGAAGGAAGGATCCTGCGGCGGCGACCTCCTCGCCTGGCCTCTGGCCTGGCCTCCTTTCCTTCCCTCCCCCTCCAAACCTCCGCTTTTAGGCCAGGGGAGAATTAGGAATCGGGTCCAGCGAGATTGGAAAGTGGGGTGGGGCGGGTGTCCTATTTAGAGAGGCATCGCTGCCCGCAGGCACAACTTTGTTCTCCTCCTGCATTAAGTTTTCAGAGAGTAAACACGACAACAAAAGACAAACGTTGTGGCACCTTAAAGAGGAACGGCTTTATTTAAATGCGAGCTTTTGTGGATCAAGTCCACTTCGTCAGAGAGAAGAGGGAGACTTCCTGTGGCATCAGATTATACCTATCTGGTACAGAGGCAGCACATCACCAGGGTAGGCCAGATTAAGAAAAAAGTATTACTCTATTCTAGTATTTTACAACTGGCAAAGATGGAAAAATAATATCCAGATGTATATTTTCCATTATCCAGTTGTAGAAAGCTACAATGTTACTTTTCTGTTAGGCTAATCAACCACTGTCTGCTCTCTGGACCTGATGGGTATAAATCAGGGATTCTGCAGCACCATTTCATGTGCCCCCCCCCCCAATACCCAGAAGTTCCATGTGGTGGAGGAAAGGCAAAATGGCCATCTGGCCCCCAAAGCTGTCTGAGAGAACATGACCTGGGCCCCAGCTTAAAAAGGTTGAGAACTCCTGGTCTAAATGGATGCTGGGAAGTCTCCCTCTTATCTCTGACTAAGTGGACTTGATCCACCAAAGCTCATATTTAAATACAAGCAGTTCACCTTTAAGGTGCCACAATGTTTTTGTCTTTTGTTTTGTTTCCTCTCTGATGTGCTTGAAACACAGACTAACATGGCTACTACAGTGGTACCTCACTTAAAGAGCATACATGGGATTGCTCTTTAAGCAAAACACCATTGTAAGTAGCCCATGGTGACTTCTGACAGGGTGTGTGTGTGTGAACCCCGATTTAGTTGTTAAGCGAGTTTTTGGTTGGTTTTACAGTACAGTAATACCCCGGATAATGATTGCATCGGATAACGCTAGAATCAGATAACGATGCAAGTTTTTTGGAAAATACTTGCATCGGATAACGATTCTGGATAATGATTCTTAGCGTTATCCGAGGCAATGGTCTGCGGGTGTGGGGTGGTTTGGGTAGAACTACTCAATCCACCCCCCACCCGCAGTGGTCTCTGCGACTGCAGTAGGGTCGGGGAAAAGCACGCATCTTTCCCCTGACCCTACTGCAGTCGCAGAGACTGCATGTGTCTCTTTCCCTCCCTGTATTTAAACTACAGGGAGGGGGAAAGAGAGAGACGTGATTGGGTCTCTAGAGAACCAATCACGCCTCTCTCTTTCCCCCTCCCTGTAGTTTAAATACAGGGAGGGAAAGAGACAAAAGCAGTCTCTGCGACGGGGGAAAGGCACGCCTTTCCCCGACCCTACTGCAGTCGCACAGACCGCTGTGGGTGGGGGGTGGCTTTAAAGGCAGGGAGGAAAAGAGAGACCCGATCGAGTCTCTTTCTTTCCCTGCCTGCCTTTAAAGCCGTTTGTCCCTGAAGTCAGGGCTTTTTTTTTCTTAGTGTTGTTCGATGCATGCATCGGACGCTAAAAATTGGATGACATCATGACTTGTGGAACCAAGTCATAACGTTATCTGGGGTATTACTGTACTTGTTAAGTGAGGTGAGCATTCAGAAAAAATTCTGCTCTTTAAGTGAGTTAGTCTCTAAGCAAAGTGCTCTTCTTTACATGAGGTTTGACTGTACCTCAAAAGTTTTTAATCAGGGATTGCCAAAATCTTCAAAGGTTGCTGCTGTGGAAATCTATTCCCTTTGTAAGCCATTGGTTGCCGAAGAGGCCTCTGGCTGGGAGCCTGGAGCGAAGGGGAGGCACCCTGGATCTGTCCCTGGGAATAACCTGGATCTGGGATGGCAGCAGGGCGGCTGGGGGGGGGGGTCTTTGGGGGCGGGGTGGGAGGTTTGGTCTCACCTCCCACCCCTCCCTCTCCCTTGTCTTTCTGCAGATGGCATCTCCCAAACTGCATGTGGCCGTGATTGGGGCCGGAGCAGCTGGCCTCTGTGCTGCCCGGCACATCCTTGCTTCTCCAGACACCTTTGCTGCCCCGGTGGTGTTTGAGGCTTCAGACCGTGCTGGAGGCACCTGGGTTTACACGGAGGAAACAGGGGAGGATGCCCATGGGTGGCCCATCCATTCCAGCATGTACCGTGACCTGAGGTATCTGGCCTGCCTATGCTCTAAGGGAGGGGTGCCCAAACTACTCAGGCTGTGGGCCAGTCACATGGTTCAGTGGATCGGTCACATGGCTCCTCCTACCAGAAGTAAAATGCACTTTACAATCTGTGCTTTGCAACAGGGCGGGATAGATTTTAGACTGCTATTTTCTCTGCTTAAACTAGGAGTGCCCAAACTATGGCCTGTGTTCCAGGAGTGATGAGGGTGGCATGAGCTGGATGAATTGGCATTGGGGGCCAGATCTGGACCACAGGCCTTAGTTTGGACATCCCTGCTCTAAGGCAAGAAAGAGCCTCTTCAGAGATTAATGGCAAACTTGGGTTGCCAGCCAATCTTTCTAGGTTGAGTGAAAGGAACTATGGAATGAACTCACCTGGAGGTGGCTTCATTTTGGCAGTTTAAAGTCTGACCTAGGCATGAAATCCCATCCGTCTCGGAGGCCTGAGGTGGGAATGTGCACCACTTCTTCTCCTCCTCCTCATCTGCCCTCTCTTTCGGAGGAGGAGGAGGAAGAGTGCTGGCTCATAAAAGATTGGGGCTGCCACTGGCAGGAGGGAGGGAGGCAGCCAAGGCCACTGACCGGATCTCCTTCTCCTCCTCCTTCCTACCTGCACTTGCTCTCAGGACCAACCTGCCCAAGGAGGTGATGGCCTTCCCCGATTTCCCCTTTGATCCGACTCTGCCTTCCTTTCTCCACCACTCCGCCGTGCTGGCCTACCTGGAGAGATATATGGAGCACTTTGGGATCCAGGATCACATCCGGGTGAGAAGCAAAGTGGTGCTAGCAGCTGTGGTGGGGATTGTGCTGGCTGGCTTTTGTCAGTGAGTGGGCCATTTCTGGGTGACAATTTTTTTTAATGCTGGCTTCAAGGTCTTTCTCTGGTGCAATGTCCAGTGTCAGGTGCAGAATGCATTGATGTTGCCAAGAACGGCCCCAGGGATGAGATGCCTTTCCCCCCCTCCAGGCAGGCAAGGGCCGAATGGCGCCCAGAACTTCACCTGTTTTGTTTGCATCTCCAGTTTCAAGGGGCTGCGGTGGTGGCTTAGTGCATAAGACGCTCGCCTTGTTAGCAGGAAGGCTGGCAAGTTGTCAGCTCGAAACCCGAAAACTGCATGATGTATTGAGCATCCATTTCTGCCCCAGCTCTTGTGGACAGGAAAGGAGCCTCATTTATTATTTATTTTCTAGTTCCAGTGGAAGGTGGACAATGTCAGACCTGCGCCAGAGAGGAACATGGGGAGTCCTGGTGGCTGGGATGTCACAGCCACAGTCCAAGCACCCATCCCTGTGCACCAGCAGGTGACTGAACACTTTGATGCCATCATGGTGTGCAGTGGGTGAGTCCCTGAGGAGCTGGATGTCGGCAGCATTCCCTGCTCAGTGATGGGCAGAGGAAGAGGAGGAGGACTTGTGTCTTGTTCTCACCTCTTAATATGCAACTTTGGAGAAGAAGAACATTTTGGGCCCTGCTCTAGAAGCCCTCCACGTCTGATAAGGGCAGAGAAAGGGCAGGTAGCTCCTTCCAGCCCTTGAGAAGGGGTGCCCAAACATTTGGGGTCATGGGCTAGTCACATGGTTCAGCGGGTCGGTCGGGGTTCAGCAGACTGATCACGTGGTTCTTCCCACCGGAAATGGCAGTAAAACACACCTTGCAATTTGTTTTGCAACAGGATGAGATAGATTTTAGGCTGCCATTTTCTCTGCTTAAACCAGAGGTGCCCAAATTATAGCCCATGGGCTGGATCCGGCCCCTGACACCGACACCAATTCTTCCAGCCCGTGCCACCCTCATCGCTCCCAGAAGTGGAAGTAAAATGCATACAGATGGGAGAGACGAGGGTGGCGTGGGCCAGATAAATTGATGTCAGGGGCTGGATCCAGCCCATGGGCCATAGTTTGCGGGGCCCTGCCCTTGAGGAACAATCCCACTGCAGGGGTTGTGGGGAAGCAGGATCTGATCAGTTGCCTGCCCACAGTGTAGACCCTAATGGTCTTGTCTTTTTGCAGCCATTATGCCAGACCCTTCATACCCTCCATCCCTGGACTTGACACTTTCCAAGGTAAGGCTGTTTCCTGTCCACCCCGGGGCAAATGGGAGAGAGAGGGAGGGAGGGAGGAGTGCCCCAACCCTAACTCTAACCCTGCATTTGGGAAGCCCACACGCAGAAAAAGAGTTCAATAGTCCTTACCCACAGGGGCTCCATAGCAGCTGATGTGCAGAGGCAGGGAGGCCACTGGTGGGTTTGGGAGGCTGGTCTTAGGATCAGCAGCCATTGGCAGGCAGAGCCTCCCTCCAAGAATGGGTCAGCTCTTTCCCCTTCCTTTCAAGAGGGGCCGTTCCCCTCCCTCCGCCAGGGCCATGTGAGTTGCCTACCAAGGCCTTGGGTGAATTGGGAATTCCTTTGGTCTCTCCTGAACGTCTTATAACTCCCACCAGAAGCGGAAGGAAAACACACCTTGCAATCTGTTTTGCAACACGATGAGATAGATGTATTGCTGCCCTTTAACCCAGGGGTGCCCAAACTACAGCTCATGGGCCATATCCAGCCCCCGATGCCAATTCATCTGGCCCACACCACCCTTGTTGCTCCCAGAAGCAGAAATAAAGAAAATCTGCTTGTATGTGAAAAAGAGAACTGACACTAAGACAAAGTCCAAAGAAAAATTCAGTCTTTCTTCCAAAGGGGGCAAAAGCCACAAGACCACTGAAGACACAAAATTCTTGACCAAATTAAAGATTAGCAAAAAGGGGGGAAAGGGCAGTTAGAAGGGCCAGAAGTCCACAAAGCACAGGAAAGGCAGGCTGGCAAGCTGGCAGGCTAGCTGCTCTGCCTTATGGCGGAGGTTTCCCCAATACTCAATCTGGCTACAGAGCTGGATGGGAGAAGTGCTGGTTCAGGAGCTATTTAGACTCCCTCCAAACAACTGCATGAGACAAGGGGCAACTCCCCACCCCCACCCCACCCCTTGGTCGACTTGTCTTGTTGAAGCCCAATAAGCAAACATGAATGTTCAAAAGTTCCTAAATTAAGGGTCTGGCTGGGATTTGAGCTGGATTTTTTTGTAGACCAGAAGAGTTGCTAGAAGACCAGTGGGCTTCTCTGTAGGGAATCCAACCATCCGTCATGCTGCACACACCAGCTTTGGCCCTGAGCGTCTCCACAGCAGAGTATGCTACTCCAGCATGGAGCGCACTCACACACATGAAAAAAGTTAACATGGCTGTGAATGAAGCCATGTGTCCAGGGACAGGGTGCCTCAAACCAGCACCAGTGGAGAAATTAGACCCTCTTGTTGGCATTGCTCCACACCTAAGATCAGGAAAGGAGCAGTGGATGGTGAGAGAACTAAGCAAGAGAAGGACCCTCAATGACATCCTCTGAATGGAGATGATGAGCCTCAAGTCCACTAGCTCAGATCCAGGCTCTGGCTTTATGGCAAGAACAAACACTCTTGAGCAAAACCCAATTAGCAGATGGAGGAAGCTCACTGGCCAAGGAATCACATTAAAGGAGGAGGAGGCTGTGGTTGAGGAACTCAACCTCCCCTAGATGTCACCAGGAGGATCTGAGTCACTAATTGTCAGACCCGCATGGCTCAACTGGGGAGTGCTGGCAGATAACAACACGCTGTGTGACTGTGGAGAGAGACCGAACCTTTGGCTCATTTCACAGCCTGCCAAGAAACATGAAGTCTTCCTTTTGGCCAACAACAAAGCCTGTCTTTTCCTCTCTCCCCAGGGCGTCTTCTCCACAGCCACTCCTTCCGCTGCCCGGAGCCTTTCGCTGGCCTGTCTGTGGTGCTGGTGGGTGCCGGTCCCTCCGGGGTTGACCTGGCCCTGCTGCTGTCTCCAGTGGCCGCTCAGGTGGCACTCAGCCACCGAGGGCTCCCCGTGGCTGGGTTGCCTGGGGCTGTGAAGCAGGTGCCCCCACCCTTGCGGGTGACCAAGGACTCCGTTGTGTTGCGAGATGGCTCAGAGCTGCAGGCAGAGGCCTTGATTCTCTGTACCGGCTACCAGTACCACTTCCCCTTCTTGGATCTTGCCCAGCTGGGCTTGCAGAAGATGGACTACGGGGTCGGCCCTTTGTACCGGCACCTGCTGCCCCCTCAGTGCCCTTCCCTCTTCTTCATCGGTCTGTGCCAGCAGATCTGCCCCTTCCCGCACTTCCACTGCCAGGTGCTCTTTGCCCTTGCGGTGCTGGCCGGGCGCTGCTCCCTCCCTCCGGCAGCCCAGATGGAGGCCGAAGCCCAGGCTCAGCTGGACCAGCACCTGAGGGCTGGAGGGCTGAGCCGGCACTTCCTCCAGCTGAAAGACCAGCAATGGAGCTATGCCAAGGAGCTGGCCAGGCTGGCCGGCTTCCCACCCCTCCCGTCGGCTCTGCGAGAGGTCTATGAGGCCACACGCGCCGACCGTGCCCTTAATGCGGTTGCCTACCGTGGCAGGAACTATTGCCTGTTGGGCCCCAATGCCTGGGAGGTGGTGCAGGAGTCTGAGGAGAAGGACTAGGAGGGGAAGGAGAGAGGGGGACCATGATGTCCTGCAGCAGTCTGAGGGTGGGGTCTCTGCTCTTCTCCCTGACTTTGCTTTGCTAGCCCAGGGCAGCCAGAAGGACCACACAACCAAGAGGTAGAGCAGGGGTGCTCAAACTATGACCCGTGGGCCAGATACGCCCCCCAACACTAATGCATCTGGCCCACACCACCCTTGTCACTCCCAGAAGTGGAAGTAAGATGCTGTCTGGGTGCCTTTTACTTGAGCTTCTGGGAGCAACGAGGGTGGCATGGGCTGGATGAATTGGTGCCAGGGGCTGGATCTGACCCATGGGCCGTAGTTTGGGTGCCCCTGGTTTAAGCAGAGAAAATGGCAGCCTAAAAAATATACCTCATCCTGTTGCAAAATAGATTGTAAGGCTCATTTTACCTCTGCTTCTGGTGGGAGAAAGCACGCGACTGACCCACTGAACCACATGCCTGGACCACAGTCTGAAAAGTTTGGGCACCCCTGAGGTAGAGGCTGACGGTGCAAAAGACAAAAAAACCCTCCCCACCCCACCCCACCCCACGTCTATTTGAAGTGTCAGCCATCACTTGAGTAGGAGGAAAAGGAAGGCAGGAAGGAAAGGCAGGGAAGGAAGGAAAGCTTCCCTCCCAATCTCTTCTGGGATGTTCCCAACTGCAAGCAGCCAGAGACACACAGGAAGTCTCCTTCTACCAGTGCCGTATCCGATTCCGAATACTGGCTATCTAGCATCATGGTGATCAGCCATGAAAAATGTCCTGGGAACCCTATAATAATGCAGTGGCCTTCCACATCACAGTGTGACACTGATAGTACCACTCATCCAGTTCCTTTGAGTCTCTTTCTGGATTTCCTGAGCCCTTTGGGCGCCCAACGTCCTCCTCCTCCCCAGGCCAGGATGGATGAAGCGCCTGCCCTCCCTTCATCCAGAGGGACTCCATTGGGTTCATTTAGTGTCCACTTGGGCGGCAAGGCCACCCTTCCTTCCCTGTGGACTTCTTTGCCACCCAAGGCCATCCACCCCTCAGGGTGGCCAGGTTAGTGAACCACTGCCTGATGACCCATGTTGCGTCACATGCTGCAGTAGGGTCTACTCTGTGACCACAGCAGGATAACCAGGCTGTAGAGAAAAGAGGGAGGAGCTGAGGTGCCTCTCTGGAGCTTCCCCTCGGCTTCTTTCTTCTTTGGGAGTTTCTCTCGAAGCTTCCTTAGCTGGTGACTCTTGGCATGGTGTATCTGGTAGGCGGAGGGGATCTCTAGACTACTACCAAGGGCTACGGAAGAGGGCGGCCCTTGCCCTGCAGCGGTTGCTGAACAGCCCCACTTGCCCTTACGGAGGGAGGGAGAAACAGGGACAATCACAAATACCATACTTATAGCTCAGGGGTGCCCAAAGTAGATTCAAGGACGTAAGGTTAGTGCACTTGGGGGTTTACAGAGTCAAACCTCGGCTAAAGAAGGAGCCCCTCCCCCTCCTGCCCCTCCCCCCTCCTCCTTGCTTAAAGAGTAACTCGCTTAAAGAGCAGAATTTTCTCTGAATGTTCACTTCGCTTAACAAATAAAACCAACCAAAAACTCGCTTAACAAATAAATCGGGGTTCGCAGTCCCCTCCCCCTCCTGGTCACTTCCAATGGTGTTTCGCTTAAAGAGCAAACTCACTTAAAGAGCAATCCTGTGGAACGCGTTATGCTCTTTAAGCGAGGTACAACTGTATGTGTACACAGAGAGAGAGAGGCCTGCAAAGCCCTTGTCACTCCCAGAAGCGGAAGTAAAACACACCAGGACAGGCACGTTTTACTTCCATTTCCGGGAGCGATGAGGGCTTTGCAGGCTGGATGAATTGGCATCGGAGGATGGATCCAGCCCACGGGCCATCGTTTGGGCACCCCTGCTCTAAAGCAAAGCACCTGTCTATCACCGCATATAAGCGCCGAGTGGGCAGTTCACAATGTGCTAACTAGCATTTGGTCCCCAACATGCTGCGTCCTCATTTTACTGACCTGAGAAGAATGGAAGAAGCTGAGTCTACCTTGAGCCCTGGTCAGGTTTGAACTCACATCATTTTGGTTGCAGGACAGCAGATTTAACCCTTGCACCACCTGGGCTCCTGGTACTGTAGAAGACCTCATAACCCTAATCTAACCTATTCTCTCCTGCTAAACTAACATTATACCACAGTCTAGATAGAACAGTCTGAATATTTTTCTTATGGAGGGCATGGATTGGATCCACTCGCATGCCTGGATGAGGAGTTTCTGCCATTTCTCTAGACTAAGGAATCGATCCAGTTTGTCAGCACAGAAAATTCCCACCCCCACTTTATTTATAAATACCTAATCCTGGTCAGATGAACAGCTGACGTGCAAAACCCCAGGAGAAGAGCAACCAAAGGGTGCAGGAACTAGGAAGAAAAGTGATGCTCCAAGTTCTGGAACAAAATATTTTGCCATATATTTGGAGTGAGAAATGCCTGACATTCAAGCTGGACTCTGAAAAGAGAAAACCAGAACCCAGACTGCCAAGTGTACGTGGATTAATAGGATTCTGCCAATTCCAGGTGGAAGGCAGCCTTATCCTTTATAGATTACAGCAAAGCCCACAAAGTCTACATCATGAAAAGCTACGGAATCCTTTTCATAGAAATGGACATGCAACACTTGATTGCTCTGATGCAAACGCTATAAAGGTAAAGGTTTCCCTTCCTCAAAAGCCAGTCATATCCAACTCTAGGGTTCAGTGCTCATCTGTTTCAAAGCCGAATAGCCAGCACTGTCTGCTTCTGCAGACGTTTCCGTGGTCATGTGGCAGGCACAACTAGACACCGGAGCGCACAGAACACTGTTTACCTTCCCACTGAAGTGGTACCTATTGATCTAATTGCAATTTCTTGCTTTTGATCTGCTAGGTTGGCAAGAGCTGGGACAGAGACGGGAGCTCATTCCGTCCTGGAGTACTCAGGAATCGAGCTGCTGACCTCCCACCTTCCAGTCAATGTCATCTTAGCCAATGCTATACTCTGGACAAAAACAGTACTATTAGGACAGGATACAGAGAAGCAGAACAATTCCTCAAAGGTAAAGAAGCCAGACGAGCAAATTATTTCACCTCCCTATCCATGGGATCTAATTGAAGATCCATGGGATCTATAGGCAGAAATCCAAATTAGATTCAAACAAAGGAGTGAAAACTGATAGATACTAGATCAGTCATTTCAGATACGGTAATACCCCGGATAACGTCAGTACCGTATAGCGTGAAAACCACATAACATTACACAAGATTTTCGGAAAAATCTTGTATCGAATAACGGGATTTTTAACGTTATCCAATACAGTTGTTCTTAGCAGCAGGGTGGCTAGAAAGCTGAATGGGGTTCTCCGTTCAGCTTCCCAGCCACCCTGCAGCTACGGAGGCACGGGTGGGGAGGCTGGAAAGCTGACGGGGGGCTCCCCCATCGGCTTCCCAAGCCACCCCACAGCTGCGGAGGCAAGAGCGGGTGGCTAGGGAAGCCGATAGGGAGTCCCCGTCAGCTTCCCCAGCCACCCTGCAGCTGTAGATCGGGTCCTCTGATCTCTCTGGAGTAGGCAGGGGGTCAGAGACCCCAAAATTGGTTAAAAAAAAACCCCGGACTTTTTTTTACCAATTTTGGGGTCTCTGACACCACCACCACCACCCCCCGCTGGGTCCAGGGAGGTGGGGAGACCCGATCCAAGCTGTTTCCAAAGTTCCCCCACCTCCCGACGTTCTGGCTTGCTGCAGCCTCCTGGGAAACAGGGCTTTTTTTAACATTGTGTGATCAATGTATCGCACAACGTTAAAAACCGGATAATGACGAGACTTGTGGAACCAAGTCCTAGTGTTTATACAACTATCCATCTTATTTCTACGGTGCATTACCAGAGCTGGCCACCAGAGGCCAGTGTCCACAATGTAACATTTACAATGAAGGAGGCAGACATTTGGTAGCTCTCACCCAGGGAAGCCCAAATTATGGTGCGTGGGCCAGACATGGCCCCAACCCCAGTTCATCCCGCCCTGACGCCCTTGCTGCTCTTTCTTCCACTTCCAGGAGCAGCAAGGGCATCACGGGCTGGGTGAACTGGCACTGGGGGCCAGATGCGGCCCACAGGCCATACTTTGGCACTCCTGCTCTAACCATTCTCTTCAAACCCAAGCAGCAAAGAAGAACCAGGGACACCTACTGACAGCTAATTCTGCTCAGAGGAGCACCATTTGGGTGAACATACTCTGCTTCAATCTTTTTTTATGCTTACACTTCTGATCAGAATGAAAACTCAGAGCACAAGAGCCTACAGTTAAAAAGTCTGGCTTTCTTCCTGACTTTTGAAACCTGCACTTTAAATAACAGATGGGCCTCCGTTGTGTTCTTTTAACCATTTTGGATTTAAATGAACATGGATTTTAATAGATACTTTTATATTTTTTACTTTTTTCTCGAGGTGTGTTTTATCAATCCTAGAAGGCTGTGTAGATGTGCAGAGTTTTTGCTGTTCAGTTGTACAGTCGATGTCGACCCTTCGCGGTGACTCCATGGGCCACCACTGCCCGCCAGGCACCCCTGTTGTCCTCCACCCTCCTCCTCCTCAGCCCGCCCAGCTTTGTGCCCATTGCATCCACACTGCCCTCTCGCCCTCTCACTTTCTGCCGCAGAGTTAAGTTATGCTTAACATTCTTCTTCTTCCGTGTCTAGGTTAGGGGTGAAACTGCCAAAATGAAGGCACCGTTTAACATAAATGTTTTGCTCTGCTTTAATAAATATCTTAAGTAGCTTTCTTTTTGGGAATATCACTGACTTCCAAGTGAAGCAAATAAAAGGAGGAATATCCACAAAGGAGAGCAATGCTTTGGTAAGGGCCCCGGTATTTCAAAGCCTCTGAAAATCTTCCTTCCGAGTCCTCACTCACACTCACACACACACCCGCCTCTGCCCCTGGAGTTACACCCTTCAGAAGAGAGAGTTGACGTTCCATCCGAGCAGGCAGAGGCAACAACAGCCGCTGATAGCAAAATAGAGGCTTCTTTTAAAAACAGCAAAGCCCCAGAGGAGGTTACAGAGGGGATCCCCAGGCGCCCCACCCGTGGTACCCTTCCCTGCCAGGGGCAGTCCTCGGTTGGCAGGAAAGCCCCTGGGAGCCACGTGGGCTTTGCAAAGTACCCAGGAAAGCAGGGAACCGCCACCATCCACTGGCATGGAAGGACCAAGGCAGCATCAGCTGGGGGGGGGGGAGGAGGCGTCACTGCGTGGCCATCTCCTTCCCTCTTCCCGTGGCTAATGCCCGCTCTGTGCAGGGGAGTGCAGCTTGGCTTCCTGCAAGAAGTTCTGGAAGGCGGGCTCTTCGTGACTGTCCTCCATGGCTGAAGCAGGAGAGAGAGAGAGAGAGAGAGAGAGAAGACAAGGCCTGGTAGCAACGTCACTCTGAAAGGGGGGGGAGAGAAGCAAGGGGGGGGTCACTCTCTCCGTCCCCACAGTCAGACACAGGAAAGCAAGGGGATCTACCCCTATTTCAGAGAGTGGGACAGGCAGCAGGCTAGCAGCTTCCTCCTCCCTCTGCCCCAACCCTGGCCTTCTGGCCCTCCGACCCCCCCCCCTCACCTTGGTAGTTTGTGTCATCTGTGTCACTGTCTTGCTCCCCCTCCTGCTCTTCTGCTCCCAAAGCCCCTCGGGTCAGGATCAGTCCGGAGGGACCCAACAGAGGATCCACCGACGAGCCTGCAGACAAGATCCATGCAGCCGCCAAGTGTAGCGGCATAGGAAGGGGTGCTTGCTATTTGAAACAAGAGAGTTCTGGTTTCGTGTTCCCAGGGAGCAGAGAAAGGAAGGCCTTTGGCCTCCAGGCAATTACTAGGGAGGAGAATCTGCCTAGTCATAACATGCTGTATTCTGTGGGAACGGAACCTAGTTTAATAGACATCTAATGTTATGTGGTAATTGGCTGGAATCCTTCAGAAGCAAAGTTGGAAAATGTGTTCTGGCATGGGAGGAGAAGAGGTCGAGGAGTTTTTAGCCATGCTTAGCCATGCTGTGGAAGCTTAGGATCACTTTACACTGGATGGGAATGTGAGTAGAAAACTCCCCCCATGCCCCCACCCCAAAAATGTAGTTCTCTAATTAGGTACAACCAGGCCAAAGCCTGGGAGCTAGAAAGGTATTTATTTCCATGCGCATGGGATGGCCAGTTGGCAAATCATGTTCCTCTCCAATAAGCTTTTGAAACTTACTAACTGCCCATTAATAAAAGACTGCTTGGAATCCAGAACAATTCTCTCTGCGGAGTTGAGAGCTAAGCTGTACTGGGGGGAAATCTGGAGCCCTAATGACATATTTTTACTTATGGCCTACCTGGACTGGTGGGTTTGCTAGTTCAAACAGCCAGTCAGTAACCCGTCACATCCATGCCAGCCCAAAGCCATGCCCGGGGGGTGGGGTGGGGAGTGTAGGTACAGACTGCTGGCAAAGGGGAAGACAACATGGTGTGTGTTGAGGGTAGAGGGTCTCACCCTTACACCTCGCCACTCTTAGCCAGAGAACGGGGCTCCCCTTTGGCCCAATGCTGCCTCTAAAGCAGTGGTTCCCAAGGTGGGGCTCAGGCCCCATGGGGAGGCTTCAACTGCCGGAAGCCCAATTCAGTACATTGGCTGATCAGTGCGTTTGGGAACAGATTTAGGCTTCTTTTCCTACTAGACCAGACCCAGTCGGTGTGGTTGGAGAGGGAGAGTTCCAGACCAAGGCCCCTCCAGTATGGGGTGCGCCTCAGGGCTCGGTCCTTTCACCTCTCCTACTCAAACGTCTACATGAAACCGGTGGGTGAGATCATCCGTTCCCACGGAGTGAGGTATCCTCAGTATGCAAATGACACCCAGCTGTATATCTCGGCCTGTGAGGACCCAAGCAATACAGTGGAAGTCCTTTCCAGGTGCCTGGAGGCTGTCAGGGTCTGGATGGGGGACAACAACGGGCTACAACTGAATCCCAGCAAGACTGAGTGGTTGTGGGGCGGGGGTCCCGCGTTAACTCGGGAGTCGCCATCTTTGGTTCTGGATGGGGCGGTTCTGCCCCAAACAGACACGGTGTGTAATCTGGGGCTCCTCCTGGACTCATGACTACTGCTTGAAGAGCGGGTGGCAGTCATGGCCAGGAGGGCTTTTGCACAACTTCGTGTGATACGCCAGTTACGCCCGCTCCTAGACCGGGACTTCTTATTCATGATCACACACGCCTTGGTCACCTCCAGACTTGACTACTGTAATCCGCTCTACATGGGGCTGCCCTTGGTGACCATTTGGAGGCTGCAACTGGTCTAGAATGCGGCTGCCCGGATCATGATGGGGTGCAGGCCTTATGCTCCTGCCTCAGCACTGCTCCGGGAGTTCCACTGGTTGCCAGTTTGCCTCCGGGTGCAATTCAAGGTGCTGGTTATTACCTTTAAAGCTCTACATGGTAGTGGGTCAGGATATTTAACAGGCCGCATTGCCCTAAAAACATCTGTCCGTCCCACCAGAACGGACTGGAGAGGCTCTCTGGTTGTACCATCGGCTGGAGAGGCACACCTCTCTAGCACTAGAAGAAGGGCCTTCTCTGTGTCCGCCCCGGCCCTAGGGAACCTCCTGCCAATTGAACTACGTCTCCAGTCGGAGTTGCTGCCCTTTAGGAAGGGTGTTAAGAACTGGCTGGCTAGGCAGGTCTGGGGTCTGTGCCAGACGGTCACTCAGGCCGGTTAGTTCATTTGACTCCCCCATTAACGGCCCCCCCCCCGGTGTTTTTAGCTCTATTTTTAAATCTTTGCCTCTTTTAATTTTTTATTGTCATTTTAAATTTTAACTTATTATCTTTTGTGATGGGTGGGTTTTTTATTGTGGGATTGTATTACTGATTGCATTTTATCAGTTGTCAGGGGCCCTGAGTCATTCGTGAGGAGGGCGGCATAGAAGTTTGATAAAATAAAATAAATAAATAATCCACTCACGTGGATTCAGAGAGACCACAAAGAACAATTTGATAGAACGTAGTGGCAGAAACAGACATTGAAGTTAAGCCATAATTAGAACGCCGTTCTATTTAACAAGAAAACAGCAATTCCACCTCTAGACCTGTCCCATAAAAGCACTTAGTGCATTCTCTGGGCGAATTATCGTTTTGCCCCTCCACCCCTCACATGCTGGGTCTTCATTTTCCCAACCTCGGAAGGATGGAAGAGACTGAGTCAACCTGGAGTCCCGGTCAGGATCGAGTTCACAATGTTCTGGCTGCAGTACAGCAATTTTAACCCCTGCACCACCAGTCCAGGTGCACAGCAGCCCGGCAGGTGGCTTGGGGGGAGCCACTGGGGCTCTTCTCCAAGCCCAGCCCTTCCACTACCACCCACGGCCGTGGCCCTTTGCCTACCCGGTGGCGCCCTGGGGCTCTCCTCCCCCTCTGCCGCTGCTGCTTGGCCCATGTCTCGCTGCAAACGCTCCTGCTGCGCCTGTTGCCGCTGCCTCCGGACCTTCCCCTGGAAGCAAAGAACCCCTTGCGTTGTCTGTGTAGTGATGGGCCTAGAAGAGCACTTTGACAAGCAATAAAAGGCACATCTCTTATGTCAGGGGTGCACAAACTATGGCCCGTGGGCTGGATCTGGACCCCTTCATGCCAATTCACCCGGCCCGCACCACCCACACCACTCCCAGAAGCAGAAGTAAAACGCCCCTGCAAAGGCACAGAACACACATTTTAATTCTGCTTCCAGCTGGAGGAACCAGACCGGGCCAGGAGAGCAGTCAATCCAGAACCCAACCGACCGCATCAGAGTACACAGGCAGGCAGGTGCCAGGGCACCCTCATTAAGGACAACGATGGGAGAGGGACCCCCAAAGCACAGGCGGCGACTGACCCAGCTCGCCATTGGCCTCCTGAGAGGGGAAAACCTTCATGGGACAGAAATGTCTTCCGACATGCCAGAAGCAGAGCTGAGGAACAGGCCTCCTGTCTGCACCACACAGCCCGGGGGCGGGGGGGGGGGGGCAATGGCAGAAAAGACTCTGGATTTGGTCTCACACACACACGCACCACCTCACCCAGCAAATGCTGACCCAGTCTTCCTCCAGGAGACACACGTCTGGGCTGTGGGAAATTGCCCCAACCTCAAGCCCCACTCGCTTTCCCACTGTGACCCTCAAGAGGGTCACACAAACCATGGATTTAAACACAGTCAGCCTAAAGCCAGGGAGGGGGGCGCTAAAGAGGTGGGGCACAAATTATCCAAAGTTAAGCAGGGCCCCTCCCCCCCGCACCCCTGAAATGCATGGCCCCCTCCTTGGCAGCTGCTTCTAGCAAGAAGGACAAGCGAGTGACCCTGGATGCAAGCCCCCCACCCCACCCTTGAAGGGAGACCCTGGAAGGTGTCTGCAGCTGGAACTGTAGTAAAAACACCCCAAAGCCTTTCTGACTTGGGCCGTGGAAGGAGAGGGTCAAGGGCAGAAGGAGCCAAAGGGACGGCCGTGAGTGATGGCAGCGGTGGGTGGCGGAGGAGGAGGAAGCAACCGCAGCAGCAGGAGGAGGGGGGGCTGCCCATCCTTACCAGCTTCTTCCTGAGGCGTTCGTACTCCGGCCGGTATTCTCTGAAAGGAAAGGAAGGAAGGAAGGAAGGGGTCACCGAGAGCGCGTAGCCAGCCAGGCAACCACGGAAGCCACAGGAGAGGCGGCACATGACACTGCAGGGCCACAGTTCCTGCTCCCGTTAACCACCCTAACGGGGGGGGGGGGGGGAGAGAGGGCAGTGGGAGAGAAAGGGCCCAAAGGAAGCCAAAGGCCTTTTCTCGCCAGGCAGGGCAGTCGAGAGGGCTGCTGGGCCCATCGTCAGAGGCGGCTTCTGCTACAAGTGCCATATTGAACTCCGACTACTGGAGAGCCTCATGGCAATCCGACACGGAGATTGTCCTGGGAGCCCTAAAATGCAGTGGCCTCCCGCTGGCCTTCTGCGTACCACCCATGCGCTTCAGCCCCAGCCTATCAGAGGCTATTCCCACCCACCCACCCACCCCAGTCTGCCCCAGGAGAGACCAGGCCACGGAAGCGCTGAGCAGCAAGCCCATTCCACCACTTTGAGACTAGAAAGGGAACCAATCTCATTCTCTCTCTCTCTCCCTCTCTCTCTCACACACACACAGAAAGGCTTGGATACTAAACAGATGGCCTAGAAGCAGGTGGAGGAATAACCAGCCTGAAGTCCCTGGAAACCTAGCATGCCTAATGGCAGCTGAGTGAGTGGGCCTCCCCCTCTGCCCAACACCCACGGCTGAGCTTGAGCCCTTGGCCTCCCCCCTTGGCCTCCCTCACCTTTCGTATTCATCCACCGCCTTGGAGACCTGTTCAAAAAGCTCACCCAGGCCGGTCCCTTGCACAGCAGAAACCCCGACCACCTGCAAGGTAGAAGAAACACCTCCATGGTAGTAAAAGGAGGAGGAGGAGGAGAAGGAGAAGAAGAAGAGAGTGGAGCCTCCCACCCACCCCCGGCTCCCTTGCCGGCATCCTCTCCAAACACCACCACCACCACTGTTATAGATTGGTCAAGAATGGGACCAAGCAGTATTCCAGGGTCAGAGAGAAGATAGCATTTATTGTGTAATGGTTCACGACTCACCACTGCGAACCCCTTGGGGTTCTTAGAATGGTACAGTTGTACCTCACTAAAAAGGGGAAGTGGTCCTCACACACCATAGTAAGAAGCATACTAAAGTTTTACATTTCATTGGCTAGTTACACAGGGGTTCCTCTAATTTAGTAACTTCTCATATACGTTATGCATCAGCAATAATCAAAGTGTAATTTCAGCAACATGAAAGATAGCGAGCGTCAGGCATTCTAAGGTCATGCTGCAAGCTCAAAATGGAGACACTCTCGCACCAGCTGCTTTAATCTATTTCCTATCTTATTCTAGCTTACCACCACCCGTCATCTCCTGCCCGAGGCCAGTAAACCCCCCCCTCCTCCTTTTTTTGTTTACTTATTTATACCACAGTTTTCTCTTCAAGAAGATCTAAGGCAGTTTGTGGGATTGGAACAATACTGGGATCTAAACAGCAATAGACTGCTACAACATGACACAACCCACCAATATTAAAGCCAGCAGATAAAAGTGGCTTGAAAAACGTATTTCAACAGCCACAGAAATGCAAGAGCCTTCTTTGAAAAAGAGAAAGCCCTGAGGAGCCGTTCTGGCAGCTCAGTGAACTTCCATGGGCCGCACAGGAGGGATGGGAACCCTGGTTTCTAGCCCCCGAGTCCGCCACTCTGTCCACTACACCCTCTGGGTTTCCTTGCTCAGGCTTTCAGGCACAGGGAGGGGGACTGGCCTGGAGGAGCCAGAGGGTGGGCAGAACCAACGGATGGGGGCAGGGGGAGCACCAAACACCTCCTCTGCATGGTCGCCTCCACCCACACGAGTGTGAGAGTGAAGAAGGGCAGGAGGGTGTGCAGGGGTGTGTGTGTGTGAGAGAGAAAGAGAGTGAGTGTGAGAGAGATGAGCAGTGGCTGATACATTCCCACAGAACCTCTGGCCGGTCACAACATCCTGCAAGCTTGGTACAAAGCAGACCCACCCACCCCCACCCCCCGGCCCGGCCCAGCCCCAGACTCTGCCAAGAGCAGGGCAGCCAAAAAAGTCCCTACCTTGAGGGAGTGGTAGAACTCATCCAGGACCAAACTCATGGAGCGAGTCAAGCTGCTGGCATAGGTGGTTTCCTGGCTGAGGGCATCTTGGAAGGCTTCAAAGTCCTGGATCCATTCTATAGCAAAGCTGTGGTCAATGATGTCTGTCTGAGCAGAGGAAGCACAGGAGATGCATGGGCTCAGGGGGCCAGTGGCGGCGGAGCTTCAGGCTGGAGGCTAGGCCTGGCCCAGGGCCCGACTGACCTCCTCCCGGACCTGGCCTTGAGCATCAGTCCCTTGACACTTCTGTGCTGCCCCCCCCACACACACACACACACACAGACACCACCCGGGGGAGTCCTGGGACACCCAGGGAAGTGGCAGCCAATGAATGCGGTGGGATTCGGGAGCGAGAAACTGGCCATTGGGGCTCAGCTCTGAAAATGACACAGAAGGCTGATGGGCTGCTCTTCCCATTTGGGAGAGAAGATGATGATGATGATGATGAGCCTCTGAAGCTGCCGCTGCTCTACCTCTAGATCAGTAGAGGACAAGCAGAAGTAGAGCAGGGGTTCTCTATGGGGAGAAAGGGGGACAAGCAGAGATTCCAAGACTGACTGCGGATGCCCGAAATCGCAGAGAGCAGTGAACCTGATTCGTACCCATTGTAGCTTCAGATTCCCTCTAGTCTAGTGGCACCACTGACTGTGCATCCCTTCGCTGTAGAGGAGACCCCCTTTGCTCTCCCTGAGACTAGAAGCCTCTATTCGAGGCAACCAATGGGCAGCCCCTCCTGGCCCTGGCAAAGGGAGAGGCAGACAGAAGGCCTTGGGCAGATGGAAGAGCTGCCTCTCTCCTCCCCTACGAAGGCAGCCTGCCAGAAGGGCCGGACTCCCGCCCCACAGGCACCCTCCAGCATCTCAAAGGAGCTCATGCAGGGCCCCTTGGAGGCACGCCAGGCCACCCTGTCTCACAGGCTAGGCTAAGCAAGCGGGCGGCCAAGTCTCCACGGGGGGGGGGGGGGGGGACCAACGCAACTCCGCTTGGTCACTGAACTCTGCAACGCCTTAGGGTTCATTCAAATACCACGTGAACATTTTAGGAGGGGGGGAGGGGGTCGGCCAAAAGTTATGGAAAGTCAAGGGGGAGGGGTGTTCGGCATGAAGTCACGTGACCCCAAAATTATCATTTGCTTTTCTCATCCACCTGGCCATAGGTCTATCTTCAAACCATGTGATGGGGGGGTCGGTTAAAGGTCACGGAAAGTCACAGAGAGGGGGTATCAAAAAGTGACCTATTTTAGGTCACATGGTATTTGAAAGAGCCCTTACCAGGAGAGAGAAAGGAACAAAACAGCAACGAGGAGGGAGATGCTGAGAGGAAGGCGGGCAAGAAGGAGTACAGACAGATGGACAGACAGACAGACAGGGAAGGGAGAGAAACCTGGAGTGCCACACTTCAGGTGGGAGTTACAGATCTCGTACCCAAAAAGACAGACAGCCGCACCAATAAAGAATTCCACTCACCTTGTTCATGACCACAATAAAAGGGAGCTTCGTTTTGTACAGGATGCTAAAAAGAAGAGAGCAGAATCAGGGGTACAGACTGGCCTTGGCCAATGGGACGCAAGGAAACCTCCTCTTTTGCATCTCCAACGTTTCCAAGGGCCTCGAGGCTACCCGTCCTTGGGCACGGAGCAAACAGAGCAGGTTCCGAAGCTTATGCAGCCATGGGGAGGGGGGCATTCTGGCTGAAACTACTCAATAACCAGCCGGGTGTGTGTTTGGTCCCTGTGCACAAACTGAAAAGGCCGGGTGTGTGTGTGTGTGTGTGTGTTAATAGTGCATGCCTTTCCTAAATCACCAAAGCCACACCCACAGGCACTATCTTTCATGTCCTACAGGATGATGTTTCATTGGGCTGGGCATGGCAGGGCCAGGGGAATGGGCAGAACCCATGGGAAATCCCTTCCTCAAATGCAGATGCCAGGCTCTCTTCATCAGAGCCAGTTCCAAAAGGGCAAAGTCAGCTGGAGAGGAGGAGAAGCTCTGAACTTTAACCACCTGACTCAGATTTAAATCAACTGTCCCTCTTGATTCTTGATGGCCAAAGAGCTGCCAGTCGCCCAGCACTTACTCACTGCCTGAAGCGAGCTGTGGGGAGAGAGAGGCACAAAAGGGCTAAATCAAACCCCCTTATATCAGGTGCAATAGAATAAAAACTCAAATGAAATTGAACCATCCCTCCAAGTCCTTCCTGGGCTACAGAGGCTGCCATGGGCGGCTTTCCAGGGAACTGGGAGCTCCCCAGCCTGAAGGGAAGCCTATTAACTCAAAGTGCAGAGTCCATTTTGGAACTTGCCTTGGACAAGACTGCCCGGCACACCTTTGCCCAAACCAAAGGGGGAAGGACTTTTCTGTCACTTTTGCACTTCCACAGCTCTGACGTGCACAGCTGGAGGAAGAGCCCCGCAGGGCGTCAGACCTTCTGCCTGCCTGTCATGGTTCATTGGCCTACAAAACCACCTTCACTTTGGGCCTCTCGACAGAAGCCTTGGTTGATTGCCCAGAGCATCCATCGCCCCACTCCCCAGGCAGGCATCCGACGGACCCCGAGGAAACCACTACACAGGGGAACGTTTAGGCAGGATAGACCAGGGGTCCCCAAACTATGGCCCATGGACTGGATCCAGCCCCTGACGCCAATTCATCTGGCCCATGAAGCCATCGTTGCTCCTGGAGGCAGAAGTAAAATGCACCCGTATGGTGTCAGGGGCCGGATTTGGTCCCTGAACCACGTGACCAGCCCATGGCCCAAAAAGTGTGGGCACACCTGTTCTAAACCTTCCTAACCGCAAGGCCTCTTGTTGCCTTTGTTCCAACTCACATAATGTAGGGCCCTGGAGAATGAGGGTCCCCTGGAGAGCAAGGCCATGGATTTAACGGCCCTAACAAAACCCCTCCCAGGCAGTGGTCATGTGCCCCATCAGGGAAAAGATCAGGCAAAACCACAGTCATCAGACATGAAGTACAGTGGAACCCCAAGTTACAATTTTACCCATTCCTCTGGACTTTTCGTATAATGGAAAAATCATAAGACAAAGTGCGGTTTCCCATAGGAATGCACTGAAAACCAATTAATCCATTCTGAAGGTCAGAAAAAAGTGAGGAAAAATCTTTTATCTATCCAAGACTCTTTATAAAGTGCACGTTGGAATTTTTTGCCGCATGTTCGCCACTTTATAAAGAATTTTGAAAAGATAAAAGACTCCACCACCACCTCACTTTTTTCTGACCTCTCGGAATGGATTAATTGATTTTCAATGCATTTTTGGCACTTACGCATCCCCAACACTCAGCTGTGGTTGCTCCCAGTGCTTCATTTTTGGCAGCAGTGGCAAGCGCACCTTTTTTTCTGGCTGCTTGGGCAGCCTCCACCACTTCCCAGCCAAAACAAATAGCATGATTGCACCCACAGCCACCACCAAAACAAAACACTGGGAGCAACCACAGCTGAATGGCAGGGACAGGTCTAACACATTACCAAAGCTGGCCACTAGAGGTCACTGTCTAAAAACTGGAAAAAATCTGATCGCATGGCAAAAAAAGTTACTTGAGGGGTCATTTTCAATGGATTTTCATCTGTAACTCAAAATTTTTATAACACAAACTATTCATAAACAGAAGTACCACTGTATGCTGCTGCAAATATCTAGCAACCTTTTGACACCCCCCCCCCCCCAAAAAAAAAAAGCAGAATGCCACGGGATTTCCTTGTAAACCTCTGAAGATGCAGGCACAAGCGGCTCAAGGAAGGGGAGGCTCCACAGCTAATCCTTGGCTTCAGACCTCCCTGGACAACTGGGGTCCTTGACTGTCTGAAGCCCCCATCTTGAAGGGTGCTTGAACGACTAATACTACTACCACCAGCACCTCCAGGCTGTCCTGCTTCCCTGAAGCCGATTGCCAGGTGAGGCCTTCTCTGGTCTCCTGCCTCCCGTGGAGAGTAGAAGGTGGGCCTGGTGGCTGCCTAGGACTCTCCCTGCCCAAGGGAGGTGCAAGGAGGACTCAGCACACCTGATCTTCCCCTCCGGGACGAGTGGCCTCAAGCCAAGCAAACCTTCCTTCTCCTGCAAAGTTGCCAGCTTCACTCTAAGCTGTTGCTGCAGTGCTTTAGCAGCTCTGCATTATTGTCAGCAGGCCCTTTGAGATGGTCTTTTTGCACAGGTGGAACACGCTACATGCTTACAAATGCTTAAAAAGGATATGCCACAAAGTTCCAGACTCCCAGAAGAGCGATGAGGAAAAGAGCCCACCCGCCCTGAGGGGAAGGCCACCTACCTGCAGGCATACAGCATATTGGACATGAAGGTGACAGGGCTGGTGCTGCGAGATGTGTCCATCACATAAACCACCACAGAAGGGAAAGAGGAGGCCTAGAAGGAGGGGCAGGTGGCGAAATGAGCACTGGAGGCCCAGGAGGAGAAGGGGCAGCCCTGCAGCCAGCCCTCCCTCCCAGCCCATCCTGCCTAGGGCTGAAGCCAGCGGTGCCCAAACTACAGCCCGCAGGGCAGATCCGCCCCCCCCTCCCCCATGACAATTCATCCAGCCCATGCCACCCTCGTCACTCCTGGAAGCGGAAGTAAAACGCGCCTGTCATGCCTTTCCTGTTGCAAAACAGACTGCAAAAGGCGTTTTTTACTTCTGCTTTCGGTGGGAGGAACCACGTGACCAGCCCATGGCCCAAAATGTTTGGGCACTCCTGGGCTAAAGGGACAGGGCTTACCAGGGCTTCAGTGATGATGGTACCGGAGGCTGACCATGTGAATACCTCAATCTGCCCTGGAGTGTCAATGAGGACATACCTGCAAAAGAACCAGTGCAAAGCAATAGCAACCACACGGACAGACCCACCCACCCACCCACCCTTCCTTCCATAGCACTTAGTGCCCCCTCTGGGCGGTTCACGAGGCAATGAGCATTTTGACTCATTTTACCAAACTCGGAAGGATGTAAGGCTTAGTCAACCTTGATTTCCAGCAGGCCTGAACTCATGATGTTTTGGCTACAGTACAATTTAACTCCTGCACCACCAGGGCCCTATGTCAGATTGCTTAGCTAGAACTGTTGTTCTTCATGGTGACCTATGAACGTGACCCCAAAAATTTGATTCACAGAGACCACAAAGAACTTGATAGAATGTAGGGACAGAAATAGACATTGTAGGTAGCTCATAATTAGAATTTAGGCTCTCACTCCAGTTTAAAACAAGCAACTTGTCTCTTTTTCTGAAAGTCCAATCTTATTTTGGGTACCAAGACTTAACATGCCTTGATGATGAAACTTTGCCAGAGGGCAAAGGGCATCCCTGCTCAGTTTTACTTGCAATGCTCTTAAACTGCATAGAAACATGAGTCGGTGCAGGCAGTTTTGGACCAGACTGGACCATCTCTGCCCTGGTACCGTCTTAAAAGAGTTGCTATCTCAAATCCAACTCAAAATGTTGCCTTTTGTTTTTAAAACCCAAGAGTAGAACTAGACAGCTTGTGACTCAGGGCACCAAAGGCCCAAATGCAGCCACCCAGGACCACTGCACTCTGAAAAGAATGTTAGACTCAGTGGCTATGGGTCGGGGGGGAGGGGGCGGGCGCATTATTTCAGGAGCTGCCCTCTTTGGTTCTGGATGGGACTATTTTGCCCCAAACAGACCCAGTGCGTAATCTGGGGGTCCTCCTGGACTTGCGACTCCTGCTTGATGAGCAGGTGGCAGTCGTGGCCAGGAGGGCTTTTGCACAACTTCGTGTTATACGCCAGTTATGCCTGCTCCGTTTAGTCTTTCACAAATAGTTTTTCTTCTTTTTTGGAGAAGATACTGTACCTTGTACCCTCTAATGAAAGACTAAATGGTGTGTAGTATTTTAGTTTTTCCACAAATAGTTTTTCTTCTTCTTCATTTTTTGGACTAACATGGAGAAGAACTGCCAGGGACAGAACACTGTGGATGGAGGTCGTGCGGCATGTTGTTACGGAGATGTCTACTCATGCATGGACTCCTCAATGAATAATGACACCAAGGTAAATGGTGTGTGTTTGTGTGTGTTAAGAAATTGAAGTTGGTTTATCCCTCCCTGTGGCTTCAGATTAGTGCACCTGAAGTAGCTCTTACTTATCAACCTGCCCTGCTCCCCCAGGCAGGGCCTGCTGTGTGTCCCAGCCACAGCCTCACTCGGCAGGAGTGCAGGATAGGGCCCTTTTTACAACCATGCTTAGACTTTGACACACTGCATCCCATTAGCATTCTCTCCCACCCTGGAGACTGTTTAGAGCCCTTTGGCCTGTTAAACAATTCTTTTGCTCCATTGGTATTATCTGTCAGCTTGTGTTGGTCTTTTAACTTGCTTTCTACTTGCATTCATTTGCATTTCTGCATTGTTTCCATGGGGTCGGAATCGAATGTGCGACTGAGCGACAGCAACAAAAAAACTAAACTAGAGAGGAAAAGAGCCCAACACTTGTGAAGCTTAACATACAAGCCTACCCACTTAAGGCAGCTCTGTTTTGAAACAGATATGCGCGTGAAGGCCCCTGTGTTCACACTAAGGTGGCTTCCCCACCCAACATCCCCATGTTTCAGATGGCATAAGACCTCCTCAACAACTCACTGGGATGCAGTTTGCTGCTTTTCAATAAACTTCATCACCTGCCGAGGGGAAAAAAATACAGGTGTAAAGAGAACATCTCTTGGGGTATTTCAGCATTCTTGAGCCACATTGGTACAGTTTGAGTTCAAGTTAATTAAAGAAATGTGGATGACCTTCAGCAGCTACAAACCCTGCCAAGACAGGACACTAATTCTCAAAGAACTCTGAGAATATGTGGCCAAAGTCCAAGCAGACCCAGAAAGGGGAAATGCCTAGCAGACATTGCTCGCTACCACTCAGAAGTTCAGTTCCCGGTCACTGTTTCTCTTCCAGGCGCAGCCCCACAGTCTGCTTTTCTTGAGTCTTCTTTGAGCATGGCACATAGCAGCATGCCACTCCTTAGCTCATGAGAAAGAGTCATAGTTATACCTTCAAGGGATGACGTGATTCATGTTCTGCCTTGCTATTTTGGCTAATTCAGCCTCTAGCTTGCCTAAGCAGAGCTTCTGCTCCATTGGCATGGCAGCTGCCCACCAGCTGGGGGTGGGGGTGGTTTTGCTGATACCTCTACTGAATTCCCCTCTTGCCCAGTTCCTATTTTAACTGCACAGCTAAACAGCATTTCAAGCTCCCTATTACAAATGCAGCTCTACAAAATACAAAGCTTCATGTATTATATTTTTCTGCTTAAATAATTTTATGCCACATTCTTATGAGTGGACTATGACAACTAGTGAACCTTACCTGATCAAATCTTGTAGCAAAAAGGTTGAGCGAAGTCACAATGCCACCATTCGGGCCCAGACCATATCTGGAGGGAGTTGAGGAACTGATCAGTGATGTATTCCTCTTCGTAAACCCAGGCCGAAAGCACCCCAAGTGCAATGCTGGGCTTGAATGGCCCAATGTGGTCTATGCCAAACAAAACCAAGGCCAGCTCACCCACCCTGCAGCCAAGGGAGCTAGCAAGGCTTGTCTGAGGACCTTGGGCAAGAGATCAGAGGATCCGAAGCAAAGCCTGCAGGCAACCCCAATGCGAACAGACAGAGTATGGCAATAGTCAGCCATCAGTGCTCTGGGCTCAAGGGAGACCCCGTGCTTTCTCACAAGAGGCAGCAATAAGCAGCCATCACGAGGAGGAGTAATCATAGCTTCCCTCTGGTGAAAGACTACACTGTGTGAGCCCACCTGGGACAGAGAAGTTGGAAGGGAAAGACTAGCAGGTGTCTATGAAGCTACATGTAAAACAGGAAAGGTGGGAACAAGTGTTCTTCTACCACTGAAAGGCTAAAGCACAATGTCATCATTCACTTAAACAAAGTATATACTCTTGTGTGTGCATGCGTGTGCGCGCACTGCTGCTGGGCTGTCACAGGACACGTATGTCACCCATGAGTCTCTCACTAGAAACAAAAACCCAATGACCCTCCAGACCACATCCTTCCACTTCTCAAGGCAGGACAACAGACTATCAGCTGGAGCTGCTTCTACCCCCATTAATGGTTCTGTTCTTCCATTCTCAGCCACCCCACAATTCCCACCCCCAACGGGCTTTGCTTCTCAGGACACCTTCTGGAAAGAGACAATTAAGAAAAGGATGCTGCTTCATCACTTCTTTGTATTTCACGGTGTCTCGAATGTCTTTAGCAAAGAGAAAAAGAAAAGAAAAATGTGAAATGAGAGTTAGCTCCTGCTTCTCTACCAGCAACACAGACATAGTTTAGCTAAAACAGGGATTCTCAACCAGTGGCCCGTCAGCCGGATGCAGCCCACAGCACCATTTCATGTGGCCCCCACCACACCCGGAAGTATGTGGTGGAGGAAGGGCAAAATGGCCATCTGGTTCCCAAAGCTGTCTGAGGAAGCATGACTCAATGGCCCCTGGCCTATAAAGGTTGAGAACTCTTGAGCTGAAGCATGGCCTGAGCAAGGACTTTGGTTGGGGGGGTTAACAGAACGCCATCCATGGACACCTTGGGTGGCAAACTTCTCTCACCCACAACCAGAGCTAAAACAAACCAGTAAAGGGAAAGAGGACCATAGAAGCTGCTCTGGGCCACGAGCGCTGCTTCCCTCTGACTCAACCCCACAGGCCACCGCCCGCCCCCCATCCGTTGGAGAAGTAGCCTCCCTCCGTCCCCCTTCTTCTGCTGGGGTGGAAGCGATCCAGAGCCAGCCGCCCCCCCTGGCCCCCCCTCCCGCCTCCCTCCCTCCCTCCCTGGGGCAACGAGGCGCCCCTCCTCACCGATGTTGACGGGGAAGGGCAGCTCGTGGACGGCGGGGTCCAGGTTGATGACGTAGGGGGGGCAGGCCTTGCTGTGCAGGTGGGCCGTCAGCCGCTGAGAGAGAGGGAGAGAGGGGGGGGGAGAAGAAGGGTTGATGCCTCCTTAACCTGGCGAGGGAGGGGGAGAAAAAGGGACACACACACCCCGCCTTATTAGCCACCCCCCGAGAGCCGCCATTCTTCTCCCCCCCCCCCAGACACACACACACACACCTGCACGAGCGCCGTCTTGCCGGACCCGGCCATGCCCAAGACCAGGAGGCAGACGGGGCGCCCTGGCAGAGCGCTCGGAACTCCGGCCGACGCCATGACGCCGCTCAGCTCTTTCCGGTTCCGGGAAGGAGGACGCCTCTTCCGGCGCCCCTCAGGCGGGCATCATAGAGAGAGAGCGGAAGGAAGGATCCTACCCAGCTTTCTTCCTCTGTGGCTTCTCTCTCTCTGCCAACGGAAAAGGCGCGCGCGGCTCTGGGCATAGAGACGGCGAGGCCCAGAGCGGCGCGCGCCCGGAAGCCTCTGCTGTCGCCTCTCGGGTGGCGGAGGTCCTTCTTTCCTCGTCGCCTGGGCAACCGGCAGAGGCCTGGTCCTTCGTCTGGGTGGCGGCCTCCACCGCCGTCCCTCCCTGACCCAGGCCGCCCGAGGAGGCCTTCCGGCTGGAGATGAAGGGGCTGAAGCCCACTGGCCCGGCCGCCCCGGAGGAGAGCCGGCGGCAGCAGCAGGAGGGAGCAGGTAGAACCGCCGCCGGGGAGGCTGGGCCGGGGCCGAAACCCTGTCAGCCCGCCGGGGTTCTCCGCGGTGGTCGGTGGGAAGGTCCCCGCGCAGCCCCCCAAGAGAAGGAGCCGCGCGCCGGTTGCTTCCTCCACCCGGGCGGCTTGGCGGCCCCTTCCTGGGCCTGGAGGGAGAACAGCGTCCCTGTTGCAACCCCGTGGGTGGAAGAGCCTCCCTGGCCGTGAGCCGCTGGGAGTCTCTCCGGCGCCTGATCTCCCGCCAGCCCCATTCGGGAGGCGGCCGAGAAGCACCGGTCGCCAGAGAAGCCACCCTCGGAGCTCATCGTGGGCCTCTGTTTGCCAACAGGAGCCGAAAAGCCCCCACGTCTGCACCCTGTTTCCTTGGCAGCCTGCATCATTTCCCTCCTTCTCCTCCTCTTCCTCCTTTCTCAGCTACAGATCTTGTGCCCGTCGAGGCAAGTTCCCAGTTGGATGGACAAGAAGGCAGGAAAGATCACATGCAGCTTCCCAGAAAGAAGCAGAAAGGTCGTGGTAGGTGCAGGGCACTTGCATTACGCATGCGCACACACATTCCTTTTGCTTCAGGCAGGATTCTCCTCAAAGGTGGCCTGGGTTAGGGTTAGCTGCCCTGCCCCACGTGTTCTCTTCTTCCCAGCCCTCTGTGTGCTCTGGTGTGTAATTAATTGACCAGTGTAGAAATGGACCCACCTGCATCTTCCAGATGTTGGTAGCGTACTTGTTCCGTGTTTCATGCAGGGTTACTGGTGGCATTAGCTGTGCCTCAGAGGCACTTGTCTTTTCTTCAAGCACAACAGCAGGAAATGGGAAGGAAGCCTCAGGCCTAGCCAGGACAGAGTTGCCAGAAGAAGGCGCTGTCATCCTACCCATCTGGTAAAATGCTCTACATGATGTCCTGGGGGTTGGGGTGGGTTTTTTTTTTTTTTTTTTTTTGGCCTCTTACTTTGGTTGTTCATGTCAGAAATACTGGCTAAGTTTCATTCTTGGGGGTGCTTCAAACCCCATCTAAATGATCATGTGGCCATTTGGGGTATTCAATTAGGGATTCTTAGGAAAGCTCAGCGCACGTAGAAGAAGTAATGCCCACAGTTGTCTTCTTCCCCCACAGTTGCTCTCCTCCAGATGACATTCAGAAGCCAGTAGTTATCCTTTTCTTCATTCAGTTCTTTCCTAGGCATGTTATTTCCTGGACTGAATGAGGACAGCCTGCTTTCTATGAGTTTTTTCCTTTATGTTCTGACTTGTCTCTCCCTCTGTGCGTGGCAGGTATTCATTGGGATTGGTTCAATTAAGATGTCGAATTGCCTCTGGTAGGAGGAAGCCAGGAAGAGGGTTGGCACCAGGAGATCTTGGACAAGGGCCGCGTCACATGTCCCGTCTGCAGGGCTGTTGTGAGGAAAACGGTGGAAGGACTGAAAAAACATATGGCAAATTGTCAGCAGGTGAGTAAGTGCAAAAAACATTTATCCCCCGGTCTTGGGGGTCTTTGCTACTGGTCTTTGCTACTGGTGGGAGACTAAATGCTGGGCAGCATACCCTTCAGTGTGAGCTTGTGTTATTACACTCCAATTTCCTGGATTTATAGAAGACATGGTCTCCTTTCCTTCTTTGATCCTCCACAGTGTGCAGAAGTTTATTGTAAGTGGGTTTAGTTTAAAACGTGCTGAGCCCATATGACACAGCAGGGCATTTGCTTGGCCCCTCAGCTTCAAGACTGAACTGCCACGCCTTTCATTATGGACTATCCATTTTTGTGGTTCGTAGAAGTCATAATTGTTGGATGTATTAGAGTAGCCCCCTTGTGCAATGGGCTGCTAAGGTAACTTGTATCCCTAACTAGCCAATAAGAAGAGTCTTCTACTTTCCCACCTTCCTCGAGATACAGTCAATTAACAGGGTGTTAAATTGCTTCTTGTTATTCTTCGGATCTCTTGTTTTCTCCTCAGATTATCCTCTGTTCTGCTCTCTTTCATACACACATCTACTCTATTGTTTTTGCTCTTTGCCTTCTGTCATGGGAAGACCCCATTTCACTAATGTGTCCAAGATGGTGTAAGCCTGGTTGGTTAGAACTCTCAAAAATACTAGTTGTTATGAGAACAGTGCTCCTGGCAGAGCAGGAAAGTATCTGATTGGTTATATGCAAATTAGCTAGTCAGGAGAGACCCCTTTTGGTAGGAAAGGGACTTTGCTGGAATCTTTGAGAGTTCGGAGGGAAAAGAGAATTCGGAGAAAAAAGCTTAGGGAATCTTCCAGGAGAAGAAGAAGGGAAGCTTGCAGAACTAGAGTTAACCTTGTGAACTGAATAACCAGAAGGACTACTGAGAGATGTTTTCTATGTTGGACTTATATTTATGCAACCTGAATTAATCTACTTTTTTTTTTGAAGTAAGCTATGAAACAATAAATCAATGTTTTTTTCCTCAATGTCTCTTTATTGGGTAAGAGGTAAATTGCACACGTACAACCCCGAATTCGCTGCCAAACTTTTCTCCCTTGTTAATCTTTTTTTTTCTCTTGATCCTTTGGCACTCAATGGCCTTTGAGTGGGTCCAGGAGGAACAGCAAAGGGTTATTTTAGCTGGAAGTTGCATCCCAGTTCTCTCTCTGGTTTGGCCCTGGAAGTTCCTAGGGATTTCTTTCTTTTCTTTTTTTAAAGAAGGGTCCTGGAACTGAACGATAGGAGGAGAACAGGGAGTAGAGAGAGGGAGAGGGCGGGTAGCTGACACCTTCCAAGCAAAGCGTGTTTGTTTACAACATGAAGCTTACTGTGTAAAAGATCACCAGGCACCTGCTTGTATCTTTGAAAGAACTGTTAGTAAAGAAACTATTTTTGTTATGTTTCATATGAAGAGCTTGATTGCTGGACTGAACTAGGGAGTAAAAGGCTCAGAGAACTTGCAAATTCAAACTAAATCTAATGGTAAAACTGCCCTGCTTTACTGCTGCGTATAAAATACTGTACAGTAAAGTGGTTTCTTTTCTACTGTTGTGGAAATTTTATTTCTATTTTCCCCAGCTGCTACACACAAAAGGACTCTAGGCACAATACAGTCAAACCTCACATAAAGAGTGCCTCGCTTAAAGAGTAACTCGCTTAAAGAGCAGAATTTTCTCTGAATGTTCATTTCGCTTAACAAATAAAACCAATCAAAAACTCGCTTAACAAATAAATCGGGGTTTGCAATCCCCCCCCCCCCCCACAATTGGTCATTTGCAATGATGTTTCGCTTAAAGAGCAAACTCGCTTAAAGAGCAATCCTGTGGAACACATTATGTTCCTTAAGCAAGGTACAACTGTATCTTAAAATATAATTAATTTATTTATTGCATGCATAAGCCAAATAAAATCAGAACACATTCTATAAAGTATAATACCTTAATAACAAAGAGATGCAAGTAATATTAAGATTGGCCAATAATATAGAAATTTGGAACAAAGCAAAGACAAGTTTCCCAAAGATCCTGTGTTTGCAATGCCCCGTTGCCTGTCTTTTCTCCTCCCTTATATACCTTCTCAAACTGCCTTTTTTTCTAGTACATTAGGTCATGTCACGTTTTGTGGTTAGCAAGATACATGTGAGACACGTGTTGTGGTCAGTATGAGGCACGTGTAACCCTGTCTTGAGCCACCTGCTGAGGTTCCTCTTTTCTTTCAGGTCATAGTGACCTAAACACAAAGAACATTCTTACCTACGTGATGACTCCCTTTATATCATTTTGATTCTACTTTTAATTAATATGGCTGCACTTGTGTCAAATAATATGAATCAAAATTTCTCTCTCACACTACAAAAGGCAGCACCCAGTAAGATTGCTCTTGCATCTTATCTATAGTGGGTGCTGCCTATAACGTACTTTGTGTGTGTGCATGGGAAAGACACAACCTTTGTAACGATTGCTGAAGAGTGGAGGCCTTCTCGCCCCTCCAAGGGTTTCGTCAGAGACCATCCTGTGATGCCAGACAGCCACATTTCCTACATCATTCTTTCCTCTGGATGTGGTGGCTCTGGGTCTTCCTGGGAGTCCTGAGGGTCACGGTTGAGCCAAACACCCAGGAGGAAGGTGTAACACACAGTGATGCCATGGTTTGTGTCCCTAGGAGATGTTCACGTGCCACCACTGTGGGAAGCAGCTGCGGTCTCTGGCCGGCATGAAGTACCACCTCATGGCTGACCACAACAGCCTGGTAAGGCAGACCCTGCCAGCCAACAGAAAACACCACTTTCTGGGTCTAGAAGGACAGGTGGGCACCTGGGGCGTTCCCTCGGGCTCCTGATCCAGTTGCAATCCAGCACCTGGTCGGTCGGATTTTCCCACCCACCTGAGTGGGGCACCTGAGGTTGGGGGGGTGGGGTTTCTACCCTCCATGGCGTCTACTCGGTGAGTTGTGTCCCTCACTGAGAGCTGTGGCTCAAGTGGCCCTGTTGGACAAAGGTCCAGGAAGGTACCTTTCCCATGAGATCCATGTTCTGTTGCCTGCCTGGACACCACCACCACCACCCGCTCTCTCGCTCTCTCTCACCTGGCAGGTGGGGGCCCCTCTGAGCCCACAAGCTGCCTCCAGCCCAGCTGGGAGTGAGTAGCCTTCCCCTGCTGCCTTGGTGTGTGTGTGTGTGTGGTTGTTGTCTTTGTCTTGTGTTCTTGTCTCAGATGATGGGGAATGAGGAGAGTCAGATGGGCCAGGAGAGCGAACGCGACTCCTTGAGGAGAATGCTGAAGCACATGAGGAAGCTCAGGTGTCCCAGGGAGGTAAGGCTCAAGTGCTGCCCGTCCCCCTTTTATGGGCACCCAGGGGGGGAGGGCTGTGGTCTCCCCAAGGAACAGAGTGGCCAGCCAGGGACAGTGGCAGCCAGGATTATCTCCCAACTGCCACCCCCACCACCCCCATTGGGCCATGGAGGCCTGCCTGCCTGCCTGAGTGGCCTTGCCTTGTGCTCCTCTCCCCAGGGCTGCACAGGCAGCTTCACCAGCATCCTGGGGTATCTCTACCACACTCAGAAGTGTGGAAAGGCCGGGCCAGAGCTGGAGAAGTTGGCCCTCCGGTGCCCCCACTGTGGCAAAACCTATCGGTCCAAAGCAGGCCTCGTCTATCACTTGAAGTCTGAGCATGGGCCGGTGAGAGGGGCCTGGGGCAAGGGCGGGCATGGCAGGGGGAAGGCGAGAGGGCCTGACCCCTTCCTCCTCCTCCAGAGGGGCTGTTTTCTGGGATGGGGTGGGACGCAAGCAAACCCTGGATAGCCTTTGGGTCATCTCAGCTCACCATCCCCCCACCTGCCCTGAGAGCCTGTCCTCCAGCCCCTGCCTGGGGTTCTTGGGCCAAGTCAAGGCAGGGGGTGAGCCCAAAGAGGGTGTCTTTGATTTGGCTCTTTGGGGCAGCCCCCCTTTTTCAAGGAGGGTGGGGGCCAAGCAGCTCCCACAGCAACAGAGGCGGGCTCAGAGCCAAGCGGTGGCGGCAGCAACGGCAGCAGCCGCCGTGGGAAGGTCCAGCGGAAGTCTGCCAAGGTGGCCGCCTACTACCTGCAGGAACTGGCCAGCCAGGAGCGGGCCAAGGAGTGGCCCAAGAGGAAGGTGCTCCGTGACCTTGTTCCCGATGACCGGAAGGTACGTGACAGGGCAGAGAAACAGAGGGAGGGAGTCTGGGTCTCCTGTGGAAGGGCCCGTTTTGCTTAGGAGCAGCGGTGAGCTGTGGAGGCGCCAGAAGTTATTGGGTATGGGGCGTTCCTTTTTTAAAAAATAATTTTTATTAAACTTTAAAATAAGGAAACACAATCAAAAGGTTACAAGAAATAAAACATAATTGTCCGTATTGAAGAAAATCAGCAACAAAAAAAAAGAACATTCAGTATCACAAAACAGGACAACACCAGAAATAAATAAAAAGGACATACAATAAATAAATATATTCACCCACACCCAACCCGTCACCTCCCATAGTCCCATAATAACATAACATAAATCCCTATCACCCACCCTAAAACCTTTCACCATTCTGTCGTCTTCTCTCCCCTATCCTTCCATTGAAGGACCGCCTCCATGTGTCGAAGAGGGAGAGGGAGACCAGGACTAGAGCGGGCTCATACCGATGTTTGCAAGTATCAAATACAGTAATACCCCGGATAACGTTATGACTTGGTTCCACAAGTCATGACGTTTTCCGGTTTTTAGCGTTGTCCGATACATGCAGTGAACGTTTAAAAAAAAGTCCTGACTTCAGGGACAAACCGCTTTAAAGGCAGGCAGGGAAAGAAAGAGACCTCCCTGCCTTTAAAGCCATCCCCATGCGACTGCAGTAGGGTCGGGGAAAGTGGCTTTCCCCCGACGCTACTGCAGGCTTCACTCTGCTTCCCTTCCCTTCTCCGACTGACAGCTGATCGTGGAGGCTTTTTTTAAAAACTGCAGGGAAGGGGGGAAAGAGAAATGTGATTGGTTCTATAGAGAATAAAAGGAGGCCAAAGCTGCTCTCCTTGTCACTTCCCTCCTTCCCTACTCCCACCCCCAGCAGTTTGGGGACTCCCCACAGCCATCCCACTGCCTGCTCGGCCACAGAGAATCCACCCCAGCTCTGCTTACCTAATCTTCTTGAGCTGCAATGTCAGACTGAGCACACTGTTTTTGCTTTACTTCCTGGATTGAAAAAAACAGGGACGGGGGAAATACAGAGATGTGATTGGTTCTCTAGATCAGCTTGGCAGTCTCTAGAGAACCAATCATATCTCTGTATTTATTTACTGATATTGTTACTATTGCAAAGATTTATAATACTTTCTATATTTGAAAATTCTTCTTTGATTTTCCTCCATTCTTTTGATCCTTCTTTAATGATATTACATGATTCTAATATGTCCAGGTAATCAGTTTGCTTTCTTATCACCACCGCTTTCCCTGCTAAGAAAAATCTCAACTGTTGAGATTGTTGCCAGTTATAATTCACTCCCTTATCTCTTAGCAATTTAATAATTGGTTTAATTCCCTTCCTCCACAATCTTTCTGTTTTTGTTAAATCCTGGTAAATATCCAATTGTTCACCCTCCAATTTTGGTACCTGTGTACTTTTTTTCCTTAAATAAGCCATCAACTTTAATTTGCTATCCAAGCTTACAAATTTTACCAATACATGTCTTTTAAATGTCCCATTTCTTTTATTTCCCAGTCTGTAAGCCGCTGATATATCCTCTTGTGTAAAATTTCTTCCCATCTTCATTCGTTCAACCATTTAATAATTCTTTCCCTCAGTCTGTCTGGTTTACACTGTGGAATATTTTTTATCAGCAAATTCTTCTGTCTCACCTCTGCTTCCAACTTATACAGTCTTTTTTCTTGATTGTCACATCTTTCATCTCCCTCTTTTCCTTTTCCTTGAATAACTTTAATCGATTCTTCCACAAATTTTGATTTTGTCTCTATTGCAACAATTTTGTCATTTGTTAGTGCCAACCGATCCCTTAAATCCTGTTGTTCTTCCATACTGTCTTTCATTTGTTGCTTAATATTTTTGATCTCTTCTTCCATAAATTTTGATTTTAATTTTAATGCCTCAAATTTATCACTTATTGTTTTCATAAAATTTTCCAGCAAATTCCTTAATTCTTGTTATGAAAGAACAACAAGATTTAAGGAATTTGCATTCCTTTTAAAAAAAAAACCCTATGTCCTGAGACCCTCCAGTGACATCCATGCTGCATAGTTGGGGCGAAAAGTCTTCAAGGAGGGGGCATGAGCATTTCCCTTTGTGTTACAATTTTATTTCTTCAGCCTTAGAGTTATATCAGGGTTTGTGGCACCCCAGAAGAGTTCCTGAACCCTCCTCATGGAGAGGGAGGGAGTTGATGATAGTGTGGGGAGGGGGCTGTTTGTAATAAGAGCAGCCCATGTATGCAGTGAAGTGAGTGGGGAGGGAGCAGCAGAAGAAGCCTTTTTCCACCCTGACTTCCTCTTCCTCCTCCCCACCACTTGCAAATTACCCCCCCCCCCAGTTGAAGTACACACGCCCAGGGATGCCTGCTGTTAGCAAAGAAGTGCTGTGCAAATGGAAGTCGCAGATCAAGGGGTGCAAGAGGGTGCCCTGCCCTAACCAGGTAAGTCAGAGCAGGAAGAGACAGCGTTGGGGGGGGGGGCCCAACCCCAGGGCCCATTTCTCCCCACCCCCACCCACCCCAGGAGCTCTTGGCCTGCTTTCCAATGTCCCCCCTTCCAGTGAAGGGGGTCTGTGGAAGTGTAAGCGGGTGGGGAGGCATAGGGAGCTGCTCTGTGATCTTCTCAGGGGCTTGGGCCAAGTGACATCATCATCATCATCTTGGAGGAGGGAGTGCAGGGAAGACTTACCCAATTTGCAGATGGCACACAAGTGGGCAGAATAATACTTGGGAAGGATGGGACAGAATTCAAAAAGACCTTGATTCAAGGCTTTGGGCCCCTGGGCTGAAAACAGAAGAAGGACATTGAACAAGGAGAAGTGCAGCGGTTTACCCCCAAAGGGGAAAAGAACCAGGTGGGGGAGGCGGGGCTCAGGAGGACTGCAAGCAAGAAGGGTCTTGGAAAGGGTGTAGGTCACAAGGGGAAAGTGAGTCAACCGTGGGTGGGGTGGCTGCAAAAAAGACCAACGGTTATATTAACCAAAGTAGATTCTCCAAAACTCGTGCGGTACTCCTAGTCCTGCCCCTCCCCCTCCCCCGTGCCCCAATTCCATTCAGCCCTAGTC
Organism: Furcifer pardalis; assembly: GCA_030440675.1. Taxonomy (NCBI): domain Eukaryota; kingdom Metazoa; phylum Chordata; class Lepidosauria; order Squamata; family Chamaeleonidae; genus Furcifer; species Furcifer pardalis. The sequence continues at coordinate 170,583,635 of CP126890.1, read as the reverse complement.
AGACCACATCTGGAGTCTTATGTCCTGTTCTAGGCATTGTAGAACAAGTTCAGAGTAGTGAAACAAGGATGATCCGGGGCAGGCTGGAAATCGAGCCTTATGAGGATGAAAGACAGAAGGAACTGGGCACATTTAGCCGTGAGAAAAGACCGGGGGCGGGGGGGGATAGGATGATGATAGCCCTTTTCAAAGACCTGAAAGATAATCCTAAATATGAAGGTCTGGATCTGTTCTACATCATCCCAGGAGGCGTAAGAATGGGGTGAAACTACAGGAAGCCCAAGGATAGGGACTGAATAGCAGGAAAACCATCTTAACTGTTAGAGCAGTACGAGAATGGAACCAGCTCCCTTAGGAAAGGGGGGGGGTTTGAGCGCTCCCGTGTTGAAAGCATTCAAGAGAGAATTGGGCCACCCAATGGATCCGCTGTGATTCAGGTTCTTGCATTGAGCAGGAATGGGTTGGACTGGCTGGTCCCTGAGGCCCCTCCTTCCCACCCAGTCATTGCCTGGCCATCCTGCAGGGCTCCTGTGGCATGTCTGCCTTTTTCTCCCAAGGAGGGGGGGGGGTAGGGGCTTTTTGGGCATGGCAGCTCCTACCAGACAGAGGGTGGGTGGGGCTCTGTCCTTCCCACTTTTCCTGGGAGGCTTTTGCGCACACACACACCCCTGCGGCCCTTGATCAGCAGCCCCTCCTCTCCCCTCCTCTACTCTCCCCCAGGGCTGTGCCTGTGCCTACAGCAGCATTGCGGGCCTGAAGTCGCACTTGGGCAGTTGCAGCTTGGTGAGTTGCAGCCTGAAGCGCTGGGCAGGTGGGCAGCTTCCACCTCTGCCACAGCCAGGCGGGGGGCGTAATTACCCCACCCTGAGGCCGTCCTGTTTCTTTTTGCGAGGTATGGAGGGGGGAGGGGTCTATTATGGGAGAAGTAGACGACCAGCTCAGCCTGGCCTCCGACCTTCCTCCTCCTGAGGAAAAGCTCAAGGAATCTTTTTGTTCCCAATGGCAGGGTGAGTTTGTGGCAGGGAAGTACCAGTGCCTGCTGTGTGAGAAGGAGTTTGTGTCTGAGAGTGGCGTCAAATACCATATTAACACTGTGCATGCTGAGGTGAGGCAGGCCATGGGGGTGGGGATTGTGTCTGCCCCACAGGCCCGAGAGGGGGGAGGGCTTCCTCCTCTCCCCCTCCAGCTCACCCGTGGGGTAGGGGCCTTGGGGGTAGAGGCCGGGCTGAGCTGAGGGAGCTGGCTCACCTGTGGCTTGGTTCTTGTGCTGTTTCCTCTCTTAGGACTGGTTTGATAGCAATACGAGCACCACTAGGAGCTTTGAGAAGCAGATGAAGCAACAGCAGCAGCAGCAGCAGAAGACGCCGGTGACAGCAGCAGCAGTGCAGAAAAGGCAGCAGAAGAGGCGCCTGTCCAGCCGCAGCCGCAAGAGGGGCTCCAAAAAAACTCCCCCAGAAAAGCCCCCCAGGACAGGACAAAGCCAGCAGCAAGAGGAGGAGGAGGACCGTCTCAGGGGCAGGCAGCCTTCTTAGTCAGCCATTTTGGGCAACCTCGGTGTGGGGGGGAGGGGAGGCTGCTCTCCCAAGGGTGGCAGACATGAAACCTGGAAGGGGCCACCACACAATCCCTGCCCCAGGCGGGTGCCAGGAGCTGATTTAGAGGCCCCTTTTTCTTTCTCTTTCTCCAGGGAATCTACGGCTCGGGTGGAACTTGAGGGGTGATTGTGTTGTGCTCTCAAACATTTAGGCCTACAGAGACCCTCCCCTGAATGGGTCTCCAGCAAGAAGTCCTGTTCTTGGCAGCTTTTGCAAACCCCAGGCTGTGAGGACCTGCTGTTATCTCTCTCTCTGTGTGAGTGTGTGTGTGTGTGTGTGAGAGAGAGAGAGAGACAATGTATGTGTGACACACTGTTTCCCCATGGATTGCAGAGCCTGACAAACGGCTGCCCCATAGCAGCACAGCCCGCAGGGGATGTGGAGCGATCTCGCTCGCTCTTTTCCTGGCTTCTGCTGGAAAGAGGCTGCGGGCGCAGCATTACCACAGTGAGCAGAGAAAGGAAGTGCCCAAAGTCCTGCCAAATGAACCCCATAGAAATGGCATCCCGTCTCCCCCTCGTTTGCCTCCTGAAGTCTTCTGCGTGCTTGAACTTTTCACACCCTACATGACGGAATCGAGGACCAACGGAGATGCCAGTCAAAGGAGGACGTGAAGAATCTCACCATACTGGGTGAGCAACGCAAGGGTGAGAAAGGCTGGTTGGCCCAGAAGATTTCTCTTCTCACGGCCCCCTGTAAGGAGGAAGAGAGGAAGAATAATAAGAATACGCCTCCGTTACCCCACTCGCCTAGGACTCCTTCCGCCGCCTCCTTCCAGAGACCACCACCCCCTTTCTGGAAGCCCACACCAACCTTTGTGCTGCTCCAGAGTCCCTGTGGGTCTGCTCCAGGCTAGAGAAATCTCGGGTAGGTTTCAGGCACTGACTTACAAACCAGCCAGATCAGGTAGGAGATGTCGGGTGGATTAACTTAATGGTAACGTTACCAATAATGAAATAAAGGAACTGGACCCACCAAACACACCTTCTTCTGGTTGCAATCAGGTTTATTAAGGACAGCTCAGGATTAGACACAAGATAGAAAATAGAAACATGTTGCTCACCACTATCCCAGTATAAAACTAAAGAAGCACAGCTAGCTCTATTTCTTCAGCCTAGGCATGACTCAGTGGGGGGGGGGGGGGGAGAGAAAAAATTGCTACTACGCCATGGGCGGAGCCTATGTAATGGGTTGTTCCTACATGGATGGTGCCTACATCGTGGGTGATCTAGTCATGCCTGCCATATGACCATGTATACATTGCAAACCAGCAGCTCTGGCTGTAAATGGAGATGAGCACTGCACCCTAGAGTCGGATAGGACTGGCATTTGAGCAAAAGAGACCTTGAACCACTTGCAGGTACCAAACCTGATGGGGCAGGGCAGGGAGTTGGGCGTGGCCACCCAATTTTGCTAAAAAAAAAACCTGCCCAGAGGCCACCCATTTTTGCTGGGGGGGCCCTCCCAGGGGGTGCGAACCTGTTGCTGCCCACTGCGTTGACTACATTGTGCTATGGTTTACTCACCAGCTCACATTGTGGCAAAGCAAAACTTAAGCATGGCATTTCTCTCCCGTTCCAATATAGTAAAACCTTGCATAAAGGGCGCCTTGCTTAGAGACAAAGTCACTTAAAAGAGCAGAATTTTCTCTGAATGGTCACCTTGCTTAACAACTCAACCAACCAAAAACTCACTTAACTAAATTGGTCTTTGCAGTTGTCCCCTGCCAGAAGTCACAGTTGGTCACTTTACAGTGGTGTTTCGCTTAAAGAGCAAACTCACTTAAAGAGCAATCCTGTGGAACACATTATGCACTTTAAGCGAGGTACCACTGTACAACCAAACCTGTCTTTTTTCCTTCATCACTCCTCTTCCAGGATTTTAACCAATGAAAACACAGAATACCATGTCGGTCTTCTTCGTTCCATTCTCACAATTTTCAGCCTGTTATGACTACATTCAAAACAAACTACACAGTACCAGCCTTGAAGGTCATTTCCCAGGCTTCTCTAGCTCTGCCCAGGGAATGAAGAGCTCAAAGAAACTACTTATTCAAAGCAAAAGCCCCTGTTTTAATTCTTCACATCCCACCCTGGTGGGAAGACTCAAGCCCAGGGGAGAGGGAAAGGGAGAGAGCCCTCTGGCTGCATTTCCCAGGAGCTGCTTTCGTGTTCAGGTCATACTTTAAAGTGCCAAAATGAAGCCACTTTCTTGGCTTTGTAGTTGGCCAAAATTAATTTTTCATCAGTCCATGTTTCCAGTAGTAGTTGACAGACCAGGCAGTGAGCTGAGCACTGTGCCCGCACACTCACAGAGCGTGCTGGTGTCCTCTGCCAGCAGCCCCCATTGAGCCTGTGGGTCTTGCATTGAGGCCCTCCGGCCCTCAGCCTGTTCAGGGCCCTCCAAGTGATGGAGGGGAGGTTGAGACCTTCTGCTTTGTCCACCTGGAATGGCCTCCCTTTCCCAGGGAGCTCCTCCTTCCTCCCCCTTCTAATTTGGTTTTGTTCTTGTGGGCCCTCGAGAGGGTTGGTTCTTGCCCTAAAGCTCTTCCAGGACTTGAGGGGCTCAGAGGGTGCTTGCTTAGCACGCACTGATCCTGAGGCAGAGCGACGCCCAGAAGAGGGTCCATTTCCTCAACTGGTGTCTGCTTGAGGCCTATCCTGTCTCATTCTACCCATGGCTTCAGTCACAGCCAGGTCAACATGTTTCACCTGTGTGGATGTGCTTCATCCTGGAGCAGCATACACAGGGAGGGTCAAAGGTGACGTGCGCAGGGTGGATGGAGGAGCCCAGGAGCTGACCTATGGGGGGGAGGAAGAGAGAGAGAGACTTGGGGGGGGGTGTACAGCCAGCCTCGCCTTTTCATTGCTTGGGAATGGGCCACGGCCTCTCCCTCCTCAGGCTTCTTCTGCCAGTGCCTCTCGGGGAAGGCCTTCCTGGGTTCTGCAGAGGGAGGTGTTTGGTATCTGAATGCATTGCTATTAGCAGGGGTGCCCAAACTTTTCAGGCCGCAGGCCAGTCATGTGGTTCCTCCCACCAGAAGTGGAAGTAAAACGCACCTTGCAAACTGTTTTGCAACAGGATGAGATAAATTTTTAGACTGCCATTTTCCCTGCTTAAACCAGGGGTGCCCAAACTATGGCTCATGGGCCGGATCTGGCCCCAGCACCAATTCATCCAGCCCACACTGCCCTTGCCACTCCCGGAAGCGGTAGTAAAACGCGCCAGATGCTTTCTAGTTCAGCATACTGATCACGCATGTTACACGAGGCAAATATGAATTTTATTAACCAATGATTTATGAGACTGATTATGAAACTACCAATCACTTAGCTGTAATATTCTATTTGATAATGAGCTATCCTATTCTGTATGAAATAAATAAGGGCATTAAAATAATGGCAGAAAAAAAGTTACTGGAATAACAGGCAAGTTTGGTCTTGGAACACAGAATGAAGCAGGCCAAAGACTGATAGAATTCTGCCAAGATAATACACTGGTCATAGCAAACACTCTCTTCCAGCATCACAAAAGTAGACTTTACACATGGACAGATGGACAACATCGAAACCAGATTGATTACATACTCTGCAGCCAAAGATGGAAAACATCCATACAATCAGCAAAAACAAGACCAGGAGCAGATTGTGGTTGAGATCACAACTTATTGATCTCAAAATTCAGGCTTAGACTCAAGAAAATAGGGAAGACAACTAGGCCAGACAGATATGACCTAGACAACATCCCTAAGGAATACACAGTGGAGGTGTGGAACATATTCAATGGCTTGGACCAGATAGACAGAGTGCCAGAAGAATTATGGGCAGAGATACGGGACATCATGGAGGTGGCAGCAAAGAAAACCCTACCAAAAGGAAAACGTAAGAAAGCTAAGTGGCTGTCCGATGAGGCTCTTAAAATAGCAGAGGAAAGAAGGGGTGCAAAAGGCAAAGGAGAAAGGCAAAAATACAATCACTTGAATACAGAATTTCAAATAAAAGCAAGGAGAGATAAGGAAAACTACCTGAATGAACAGTGCAAAGAAATAGAAGAAAACAACACAAGAGGCAGGACTAGAGATCTTTTTTTTTTAAATGGTGAAATTAAGGGAACGTTTAAAGCAAAAATGACCATGATAAGGGACAAAGACTGCAAGGAGTTAGCTGATGCAGAAGAGATTAAGAAAAGATGGTGTCACGTACCAGCTGGCCCTCGCTTCTGGGAAACCCCTGTAAACCAAAGCATCCAAAGGGCGGGGTAGACGGCAAAACAGAGTTACAGCTCTTAGCTGCTTATCAGCCAAAAGGGGTTTTAATTTATGGTAGCGTGTTCAAAGGTTTGTGTGTGAAATGCAATGCTTCTCTTACCCTTTTAGTCCAATGAAGACACGTTGTTCAGGAAAATGATGAAGATTTATTGATCAGGTTCATAAAGAATAAAAGTCAGTACCATAAGTCAGTCCAATACAGTCCACAGGCAATCTAGGTAACCATTTTTAAGGAGCAAAAATGCATAGCTCCTAGGCTAAGGATGTTAGCCCATAGAGATCCACAAACAAAAGCTCTCTAATCAAAAACAGGTCTTAACTCATGGAGAAGCAGAGACGAACTCCTTCTCTCCAAAATGGAGAATTTGCAGTCAGGTGGTTTAACTTTAGCCAATCAGGTAACAGAGAAAACTTTCTCAAAACAACACATTGTTTACACACATGCACAGAGAGTGCTCTGGCACCTAGACGTAACATGGCTCTCAGTCTCAGCTAGCTTAGAAATATAACAAATACTGGAAAACATGCTGTCTGTAACACGGCCTTGAGGCTCAGAGAAGACAAAGGATTTGTTCTGAGGCCTATTTAAAACTACTATTTCACCAAGCTTTGAGAACATTAGGAAAAAGATGTCGTTTCCTGACAGATGGAAAGAGTACACAGAGGAACTCTACAAAAAGGACCTCAACACTCCTGATAATAGCAATAATGAAGAAATTGAACTTGAGCCAGATATCCTAGATAGTGAAATCAGAAAGGCCCTAAAAAGGCACTGCAAACAATAAAGCCAGTGGAGATGATGGTATTCCAGTTGAATTTTTCAAAGCCCTAAAAGATGATGGAATCAAATTATTGCATTCTATATGCCAGCAGATTTGGAAAACACAACAATGGCCACAGGACTGGAAAAGATCAGTATACGTTCTAATCCCCCAAAAGGGTAATGCCAAAGAATGTTCAAATTATTGAACAATTCGTTCATCCCACACGCTAGCAAGGTGATGCTCAAGATAATACAGGATAGACTGCAGCAGCACATGGAAAATTACCAGAACAGCAGGCGAGGTTCAGAAGAGGCAGTGGGACTAGAGACCACATTGCCAACATACGTTGGATCATGGAAAAAACAAAGGAATATCAGAAACAAGTCTACTTCTGTTTCATTGATTACACTAAGGCCTTTGACTGTGTGGACCACAACAAAATGTGGCAAGTAATTAAAAAGATGGGAATACCAGAGCACCTTATATAACTCCTGAGAAATCTGTACATGAATCAAGAAGCAACAGTTAGAACAGAATACGGAATGACAGAGTGGTTTGGAATAGGAAAAGGAGTAAGACAAGGCTGCATTTTCTCACCCTGCTTATTCAACTTATACACAGAGCACACAATGTGCAATGCAGGGATGGAGGAATCACAATTTGGGATCAAAATTGCTGGAAGAAACATCAACAATTTGAGATATGCAGATGATACCACCCTAATGGCAGAAAGTGAGGAAGACCTAAAGAAGCTCCTGATTAGGTTGAAAGAAGAAAGTGCAAAAGCTGGCTTGAGACCAGTGATGGGCTGTAACAGGTTCGCACCAGTTCGCCAGAACCGGTAGTAACTTTTCCCAGTGTCCTGGAGAACCAGTAGCAGCTTTTGGGGGGAGCCACCTTTGGGGCTTACCTTTTCACTGGTTCTCCCACTGCACATGCGCACCAAGCACTTGGTGTGCATGCATGACTACAGTGCTTGGCGCGTATGCATGGCCTCCTTGCTGTCCTCCCAAGCGGGGAGGAGGAAGAGAAGCTGCTAGCCTGAAGCTCCCTATAGCCTGCTCCCCAGGGTAAGTGACTCAACTTTGGATGTGGTGTGTCTGTGTGTATTTTAATGTGTATTTAATACATTTACCTATATTGAATTACTACCACAGTTCCTAAAAATGGCTGGCAGCCGGCAGGCCTGGCAGCCTGGCTTGGGGTTTTTAAGCAAAGTCTTGGAGTTACCTCATCAATAAGCTACACCTGTGCTGTTCCAATTGGAGAATCCTTAAGGAGGTACTCCCTTTACATTTACATTAAGACATATTATCCTAGAGAACTGGTTAGGTAGTACCTAACTTCTTTAACTGTTGAAAAGTTGAAAAGTGCCAAAATGAAGCCATCTTGTGGTGAGTTTATTCTGTAGTTCCTTCCATCTGACCTAGTGTGAGAAAGATTAGCCAGAATAAGCATTAAACTCAGGTTTAAAAGCTCTGGTTGATTTTTGTTTGAGATGGGTGCGTGGGTGGGTGAATTTAAATGTATTTTTTCTTTTCTTTATTTATTTTAATTACGGGTTTGTGTGGTGGGTGGGTGGGTGGGTAGGTAGGTGGGTTGAGGGGTGTGTGTGCTTATTTTTATTTTATTTTATTAATAATTTTTCTTTGGCCCCGCCCACAATGTCATGATGTTGGCTCCCCCCATGACATCGTGACATTAGCTCTGCCCACACTGTGATGACATCACGGTGGGGTAGTAAAATTGTTGATATCCCACCACTGCTTGATACTCAATATAAAGAAATCCAAGATGATGGCCACAGGCCCTGTCAGTCCCTAGAGAATAGATGGGGAAGAAGTAGAAGCAGTGACAGATTTTACTTTCTTAGGATCAAAGCTCACTGCAGATGGTGATTGCAGCCATGAAATAAAAAGGCAACTGATTCTTGGGAGGCAAGTGATGAGAAACCTGGGGAGCATAGTGAAAAGTAGAGACATCACATTGCAAACAAAAACTCGTATAGTGAAAGCAATGGTATTTCCAGTGGCAATGTAGGGTTGTGAGAGCTGGACCATTAGGAAAGCTAAGCGCAGAAGAATAGATGCTTTTGAGATGTTGTGTTGGAGGAGAGTTTTGAGAGTCCCCTGGACAGCGAGAACAAATAGGTCAACCTTAGAAGAAATCAACCCTGACTGCTCCCTTGAAGGTCAAATAGTAAAGATGAAGCTAAAGTACTTTGGACATCAAATGAGAAGAGAGGATTCACTTGAGAAAGCCTTGATGCTGGGAAAGGTGGCGGGCAAAAGGAAAAGGGGGTGTCCAAAAATGAGATGGTTGGATGGTATTGTAGATTCAACGGGCACAGAGCTGGGCGGGCTGAGGAGGAGGGTGGAGGACAACACAGGTCCCCGGTGGACAATGGTCCATGGGGTCATCGCAAAGGGTTGGAATCGACTGTGCGACTGAACAACAAAACTCTTTACTTGCAGTTTCTTGCTTTCGAACTGCTAGATTGGTAGGAGCTGGGACAGATGACAGGTGCAGGTTTTGAACTGCTGACCTGCCGACCTTTCAGTCAAGTTTAACAATGTAACCAATGAACCACTGGGGCACCGGAAGGGTCTCTGCAGGCAGCCTTCTTTCCTTCCTCTTGCCCTTTCTCCAGTGACTGGGCTCAGCCCATGCCACCTGCTCTTGAGGTGACCTGGAGCCGACATCACAAAGCAGCTGCCTGGCAACCCGGGCAACAGAGTGCTAGGCCTGTTCCATTGCCTGGACAGTTCCAGGAAGGAAGGAAGGAAGGAAGGAAGGAAGGGAGCCCCTGAAAGCAGTGCTGCTCTAGTGCCCCGGGGGAAGACTAGGCATGACAGACAACCTCCCCCACCCCCGCCCCCTAAGCTCTGCCCGCCTCCCTCTTCCCACCCCAGCAGTTACACGCATCTTCTTCACTCCACGGTGGGCCTGGGCTGAAGTGAAGCTGGTGTTGCCCCACAAAGCCTCCCCCTCCCCTCCTGCACCTCTGGCTGCAGCTGGCTGCCTCTCATGATGGAGCTCGGCTTCCCTCGGCCCAGAGTTTCCCCCTGCCAGCAGCAGCAGGAGGAGGAGGAGGAGGAAGACCGGGAGGACTCCTGCTCCTCCCCTCCCTTGAGCCGGGGCAGTGGGGCAGTGGTGGAGTCTCCCCTGCTGGACCCGCTCCTGCTCCACCAGGATGAAGCCAAAGGGAGGCTGGACACTCACGTCCAGCGGAAAGGGCTGCAGCTGGCCTGGGGCCTGCCCCGTCTGGTCCAGTGCTCTCTGGAGCAGTCCGTGCCGGCCCTTCCTGGGTTCCTGGCCTGCACGGCCCTGCATGGGGCCACTGACCCCCAGAGACCCCTTTTCAAGGCCGAACGCCAGCAGGGCCTGGAGCACCACTTGAGGGAGAAGAAGATGCATTGCAAGTGGGGGCTCCCAAAGAGGATCAAGAGGGCCCTCCAGCCCCCCCAGTCTCTAGGGCCGTCCTCCGCGGCCAAGGCAGACCCAAGGGGGCCCGAACCCCTTCTGAGAGATGCAAATCCTGGCACAGAAGCAGCCACCAAGGAGCCACCTCCACTGGGCCCTGGTGGCCCTTTCCATCATGCCACGGCCCGGGAGCCACCAGAAGCTCTGCTGGGAGTAGAGAGGGAGATGCTGGGCAGGGGCTTCCCCCAAAAGAGGTGGTGGTGGTCTTCCTCCTCTTCCTTGGATCTCTCGCGCCTAAGCCCACCGCCAACCTGCCACCAGGCCGCTCTCTTTGATGCGATCCGGAGCACACCTGAGGAAAAGGGACTTTCCAGACCGACCCCCCAGGAGTGGGAGCAGGAGGCCCCCCTCCATGGGCCCATGTCCTGCATCAGCTGCAAAGCCTCTTCTTTCCAGAGCCTTCCTCCGAGGAGAAGTCCAGCCATCGGCATGGAAAACCCTCTCCAGGAACTCATGGCTCCCGCCCGGAGAGTCTTTGGGCTCCCAGGGGGTCAGGGAGAGAGGCTGGAGGCCAGCCAGGGCGATGCCCCCAGGGCGGCCTTGGTCTCGGCTGAAATGAGGGCCTCCAGAGGACCAGGGAGGAGAAGCAGCAGCAGCAGCTGCTCAGGGGCTTTTGACCCTGAAGAAAAGTCCTCTTTGGATCAAGGAAGCCCCGGGACCCATTGTTTGACTAAATGGATGGAAAGGGGGCCAAGGCAAGCAGACTCAGGGGGACTCCAGGAAAGGCCTTTGCCAGGGCCCGGGGCAGAGTCTCTGGGGCAGCCCTCCTTCCCCCACCCAGGGGGCAGGGATTGGGGCCCTCTCCACCCAGAGAGCCCTGGACTTGGTGGCCCACCCTGCCACACCCTCAGCCAAGAGGGCTTGTGGGGCCTCCGGCCCAAAAGAAGCCCAGAAGAGGACCTGGCCTGGATTGGGTCTAGAGCAGCTGCCGAGTGGGAGGGGGGGTCTGGGCCACCAGGAGGTTGGGAGACCCCCAACCCACCCAGGGCCTGGGCCAGTAGGGGAAAGCAGCCCCACCAAAGCATGTCTTCTTAACCAATGGCTGGCAAGGAAGACTTCTTTGAATCTAACCCCCTGTGCAGCCCTGGGGAATTATGAGCAGACGTCTACATAAAGTGTTCGTTTTAATTCTATGGCTACACAAAGGCAATTACATTTCCTTTATTACACTCCTAGGCAGCAGGTGCAGGACGTTCTGGCCAGTTGCAACCCACACCTCTCTGGATTTCAGCTGTGGGAACACAAATTGCCTCTGCTTCTGGCCCCCAAACTCCCCTGGGGGAGGAGGTAGGCGAAAAGGCCTCCGATGCCCCATGGCTCTAAAACAGGGGTGCCCAAACTTTTCAGGCCATGGGCTGGTCATGTGCTTCAGTGGGACGGTCACATGGTTCAGTGGGCTGGTCACATGGTTCCCCCAACTAGAAGCGGAAGTATAATGTGTCTTGCAATCTGTTTTGCAACAGGATGAGGTTTTAAGCTGCCATTTTCTTTGCTTAAACCAGGGGTGCTCAAACTATGGCCTGTGGGCCAGATCCAGCCCTTGACATCAATTCATCCAGCCCACACTGCCCTCATTGCTCCCGGAAGCGGAAGTAAAATGCATCTGGGCACATTTTACGTCTGCTTCTGGGAGCAACAGGGCAGCATGGGCCAGATGAATTGGTGTTTGGATCCGGATCTGGCCCATGGGCTGTAGTTTGGGCACCCCTGCTCTAAAAGAAATGAGGCTCAAGGCCTTCCCGTTCAGTTCCCAGAATGATGGGTCTACCTTTCGGGAGAAACAGCCAGTGGTGGGCAGCAAAAGATTTCACTACCACACCATGGGCAATCTAGTCATGCCTGCCATATGGCCATGTATTCATCTGCAAACACAGGCAGCACAGGCTCTTTGCCTGTAAATGGAGATGAGCACTGCACCTTAGAGTCAGATAGGACTAGCTTTTGAGCAAGGGAGACCTTGAACCACTTGCAGTGACAAAACCTGACGAGGCAGGGCAGGGAGGTGGGCGTGGCCACCCCATTTCACTACCTCCCCTTGCCCAGAGGCCAACCTGTTGCTGCCCACCACTGGAAACAGCATAAGCAGCAAGTGAGTAAAGAACCACCCTGGGCCTGGAGCGGGCACCCTAGAGCCTCCTCAGCGCTTGGCAAACCCCAGAACTTCTCCTTGGAAATAAAACTGTGCCCATGTGCAATGCTGCATGCCTCTGTTGGGTGCAGAATCCTGTGGGTCGTTCTGGGCCCCCTCCCTTCAGGAAAGAAGGCTGTGGTAGAGCGAGAAGGAGGTCCAGAAGAGAAGTCCAAGACCTCTTGTGGCGACCTCCCAGTGTTCCCTGGGTGCCCAGTCATTCCCAGTCCTTTGTCCTGGGTTTGCTCAGGGAACAGGCCCTTTGCCATGGCTTCCCAGGCGCTGCCACCGCCCCCCATGTCCACTCACGTGGGACTCTGACCCTCTGGAAGTTCCCACGAAGGGAGGAGGAGGGGGAGAAGAGAGGCTCCGGGGATGGGATGCCTGGCTAGAACCCAAGGGCAGGAACAGCTCCATATCCCTGTGGTGCTCCTGAGCCCCTTTGGCCTTGGTGGAGAGGCAAATGCGAAATGGGTGTGCATGTGTGGTAGAATTGCACAGATGCCACCACTGGGCTCTCTGGAAAACCATTTGCTCAATCTGTCCAGGCTGAAGCTAAAGTGACAAAATGGAGGCTCTCCTACCTACCCTGGGCACCCTATCCTGAAAACACCCCCCATCCCACCCCCACCCCTTGGGAAAGAGGGCAAGATCCTTGGGAAAGTGGCACTCAACCATGCAAGGCACGAGGCGGACTTAAGAAAGGAGGCGGCTGCTTACGTTGACAAGAATGCCTGCACAGGGAGGGCTGTGAAGGCCCTGAGCCATTGAGGGGGCTCTTCAGCCAGCCAGCCATGAGATCCCAAGTGGCATTAGCCACACAGGTGGTGAACTTTCAGAGAGAGCCAGCCCCCCTCCAAGCTCCCCGGATGCCCCGTGGGGAACACCCTGCCTTTCCTCCGTCCTTCAGGACTACCCCTTTAAAGGGGGGGAGAGGGAAAGGGGAGAGGCTGCCTCCCTGGGCCACTGCCAAAGTTTTGCACCTCTGGCCCTTGGAGGGATCTGGCTGTTCCCAGATTTGGAGCTGGGCAGGGGGTCCCGGCAAACCCTTCTGCCCTAGGGGGTCCCTTGGGGTGGGAGGAGCACCCCACCCCCCTCTGTGCCGCCCCTGGAAGAACCCCCTTGCCTGGGGCCCCATGGCCCACCCTAGGGCGCAAGAGTGACAGGTCCCGCAGGCTGCTGTGCTCCCTGTACAGACACTGCATTTTTTGCCGTAAGCGGTGCTGGTGGGCCTGGAGCTCCTGCCCACGTCGGACCAAGTGATGCAGTTCCTGCCGTAGCTCCTGGTTCTCCTGTTGAATGGCCTGGAGGTGTTCCTGCAGGCAGTGGGCAGTGGCCCCATCCACCCCCCAGGCCCAGCGCTGTGCCTGCTGCCCCTCCTGTTCACGGGCAGCAGCCTCTTGCAGCCAGCGGGTCTGGGCTGCCTGCTGCTGCTCCAGCCGCTGCTGCTTCCGGGCGGTAGCCAGCTCCTCCTGCAGCACATGGATGTGGCGGGTTTGCTGCTCCCGAAGGTCCCGGACCCAACCCAGCCCCTCCAGCTGGGAGGTGAGGCCGGCCAGAAGGGCCTCTTTTTGGAAGAGCTGCTGGCGCAAGGCCTCTTCCTGCTCCTCCCTGCAGCCCTGCAGCGCCTGCTGCTGGCCCTGGATCTCTGCCAGGGATGCCCGGTGCGCCTGGCAGAGGGAGACCACCCGGGCCAGGGCCTGCTGGCCCTGCTTGGCCAGGTAGCCCAGGAAGCCCTGGCTCTGGAGGCGAAGGGCCTCGGCCTCCTGCTGGAGAAAGTGGCCCTGAGCCTGCAGTTGCCCCTGCCGGTCCCGCAAGGCTTCCAGGTCTCGGCACAGGCGCTCGTACTGCTCCTCCTGCAGGGCCACAGCTCGAGGGGCCGCATCCTGCACCAGCTCCTCTGCACCAGGTCCTGTGGCCGTGGGATCCCTCTTGCCTGGCAAAGAGGCTTTCGTCTTTCCCTGGCGCTTGGGAGGCATGGCCAGACCTAGGGGAGAGAAGCAGACAGACAGGCATTTTTTTAAAAAAACCAAAGTAATAAAATGCAGCACATCTTTGAAAATTAACCCTTTCCACTCTTCTAATGTTTATTGCAAGAGTGACCAAACTTTTCAAGCTGTGGGCGGGTCACGTGGTTCCTCCCACCGGAAGCAACAGGATGAGATAAGGTTTTTAGGCTGCCATTTCCTCTTCTTAAACTAGGGGTGCCCAAACTATGGCTGTGAGCCAGATATGGCCTCTGACACCAATTCATCCAGCCCACACCACCCTTGCTGCTCCTGGAAGCAGAAGTAAAACACACCCATTAGGGCACCCCTGATTTAAACCCAACAAACCTGAGATTGTCCTTGATTGTCAAGATATTCTTTTCACAATTCCTCTTGAAGTTCAGTTTTAAATTTTCTAGCTCTGTAATTAAAGATGTCAGATAATTTAGCCTTGACTCCACAAACTGCCTGTATGTTTTCAACAATGTCCTTGGCAGATTCTCACATTTCTACATAAACTGATGAGGAATCAATCTTGGCAGCCTTCCTGGTAAGTTGTTTTTCTCATCTGACACCATTCTGGCTACTAAAACACAAGTCAATTTAAAAATGGAAGCCCCTCTTCTCTGTTTAGCTGACTAAAGGGGGCAGGGTGGGGAGGAAACAGTCCCTGCTTTTCAGATAGCACTTGCCTTTTAATCCTTTTAATTTTTGAATAAACACTGGCCATCTGGATAATCTTTGCAGAGTGGCGCAACTAGCATGTCCTGAGGATTAAGGCTGAATGTTCAGAAATTTAAGCCCTCCTTAGTTCCCCCCTTTGTTTCTTCTTCATTCCTGAAGTACAAATGCTCAGGCACAGTTTTAGCAGAAAGAAAATGACTGTTTACTTACAAGGCTTTTGTTCAGCAAAGTTGTCAGGTAAATGGCAAAAAATATAATACAGCAGTTCACTTTAGCTGGGGAGGAGGCAGGAAGAACAGTCTTTCAAGCAAAGGAGACTTGGAACAGAGCACTGAAGTTACTATCTTTCTGAGGATAAAACATTTTGAATTGGAAAGAAAATGGAACTAATGCGTTCGATTAAACTGAACTGAACTGGTAGCAGCACAGACCAGACTTACAGAGAAAAGAGTATAGAGTCAGGTTTGCCTGACTGGGGCGAGATAATAAATCTAAATAAATAAATAAATAAAAAGGGAGGACCATTTAGCCCTGCTGATTGTTTAGAAGATTCAAAAGCAGGCAGTGAGTACTCCGAGAAGAGTTATTTTAAAAAGTTCCTGTTCAGGAGTGCTTATGTATTTGTCAGGCTGGGAAGGTGGAGGCATCTGAATACATGTTCCTAGACTGCCAATTTTATGACAACCTCAGACATGACCTTATTGCTGCCTTCCCTCAGACTGAGTTGAATAACCACATGTTTAGAGTCATGCTTTCAGCTAGAACTACTGACCTGATGTCTGCTGTTGCCAGATTTGCCTGGAGCTGGAGGGCTACCAGGGTATGTAGCATTAGGCAGAACCTGCTACAGCGGGAACAGGTTAAAAACCAACAATAACAATTTTAATTGTGCACTAGTAATTCTGTTTATATCCTACTAATGCAATTGCTATCTGCTATGTGCATTTTTAGAAAGTCATTTTTATCCTTATTTTATAACTGCAAGTATAACTTTTAAACTGTTTTATGTGCTGTTTTATTCTTTTTAAACCAGATACCTGTCCCAAATGTTGCATAAATTTTAAAACTGATTTTATTCTATTCTGTTTTAATCCAGATAAATGTGTTTATGGGAGTGCATTTTGATGGTATTCCATGCACCTAAACCCTTTTTACTGTACTGGTCATTGACCGCAATAAAGTTTAATTGATTGGAACACTGTGTTAATTGCTGGCCCTTCCCATCGCTCTTATTAAGCAAAACCAACACAAAGGACAAGGACGAGGGGGTGGGGGCAGCCTGCTACAAGCTCAACACTCTCGCTCCAGTTTACAGGCCTCATTTTGACACCCCGTGGAGGAGACATGATGAGGGGTTTCCAGACCCCAAGGTTAGGATGGCCTGCTCCCAGCAGCTCCCTTCTAGGATGGGCCGGCTTCCGTGGTCCTTGCCAGGATCGGCCTTCCCGTTCCAGGACTGTCCCTGGGTCTGACTTTGAAAACTGTCCTGAACTTGGTGGTGAGACTGACAGTTGGGGTTGGGCAAGAGGAGTGTGTGTCTCTCTCATCCAGGCCTCACACCACGTGCTCATGCTGGTGGTGGTGGTGGTGGTGAACCGGTAGTAACTTTCCCCAGTGTCCCAGAGAACCGGTAGCAACTTTGGGGGGAACCACCCTTGGGGCTTACCTTTTCACTGGTGCATGCGTGCCAAGCAGCAAAATAAGAGTATTTTAATGTATATTTTATTTATTTATTTATTTTATTTACTGGTTTGTGTTGTGGGTGGGTTGAGGGGTGTGTGTGTGTGTGCTTATTTTTTTTAATCTTTTTTAATTTTGTATTTTTTCTTTGGCCCCGCCCACACTGTGATGACATCACGGGGGGTAGTAAAATTTTTGACATCCCACCACTGACACACACACACACACACACACATGCCAGACACTGAACAGCTGCAGAAAGGCTGGGGGGGGGGGGAATGCTTCGCCTCTAGTCATTTAGCCCCACAAACGGCTAAAATAAATGAAGACTTGCGTCCAGAAGACCATCCCTGGGTGGTCCAGAAGACCATCCACTCACTCACACACTCACTCACTCTTGAGTACCAGAGCTGGGGGGGGGGAGGGGCTGGTGGAATATTGAATATAGGCGCACCTGTTCAGTTCTGGGGGGCTGCCCGCCCCCGCCCCCCCGTGGCCTGAAAAGAAAGCTTTCTGGTTGCTTGCGGGGTGGGGGTGGGCAGTCAGAGTTGGCTCCACAGAGACCCCCACACACAGAGGGGCTGGAGCGAAGGGTGTCGGAGACTCACCTGCAACTTCACAGAGAAGCGGCGGTAGTAGAGAGTGTGACCCCAAGAGAGCCTCCTCAGTAAAGACTGAGGCCCCCTCCCGCCCCCCAGGGGAGGGGAGGGGAGGGGAGGGGGTCCTAGTCAGCCTCCCCCGCCCCCCAGCCAGGGATCGGGTCCTGCCTACCTGCCAGCCTGCGGGCGAGTGAGCGGGCCAGGCGCTGTCCCCTCCGGCCCCGGAGCGAAGCAGGACCAGGTGAGGAAGACTAGCGGGGCGCCTGGGACTCAGTGCGTCCCCCGTTGCCAGGCGGGGAGGGGAGGGGAGGGGAGGGGAGGGCTCTCTCGGACGGCGCCCCTGGGCATTCACTCGCAGGGCTGGCCCGCCTTTCCTTGCGGGCGATGCCAAGCAAAGCCCCCCCCCTGCTTGTTTGCCTCTTCCTGCCCCTCTCTGCCCGCCGCCCGCCCCCTTCAGGCACCCCCCGCCCCTTACCCCCCCCCCAAAGCGTGTGACACCCAGGGAGGGCCACCCCACACACCCGCCTCTAGCAGGAAAAGGACGCTGGCAGCAGGGGGGGGGGAAACCTTTGGGGTGGGGGTGATGACCCCACCTTGTTTCTCTTACATTTCCCCCCCCGACAAGCTTTTACTCGTTGGGGGGGGGGCAGTACTGGGAGGGGACGTCCCGATGCATCCACCTTAGGAGTCTGTCTGTAGAGGTCCTGAAGGGGCCATGCAAGTCTCTCCCTTTCTGAAGCCCCACCAGCCCCACGTGCTGTTGCCAGCAGCCACAGAGCGACTGCGCGCGCACTAACCCCCCCCCCCCAAGAAAGCTACCCTGGGCCAGGGTCCTTGCGTCCCCTGCCGACTGAACCGCCCCCAGCCCCCTGCCAAGAGACCCACCGCCCATCACCAGAGTGGGTCGGCCAGCAAGATCACTCGCTCTCTCCGAAGGGGGAGACAGACACCCCTTTCCTGCAGGGATCGGGCCACGCTACCCCCCCAAAAAAAGTTAATCCACAACACACACACACCCGCCTGCAAGACCCACAGGCTCAAGTTGGCAGAGAGGCAGAGCCCATATTGGGTTGGGGGGGCCCTCCCTCCCTGGCTGGCCTGCTGATGACTGCCAGAAACAGGCACTGATGCAGAGGACCTGAGTTTGTCCAAAGCCAAGAAAGTGGCTTCATTTCCGCAATTCAAAATGTTTCCAATTCGCACGTTTTACTTTTGCTTCTAGGAGCGATGAGGGCTTCGTGGCCAGATGAATTTGCATAGGGGCTGGATCCGGCCCATGGGCCATAGTGACTGGCCTCCTGAACCATGTGACCAGCCGGCAGCCGGAAAAGTTTGGGCACCTCTGGTGTGGATCATGAAATGGGAAGGCCTCAGCCAGGGCCAGATTTACATGAAAAGAGGCCCGAGGCTTTTTAGGTTTGTACATTACATGAGAGATAATAAAATACATCATTACTGTGATATATACAGTCAAACCTCGCATAAAGAGCATTTCGCTTAAAGAGTAACTCGCTTAAAGAGCAGAATTTTCTCTGAATGTTCGCTTCGCTTAACAAATAAAACCAGCCAAAAACTCGCTTAACAAATAAATCAGGGTTCACAATCCCCCACAATTGGTAACTTACAATGGTGTTTCTCTTAAAGAGTTAACTCGCTTAAAGAGCAATCCTGTGGAATGCATTATGCTCTTTAAGCGAGGCACCACTGTATATCAATATAGAGGCCCCTCTTGATCTTGAGGCCCTCGGCTGAAGCCTCCTTAGCCTATAGGAAAATCCCGCCCTGGCCTCAGCCCTTGATGGCTCTGATGAGTTCCCCGTAGTACAGTAGTTTGGACAGGAAGCCACCATTGGGAGACGCTGTGGAGAGACAGGAGGGTGTCCTATAGGTCAGATAAGGGCACGTCCCCCCCCTTATTTCCCTTTCTGCTCAGTTTGCCTGCAGAACATACATAAAGCTGATCTCCATTCCAGTGGAAGAGGAGTAAACATTGGCGGGGTAACCATTAATAATAGACTGACAATTGGCATTGAAGACTTGAAATGACTTTTAATGAAAGTGAAAGAGGAAATTGCCAACGCAGGACTGCAGTGAAGTATGATGAAGAAGAAGACCCAAATAATGAGTGCAGAAGAACAGGCACAACTTTAAGGTTGAAATGTTTGAAATGGACTTGACTCACAAAAGCTCACATTAAAAGACAGCAGCGCATCTTTAAAGCGCCACAACGTTTTTGCTTCCTTTTGTTTCCTCTCTGCTAAACTTAGATATTAAAATGGGGGGGGGGGGGGGGAGGACCTCCAAATGGAAGGAAGCTTCAGTTGCAGTTCAGGGCAGGAAGGCACGAGATCTATCCTCCATTCATCCAGGGTCAGGATGCGCCTCATCACCAAGACCATCCTCACCTCACCCAAAGTCAGCCACCCTTGCTTCATGCAGATTCCCCATCGCTCAGGAAGGAGGCAGAAGCTTAGGCGGGGGTGGTGGTGGTGGGGATAGGAAATGGCTCTCCTGCGTAGACCCTGGACCGGCAGGAAAACGAACACCGGGTGGGGAGCATGTCGGCCTGAACTTTGGTCTCTCGGTGGGGGTGGGCAAAAAAGAGGACAGTGCCTACGGAAGGGGGTGGGCCAGGGCCGGATTTTCCTATAGGCTAACGAGGCTTCAGCCGAGGGCCTCAAGATCAAGAGGGGGCTCTAGATTGATCTACTGTATATATATCCCAGTAATGATGTATTTTATTATCTCTCATGTAATTCACAAACTTAAAAATGGGAGGAGGTGAAAGCAGGGCCACAGGAGTGGCATAGCCTCGAGGGCCTCTTTTCATGGAAATCCGGCCCTGGGGCGAGCATCGTCAGAAGAAGGGGTTCCGGCTGGCAGGCAGCGGCCCTCCGCTCCCCCGCGCCCCGCCGGCTCCCCCGCGCCCAAGGAGGGAGGGAGGCCGGACCAACCCGGCGGGGGGCGGGGGCGGGGGCGGGCCGGCTGCCTTCTGTCCAGCCCCTGTGGCAGGCTCCCCCCTCCCCGTCTTCCACCGCCCCCGCCCTCAGCGACCGCGGCACTGGCCCTGCCCGTCCCGTCGGGGGCGGCTGCGGCTGCGGTCCCGGCCAGTCTCCGGAGAAGGGCGGGCCGCCGCCCCGGGCCCGATGAGCGTCGGCGGAGACGGTGGGCTCGGCGGCGGCGGCGGCGGCGATGGCTGGGCTCGGAGTTCCGCTCCGGCTGTTGCTGCTGCTGCTGCTCTTCCTGCGGCTGCTGGGGCTGCTCAGCGGGGAACGTCGGGGCGTCGGGCGTCCAAGTAAGGGGAGGCGGCAGCGGGGTTGGCGGGCGGGCAGGCAGGCTAGCCCGCCCCCGGGGCGAGAGGGGAGGGGAGGTGGGCTGGGCTGGGGGCAGGCCGAGGTTGGACGCCCCAAGACAGAGTCCACGCCGGAGGAGGGCCCACGAGGGGAGGGGGAGGCGGGGAGCGTGGTTGGGTCGCCCCGCTCGGCAGGGTAGCGGCTCGGAGCTCGGGCAGGTGTCGTCCTCCCCCTCCTGCCCAAGGAACCCCCTCCTGCCCCGGGAGCGGCCCTTGCTGGACGCCCCCCCCCCCGACGCTGCCCCCCCCCCCCGGAAGACCGGCATCTCTTGGCCCGTCTCGGCCATGGGCAAGTCCGAGAAGGAAGGGCCAGAGCTGCCCCGCTTGACTTGCTTCCCTCTAGACAGTCCGGGGGGCGGCGACCCCCCTCTCTCTGGAAGGTCTCCCGCGGCGTGGGTGGGTGGAAGGCCGGGCCGGCTGTCCGGCGCTTTCCGGCCTTTAGCTCTGGTTCCCTTTCTTTCTCTGTCCTCCCCCCCACCCTCGGGCCTCCATGGTGGTCGCTCGCTCTTCTGCCGCCTCGTCTTCCTTTTCCACGGTTCCGTTTGGGAGTCTTTTTGGTGGAAGGAAGGAAGGAAGGAAGGAAGGAGGGCCTCCCTCAACAGTGGCCTTTCCCTTCTCCTTTTCTTTTGCCAACCTGCTTAGACGGAGTGAAAAGGCGATGATGATGATGAACGTTTTCGTGTCTGTGTTCAGTCCCATTGACTCACCCCTGGTCAGTTTGGAGCCAATTGTCTTTCTGTCCCTGCCAGGTGCAGCTGGGAGTCTTGGATACTCTTGGGGGGTCCCAAATAGTTTCCTCCCATGAGGAAAACTCTGACTTGGGTGCCAGAAGCCTCTCTTCTTCTTCTTCTTCTCCTCCTCCTCTTTCCTCCTCTTGTTCTCCTCCTCTTCTTCCTATTCTCCTCCTCTTCTTCTTCTCCTCTTCTTCTTCCTCTTCTCCTCCTTCTCTTCTTCTTCCTCTTCTTCTTCCTCTCCTCCTCCTCCTCTTCTTCTTCCTCTCCTCCTCCTCTTCTTCTTCCTCTTTTCCTCCTCCTCCTCCTCTTCTTCCTCTTCCCCTCCTCCTCCTCTTCTTCTCCTCTTCTCCTCCTCCTCTTCCTCTTCTCTTCCTCTTCTCCTCCTCTTCCTCTCCTCCTCCTCTCCTCCTCCTCCTCCTCCTCCTCTTCTTGTTCTCCTCTTCTTGTTCTCTGCCTCTTCCTCTCCTCCTCCTCCTCTTCTTCTTCACCACCATCACCTTCTTAAGCTTCCCTGCCATCGCCCTGCCCAGGACGTTCTCAACTGACACCTTCATGAGCCCCAGTTTTCTCATAATGGACCGACCACTGCTCTATATGCAAAATCATTATGGAAACTGGGTTATTAATATACAGAAAGATGGGGGTGAGGGAAGCTATATTAAGAACCCTTGTCTCCCTCTTTCATCGTCCGCTTGCGGGGGGGGGGGACTGTAGGGATCTAGACCCCCAGACCCCCATTCCCCATTTGGATCCTGTCCTTCTCTTCTACCACTTTGACTCAACTTCTGGCCAAGCCTTCCGGCGCTCTGCCTGGCCATTTTGGACTTGCCATTTTGGACGTGACAGGTGGATCTCTTCTTTGGCAGAGGAAGGTGTAGAGATCATATGTGCCAAGATGGGGTAGGGCGGGAGCAAGCTGTTGGTCAGGAAGGATGTGGAGGCCTGGAATGGCCCAGCCAGGGCATCATCCATAGCAGGGGTGCCCAAACTATGGTCTGTTGGCCAGATCTGGGCCCTGACACCAATTCATCCGGCCCACACCACCCTTGTTGCTCACAGAAATTGAAGTAAAACGTGTTTTATTTCTGCTTCTGGGAGCAATGAGGACAGCATGGGCTGGATGAATTGGCATCGGGGGCTGGATCTGGCCTACAAGCCATAGTTTGGGCACCCCTGGTTTAAGGAGAGACAATGGAAACTTAAAATCTCTCTCATCCTGTTGCAAAACAGATTACAAGGCACATTTTACTTCCGCTTTTGGTGGGAGGAACCACATGAGCAGCCCACAACCCGAAAAGTTTGGTCACCCCTGACCCATAGGGATGGGGACACACACACACACACCCTGGTCTATTGGTGGAATGAGGTGGACAGCAAGAACTGCATGTGGAAGGAGTTGTGCAATATGGTCAACAGTGACCCATGGGGTAGGCCATATAAGACAGTAATGGCCAGGTTAAAAAGCTGTACAATAGTCCCACCATCTTGCCCAGTGCTTCTCGAAAAGATAGTGACTACTCTCTTCCCAAGTCAACCGGGACTCGCCTATACCAAGGATGTGTCAGCTGATCACTGCTTCGACGTACCAACTATCTCAGAGGAGGAGCTGATCAGGGCCTGTAGTAAGATAGGGGATGCAAAGGCCCCTGGTCCAGATGGTGTCCCCAACATTGCCCTTAAAACTGCCATCAGGTCCCGACCAGAAATCTTCCTAGAGATGTACAACATGTGTCTCGCTAAGGGAATCTTTCCAAGCCGGTGGAAATTGCAAAAATTGGTCCTTCTTCCGAAAGGGAAAAAGCTGCCAGATGATCCATCATCCTATTGACCAATATGCCTGCTGGATACAGCAGGTAAGGTACTCGAGAGGATTATTTGTAACCGGATGGAGGAGTTCAGCGAAGGAGTTCAGGGATTGTCCAATAGCCAGCATGGATTCCGGAAGGCGAGATCTACCGTGGATACCATCAACATAGTCGTAGACATTGCCCACAAGGCTATAGAAGACAAACGCTGGAAGAGAGGCACCAAGAAGTACTGTGCTATCATCACCTTGGATGTGAGGAATGCGTTCAATTCAGCAAACTGGGGCTGTATCCTGGATGCGCTGAGATTGATGGAGGTTCCGGAGTACATCAGACGCATAATTGTAAGCTACTTCACAGATCGAACCTTGATGTATAACACCAATGCTGGACTTCAAACCTATAACATCACAGGAGGTGTCCCACAGGGTTCAGTGCTCGGTCCCTTATTATGGAATATCATGTATGACGGGGTGCTCCGGTTGCCTATGCCAGTGGGGACAAGAACAGTTGGGTTTGCAGATGATGTGGGGGTAGTGGTTGTTGCTAAACATCTGGAGGAAGTTGTCCAAACTGCAAACGAGTGTGTTGCCAAAATCCGCCAGTGGCTCTCATTAGCTGGTTTGCATCTAGCAGATCATAAGACGGAGGCAGTTCTCGTGACCAGTAGGAAAGCCAGAGAGACTATCACCCTTACTGTTGGAGGCTGCAGTATTCTCTCGCAACCGTCACTACGATATCTGGGTGTCCAGACAGATGCCAGGCTACGCTTTAATGAACATTTGCAAATTGTGAGTGCAAGGGCTGGAGCAGTATGCAATGCATTAACAAGGATCATGCCAAATATTGGAGGTCCGCGGCAGACTCGCCGAAGACTCCTCTCGAGTGTTGTTAGTTCCGTGTTGCTGTATGCAGCCCCGATTTGGTTTGAAGCCACAGCAGAGACATCACATGTGCGTCAGATAAATTCGATATACTGTAGGAGTGCCCTGCGGGTGGGTCGGGTATTTTGAACAGTCTCATACGATGCCGTGTGTGTTATTGCTGATATTATGCCGATCCATCTGATAGCAGAGGAACGGACAGAGATTTACCGGCAGAGGTGAGAAAACCAGGAGAAGGAACAACGCACAATTGCCATAGAAGCCAGGAAAGAGAGGATAACACAATGGCAGCAGATCTGGGATAAATCGACCAAGGGACGGTGGACTCATCGCCTTATCCCAGACATCAGTGCATGGTCGACAAGACAGCATGGAGAGGTGGACCACTACCTCACACAGCTGTTGACAGGGCATGGCTGCTTCAGAGCCTACCAACACCGCTTCAGGCTGGATGCTGCTGCTTCATGTCCCGTCTGTCAGCCCGTGCAGGAAGATGCAGAGCACGTGTTTTTTCACTGTCCACACTTTGATGCAGAACGGGAAATTCTACAGAGGCATTTTCGACAACAGCTGTCTCCAGAAGATATCATCAGTGAGATGTTGAGTAGGGAGACTACCTGGGTCGCGGTGTCCAATTATGCAGCCGGGGTCATCTTGGAACGTAGACGTGTGGAGAGACTGCGAAGAGGGGAGCCAGAGACATAGAGGAGAAGGAGGGCAAGGAGCCAAATTGGAGGAGGGTTTTTAATAGCCATTTTGCCCCCCATGAAGTAATGCCTGACGGCGGTCCCGTGGGGTGGCAGGGCATAATGGGAGGTGGTTTTAGTGGGTAAAAATCCCACACACTGTGAAGCCAGAGCAAGGGCTCACAGTGTCTTTTGAAGATTTCCACCTGCCCTAAAAAAACACACACACACACACCCGGATTGGGGCAGAGCTTTGTTCTGGCCTCGCTCCATGCACGCTGGCCCCCTTCCATATCAGCAACTGTGGAAGGGGAGGGGGCTGTGGTTAAATAATTCCCACCCCACCCCCTGGCACAGGGCCAGGTGTAGCCATCTGGTGGGGTCTTTGGGATCCCTTCTCCTCTTTAGGGTCCCTTCTGCCATGGATTCCTCCCTGGACACCCATCCTCTTGCTCTGCCAGTTTCCACCTTTTCTGTTTCTCCCTGCAACATCTTTCTTGCATGGGTTGGAGCAGGGGCTGCCCATGCGTTTGCAATGATGATGGTGATGATGGCTTTCCAGTTCTAGCCAGGGTTGTCTCTGGCAAGACAGAGGGGGAGGGCCGTGGGGAGGGGGCAGCAGGGCTTCTTCCCCCAGGGAATCACATTTTCTCTCTGAGTGCCATGTAAGGAGAGCCCCTCAGGCCACAAAGGAGTGGGGGGTGGGGGTGGGGTGCCAGGAGGTCAGGAGTGCCACTGCGGTAGTGTCCCTGCCATCTGGCAGGCCATGCTCTGCAGTGCAACAAGGGGGGGAGCATCTCGGGAAGCAGCAAGGCTCCTCTTGGTCCCGAAAGGCCTGGCAGGCTGCCCAGAGAGAGGGGGGGGGAGAGAGAGAGAGTGTGTGTGTCCTGTGGCTGTCACTGCCTCTGGCCGGGAGGTGGTTCAGACAAAAACAAGACTAGTTTATTGACAAAATAGTATCTAAGCAACAGCCCCCCCCCCTTGCTGGATAAACAGCCATATCTAACCCATTTTTGCCTGCTAGAAAAATCTAGGGGCTTCACTAAGAAATTTGGTGGGAGAGCTGACTTGCCCTCCAAATGCAGGACCTGTTACACTCTTCTGGTACTCTTTGCTACATTAAAGATTATACAATAGAGCGAAAGGTCAGTAGTGGGTTTTTTTCATCAGTAAAGAATTCAAACAATGCTTTGTTAGCACCTTAGATTCAGGATACAATGAGAAGTTTTTATGCAAACAATGATCATAGGAAAAGATTAAAAAGTCCAGAAAATGATAAGAGAAAAGGGTGGGGGTACATGTCAATACATTAATTTAATGGCAGTAACGTGGGTTTTTGGGCTGCTCCAATGAGCATGTCATGCAGGATGCTGTGAACCAGTCAGAGATATGCACGTCTGAAGCGAGGACTATTTTCAACCAATCAATATTGGAGGATCTTTGAAAACTGGTTTTGGCTTTTTACTCTGTAATCCAGGCTACAGTTTATTTCTTCCAGGTGAAAATCTCTGGGCAGTTCCCTTCCAGGTGTGACCATAGTTTGTTTGTTTGTTGTCTCAGGAAGTCTGGCTTTAGGTTAGAGATTGGCTTAATTGTTTTCTGGGTGGGAGTGAGAGAATCCTTTGGTGGAGGGAAATACCTTGGAGTAATGTCCTACTTTGAAAATATAGAACAGAGCATGTTAGTTTATAGGAAGTATACCAAAATATTACCCAGCAAGGGAAATACCAAAAAGGACCATTTAAGAGCCCCCATTCATGATCTGCTGGACATCAGGAATTTCAGTTCCCCCACCCAGTTATGTTAATAGCTGACTCCTAAGGCAATTTACACCTTTGCCTCAAGGTAAACAGGATTCCAGGACAGTCCGGCTTCCTGTTTGCCCATTTGGTCTGAGAGGAAATCAAAAACTTAATTGAACAGTTTAAAGTACAGTACATTCAAACATCCTAGGTATAGCAGCAGTTTGAGATCTTTATAAATTTATTCAAAACCAACCCTTGCAGCCACCTCTCCTGCTAGCCATCACCGCACCGTGTGTGGTGCTTGTGAACATGTAAGACTAAACTTGAAGTGGATGCCCATTTAAAATCATGAGACTAGCATATTTTATTGAAAATAAAAGTATATATAATACTGAAAATCTTAATTTCAAAATTAGGGTTACATCTCTCTCTTCAGAAAGATGAGCAGCCATGCCAGAGAACTGCATTTGGGGACATGAAAGGAGCCTCATTTGGCCGTCCCCTATAATAATAATAATAATAATAATAATAATAATAATAATAATAATAATAATAATAATAATAATAATAATAATAATAATAATAATAATAATAATAATAATAATAATAATAATATGTCAGAGCTTACTCTGGATTATTACTACTACTACTACTACTACTGCTGCATAGGTAAGGCCTGGAAAAGCCCCCCCCCCCCCCGAGATATGGTCCCTGGGGTTGAATGTCTTCCTGGGGAGGGAGGGCCTGTCTGTAATAGAATCCCCCCCTCCCAAAACTGCCTGCTTGGCTCTTTCAGGTTTTCCCACCACTCTGTGGCCTTCATCTGCAGTCCGAGAGGGGGGAGGGCATGGAGGGTCCTCAGGGCTGACCAGAGGTGGGGTGGGGAGTAAGAGGAAAGTGCAGTGAGATTTTTCCTGAAACAGTGACTGTGCCTTCCTTCCTTCCTTTTCTTCCTTCCTTCTCTTGCCTTCTATTCCTTCCTCTCTTCCTTTCCTTCCCCTTCTTTTCCTCCCTCCCTCCTTTTCTCTTCCTTCTTCCCTCCCTGCAGATCGTCCTCCATCCCCGGTCAATGTGACGGTCACCCAGCTGAAGGCCAATTCTGCCACCGTCTCCTGGGATGTTCCTGAGGGAGACGTGATCATTGGCTATGCCATCTTGCAGCAGGTGTGCTGGGGGTGGGGTTGGGGTTGGCTGAGAAACCCAAGCCTGGGAGCTCCCCTACTCCCCCTCTGCCCCCCCCTCCAAGGCAGCTGCTCTGCAAAGGGTCTCTGTTGCCAGCCCAGCCCAGCCCAGCCCAGCCCAGCCCCTCCCTCCCTCCGCCTGTGGCCCTTCCTCTCCCGCTGAATCCAGCCCAGACCCCCCTGGAGAGCAGCCAAAGGTGGGTGGGGAGGGGGCAGCCAGTCCCTTAGCCCTGACCCCCCACCCCACCCAATCCCACCCCACCCCACCCTTGGCTTTCTGGCAGCGCCAGGAGGGGCAGACGCAGCGCTTCATCCGTGAGGTCAACACCACCGCCCGGGCCTGCCTGCTGTGGGACTTGGCCGAAGATGCCGACTACGTGGTCCAGGTGCAAAGCATCAGCCCCCAGGGCGAGAGCCAGGCCAGCCGGAGGGTCCACTTCCGCACCCTCAAGCAGAGTGGCCGCCTCCCTTCCAACGGCACCACCAGCCAGGGTAGGCTGACGGTCCTGGACCCCCAAGGGGGACCCTGTGAGCTCTGGGGATACAGCAGTCATAGAGAGAGAGAGATGCTGGGCTCGGGGTGGGTGGGGTGGGTGGAGGAAGAGGGTGCTTGGGCAGTGTTTCAGTGTGTGTGTGTGTGTGGGCTGTCGTCTCTCACCACCTGTGTGAGTTGGAGAGGAAATCCCCCCGACACACACACACACACACACACACACACACACACCGGTCTCCCCCCCCCCCCCAAACCACAAGATAGGAGGTTCCTTTCTGAGCCTGTTGTTCAGAGGGGCAATGTGTGTGTGTGTGTGTGTGTGTGTGTGTGTGTGTGTGTGTGTGTGTGTGTGTGTGTGTGTGTGTGTGTGTGTGTGTGTGTGTGTGTGTGTGTGTGTGTGTTTGCGTGCGCGTGCCCATGTAAGTCCAGCACACACACACCCATCTGTCTGTTTGTCTGATCAGGAGACATCACCATGGAGGGTCTGGAGAAGGAGCAGCAGCTGCAGAGCGGGGAGGTGGTCATCATCGTGGCCGTCCTCCTCATGTGGGCCGGTGAGTCAGGAAGGAAATGCTCAGCAGACCTGGAGCTAACAAAGCCTAAGGCCAACCTTTCCAGCCCTGAGCAAACCCACACCTCCCCTCCCCTCCCATCTTCTTCTTCTTCTTCTTAAGAACGGGCTCCCAGTCCAGGAGAGGGGGAGGGAGGGGAGGGAGGAGGATCTCCTATAATACGCCCTCCTCCGACACGCCTCTAGTTCTAGTTCATTTCCATCTAGACCCTGCCTGCCCTTTTGGTGCAAGCACCACTATGCAGGGTGGCCTACCATAGGTGGGAAACGTTTTGTCTATAAAATATATAAAACATCGGCAATAAAGACACAAGAGAAAGAAAAGTGCAGCGAACAGCCAGAGGGTGTTAGAAAATCCTAAAACCACCCCAATATTAAAATTAGAACACTATCAGCAGCAAATTAAAACACTCTTGGGTAATATCAATTAAAAAGAGTTGAGGGCCAACATGACCTAATGCTAATCATCTTATTGTCCTTATCGACACAGGTAAGTCGAAATAGCCACCAAGTAGGAACAGTTCAACTCTCTCCTGGCAATTCCTCCCCAAGGGCAGAGAATGCGCCCTGGCTGTAAAGCCCTGCATGCTCCCAGGCCGGGGTTCTTCAGGTAGGACGAGGCGCTCCCTCCAAGGGCCTGGCCCCAAACTCTTCAGGGCTTTCGAGGGCCAAACCAACACCTTGAGTTGGGCACGGAGCACCACCGGCAGCCGATGCAGGGTAGCTAGGAGGGGCATGAAGTGGTCAAAGCAACCTGCCTGGCTGCTGCCTTTGGCACCTGCTAAAGCCTCTGTACCAGCCTCAAAAGTAGCCCACAGTAGAGGAGGGCATTATGACCCTGCTCTCCACCCCATGCTCCAGTGGCCATGCTATGGGCCCAAGAAGATCTTGGAAATGGCGAATAGGATGTTCTTGAAGGAGCCCATTCTGGGCCAAAAATATGAGCCTACATTAGGCTAACATTTTAATGTCTTTTAAATGTTGTGCTCCTTCCATGCAACTCCATGCTTTCAAATGGATGCAACTCAAGAAGACTGAGCCAGCCTGAGGGAAACCAATTCCCTGCCCCTCTTGGCTGGCAGGGCGAGGCTAGGGGTGGGGGGCATGACCTTAGCTACCTGCCCTGACCTTTTCATCCCACCCCCCACCCATTGTGCCCCCCTCCAGCCGTCATCGCCCTCTTCTGCAAGCAGTATGACATCATCAAGGACAGCGACTCGGCCAACAACCCCAAGGAGAAAGACAAGCTCCCGTCAGGACCCCCCACCCCGGAGCAGCCTCCCCCCTTGGCGGGGGGGCTCCTGCGAGGCAGCAAGGTCAGTGGTGCCAAAGCGTGGGTCTGGGTCGGGGGGGGGGATGGGGAGCCCCGGAAGTGGGGAGGGACAGGCAGTGTTTCACTAGGTCAGGGGCAGAACAAAGGCAAGTGTAGAAAGCAAAAGTGTGCCAGAGGCCGCGTCGTTGCCCAGGGCTCTTCCTCCAGCCATGGGCCAAAGGGTGTGTGTGTGTGTGGCTTTTCAGCAAGGTGAGGGGGCTGTGGGTGGGCCGGTGGGTGGGGGAAGCGCCCCGAGACTCTTCTGTCCCCCTGAGACTCTTTTTCTGCCCTTGGTGCTTTCACTTGCTCGGCCAACCCCCCCCCTTTTCCCCCCACAGAAGAACTCACCGTCTGTCAACATCATCGAGGTGTAGCTGCAGGTGCCCCTCCACACAGGCACTGGCACAACAACGGACCTTCTGGGGCCACCGGCTGTGCTTCCTCCTCCTCCTCCTCCTCCGCATGTTTCTTGCCTTGCGGAAGGACCTGCATGGAGCCGACCCCTCCTCCTGCTCACAGAGCCAGAGGCCGCCCCTTCACCTGCCCCACCAGCACCGGAACTTAACAGGGGGAGAACTGACCAGTGGCAGACAAATGCCAGGGCCAGATGGCAGTGGAACTGAGCAGGGCCAGATGGTGGCCTGGGATGGCCTTAGGGTGGACCCCATGTCCCAGTAAGGGGTGGGTGGGTTAAGCTGACCGTTGTCCCTAGGGGAGCGGGAGGTCCTGGACTCCATGCAGTGGGCCATGGGTGAGGGTGGGGGGACGGGAGGGGGAGGGCCTCCCACCCCCACGAGAGGTTTTCACCCCAGAGGAAGATCCAAGAGGCTGAAGAGAACCAGGAGGGTCCCCTCCCAGCCTGCCAAACGAACCCAATTCTCTGGGGAAGTGGACGATGGAGATCACCTCCAACCTCATCTTCTCTAGCCCTGGGGGGGGGGTTGGGGGGCTGGGAAGGAGTCAACAGTGGCCATGAGTCTCAGGGAAAGGGGACCCCCCCAAGCCCCCTTCTTAGCAGAAAGATCATCTTCCCTTGCCCCTCTTCCTCCTGGCAGAGAAAAGAAGCCGCCACCCCCACCCCCCATTGGCACTGGGTTTCTGCCTATCTCTTCCCTGCCAAGAACTCAGGTGTGCTGGAAGTCTCCCCCCCCCCCTTCTCCACAGGCTGCAGGGTTAGGGCAACCCATGAACAACTAGGTACGCCCCTCCCCACCTCCAATAGTCCCAATAATATCCCCCCCCTAAAGTGACCACCTTCTTACGCCCGACCAGATTGGTCCACAGGCAGCTGTGGCACCACCACTGCCATTGTCACAGTCTTCCAGGAACCCTCCCCCCCCCCTTTTCCAGGTGGAGCCTGAGTGTTGTTTCTGCCTCCATGAGGTGTGTCTGTGTGTTGGGGGGGGGGGGGGTTCACAGGAACATGAAGAAAACAGACTGTGGAGACTGAAGAGGGAGGGGCCGGGAGGGGAGGTGTCGGAAGAAGGTGGCCCTTGGCCCTCGACCTCGTCCTGGCTGGAGCCGAGTGGAGCAGAGCTCGGAAGACGGTGCAGAAGAAAATCCACTCTGATGGGCCTCTTCATCCTGGCCTGCTGCAGGATCTTCCCTGCCTCCTCCACTCTGCTTCCTTCCTCTTAGAGCCCCATTCCTCCTCCTCCTCCTCTTCATGTGCCGTTCCCAATTCCAAATCCTGGCTACCTCTTATTGTGGCAATCAGCCATGAAGATGCACTGGCCTTCCATTCCCTTTCCACATTGCAATCTGACACCCATAGTGCCACTGATCCACTTGCACGAGTTCCTTCTTAGATCATGAGCCTTTTAGGCACACAAAGTCCTCCTTCTCCAGCCCCCCCCCCCCCCGGCCAGGATGGAGGAAGCTGCTGCCCTCCATCACGAGGGGTTTGAGTGGGATTGAATCCACTTGGGGACTCTCACCCTTCCTTCCAGGTGGACTTTGGCACCCAAACCCATTAGTCCTCACGGCTGTCCGGTTCGTCAGAGGCCACCTGACCGGGGCGCCATGTGGAGAGGCTGGCAGTGACTGGAGAAAGAAACGGAGGCCTTGGAGCACCCCAAGGACTAACAGATTGGTTTCAGCAGGAGGAGGTCTTGTGCTTCCCCAGAGCATGGGATTCAAACCACCCCCTTAAAGGCCAAAGGAGAGGGTTGCCGAAGAGATTGGAAGGGGTTTCCGGCAGGAAGAACCCTGGGCATGGGAGTCGCTCCAGACACGGACAAGCGAAGACCAACCGCCAGCCAGGCAATCGTCAAGGCCGGGTTCTCCGGTCTGCGCCACTTGGGTGGGCTGCAAAGGCCTCTCGTTTTGAGGAGGGGTTGATTCATTCCTAGCCTTGCATTTCTTTTTCGGAGACAGCCATAAGCTCCATCTCCATCTGGAGGCCGTTTGCTTCCAGTTCTTGGGATTGTTATTCTTGCTGCTGCTGCCACCACACACACCGTGTGATTCAATGGGATTACTTTTGGGATTTATTTGGGACTCTTCCTCTTGGGGATTCTCCCTCGCCCTTTCCTGTCTTGGGTCGTTTTTGCTGCTGCCTGCCCCGCCTGTTGGACCAACAACAGAAGACATCCAGCTACAGGAGGGGGACAGAGAGAAATCACCCCATAGTCCAGGACTGGGGTGCCCAAACTTTTTGGGCCAGTCATGTGGTTCAGCAGGCCGGTCACATGGTTCCTCCCACCAGTGGCGGAAGTAAAAAATGGACCTTGCAATCTGTTTTCCAACAGGATGGGATAGATTTTAAGCTGCCATTTTCTCTGCTTAAACCATACGGGTGCCCAAACTACAGACCCAGCCCAAGGGCCATATTTTGAACACCCCAGTCTAGTCGTTATTATTGGGAGAAGGGGTTTATGTGTTGCCTTGACTCTCTTTTGGGGAAGGAGGTTCTGGGGATGGATTCCTCTGTTTGATTGGTTTTTTAAAAAATGTTATTTGGTTAATTAACAGTGTTTTTTATTTAGTTAAAGGAATAGACAGGAATGGGGGAGTTCGGACGATTTAGTTTGTTTCTTTGAGCTAGGGGGCTGTGTGTGTGTGTGTGTTGACTGTCTGTGTGTGTCCCTGGGCTGTATTCTCATTCTTGAGGTTGTGTTACTTTTGGTTCTTTTGGTGAGCGGGTGTGCCTGTGTGTACTCACCCTCCCACACCCCGCCCAACAGGGGCTTGGCTCCTTCCTTGCCTTTATGTCCCTCCTGTTTTGCTCAGGTGCAGAGGGCAGAGGTAGGCGAAGGGCTCTGGACTCCTCTCCTCCTATAACCCTCCTGTTCGACTGACTGATTGGCTACATGCATCGGATGGGCCCGCACAGGTCTGGTGCTGGTTTTTCTTATCTACTACTTACGGCCTGCTTTGACAGAAGGCGCTTCTTCTCTCTTGACTTGCCTGGTTTTTTGGCGTTGTTTCAAAAGTTTTGTAGGATTTTGGCATTGCCAGAAATCACAAACGGGGAAACGTGAACAGGAAGCTTTTGTGAACATAAAATGGCTGATACATTTTTAAAAATGTATATAAGAGGCATCTCCACAATGGAACCCAAAATGGGAGAATGACTATTTTTGCCACACATTCTCTGTGTTGTGGAATTTAAATGTGGCAACACAAGTTACTACAGATTGCTATTTCTGATGCCAGTTTTCTGGCACTTTATTCCCTTGTACTGTATCTAGTTTCACCTTCCCTTAAAGAATCTGTAATGCTACCATCACAGTAGATCAATATCCCTGTAGCATTATTCTATTGCCACTGTGCCCTCCCCCTGAATGATTTGGTTAAATAGGCACGATATAAACTGAAATAATGGAGCAAAGACCAACATGGACCCTTCAGCTGTGATTTCCTGCCTCTTTCTCACCTACATTCATCATGTTAAATTGTGCAAACCTTATATGCAACTAGAGACACGGATGGAATCCTTCTGAGTAGGGAAGAAGTCAGTCGTTTCCTTGCCTTCCACACTGCCTTTCTTCAGCAGAGCAAAAACACCCAACATCCCTACCCTTTCCACTCCGTTGGCTAGTTCTCATCTGTTAGCAAGGGCCAGATCCTGAGTAGCTGGCCCACTTCTCACACCATCTGGAAGATGATCATTCTCTGCCAGGCAAATGGACCACTGGTTGGAGCTGATTCACTGAGCGGGACTGGACTTGGGACAGAGCTCTAGGTAGCCAACATTCCCCCCCCCCCTCCGGTCTTTGACTCGTCTTTGAATAAGAGGAGCCCTAGAGTCGGATACGGTGCTGGTTTCTGGCCCAAGTCATCGGCAGACCAGTAGATGAGTCTCTCCACATTCGCCGTGCACGTTGCTGTCCACCAGTAGCCCTCGCTTGAGCCTCTTGGTGTCTTAGGCAGGGAGGCCAACCCAACCCTGAGGCTCCTTCTCTCCAGGGTCTCCCAAGGGAAGTAGGAGAGGAGGTCGTGGAGTATAGCCTCCTCCTCCTCCTGTCATGGTCTCCCTTCTTTTTCTATTGGGTCTCTAGTTTTCAGCTACTACAACTCTCTTTCATCCATTCAGGTTTGAGTAAAGAAAATGTCCCTTACTCAAAAGCCAGTCGTATCTGACTCTAGGGTTCAGTGCTCATCTGTTTCATAGCTGAAGAGTCAGCACTGTTTGTGTTTGCAGACATTTCCGCAGTCATGCATCAGGCATGACGAGGCTCCAGAGTGTAGAGAACACTGTTTACCTTCCCACCAAAGTAGTCCCTATTTATCTCCTTGCAATTTCTTGCTTTCAAACTGCTAGGTTGGCAGGAGGCTGGGACAGAGATGGGAGCTCGCTCCGTCTTGCAGTATTTGGGTCTCAAACTGCTGACCTGCCGCCTTCCAGTCAGCCTCTTGAGCCACTGCAGTCCCTCCGGTTTGAGCAACACCCTTTAAACTGAACCGTCCTTTACATAGTTCAGGCTCCGCTTGTTTCCTCTTGGTGCCTGAGAGAAGCCCAAGGCCGCCCTCTGGGCTCCTGCCACATGGCCTGCTTCGCCTCCGCAGCTGTTCAGGGGTGCGCGCGTTTGCAAGCCCCGGCGGCTGGGGAGAGGGAAGCGTCGCTGCCCCATGTAGGCTGGAGGGGGGGGGGGCTTCCTTGCCTTCTGTCCTACCCTGGAATGGGCCGGGGGGGGGGGGGGCTTTCCCGCGCCTTCTCCCAAGCTCAAAGCATTGGGTGGAAGCAGGCAGGGCTTTGGGCCTAAGGCGGTTCTCCTGTGGCCACAGAGGGAGAGAGGCAGGCAGAGCAAGCCTGGGGCAAGGAGGCCGAGTCTAAGGAAGAGGGGGGGTGAGTTTCCCCCTCCAAGATGGGGGTGCCCAAACTTTTCGGGCCACAGGCTGGTCATGTGGTTCCTCCCGCTGGAAGGGGAAGTAAAATGTGCCTTGCAATCTGCGCTTCGCAACAGGGTGAGATAGTTTAGGCTGCGGTTTGCTCTGCTTAAACCAGGGGTGCCCAAACTACAGCCCGTGGGCCAGATCCAGCCCTGGGCATGTTTTACTTCTGCTTCCGGGAGGGGGGAATACGGGCCATATGAATTGGCGTTGGGGGCCGGATCCAGCCTACAGGTTATAATTTGGGCAGCCCTGCTCCAAGTGATTCCTGGTGGAAGAAGAGAGACGTCCAGAGGTGGGGATTGTCAGTGGCCAAACTCCAAGGCAAATGGTCGACTCTAACCAACGAAGGCTTCCTGGGTGGATGGAAGTCGTCCAACTGTAAGGAGCCCCTTAGAAACAAAACCCCAGGAGGAGGAGGAGGCAGCTACGCCCAGACACACGCACCCTGCCAGGAAAGGTAAACTCCATCTCCCCCCCTCCAAGGACCCCTCTCTCATTTGCATAGTGGGGAGGAGGGGGTGATCATTAGTTGGATGTGAACTAACAAGGCTGCAATGAATCTCTCTCTCCGCCCGCCCCCCCCTGACTGCATGCTGCTCCTGTCCAAAAACCTCTTTTACCTTTCTCAGATAGATCGGAACCCTAAAAAAGGGAGAGGGAGAAATGCTCCCTTTTCCTCAGGTGTTCTCCAGGTCCAGCTATGGTTATGTTCTTCTGCGGGATGGGGGGGAGGGGAGCAAGTGCTGGGAGACTCCAGGGGAAGCCAGAAAGGATGGAGGCATAAGGACCCCCCCCCCAGCCTGGTAATATGGGGAGCAACTCAAAAGCAAACTGGAGGGACTCAAGGGCCATGGCAGCCCCCTCCCCAAAGAAAGTCGGACCCACAGATTTGCCCCCCCCCCCTTCACCTCCTCTCTGGCCTCACCCCTAGTGAGCCCTGGTGGACACTGCTGTACTGTAGCCCAAAAGTTGTCAGTTCGATCCACTCTAGATGACTCAGCCTACTACAGCCTTTCTCAGGTGGGTCCCCTGGAGCCACAAAGGGCTCATGTAAGGATCAAAGGAGTTGTGCTAGTGTAGTGGCTACAGAACAAGAGGCAAACCCCTAAAAATGCTTTATTTCCCTTTAGAAAAAGACATGAAAAACTAATCTCTTGCTACAAAGGTGGGAGTTGGCAGTGATGAGAACCTAAGACTGCACAGGTGAAGGGGGGGCAGAGAGGTGGGGCTGTTCTTCTGCCCTGTGCCCCCACCCACCCACGAAGGCTCACCCGGGTGCTCAGCACCCACAGTGGCTGCTCAGTCAAGGACAAGGGTGTGTGCAGGTCCAGCAAAGGGGGGGGGTGTGACCCTGCCTGATGCCTGGGAGGGAGTGGGTGGAGAAATGCCCAAAGAGATTTTGGGGAGGGGACCTATGAGGGGGCTGGTGGTCCTTGCGTTGTGAAAGCAGAGGAAGAGGAAGAAAAGGAAGGTTGGGGGAGGGGGGGCTGAGGAAGAACAGCCAGAGGGCAGAAAGATGTTGAAACCACAGCAAAGTCTCAGAAGAGGTCTCCAGGGGGGAAGCAGCTGCTGGGGGGGCTGGAGCCCCAGGTCCCCCCTGACCCAAAGGCAAGCTCGCCCATACCTGAAACACAGACAAGCGCATTAACAAAGCCCCTAAGATGGGGGGGGGGAAGACACCTGTGAGGGGCAGCAAAGGCAAGGACGCGTAGCCCCAAAGGGGAAAGCATGGCCCCCCATTTGGGGAAAGAGAGGCTGGCTTCTGCCCAGGGGGTGGGTGGGTGGAGTTGTTAGGTAGGCTGTTACCTGCGTCATAGTGGCCCCCCTCCTCTGTGAAGCTTGGAGCAGAGAACAGAGCAAGTCAGAACAGCAAGAGTCCCCCCCCCCCGAACCCCACATCTTTGGCCAGGTTTCCCTCACCAGGTATTTGGCTATGCAGCCACCATGAGAAGCCTGGTGGTGGTGGTGGGGCTCCCTTTCCCTTTGGGTGGCGGGGGCTTGACATGTGGAGACCTACCCAGGCAGGACTGCTTCTTGGAGGCCGGGTCCCTCCTCTTCTTCCTCCTCCTCCTCTTCCTCCTGGATCACAGAGAGCCACGTGGCTACATGTCCCCACCCCAGAGTCTCCCAGCCCCCACCAGAGCATCACCTCCTCTAGCCCTGGTCCCTCAGGACACCCCTGGCCCCTCCCCAGGCACAGGGGGCGGGAGGAGAAAGGGACCCTGCCCAGACACAGTACCTCCAGGTCTGTGTGGAAGGAAAGGCTGCCCACAGGGGATGGTGTAGGAAGGGGGCAGGCACTGCTATCCATGGGGCAGGGGGGGCTGCGGAGAGGCCCCAAGGCTTTGGTCTCCTCTTCTCTGTCTCCGGAGCCTGGGAGGAGCAAAGAGGCCCTGAGGAAGGATCCCACCCAGCCCTCTTTGACCCCCTGGGCCAGCCCCAGAAGGCCACCTCCCCCTCCAGGCCCTGCCCTTCCAGACCATCCAGCCCCACCTGCACCCTCCATACCTGCCTGGGCTGCTGCTGCTGCCGCCTCCCAGAGATCCAGGGCCACCTGGAAGGCCTGGGCCACGGTGAGGGTCACGGCCTGAGCCTGCAGGTGGGAGTCAGAAAAGAGATAGGGCAGACAGCCAGCCCTTCGAACCCTTATTTCTTCCTCCTGCATGCGCGCGCACACACACACCACGCATACACACACACACTTACCACCTTCTTCTTGGGGGAGAGGAAGGCGTGGCACTCCAGGGCCCCATCCTGGGGGTTTTGGGCCACATAGGCAAATACCTTGTTCTGCAGCTTGTCTGTAGCACAATAGGAGATCCTGCCAGGAAGGGAGGGAAGGGGGGGGGGACTCAGTGCATGGGAAGCCTAAAGCCCCCTCCCCACAAAACGAGGGAGACCTAGGCAGCGGCGCCCACCAGCACCATCCACGACCCTCACCACCACCTGTCGATAGAGAGGAGGAAGACGGGTGGGGGGGGCAGCTTACCCCCAGTGGGGGGGGGGACCCAGGCCCTCTCTCCCAGTCCCACCTGTAGATGGAGACGCTGGCCAGGCTCTCTCTACTGTCGGCGTCCTGCAGGGAAAGGCCGCGCGGAGAGACGGTCAGGATCACCTTCGGGAACTTCCTGCTCCCCACGCGGGCCTGAGGGGGGAGATAGAGAGGGGGCTCAGTCGGAGGAGCCCCAGCCGCCCCCCAAGACACCGACGGCGCACCTGCCGCCTCCCTCTGAGCCCAACAGCCTCGGCACGACACCCGCTCCCCGTAACAGACACGACGCTTGGCAAACCTCAGGAGACCCGAGTCGAGCGAGGGCAGCGGTGCGGAGCCAGAGGCCGGGGCTGGATCCCGGGGGGGAAGCGGAGGCGGAGGGAGACTCAGCCTCGTAGTCAGGAAAGCGCCCGGTTTTGGGCGGGGAGAAGGCCAGGCCCCCTGCTGCCCTGCCCGGCTGCCCCCCCTCCCCGGGGCGAGGGCCGGAGGCGGCTTCTTCTTCCGGGCCAACCCACCGTGGCGGTGATGCGGCGGATGGCGGCGGCGGCCATGGCCTCCCCGCGGGGCGTCTCCACCAGCGTCATGCCCAGGTACTTGAGGGCGAAGCTCATGCCCTGCTCCAGCAGCGGCTCCCGCAGCTCCGCCGCCCCTGCAACAACGACAACCCCCACGGCCTCAGGCGGAGCCAGGCTGCAGGGCGCGGGGAAGGGAGGGGGCGCCCCCCGCCCGAGGGAAGCGAAGCGAGACCCCTGCCTAGGCCGACGGGGCCACTCACGCTGCCGGGGCCGTCGGAGGCGGGAGACGCCCAGGCGGTGCCGGGCCAGGCTGGGGCTCCGCAGCACGGCGCGGCCCGCGGCCCGCAGAGCCTCCATGCCCGGCCAGGAGCGGGGGAAGCGCACCGAGGCGGGGGCGCATGCGCCGAGCGGTTCCGTATACAGAGCTACGAAATGGTAGAGCGGCCCCGGGAAGAGAGCGCGGGGCAGAGTCCCCTTCACACCCCTCCGCCCAGGCGGGGTGTAGTGGCTCTCGGGGGGGGGGGAGAGGCTTCCTTCCTCTGCGCCTCCACCGCTCCCCCACGGAACAGACGACCCGCGGCGGAGGGAGAGAGCCCCCGGACGCCGGCCCTGCTCCGGCGACCCTTTTCGGCCAAAGGCGCGCTTTTCAGCCTCGCGGACTCGGAAGGCGCCTCCCCACTCGGCCTCTCTTCACTTTCGTTTTTCTAGTGCCCCGCTCCACTCCCTCTGGCCGGCGCCGTGACGTCATCGGCGGTTGCCGTTGCCGGGGAGACGGGCGGGGACGCGGAGGCAAGATGCAGTTGCGCCACGTTCGGACTCTTCTCCCGCCGCAGGTGCCGCCCCCCCTTCCGGGAGAAGCTAGTCCTGGTTCGGGGGGGGGGAAGAGGCGTCGGAGGGCTGGGACACCCCCCGGGGGGAGAGGAGGAGGGGCCCCGGGACAAACACCCCCCCCCCCGGTACCCCACTCCTCCTCTTGGGCTGGAGAACAATGTGGCGAGGGAGAAGGGACGAGGCTGCCGAGGGGGAGGCCTCCCTCCCTCCCTCCCCCCCTGTGACCCTCCCCCCTCCCCGGGCAGGATGGGGCGGCCAAGGTCACGGGCCTGGCCTGGGCGCCGAGCAACGCGCGGTTCGCGGTCTGCACGGTGGACCGGGTGGTGCTGCTCTACGACGAGCAAGGCGAGCGCCGGGACAAGTTCTCCACGAAGCCCGCCGACCCCAAGGTAGCCCCGGGCGGACGGACGGGCGGGTGTGTGCGGGGAGGGGGCTGAGCTGGGCGCCTCCGACGGCCCCAAGAGAGAGGCGGTCGGGGGGAGCCTGCCTGCCTGCAGCCGGGGAGAGTGGCGGCCCTGAGTTCCCGCCTTCCCACTTGCCTGCCTGGCCCTGGAGCCGAGGAGTACCAAGGCTGAAACCACCCCCCCCCCTCCAGTGGTGGGATGTCAAAAAATTTACTACCCCACCGTGATGTCATCACAGTGTGGGCGGAGCTAACATCATGATGTCATGTCATGGGCGGGGCCAAAGAAATACAAAATAATACAAAATAATAAAAATAGGAAGCTTCAGGCTATAGGTAGCTTCAGGCTAGCAGCTTCTCTTCCTCCTCCCAGTTTGGGAGGACAGCAAGGAGGCGTGCATATGTGCCAAGCACTAGGCGTGCATGCACACCAAGTGCTTGGCATGCATGCACAGTGGGGGAACCAGTGAAAAGGTAAGGCCCGAAGGTGGTTCCCCCCAAAAGCTGCTACAGGTTCTCTGGGACACTGGGAAAAGTTACTACCGGTTCTAGAGAACTGGTGAGAACCTGTTACATCCCATCACTGCGCCCCCTCCCCCTCCCGGCTGGGGTCTTCTCTCCCCCTCAACCCCTTCCCTCTTAGTACGGCCGGAAGAGCTACGTGGTGAAGGGCCTGGCCTTCTCCCCGGACTCTACCAAGATCGCTGTTGGGCAGAGCGACAACATCGTCTTTGTCTACAAGATCGGGGAGGACTGGTGAGCCCAGCCTTAGAGCGAGGACGGGGAGGGAGGGGGTCCAGAGGCGGGGGTGGAACGGACCGACGGCCAGCGGCAGCGGCCTTCCCCCACTCCCACCTCCGGGATGCTGATGCTTCTCTCACCTCCGTCTCCTTTTTCTGCTCAGGGGGGATAAGAAAGTGATCTGCAACAAGTTCATCCAGACGGTAAAAGCAGCCCAGCGCCTTAAAAACCCCCCCCATCCACCCGCAGGGCCTCCTCTGGGCGCTGCTCTTTCCCAGAGGGCGGGGGGGGTGTCCAGGGGGAGCCATGGGCGGCCTCAGGGTGTGCCTCTGGCTGGAGCAGGAGGAAGGAGCATTGACTCTTGTGGCTCAGCCTGTGGGGTGGGGGCAGCGTCCCAAGCAACCCTATAGTGTGAATTTCCTAGCAGAGGAGTAGCTACCGCCGTATCTGCCGTATCAATTATACGGGGGCCCCGGGCCATGGGGGCCCCCAACGTGCGTAAGCAAAACAAATCTTTACCCTTCCTAAGGGCCTCCAAACAAATTTTTATACGGGGCCCCGCCAAGGCACGCTACTTTTCTGTTTCCTAGGCAGCCTGATTTTTTTGGGGGGGAGGGGTCTGGCCCTCTCCCCTCCTCCTGACTCCAAACCCCCCCCCCCGCACTGTTGCTTCCTAGAGTGCCGTGACATGCCTGCTGTGGCCGGAGGAGAACACCATCGTCTTTGGGCTGGCTGAGGGCAAGGTAGGAGAGGCCCTGCTGCTGCTGCTGCTCCCATGTAGCAGAGGGGAAGCACCACCGACAAGGCAGCTGCCTGACCTCTCCCTACTTCTCTGCTCCTTGTCGTCCCTCCTGGGGGAGGATAGGTGGAGGGGGGGCTTTTCTCATCGAAAGACTGAACTGAGCCCCTGGGTTTTCCTACCGAAAGGTCCGTTTGGCCAATCCCAAGAGCAACAAGTCCTCCACCATCTATGGGACAGACTCCTACGTGGTATCACTCGCCTCCAAGTAAGTGAGTGAGCCTTCCTCCTCCTCCTCCTCCTCCTCCTCTCTGGTTCTGGGCCTATGGCTCTGTTTTCCAGTAGAGGAGCCTGGCCCTGGCTTGTCTTTTGCCCCTCCAGTCTGCTGTGGCAAGCAGCTGCCCATTGCGTCTTGCTTTGCAGGCTCCATGCATCGGACTGGTCGTCAGGCAGGAGGTGAGGCCTTGAGTGGAAGGGACTTTCCCACACTGATTCCCTCCATTTTCTCTTCCCCCCCTTCTTCTTTCCCTTCAGTACCTCTGGAAAGGGCATCCTGTCTGGACACGCGGATGGGACCGTTGTGCGCTACTTCTTTGACGATGAGGGCTCAGGGGAGTCACAGGTGATGGCCAGCCCCACCCTCTGCCCCTGGGTGGAACGTCCTTCCCTTTTGGGGCAACCAGGAGGGCTGAGGATGTGGGCCAGAAGACCCCCCCCTCCCAAAGCACAGCTGCCCTGGCTGACCAGAGCTGCTCCTGGACTTTCCAGGAAAGTCCAGCCTATCCTATGTGAGTCCTTTCATGGGGCTGGGGGGGGGGGGGCTTGCCTGGGTGGCTCTGCTCCTGCATTACGGGTTGTCACCACTTCAGCCGGTCCATGTGACACCCCTCCCCCAGCTGCGTGACGAGCGCAGGGTTTTTCCTTGCTTGCCAAGGGTGGCCAAAGGCTCTGCTTGGCTTTTGGCAAAAACCACTGGTGGCCCAGTGTGGGCATGTGCCAAAGAGGGCCCAATGAGGCTTTTTTACACACACACACCCCGCTCCCCCTTTTGCTTGTTGTGATTAGGAAACCCGTTGTTTGTTCTGACGTGGTTTCATACCTTGGGCAGCCAGAGACAGGGGACCAGTTTTCTTATAGTGAGAAAATGAAATTTTTCCTTTTCGGGTTTCCTTTGTGCTTCTTCTTAAGGCTGCTTTGCTTGGCTTTTCTCATGAGTTTGAAGATCTAGGCTGGCTACAGGGCCATGGCTTCTCCCCACCCCCACCCCACTTTGGTGGCATTACTGCTGGCCATTTGAGATGCCAAGCCACTCCCATGGAGCCTCGTTCCGGGCTTAAAGCTTCCAAAGCAAGAGGAGCTTCCGTGGCTCAGCTCCTTGGGCTGGCTGAGCTGCTGCGCTAAGAGAAGTAATGGCCTCCCCACCTCCCGGTTGTGTCCGGCCCACTCGGCTGACAGGGCTCTTCCGCCACCTACGTACGGCGGGGGGTTGAGCTCTTTCCAAACAGCTTCCTCCCTTCTCAAGCTGGACTCTGGCTTTTGGGCAGGGCAAGTTGGTGATGCATCCGTGCCCGCCCTACGCCTTGGCCTGGGCCTCCAACAGCATCGTGGCTGCTGGCTGTGACAAGAAGATCGTGGCCTACGGGAAGGAAGGCCACGTGATCCAAACCTTCGATTACAGCCGAGACCTGACCGAGAAGGAGTTCACTGTGGCAGCCGCCAGCCCTGGGGGCCAGTCGGTGGTGATAGGCAGCTTTGACAGGTAAGGGCTACTGTTGCTGCTGGTGGGGCAGGGGCAGCCCCCCTCCCACCCCCACCCACACACGTCAGTGGCAGCTGCTGATGGAGCCCTTGTTTTTGCCAGGCTCCGGGTGCTAAACTGGAGCCCCCGCCGGAGTGCTTGGGAAGAAGCCAAGCCCAAGGAGATCCCCCACCTCTACACCATCACCGCCCTGGCCTGGAAGCGGGACGGCTCACGACTTTGTGCGGTGGGTCTGGAGTAGAAGGCCTGGGGGGGGGAAGGCCTGGGGGGGAGAAGGCCTGGGGGGGAGAAGGCCTGGGGGGGAGGCCTTTGCCGCCCCAAGTCCTTGGAAAAGGGCGGGGTATAAATAGAACAAATAAATAAATTAGGATTGGGTTTTTTGGTGGCTTTTCTGATGGCAGAGCTAGGCATTTCCTACAACTAAAAAGATACGGTTCTGTGAGGCAACGATCTGAACCCAAGGGAGAATCCACATTCCCTACACAGAAGGCACAGTCAATCTGGGTTCTCTGCTTTAAAACCCAAACCTTCCCCCCCAACTCCAAATTCCCCCCGGGGGGGGGGGGCAGCCAGGGCGGCCGAGGGGCTTCCCTGCAACCCTGACTCTTTGCCCCTTCCAGGGCACCCTTTGTGGGGGAGTGGAGCAGTTTGACTGCTGCTTGCGCAGAGCCATTTACAAGAATAAGTTTGAAATGACCTACGTTGGGCCCAGCCAGGTATGCCGGAGGGGAGGGCCGGAGGGGAGGGCCTGGGCAGAGAACCATCTTGGCGGCAGCAGCAACTGCTTAGAGCCGCTACTGAATGGGATGCCAGGGTGGGCTGGGGGCTGGAGGGAGGGGAGGGGTTTTTTAAGGCCAGAAGGAGGTCAGGGGGGAGGAGAGCGCCACCCCTCCCTCTGAAGCCAGAGTGGGGCAGGGGAGGACCCCCCCCCGGGGCTTGAGCAGCTTGTTGTGACCCAGAGAAGGCAAGAGGACCACCGGGCTCCTCCTCCGTTGCACCAGCCCAGGGGGCCTTGCCAGGCGGCCCGAGGCAGGCGTGGGCTTGAACCGCCTTCCCTGCACAATGCTTTAGGATAGAACCGGGGGGGGGGGGTGAAGGTGAAAGCCACACCCACGTGGAGGGGAGAGAGGTGGCCTTCCTCTGCGTGTGACCCACCCCGCGATGGCCCTAAGCGCGGCTACAGGTGGGCCGGTTGGCCTCATGGCTCCTTGCTCCGCCCAGGTGATCGTGAAGAACCTCTCCACGGGGATGCGGGTGGTGCTGAAGTCCCACTACGGCTACGAGATCGACGAGGTCAAGATCCTGGGCAAGGAGCGCTACCTGGTGGCCCACACTTCCGACACCTTGCTCTTGGGGGACCTCAGCTCCACCAAGCTCAGTGAGGTCGGTAGGGAGCATGCCCCCCTCCCCCCGAGTGGGGCCCCAGCCCAGCCGCCTCTTGGGCCTCCACCCCTGCCCCCAACTCCTTTTCCTCCCCACTGGCTTGGGCCCCAGCCTCCTTTGGAGCAAGGGATTTCGG
Organism: Furcifer pardalis; assembly: GCA_030440675.1. NCBI lineage: Eukaryota > Metazoa > Chordata > Lepidosauria > Squamata > Chamaeleonidae > Furcifer > Furcifer pardalis. The sequence goes on along the minus strand of CP126890.1, from coordinate 170,538,848 downwards.
GGGGGGGGAGAGGGGAATGTCCCCCTCCCCTTTCTGCCTGGGTGTCAGGGGCATCTGCAGGCTCTGCTTTGTGTCAGGCCTTGCCTTTGGCCCCATGGCCAGCTCTCCCTGGAGGTGGGGGAACCTTCCCTCCCTCATCTGCTTTCCCTTCCCTCTGCTGGCCTGCAGCCCCTGCGGGGCCCAATGCTGAGAGCCTCCCTTCCCCCCCCCCCGGCCCAGTCATGGCGGCTGCGTTGCCACAGGCCTGGCTCACATCTCTTCTGCAGCCCCCTAGTCTCAGCCACTAGTCCGGAGGGGGGAGGGGGTGGTGCCAGGGAGGGGTGAAAGCCTGGGTCCTTCTGGCTCAGGCGCAGGGCCTGTTGTGCTCTGCCTCGGGCCTCCCTTGCTGCTTCCTGGGCTCAGCGTTTCCCTGGCTGGGCTGGCAGGGAGGCCTGTGAGGCAGAGCCAGCTCCCCATAGAGGTTTGGGCAGCTTGTAGGGCACGAGGCGGGGAAGGAGGAGGGTGGGAGCCTGGGCTTGGGCTGAGGGGCCGGTCTCTCTCCTCCCAGGTGGCCTGGCAAGGGTCCGGTGGCAACGAGAAGTTTTTCTTTGACAACGAGAACGTAAGCCTGGTGGGGGCGGGGGAGCATAAGTGTGGCCATGGGGGGGGGGGGTGCCTTCTTTCTCTTTTGGCCTTTCGTTGCAATGGGGGGGTGGGAGGGCCCCCCTTCTGTTCATACCCCCGTTCTGTTCAAAGTCTCTGCTGTAGGAAGAGACGACATCCCCCCCCAGGGCTCCTCCTTCTTGGGGGAGGCCTCAGAGGCTTCCATGATCACTGCAGCCTCTCCTCACAGCCCACCTCCCCACCCCACCCCCTCTTTCCTGGCTGTAGGTCTGCATGATCTTCAATGCCGGGGAGCTGACGCTGGTGGAATATGGTAGCAACGAGATCCTGGGCTCTGTGCGCACCGAGTTCATGAACCCCCACCTGATCAGGTGAGCCTTGGGAGGGAGGAGGAGGAAGGCCAGCCCTGTGTCTCCCCCCTCCAGGTTCTAAAACACACACACACCCCGCCTTTTTTCCTACAGCGTCCGGATCAACGAGCGGCGGCAGCGAGGCCTGGAGGAGAGCAAGCGTTTGGCTTACCTGGTGGACATCAAGACCATCGCAGTGGGTGAGTCGGAAGAGGTGGGGGGCCTCCCCCTTTCCCCCCTCCCCCCAGCCTTTGCCCCTGGGCTCCCTGGGCTGGGCTGGCTGCTCCGGGGTGGGGGTGGGGGCACGCCTCCCTCCCACTCAAGTTCTGCCCCCAGCCCTCAGCTCTCCCTCTCTTTCCTCCTCCTTCAGTGGACCTGGTGGGTGGCTACAACATGGGCACCGTGGGACATGACCACAAAATCGACTGGCTGGAGCTGAACGAGACGGGACGCATGTTACTCTTCCGAGACAAGAAGATGAAGGTGAGGCCGTGGGCGGGGCGGGGCGGATGGTGGTGGTGGGGGCAGTAGCGGGGGGGGGCAGGCTTTCACCGTCTGTCTTCATGCCCGGTTCCCTCCCTGGGTCAGCTGCACCTTTACGACATGGAGAGCGCCACCAAGACGGCCATCTTGAACTACTGCTCCTACGTCCAGTGGGTCCCAGGGAGTGATGTGGTGGTGGCCCAGAACCGGAGCAGCCTCTGCGTGTGGTACAACATTGACACCCCGGAGCGTGTGACCATGTTCCCCATGAAGGTAGCAGCCCTGGCCTCGGGCGGCCTTGGCTCTGGGAGGGAAGGGCCCCCCGGGGGGGGGGCAGGCCGACAGAAGGGGGGAGGGGCCAGGGGATGGGGCTGAGTCGAGGGATGTGGTTCCCACAGGGGGACATTGTGGACCTGCAGAGGGACAGCGGGAAGACAGAGGTGATCGTGGCCGAGGGCGTCAACACTGTCTCCTACACGCTGGACGAAGGGCTGATTGAGTTTGGGACGGCCATTGATGATGGCGATTACCACAGGTGAGGAGGAAGGGAGGGGCCCAAGGGGAGCCCGGCCACCCTCTCTGAGTCCAGCCAGCCAGCTGGGTATTGAGGCCTGGCCTGGCCCGGTGGCCAGAGGACCCCCCCCCCCAGGCTTCCCTTCAGCCTGCCCTCCTCCTCCTCCCCATGGTCTGCCCCACTGCTTCTCTTTCCAGGGCCGTGGCCTTCCTGGAGACCCTGGAAATGTCTGCTGAGACAGAGGCCATGTGGAAAACACTCAGCCGGCTGGCACTGGAGGCCAAGCAGCTGCGCATTGCAGAGAGGTAGGAGGTCTGGGGGGGGGGGTCTGGTTGGGCCCATAGATTGGCTGACAGTTCCAGGCCCCCTCCTCAAGAGCCCCCTCCCCCCACGGAGGTCCTGCTTGCTGGGCTGGCCTGAGTGCCAGAAGTCCTGTCAGTCTGTAACAATACCAGCCTTACCCTTGAGTAGACCCTATTGTTCTTCTGAGTTGCAGCTCCCAGCCTAGATAACCCAGGGATCAGATATGTGTAGATTAGGTAGCCTCAAGCCAAATAGCCACTCCATCTCTTTAGGTCTTTTAGAAGTATATTGAAAGCATAGCAAGAGTCAGGATCAGGTCCATCCATCTAAAGGTCAGGAAACATTTCAAACAGAAATAAAGCAAGCCCACGGAGGCCCCCTCCTTTCTCAAAGCAAAAGCATTCCAGAGAATGTCCCTTTGTGTGTGTTTTTGAGTTATATCTCCTCCCATAGGGTCCACCTTTGGGCCCTCCCCCTTAGGGATGCCACTCAGTGATCTTACAGCAAGACATTGACAGTCACACAAATAAGTTTTATTTCTTCAACTCCATGAAGCACACATTGTTTGCATTCCATCTCTCTCCCCCTGATCTGAGGTCGCCATATTGAATGAGAATAAAAAGCACAGGGTATACCTCATTCTGGACACTTTTCCTTCTCTCCAGCAGCTGAGGTGTCTCTTCAGGACAGGGGATTATGTATCCATGCAGAGATTTCCCCCCCCCCCCATTTTGGGATGGGGGTCCCAGTTAATAGTCTGGCCAAGGGGGAGTAGGTGGAAGCCCTGACTCTCCCTCTCTCTTCCTCCCTTCCAGGTGCTTTGCTGCTCTGGGTCATGTGTCCAAGGCCCGATTCCTCCATGAAACCAACGAGATTGTAGAGCAAGTGGCCAAGGAATGTGTGAGTGTAGGGAGGGCTGCGGGAGACCACCCACCCACTTATCCCGGTCCCTTCCCAGGAGAGGCTGCTTCTGCCCAGGCTGCCCCTGCGGGGCTGGTAGGTAGGTAGGCCTGGGGGGGAGGGGTGATCTCTCAGTTGTTCCCATTTCTTCTGGTAGAGAGAGAGAGAGACCCTCCCGTGCCCCCCTAGCAGCAGCACCACTGGGCCCCCAACCCTTGTTGGAGAGGGAGGGGCCACCTTTGCTCACAGGGCCCCTTGGGTGGGGTGGGGTGTCTGCTTCCTTCCAGGGTGGGGATGGCACTGATTACTACCAGGTCCGCGTCCGGCTGGCCATGCTGGAGAAGAACTACAAGCTGGCCGAGATGATCTTCTTGGAGCAGGTGAGGCCCTTTGGGGGGGTGAGTGAGTGGTTGGGGGGGGGGACACGTTAGTCACTTTGCAATCCCTCCCTCCCTCTCATGCTTTTTCCTTGCTCTGTTTACCAGAACGCTGTGGAGGAGGCCATGGAGATGTACCAGGAGCTGCACATGTGGGAAGAGTGCATTGCAGTCGCCGAAGCCAAAGTGAGAAGAGCTGGCAGGAGGAGGAGTGGAAGGAGCCCCCTCTCCCTTCCACTCAGCTGCTGGAGAGTGGGTGGATTCTGGGGTGGGGCCCAGCCCCCCCCCCCCGGAGGCCACTGAACTATTCCCCCCCCTTGCCTTCCAGGGCCACCCGGCCTTGGAGAAGCTTCGCCAGGGCTTCTACGAGTGGCTTCTGCAGAGCCAGCAGGAAGAGCGGGCGGCGGAAGTGCAGGAGGGCCAGGGGGACCTGCCTGCAGCCCTGGGCCTCTACCTAAAGGCCGGCCTGCCCGCCAAAGCGGCCCAACTGGCCATGGGCCGAGAGGAGCTGCTCAGCAACACAGACCTGGTCAACCGCATCGCCACCGCCCTGCTGCGCGGGGACCTCTTTGAGCAGGTGAGGTGGCGGCAGGAGGAGGAGGGGGAGCCTGAACCCCTGGCCGAGCCAGGTGGGGTGGCCTGGGCGGAGGAGGGCCAGTGCTTCTTGGGAGTAGCAGGACAGAGGGGAGCAAGGCCACCCACCTGCTGTGGCTGAGCAGTGCTGGCCTGCCAAAGGCCAAAGCCCCTGGGGGGAGGGCAGCCTGGCCCACACTGTCATCTGCCGAGAGGGCCCAGTCTTAAGAAGAACCTCAGCCCCCTCGGAAAGCCAGCAGGCTCCAGTTACTCAGGCCAAACATGGGGTGGGGGGAGGGAGGGAGGGGGTGCTGCTGCCAGAAAGACCTCTCCTCCCTCCTTGATCCCAGTCTCCCCACCCACCCATTCACCCACTCAATCATCCACCCACCCACTCACTCACTCACTCACCCACTCACTCAATCACTCACCCACCCACTTAATCACTCAGTCACTCACCCAATCACTCACCCACCTGCTCACTCACCCACCCACTCACTTATTCACCCACTCACTCAATCACTCACCCACCCACCCACCGACTTACTCAATCACTCACTCAGCCACCCACCCACCCACCCACTCACTCTGGAAGAGCTGCTGGGGGGCCGTGCCTGCCCTCTCCCAGGCCCTTCTCTCACCCCAAGCCTAGGCCCAGGCCGGCCACTGCCCATATCCCCCCCCCGCCGCCTGCCATTCCCCTCTTGCCCCTTTTCCAGGCCGGGGAGCTCTTTGAGAAGATCGGGAACCCGCAGAGGGCCCTGGAGTGCTTTCGCAAAGGCTGCTCCTTCCTGAAAGGTAAAGGGGGGGGGGCAGGCCCAACGGGGAGCCTCCCCTTGCAGGTGCTGCCCTGAGCCCACCCCCACCCTCACCCCCTCCTCCTTGGGCTGAAGAAAGCTCTGGGCTGGGTCTCCCCTGGACCCCCACAGCCTGCCCATGGCAGGCCCTTTCCCCAGACCCAGAGGGTGCTGTGTGGGTGGGGGGTTTTGTCTGCTGTGTCCCCTAGAAGCCCCCCATGGCCATAGCCGTGCGGCCTCTTTTGCCTTTAGCTGTGGAACTGGCCCGCTCGGCCTTCCCGGGGGAAGTGGTCAAGCTGGAGGAGAGCTGGGGTGACCATCTGGTGCAGCAGAAGCAGCTGGACGCGGCCATCAACCACTACATCGAGGCCAGGTCAGGCTGGGGGGGGGGAGGAAGGGGGGCTGGCTGGCGGGGTGGGGTGGGGCTCTCCTTCTGAACCACTGTGCCTTGGGCTCCAGGTGTGCCGTGAAAGCTGTGGAGGCCGCCATCGGGGCCCGGCAGTGGAAGAAGGCCGTCTATATCCTGGACACTCAGGACCGGAAGATGGCGGCCAAATATTACCCCAAGGTGGCCCAGCACTACGCGGCCCTCCAAGAGTATGAGGTGAGGCCCTCGGCCCTCTTCAGGAAAAGGAGGTCCCCAGGAGGAGAGCCAGCCGACAGGTAGGAGGAGGATGGAGGTGGCGGCAGCGGTGGTGATGATGATGATGGAGCTTTCTGCTCTCTTCCCAGGTGGCAGAGGAACTCTATGCCAAAGGAGAGTGCACCAGGCAGGCCATTGACATGTACACCCAGGCGGGGCGCTGGGAGGAGGCGCACCGGGTGAGAGTGTGTGTGAGTGTATGGGGGGGATGACAGGAGGGCCCCCTGGAATGGAGCCCCATCTAGGGGGGAGCGGAGGGCCCCCTCACCCACCCCTTTGCCTGAGGAAACATCCCCTCCCCCCCAGTGTGTGTGTGTGTGTGTTCGTTCCACCCTCCTCTGCCGGGCCTTGGGCTTCCCCACCACTCCGGCTCCAGGGTGCGTTTCAGAGCCAGGCCCTCCTGCCCTTGGTGGGGCCCAGGGGTGTTTCCCCTTCCCCATTCCTAAGCCCCCCTCCCCTCCCTTTGCAGCTGGCCTCCAAATGCATGAGGCCAGAGGACGTCTCCGTGCTGTACATCACTCAAGCCCAGGAGATGGAGAGGCAGGGGAAGTACAAGGAGGCTGAGAGGTAAGAGGAAAGAGGGGGTTGGGTTGGGGGGGGAGGGAGGGAGGGAGGGCCCTGTGGGGGTGCAGGGTTCCCAGGGAGGGGCACCCACCCACCTACGCCCCCTCTCCGGCCCCTCCTCCTGCCCTTTCCTTCCTCTCTTAGGCTCTACCTGGCGGTGGCTGAGCCCGACCTGGCAATCACCATGTACAAGAAGTGCCGGATGTACGACGAGATGCTTCGGCTGCTGGCCAAGTACCACAAGGACCTGCTCAGTGACACCCATTTGCACTTGGGAAAGGTATGGCACCCGACTGGGGGGCGGGGCAGTGGGAAGGCCAGCCCGTGAGCCACCCGGCTGGTGGGGTAACTGGAGCCACTTGGCTTGCAGGAGCTGGAAGCCGAGGGCCGCCTGCAGGAGGCCGAGTATCATTACCTGGAGGCCAAGGACTGGAAGGCGGCCGTCAACATGTTCCGCCTGAACAACATGTGGGATGAGGCCTACCGGGTACAGAGACCCCCACCCCCCTGGGCTCTCTCTCTCTGGTGGGGTGGGGGTGAGGGGGAGGGATACTGGGGTGGGCGAGGGGAGACTTGGGGGTCCTTGGCTGTGTCCAGCACATGGGCCTGCCAAGGGGTGGGGGGGAGGCAGGGAGGGATCTATGGGTGAACCTGAGAAAAACACACACACACACACACACACACACACCACCTTTGAGGGGGGGGAGACCTTGGGATGGCAAGGGGGGCTGCCCCCCCCCACAGCCTCTCTCTTCTGACTGGGGGGGGTCTTGTCCCAGGTGGCCAAGGCGCACGGAGGGGCCAATTCCCACAAGCACGTGGCCTTCCTCTGGGCCAGGAGCCTCGGCGGGGAGGCGGCCATCAAGCTCCTCAACAAGTTTGGCCTCCTGGAAACAGCCATTGACCATGCGGCAGACAACAAGTGAGGACGAGGGTGGGGGGTGGGCCCTGGGGCTGGGCAGGGAGAGGGGTCTCAGGATCCTCTTACTCAGAAGTATCCCCTCGGCCTCCCCTTGTCATGCTGCCTGCCCTCCAGGCTTCCTTTCAAAGCTTCCCTTCTGACTCCTCTGATCTGGATCTAGGCAGTGAGCAAAGGACATCAAACGCTCCCGGCGTCTGTCTTCAGGCGTTTTAAAAAGTATATTGTAATCAGTTTCAGGAGAAAGTTCATCACAAGTTCAGGAATCACATTCGAAATAAAGAAAGCTGCCCTATGGGGAAAGCCCAGAGGGCCCCCGCCCCACCCCGCCCTGCCCGCCCCTTATTGGCATAAGAAACTACATGGTTGCAGCTCATCCTTTGCTCAGAGACGCCAAGAAACCCTCTTGGGGCCCCCTCCCTGCCCTTCTTCTGGGCTAGATCTCCTCCCTCCTCAGCGTCCACCTCTTTGCCACCCCCTGAAGGAACCCAGCCAATGACCGTCTAGTATAGCACAGGGATGGTGAACCTTTTGGAGACCTTTGAGTTCCCAAACTAGAACCCAAAACCCACTTATTTATCATGAAGTGCCAACATAGCCACAAGGGAGGGAGGAAGCACTCCCATTGGGTTGCTGGGCAGAGGGATGGGGTGAAGCCTGTGCTGGGGGAGGGAGGAAGCGCTCCCATTGGGCTGCTGGGCAGAGGGGTGGGGTGAAGCCTGTGCTGGGGGAGGGAGGAAGCGCTCCCATTGGGCTGCTGGGCAGAGGGGCGGGGTGAAGCCTGTGCTGGGGGAGGGAAGAAGCGCTCCCATTGGGCTGCTGGGCAGAGGGGTGGGGTGAAGCCTGTGCTGGGGGAGGGAGGAAGCGCTCCCATTGGGCTGCTGGGCAGAGGGGTGGGGTGAAGCCTGTGCTGGGGGAGGGAGGAAGCGCTCCCATTGGGCTGCTGGGCAGAGGGGTGGGGTGAAGCCTGTGCTTGGGTGACTGAACGGGTGCCCACAGAGAGGGTTCTGAGTACAACATGGGTGCTGTAGCTTAGCTGCCACAGGTATAGCATGTCCATCTCACCTTCGGCTCCATCTCTTCCGACCCACGAGGCCAGCATGTGTACACATTCCAATCCCTTTGGCATTTTCTAGTGGGTCTCCCATGCATTGACCTCTCCATCTTGGATGAGTCTTCATCCAGGGCATAAGTTTCTGCCCTGACCGGGGGGGGCATTCTCCCCTGGGAGCGAGGGAGGGGGGCCTTGATGGGACGAGAGGGGGGGTCATCTCATTTGCTCGCTCACTCACTCACTCCCCCTCCGGACCGTCTTCTCTGTCTGACGCAGCCTCTTTGATTTTGCCTTTGAGCTGGCCAAGCTCTCCATGAAGCAGAAGCTTCCAGAGATCCATTTCAAGTATGGATCTTTCCTGGAGGACGAGGTGGGTGACCCGGGGGGAGGGGGAGGGGGTGCTTGTCTTTTGCTCCCTTCCTTTCGGGGGGGGGGGCTGGAGGAGGAGGAAATCGATTGTGTTGCTCAGGTGTGCCCTACCCCCACCCCACCCCCCACCCACCCATATATGTTGGATGCAGGGCAAGTTTGAAGAGGCCGAAGTGGAGTTTGTGAAGGCCGGGAAGCCCAAGGAGGCCGTCCTGATGTGAGTGTCGCCCCCCCACCCCCTGCTTGGCCCTCCTGATGGTGGGGCTGAGCTCCCTCCTCCTCCTCCTCCTCCTGCCCACTCAGGTATGCCCATGCCCAGAACTGGGGGGCGGCCCAGCGGGTGGCCGAGGCCCACGATCCGGAGAGTGTGGTGGTGGTGCTGGTGGGCCAGGCAGACGCCGCCTTCAAGCAGAAGGAGTTCCAGAAGGCCGAGGCTTGGCTCCTGCGGGCTCAGCGCCTTGACCTGGCGGTCAAGCACTACAAGGTACCCTCTGGGCAACTGGGGGGGGGGGTGAGAGAGAAGCCCCCCCCCCCCTGCCCTGCCGACACTTGGAAGTCACAAATAGCCCCATCTTTGCCCAGAGTCAGATTGGGAGATGCTGTTCCTCAGCCAGAGCCCCATATGGGGAGGAGGAACGGGTCTGCTTGTGCAAAGGGCACATGAAGGCCCCTCCCTGGGGGGGGGGGGGAAAGAGCCGTGAAAGGACAGGCAGCCCCCCCCCAAGGCCAAGGTGCTGGTCTTTGAGGTGCCCCCCCAAAGAGCCCCTTGTGTGGAGGCTCCCGCAGGATTAGAGCTCCCCCCCATCCACAGGGGGTGGGGGCGTCCCATGCTTCGCTCTCCCCCCCCAGGGTGCCAAGAGAGTCAGAAGAAGACCGGCTTCTGCACTGTGCCTCCTTCCCCGCAGCTCCCCTTCTTTCCCGGGGGGGGGGGAGGGGGGACACGGCTACGAAGGGCCCTGGATCTCCCTTGTGGCCCTTGAGCCACACTGAGCCAGCCTGGCTTCCTCCCACCCTGCCCCCCCCCTCCGGCAGGAGGCTGGCATGTGGACGGAGGCCCTCCGCGTCTGCAAGGAGTTCTTGCCCCCGGGAGACCTGGAAGCCCTTCAGGAGGAGTACGAGCAGGAAGTCTCCAAGAAGGGGCCCAAGTAAGCCCCCGGCCCCTCCTCCCTTTGCGTGCATGCGTGAGCGTGGTGGTGGCCAAAGGGACTGGGGGGCCTCTGCCCCACCCGTGACCCCAGCTGACCCTTTGCCGTCTCAAGTGAAATCGGGGGAAGGGGGGATTCTGGGCTCTGGGAGGGAGGGGGAGGGGGGTCAGAGGTGCCTGTGTGTGTGGGGAGGGGACATGGAGGAGGGGCCCTGCCCTGAGGGAGGCTCCCCCTGTCTTTAGGGGCCCCGAGGGCATCTTGGAGCAGGCCCGGGAGTGGGAGCAGGCTGGGGAATACGCCCGGGCCGTGGACTGCTACCTGAAGGTGCGCGACCTGGGCAGCCCTGCCCTGATGGAGAAGTGTTGGATGAAGGTAGGCCAGAACCCCTCCTCTCCCCCCCCACCGCAGAAGGAGGCCAGACGTCCTTCTGAAGGAGGGAGAAAGAAGGGGGGGGCCCTTTGCCTTTCACAATGAGGGGGGAGGGGGGCTGCCGGAGGGCCCGGGACATGGGGGGGGGTTGGGGAGGCTGGTGCTTTGGGCCATGTCTCCCTCTCCTTTCTCCCCCCCCCCCCCCGCAGGCGGCTGAGCTTGCTATCAAGTTCTTGGGCCAACCCCGGAGCATGGAGGTGATGAGGACGGTCGGCCCCCAGTTGGTTGCCCTGGGCAAGTTCAACGTGGTAAGGCAAAAGGGGGTGGGGGGGAGGGCTGTGTGTGTGTGGGGGGGGTTCTGGGCTCCTGCGGGGAGGGGGTCTGGTCCTATCTGTGACAGACACCCACACCCACACCCCTCCTGGAAGCTCAGGGCCTTTCCCTTCCTTCCCTCCCTCCCTCCCTGCCAGGCAGCCGAACTCTACCTCAACCTGGACCTGGTGAAGGAAGCCATTGATGCCTTCATGGAGGGCGAAGAGTGGAACAAAGCCAAGCGGGTGGCAAAAGAGTTGGACCCCAGGTTCTCCCCACCCCCACCCCCAGAAACACTTCCTGGGGGGAGGGGGGAGGGCGGGGCCTGCTTTGCCCAGCCCTGCTTCCGGGGGGGGGGGGGGGTCCGTCCATCCGTCTGTCCTCCGGCAGCAGACCAAGCAGAGGCTCTTCTGCCCCCATGGATGGTTCAAGAAAGCGGACAAACCCCCCCCCCCATCTTCCAGTAGCCACGGGGGCCCCACCTGTGGGGCGCCAAAGGCTGCATTGGGGGTGGATGACAAGTGACGGGGCTCCTCCCTCCCCCCCTCCTGCAGGTTCGAAGAGTATGTGGACCAACACTACAAGGAGTACCTCCGGGACCAGGGCAAAGTGGACTCAGTGAGAGCAGGGTGGGGTGGGGGGGAGGGGAGCATCTCCTCATGGGGCCAGGACTGGCCCACTTGCCCTCGGGGCTTCCCTTTCATGTCTGGACGTTTCTCTCTCTCTCTCTCTCTCTCTCTGCGACTCAGTTTCTATGAGTGTATTACTACTCCAGGTCCCATGATCCCTTGCTGCATTGACATTTCCTTTCCTGACACAAGCCCAGAGTCCTCAAGTTTTCTTCTTCTCCTCCTCCTCTTCCCCTCCTCCTCCTCCTCTTCTTCCTCTCCTCCTCCTCTTCCTCCTCCTCTTCTTCCTCTTCTCCTCCTCTTCTTCCTCCTCTTCTTCTTCTTCCTCCTCTTCTCCTCCTCTTCCTCTTCTTCTGCCTCTCCTCCTCCTCCTCTTCCTCTTCTTCCTCTTCTCCTCCTCTTCTCCCTCTTCTCCTCCTCTTCGTCCTCTTCTTCTCTTCTCCCTCTCCTCCTCTTCTTTTTCCTCTCTTCCTCCTCCTCTTCTTCTTCCTCTTCTCCTTCTCTTCTTCCTCTTCTCCTCCTCCTCCTCTTCTTTCTCTTCTCCTCCTCTTCCTCTTCTTCAAGAAGAGGTGAATAAGATGTCATGTCTTTGATATGGCCTGCCAATATCCAGGCTTAACTTCTCTACACTAGGGTACTGATGCATCCATCTCTCTCTCTCTCTCTCTCTCTCTCTCACACACTCACACACACACACACACACACACACACACACACACACACACACACACACACACACACACACACACACACACACACACACACACACACACACACACAAGACCTCTGATGCACAGCTTGGCCAAAACAGGTTTTGGGTCAGCCAGAGAAGCCTGGAAGGGGAGAGATTAGCTGGAAGCAGTGGGGGAGGGGGAGGTGTCACTTCTAGTATAGAAAGAGCCTCAGAAACGCCCCCTCCCCTCACAAATGCCTAGGGAGGAGGAAGGACCTGGTTTTTCCCTGCTTGCCCCCTCCCCCCTTGTCACCTGTGGGAAGAGGTGGGGGAGCTGTGAGGGGGGGGGAGGCCTGCTCCCCCCCCAAAGGTCATCCCCTGGTCTCAATGGGCTTTCCCTGTCTGGCAGCTGGTGGGGGTGGACGTCATGGCAGCCCTGGACATGTACGTGGAGAGGGGCCAGTGGGAGAAGTGCCTGGAGACGGCGGCCAAACAGGTACGGGGGTGGGGGAGCCCACCCTGCAGGGCTGGTTTCTCCTCTCCATGCCCCCCCCCTCAATGACTGCCTCCTCCTTGGGGGGGGGCGCTAAGGCAGGGGCAGTGGGCTCTGCCAAACCCCACCCCCACCCCCACTTGGGACATGCTCCTTCTGCACTTGCAGGACTATGTCCAGAGAGGGTGGGGGAGACTGGTCAACATGTGGAAAAAACCCCAGCCCACCCTGGTCAGGAAGGCCCCCCGGCCCCCATTTCCCAGTAGTCCAGAGGGGGATTGGGTGGTGGTGGCCTGGCAAGGGCAGGCGTGTCCTTTGCCCCTTGTAGGGGAGGCTTTGGCCGGGGTGGGTGGTTGGGGGGGTCCCTGGATAGCCCCCTTCTCTCCCCCCCCCCCAATTCCTGGAGCCCTTCCTTCTCAAGACTTTGCCTTCCTCCTCCTCCTCCTCCCCTTTGTTCTCTCCAGAACTACAAAGTGCTCCACAAATACGTGGCTCTTTATGCCACGCACCTCATCCGGGAGGGCAGCTGGGAAAAGGCGCTCGGCCTCTACGTCCAGCACGGCACCCCTGCCAACGCCCAGGTAGGGCACCGGGACCCCGGCGGGGGAGTGGGGAGAACTCTGCAGAGCCCCCTCCCTCCCTCCCCCGCTGTGGTCTGAACCCCCTCTCCTCTCCCCCCACCAGAATTTCAACATTTACAAACGGCTCTTTGTGGAGATGGTCAATGCGCCTGGCATGAACGTGGCAGAGGCCTATCGCAGCTGGGCAGGCCTACGGGACGCCTTGGCCAACCTGGTGAGCCTTTGGAGGAGGAGGAGGAGGAGGATGCAAGTAAGGGGGTGTCTGACCCACCCAAAGGAGGAGGACCCTGGTCTTGAGGACACCCACTCCCCCCCTCGTGCCCCCCCCCACTGCCCATCTGGGCTGCTAAGGAGGCTGGGCTTGGGCTTCCCTCCCTCCACTGTGGACGGAGGGTGGAGTCTCAGCCCCAGCCAAGGAGCATCACTCTCTCCACATGCGCATGCACACCACTGCCCCCCCCCCCCCCAAGAGAGAGACTCTCCTTCCTCTGCCCAGGCCAGCCCCAACCTATGCTGCCCCTCCATCGTTTTGGATTACACTTTTCACCATGCAGTCATGGAAGTTTGAAAGGGGGGGGGGGTTTCCCAGGCTCTCTGTCATCCCCACCCCCCCAAATCAGGAAAAGCCACAAGAATTTGCCTGGCCCCACACCTGCCCCTTTGGCCAGTGGTTGTGGGGGGAGAAGAGCCTCCCATTGGGCAAGCCGGCCTTTCTTCAGCGCCTGACCCCCCCCCCCGGGTAATCCCCTGTCGGGGGGGGGGGGGAGAAGGCTGGCAGACTCTGGTGTTGCCACCACCCCACCCCACCCCACGCCCTTCTCTTCCCGGCTGCTGCAGTGTGAAAACCTGGTGAAGTCGAGCGATGCCAACACGCCTACTCACGAGGAGTTTGAAACGATGCTGCTCATCTCTCACTACTACGCCACGCGGGCCGCAGCCCAGAGTGTCAAGCAGCTGGTAGGGAGGGGGAGGGGCTACTACAGGGTGGGTCCCCCCAGGACCCCCCACCCCCCAAATTGCCTGGCCTGTGGCTCAAGCGTGGAAAAGGGAGGACTGATCCTGGCTCTTAGAGGAAGTGGCCACCCACCCACCCCTGCTCCTGACCTGAGTAGTGACCCCCACCCCGCTTCCCCTCTTCCTGCCCTTTCTATGGGATCCGTGTGTGTGTATGTGTGTGTGTGTGTGTGTGAGTGTGATTGTGCCCCAGAGGGACTTAGCTCCTCCTCCTCCCCCCATATGCCCCCACCTTTTCAGGAGACTGTGGCAGCCAAACTCTCCATCTCTCTTCTGCGCCACACGGACCTCATTCCTGTCGACAAGGCCTTCTATGAAGCTGGGATGGCGGCCAAGGTGGGCCACGACTCCGGGGAGGGAAGGGGGAGGGGGAGGGGGCAGCTGAGCCCCTGCTGGCCATTGGCTTGCCTAACGGACCCCTTATTTCCCACACTGACTTTTTTGCCAAGGGGGGATACCCCATCCCACTGCGCCCCACTCGCCCCCAGTGCCTCCCTTTTCTCCTCCTTCCTCTCCAGGAGGTGGGCTGGGAGAACATGGCCTTCATTTTCCTGAACCGTTTCCTGGATCTGATGGAAGTGAGTCCCACTTGAGGGGGGCGTGGGTTGGGGGGGCACGCTGGTCCTCCTCCCCCCCACCTGACAGCAACGCTTCCTCTCCCCAGGCCATTGAGGAGGGGTCCTTGGACGCTTTGGACCATGCGGACTTCCAGAACACGGACATCCCCTTTGAAGTGCCTCTGCCAGCCAAGCAGCATCTCCAGGTGAGTCACGTCCAACGCCCCCTGCCCCTCCCCCACCCCTGGGTTGAGGCTGAGCGGAGGGAGGGAGGCCCCCCACACTCTCTCTCTCACCCCACCCCACCCCTCCCTCTCCCCACAGCAGGAAGAGCAGCGGGAGGAGATCCGCGACTGGGTCCTGACGGTCTCCATGGACCACCGGCTGGAGCAGGTCCTGCCTCGGGACGAGCGAGACACCTACGAAGGGTCCCTGGTGGCCGCCAGCACTGGTGTCCGGTCCCTGCCCTGCCTCATCACCGGTGAGCCCCCCCACCCCCACCCCCTGGGGGGGGGAGAGAGCGCCTCCCACACACACCCACAAGGAGGGGGAGGGGGCCCAGGCTCTGGACTCACTGGCCCTGGGGGGCCCCCGCTGCCCCACCCCGGTGGTGTTGGTTTCTCTGGCCGGGTCAAGAGGCTCCTTCCTGGCTCTTTCCTCTGCAGCAGCTGCAGGCAGAATCGACCCATTCCCTGCTAGGGAATTACTCCCGGTCGAGATCCCCTTCTCTGACCCACCCAGAGACCCCCCCTAGTGAGTCCAACCCCACCCACAGTATGGCTGACCGGGAAGGGGAGAGGGGGCAGTGGAGGGGGCTCCTCTGGATGCCTCCCACCCCCCTTTTGCCCAGGGCAGGGAAGAGGCCAACGACACCTGTGGCTTAATTGGCGGATTGTGGCCCACTGGGTGGCTTCGGATCCCAGCAGGCAGCCCCCAATTCCCCCCCCCCTCCACCAGCAGGACCGAGAGGGACCAGTAGAGGGAGTCCTTCTGCATGGCTCTTACCACCGGGGGGGGGGGGGGGGGCTGAGGGAAGAAGGGGCCCCTGGGCCGGGCTGGGGGCTTCAAGCTCTGCCTCTTCAGGGCCCCTCCTGGTCCTCTCCTCTGCCCACTCCTCCTTCCAGCCCCAGCCCCACCGTCAGGGCCCTTCCCTGGGGGAGAGCTCAGAACCCTTGGGCTGTGTCAGAAAGGGCTCCACATTCTTTTGCCCGGCCCAGCCTCTGTGTGGCCCACCAGTGGGAAGGAGGAGTCTCCTTCTCCTGCCCAGGGAAGAAGGGGAAGCCAGTCCCTCCCCTCCCCCCCACACACTCTTCCAAGTGTGGGCCAGGCCAAAGGCCGCTGACCGCTTCCCCCCCCCCCCCCCCGCAGGCTTCCCTGTGCTGAGGAACAAAGTGGTCTTCAAGCGCCCCGGGAAAGAAGCCGACAAGGAAAGCTGGAACAAGTTCCTGATGGCCCTCAAGGTGAGGGGGGGAGGAGGGGGAACCCCCCTTTCTGGCTGGCTGGCTGGCTCCCCCGGCCCCACATTAAGAAGCTTGGGCCCTCATGAGGTGCTCACGGGGTCCATCTCTCTCCCCCCCCCCTCAGGTGTCCCACAGCCCGGCCTGCCAGGATGTGCTCCAGTTTATCGGCCAGTGGTGTGGGGGCCTGCCCAGCGCCAACTTCTCCTTCCAGTGAGTGGGCCTTGGAGGGGCGGACAGACCGACCGGAGGACAGACCGACATACGGACAGCCGCCCTCCCCCCCTTTGCCCTCCTGGGCCAGTAAAGTACACCTGCCTGGCACAACAGCACCTGCCTGCCTTCCCAGTTTGTCTGAAGAGTGCGTGCGTGCGTGCACACAGAGCGAGAGAGATGGAGGGTGGGGGTGGGGCAAACTGCCAAGGCCCCCCCCCAGGTGGGTGGGTTGACCAAGCCTGGGGGCCCCCTGAAGAGTTGCTGCTAGCAATGGGCTTCCAGGCCGTCTCAGGTGTCCAAAGCCCCACTCTACCCCTCCCCATCCCTGCCTGCCACATCATGCCAGACAGAGCATGAGGGTTGGTCTGGGCCTCTTCCCAGGTTTCAGGCCCCCCAAAAGGGGTCTCTGGGTGTGGTGGGGGGCATCCTCCTCCCCCCTCCCTGAAGCCCCTTTGCCTGGCAGGCCAGAAGAGACTACCGGGGGGGGGGGCTGACTCAGACTCTGGTGCCATCCCCCCCTTGCCCCGGCCAAGGAGAGGGTCTGATGGGTTCCCGCTGGACTGAAGGCCCCCACATGCCCCCCTCCTCTTCCTCTGGGTCGTCATCCGTGTCCCCCCCCCCTTTCCAGGCACAGGAGGGCAGCAGAGGCGTATGTACAAAATGGTTTATTAAAAAGAGGAACAGACACAATGCAGGAGGGGGGCTTGGGAAGGGGGGGCCTCTTTCACACCCAGCCCCACACACTGGAGAAAAGGGGGGCTTCTCTCCCTCCCCCCACCTGCCTTTCTGCTGACCAGGGGGGTCTGGTAGAGGGAGCAGGTATGGGGCAAAAGAGCCAGGGAGGGTGTGGGGCAGGGCTAGGGCCCCCCTCCCTCCTTAAATAACCAGACAGAGACACCTCCGTGCTGTGCAAAAAAACCCTCTGTACAATTCAAGCCAAAGAAAACTCCATGCATGAGCCGGGGGGGGGGGGGGGCAGAGGGAAGGAATAATACTGACAAGGCACACGGGGCCCCCTCCTGCCCCCCCACTGGTACTCCCTCCCTCCCCCCACCCCTGGACAGTGGCAGCGATTGTCTGCAAAGCCCCCAGGATGCCATGCGGGGGGGGGGGGGGAGACGCCTGAGCCAGCAGAGGGCGGAGGTGGGTCTGGCAGGCCTTCAGCAGCCCCCTCCCCAGCGGAAGAAAAGCCCCCCCCATGGCCGGCAAAGGGGGGCTTAGGTTGAGACGGTGACGGTGGCCATCCCTCCTCCTCCTCGTGAATAGACCACCTTGTTGAAAGCCTCTTCAAGTAAACAGCTCAGGCGACTCTGATCCGACTGTGGGGGGGGGGGGAGGGAGAGGGAGAGGAACTGTTGAGTCCAGAGGGAGGGGCCCCTGCCCCACTGGGCTACCAAAAAAAACCCGCGGAGGGGGGAGGAGGAGGAAGGGGGGGCTCCTTACCTCACTGAGGAATCCCAGCTGGACCAGTTCAGCTGCCAGTTCCTGGACATTGTCACCTGTGGGAGGCAGGAAGGGGGGAGGGTTTAAGACCTACGACCCCCCCATGACCCCTACCCTCCACCCCAAAGACATGGGGAGGGGCTTACTGGGCAGGAGGTCGCAGCTCAAGTGTCGGTTCAGCTTGTCTTCCAGTTTCAGCAGCAACGTCAACTGGCGGAAAGGGGTGGAGAGAGAAATGCCACATGGGGTGGGTCTCATCTGTCTCATCTACACCCCACCCCACCCCCAATTTTCCTCTGGTTCCAGGGCCTGCCCAGTGGGGGGGGGGCTCCCTCCCTCCTCCCCCCCAGCCCAGCAGCAGCCCTTGACATACGTGGTGCTTCAGGCCTTCCTCCACGGACTCAATGTTGCACTGGATCAGCACTGCCTGTGGTGTGTGTGTGGGGGGGTGTCAGTGAGAAGGGGTTTCCAAGGCAGGGGAGGGGGCAGGGGAAACCCCCCCCCCCACAATCCACCCCTCCAAGGGAGGGGTCAGCCACTCCTCCTCTCAGGGAGGGGGGGAAGAAAGAGGCCCCCGATGGGCCAGGCGGGCCCTACTCCTTCCATCTCCTCCCCAAGCCCCCCCCCGTGGGGCACCCCCCCCCCCGGGCATGGAGCCCCCCCTTCCCACCACCGTCCCACCTTGCGCGTCTCCACTTCGGCCGGCTCCGGGGTGGGCGTCTTGACGGAGGAGGGGGGGGGCCACGGGGGACTTCACCACCTCCTGCTGGGGTTGATGGGGCCGAGGAAGGCCAAAGGCTGTCAGGGGGTAGATGCCGTTCCTGGGGGGGGGGGAATGGGGGGGAGGTCAGCCTCTTTGGCTGGGGAGGGGGGGTTAAAGGTCTTTCCCTCCCCCCAGACAGTAGCACAGAGAGCTGCTGCCCCCCTCCCCCTCCCCCCCTTGGGCCAAACTGACCTGACATCCTCCAGGAACTTGTCAAGCTCCAGCGCTGGAGACTGAGAGAAGCTGGAAAGAGGCAGAGAGCAAGGGCTGGTCAGGGAGGGGGGAACCTGGATACAACCCCCCCCCCCCGGACCCATGGCTGGAGTCTCTTAGAGATTGGACGAGGAATGTAGATTCTTCCCCTGAGCAGCCCAGAGGGAGGGAGGGAGGGTCTCCACCTGCCCCCCCTCTAGGCTCCCCTCCTGCCCGGGGGGGGGGGGGGGCTGGCCCTTCTTTCTTCTCCAAGCAACGCTCCGACTGATTCCTCCTTATGCCTGAATTGAGTAGCACTTCTGAAGGCTTGTCAGTATTAAAAGTTTGTCCTGACCTTCTGATGGAGGAAGCTGGGGGGGGGGGGGGAAGGTGTGAGTGGGGGGGGGGGGGTTTCCCCCCCTCCCTCCCCTCTTCCCCCCTAGGTTTCACTCACAAGCCAAAGCACGAAGGGGGGGGGCGCCCTAAGACCCACTGGGGTTGGGCCCTTGAGGGTAGGGTGTGTGGCCAGAGTGGGAGAGGGGAAGAGTCTTGGAGGGGGAGGGGGTTCTTAGGCGGCCATTTTCTCTGCTTAAACCAGGGGGGGGCAGAGATGCCCCCTGACACCATCCGGCCCACACCACTCCTGGAAGTGGAAGTAAAAGACGCCCATCCAGGCACGCTTTACTTCTGCTTCCAGGAGCAGCAAGGGCCGGATGACTAGGTGTCAGCAGCCATATCCGGCCCCTGGGCCAGAGTTTGGGCTCCACTGGTTTATAGGGAAAGGACTTTTCTCTCCCTCTCTGAATCCACTTTGGTCACTCAAGGAGACTTTCATCACGTTTCTCAAATGCCACCTCTTGCTTTCCATTCATCGCTGGGCTGGAGCGGAGGAGGAGGGGGGGGCGCCAACGCCTCCTCCTTGTAAATCCACTCCGCTTGGCTGCTGCATAAAACCTTAACCAGCCCCCCCGCCCCCCCGGGAGACGCCTCCTCACATCATGCGGACGCCCTCGCGGTCAGGGTGGTGGACCTCTGCCAGCACCGCATTCATGTCCAAGTTCTTGGTCATCTCTTCCAGCGCATTCTCTGGGATCATGTCTGTTGGGAGACAAGCAGCACCTCCTGTCTCTGGGGGGGGGGGGGAGAGGGGCTACACCAGCTAAAGTGGGGGGGAGCCCAAGATGGAAGAGGAGGCCACCCACACCCCCACTGCTATGGGCTATGGACCGGACTGAGAAAAGAGTGGGCGTGGGGAGTCATACCTGTGACAGAATCACCCAGGTGAGGTGAGGGAACACTCCCCCCTCCCCCATGCCCCCCGTGGGGGGCCCTCCCTCCCCGGGAGAAGCCACCGGCAGCAGAGCAACCCACTCCCCAGCCTAGCAATGGGGGGGGGGCAGAGGGAGGGAGGGAAGGCAGAGGGGGACAGCCCCCCCAATTGCTCTGGCAAGGACCCCCAGCCCAGCCCCCACCCTCCCCAATCCACTAGCCAGACTCACGCTGATGGCCCACAATGCAATGGGCGGCCAGGAGCTTCAAGGAGGGCACTTCGAAGAGGGCCTGGTGGAAGAGGAGCTCCCGGGCGGTGGGCCGCCGGCCTGGCTGGGGCTCCAGGCACTTCTGGATGAACTCCTGGCCGGGGGCGGGATGCGAAGGGGGGGGGGAGAGAGAGGGAGGCGTGAAGGTGGCATCCCAATTGCCCCCTCCCCCCAGGGCCCCCCCAGGGCCCACGTCACAGCAGTGGCAAAGTCTGGCCACTGCCCAGGGGCCGCAAGGGGGGGAAGAGCCCAAGGCCAGGCCCTCCGAGCCCCCCCTCCCCCCTCCCATCACTCTCTCCCAGGCCAGCAGCCCCTTGGTCTCCGTCCATCAAGACAAGCAGGGCTCCTTGAGGGGGCTTCCTTCCCCCCCCCTGCCACTCAGGGCCTTCTCGGTTGGGGGGGCGCTTACCCGCTGCAGGGGGTCCTCCAGTAACTGGATGGCATTGTTAATGGCCTCTTGTGGCACGTAGGAAGACTCCCCATTGCCCTGGATCTCCAGCACCGCCATCTGTGGAAGGGAGGCGGCAGGGCCGGGCCGGGGGGGAGGGGTCTCAGAAGGGGGGAGGCATCCCTGGCCTGGGACAAGCTTCCCCCCCCCCCCAGGCAAAACCTCCAGGCCACTCCCAGGCCTGCTAACCAGGAGGACAGGACATCTTGCTCAGGGATCCCCCAGACAATGGCCTTTTCCACAGATAGCAGATTAAAAGGGGGGAGGAGAGTATTTCTCCCCCCAAATTCCCAGACACAGACACTCACACAGCTCAAAGAAGTCACAGTGCCTAAACTTAGATGGTGAGTGAGTGACCCCGAATAACCAGGTGGGGGGGCGGGGCGGGGGGGCAACACCCTGTGCAGCTCCTCCCAGCCCATCCTTCCGAGGTATGGGGAGGAGACCCCCCTCTTTCCCCCCCAGGCCTAGACACGCGCCCCCCCACGCCCCCCAAGTGAGAGAGCAGCTTCCCTTACCTCCAGCGCACACATCCCAAAGGAGTAAATGTCAACGGCTGTCGTGACGTGAACCACTTCTGGAAAGCAAAGTCCCTCAGCTTCAGCCCCAGAGGTTGAGTGACAGACACACACACACACACACACACGGGGGGGGGCACCCCCCACGTGCAGCCAGGAGAGAAAGTGGCAAGGGGGGGAGACAGAACCCCCCCCCATCTAACCCCCCCACTCCGTACCGCCATATTCCGGGGCAAAGAAGTGGAGGTTCTTCTGCTCCTCTCGGCATGTCTTGACGTGGTTGTTGATGGTGTCTGGGGCCACTGGGAGAAAGACGGCAGAAGAAGGGCAGCCACTGGTCAGAGGCCTCCCTGGGGGTGTGGGGTGTGTGTGGGGGGCACAGGCAAGAGAGAGAGACAATGCCCCCACCCTCTCCAAGTGCGAGCCACAGGCAGGACCCAGCTCAGAAGGGACAAGTACCGGGGGGGGGGGGGGCTTGTCCTCTCCCCCCCACAGCCCCATCTTCTCTGAGCGTGGTCCCCCTCCACCACCCCAAGGCCAGCCACAAAGGGACCAGGCAAGCGCCCCCTGCCCCCGAAAAGGGCTACGGTTTCCAAGGGAGCCCAAAGGGAGCCTGTGGAAAACACTGCCCACCCCAATCCAAAGCCAATCCCAGGCAAGGCAGAGAACCGGGGGGGGCAGAGAAGGCCTCGGCCAGGAGCCCCAGCAGCCCCACGGAGCCCCAGGCAGGCAGGCAGGGACCCCTGCCCGCCTCATGCACCAGCACCACTGAAGGGTCCTCATTCCCACCCCCTTGGTCCTGGGAGGTGCCCTTGCATGGCACCACCACAAAGCAGCAGCAGCTGCAGCCAGGATGTGGCTCAGGCAGGCAGGCAGGCAGGCAGGCCAAAGGCCTCCCCCACCCCAGCCCCATGGAGGGTAAAAGCCAGGATAAGAATCAGCCAGCCTGGAGGGAAGCCCTTCCTAAAGTCCCAATCCTGGGAGAAAGGCTCTACCTGGAGAAAAGAAACATGATAATGAAGGCATGGGGGGGACACCCCTCCCCAAAACCCATGGAGGTGAGGGCGGCCTCCAGGCCTGCCTTCTCCAGGAGGGGTGGGGAAGGCTGTTTCGGCACCGGTTTAAAAACAACAGCACACCAATGGTTGTCTGATGAGGTTCTACAAATAGCTGAAGAAAGAAGGAAGGCAAAAAGCAAATGTGAAAGAGTAAGATTCACTCAACAGAATGCAGAATTCCAGGGAACAGCAAGGAAAAAGAAGGAGGCTTTTTAAAACAAACAGTGCAAAGTAATAGAGGAAAACAACAGAAGGGGAACGATGAGAGATCTTGTCAAGAAAACTGGGGAAATCGAGGGAACATATCGAGCAAAAATGGCCATGATAAAGGACAAAAACAGGAGGGACCAAACAGATTGAGAGGAAGGGAAAGATGGCAAGAAAGAAGAACTCTAGAAAAAGGACCTTAATGTCCCTGGCATCCACAATGGTGTGACCACTGACCTCGAGCCAGATGTCCAGGAGTGTGAAGTCAAGCAAGACCTAGAAAGTATTACTAACAACAAAGCTAGTGCAGATGATGGTATTCCGGTCGAGCTATTTAAAGCCCTAAAAGAAGATGCCGTTAAAGTGCCGCACTCAATATGCAACAGTATTCCAGCAGTTTTGGAAAACACAGCAGTGGCCACAGGATTGGAAAAGGACACTCTACGTCACAATTCCAAAGAAGGGCAATGCCAAAGAATGTTCAAATTACTGTACAATTGCGCTCATCTCACATGCTAGCAAGATCATGATCAAGATCTTACAAGGTAAGCTTCAGAAGTAACGGTACATGGATCAAGAACTTCCAGAAGTGCAGGCAGTGTTCCAAAGAGGAAGGGGAACGAGAGGCAAAATTGTCAACATTCGCTGGATCACAGAGAAAGCAAGGGAGTACCAGAAAAAAGTATACTTCTGTTTCATTGACTACGCCAAAGCCTTTGATTGTGTGGACCACAAATCGTTAAACTGTGGCTAGTCCTTAAAGGGATGGGAGGACCAGACCACCTCACCCGTCTTCTGAGAAATCTGTACGTGAGCCAAGAAGCAACAGGTAGGACAGGATATGGAATGACAGAGTGGTTTAGCCTTGGAAAAGGAGTAGACAAGGCTGCATATTGTCACCCTGCTTACTGAACTTATATGCAGAGTACATCATGCATAACGCAGGGCTGGAAGCAGCACAGGCTGTGATTAAGATTGCTGGAAGAAACACCAACAACCAGAAATATGCAGATGACACGACCCTAATGGCAGAAAGTGAAGAAGACCTAAAGACCCTCTTGATTAAGGTGAAAGAAGAGAGTGCAAAAGCTGGCTTGAAACTCAAGCTCCAAAAGAAGCCCACGGTCTATGGCCTCGGGGCCCACCACTCCCAGGCAAGTGGGAGCAGGGACAGACTTCCACCTTCTTGGGATCTAAGATCACTGCAGACGGGTGATGAGATCAAAAGGCGGTTACTCCTTGTGAGACAAGCGATGGCCAGCCTAGGCAGCCTAAGGAAAAGTAGAGACCTCAGCCTGCCAAGCAAAGGCCGCAGAGTCAATGCCATGGCCTTCCCAGGCGTCATGTACAGGTATGAGAGCGCAGGAGAACAGAGGCCTTTGAATTCTGTGTGGGGCTGGAGGAGAGAGCCCCTGGAGAGTCCCCCGGACTCAAGGAGATACTGTCAAACCATCCTGAATGAACTCAACCCTGACTGCCCCATGGAAGGAGAAATACTGAAGGTCAAGCTCAAGTCCTTTGGCCACCAAAGGAGAAGAAGAGAGGACTCACTTGAGAAGGCCCTGAGGCTGGGAGAGGCTGAAGGCAAAAGGAGAAGAGGGCGGCGGCAGAGGAGACAGCTAGATGGCATCATGAACACAATGGGTGTAGATAGATCTGGCCGGGCTGCAGAGGATGGCAGGTGAGAGAGGCGCCTGGCATGCGCTGGTCCATGGGGGTCATTGCAAAGGGTCAGACTCAACTGTGCCAATGAACCACCACCACCACCACCACCGCTCTAGGGTTGTGGGGGAGCCATAGGTGCTCCAGGCATCCCGACCCCACAGCAAGGGACTATCTGAGCCACCATCCTAAAGGCCACCCACACCATCTAGGCTTCCTCCGCCGCCAGCGGAAGGAAGACGTGGGCAGATGGGGATGCCAAGGAAGGCCAAAGCTGAGCCGGACCTTCCCCCAGGGGGCGCCAAGCGCAGCCAAGGCCGAGGGCAAAGGGAAGCCTTCTCTTCAGGCCTTGACCAAGGGGGCCTCGGGGGGGGGGGGGGGCTGCCGGGCTGCCCCCTTCCCCACATCTCTTGCTCTTTCTCCTGGGCAGGAGTTTCCTTGGGGTGCCTCTCTGAGCCCTGAAGGGGGGGGCTTCTGTCCAAAGGCCAATCTGGGCCCTCCAGAGGGCATTTCCAGGAGGAGGAAGAGAAGGTCAAGGACTGGCCAGACTCTTCAGCCGGGCCAAAGAGAAGTGTGTGTGTGGGACTGGGGGGGGGGAGGCCCAGGGGCTCCAAGGCTGGCTCACTGGCTTCATACATAGGAGGAGGAGGAGGCTGAGGAGGCCTGCCCTTGGAAGGCCCAAGCAAGCTACAAGCAGAGCCCGAGGAGGGGGGGGGGGGAGGGAGGGAGGGAGGGCGGGAGGAGCAGGGGAGGCCAAAGCAGTGACAGGCAGCCACATGCAGGGGGCTAAAGAGGGAGGGCAGGAAGGAGGGGAACTCTCAACAACCAGAACAATCGAGGTGTGACAGGAGGGGGGGGGACACAGCTTGGCTAGGAAACAGCCACCCAAGGTCAGCCTGCTAAGCGAGGAAGGCCGGATTTTTTTTTTTTTGGGGGGGGGGGAGAAGCCTCTTACATATAGACACAGAGGGATGCAGAGATATAGAGAAACAGTATGGCAGTCCTATACGCCGCCTATGCATATGCGCACATTTCTATCTGGAGGAGGCTACAGTCACATCACAGAGCAGACATTTGCTCACCATTAGCAAAAATCCTATGAAAGACTGTGGGCAAGAAAAAGAGAAAAAGAAAGAGAACCGGCCCATAAGCAAGAAAGAAAGAGAGAAAGAAAGAAAAATAGAGAGAGAGAGAAAGCAAGAGAGAGAAGGAAAGAAAGGGAGAAAGAGAGTAAAAGAGAGAAGACCCCCAGCCAGGCCAGGCCAGGCCCGGCCCCCTCCTCTTCCTCCTCCTCCCCCCTTCTGCATTGTGAGGAGAGAGAAGAGAAAGGGATTCCACCACTACCAGCCCCCAATCAAAGCCATGGGAAGGGTGAAGGCCACATCCTGACACACACACACACCCAGGCCATGGGGCAGATCCGCACTTGGCATCCCGCAGGGCATCTGTCCTCCCCTTACATCCACTGGTCCCCTCCCTACCCACCCATGGGGCAGCCACCGGGCCTGGTGGGGGTGGGTGGGAGGCAGGGACCAAATCTCCCCTCCAGGCCACAACCCCTCCATAAAGAGAGGAGGCCCGGAGGGCACCAAGGAGCCCCCCCCTTTGGCTTGCCTCCCACAGGGACCCAGTAGAAGCCCTCAGCCTCTCCTTCCCCAGCCCAGAAAGCCGCTGCCCGCCCCCCCCCTGCATGGCCACTCTACCTTCTGGCCCATTCAGCCTCTTGGCCTCTCAGCTGTGGAACCTCCTGTGGCAGTCCTTCATACAAGGTCCCTACACCAGGGGGTGGGGTGGGTGGCTAAGGACCCCCCCTTCCTAGGCTTCTGTTGCTGCTTTGGGGCCCCAGAGGCGTACAGGGGCAGAGGAGAGAGAACAGGAGGGTGCAGGTCTCTCATGCGCAAATACACCCCCACTGCCACCCCCAGCCTTCTCCCTGCCACAGGTCTCCCCACAGTTGGCCCCAGGGAGGAAGGAATCCAAGCCTCCCCCCTCCTTTCTTCTTCTCCCTCCTGCCTGTCTAGGCCAGAGGTGAAGCTGCCCAGATGAAGGCACATTGGGGGGGGGGAGTTCCTTCTGCCTGACCCAGTCTGTGAAAGATGATGGTGGTGCAAAAATGCCACAATCCTCGAGGAGGCTCTTTCTGTGTACTACCTCTCCACACACACACCCCCTGTGCCCTCACACGCCTGATGGTCATGAGGGAGGGGGGTGCAGAAGAGGAGTTGAAGGACCACAGCACGTGGGGTGGTGGAAGTTTGAGGCCCCATGGCATAGGCAAGCCCAAGACAGGTCCCCAGGGAGGAGAGAGAGCTGTAGGGCTGGCAAATAGGGAGGGAAGGGGAGGGGAGGGTCCCAGTGGCTGCTGCCTCCCCTCTGCCTCCCTTCTTCAGGTGAAGCTTGGGCAAGCAGAGGGGGAGCCCTGCAAGTCCTTGAGGTGGCTCTGGGGCCAGGGAAGGCACACTGACCACCCACCCCCACCCCTGGTGAAGGAGAAGAGGGGGGCCCTCACGCTGCCCCCCCCCGGGCCCTCCTCTGCCCTTTGCAACATCTCAGGGGAAAGGGGCCCTGGAAGGATGGGCCTCTGGCCAGGGGATCCTGAGAAGAGCAATCCTAGCAAGAGCTATGAGGCTCCTCTGCCGCCACCCCCAGCCCTGGCGCTTAGTGCACTCTCTGAACAGTTCCCAGGTGAATTAGCATGCCTGCCCCAAACATGGAGGGTCCTCATTTGACTGACCTTGGGAGGATGGAAGGCAGAGTCCACCTTGACCCCCCTCATGAATGTTTGGGCTGCAGGGCAGCAGCTTCACCCGAGGCCCCCCCCCCGGACTCTTGTCCTTCGTGGTCCCCTGCTCAAAGGCGCCGTCAACCCATTCATATGGATTCACAGAGACCACGAAGAACTAAAGCCGTGATGGTGAACCTTTTGGAGACAGAGTGCACAAATAGAAGGGCGGGACAGATTCTGTTCCGAAGGGAGGGAAGGAGGGAGGGGCAAACTCTGTACTTGGGAGGGAGGAAGCATTCCCACTGGACTGCTGGGCAGAGGGGGCGGGGCAAACTCTGTGCTGGGGTGACAACAGACCCGGGGGTGCCACATCTGGCATGCATGTCATAGGTCCATGCAGTGGTGGGCAAGAACTGGTCCACACACACCCACACACGGGGGTATGGGGGTGTAGTGAAGTTGCATGGCCTTCAAGCGGGGAGATGGATGGCCTCGCCTACCTCCTTGCCTCACCTCCTCTTCCACCTCCTCCTCCTCCTCCCAAGGCGGCCTTGCGTAGCAGGGAGTCAATGGCCCAGGGGCGCTGCGGCGGCCTGGCCTTGGTGTGGCCGCCTCTCCTGGGGTCTCTCCCACTCCTCCTGCGGCGATGCTGTGCACGTGCCATGCTGCGCACCATGCATGTTGGGAGGAGGAGGAGGAGGAGGAAGCCTAACCTAACCACTGCCGCCACCGCTGTTGCCCAGGCGTCCTCCTTCACATCAGCACGAGTGTGGAGAGTAAGTGACCTTGCATGTGCGTGGAGAGGAGGGGGGGTGTTTGTGTAATGTGTGTGCTGGGTGTCGGGTGTGTGTGTGTTGTGTCACACTCGTGTGTGTGTGCGTGCGTGCGCGCAGTCTACTCCCTGGTAGGGCTGAAACGCAGACTAAGACGGGCGACCATTTCAAGACCAGCCATGAGGCGAGTCTCTTTCAACCCTATCTGGGAGTAAACAAAAGGGCACAAACCTTTGTGGCGCCTTAAAGACAAACTGCTGCATTTTGTGGATCGAGTCCACTGGGATTGGGTTGGCATAACAGGTAGTTTATAAATCCAGTCTGGCTTTTTACAGCCAGTAGTAACGGCAGTGGCTCAAGTAGTGAAAGCGACTGAACTTGATGCCTGGAAAACCAGCAGGTCAGCAGTTTGAGACCTGAGTGAGCTCCCGTCTCAGTCCCAGCTCCTGCCAACCTAGCAGTTCGAAAGCAAAAAATTGCAAGTAGATAAATAGGTACCACTTTAGTGGGAAGGTAAACAGCATTCCGTGCACTCTGGTGTCTAGTCATACCTGCCAAATGACCACAGAAATGTATGCAAATGCAGAGATGAGCACTGACTGGCTTTCGAGCAAGGGCGACCTTTATCTCTACCTAATAACAGGAAATCCCTGACTGGCATTCCTCTTTGCTGTGAAGTTTGGCCCTAATTCGTTAGGACAGTAATGCCTCGCATAACGAGCTAACGAGGAGACCTTTCCCCAAAAGGTCTGCCTCGTTGAATGAGCAAAAACTTGCTTAACACAAAGCTTCACATCGGCAGGGCCTTTTGGGAAATGAGACACGGGGGAAGCCCCCCCCCTTGTTGCCAAAGGCCCCACCGGGGGGGGGGCGCTTCACATCAGTGGGACATTTGGGGACGAGGCAGTGGATCCCCGTCTCATTCCAAAACACCCCCCACCGAGGCGCCCTTCACTGGGACCCCCCTTGGTTTGCGAAGGGACCCCGTGTTCCTTTCACACACAAAGGGCGCTTGGCGCTTGGGTTGGGGGGGTTGAACTGGCACATGCGCCCATTCTTTCCCCCAACCCAAACGCTGACTGCCGCATGGGATCAGCGCTTGGGTTGGGGGTTGCAATGGCCTGCGCATCAGTTCACCTCAAACCCAAGCACTGATCCCCGTCATTGTGCGAGGCCCATAGACTTTGCTGCAGTCAGAAAAGTCCCCCAGACTCTTTTGATTGCAGCAAAGTCTATGGGCTTCGCACAATGATGCCCCCCCTCCTCTTCCAACCCCCCCTCCCCCGCCTAGATTGCCAAGGGCTGTGGCAATCCAGGCCAGGGGCGGGGGGCCTTCGGAGAGGCTCTCTGCCTTCTGCGCAAGGGTGGAGGGTGATCCCGAGCTTAGGAGCCAACCCTTTCGCAGGAGGCAGGCACCCACACACGCGTCTGGGGTGTTTGGGAAGGGGACGGGGAACTCTTCCAAAGGAGGAAACACACACACACACACACCCGGCCAAAGCCCTTGGCAATCCAGGTGGGGGGGGGCCCTTCGGAAGAGTTCCCCGTCCCCTTCCCAAACACCCCATTGACTCACACTGCACATCAGCTGAGTGTTTTGGAACGAGGCGGGGGAATCCCTGTCCTCCTTCCCAAAAGCCCCCCCCCACGCCCCACGCTGCTGCGAAGTGAGACACGTCTCCTCCCTATGTGAAAAAGGTGTTTCGCAGAACGAGTAACTCGCTTAACCAGCAACTGGATGGAATGCATTTTGCCAGTTAAGTGAGTTATCACTGTAAAGGTCAAGGTCTCCCTTGCTCAAAAGCCATCATATCCGGCTCTAGGGTGCAGTGCTCATCTCCGTTGACAGCCAAAGAGCCAGTGCTGTCTGTGTTTGCAGATAGTTTCATGGCCATGTGGCAGGCATGACTAGATCACATGGCCACCCCAGTAACCCAGAGTTGGCCCCGCCCACAGTATGGTAGTAAAAATTTTGGCTGCCACCCCTGGGTCCGTGCCATGGGTCCGTCACCAGCCAATGGGGCGGGAGAGCCCAGGCCCCAGGGAAGGAGGGGCCCTCCCAAGCCACAGGAGCGCCTGGAGCTGCCACAGCTTTCCCGCCGGGAACTCTTGAGCGTCTCTCCCCGGGAGCCAGACCTCCTGCTCCCTACCAGGGGGTGGGAGCCCCCCAGGAAATCCCTAGGCCCGTGATGGCCGTGAACCTTGGCCCTCCAGCTGTTCTTGGGCTGCACTTCCCAGAAGCCCCGGTCCCTGTGAATTCACACCAATCCGCACAGTAAACCCATCGGTGTGGATCCAGAGGGACCGGGGCTTCTGGGACGTGAAGGCCAAGAACAGCTGGAATGCCAAAGTTCACTGTCAGGCTAGCTGGGGCAGATGGGAGGTATAGTCCAGGGGCACAAACGTCGACCTCACAGGGCTGTTGTGGGAAAGCCAAAGAAGGGAACCCCACCCCACCCCACCCCCCGGCTTCCTTCCATTGACAACATTCAGCACCGCCTGGCATTAGGAACAACTGAAACTCAAAAGCTCCTTGAAATGGTTTGAAAGAAAGACAAAGTCCAAGAATCATTGCAAAGATGAAGGAAAGCAGGGACTTGGCTTTGGGAACCAGGGGCCCCTCCCTCCCTCCCTCCCCAAAGAAGGGGGGAGGCAAGGCTCCTGGGAGGTGCCAAGGCACACAGACATCCACAGCCCCACCAGCCATGGGGCAGAAACGCCCTTCCCGTGGGCCATGCCTCGGCCTGCCCGGCGGGGCAGGGGAGCTTATAGTTGCCTGGGAAAGACCCACCCCTGGGCAGAAGGCGGCGTGGCAGGCCCTGCCCACGTTTCCCAGGCGGATTCCCCAGGACGACCGCCAGGGCCCCAGGGAGAAACCACGGCAAAAGCACCCCCGGACAGCACCACGTAACCCCCAAGTTCCAGGGCAGTCCCCCCTCCCACGAGGGCTCCCCATGGGTGGCAGGGGAGGTCAAAGGATAGGAGGCAGGAAAAGCCAGGCCACACGTACGCACGCACGCACCCCAGGCCATCCCTACCTGAACCAATCTTGATCAACCCATTGTGCTGGATGAAGATCGTATCACAAGTCAGGTTCCCATGGATGATGGGGGGGTCGCAGGAGTGAAGGTAGCTGGAAGGAGGACCAAACACGGGAAAGGAGAATGGGTGGTAGCAGCAGCCACACCCTGAGAGGCCTCCCACAAGACGCTTCAAACTGGGGGGTGGGGGGGCAAAGCTGCAGCAACCCCTGAGGCTGCCTGGGGTCACCCAGAAGGGAGGAGGGTCAACCAGCCACCAGGTGTTCAACATAAGAGCTTGTAAGTCCACTGAGCTGAGATGCACCTGGTCTCCCTCTCCAACTGGGGGAGGGAGGGAGGAAGCAGCCAAACAAGGCCCCCCCCCATAGCAAAGCCCCTTGGCAGGCAAGCAGCCCTCTTTATACCTCTGAAGGATGTCCTGGGGGGGCACCCCAAACCCCAGCCCATCCAGGGTCCAACACGAAGGTCCCTCTTGCCCTCAAACGCTGCTCATCTGAGTGGCAGGGAAGTGGCCCAGGGAGCAGCCCATGGCCTAGCGGGGCACTTCCTCCAACGCACCCCCACCACCACCACCACCGGCCCCTGACACCTGCACAGGCACCTACCTGAGAGCAGACAGGATCTGGGTGCACCAGCGCTTCCAAGCCTGCAACCAAGCCAGAGCATGAGGCTCAGGGCTGCCCGGGCTGCCCTTCCTGCAGAAGCCGTGACCCCCTTCTCATCAGGTAAGCCCCCTCTTCCCATGAGTGGGATCTGGGGAGGGGGCCGCCTTCCCACCCACCCTCAAGAAAGGGTCCCAACAGTTCCTCCCCTTCCTTTTCAGGGTGAGGGGAGGGGGGCTTCCCAAGACAGACCCCTCACCCAACCCCAGCCCCAGAGGGGCCACTGCCCTGGCAGGTGTGGGAGGCCAGGGGGTGGGCTCACTTTCTCGTTCATGGTCTTGTGGTTCTTCTTGGTCTTCTTTAGAAACTGCTTCAGGCTGCCAGAGGACATGTACTCCGTGATGAAGATTACCTGGGGGGGGGATGGGGGGAGGAAGGGCCCCATGTCAGCCACACGGCCCTGATGCAGAGAGAGGTGGGGCTTGGCTGGGCTGAGCTTGGCCCGGGTGGGAAGGGAGGAGGAGGGAGGGGGGCTGGCCCGGCTCCACTTACTCTGGCCTTGTTCTCTTTGACGTCGGCCCAGTACTTGTGGAACTTGACAATGTTGAGGTGCTCCAGTTGGATCAGGTTGTCAAAGACGGCCCTGACTTTTTCCTGGGTGGGGGAAGGGGTCAAAGCAGGGCCAAGGTTGGCCTCCTTTCCATCTCACACCCACCACCCCACCCCAATGGATCAGGACAAGGAGGCAAGCCAGCCTACTGTGCACACTCAGCTGCGTGCGTGCGTGCGTGCGTGCGTGCGTGCGTGCGTGCGTTTAAACTGATACCGCCCACCTACCCTCCACCCTCTGCTGGGCTTCAGCCTGGCCAGTTCAAACACCACCACCCTGCCCGCCCGCCCGCCCAGGGGGGCTCCCATCAGTCCCAGCCCCACAAACCTCCTGGAGCTTAAAGTTCTTCCGCTCTGAGAACTGGACTTCGTTCCAGACCACCTCAACGCCTTCTTCCGTATCCATAGCCAGGTAGGCACTGTCAATCCCTGGGACATTGCGCTGGTTCACCTGGGCAGGAACATGGGGGGGGGAGAGAGATTGAGAGAGGCTCTGCTAAGCGCCAGAGAAGAGAGGCCCCCCCCCCCGGGCAGGTCAGCCACAGTAGGGAACAGAGCACACACACGCACGGCCCCCTCCCCCTCTGCCCACCCCCCAAGGAGGGAACTGGAAACCAAGCAGGGAGGGAGGGAGGGGCACCACCACCACCACCACCACGGTGGCACAGCAGCTGCTCATGGGGTGAAAGGAGCTGGCTCAGCCGCCCTGTCCCTCAGGCCAGGCTCCTGAGGAGCAGCAGCAGGAGCAGATGGACGGGCAGGGCGGATCCCAGCCCCAGCCAAAGTGGCCCAGCCTGAATTGTTGCAACACCGAAACGCCTTAGAGCTCGATATACAGATGAATTCAACTGATACTGAACTAAATCATGGTATAAAGACTCATTGAGGAATTTGCACCAGGCTGTCAAATTAATTCAGCTACGGAAGAATTTAGAGATCTCAGAGTTTTACCAAGGAAACCTGCAGCCCTTGTTGGCCTTTGAAGGATATTTGTTCAGAGTATCCCTTTTAGGAATCTGACGCACATGTGACAAGAATGGGCCTCTTTATAAAGTACAGTCAAACCTCGCCTAAAGAAGAGCGCCTCCTCGCTTAAAGAGTAACTCGCTTAAAGAGCAGAATTTTCTCTGAATGTTCACTTCGCTTAACAAATAAAACCAACCAAAAAGTCGCTTAACAAATAAATCGGGGTTCGCAATCCCCCCCACAATTGGTCATTTGCAATGATGTTTCGCTTAAAGAGCAAACTCTCTTAAAGAGCAATCCTGTGGAACGCATTATGCTCTTTAAGCGAGGTACAACTGTATTTATGCCTGCGATGGCCGTAAAATGACGAGGCCCTCTGGATCTGTCAGACCTCTGAAGTCCTTTTGGGCTTTATGAAACATAGAAGCAAAGTACATAAACGAAGCCTGGAGAAACAGACAAGCCAAAGTAGCCAGGAATGATCATAACACTTATTCTACCTTGATACCCAAGTGAATTCTGACAGATTTGGAAATGATTGTTTGATTTTATTTGGGATTTAAACCTGGGGTTCTAGACCTTTTTAAGCGGAGGGCCAGGTCATGCTCCCTCAGACAGCTTGGGGGGGCAGACAGCCATTTTGTGCTGCCTGCCACACACTGCACTTCTGGGTGTGGCAGAGGCAGTGGTGGGCCACATGAAATGGTGTCGCAGGCCACATCTGGCCCCCAGGCCATAGGTTAAAAACCCCTGATTTAAGCAATAAATGGCAGCTGTGACAGACACAGTTTTCCGGTTGTTTCCCTCTAGGGTTCAACAAGACTCTGAGGCAATGATCAGGCAGCACAAATCCTGACCTGATAGATGGCTGGAATGTAAGCACATGTGAAAACATATGAGGGAGCAAACACACACACAGACAAAAGAGGTAATACATGTGATGCAGGTTTACCCAGAAACAACTCATCTTATCCTCGCAAAGCACTACCTGCAGAGGACTGTGGCTTTCCTTTGTTACAGGTGTTAGAAGAGAAATGGGAAGACCATCAGTCAACTAGATTACATACAGCTAGGTAGACACCTGGTGGGATGCTTTCCTAGGAGCCCAACACCCCCCCCCCCCGCAAGTAAAAATGTGTTTTTAAATTGCCTTCTGGTGGACATAGTAGGAATTTTTGCCACATTTTGTCCACTTGAGGTCTCTGACCCTCTTAAGGAAGTAAGTTCACTACTTTGTAGTTAAATTGTTTTGCAAATGTTTAAAAATATGGGATTATTATTTTTTTACAAAATTGATCTACTTCTTTTTCTTGCATCAGGTGATTTTTCAATGTTAAAAAAGGCCTTTTCACGGGGTGGGCATGGCCTTGCCTTGCCAGGGCCCAAATGTAGAACTAGGGTTGCCCTTTCTCTTGCCTAATAAGATGATGCTCAGGACCCTTTCGGGAAGGACAAGTGTAGAGTGCTCTAGAGAAGGTTCTCCCCCTTGGATGGCTGTTGCTTCCAGGGATCTGGAAGGAAGTGGAAAGGGTCTTTCATTCGTCCCTTGGATGGTGGTGGTGGTGGTGGTGGGGAGGACACTTAATTTCCTTCCCTTCCCATCTACAGCTAAAAAAAATACCCTCTAGGTCTTCAGCCCCATCTGGGTCCTTCATCAGCTGTTGGAACCGCCATACTGTGCCCAAGCACTGGGTCACAACGAGGGGATCAATGCAGGGGGGAGGGGGCCCAGGGCCACATTCCTCCCCAGGGCCTCTCCCTGAAGCCACTTCCTCAAGCGGGTGAAGCCATGGAGCAGCAGCGTCCGTGTGTCAGGCCCTCTAGGCAGACTGACAGCCAACCCTGCCATGAGCCCTACCAGAGCATGGCCCAGAGAACAGCGAACAAGGCAAAGGTCTGGGCTCCAGGTAGCGAGGAGTGGGCTACAGGCGGGGGCAGCAGCAAAGGGAGAAGCAGGCAAAGGGGAGCCAGAGTGGACCCGGAGGAGGTGGCTGAGGCTTTGAGATATGGAAGCGCAAGTTTGGCCAGGGCCAAGGCCCATCCCAGCGGAGAAGCAGCAGCAGCGTCTGACCCACGCGTCAAATCCCCAGGAGGGGGGCCCCGTCTCCAGAGGCCCGCCGCCGCCGCCCCCCCGGGCTGCCCTCAGCCAGAAGGGACGGGAAAGGGGACGTGGACCTTCCTGCCCTACGACTCCAAAGCCTCAGGGCCCCCAGGGACCCGCCCGCTTCCCTGGAGTGTTGCCAGGCGGCCCCTCTTCCTCCCTCCCTCCGGCCCAGGGAGTTCGAGGCCACCTCGCCCCCTTCCTCTGGGCCAGGCCCGGCGCCGCTCCCACCGCCCGCCCCGGGGGGCGCCCCACCCACCCCCCGGCCGCGCACCTCTTCCCGCCGCTTCTGCCACCGCCCGCAGGGCGACTCCTCCAGGATCTCCGACTCGTCCTCGCTCTCCTCCTCCTCTTCTTCCTCCTCCTCCTCTTCTTCCTCCACCTCGCCGCCGCCGCCGCCGCCGCCAGGAGGAGGAGGAGGCGCCGCCGCCGCGGAGGCCATGGGAGGCGAGAGGGAGCTGCTCAGGCCCGGGCCCGACGCCGACGCCACTGCCGCCTCGGGCTTGGGGTCAGACCCGCTGCTGCTGCTGCCGCCGCCGCTCCCTCCTCCTCCTCCTCCCCCTCCTGCCGCCGCTCCGCCGCTGCCCGCCGCCTGGTTGGCGTCGCCTTCGGACATTGCGGACCCGCCGGTGCCGAGGAGGAGGCCGCCGCCGGGGAGGCGCTGCTGCTGCTGCTGCTACCGGTGGTGCTGGCGGCGAAGACGACGAGACGACGACGACCTGCGGAGGGGGAGAGGGAAGCGGACCGGCCCAGGGAACCGTCACGGCGACGCAGGGCGGCGGTTGGTGACGTCATGCCCGGGCGACGGGAGCGAGGGGCGGGGCCTCGGGGAAACCAGGGTCCAGGCGGCTGCTCTCCCCTCCCCCGTAACCACGTGCCCTTCCTCACGCACCCCTTTGGCAGCCCGCGGCCCTCACCTGATACCCCGGGAAGCCTGCAAGGGCCCGAGGCCGAAACCCACATTGCCGGCGTTGCGTTGCCACCTCAGACGCGGCGAGCGGGGGCTCCGGGCCAGCCAATGAGAAGGCGGTCCTGGCTGCAGGTCGTCTCTCGATTGGGCGGGTGGCCGCGGGTCCCGCCCACCTGCCCGGCAAGCCGAAGCGGCCCCTGCGCAAAAGGCGCATGCGCGCGCGGAGTCCCGACGGCCCCTTTCGCACTGCCTTGGGAGGGGGGTGGGGTCGCCTCCGGGCCTCCCCGCGGCTTCCGGACCCTCCTGCTGAGCCCAGGCAGGCTGTCTCTGTTCGGACCAGAGAGCGGGAAGGAAGGCAGGCAGGCAGGCCCCCGTGAGCTCAGCCGTGATCCGGGCCAACCCCCTGCTCAGGGCAAAGGATCCGTGTCCAGAGCCATGGCGGCGTAGCTGTGGAACGGCTGCACTGCAGCTAACCCTGCTGGCCTCGTGAGTTCGAGCCTCACTGCGGATGGGTTGACTGCAGGAAAATAAAGCAGGCGCTCTTCTATAGACTGCCCCATACGATCGCTTAGTGCCCTCTCTGGTCGGGTTACAAGTTAATTAGCCTTTTGCCCCCAACAAGCTGGGGACTGACTTTACTTAACACTCAGAAGGATGGAAGGCTTGGTGGGAAAAATGCCCTAAAGCCCTGTGGGGCGGTCTTCTTTGAGTGCCGTATCCGACTCTGGATATTGACGACTATCGTGAGGATCAGCCACAAAGATTGTACTGTGAACAATAGAGTTCAGTGGCCTTCCTTTGGCCTTCTGCATCGCAGCGTAACACTGATCCAGTTCCATGAGTCACTTTTTGGTCCCGAACCCTTTTTGGCACAAAAAATCCTCCTCAGTCTCAAGCCCGGATGGATGAAGCTGCTGCTCACCATCAAGATAGACTCAAGTAGGATTCAATCCACTTGGGGACCATCGCCCTTCTCTGTGGACTTCCCCACCCATGGCCATAAGTCCCCAGGGTGGTCAGGTTAGTTCACCACCACCTGATGATCAGCATTGAGTCCTTGGCAGTTGGGTCTACTCTATTATTGCAGGATGACCTGGCCAGACTGGTATGTAAGCATAACGACTATTTTATGGCTTTACAAACAAACAAGTTTATTTACGGTACATGGCCAGAAACAAGATACATACCAATATACAAATACAGTGGTGCCTCGCTTAAAGAGCATAATGCGTTCCACAGGACTGCTCTTTAATCGAGTTTGCTCTTTAAGCGAAACACCATTGTAAGTGACCAATTGTGTGTGTGGGGGGGTGCGAACCCAGATTTATTTGTTAAGCAAGTTTTTGGTTGGTTTTATTTGTTAAGCGAAACGAACATTCAGAGAAAATTCTGCTCTTTAAGCGAGTTACTCTTTAAGCAAAACGCTCTTTATGCGAGGTTTGACTGTACACACATTGACTACTAAATCTCCAGGTCATATGGTCCAATAGTGTTACAATAAAAGTTTTTTTAAAAAAATAATTACAGCTGGTGATTTATCTTCACTGAGATTGGCTGACTCTAATATTCCGTATTTTAGTTGCCCTCCAGGCAAATTTAGCAACAGTAGCAATAAGTTCTATATTTTTGTCTGAGCGCACAATTTTAAACATCTCAGCATTCCACTTAATTTGTGGGAAGAATGAAATGAGGCCACTCCTAAATTGATCATATAATTTACATTCAAGAAGTACATGTTCTGAGGTTTCAAAATTCCCATCGTGACAAATGGGCTTTCCGATTCTCTCTTGAAGGAAATGGGCTCCATTACCCGACTGCTCTAGTGGTTAAGATGTTTTCCCAAATATTCAGCCTGTCCTGTATCTGGCTTCCTTTAGTATGAGCCTGTTATTGCACATCCTGCACTCTGGGTTAACGGAGGACAGATCCTGCCCCTCCTCTTTATCACTATCTTTCAAATATTTTGAAAAGGGCTGTTATCCTGTATTGACCCTCTGCCTCCTTATCTGAAAGCTAAACACACTCAGTCCCTTCAGTCTTTCCTCTTCTAGGGCTCGAATTCCAATTCCCCCCTCCAATGAGCAATACCACCTTAGGACTGAGTGACTGAGACTGCTGTAGGCAGCCAAGCTCTCTCTCTCTCTCCCCCCCCCCCAAAGACAACCTTCCTAGTTGCAAAGCCATCATCCCCGAGAAAGAGGTTGCACAGGGTTTGCCCCGTACAATTCTTCTTGGGTCCAAAACCAGTCTCTTGTGGGATGTGAGGGGGTCCCAATACAAGCCTTAGATACTTCAGAAGCAAGCTTTCCAGGACTTTGTATTGATGACAAAGTGGTGGGATCAGCCCATGTTTTGGGGGTCTCTGGGTTCTCTACCAGACTTTAAAACAGCACTCATCATCTTCTACAGCTGAAGAGGGACATAGAGCAATCAGTCCAAACTTTCAGAATCCTGAGACTCAGAATGGCTATTAAAGAAAAGTGGATCCACAAAAGCCAACGTACAGCAGTTAGTCTTTAAGGTGCCACAACCTTTTTTTGTTGTTTTGTTTAATCTGATTATTATTTTTTTGTTACTGTGCCAGACAGTTGCACCCATAGAGGTTTGGGGCAGTGGCCTGAGGGAAAGAGTCCTGGAGGCTTCTTTACCACAGGAAGTGTCTGTTTGGTGTACAAGTAGGGCAGTCCACTTCCCCCGCCTCCACACACACCCTTCTAGCAGGGAACCCCCATAGCTGTTGTTTTTTCACTTTGTGTGGCAAAGAACTTCACGGACCAGGGTGGTTAATGTGGTGGTCAAAACACTCTAGTTATCTTTCCTGTCCTAATTCCTGGGCTTTGAGGGCCTCTTAGAGGCATTTTCCCTGCCCTGTCTAGAGAGGAAGTCTTCTGCACTGAATTCTACACACATCTGCCTGCTAAAAAATGCCTGGCTCTGACAGACAGCAATTAAAAGGCTGCTTCTCTGGAGAAGAAAGCATTTGCTCTCCAGAATGGTCAGGATGGTAGCAAAACCGATGCTCCTGGCAGGCTACCTCAGTTTGGGCTGTCTGCAGTGCTGGCCCTGTTTGGTACCCTGCAGTTAGGGCGGGTTGTCAGAAAAGATAAAAGGAGGGGGAGCATCCTCACAGCAGCAGTTCATCAGTGGCGCTCCTGCCACTAAGAGCCA
Organism: Furcifer pardalis; assembly: GCA_030440675.1. NCBI lineage: Eukaryota > Metazoa > Chordata > Lepidosauria > Squamata > Chamaeleonidae > Furcifer > Furcifer pardalis. The sequence continues at coordinate 170,500,229 of CP126890.1, read as the reverse complement.
TAATAGGTGGAGTGGCTTTCCATTGGAATGGGACAAATTCATGGAGGTGACTGTGGGTGACAGCGGCTGATACCCATTCTCCTTATTGCAAGATATTCAATGGAAACCCAGGGATCCATTGTAGTACCTTTAAAATTAACAATTTATTTACTGGGGTTTTTTTTGATAATTTTTTTATATAAATGAATTTTAATTTTTCATCAGCTGCAGATCCCAGCTGAATTACGTTAAGAGGCACAGTGTTTCTGATTGAAAGAAAGAAAGGAATCTGCAGTTCAGCTCATTTGGTGTGATAGTACAGTACTTGGTAGACTGGCATTAATTAGCCAGAAGAACTCCCTCTAGGGAGCTTTATGTCCTTTGAATCTGGATTAAGCAAGAGTGAAGCGACAGAAATTGAGCTCCCTGACCAGAGTGGGAAAATATCCCAGATGAGTGTTATTAGAATTTAATTAATAAATACAGAAATGGAGATGCCACAACATTTGATTGACCTGTTGCTGCTGCTGCTTCCAGAAGTTTTGGAACCATCGGGTCGTGCACAACTCGGAGGCTGCTGTTCCTTGACTCCTCACAGCGACAGGAAGCCAACTGGGCTTAATAGAAGGGACTTAGGTGGTTGGCACAGACCAAACATCGAAAGGCCTGTGTCACACACACCCTGGGACACACTTGAGGCCGGTTGCCAGGCAACCGAGCGCGCGGAGCAGCTGGCCTTTCTTGCCTCGGGACTCTATGGCTCTTCTTTTCCGCTCCTCCTCCTCCTTCGCCCTTGGCTACTTTCCGCCGCTCTAGCCGAGAGCTTCTCCAAGGCTCTCTGTCGGGCGGCTGCCTTTGCTCTCGCGCTCCGGCTTCCGGTCCGCCCGGCGGGGCCCCTCTCTATGGTGTCTGTTTCCGCTTCCGCCTGCCGGTCTCCTTCCTTCCTTGGGGGTTCTCCCTGGCTGGTGTTCTCTGGTTCTCGTCCGGTTCAGCGGGGCTCGGGGGTCGCTTCCCCCTACCTAACTACCTACCTACCCACCCACCCACCCACCTACTTGCTTCCCTCCCGCTCCTTCTTCCCCTTCTCTCTCGTCCTTGGCCCGCCCGCCATGGGCGCCTACCTGTCCCAGCCCAGCACCGCCAAGAGCTCCGGGGACGGGACCGGGGATGGGCCGCGCCCCCTCCACTTCGGCTACAGCGCCATGCAGGGCTGGCGGGTCTCCATGGAGGTGAGCGTAGGAGGAGCCCCGAGAGGGCCCGGGTAGCCAGGCTTGGGGGCGCAGCAGGTGTGTTCTTGGTCGCCCATTCCCAGAAGCCCTGATCCGCAGCAGCAGGGGGCCACCCCAGTTAGCCACCCCCCTGCGGGCCTAACCCAACCCTCTCGCCTGCGGGGGAGTCTCCACCGAGCCCAGCAGCTGCTCCTCCGCCTGCCGCCTCACCGGCCTCCCCTCTCACTCTTCCTTTCAGGACGCCCACAACTGCATCCCGAATCTAGACAGCGAGACTGCCATGTTCTCCGTTTACGACGGGCACGGAGGTAAGGCAGCCGGGAGGAGGCGGGGGCGGCTCCTTTGGGCAGGCCTCCTGCTTCCTTGGGCGCCCCCCCCCCCAGTCTCTGGTTCCGGCTGGACAGATTCCCCCCCCCCCCGGTTTCCTGAGAAGAATCAGCGGCCCTCAAGTGGCACTTTTGGTTTGGGGGCTTTATTAGCCCTTGAGTGGTGGTGGGACCTAAGATGCCCTGGGCCGCAGCTTGCTTGTGGTCCGTCCGTTGAGCCCATCGGTTTGTGAAGTGAGCCGGTCCAGGTCAGGCTGGGCTTTTCTCCTCCTTGCTGCCTAGTTTGCCACAGGCTGAGGCTCCCCTGCCAACCCCTCACCTCACCTGGGGGGGGGGGGGAGGTGGCCAGGGAGGAATTTCTGCCCTCAGGCTCAGGGACGTGCTGGCTATGCTAAAAGGGCACTGGACAGGGAGTGAGCAGGGCATCTAACGCTAACAAAATACACACGTTCCCACTCGCCTTCTGATTTCAACTCGCCTCTGGGGATTTGAACCAACAACCTCCTGCTTACAAGGCAAAATTGCAACTTCTAAGCCATGGCAACTCTATTGTCAATGGAGCTGCTTTTGTAACCTTGTCTTTGGTGCACAGGAGGAGGAAGGAAGCTGAGGAACACAGAGCCCAGCTCGTTTGCTTGATCGTTCCAGGCATCACAGCTCAGCTCGGCTCTTTGGATTAGCACCCGGGGGGGGAGGTGCCATGGTACTGGGTGGCACCCTGGGCTGAATCCCAGTAGTCCAGTGGGCCAGCCCAACACTGCAACAGGCAGACCCTTTCTTTGACTGTCAGCTCTGCCCTTTCTGCAGGGGAAGAAGTTGCTTTATACTGTGCCAAGTACCTTCCAGATGTGATCAAGGACCAGAAAGCCTACAAGGAGGGGAAGCTGCAGAAGGTGAGGGAGTGTCAGACCCAACCCTGCAGCGCCTGTGCCTGTCTGGCCCCTGGAAGGAGTGGGTTGTTTCCCTCCCCCCCCCTCTGGTCACAGTGGTGGTCTCTTCCTTCATCCGGGCATGCTTCAGCCAAAGATGGCCTGGGAAAGAAAGGTCTTGGGCACAAGGGGCTTGGGTGGTCTCTTGCTGTGGCCCCTCTTGGTGAGGCGGCGCTCGGTTCTCTCTTGCTCTCACAGGCCCTGGAAGACGCCTTTTTGGCCGTTGATGCCAAGCTGACCACAGAGGAGGTGATCAAGGAACTCTCCCTGATGGCCAAGCGTCCCATAGAGGACGGAGAGGAGAATGTGGCGGACGAAGATGATGGTCAGTAAAGTCACTACCTACCTGCGGGCCCTTGGGGAAGACCCTGAGAACAGGGGTAGTCTGGGTCGGAGGGAGGAGCTCTTCCTGGGCCATGGAGATACTGGTTCAAGGCCTGCAAAGAGACCCTGCTGGGCAAGGGCGATGTCCCCTCCCCTCCAAAATGACCAGCAGTACGCTGTGGGGCAGGAAGACTTTGGCTTTTTTGTATCTGGAACAAGTGTGTGGCTGGAGGAGCTGAAACTGGCTGAACATGCTCCACTCCTTGCTTTAGGGCAGGAGTTCGCAACCTATGGCCCATGGGACAGATCCAGCCCAAAGTGCCATTTCATGTGACCCGCCACCCTCGCTTCCCCTGCCGGCACTGGAAGCAGGGAAAACAGTCGAAAACGCACCATAAATGCACTCACTGCTGTCATAAACGTGATTATGACAGTTGCTGATGCGTTTTATGGTAGCATTTACGGCAGGAGGAAGAACCACTTCCCCAGCCTGCTCAGTTGTCTGAGGAGGGGTGGTCCGACCCACAGTTGGAAAATGTTGAGACCCCCTCTGCTTTAGGGCCAGGGTTAGGGTTTCCAGTGAAGGTGTTGCTCTCAACTACAGTCTTCTCTCCTGGTGGGGTCAGGAGAGGTGGCCCTTTCCTGAAGGAAGATGTGTTGATTCTGAAGGAGAGAAGGCGGCTCACGTGATAATTAAATAATATAGACAGTAAATAGAGAATAATGCAATATACAAAATTCAATATTATAATGATGAAAGTGACAACCTCTTAAGAAAAGTTGCCCAACAAACAGCAAAGTCTGGGGCTGGGTGGGGCGGCAGGTGTGTCCTCAGTCTCGGGGCGGGAGGAAGAGCGGAGGAGGAGGAGGAGGACGACTGGTGGGCTTTGCAGGATCCCACGGGCACTGTGCATGCTTCCCCACCTATTATTATTGCCACGGCATTGGCCAGCTCCTTGGGTAGCTGCCTGTTCCTGGCAGGTGGAAGCACAGGTCGCTCTACTTGCCTGACTTTATAATTGGGTCCCAACCATTCCGAGGTGCCTGCCCAGCCCCACTGGCTCTGTGACAGGCTGGCTAGGACTGTGGCCCCATTTGTGGCTTGGTGAGGGGCTCTGTGGCCGTGATGGTCTGGTTCCTTTGGCCCTGGGGAGTGGCCCCCCTGCAAGCCAGAGAAGGGCTGGAAGCCTCTAGGCAGGAAACTGACCCACACCCTTTCCCTGTTCAGTGGACAAAGAGGAAGCCGCCCTGCTACACGAGGAGGCTGCAATGACCATCGAGGAGCTACTCACACGCTATGGCCAAAATTGTGTCAAGGTCAAGTTGGGGCCACCGGGCAGAGAAGACCCAACAGCATTGTCAGCCCAGGAGAAAGCCCTGGAGCCATTGAGTCTGAATGGCGAGGCGGGATCTGAGGAGCTCAGGAAGCATCAGGGGGCGGCCCCAGAGGAGGAGGAGGCAGCAGACAACGCAAAGGGCAAAGGGCATGCTAAGCCCCCTCCAGGGCCAGATGCGGCTGGGGGAGGGGACGCTGTCCTCCCCTGGAGGGAGGAGGGGGCAGTGGAAGGAGGGGGAGCAGCAGAGCCCTCCTGCTCTTCTGCCAGCAAGGCCCAGCGCCCGGCCAAGTCCCGGTTCTTTGAGGACAGTGAGGAGGAAGAGGAGGAAGAGGATGACAGTGAGGTATGTGGGGTGGGGGTGGGGAGGTGGCCAGGGTGGTGGCAGGCTGTGTTGACCAGTCCCTCCTCTGACCGGCCAGTGCTGAGGCTTCTTCCTTGTGGGGTGCTTTGACTAGGAATGCAGTGAGGGGGAGGATGGCTACAGCAGTGAGGAGGAGGCGGCAGAGGAGGAGGAAGAAGAGGAGGAGGAGGAAGAAGACACGGAGGAAGCGGAGGAGGAGGAGGAGGAAGACATAATGCTTCCTGGCATGGAAGGAAAGGAAAAGGTTAGTCGCTGAAGCAGGGTGGGGAGGGGGTGGCTGGTACAGGGAGGGGCCTGTTTTCTGAGCCCCCAGAGCCCCCCATCTCTGGACCATCTCCCCCTGCCAGCTTTTGCTCCATCTGTGGGGTAGCCCCCCCCCTCCTGAGCCCCTCACGTTCCTCTTGGTTCTCAGCCTGGCTCAGAAAGCGGCACGACGGCTGTGGTGGCCCTGATCCGGGGCAAGCAGCTCATTGTGGCCAACGCGGGAGACTCTCGCTGCGTGGTGTCCGAGGGCGGCAAAGCCCTGGAGATGTCCTACGACCACAAGCCGGAGGATGAGGTGGAGCTGGCCAGGATCAAGAATGCGGGCGGGGAAGTCACCCTGGACGGCCGGGTGAACGGAGGCCTCAACCTCTCCAGAGCCCTCGGTGAGCCCAGAACCCCCGGGCGGGGCAGGGTGGGGCGGGGCGAGGACCTCACCCAGGAGTTCCAGGGGCCTGGTGGAAGGCTGCTCCTTGCAAGACACACACACACACGCCCCCCCGGGTGGCCTTTGCCCTTGGGAGGGGGCGCCTCTGCCCAGCCAGAGGGTCAGTCTGGGTGGCTGTGGGGGCGCGTGTTTTGGAGAGGAGCCGCCAAGGGGCAACCAAAGGCCTTCCCACCACCTCCCCCTTCTCCATGGGGCCAGAAAGCCCTTGTGCCAAGGCCTTGACACACACACACCCTGTCTCCCCCCCTCCCCAGGGGATCACTTCTACAAGCGCAACAAGAACCTGCCCCCCGAGGAGCAAATGATCTCTGCCCTGCCGGACATCAAGGTGCTGACCCTCAACGAGGACCATGATTTCATGGTCATTGCCTGCGACGGCATCTGGTAGGTTGGGAGAGCCCAGCAGGGGAGGGGGGCAGCCCCTACCGGGGGGGGGAGGGAGGAAAGGATGACCCACCTGCTCATCTCCCTCCCCCCTCCCCTGCAGGAACGTCATGAATAGCCAAGAGGTGGTGGATTTTGTCCAGTCCAAGGTCACTCAGAAGGGGGAGGACGGAGAGCTACGGTCCCTGTCGTCCATTGCCGAAGAAGTGAGTCGGAGGTTGAGGCCACGTGGTCCCGTGGCTTTGGGGAAGGGCCACGCCCTCCCCAGGCTGAGACGGGCCACCTGAGCCCTTGGAATCCCTTGGGTGGCAGCAGGGAGGAGGGGCGGGTGGGGCAGGGGCCCAAGGGTTGGGGGGTCAGGGGAGCCCCTTGCTAGAGCCATGGTCAGGAGGCTCAGACTCACCCCCAGGTGGGGGGGCAGGAGGTGGAAGGGGCCCAGCCTAAACAACCCAGGGGGGGCAAGGGTTAAACGGCCACCCTGCAGCCAGAAGGTTGTGAGCTCAATCCCGGCCAGGAGCATTTCCTCCTTTTGAGGTGGGCCATAGGGGTCCCTAGCACAGGAGTGCCAAAACCATGGGGACCTGTCACCAGGGCCCATGGGCCAGATACGGCCCCTGATCCCAATTCATCCTGCCCATGAAGCCCTCGTTCCTGGAAGTGGAAGTAAAACGCGCCTGTGCTGCTTCCGTGGGCAGTAGTGTCAGGCGGGTTTCAGTAGCCCCAGGCGGCAGGCCAAACTCGCCACCCCCGGCTCCCCCCCCCCACCTTCGGGATTTGCCGGGCTAGGAGGCGGGGCGGCCATGCGCCTGGGACCCCAACAGCACTGGCAAGGCCCAGGGTCTGGGGCGGCGTGGTGCAGACCCAGCAGGGATCCCACCGTCGGGGACCCAGGCACATGTCCACCCCGCCTCCGAGCCCGGCAGCAGCAGCTCGCCCACCTTTGGTGGGAGTAGTGCCCTGGAAGGCGGGAAGTGAGGCTAAGCAGCTCCCGCGGCCGGAGCAGCGCCAGCCAGGGCTTCCGGGGGGGGAGGTCCTCAGCCTTGCTGGTGCTGCTCCGGCCGCGGGCACTGGGCCAGAACAGCCACCGGCCTCACCCCTCTGGTCACCACTCAAGTGAGCTGCCGGGCTAGGAGGCGGGGCGCCTGGGACCCTGACGGTGGGCTCTCCGCTCGCCCCACCCAACCCTTGCCCATGCCGTCAAGGTCCCAGGCGCATGGTCGCCCCACCACCTAACCCGGTGGCGGCAGCGGCACCCACGAAGGCGGGGAGCGAGGCCAGCGGTTGTTGCAGCCCTGCAGCCAGAGCAGCGCCGGCCAGGCGTTGCGGGGGTGGTGGTCCTCTGACTTACCTGCGCTGGGCCGCAGCAATTGCCGGCCTCGCCCTCCAGCCTTCCTGGGCGCTGCTGCTGCTGCTGCCACCAGGCTAGGAGGCAGGGTGGCCATGCGCCTGGGACCCAGATGGTGGGCTCTCCGCTGGGTCCATGCTGCGCCGCCCCTGCCCTGCAGGCGGTAAGGAGGGGGCACCTGGAGAGAAGGGGGATGGAGGAGGGGGAGTGGTGCCCCCTGGCTGTCAGGCCCGCGCCCTCCAGCCTGGGGCAGGGCCCAGGGTGCCAGTGGTGACAGGGTCCCAGCGCCCGCCCCGGCCAGGAAGTCCAGGGCAGTGGCATCACCACCCCCCGCAAAGTGCTGCCCAGCACTCCCCTTGCTACGCTGCTGTTTGTGGGCCAGATGAATTGATGTCGGGGATCTGGCCCATGGGCTGTAGTTTCAACTCCTGCCCTAGCGTGTTAATGGGGCCCAAATGCTTGTGGCCTTGGAGCTGTCCAGAGAGGGCCCTTCTAAGCGCTTCTGTGGGGCGATGGAGAGACGCGTGATTGCAACTGCTATTGCTCCCTACCTTTCTTGGGGGGGGGGAGCGCTTGCTACTTCCTGCTGGGCAGGAGGGCCAGGCCGGGCCTCCTCCTCCTGGTTGCCCCTCTTGAGCTCCTCCCTCCCTCCCTTTCAGCTGCTGGACCACTGCTTGGCCCCCGACACCTCCGGGGACGGGAGCGGCTGTGACAACATGACCTGCATCCTCATCTCTTTCAAGCCCCGCCCCTCCACTCAGAGCCCCGCCCACACCGAAGGGAGCAAGCGGAAACTGGAAGAGGTCGCAGCCCCTGCTGCCCCCCCTGCTGCCCCCCCTGCCGCCGCCCCTACGGAAGGGAGCTGCAGCAAGAAGGCCCGGCAGGACTAGCAGCTGGGGGGGGGGCTGGCAGCCGCCTGCCCCCACCTCTCACCGGACTTGTCTTTTCTATGCCACGCTGAACTCTCGGTGCCTGATGGAGACCCTTTTTTTTTAAGCCTTCGGGGGGGGGGGCACGTCCGTCTGTCTGTCTGTGTCGTTGGAGTGGGAGGGACAGGCGTGGGCAGATGGTGCCACGGTGTCTCGGATCCATTCCAGAGTATGAATGGTGGGGAGGGCCATAGCCCGGGCCTTGCCCCCCCCCCTCCAGCCTCTCTCGGGGTGTGATGGTTGCCATTGGTGTCTGTGGGAAGTAGCTTTTCCACCACTGAGCTTGGAGCTGCGCCCTTATTTAAGGCCGGGGGGGCTGTTTTGAGGGGTTTTTTTGGGGGGTGGGAGGGTTTGGCTCCCAAGCCCCTCTCTGTCGTTCAATTTTCACCAAGAATTTTTCAAACTAAACCCCTCACAAGACCAGTGACTCTTTCTTTCGGGGGGTCGAGTCAGGGAGGAGAGGGAAGAACCACCATCTGCAGGAGTCTCTCTCTCTCTCTCTCTCTGCCCCCCTGTCCCGTCCCTTCCATCCAGCTTGCTCTCAAAATGCCCCAGTGGCCCTGAGGGCCCCCCTCCTGCCCAGAAGCCTTTGTGCCTGTGGGATCCCTATATGGCCCCAGTCTCTCCCTCCAGTAGCAAGGAGTTCCTCAGGGGCCACAGGCTCTGCTTCATGCTGCCAGTGCTACTCTCCATTGGACGGGACCTGGTCCTGGGGGGTGGGGGTCTCCTCTCTAGGGGGCCGTAGGGGGGGGGCCTTCTGTAAACCAGGTGGTTTACTCTGCCCAGCTCCCCACACCCCCACGCTCTAGCCCAGAGCCTGGGTTCTCCTCCCTCTGCAGCCCTCTCCCGGAGGGCTTCCCTGCTCCCTCCCTCCCTCCCAGAGGCAAAGCCATGCCCCTCCATGCACACACTCCCGAAAAAACAGCCACTGGCCAAGGCTGTGTAGCGGGGTGGGGGGTGGTCCTGGCGGCTCCTGTTTTCCAGCCAGCCCCCAGAGGGAGGGGCCAGCCGCCCCCATTCTGCAGTAGGCCGCTTGGCTTGAAGGGGATCAAAGGCCTCCTCTTGGCCTCCATGGGGAAGAAACCCCTCGGCCAGGGGTTCCCAACGTGGGGCACAGCCAGAGGGGGCCTTCCATTTCCTGAAGTCAGGGCAGTGGCTGGCCAGGGCTTTGGGGAACTGAAGTCCAAAAGCCAAAGGTTGGGAGATGCGGCCCTCGGCTGCTGCGTGTCCAGAAGGCAGCCAAGCGTTGGGCCAATCCAGGGGTCAGGCAACACACACACACACTCGCCCCATTTCTTTGAGTGTCGTGTGTGAATCCCAGGCTGACCTTCTGAGACCCTTTGGGGCCATCCAGTTCTTTGGCCACACCACAAAGTTGCCATCCTTGCACAAAGGGCGCCCCCTGCCCCCACCCCACCCCCGGTCTTCAAGGAGGCTCTTTCTGCCCCACCGGAGGAGGAGCGCTTCCGATGCAGGGCAGCTTTCCTTTCCATAGCACAGGGGCACCCAAACTTTTCGGGCCATGGGCCGATCATGTGGTTCAGGGAGCCGGTCACTTAGGCCCAGGGGACAGGTGTGACTCCCAACGCCAATTCATCAGGCCCGCGAAGCCCTCACTGCTCCTGGAAGCGGAAGTAAAACGTGCCCGTACAGGCCTTAGTTTGGGCACCACTGCCATAGCAGGAGGCGCCACAAAGCCAGAGGAGGCGAAGGAGAGGAATCGCCATCAGCCCAAATCTCTCTTCTGGGATAACCTGCGCACATAGTCAGGGCTCCCAATCCACTCCCCCCCCCTTCCCAGAAGGCTCAGCAATGGTTGGGGGGGCGGCTATGCCCCCCCCTTGTGGCCAGCAGCCCTCATAGGTATCCGTTGATTTGGGGCAAGGTTGTTGCCAGGATCAAAGGAGCTCAGGTGTAGCAGCAGAACCCTCGCCATCGGGTGTCATTCTCAGCCCCCCTCCCCCCACCTTGCCTCTAGACTAGAGCATTTCTCACTGTTAATCCCCATTGGAAACCCCACCACCCCCTTCCTAGAAAACAGGCATCCTTGAGACTGTCGTTCCCTGCGCGGCCCCTGCCCAGCAGCAGAGAGAGAGAAGAGCAGCAGCAGCAAGCGGCGCCCCTCCAAGGCTCGGGAAGGTGTGCTCGTTGCTGCCAAGGGCTCCGACCTAGAGCGCCTTGCCTTGCGGGGTGGGGGTGGGGGTGGGGGGCGACGCCACGGCCAGGCTGCCGCTGCGCAGGGAACCCTGGCGGCCCCGATTCCAGCGGCCGGCCAGCAAGCAGGGGCTGGGGAGGAACGTTTGCCTCAGCCCTGGATCTCATACTCCTGTGGATTGGGTCCGAAGAAAAGCCATTTGGAGCTTTAAGCCAGGGGTTCGCAACCTAAGACCCGTGAGCCGGATCTGGCCCATGGCACCATTTCATGTGGCCCCCACCACCCCTCCGAGGGCATTCTAGAGACAAGATGGCCACCCCTTTGAAGCTGTTGGGACAAAATCGCCACCCCACCCCCCCCCCATCGAGCAAGCAGGGCAAAATGGTCACCCGGGGCTGGAAGCTGAGTGAGAGAGGGAGACCCGCCCACCCCTTTCACTAGGTTGGGAAGCCCTGTTTTAAATGAACGGAAGAAAAGAGGTAAAAGCAACCCGCCCCCTCCCGAAGCCTCTGTGCCCCCGCCGTGCAGCAGGTCAAAGACTTCCTAGAAGAGTAGCGTGCCTTGGCGGGGCCCCGTATAAAAAAATTTGTTTGGGGGCCCTTAGGAAGGGTAAAGATTTGTTTTGCTTATGCACGTTGGGGGCCCCCGTATAATTGATACGGCAGATACGGCAGACAATGCTTGCTCTTTGGCTATAAACAGAGATGAGCACTGAACCCTAGAGCAGTGGTGGCGAACCTATGGCATGTATGCCAGAGGTGGCACTTGGAGCCCTCTCTGTAGTCAGAGAGGGCTCATCCCAGCACAGAGTTCACTCTGCCCCTCTGCCCAGCAGCCCAATGGGAATGCTTTCTCCCTCCCCCCAGCACAGAGTTCACCCTGCACCTAACCTGGGAGCAAGGATTCCTAACCTGGGAGCAAGGAGACTTGGTACAAGTTTGGTACAAGTTCTGACCGAGGGTGACTTTGGGGTCTCGGTGGACCGGAGTTAGCAAAGGTCTTTGCCCCCATCCCCCACCCCTTGGCTGCCTACACAGAATAAAAGCCTTTCTCTCGCGATCCTCCTTCGGGTGCAAGTTTTTCTAGTACTGTATTAAACTCCAGCCGCCTTGTGTGGCCTTGAGGACCCACGCACGCACGCAGGGGTCCCTATATCGGCAGGAGGCTGTCGCAGAGGCCTTCTCAGAAGGACGCGGGGCTTGGGGCTGCCACGGCCGCTCCGACTGGCCCGAAGCGACGCCGAGAGCCTCCCTGCCCGCCGACCGCCAGGCCAGGCCGCCCAACCGACGCCTCTCACCCACTCTCCGCTAGAGCTAGAATGTGGGGTCAGAAACTCCGCTCAGGGAAACGCCCACATGAGGAGGCTCCTTTCAGGTCCCCCCCAGAGCTGGGACGGAGATGGGCGCTCAGTCCGTCATGCAGTACCCGGGTCTCGAACTGCCGACTTGCCAGCTAACAAGGGGAGCTTCTTAACCACACGGCTGGCGTGTGAGAACAACCACAACAAACAACTTCGTGTCATGAATTATTCGGGGTTGAAAGTATGTTTGCTGGAGGAGGGGCGATGCCCGAAGGAGGCTCCTTTCATGTCCTCGTCGTCGCCGCCCCCCGATCTTTCCAACACCGAAGTGGTCCCAGGTTTATCTACGGTACTTGCAATGTCTTGCTTTCGATCTGCTAGGTTGGCAGGAGCTGGGGCAGCGATGGTCACTCAGTCTGTCGTGCAGGTCTCGGGTCTCGAACTGCCGACTTTGCCAGCCTCCCTCCCTCCCTCCCGCGCACAAGGCGAACGTCTCGAACGCTGACCCACCGCAGCCCCGCTCTGGGCTAAGCCTAGGCGCCGTAGGAGGAGGAGGAGGAGGCGCCGCCGCTTTTGGGCAGGGAGGGGACGCACTCCAGTTCCCGGCATGCACCTCGGTGAGGCAGGAGCGGAACCGGAAGTGCCTGGTGCTGGTGCTCTGGCTGACCGCCCCGCGGATGGGCGGGAGCGCCCGGAGGAAGAGGAGCGGCGGCGGCGGCGGCACGGGTGGCGCTTGGGAGCGAAGCTGAGGCTGCCGGGGTGCGGCGACGGGCGGGAGGGAAGGAGGAAGAAGAGGCGCCCGGGGCGGAGGCCGAGTGGCGCTGAGCGGCCCGCTGCGGGGGAGGCGGACGGGGGGCCCTCCCGCCCCTCCCCCGCCGCCGCCCCCCCCGGGCAAGATGCCCCGCCGGAAGCAGCGCCACCCGCAGCCGGTCAAAGGTCAGTCCCGCTCCGTCCCAAGCCCATTCGGGGGGGGGGTGTCGTGTCGCCCCCTTCCCTCCCCCCCCGTCAAACCAAACCATGCCACCCCCATCCCCGGGGTCCTGCGAGGGAGGGAGGGAGGGTGCCCCCGCCCCCCGTCCTTCGCCTGCTCTCGCGGTGGCCGCTGCCTGGACCGGAGGGTCCCCCTCTTCCTCCTCCTCCGCTCGCCTTCCTCCCCCAGAGAGAGAGAGCGAGAGCCCGGCCCTTCTCCCTCCCTCTCTCCTCTCGTCTTTTATTCCTTCTTTCAACCCATCCTCTGCCTTTCCTTCCTCTCGGTTGCAGTGGAGGCGCCGGGAGCCCCCGCCGAGCCCCCGGGAGAGGAAGGCCCGGCGCCGCGAGACGGCTTCCTCTTGAAACCGGACTCGGAGCTGGAAGAAGACGAGGAGGAGGAGGAGGAGGTGGAGGAGGAGGAAGAGAGCGGCGGCGGCGCCCCCGCCCTGGCGGCCTTCAGGAAAGACGCGGAAGGTGGGTGGGTCCCGAGAGCTTTCCCTGCCCGCCCCCCCCCCCCAGGTGCCGCGAGTCAGCCTTCATCGCGGGGTAGGGGGGGGAGAGAGGAGGAAGGAGCTGCCGGCAAGAGAGAGACCCCCCCCTCGCTTAGAGCCCCACCCCCTAGGAAAGGGAGGAAGGGCTTGTTGCCTCCTGGGCTACCTACTCAACACCCTTCTCTCACCCCCCCCCCGCCCCGCTGCAGGCTCTCTTGGGGGGTTGGCCGGAGTGCTGCCGCCTTACGCCACCCTGAACGATGAGGACTTCCTGCACCAAGCCCATGCCGGAGAGAGGGAAGAGGAGGAGGAGGAGGAGGAAGAGGCGGCTGCTGCTGCTGCTGCTGCTGCCGCCGCGGAAGGGGAGAGGGAAGGGCTGGCTCCCTCCTGCCACCATTGTGGCCTGGCCCCTCCCAGCCCTGCCGCCTGCTGCCTGCCCGAGCTGGGGGCGGAAGGCCTGCTGCTGCTGCCCAAGGGGCCCCGCATGGTCTTCTCTTGCCAGCTGTGCCCCTTTGCCTCCCACTATTCCAGCCACCTGAAGCGGCACATGAAGACCCACAACGGGGAGAAGCCCTTCCGCTGCCCCCACTGCTCTTACGCCTCAGCCCAGCTGGTCAACCTGACCCGCCACCTGCGCACCCACACGGGGGAGAAGCCCTACCGCTGCCCCACCTGCCCTTTCGCCTGCAGCAGCCTCGGCAACCTCAAACGGCACCAGCGGGTCCACGGCCAGGAGCGGCCCTTGCGCTGCAGCGCCTGCAACTGCCGCTGTGCCCGGGGCAACTCCCTCCAGCAGGCGGGCCCTGGCATCCCACCCCCAGCGGAGGAGGAGGAAGAGGAGGAGGAGGAAGCGGCAGAGGCGCCCCCTGTGGAGGACCAGGAGGCAGGTAAGTGCCTGAGAGAGGAGCCGTCCCCCCCCCCCAAGCGGAGGAAGGGCGGGAGGGCCAGGTGGCGGCAGCTGCCTGGGATTCCCTGGCCGGGCTGCCTTTTGGCCCACAGCTTCCTGCCTCAATTTTGCTTGGAGCTACGTGCATTGTTGAGTTGCGCACTTCCTCCCTGGTCAGTTCACAGGTTAACTAGCACAACCCTTCCCCCCTCCTCCCTCCCTGCAACACGCTGGGTCCTCAGTTGGCTGGCCTTGGGAGGATGGAAGGCTGAGTCAACCTGGTGTCCTATCAGGATTGAACTCACAATGTTTTGACTGCAGGACAGTAGTCTAGCCATTGGACCACCAGGGATCTACCTGGAGCTGTTCTTCTCCTTTGTGGTCCACTGTGGATAGACAGTAATGGCCTTGAGCCCCCCCCCCCCCTTGCACCACCGGAGGGAGGGAGGAAGGGGAAGGAAGAGGGTTCTGGCTTGAGGGGCCTCCACAGGGGCTCCCAGTTCAGCCTTGCTCACCAGTCTTTCTCTTGTTCTCTCTTTAGAGCCTCCTCTTCTGCCACCGCCACCGCCTCCACCACTGCTGCCCGGCTCCCCATTCATGCGGCCCGAAGACCCTGCCAGCGTCCTGCCGGAACTGCTTTTCCCGTTCACTTGCCGGGCGTGCGGCCTGGTGCTGGAGGCCGACGAAGGCTTGGGGGGCCCAATGTGCGGGCACTGCAGCCTGGCTGTGCTGGGGGCGGCGCCAGCCTCCCCCAAGGGCTTTTCCTGCCAGCTGTGCCCATTCATCACCACCTACCCCAACCACCTGGCCCGCCACATGAAGACGCACAGCGGGGAGAAGCCCTTTGCCTGCGCGCTCTGCCCCTACGCCTCGGCCCACCTGGACAACCTCAAGCGCCACCAGCGGGTGCACACAGGCGAGAAGCCCTACAAGTGCCCCCTCTGCCCCTACGCCTGCGGGAACCTGGCCAACCTCAAGCGCCACGGCCGCATCCACACCGGGGACAAGCCCTTCCGCTGCCGCCTCTGCCCGTACTCTTGCAACCAGAGTATGAACCTCAAGCGCCACATGCTGCGCCACACGGGCGAGAAGCCCTTCCAGTGCCGGATCTGCCCCTACACCACCGGCCACTGGGATAACTACAAGCGCCACCAAAAAGTGCATGGCCAGGGCCTGGCTGAGGAGGGGCCGGGGGCCGGGCCGGACCCTGGCCTCCCCTGAAGGCACCCTGGCCCTTTCTTTGCCCAGAGGTGGGGGCAGCTGAGACAGTGGGCTGAAGTAGCCAGGCAGCGCACAGGGCCCGGATTCCCCTGCCCGGTGAGGACTGGTGAGCAGAGACCGGAGGGAAGGCCCCGGTGTGACCGGGTGGTTGCCCCCACCCCCCAGGCAGGAGGGCTGCAGGAAGGGCCCCTCTCCCCCCTTGGTGCTTTCCTCTCTTCTGTGTGCCTCTCCCCCTCCCCTTGTTGACTGTGGTTGCTGCTGCTTGTCTCTGTGTAATTTATATGGTGTATCAATGCATTAAACTGTTTTCTTATCTTGCCTTATTTTGCTGGGGGGGGGGGGGCAGCAGCAGCCATCAGAAAAGACCTGAATGCGGTGGGGCTCCTCCCCCTCCTCCTCTCTTGTTGGCTGTGTGGAGGTAGGAGGTGGCAAAGCAGGCTGAGAGGGGGGAGCAGAGGGGGGGGGGCAGGAAGGCACTCTCCTCCAAAGAGGCTGAGGGGGATGCCAGGGGGGCAGCTTGAAAAGCCAAATGCCCCCTCCCTCCCTCCCCAACCCATCACAATCTATTATTGAATCATATTTAATCATTGTCATGAACATTCGTTAAGGTTCATTTGTAAACAGCCGATAGATAAACAAGGGGATTACAAGCCGAGCAGTTACAACACAGCCTAGGCAAGCCTGAGAGGTGGTGCTCTGGCAGCAAATATCCACTCTAACTTGGCACGTAGGAGACCAGCCCCCCCTTTCCCTTCCAGGGGGGGGGGCACAGGAGGTGGTCGAAGAGGCACAGGGAGCAGGTCCCCCCCCCCCGCCCAGGGATGCTGCTGGGTCAACCTCAAGACCTCAGAGGTCCTCGTCCCCAATGCCCTCGAAGGCGTAGTTGCCGTGGAAGTCGTGGCCCCCCAGGTCGCCAGAAGAGGTGGAATGGCTGATGGCCCGCAGGCTGACGGAGCCCAGTTTGTTCTGTGGGGAAGAAAAGGGGCACATGGAGGAAGAACCACACTTAGACAGCCCACCCCCCACTGACCAACACCTCTTCTGCCCTCCCCCACCCCCTGGGAGGGAGGGAAGGGCCAAGGACTCACCGAAACCTTGGCAATGGCTTCCCGACTGGCGTCTGGAGAGTCCTAGGCGGAGGAGAGCATAAGGGTCAGACCTGCCCTGCCCAGGGGCTGCCTGCTCACACCAGCACTGGGGCGGCGGGGCTGGGGCACATGCCACGGCACACTTACCAGAAGTGGGGGGGACTTGGACGCTTGCTGGCTGCCAGAATGTGGGGGGGCGCCATTGTTCCTCCTGCGGAAGACCTGGAGGGGAGGGGAGGGAGGGCGCTTCAGCCAACCTATCACCACCTCTGGCTGCCCCACACCATCTTCCCAAGACACAGGACTGCGCCTCACCTTCCGGATGCTTCCCCCCGACTTCTTCACCATCAGCTCATCCACCATGGACTGCAGACAGATGCTCAGCATAATGGCCTGAGGGGAGGGAGAGAACGAGAGCGAGCACCCGCCTGCCTGCCGTGGTTCTCTGTCCACCCACCTGGCTTTACTTTTGTATCTTAAGACCAAGCTAGAGAGCAGCAGAATTAAAGGGGGGCAGATCCAAAGGCAATAAAACCTGGCTGACGGTCAAAGGGGAGCCCTCAGGGCGGGGGGGGGGGGCACGGAGGGAGGGAGTCACAATGGACGAGAAGTGGCCTTGCAGAGAAATGGACCCCCTACCTGGGGGCTGGTGAGGGTGACCCACTGCAGCCGGTCCTTGCTCATCAGGTACTCAAAGGCGAGTTCCAGCTTGACCTCTGCCTTCCCTGCATTTGGCCCAGAGGATGTCCCATTGTGGACGGGCACCTGGAAAGGAGCAGCAGAAGCAGGCCTAGCGCTTGGCCGGGGGGGGGGGGACCTGACCCCACCCACCCACCCTAAGAGAGCCCCTCCACAGCAACTCCCAGAGTGCCCCTGCCCCAACTCACAGAGGAAGTGACCCGCCAGCAGCGCATCCGTGTGACTTTGAAACTCCCCTCTTTGATTTGATCGTTGGGCAACTTGACTTGGAAGTTCAGCTCGCTGTTCCCGGCCCCAACGATCACGTGGCAGCCCTTCTCGGGGAAGTCTGTGATGCAGGGGTCAAATCTGAGATAGCCGTAATACTTCAGGGTCTGTGCCAGGCGGATAAACTGCAGCAGCGGCAGGGAAAGAGAACAGGCAAAGGTTGGCATGCCGAGGCTTGTGAGCTTGGACTGGGAAAGAGGTTGTGGGGGAAGGGGCCACCACCATGGGAGGGTCTTCAGCCAGCCTCCCTGCCTGCCAGGCCCACCTCTTTCTTGGACACCTTCTCCTGCAGAGACTTGAGCTGGCGATGCTGCTCCTTGCTGGCCAAGATCCAGCCCCTCTCAAGGTCTGCAACAGTCTGGGAGTAAAGAAGGGGAGATGAGACTGCAGGAGGGGGGGCTGGTGGAGGAGAAAGCCCCACCCCCTCCCCCTGCATCCGCAGCAATGCCTTTCACCTGGGCGTAGAGGAGGTTCAGCCCTACGCACTGCTCCATGACGTCGTCATCGTAGGCAGAGTCCCAGTAGCTGATGGACAAGAAGGAAGGAAAGAAGGCCGTCAGTGGAGCTGCCCCTTGGGAGGGAGGCTTGCCCCACCCAGCCGGCCCATGCGCCACCAGCCCTCCCTCACCTCTTGCGCAGGAGAATCTTGTACTCTGGGTTGCGGAGGCTGGTGACCGACACGTAGGGCAGCTCAAACTCCTGCAGTTTCCGTAGGACTGCAACAGACAGCAGGCAAACACACCTGTGTGACTCCGAGGCAGTTCGAACCACCACCACCCGTTCTTCAGCCCCAAAGATTGAGTACAGAGAAGTCTTACTCACAGGAAAGGGCCCCATCCTGAGATTCCCGCACCAAGAAGAGGTGGAAGTAGCCAATCAACTCCTCCGGCAAACTGAGCTTTGAAGCCACTGCCTGTATGCAACACGTGGAGGGGTGGGGGTGGAAGGAATCTGAACAACTGCTCCCTCTTCTCTCCCCCCTTGCAAGGCCAATGGGGACCCCATCACCCCACCGCAGCCAAATTCCCACCTCCAGGACATCCTCCGTCTGGTCAGAGGTGAGCACGTTGACCTTCACCTCCTGCCCATTTGAGAGCAGGACCTCCAGCTGGACCTCCTCCGTAGGGATATGCTGCGTCTCCTGTAGGCAAAGGAAGAGAAGGACTGGCATATGGGTTCTTGGGCTCCTGGCCCTCCCCTTGCCCACCCAGAGGGGAGCCTTCCCACCTCCCACCCCAATACCTGCTGGGCTTTGCGCAGGAAGCTGTTGAAGATCTCGCTGCTTCCCAGCATGGGGTCCTGGCGCACTGCAGGGAAGGCATGAGGGGCTGCATCCACCTTGTGTGACCCCCAAGGCTCCTCCCTCCCTCCTTCCCCCATGCCCCCCCACACACAGGCCTCACCCGCTTGCATGTACTTCTCCAGCTGCTCCCGCCGTTGCTCCACCTCCGCCGGGGTAAGGGTGAAGATCTTTTTCGGGGGGAAAGGGGGAACCACGTGGGCTCCGTACTCTTTCCTCAGCTGCGGGAGGAAAAACCCAATTACAAGGTGGCATCCTAAAAGGACAACACCCCTCCCATCCTCCCGGAGGTAAATATGCCCCCCCCCCTTGGTAGGGGCCTGGAGAACCCCTCCTTCCCTGGCCCTCCTCACCTGCTCATGCAGCCCCAGCAGCTGGCTGTAGCGCACCTGACAGTGGAGGACCCCGTTCACGTGGATGTTGTAAGCCTGCAAAGGGGTAGGTGGGGCAACAGGGGCATCATTCTCGGCCAGAACAACAACAACACACACACACACACCAGTCCAGGCGGCCTGGTCCGTCCCCTTTCACGACCCCCTCCCGATCTGAGAGAGACGCCAGGGGTCTGGGAGGAGGAAGAGGCCGGAGGCAACGGGGAGGGGGGAGCCCCCCCCGGCCCTCCCCCACACCGGGGCCAACCCCTGAGAGATGCCTCGCCCCCTAGTTCAAGGCACCTGCCCGACCGACGGCGCGCCCCCTCCCGTGGGGCCTGTCGGGCGGGGAAGGAAGGGGGGGCCTCCCCTCCCAAAGCGCCCCCTCCTTCTTCTGGGGGGGGCGAGGCGGCGCCCCCTCCCCCCTCGACCGACGGCCTCCGCCCCTCCCTCCCGGAGACTCACCACGTAGGCGGAGCCGGTGCCGCCGCCCTCCCCGGAGCGGGTCTCGGTCTCCGGGATGGAGAAGTGCATCCTCGCCGCCCTCGCCGCCGCCCTCGCCCTCGCCGCCGCTACCTCCCCACCCGACCGGAAGCTCCCAGCCCAGACGCCGCCGCCATCTTGCCAGCCGGAGGGAGGGGCGGGGCTGTCGGGAGAAGCCCCGCCCCCGCTCCCTGGCTGCTTGCCTCGCTCCGTCCGGCAGGGGGCGCCGCGCTTCCGCTTCCGCCGCCGCCAGTCGAGCCGGAGTGAAGGCGAGCGATGGCGGAGCCCAGGGAGGCCCACGCCGGGGCCGGCGCGCCCTCCTCCCCGGCCGCCTCCCAACCCGGCCAGGAGCCGCCGCCGCCGCTTTCCCGCGAGGAGAAGCTCCAGCTGCGGAAGGAGAAGAAGCAGCAGCGGAAGAAACGCCGAGAAGCCAACCCCGCCACACCGGCTTCGGCGGCGGCATCAGCAGCAGGGGTGGGCGTGGGGAGCCTCCCGCCCTCCCCCCAGGAACTGCCGCCCCCGGTAGCCTTGGGCCGGAGCAAGGCGGAGCTGCGGGCCGAGCGCCGGGCCAAGCAGGAGGCCGAGCGGGCGCTGAAGCAGAGCCGGAAGGGCGAGCAGGCCCCGGGCCAGGCCCTCCCCGCCGCCGCCCCTCCAGCCCCAGCCCTCGCCAAGGCCAGCGAGGCCCCGCCAGGTAAGACTTCCCAGCCACACACAGCCCGGGCGGAGGGGAGGAGGGGGAAGGGGGTGTTTGGTTTAACCGCCGGCCCGACCTGCTCTCCTCTCTCTCCTCCCGCAGGGGTGAAGCGGCTCCCAGAGCACGTACAGGCGGACGACCCGGCCGCTCGGAGGAGGCTGGCCAAGAAGTTGGAGCGACAGCAGGTAAGGGGGCGCGGGGGGGGGGCCTGGCTCCATGGTTTGACATGGGGGGGGCTTCTCACCCTGCCCCCCCCCCCGGACCGATGGCGTTGGTCATCCTTGGCCCAATGGGTGGCTCACCTACACAGATGTAAAGCCTCATGTCCAGGGTTGGTCCCAGAGCTCCCTCCGCAGAGGAGGCTCCTGCGCTTCCTCAGGGATGCCCCCCAAACGTGCTGGGCTCCTTTTACTTCCGCAGGTGCCGCAGCGGCCGGACTATGGGGCCAAAGTCAGCCTCTTCTCGCACTTGCACCAGTACAGCCGCAAAGAGCTCCTGACACAGCAGCTGAGGTGGGTGCCTTGCGGGGGGGGGGAACGGGGCCCCCTCAAGGCTTTCCTCAAAAGGTCGAGGGATGCAGAGCCAGGAGGGTCTCCAGGAAATCCACAGGTGCAGCATCTCCCCCTTCTCCTCTCTGCAGTGGGCTTCCACATTCAGAAATAGAGGGGAGGGGTTGTTGTGCCTGCCCTGTCTGGGTGGTGGTTTGGTTTTGCCCCCATTTTGCCTCTGTTCTGTGAAAGGCAGAACATAGTGTGGAGGAGGAACAAAGCAATATTTGTTCCGCTGGCATGCGCGCACACACACACACACACACCGCCTGCTTCCTAAAAGAGAAAGGAACCCCCACCCCACCCTGTTCTCCCCAGGCAAGAAGTGTGTCCCTGGAAGCTCTCTGGACCAGATGGCTTGGGTGCAGAAGCATCTCCCTCCCGGGCAGCGTTTATACTCCATTCTCTTGGGTGCTAGCTAGGTTAGGACAGGTTCCACGCTGGCTTCTTTTCTTTATGGCTGGAATTAAGACCGAGCATTCCTTTGCCTGGTTATTTTTTTCTTCTGTGAGTCTTTAAGGGCATCAACTGCCACTTTGTTTTAGAACTGCAGGTCTCATAGTGATAGATATGGGAGCTTTTTCCTTTCTTTGTGCCACTTACCTTGTCGAGAAGGAGGCCTTTTTAACTTTCCGTTAGCCAAAGCAAGTGGGTTGTTGATACGGCATGACCAGAGTCGATCTTTTTGGCTGAATTTGTGGTGGTCTGGAGGATCGCTAATTTCCCACCTTGTGTGTGTGTGTGCCCAGCTCCAGTTGATGGCTATTCTTACAGAGCAAGGGTCATCTCAGCAGTAATATCTTTTACTTGTCCTCATTGGAATGAATACGATTTCCAAATCATTGGATTTAGGGGATGGGATGGGGTCGAGATTGCATTTGATTGAATCAAGTTGCATCCATTGCCCACAAAGGGACATAGAGGAGCCGGAAGAGATCACTAGCGTTAGCCGTAGAATCACTGAGGTGGAAGAAAGGGCCTTTCCAGCCACCCAGTCCAACCCATTCCTGCTCAAGACAGGAGTCTGAATCAAAGCAGAGCTGACCGAGAGTTACTCCCTAGTTTTCTCTTGAATGCTTCCAGCGTTGGAGCATGGAAGGAGCTTTGCCAAGAATAGCAGCTGTTTTGAAGAAGAGAAAGGCACAATTGCCGGCGTCTTGTTTCCACAGCATCCCTGCCTCTGTCATCCACCCGGCAGTGGTGCGACTTGGGCTCCAGTATTCCCAGGGCATCGTGAATGGCTCCAATGCCCGTTGCGTTGCACTCCTAAGAGTCTTTAAACAGGTACGGCTACCAAATGCCTTTTGGGCTTTGAAAGGGCTACCTGACAGTGGGGTAGCCCTTGGCTTACCAAGGGAACCCCTGCGGGCGCAGGGCCAGAGTGGCTGGAAAGCCAACGGGGGAGTCCCCCATCGGCTTTCCAGCCAACTTTGAAAGGGCAGTGCAGGGTGAAGGGAGGGGTTTTCCCTCCTTTCCTTTGGTTCCTTAAAGGGGAGAGGCTTCAGGGTGAAGTTGAGCTTTCTAGATGCCTACAGGCTGTCTCCAGCAGCTCGGGAAAGGGCCCTTGTCCATGCGGCTTCTGGGTGGGCTTTCCAGTTGCCCTCCATGCTGTGAGACCCACTGTTGTAGGGCTCAGTCGGCAAAGGGCTTTCTCTTGCTATTCGGCCTAGATCTGGCCTACCCTCGAGTGATTCAATCCTCCGGCTTAGCCAGGTAGTAGATGATGTTGCTTTTGCTTTCTGGCTCTCCACAGGTCATCAGAGACTACACCACCCCAGCCAACGAAGAGCTCTCACGGGACCTGGTGAATAGGCTGAAGCCCTATATCAGGTGAGGAGGAGGAGGCTCCTTTGGGGAAGGGGCAGCCGCAGCAGGGCTGGAGAGTTGGGGAGTTGAGGCACCTGAACACAGACGCACTTTTCACCTGCAGCTTCCTGAACCAGTGCCGGCCCCTCTCAGCCAGCATGGGCAACGCCATCAAGTTCCTCAAGAAGGAGATCTCTGCTTTGCCAGGCTCCATGCGTGAGGAGGAGGTAAGGGCTGCTGCTTGGAAGAAGAAGAAGAAGAAATCCTCCTCGCCTGGCCCCAGTCGCTGTGGAATAGGCTACGGGTGGAGCTGCACTAGGCCCCATTCCTGGCTCCCTTTCAAAAAATATTAAAAATACTCTTCTTCAAGGAGGCTTTTCAGGGCATTGTTCCCTTATCAATAAATTAGCCAGTTAGGTTCAGTCCCAAGGTTTTCGGACGCCAATTAGTTTAGTTTGTGATGTATGCTAGTACTTGGGATAACGATGATACTTCGTTCCGCAAGTCTTGTCCTTATCTGGTTTTTAACGTGCGATGCCTTGATCGCACAACGTTAAAAAAATCCCTGTTCCCTTTCAGAAGAGGAAAGGGAACAAGGGAGTGATACGTCTGCCTCTGCGTGGAATCCCCACTGCCCTTTCCAAAGAGGCAGGCAGATTGCAGTGTGAGATCAGCTGCTTGGGTCGGGGGTTGAAAAGGGCACGGACCTGTTCAACACCCCCAACCCAAGCAACAATCACATGTTATGGTCGCAGCGCCCGGGGAGGTCGGGAACAGCAGGGATCCAGTCCCCCAACCTCCCTAGAGGTGGCAGGGAACCCAAAATGGACGGGGAAACTTGTTTTTTTGCTTATTTCTGGCTCTCAGGCACCCCTGCCTCCTCTGGGGAGGTCGGGGGACCCCATCCGCGCTGTTTCTGAAGTCCCCTGACCTCCCCGGTGTTTGCCTTACAACACTGGCCGGGGGACTTTGGGAACAGTGCAGATCGGTTCCCCCGACCTCCCTAGAGGTGGCAGGGGCGGTGGAGAGCCCAAAATGGGCAAAAGAAAAACCAACAAAAATCTTTGCCTGTTTCGGGCGCTTTGGAGCCCCTGTTGCTTCTGGGGAGGTCGGGAGACCTGATCCACGCTGTTCCCAACCTCCCCAGACCTACACTGGTGATGCTGCAAGGCAAAACACCAGGGAAAGAAGCCCGGCCGGCGTTTGGCTTTACAGCACCGGCCAGGTAGGTCTGCCAACCATTCCCTTCACAAGCAAAGGGCTATCCGACGCTGGGATAGCCCTTGGCTTGCAAAGGGAGCCCCTGCAGGGGTAGGGGAGCTGGAAAGGCAACAGGGGAGTCCACCTGTCGGCTTTCCAGCCATCCTGCCCCTGTGCCCACAGCTGTGGGGGGTGGCTGGGGAAGCAGGCGGGGGAGTCTCCTGTCGGCTTTCCAGCCACCCTGCCCCAGTCCCTGCCCCTGCAGGGTGGGTGGGAAGCCAAACGGGGAGGGGGGGCCCCCAGCTTCCCAGCCCCCCCGCTGCTGCAAACAATTACCTCGGATGACGCTAACAGATTGCTGCCCACTTGCTGTAGCAACTCAGGGCTGCTTACAAACAATACATTACAATACCCTAGGGGTTGATGGGGGCACAGGAGAAGGGCAGGCAAAGTCCTCAACCTGCCCCGACTTCTTCCCTGGCCGTTGGTTATCTGATTTTAGCGTTATCCAGCGCAATCGTTATCCAATGTATTACTGTATTTGTCACTGGTGGGTTTGATTTGCTGTGGGTATTGTTGTTGTTTTCTGTTTGTTCACAGCCCAGGGTGGGTTAACACCCAGGTGGGCACTATAGAAATCCAATAAACAAATAAAGGAAAGTTCTGGGAAAGGGAGGGCTGACTCCTTGGTGGCCTCCAAAGGGGGGGGGGTCAGCAGGGAGGAGTTCTCAGTGCTTGGGTGGGGCCCCAAAAGGTGAGCAAAGGATAAGGGTTGAGAAGCACCCCCACCCCCAGGTGACTGGCGGTCCTTTCTGCTCATCACAGGCCAAAGGGGTCCTGCAAGAGGCCATTGACAAATACGAGCGGGAGAAGATCATCCTGGCAGCCAAAGCCATCTCCAAGTTTGCCTTCGAGAAGATCAATGACGGAGATGTCGTCCTGGTCTATGGCTGGTATGGAGCTGGGCTGGGAGAGGAGAGCGGGGAGAGACCCAGCTCAGGGGCTGGTGTGGGCCCGGGGTTGGCCTCATGGACAGGGAGAGGGCTATGGGACAGAACCTCAGGGAGGAGGAGGAGGAGGAGGAGAGACAGAGAAGCCGCCTGGCCTGCCTAGAGAGCAAGACGTCTCCCGAATGGTTCAGAAAGACCTCGGGAAGGAGCCGCAGGGAAAAAGCCAAGCCCAGTCCAGCCACAGGAGGTCACAGCTGGGGGAGTCCCGCTGCCAAGAGGCACCCTTTCCACTTTCTCCCCTTTTCCTCCCCTCAACAGCTCCTCTCTGGTGAGCCAGACACTTTGCTGTGCCCACGCCAAGGGCCGGGCCTTCCGTGTTGTGGTGGTCGACAGCCGGCCACGGCTGGAAGGTCGGGAAACGCTGCACCGCCTGGTCAAGCAGGGGATCCGCTGCAGTTATGTCCTCATCAACGCCATCTCTTACGTGCTGCCTGAGGTACCACCAGGGGTGGGTGTGTGAGAGAGAGTGAGAAGAGAGAGTGAATGAGAGAGAGAGAGAGAGATTCCTGCTGCTCAGCTGGGTGGGCTCCCTTGCTCAGCCAAGCCTGGCCTGGCCAGGAGGGTCCTATCCTGGCCTTTACAACAGCTGGCTTGGTGCCACAGGTCTCCAAGGTCCTTCTGGGAGCCCACGCCCTCTTCGCCAACGGCTCTGTGATGTCACGGATGGGCACCTCCCAGATCGCCCTGCTTGCCAAAGCCCACAACGTCCCTGTGCTGGTCTGCTGTGAGACCTACAAGTTCTGTGAGCGGGTGCAGACCGATTCCTTCGTCTCCAACGAGCTTGGTAGGTGGTGTGTGTGTGCGTGCGTGCGCAGAGGGAAGGAGGGATGGGCTGCCCCACCCCACCGGAGGCAAGGCCTCCTCGGGAGTATCTCATCTCAGCGTTTGCTTTTAAGACTCTCACAACAGACCTGCCAGGTGGGACAGGCTGTCAGGGCACCTAAAGCCAAGTGTCTGCTACGTGAGATGTCACTGACCCTGACTTCTCTGGTGCCCCAAATGTGGGTGAACCTAGGGAGTTGCGGGGAGGGGGAGAGAGAATGAGGGTGGCAGCAGGCAGGAGAAGTGGGGGGGGGAGGCTGCTCTTCCTCACCCTGTTCTGTTTAGGGGTGGGGGGGACTTTTAAAAAGTCTCTCTGGCCCCTTGCAGAGTTTTCCTTTTTGGAGGGCTTAGACATGGAGGAAAGGGGGGGGCACAGGCTTTCTTTCCCACAAGGCCACCTATGTTTGGGCGACATGGAGGGTGGGTGTCCTTCCTAAGAGTGACCCACGTGCCTGCAGATGACCCAGATGACCTGATTGAGACCCATCGCAAGCAGCGCCCTCTGGCTGGCTGGCTGGAGAGCAATTCGTTGCGCCTCCTCAACCTGGTCTATGACGTGACCCCTCTGGAGCTGGTGGACCTGGTGATCACGGACCTCGGGACGATCCCCTGCACTTCCGTCCCAGTTGTACTGCGAGTCAAGAACA
Organism: Furcifer pardalis; assembly: GCA_030440675.1. Lineage (NCBI taxonomy): Eukaryota > Metazoa > Chordata > Lepidosauria > Squamata > Chamaeleonidae > Furcifer > Furcifer pardalis. The sequence goes on along the minus strand of CP126890.1, from coordinate 170,474,420 downwards.
TCGAGCCCTGACTGGCAGTGGGCTGAGTGGGTGGCTTAATAAACCAGTCCATGTCCTGTGTATGGCTCTGCTTTGCGCTTCCTTACCCAGACTCAGCCCTTTGGAGGTGGTCCGTAGAAAGAACGTGAGGGGCATTTTCTCTACACAACTAGCTGGCTAGCAAAGCCTAGTCGGATGGTGAGGCATCGGCTGGCCGCCTGTGGCTGGGGGCTGTGGTGAAGAGGATGGGGGGAAAGTGGCCAGTTGAGTAACAGCCACCTTCCTCTGTGAAGGGAATAGCAGCCACAGATTGGCCCTTGAAAACTCCCAGGTCATTCTGACGGCTACCTGGGTAAGTAAGCTGCCTGGTTTCTCTGCTGGCAGTTGTAAGACAACGGATTCCTTCTTTAGACAAGACATGCAAGTTGGCCGTCGCACACGTGATTTGCTCTTTGTTTTGTCTGCCTCGCTGGATGATAGCTGCTGCATTCAGCCCGTCAGTCCTGTAGTTTTAAGTTACAATGGTTTTATTGAATAAATCTCTCCAATCTAATTTTATGCAGAGCTGCCGCCGCCCGCCTCCCTTCCCTCTTGACCTTTCCAAGCAAACGCTTCCTTGGCACATCCAACAGATGAGCAGGGGTGGTCCTTGTGTGACTGGCCTCCCTCCTGTACTTGGGGAAGATGAGGAACCAATCCTGCTCTAATGGCTTCCTTTCCCTTTTCTTAGCTGAGGGATTTTGGTTCTGAAAGTCATTGTGGTCAAATGACAGGAATGATTGACTTGGGCTCAGGCAATGGGGGTTCAAATTTGTTTTGCTGGGGGGGGGGGAGACCCCACCCCTTGGAGCCTCCTTAAGAGTCCGTGTTACGCCCGGGGGGGGGGGGGGCAACCTGAGCTTCTCTACCCAAAAAAAGGAGGCCAGGGTTATACCCACTTTGCAGAAGATGTTGGCCAGGGGACCGCTTGAGGGCAGGAGGAAGAGGGTATCATTTGGATGTCTATTGCCACCTATCTACTTGAGCTACGAAAGCGAACATTAAGATGGAACAGTCTTCAAAGCGCGGCTACAATGTGCTGGTGGTGGTTTATTCTCCAAGATCACTACTCAGCAATTTACATAGGAAAATAAAACCCTCCCTCCCAACCCATCCCCAATCATAAAAGCGATCCTCAAAAGTCAAGGGAAAACACGCAGCCAGTCTCCGGACTGATGAGGGCCGCCCTGGGGAGAACCAAACGAAGGGCTATGGGACAGAACCTATGGGACAGGAGGAGGAGCGGCGGCGAGGCTCTACTACGGTCGCCCAAAGCCTCCCTGGCTTCTTGGAGGAAACCTGGCACCCACCGGCCCTTCCCGGGAGAGGCTTCCCGCAGGCAGGCAGGGGAACGGCTGCCATGGAGGCGCCTGCGCCCTGCCGCTCCTTCCGGCCTCCCGACATGCCTTGCGGCGAGGCGACCCGGGCGCCGAGGCCTCTGATTGGCCGGTGCTGTTCGGTCATCATCGTGCGCGGGGGGCCCCTCCCGGGCGGAGGCCATCTTGGTTAATCCCGGTTTCGCACGGCAGCGGCGGTAGAAAGAGAAGCGGCGCCGGAGAGCAGGTGAGGGGGCCGGGGCGCTGCGTCGGGAGATGGGGCGCGCGGGAGCCGCCGCCTCCGAGCCCCTCCTCCCAGTCCCACCTTTCGGCCCGACACCGGGTGGCGGAGCTGCTTCCCCGGAGGGAGGGAGGGAGGGGCGGCCCTGCGGCGAGCCCTTCCGCGTGGCGTCACGGGAGGAGGAAGGGAGCAGGATCAGGGCCCGCGAGGTCCAGGCGCCCCGCCGCGCCCTCCCCGCTCCCGTCAAGCTGCGGGGAAGAAGCCTGCCCCGCCCTCTCCGTCTGACCGTCCGGGGGCCCCCGAGGTGGGGAGAGGGTCGCCCCAGCCCGCCCTCTTGCCGGCGAAACACCCGCTGCTCCGGAGCCTCTCGCTGTCAGGCCCTTCCTTTGCTCTCCTTCACGGGGCGGGCGGGGAGTGGGTGGGCTCTCCCCGCTCCCACCGAGGGCTTTGAATCAGCTGCAGTGGGGCTGTAAACAAAGGCCATTTACACAAAGGCTATTTTAGGCTGCTTTAACAAGTCTCAGAAACCCAGGAGGCCCTGGGCCTAATCTCGTTCTGTATAGCGCTAACCAGGTGGCCTCTAGAGTGCTGGGTCCAGTTCTGGACGCCACCCTTTAAGAGGGATGCCAACAAACTAGAGCAGGTTCAAAGGAAGGCAACAAGGATGATTAGAGGATTTTTGTTGTTCAGTCGCACAGTGAATTCCGACCCTTTGCGATGACCCCATGGACCCCACTGTCCGCCAGGCACCTCTGATGCCCTCCACCCTCCTCCTCAGCCCGCCCAGCTCTGTGCCCATTGAATATACAGTACCATCCGGCCATCTCATTCTTGGCCACCCCCTTCTTCTTTTGCCCTCCACCCTTCCCAGCATCAAGGCTTTCTCAAGCGAATCCTCTCTTCTCATCTGATGTCCAAAGCACTTTAGCTTCATCTTTACTATTCGACCTTCAAGGGAGCAGTCAGGGTTGATTTCTTTTAACATCGACCTATTTGTTCTCCTCACTGTCCAGGGGACTCTCAAAACTCTCCTCCAACACCACATCTCCAAGGCATCCATTTTTCTGTGCTCAGCTTTCCTAATGGTCCAGCTCTCACAACCATACATTGCCACAGGGAATACTATTGCTTTATGTGAATTTTTGTTTTCAATGTGATGTCTCTACTTTTAACTATGCTCCCCAGGTTTCTCATCGCTTGCCTCCCAAGAATCAGTTGCCTTTTTATTTCATGGCTGCAATCCCCATCTGCAGTGAGCTTTGATCCTAAGAAAGTAAAATCTGTCACTGCTTCTACTTCTTCCCCATCTATTTTCCAGGGACTGATAGGGCCTCTTGCCATTCTCTTGGTTTTCTTGATATTGAGTCTCAAGCCAGGTTTTGCACTTTCTTCTTTCAACCTAATCAGGAGCTTCTTTAAATCCTCCTCACTTTCTGCCATTAGGGTGGTATCATCTGCATATCTCAAATTGTTGATGTTTCTCCCAGCAGTTTTGATCCCAAGTTGTGATTCTTCCATCCCTGCATTGCGCATTATGTGCTCCCTAAAAAACCAAGACCTGTGAGGAGGGAAGAAAGCCTGACAGAACTGGGTAATGGTGATTATTAACCTTAAGAGGAAGAGGGGAAATAGTATTTCACTTCTCAAATACTTGAGAGATGGTTGTAAAGAGGAGCAGGGGCAGAATCACCCCCCAAATGCAGGACATGTCATCACAGGCTAAAGCTATAGGAAGCTAGGGAAAGGCTGAATATCAGGAAAAGCATCTCAACTGTTAGAGTGGTACGTCAGTGGAACCCATGACTTGGGGAAGGCATAAGCCTTCAAGAGAACATTGGAAAGCAACTGCCAGGTAGGCTGGTTTCGGGTTCCTGCATTGAGCAGGCATGGGTTGGACTCAAAGGCCTCCCTTCAGTGATTCTTTTCACATAGGGTTTGTTTTCACTTTTGATCGACATCTCTCAATTGAGAGCTTCTTTCTCTTCCGATATTTCTGGCCTGGAGTCTCCTGAAACAGGAGGTCCTGAAGTGTGTTGAGACTCGGGTTTCTTAAAGTCCAGAGCACACACACACACACAGGTTCTGCTGCTACTGACAGCTTCCCCTCTCTTGTGTAGAATGAATCCCAAGAGGTCAGGATCTCTTTCCCCACCAGCTTCTGCTGCTTCCCCCCTCACCCGTGAGTCTGTACTCTTGCAAGGGAGCTCGTAAAAAGTGGAGAAGGCTGTTGTGTTACTGTGAGGCTTCTCTGTAGCTGGGCAATAGGGTCTTCCCAAAGAAAGCTTCTCCATGGCTCCTTTAGAAGGAGGACAAGGGGCACGTCGCAGGCCTTTCCTGCTCTTGGCCCTGTGTTTCTCAGTATTCATGTAATTGACTTGAGCGTGGGCGAAAGGGGCAGGTGGAGATGCTCATTAAATGTCTGGATGAACATCAAACTGGAAGTGGGAGCCGATTTTCAGACAACAGAATTCAGGATGGGAAAGGGCTGAATCGAAACAAAGCAGGTGCGTTTCAGCAGGAAAGGATTTAAAGTGCTGCATGTAAGCAGGAGGGGAAATGGATCCACAATTTTTAAAATTTATTTATTTATCATCCTATTTCTATGCCCCCCTCCTCACGAATGGCTCAGGGCAGCTCACAACAAATAAAACATACCAATTCTACAATCCCACAATATAAACCCACCCATCACAAAAGCTACTAAAAAGTTAAAATTTAAAAACAGTAAAAACTAAAAAGCAAAAATTAAAACACAGCTAAAAACACCGGGGGGGGGGGTTAATAGGGAGTCAAATGAGCCAACTGGCCTGAGTGACTGTCTGGCCCAGCTGCCCAGCCAGCCAGGTCTTCACACCCTTCCTAAAGGGCAGCAACTCCGTCTGGAGATGCAATTCTGTTGGCAGAAGGTTCCATAGGGCCGGAGCGGACACAGAGAAGGCCCTTCTTCTAGTGCTAGAGAGGTGCGCTTCTCTAGCTGATGGCACCACCAAAGAACCTCTCCGGTCTGCTCTGGTGGGACGGACAGATACTCTTGGGGTGAGGCGGTCTCTTAAGTATCCTGGTCCACTACCATGTAGAGCTTTAAAGGTAATAACCACCACCTTGAATTGCACTTGGAGGCAAACTGGCACTTGGAGGCAAACGGAGCAGTGCTGAGGCAGGAGCATAAGGCCTGCACCCCATCACGATCCGGGCAGCCGCATTCTGGACTAGTTGCAGCCTCTGAATGGTCACGAAGAGCAGCCCCATGTAGAGCGCATTACAATAGTCAAGTCTGGAGGTGACCAAGGCATGTGCAAGGAGTCCCGATCTAGGAGCGAGCATAACTGGCGTATCACACGAATTTGTGCAAAAGCCCTCCTGGCCACGACTGCCACCTGTTCTTCGACCAGGAGTTGTGAGTCCAGGAGGACCCCCAGATTACACACCATGTCTGTTTGGGGCACCACCACCCCATCCAGAACCAAAGATGGCGGCTCCCGAGTTAACGCAGGACCTCCGACCCACAACCGCTCAGTCTTGCCGGGATTCAGTTGTAGCCCGTTGTCCCCCATCCAGACCCTGACAGCCTCCAGGCACCTGGAAAGGACTTCCACTGCATCGCTTGGGTCCTCACAGGCCGAGATATACAGCTGGGTGTCATCTGCATACTGAGGATACCTTGCCCCGTGGGAACGGATGATCTCACCCAGCGGTTTCATGTAGACGTTTGAATAGGAGAGGCGAAAGCACTGAGGCACCCCACCAATTCTTGGCTGGCTGGCTGGAGTCTGGCTTGGCAGTGGTCATATGCACAAGAAGGATTGATCTTGGGGTCTTTGTAGGTGTATTTTGTTTAACGTTCTTCTGAACCACTTGGGAAAGTGTCTGGAAGTTTAATTGAATCTTGATCTAGTTGGCTGCAGGGATAATGTTTTTCAAAGCCTCCCTAAGCAGTACTGTTGTCTTCCGTGGTGTTTTAGTTGGGCGGCTATATAAATTGGACAAAATAAAATAAATAAATCGGGGCTGGGCCAGGCCTGGCTTACAACTCCACTGGTAGGATGGGGGGGGGGCACCACCAAGAAGGCTCTTTTCTGTATTGAAGCTGCCTTCGCTGTTCTTGGTGACGGCCCCTGGATCTGCGCAGCTTGTGAGGAGGAGGTGTTGCATCCAGCAAGAGAGACGTTCCTCAGGAGAGACATTCTGGTGGATTGCAAGGAAACATGAGTCAAAATACTTACAGAAGCCAACCCTGCCGCCCCCCGCCCCCAGACACCGTTGCATCGATTTGGAAATAGACTGTCCAGGTGAAAGGAAGGAAGAGTACTTTTCTTGCTTGCTTGCGCCCCTACCCTGGGCAGTTTACAACCCAGTTAAAATCAGATCCCAACCCAACAAGCAATACAATTTTACACCCAAACAACAAAGTAGTCGACTAGTGTTTCCCACAGACTGCCTCACAAAGCGTTATGTTGAATGCTATACGGTCACATCACTCCAAATCCCATTCTCCACTTCCCTCCTTCTAATCCCTTCTTCTTTTGGGGGTTAATTAGTGGAGTCACTCATCCCGCCCCTCTTTCTCACTCCAGGTGACCGTCCCCCTCCTTTGGAATTTCTCCTCCTGATCATCTTGGACCATCTCAACCCATCTCCATCTCTCCCGCCTTCCCTCCCACCTGGGCCCCATATGGGAAAGAAGGAATCCTTCTCAAGGCGGGCGGGGCTACTCACCGAGGCTTCTGGGAATTGAAGGCCCCCTGTGGAGCCTGGGCCCCATGTGGGGAACCACTTCATTAGGTCAGGGTTTCCCTACCTTTGGTTCTTGGACTTCATTTCCCAGAAGCCTAAGCCAATTCCCCAAAGACCTGATCAGCCAATGGACTGACTGAGGCTTCTGGGAATTGAAGTCTTCCTGTGAGGCGTAGGCCCCACTTTGAGAACCACTCTAGTAGGCCGACAACAACAACAACAGTGAAACCACATGGTGACAATCGGAGTAGATAATAAAGTGCTCAGCAAAAGCCCACCCAGCGGGTGATTGGTGGGAAAAGGGCATTGAAGGTGGCTGGCGACTTCCTCCTCCTCCTCCTCAAGGGAGCGTCATCTCTCTTGCCTCTTCCACAGGGCTCATCGTCATCGTCCTAGGCAATATGGGAGACGCCTCAGCCTGAGCAACAGTGGGGGCGGCTCCATGGAACCTTGCCCCACACCCGGTTGTGCCATGGGGATTGCCAAGGAGGGCACCGAGCCAGCCAGAGGAGGTGACAGCCTAGACCTTTCCGCAGAGCCTCCATTTGGGAACCCACTCTGGAAGGGGCCGGGCGAGGCTGCCCTGGAGGTGCCCGTCTCATCTGCGGTGGGCTTGAGCGAGGCTGGGGGGGCCACCCTGGCATCTCCTGTGGAAAGCTGCCTGCAGGAAAAATGGCCGGGAGCAAAGAGCCCGACAGCCCATAAGAGACCCCTGGAAGAGGCAGAGGAGGATCAGGTCCCTAAGGAGCTGCAGAGGCCGGCAGAGGAAGAAGGGGCAGCCCCCCCTCCAGAAGCCAAGGGTCAGTTTCCAGCCAAAGGGGTTGTTTCACGGGAGTCACTCGCGGGGGTCCTTTCTGCTCCCTTTTTCCGTGCACTTCATACCCTTGATAGGCTCTGTTGGCTGTACCAGGGCCATTCTGGGGTACAAATGGAAAATTGGGGGCAGAAGGGAGACTATCTGTCTTTTTCCTCCCCCCCCCCCAGTCATTCAGGGGAACCTCCTAGATCAGGGGTGAGCAAATTATGGCCCTTGGGCCAGATATGGCCCCTGACACCCAATTCATCCAGCCCCTGCCGCCCACATCACTCTCGGAAGCAGAGGTAAAACATGGGCCAGATGAATTGGCGTCGAGGGCTGGATTCGGCCCACGGGCCATATTTTGGGCACCTTAAGCCAGTGGTGGTGAACTTATGGCATGCATATTTTGGGCACCCTTGAAGTCACCCCACCCCAACACAGAGTTTGCCCCGCCCCTCTTCCCAGAGGGAAGAGTTCATCCCGCCTTACCTCTCAGCAGCCCAATGGGAGCGCTTCCTCCCTCCCGCAGCACAGAGGTCATCCCGCCTTTCCTCTCAGCAGCCCAATGGGAGCGCTTCCTCCCTCCCGCAGCACAGAGTTCATCCCGCCTTTCCTCTCAGCAGCCCAATAGGAGCGCTTCCTTCCTCCCGCAGCACAGAGTTCATCCCGCCTTTCCTCTCAGCAGCCCAATGGGAGCGCTTCCTCCCTCCCCTGTTGCCACGTTAACACTTTGTGATAAATAAGTGGGTTTGGGGTTGCAGTTTGGGCCCTCAAAGGTCTCTCAAAGGTTCGCCATCTCTGTCCTAAAGCTTAAGCAGAGGAAATGGCAGCCTAAAATCTATCCCATCCTGTTGCAAAACAGATTGCAAGGCATGTTATATTTCCACTTCTGGTGGGAGAAACCCAATGATGGGATGTCCCCGGTTCCAGACGGTTCCCTGGAACCGGTAGGACCAATTCCGGAGGGTTCTCCGGGAGGGGAGTCCACTTTTGAGGCGTCTGGTTCCGGACGCCTCACCGAAAGAATTTTTTTTAAAAAAAATCGGAGCTAAAATGGCTCCAATTGACTGCGCATGCGCAGAAACTCAATCTGACGCATTGCGCATGCGTCAGATTGAGTTTCTGCGCATGCGCAGTCAATTGGAGCCATTTTAGCTCCAATTTAAAAAAAAATTGTTTTAGAGTTTCAGGACGGCGGCGGCGGGACCAGCCCTCTGAGGAGGGCACCTCCCCCGCGGCACGTTGAGGGCTGCCTGGGCCGTCCGCTGCCGACAAGCCCCATGCCCTGGGGACACGCGGCGCGGCGCACCGCTGACGCCTCCTCCTCCACCGGGCGCCTGTGGGCTGGGTGCCTCCAACCGCCGTCCGCCGCTGCCGGAGCTGCCGCTGGCTGCATCCCTGTGGCCTCCTTCTTGGGCCGGTCCCTTTTTAGCCCGGCTGCGGCGCCTGGCGGATGAGGAATGCAGGCGGTGGCGGTGCGGCATGGGGACGGCCCAGGGAGGCTCGGCAGCCGCGGCTGGAGCCACCGCCAGAGCCACTGCTGCCCGCCGGCCGTGGCCAGAGCCGGGCTAAAAAGGTACCGGCCCGAGGAGGACGCCACAGGGGTGCAGGCAGCTCCGGCGGCGGCAGCGGCTGTGGACGCAGTCGGGGTGCCGGGTCCCAAGAAAGGTAAGCGAGGGGTAATTTATTTGTGTCTTGGGTGGGTGGTTGTTTTTATTTTATTTATTTATTTATTTATTTATTTGTGTCTGGGTGAGTGGGCTGAGAGGGAGGGTGTGTGTGTGTATGTTTATTTTTATTTTTTTATTTTTGGCCCCGCCCACAACGTCATGACGTCATGACGTCGGCTTCGGCCATGACGTCATGACATTGGCCACGCCCGTGACGTCCGTGACATCATGGCGTGGTAGTAGAATTTTTGTCATCCCATCACTGGAGAAACCACGTGACTGGCCAGCGACCCAAAACATTTGGGCACCCCATCCTAGATTGCATGGAGTGGGGCGATGAAGGTACCCTTGGTGGACGCTGCCTCCCTGGGGTTGGGGGAAGAGCTCAGTAAATCTGTGAGGGCAGGTACGGACTCTGGGATGGCAAAAAGGGGGGCAGCAATCGAAGGGAAGCACAAAAGGTGTGGGGGTGGGGGGGGCTAGACTGGTCCAGGGACATCTGTGGGACTCTGGGCTGACATTTTAGGGCAAGTCCGCCAGTGCCTGGCCTCCCTCTTCTCCCTCCAGGTGTGGGTCGATGGCTTAGATGACCCCACCTGCCCTCTCTCTTTTCACAGGTGAGCTTTTTGCACCTGTCGTTCCCACCAGGGCTGGGCCCCGAAAGATGGGCCCCCCACCCAGGCGGAAGCGTTCTCGTGGACGGAAGCCCCCCAAAAAAGCTGCACTCTGCCGCGCCTCTGTCCCCACAAAGTCCAGAGAGGAGGAGGGGGAGGGGCCGGGCCCTTCCCAGCACAACCCCCCCCTGCCCCCCGGGCGGGTGCCCAAGAAGCGCGGGCGCAAGTCCAAGGCGGAGCTGCTGCTGCTGAAACTCTCACAGGAGGCCGAGTCCCCGCAGAGGACAGCCCTGGCCACGGAGGAGGAGGAGGAGGAGGAGGAAGGCCCGGAGTCCACGCCAGGCAGGCGGCCCAAGCGGCGGGCAGCTAAAGTGTGAGCCACACAAAGGGGGGGGGCCTTCCTAGGAGACTGGAGTTGGGGGAGGCAAGAGGGAACGCAGCTGCTGCCCTTCAGGAAAGAGCTGGCAGGGCAGGTGGGGGGGAGTGGAGAGGGAGCAACCCCCCACCCCAGCTCATTGAGTGGAGGATCACGCAGGCTTTCAAAAGTTTTTAACGAGGTCTTTTAATTGGTGCAGGCTGGAGGGAGGTAATTTTTTCAGCATTTTTAGGAATTTTAAGGATGTTTGTAGTTTTAAATGTTGGGGGATTTTATGTTTGCCGTCCAGAGTCGCATGTCGATTGGGGCGGCTATACAAATTGAATAAATAAATAAATAATTATAATAACAATAACTCCCCCCCCCCCGCCCTGAAGCCCTCCAGAAAGGAGAGTTGGACTGGGTGTGGGGGCTGCTGAGACTCCTAAACCCAACTGCCTGTCTGTTGGGGAGGGGGGACACCCCAAGACCCTTGCCTGCGCTGATTGCTTCTGTGCCACCTGAGGCAGAAGAAGAGGGGCTATCTCACCCTCTGCTTGGAGGGGGGGTTGTTTCTTTTGAAGCCTGCCATGATCCACATGGGTGGGGGGAGGAGGAGTGGCAATGCGATGATGGGTCTGCCTTTCTTTTTGAAAGAAGGGACTGTTTCCAAAGCTGCTGCCTGAGTCCCTTGTGGGTCAGGGAAAGGCAAAGGCTGGCCCGGCCATGGCCCCACTGAGGATGGAGAACAGAAAGGCTGGCCGGTGGGGGAGTCTGGCCGGGGGGGGGGGAGGAAAGAGTCAGGCCAGAGAGTGAGTGAGGCTGCCTCCTCCTCCTCCTCTTGGGGACCAAGAAGCTCCCAGAGTGGGTGGGGGGGCGGGTGGGGGCTGTGTGGCCCCATATTTGGGAGATGGGGCCGGAGAATGGCCACCCCCACTCATCTGGCCCCTGCTCTGCCCTGGACGGGGGGGCAGGGGTCTGATCCTCTGCATGTGCCCCCTCTCGTCCGTCCCCTGCCCCAGAGCCCTTATGTACTTGCAGGAACTGGCCGAGGAGTTGACCTCCGTGTACCAGGCCCCGTCCTGCACCCCAGAGGACAGAGCCCAGCCCAAGGAGCCCCGGGCCAAGCGGCGTGGCCGGAAGCCCAAGGACCACCAGAAGTGGGTGGCCCAGGAGGAGGAGGATGTGGACTTTGTGCCTGCGGAGGAAGGACTCCTGCAGGGAGGGGTGGAGGAAGAGGAAGAGCAGACACAGCAGCCCCAGGAAGAGGAGGAGGAGGAGGAGGAGGAAGAGCATGACCTGCTGCTGAGGGAGGCCTTCGTCTCTGATCTGGAGCCTGGGCCCCCTGGAGCAATGGTAACTGTGGGGGGGGGGAGTCTTGGACCGGGGGGGTTAATGTGGAGCGCAGCATGGGCATTCTCCAGGCAGTGTTTTCAGGGGAAGCAGAAGCCCCCCTCCCAGAAGTGGGGTGGCTGAGAGAGGACGCTTCTTCCAGGACCTGTGGGGGGAGCATAGCAGGGGTCCTTGTGACTCTGATCCCTTCTCTTGCACAGCAGCGGCCGAGGGGCCAGGGCCGAGGCTTCGCCCCCAATGGCTTGCACAAGTCAGTCATGGCTCCTGTGTGGACGTCTCTCTCCGTCACTCACCGTCTGTGAGTAGAAGGGCTCCCGGGGGGGGGGTGCGGGGGGCCCCTTCATCCTGCCTTGCCTTTGAGGTTGGGAGGGGCAGCCAGAGGGGGGCAAGGCTGGAGTTGCTGCTGCTCTCTCAGAAAAGGGGCTCTCCAAAGCAGTGGGGTTTAGGTCTTGTGGACTGCTAGTTCCAGGGGGGTGGGGGTGGGGTGCACCCACCTGTGCACCTGATCCGAAGGAAGCCCATTCCCTTTAGAAAGAGCCTCGGCTGGGCACCTGGTGGGTCACATCCCAGAGGTGTTGGGTGTAGGAGTCCCAAGGACCCTCTCTCTGGGCTGCAGGGGGGGGTCCTAGGCCAGGACATCTGGAGGGTCACACACACACACACGCCCCTCTCTCTCTCTCGTGGGGGTGGGGGTGCCCTCTCGGCTGCTGTGCTGTGGGGCCAGAAGAGCCTCTGTGGGACTCTTCCTCTTCCTCTTCTTCCCCCTCTCCCCCCCCCCCCGGTAGGCGGGAGTGGCTCCACTCGCCCTGGGAGTTTCCAGAGTGGGTCCCCTCGGCCCTGCAGTGGGTCTTTCTCTCTGAAAGGTGAGTTGCTTGGGGGATGGGGGGAGGGGAGGCTCCCAGAAGGGGGGCTGGGGGGGAGGAATGGGGAGACGCCTTCTTGCCCTCCTGCCAGCTGCCCAAAAAGGCCTCCCTCCCTCCCTCCCTACAGGGTATTCACGTCTTTGGGCAAGCTCGGTGGGGGGTCTTTGCTGCCTCCCTCTGGTGGGGCTGCTGAGGGGGGTGGCCTCTCTCTTTTCCTCCTTCCCCTCCCAAAGCCAAGCCACGGACTACCTTCCGGGGGAGACCAAGTCCCCCCTCTTCTCCATCTGGCGGGAAGGACTGCAGGAGGACTGGGGCATCCGCTACCGGATTAACAGGTCGGTAGGCCGGCCGGGATGGAGAAGGAGGGCGGACTCTACGGAAAGGGCTGCCTGAGGTGCAGGGGGGTCAGAGAGGGGGCCCACCTCTTCCCTCTTTCGGGCTGGCTTTGCATGGGTGGGTGGGCGTCCCCGCGTGCAAGGCCTTGATATTCTGACCCCACCGTTTTCTGGAAACTTCCATCGCCGCCGCCCCCCACCGCCCCCTCCTGACCCTTTCTGGATGCCGTTCAGCTGGAAGCCAAGCCTAGAGCAAACCGCCGCACGTCTCGGGGCCCCTCCTCTCCATCGTGCTTCTCAGGGCTGCCACCTCCGGGGCAGTGGACGGTTCCCTTCACCTTTGCCCCCAACATTCTGGGTCCTCATGGGGCAGAGGGCGGGGAAGCTTTCGGTTGCTGCTTTAGCCCCTCCTGGGGCTCCACCATGACAGAAGGCTTCCCTGTAGCGCTTCTTCTCTTCCCCGTCTCCCTCCCACCAGTCCACATGAACCCATTGGTTTGGATTCACAGGGCACCACGAAGAGGCACTTGCTAGGGGGCAGCAGGGGTCACAGGCAGCCCCGCATTGGAACATGGCAGTGGAACCCCCTCGGTCCACGTAGAAAGCGCCCAAGGAAAGGAAAGCCAGAGAAAAGAGGCTGACGGGCTTGGTGGGGTAGGAACAGTTTCCCCGGCCACAGCCTCTCTTGACTGGCCGGCACTGGGGATGTGCTGGACTCAGGCCAACCATCCGCTCTCGGGTTCCGCCCAGTCCTTCGTTTTCAGCAGGGGCGCCACCGTGCACACCCTTGATCTGTTGGATTTTTATCCACCACTTTCCACAGCAGCGGCAGTGGGGGAATGACATTTTTGCCGTGTTTCCACTGCATTTTGTCAGCTAAAGGGGGGGGGGGTTTACCCCGGGGGGGCACTTTGGGCAGTGCCTGGCTTCCCAGTGCCGAACCTGGAAAGGGGGGGGACCTATGTTTTAGCTGATGAAATGCAGTGGAAACATGGCAGAAACGTCCCACCCCCTCCAATCCTCCCGCTGCCATGAGAAGCAACGGAGGCTGCAGATCCGGCTGGGGAAAAGGTGCAGATGTGCCCATCGTTGCCGCCACGTTTTGCGGCTCTGCGTTTCGGAGCTTCCATTTCTCCAGCAGTAGGAAAGGAAGTAGCTGATCTAAAGCTTCTGCATGCTTTTTAATGCGTCTTTTTGGGACCCCCTTTGGGGGGGGGCTTTTTTCTGAGCTCTGGAAGGAGCTATTTGTTTTCCAATGCATTCCTTTGAGAAAACGCATTTCGCATTCTGTATTTTTCGTAGTACAAAAGGTCCTGTGGAACACATGAATTCCATAAACTGTATTATATTGAGCAAAGCCATAGGAGCCCTTATAAGGGAATCTCTCTCTCTCTCTGACTGATTTGACTGACCTCAGAAGAGGCTGAGTCAACCTTGATCCCTGGTCAGGATCGTACTCACAACCTTTTGGTTGCAGTACAGATTTTTAATCCCTATACCAAAGGTGCCCAAACTATGGTTCATGAGCCAGATCCGGCCCCTGACACCAATTCATCCAGCCCGCTAAGCCCTCATCACTCCCAGAAGCGGGGGCTTTGTGGGCCGGATGGTTCAGGGGCAGTGAGGACTTTGTGGGCCGGATGAATTAGCATTGGGGCAGATCTGGCCCATGGGCCATAGAGACCGGGCCCCTGAACTATGTGACCGGCCCACGGCCCAAATGGTTTGTGCGCCCCTGCCCTACACCCCCAGGGCCCCACTTCTGTCCTTGAAAGGAGCAGGAGTTCTCTACGGCCCAATTGATGCCCCCCCTTTCCCCCCCGCCCTAACAGGTTTAACGCCCTGCAGCCCCACGAGGAGCGCCTGGACACGACTTTCTTTGTGGGGGGGCCGGTCTGGGCCCTGGAGTGGTGCCCCACCCCAGAAGGATCTTGCGCCTCCCAATGCGTTGCCCTCTATTGCAACCCTGGCATGGATGACCGGCACACCCTGGCCGGGACCTATACCGGGCCAGCTCTGCTTCAGCTGTGGGAGCTTGGCCCCATTCAGCAGGATGCAGGGTGAGTGTGTGTGGGCCAGAGGGTGGGGGAGACCTGTGGGGGACCCCCCCCCCGGTGGTTGGCCCAGTCCCCGGCCGGCCCTGGGGGTGAGGGGGCCCTGGCTCCAGCGTGGGGCCAAGCAGTGCTGGCACCTGAGCATACTAGGGGTGGGGGCCTTGCCCCCCCACCTGTTTTGACCTTGCCAGGTGCCACCAGAGAGCTGGCAGGTGGAGCGGGACATGAGCTCCAGGGCAGAGGTGGGGAACCAGCGGCCTGGAGGGGAGAAGCTGGGGCTTCTGGAAATTGAAGTTCTGGAGGACTAGCTTGTTTCCGCTAGGCCAACATTGCCCAAACTATGCTCCGTGGACCACTGGTGGCCTTCAATTCTCAGAGCCTCCATCAGTCCATTGGCTGGCCAGTGAACGGATCAATTGACTGAGACTTCTGGGAATTGAAGTCCACCAGTGGTCCATGGAGCATAGCTTGGGAAATGCTGGCTTAGAGGGAACAGGCTAGTCTTCCAGGTGTTCTGGAACTCCAATTCCCAGAAGCCCCAGCTTCTCCCCTCCAGGCCACAGGTTGCCCCCCCCCCTTTCCAGGGGATTGTGCCAGGGTTTCTTTCCTGGGGCCAAGGCAGCCCCACCTGAAGTGCATTTTCCCCACAGGTCGGCCACCAAGCCCGAACTGGCTTATGCCATTGCCACCGACCACGGCTGCATCTGGGACATGAAGTTCTGCCCCAGTGGGGGCTGGGAACCCCCAGATACCTGCCGCGTGGTAAGAGCTCCAGCTCCCATCCCTGAGCTCTTGGGGCTCAGCCTTCCGGGAGGGGGGGCAAGGGGGGGAATCCACTGGCCAGATCACGTCCCCCCCCCCCCAGGCATCTCCACCGTAGCCCTTCTTTCTGCCCTCGTAGCCCCCCCAGATGAGCCGCCTGGGCCTCCTGGCTGTGGCCTTCTCAGATGGCCAGGTGCTGATCTACAGCCTTCCCCACCCAGAGGCCCTGCAGACCCACTGGAGAGCCCAGGTAACAGGTAGGAGGAGCAATGGAGGGACCCACCCACCCACCCGGAGGGGCCCAAGGGGGGGGTGGCGGGCGAGACAGTCGACTCTTCCGGCTAAAGGTCCCGGCAGGAATTCCCAGGCAGACAGAGTCTGGGCCCAGCTGCTCGTAACTGTCCCATCATCATCATCATCATCATTGTGATCTGTGGAGGAGGAGGAGCCTAGATCTCTTGGGAGGGAGGGGGGAGACAGGCCAGTCCCTGCTACCCTTTGGGCTGGACTACCGCCCCCAGAGGCCCTGCTGTGGAGTGGGCCTCTGTCCCAAGGGAGAGGGCAGGGAAGTGGATCAGGGAGTGCCTCCTCCCCCCCCCCCCAGTCGCTGGGTGGTGTGTTTCCCTTTGGCTCCAGGGGTACCCTCTGGCTTGGGCAGAGGAAGGGGTTGGAGGGGGGGTCTTCTGCCTCTGTGATGCTCAGCCCAGCACTGCTTTGTTTAGGGGGAGGGGGAGGGGGTCTGGGGAAGAATAGGTCCCTCTTCTCCTGGGGCGGCCCAATGGTTGTGTTTCCTCAAACCCAGGCGCCCCCCCTTCCTCCCACCCATGAGGTGGGGGGGTGAAGCTGGGGTTCCCCACTTCCCTGGTCTCTCACCCATTCCGTGGGCTCGGCTAGCCGTGTCAGCTAATGGGGCTTGTAATTGAATCTGTCAAGAGGGAATGATGGATGATGGGGAGAGGAGGAGGAGGACCGGGGGGGGGGGGCAGCTGCCTCTACCTGCCGAGCCTCTCTGGTGGAGAGAAGCATCCCTTGGGGAGAGAGAGAGAGACTGGCCACTCCTGTGGTCTCCGTTGCAGAAGCCGTGGCTCCTTCTTCTTCCTCCGGTCGCTCACTCTCTGCTTGCCAACAACCTTGGGGGGCATTTCTGTCCGAATGGGCACCAGCCTCCCCCCCCCCCGGACACACACAGACAGACAGACACATCTATGTGGAGGAGAGGATTCTTAGCAGCCCTTTTCCTTGTACAAAGATGGGCCATACGGGGCCTTCCAGGAGGGCCGTTCAGAGAAGCAGCCTTGAATCATCATCATCATCCTCTTCTTCTTCTGTGTCTAGGTCAGACGTTAAACTGCCAAAATGAAGCCACCTTTGGGTGAATTCATTCCATTGTTCCTTTTGCCTGCCCCAGTGTGAGAATAATTGGCCAGCACCATGAGGTGGGGGCAGTTTCGCATTGGTTCAGAAATGCCCCCCCCCCCTTGAGGACGCGCTCTCTGTGGAGCCCGGTTGGGGACTACAGAGAGGCCGGGAGGGCCTGGCAGGAGATGCCGGCCAGCAACCTCAGGCAGGCAAAGGCCAAAGAGGGACAAGCTGGCAGAGAAAAAGAGGGGCGGGGGGGGGGCGTTCCAGTCCCTGAAGAATGTGCTGTGCAGCTGCCTTTCAGTCCCCGTGCTTTAGCCAGTTGTGGGAACGGGGGGAGGGGCTCTTTTCCTGTTCCGAAGGAAAAGAAGGCGTTGTTTCAGGGAACAAGAGTCGGGGCTGGACAGGAGAGCTTATTGGAAACCCACCCCAAGCGCAGGGTGGTGAGAATGGCTGCCTCTGGAGGAAGCAGAAGTTGAATTCCAGCCGCCACCTTTGGAAGCTCCAGCGCTGGCGGACGGGAGAGCCGGCCTAGGAGCGCTCAGAGAGGGCCAGAGGCTGCGGCCCTCCTCTTCCA
This sequence comes from Furcifer pardalis, assembly GCA_030440675.1. Classification (NCBI taxonomy): domain Eukaryota; kingdom Metazoa; phylum Chordata; class Lepidosauria; order Squamata; family Chamaeleonidae; genus Furcifer; species Furcifer pardalis. The sequence goes on along the minus strand of CP126890.1, from coordinate 170,457,370 downwards.
TGGACAGCAGATGCGTGATTTAGTTGTGTCTCCACAATCCAGGGTTTGTTTCTCTTTTCTTCACACACAGTGTGGTGTGGTGTGGTGGATCAAGTGACAAATTAGGACCTAGGAAGCCTGAGTTTGAATCCGGGCCCAGCTATGGGAACTTCCAGGGGTTGTGGAACTGGTAAAACTGTTCCTTCAATGTCTCACTTACTTTGCAAGCCTATTTATTCTCCTTTCCTGTCCCAGCCAAACCCTGGACGACCAAAATGAAGCCACCTTCTTGCCTTTAGCGTTGGCCAAACTTCAGCCCTCATAGCAGATGAGCCCCCCCCCCCCGGTGGATTCTGCCTCTCTCCAGGTCCACACCACGTGTTGCTGCCTCCTGTCCTCTGCCAGTGCCCCCCCCCCCGGGAGCCTCTTGGCCTGGCCTTTAGGGACTCGCACCCTCAGCCTCCGATTCTGGGTCCTCCCAGTGATGACGCAGGAGAGGTTCAGTTCCTCACCCAGGTCCTCCTTCTCCAGTGAACAAACCTCTTTCTCCATCTTCTCATTGGCTTTTGCTAAAGAATGTTTTTTCTTTCTCATCCTTGATTTGAGCTGGAGGATTTGAGGCTCATCTCCATTCAGAGGGTGTCGGAGATAAATGCAGTGCTGGGCAGCCAAAAAAATTACTACCACACTGTGGGCGGAGCCTCTGTCATGGGTGGAGCTGACAGCATGACGTCGTGGGTGGAGCCAAAGTAAAAAAAACCCATAAAAATACGTACACATAAAAATACAAATTAAATAGACATAAAAACACATTAAAATACACATAAAACACAAAAATACACATTAAACAGACAAAAACGCATTAAAATACACAAAAAATAAATACACATTAAAATATACCCACTCCACATCCAAAGGTGAGTCACTTACCCTGGGGGGGGGGGGGCAGGCTGTAGGGAGCTTCAGGCTAGCAGCTGCTCTGCCTCCTCCCTGCTTGGGAGGACATCAAGGAGGCCACCAAGCACCTCAGCAGCAGCTACTGGTTCCTCCATAGCTGCGTGTGGCTGCCCGATGCTCTGCGCTGCCGCACTCGAAGCAGTAAATGGCTACTTGGCTCGGCAGGCAAAGCGCTGTAGGCATGAATGCATGCCAAGTGCTATAGATGTGAATGCGCACCTAGTGCAGTAGGCATGATTGCGTGCTGTAGACGTGCATGCGCAGTGGGGGAAACCAGCAAAAAGGTAAGCCCCCAAGATGGTCCCCCCCCCCAAAGCTGCTAGGAGTTCGCCCGAATACCAGGAAAAGCTGCTACCAGTTCTGGCGGACGAGTGTAAACTGGCTTCTGCCCATCACTGGATAAATGCTCTTCCTCATTGTCTAGAAAGCCTGCTTAGAGTTGCTGTAAGTCAGCTCCAACTTGAAAGCACATCACGTAACCTTTCCCTGAAGGTCTTCCTTGTTTATCCAGAAATCTCCCTTGTGATTTGTTTTTGAGGCTTGTCACATTAGAGCATTTTATCATCATCATCATTATTATTATTATTTGATACAAATCAACTATTTGGTTCAAAGTCGAGGACTGGAATAAAATTAACAGTTCAAGCCCTAGCCAAGGACCGAAGAGCTGCTAAGGTAACGCCTGGTGATATAGATAGATATATACCTGTATGCAGTCCCCAGCAGAGTTGTGTCTTTTGGAGTTAGGATGTTCAAATGAGATAAGTTCAAAATATCTCTAGGGAGCCCTTTAGGTCTTGCTCCAAGGGTTCCAATCACGATGGGAACAACAACAGATTTCTTCTGCCATAGACGCTCGAATTCAATTTGCAAATCATTATATTTTGTGATTTTCTTCAGTTGTTTATTTATTTAGATCTATATTACCGCCCACTCGCCGAGGCGACTCAGGGCGGCTTACAGTCAAAACAACAGTACAATAAAAATTATAAAATGCAACCACATAAAACAACCAAACCAGAACACTAACTCCTGTCAGGCTGTTGTTGTGGGCCCAGAGGAGTGGGCAAGGTCCCCAGCCACTGCTAGGCCTTGGCATCTTCTTCCTCAGGCCATTTGTCTTCCAATTTGTGCATCTCCTGGTACAGCGATGTCAATAGACCAGACTTTCTTCTTCTGCACAACAGTTATATCAGGTGTGATGTGAGGCAGAGGTCTTATCTGCTTGAATTGTAAAGTCCCACAGGATCTTGACTCTCTCCTTTTCTAAAACTTTCTCTACTTGATGTTCCCAATGATTTCTATTGCATACAAATCCAAACTTCTGGCAAAGTTTCCAGTGGATAATTTTTACACCTCTGTTACGGATCATAGTTGATCTGTGAAACTTTGCTGCAGCTGATGATCAGCTGATCTTCTGTTTCATCCTTTTTATTACAAAGCTGGCATTTGCTATTGTTGGATACATGATGCATTTTTGTCTTTGTGCAATTGGTTGGCAAAGCTTTTTCCTGAGCTGCCAAGATAAATCCTTCCATTTCCTTCTTCAAAACTCCTGTTCTCCACCACCACCACCACCACCACCATGTTGATGCTGCTGCTACTGTTATAGAGGCCCCTCGGTGGTTTCCTTCCCTCCTGTGTCCTTCCACGTTTGAGGCTTGCTTTGATGAGGCTGGAGTGGAAGTCTCTTTGGGCTCCACCTCCCCTTTGTCTCTGTCACCAGCCAGACCCGGTGGTCGGTTGTTCCTCCTCCTCCTCTGCCGGGAGCTCCACCTGGCCCAGTCCTGGGGAATGAATTTCTGAAGATTTCAGGTGGATACCTTGGGGGGGGGGGGAAGCACCGCAGCTTTCCAGCCCCTGTGAGGACACCCCAAGAGGGGTCACCCGGAAAGGAGCGGGGAAGCGCCCTAACCCTAGCCAGGTGATTTTTAGGAAAGGGTTGGGGACGGGGTGGGTGTCTTGTGCAGCGCAGGCTCCCTCTGGGAAGAGATGGCCTGGCCACCGTAGATGAGGCAGCAGTGGCCTCGGTCTGACCGCCACGGTGGTTAGCTACAATAATAAGGCATTGTCCTGGGAGAGGGTCCAGTGGATCTGCCCCTAGAGGCTGCCTGGAAACTGCTCTTCCTTGCTAGTGGGAAGGGAATGGGAGGGGCTGGAAGGGTGGGTGGGTGGCCACTGGCCGGGAATTTCACCTCCCTATCAGTTCTAGGGCTCAAGAGAGAGGAATAGAAGAGAAAGGAACCGAAGACAAGAAAGTAGAACAGGGATTGGCAACCTACAGCCCATGGGCCGGATCTGGTCTGTGGCACCAATTAATCTGGTCCACAGTGAGGACACCACTGCCGGTGCCAGAAGCACTGAAAATGTGCCATGCATGCACCTGCCACCGCCAGAAGAGGCGGAAGGGGCAGGAGGAACCCCACCTCCAGCCCTCCCAGCTGTCTGAGGGGTCTTGGTCTGGCCCACAGTGTGAGAAAAGGGTTGTGAACCCTTGGAGTAGAGTCTCTTGGTGTCCCTTTGGCCAAGGGCTCTCCTCCTGCCTTCCTCTCCTCTCCCAATGATGATGATGATGATGCACTTTCTCTTGGGGAATCATTGCAGGCAGGGCAGGCTCAGTCTGGAGAAGGAAGCCAAGCCCTCCCTGGAGAAGGAGGGGGCAGAGGAGGGTCTGGCTGAGGTTCCTCTGAAGAGGAGACGGAGGCCCATGTGGGGAGGGGGGCAAGGGGAGGAGGAAGAGGAGGATAATGCCACCCCCACCCCCTCTCTTTCCTAGGCGAAGGGACAGCTCCACGGCATGCCATCTGCAAGGTATCTTCCTGCACCCATGGCGGGGTGGGGTGAGGGTGCTAATGTGAACCAGTGGGGGTGGGGGAAGCCTGTGGAGATGCAGGGGGGTCTGGCCAGGCTGGCTTTTCTTGTGCTGGTGGCCTCCATCCCACAGCCCCACAACCACCTCTCCTGGCTAAGAAGCCCCCACCTGCCCAGGAGGGAAAGGGGGCTGTGGAGGGGCCGCTTCCCATGAGAGCCTGGGGTGGGGGGAGAGAGGCCCCTGCCTGCCCTGCCTCTTGGCCTTGAAGGGAGAGGGGGCCACAAGGCGGTTGGGGTCTCCACCCACCCTGCCTAGCCCCAGACTTGCTTTCCTGCCACCCCCGAGGGGGGGAAGGGCCCTTCCCCAGCTTGGCACTGCCCAGAGGACCCTCAGGGCCACCCAGAGGACCCTCAGGGCCACGGGCTCTTCACCTTCCTCGTGGCCACTTCCTCCTCCTCCTGCTGCTGCAGGTCCAGCCGGTGGTTTCCCTCCAGGTGGGCTCCATCCAGGCAGGGAAGGCCCTGGACTGCGGGCAGTGCTTCAGCCTGGCCTGGATGTCCTCCAAGCCCCACCAGCACTTGGCGGCTGGCTTCTACGATGGTAATTGGGGAAGGGTACGTGGGGGGTGGGGTGGGGGTTGCTGCTGTGGGGCTTCCCCAGGACTAGCCCCGTGCCCCCCCAGGCTTCCTCTTCCTCCTCCTCCCAGGCACTGTCGCCCTCTGGAACCTGACCAGCAAGTCCTTGCTGCAGAGAGTGCGCCAGCCAGACGGCTCCCTCAAGCTCTACCCCTTCCGCTGCTTCCTGGCCCACGACCACGCCGTGCGCCACATCCAGTGGTGCAAAGCAAACAGGTGGGGAGGGAGCCAAGGCCCCTGGGCACCGGGGGGGGGCACTACCCTCCTCCTCCTCCTCATGCCCTTCTTCCGTGTCGGGCAGGGTCTCTCTCCTGCCCCACCTGCCAGTGGGAAGACTGGGGGCAGGGGGCCCCACTGCCATGAGTAGGGCAGAGAGAGGGGGGGAGATTCCCAGCCCTTCATCCCCTGGGGGGAGGGGGCACTCCAAAGGAGCCTCAAGCAGGGACACCAGTTGGAGCCTCCTGTGGGTCTGGGGTCTTGACCTCTCACCCTCCCAGCAGTTGCTCACCAGAACCCTGGGAGTGCAGGGGTTAAAAGTGCTGTACTGCAGCCAAACCATTGTGAGTTCCATCCTGATGCTCCTTCCCTTGTGAGTCGCCCAGGTAAATGAAAGGCACTAAAGCTCCTACATGGAGCAGTAGAGAAGGGGGGGCATTGCTATTGATCCTGCCATCTGGGCCGGGAGGGGGGCCTTGCCATCCCCACTGCCCCTTGACGTTGGCAGTCCTGCCCGGTTTGAAGGTCAGCCAATTGCAGCCCCTCCTCCCTTTCTCCCCCCCCCTCCAAAAAGCCATCCCCACTGCCCCTTGACGTTGGCAGTCCTGCCCGGTTTGAAGGTCAGCCAATTGCAGCCCCTCCTCCCTTTCTCCCCCCCCCCTCCAAAAAAAAGCCATTTCATGGTGACTGCAGGGAACGACCGGAAGATCAAGTTCTGGGACTTGCGCCGTCTTCACGAGCCCCTGAACAGCATCAAGCGCTTCCTGAGCACAGAGATGGCCTGGCTGCTGCCCTACAGTGGGGTCACGGTAGCCCAGGACAACTGCTATGCCTCGTAAGTGCCGCCTCCCTCCGTGGGCTCCTGGTTGCCCAGCCGTGGCCTTGGAAGGAAGCCAAGGGCAGCCACCACTCGGCAGGACAGGTGCCAGGAGAAGGAGAGAGTGGAAAGGACGGGGGGGGGCGCTTCTGACATGGGCTGTGGCTTCCTCGGCCTGTCCTTTCCTTGGGATTGTCCTGGGCCCTGAAGCTGGTAAAGTGGGGCAGAAGGAGAAGCAACCCCCACCCCCACGCGCCTGCATATGGAGGAGGAGGAGGAGGCTGCTGCGGGTGATGGAGGCTTCCCCTGCCCTGCCAATGGCAGGAGGGAAAGGGGGAGGGGGCTCTCTTGGGTTGGGGCCTGCTTGGTCCATTGCCCTGCTCCCATTTGGCTGGGAAGGCATCCGTAAAGGGTGGGGGGGTGGGGCTTCTCCCGGGGGGGGGGGATGGCATCAGAGTCCAGCTAGCTGCCTCCATGCCTCTGGGAGCCCTGGAAGGGCTGCCCTGAGAGGTCAAGGCTGTTTCTCCTGCCAAAGGGAAGGGGAAGAGAAGGTTTTCAGCCCAGGGCCTGACCATATCCGTCTGCAGGGTGTAGGTGTAAAAGGGGGGGCACCAGGGGATCCCTCCCCCGTCCCTTCCAGCCTCTTCGCTTGGGCTCTGGAGAGGCCCCGTCCATCTTTTCCGGCCCACCGTTCCTTCCAGGGTAGCCTGAGAGGATCTCTCTCTCACAGACACACACACACCAGGCCAGCCACAGCTTGGGGGGGCCCTCCACCCACCCTCCAGGGGGGGGCTTGGGTTGCCTCTGGGGGAGAACCGGCCTCCTGGGCCTACTTTCCCGGCTACGTGGAAGTGGGTGGGGGTGTCTCTCCAGGGCTCAGCCTTTGCAGTCCGTTGTTATGGCAGCCTCCTGGTTGGGGAGGCCCCAGAGAGAGCCCAGCGGTGGAGGCCAAGCAGGGGGTTCTGGTGGGCCGCCTGTCCCCCTCCCGGCCCGCATGTGGGTCAGTTCCTCTGCCATAGGAATAGTCGGCACACCCTCACCTCGTGATGAGCTCAGGCGGCCTGCTTTGCTCTTGGGAAGGGGCGCTTCCTGCCTGCCTGCCTGACCGACCACCCCCACCTGTGCTGTAGGTACGGCCTGTGTGGGATCCACTACCTGGATGCCGGCTACCTGGGCTTCCGGGCCTACTTTGTTGCCCCCCGCAAGGGCACCGTCTGGGTAAGTGGTCTCCCCACCCCCACCCCAGCTGCTAGCCTCTTGGGGCTGAGGGTCCCTCCCCCCCTTTTGACCCCAGGGGCTCCTCCCTCTTCTCCTAGAGCATCTCTGGCTCAGACTGGCTGAACACGGTGGCTGCAGGGGATGTCACAGGGGAGCTGGTGGCCGCCATGATGCCTGACCTCTCCATCAACCCCCAGAACATCAAGCGCCCCTCGGAGCGACGCTTTGTAGGTGCCCCCCCTGTCGTCGTCCCCCCCCCCCGGGCAGCCCTTGAGGGATCAGGGAGGGCAGGGGGTGGTCCAGGAATTTCCCCTCTGGCTAAACAGGGTCAGAAGGGGAGCCTGGAGAAGGGGGGGGAGGAGGATGGCCCTCTTCAAAGGCCTAAAAGAGACTCAGGACCTGTAGGAAGGGGCTGAAGCCAGGGGTGGGCCCCAGCAGGTTCCACCCACCCACCCCGAGTGCAGCAGGAATTCTGGCTGGCCCTTCTTCCGCCCGTACAGGGCTTGGAATGACGGCATCCTAATAGGGGTGCAAGGCAGGGCTTTTCCCCTGGCCATGGCCACAGAGAAGGCATTAAACAATGTTGGGGACCCCCCCCCCCCCACTGGCCCCGAAGGGACAGGAAACCAGAGCAGCCTCTCTCTAGGCTGAATATCTCATGGGGAACCTCTCCAAGGTTAGAGCAGTACGAGAGAGAGAGAGAGAGAGAGAGCCAGGATGCATCCCTTGGGGGGGGGGGCTCCAACATTGGAGTCTAGAGAGAGCGCGCACCAGGATGCAGCCTTTGGGGAGGAGGGGGGCTTCAACATTGGAGTCCAGAGAGAGAGAGCCAGAGCCAGGATGCAGCCCCTGGGTGGGAGGGGGGCTCCAACATTGGAGTCCAGAGAGAGAGAGAAGGCAGCCGCCTCTTCTGCCTGATGGGCTTTGGTTTGGACTCCTGGCTTGAGCAGGAAGGGGGGCTGCATGGCCGCCTGGGCCACCTTCCTTCTTCTCACTCAGTGACCCACCTTCTTCATAGCTCTTGGGGTGGGGTGGGCTGTCAAGTCCCCTCTTCTGAGGTCAGAGGCAGAGTGGGGGGGGGGGTGTTTGTTTGGGCTGTAGGTAGGAAGAGAGCAGCTGTGGGTGTGACTAGAGCCCATTATGCAACGGGGGGGGGCAGGAAACGAGGCAGATGTTTGGGTCAACCTTCTCTTGAGGAGACCAAGGGGGTTTCGAGAAGGGGCAGGGGAAGGTAATGAAGGGGGGAGGCACCAGCCTTGGGTTCAGGGGAGTCACTCACGTGCCAAACCCAGGAAGGCAGGTCCAAAGTGTGTGTGGGGGGGGGGGTGTCAGTCTGTGGCACAGTTTGGGAGGGGGCCAGGAAGGAGATTTCTGGCCAGGAAGGCAGAAGTGGGAGGAAGAAGCCCCCTTTCCCCTGCCTGCCTGCTGTGGCTCTGCCAGTGAGACCACCCACCCACCCACCCTCTGGGCCCTCTTTTTTCTCCCCCCACCCCAGCCAGTCTACAAGGCCGACCTGCTTCCCTGCAGCCTCCCTAGCAAAGAGGCCCCCTTGGCGGGACCCACAGAGAGAAGCCCCATGGGGGGAAGGACCTACGAAGAGTCCGTGGCTCAGAATTACATCCTCTTCCAGGACCCGGATCTGGTGAGTGAGAAAGGAAAGAGGAAAGCCCACCTCCAGGGGGGCAGGGGGGGCCTGGATCTCCACCCCCACGGGTGTGTTTGGAGCTGATAAGCCCCATCATTCATTGCCACCTGCCACGTAGAGGCCCAGACACCCCCCCTCCCCAGGGAATTGGGCCCCCCTTTTCTTCCCATCCAGGCAGTTCTAGTGGCATCTCCTGTTCATTCCCCTCTTTCTTCCACCCCACCCCCCCAGAGGAGCTTCCAGAATGTCTTCAGGCAAAAGCCCCCCCGCAAACACCCCCATCTCCTTCCAGAGCCGAAGGAGGGGGAGGGCCTGGGACGGCTGCAGCTGGAAGCCATACACAAGGTCAGCATGGGGTGGGGCAGAGACCCCCTCTTTCCCTCCCTCTTTATCATGGAGGGGGCAGGCCCCACCCCCGACCCCCGTTGGCCCCTGGGCTGGCCCATCCTTTGGCCCCTCACGGCCGCCCTTCTTTCTCTCCTCCTGGCAGGTGCGCTTCAGCCCCAACCTGGACTGCCACACCTGGGTGGTCTCGGGGGGTCAGTCCGGCCTGGTGCGCCTCCACTGCCTCCGGGCCCTGGCCTCCCCCCCCAGCCACAAGCTCCAGCGGGAGTGCCAGGCTCAGTTCAGTGCCATGTTCCACAGGGAGGGGGAGGAGGGGGACACCCTTGCGCACAGCCCACCCCAGGGGGGCCCTGTGGATGTCAGCTGAGAGGCTACTGGGGCTGGGACCCTTCCTTCCCCTGAGGAGGGGGCCGGGGGGAGGGGTTCAGCCGAGACACACAGACACACACACCCTGCATAGAAGAACTCCAGCAGTGCAGGGGTGTGTGTGGGGGGGGGTGCCTGTCTCTGCAAAGGACCGACCGACCGGCGCTGTGGCTGCTGCTGCCCAAGAACACCTGGAAGACGCCTCAGAGGGTCCGGCCTGGCTGGGCCTCTCCCGCCTCCCCTCTGGGGGTCTCTTTGCAGCTCGTTTGGGTGGAATTGGGGGACGGGAGAAAGAGTAGCTGCCCCCACCACCAGGGTGTGTGGGGGGGCAGGATGGGTCCAGAGGGAGGGGCCACTGGGGACTCTGCCTCTCATTGACCTCTGGCGGCGGCAGCAGGGGGGTCCCCCTCCCCCCCTCCTGCCTCTCTCCAGCCTTGCTCATATTGAGCGGTTTTATCCACTGTTATTAAAAGTCATGTTGGTTTCTAAGAGTGCTTCTTTTGTTGCTCTGGGGGTTGGTGGGCCTGCAGGAGGCCACAGGTTCGAATCCCAAGCCCATGGCCTTCCCTGCCCCAGGAAGAGCTGGACGGGTTCAGGCAGGTCACTTTATTGGCATCACTAGAACATGCGACAGCAGTGGAAACGGAGAGCCACACGGACATGCATTCCACAAGGGAACAGATACGACAGGGAACTTGGGCACCCCTCCTCAGGGCAGAAGGGGGGAGGGCCTCCCCTCATGTGGGGGGGTTGCAGCACCCCCTCCCCATCTGGTCAGAGTAGGGAGACTCAGTAGCCGCCGCCGCCCCCAAAGGAGTGGCCTAGGGAGGCAAAGACTTTGGGGGTGGAGTGGGGTGAGGGACAAGGGGTGGCTGTGTTTGGGGGGCGGGGGAGGGCAGAAGGAGCCGAGGGACCCCATTCTTCATCCAGGGCCAGATACACAGGAGACCCCTGCCCTTGGCCTCCGGCTCCATGGGTTGCCAAGGAGAAGGAACAACCACCCACCCACCCCTTGCCCTGCCCTGTTGGAGGGGGGCTTCCCTTCCTTGGCTGGCTCTCCCCCAGGGCTTTGCCTCCTCTCCCAGGCTGCAGGCCTGAAGGATGGGCCAGCTTCACCCACCACCACGAGCCCCGCTGCCAGAGCTTCCGGGCATGAGGGACCCTTGCCTTAAGGTCTGGGGTGGCCCCCGCCTTCCTCTTCAGCCAGAGCCCATGGCTGGGGGGGGGGGAGGCTTGCCTTGGCCAGCCTGGCAGGGGCTGTGGGGTTGAGAACCCATGGGAGGGGGGTTGTGGGGGTGGGGGAGCTCTGGCCCCAGGCAAGGCCAAGGCTGGCGCTTCCTCCCTGGGAGGGAGGGAGTTAAGGGGGGGTCTCCTCCCAGCCCACAAGCCCCCCCCCCTTCTGCACTTGGCCACTGCCTCCCCCACATTCCTCCTGCCCTGGGGAGGAGAGCTTTGCGTCTTCCCAGGCTGGCTCACGGGGGGGGGGGGTTTGGGGGTTGGGCTGCTGCTAGCGGACGCACTCGTGCAAAAGCATGTCCACCCCAGCCGGAGCCATGGGCTGGCCTGAGTGTGTGCAATGGGCTTTGCCAGGTCAAAGGGGGGCAGCCTAACCCCCCCCCCCCTACTGGCACCTCCAAGACCCTTGGGCGAATGGGCTGTGAAGTAGCTGAGGGGGAAGCTGGCCCGTGCAGCTGGAAAGCGGCAGGAAGGAGGGGGTTGGGTGCAAATGGCCTGGAGCCCCCCTCCCCCCCCCCCCGGGTCCCCAGGCCTCATCAGCTAAGGTGGTGCTGGTTGGAGGTCTCTGGGGGGCAGGCAGGGTCCCTTGCTCAGTAGTCCTGTGGGTCCTGGCACTGGCAGCAGCTGCCCATGGCCTCCAGGTGACGCTCCACTTGGATGGTGCAGGAGGCCACGGCAAACTTGGTCCGGAGCAGGGCGGTCGCTTCTTGGGCCGCAGCCTCCATGTCGGCACTGGACTCTAGAGGACAAAACGCGGGGGGGGGGGGCACAGTAAAGAGAGCAGGCCAAGGGCGCATCCGCCCGCCCGCCCCCCCTTCCTGCCCAGGGGAGAGGTCAAGGGCAGCAGGGCAATGATTTCCAGGGAGCCCAACCTGCATGGCTACCATCTCCAGACGCTGGGCCAGAGCCAAGTGAGGCCACTCAAGGGGCCATTTGCCCTTAATCAGCCCCAGGGGAACTAATGAGGGGGAGGCTTTCCTTTTCAGGGGGGCTGGTTAAAGAAGGTGGCCACCCCACCCCTCGGGCCCTTCCACTCTTGGCCTGGCTTGCTTTCCGCTGTGTCAGTGTCTCACTGGACAGGAGCATGGGGTGAAATCGGGAGGGGGGAGCATTCTGAAAGGCAAGCCCCCTCCCCACAATAAAGCCCGGCCCTTTGGATTTCATATGACCCAAAGCCAGTCGTGAGCATCAGCAGGTTCGCCCCAGACGTGCACCAGAACTGGGAGCAGACATTCCGGCTGGCCCTAAAGTCATCCTAAGGGTGCAAGGTGGGGCTTTCCCCTGGCCACGCCCACCAGGCCACGCCCACCGAGGAGGAAGTAAACAATTTGGGGAGCCCACCACTGGGAGCGGGGAAGGGACTGCCATGGGTTTCTGAGGGGAAGAGAAGAAAACAAGGCTCACCCACAGCCAAGTGGACGGCCACCATGGGGTGGCTGAGGGTCAGGGCCCACAGGTGCAAGTTGTGGGTCCCCTTCACGCCCTTGATGGAGAGCAGCGTCTCCTTCACGGCTCCAAACGTCACGCCCCGAGGAGCTCCTGGAAGAGAATCGGGAGAAGCACATTCCTCGGTGAGGGGGGGAGCCCCAGCCCTGCCTACACCTTTGACCCACCCCCTGCCCCAGCCCACACTCCAGCCCCTGACCCATCTGCCCTGCCCCAGCCCACACCCACACCCCTGCCCCTGCTTTCTGGGCCTGTGCCCTGGCTTCGGAGACCTGGCTAGGGTGCTCACAAACAAAGGCATTGTCTGGATCAAAAGAGCCCTGGCGGTGCAGTGCTTAAACTGCAGCCACAACATTGTGAGCTCGATCCTGATGGGCTATGCAGGTTGACTCAGCCTCTTCGGAGGTGGGTAAAATGATTCCCAGCCTGTTGGGGGCTAAAGGCTTATGGATTTCCCACCCGCAGCGAGGCAGGCTGCGACTCACTCACCCTCCATGAGCACCCGGAAGACATCCCGGAGGATGGTGGCGGTGGAGCCCAGGACGACGGCGGAGAAGAGGAAGGTGCTGATGGGGTCGGCTGCCTTGCACTGGGGCTGCAAAGGAGAAGAAGGCCCAGGCAGGACTAGGAGGCCCAGGCAGGGCGGCAGAGCCCCCCCCCCCAAGTCCCCTCAGAGGAGGAAGGGGCTCGGCCGGCCGGGGCTGCCCCCCCCCCCTCCATACCTGGCCGGAGCCTCACTCTGCCAAGCCGCTCCTCTTCCTCCTGTCCTGGAGGAGGCGCTTCCTTTTTTTTTGGGGGGGGGGGGAGAAGACCCCCCCTCCCCCTCCTGCCGTGTCAGCATGGGCGGTGGAAGCGGGGTAGGGGTAGGAAGGCCAGAATAAAGTGGCCAACGAATGGCACACACACACACACACACACCCTCTGCTGCCCCCCCCCCCTCCAGCTCATCTCCGGACCGGAGGATTGTTTGGGGCGGGGGTGAAGCGCTTCCTCCCCCAAATACTGTACCTTGAAGTAGATGACGGCGGCAGCCACGAAGACCCCGATGCTTTGGAGTAGGTCGCCCACCACGTGGACAAAAGCGGCCCGGACGCTGGTGTTGGGGCAGGGGGCCAGGGGGGGCCCCCCACAGGGACTGTCGCCCATCTGCTCGTACCCCCCATGGCCGTGTGGGGAGCCCGACGGGCGCAGGAGGCAGGCCATGCTGCGGAGAAGGATCTCGGCTGGGACCCAAGACACCCGCCCCTTGCCCCCTGCCCCCTCCCGCTCAGAACCAGACCCACGGGGAACCCCACTGCCCACGCCTAGCCGGATCAGCCGCTCTGAAGAGCACAGAAGGTCCTGGCCCAAGTCGGCAGAGTCTGGAAGCAGCCAGAAGCGATCCCCGCTGCCGCTGCCCCCCAAAGCCGGCCCTTAGTGGACCCCCCTCCCCCTTGAGGGACTGCGGGAGCTTAGTAGTTAAGACGCTGAACTTGACACCAGGCCAGTAGTTCGAGACCTGGTGCAGCACGACGGAGTGAGCGTCCGTCTCTGCCCCAGCTCCTGGCAACCTAGCAGTTTGGAAAGAAGAAAGTGCAAATAGATAGAGAGGTGCTACTTTGACAGGAAAGGTAATAGATTCCGTGAGCGTCTAGTCATGCCTGCCACATGACCACGGAGACGTCTGCAGACACAGACAGCGCTGGCTCTCCGGCTGTAAACAGAGGTGAGCATATCGACCCTGGAGTTGGAGAGGGGGGGTGGGATCCATTTTTTTTCCTACACCTGTGGGCGTGTCCTGGTGGGCGTGGCCTGGGAAAGCCCTGGCTTGCACTCGAATGAGGAGGGCTTTATTTCAAAACTTGGATGGGCAGAAGAAGGGCGGGCCGGAATTTCTGCTCCCGGTTCTGGCGAACGGGGGCGGCGCTGCGTCATTTTTTTTTGGGGGGGGGTCCAGGCTGGCCCTTGGGCGGCGGGGAGGCGGCCTCACGGGATGGCCCAGGACGGAGGTCAGCCAAGCAACGCATAGGGGGGCCCTGCCCCCGCCTACTCCCGAGACCCGGTGGTGCGGCTAATGAAGCCTTCAAAGGGAGGGGCTGCCCCTAGCATAGCGCAGCGATGGGACGAGCTCAGGGCAGCGTCTTCTGGGGGGAGGGAGGGAGGGGGATACGTCGAGGGAGGGACCGGAGCTCGCAGGAGGCTGCAAGAAAAAGAACACCCCTTCCCGTTCTTTGTGCCTAAAGAAGCCCCCCCTTCCCCCCGCCCCCACCCCAGGCCCTGATACTCTGAAGCGCTTTGGCCCGCGGGGTGGGAGCTGCCTGCCACGAAGGAAGGCCACAGGGAAACCCAGCTGCAGCTTTCTCTTGGGTGGGACGGGACGGGACGGGACGGGGGTTTCCATCCATCGCGGGTCACTTCCCGAGGGAGGGAGGGGGAGGCCTGTTTCTCTGCTCCCTCTCCCCTCGGCCTTGTGCCCCCTCTCTCTTTCGCCCCGAGAAACCCGCGTGGCCGGCGTGGTGGGCTTCTTTCCCCCCTCCCTGGCCACCTGCACACACCCCCGCCCGCGCCCCCTCTCACATGATGTTGACCCCCACGGCGCAGGCCGAGGTCCCCAGCATAGCGGAAGCGTCGATCTCGTAGTCGTCGCGGAGGAGGCGGGCCGCGGCCAGGTAGAGCAGGACGCCGGTGACGACCCAGATGGAGAGGACCGAGGCCAGGGCCCCCAGGATCTCTTGGAGGGAGGGAGGGGGAGGGGGAGACCACACACACACACACACACACACACACACACACACACACACACACACACACACACACACACACACACACACACACACACGCCGGTCAGTGGTCCGTCGGTCTCCCGTGGTCCCCTCCAGTTCATCGTGCAGACACCTGCCCTACACCTCCGGCGCAAACAGTGATACCGAGGCGGGGAAGAGGCGGGGTTCCCAAAACCTCGACTGGGGGTGAGAGGCGGCGGGTTCAAATCCCCTCCAGGCTCAAAACCTCCCAGGAGGGCCCATTAGCCCTCCCCTCCCCTCCCCCTCCCCCACACACCGCCTCTAATTCCCAAGGACCTGAGGATGCCCCCACCCCACCCCCACCCCTTCCCTGGCCTTTGACAGAGGTGAGCAAAATGCCAATTCCTCTGAGTGCCCGAAGCTCTAAGGGGGAGGGGGAGAAGCGCCATTGCTATGGACAGGGGGGGGCGCCGCCCTTTCCCACCTTCTCTGCTAAGGGCACGGAGTGGCCCAGAGGGCGGGCGGCGGAGACCTGCCTCGGCCTGACAGCCAGGAGGAGGAGGAGGAGGAGGGAAGGTCAGGAGAGAGAGAGAGAGAGAAGGGGGGGGCAGGTACCTGCGCGGTGCCAGCCGAAAGTCATGGTCTTGGTGGCCGGGCGGCTGGAGAGCCAGAGGGAGAAGAGGCTGACGGCCAGGCTGCCCACGTCGGTCAGCAGGTGGACCGCGTCCGTCATGATGGCCAGGCTGTGCGCCAGGTACCCTCCTGCCAGGGAAATAGCAAGGGGCGCGGCTGGAAGGCAGGCAGCCAGGCAGGATGCCCAGGAAGGGGGTGGGGTGGGGTGGGGGCCAAGCTGCCGCGGGAGGGGCAAGGGTAAGCCCCCCCCCCCCCAGGCTAGGGAACGGGCCGGGCCGGGCGGAGCAGGAGGCCCGTCTCTTTCTCCCTCCCCTGCCGGAGGAAGGCCAGGCCGCGGTCCCAGCCAAAGAGGAGAACGGGCCTCCTTCCTCCACGCTCCATCCGAGGGGCCAGGCTGGGCCAGGAGGGGAGGGGCGGGGCGACCCCACCCTGAGCCTGGAAGAGCGAGAGAGGAGGGTCCGAATCTCCTTCCATCCTCCGCCTCTACCGGTGGGCCCAGGAGAGGAGACCTGTCGGGGGTGGGAGGCCTTATTTAGGGGGGGGGAGGCGAGAGGCGGAGCAGGCGGTCATGGGGTCCGTGGGTCAGTGCCTGTGTGTGTGTGTGGGGGTCGTGCCGATTGCCCCCAGTCCCCTTCCGCCACTGACCCACAACCTCTCCCGCCATGAAGAGGAGGCAGAGGACGCAGGCCACGCTGAGCTTCCGCTGTGCCTGGAGCTTCTGTGGGCTTTGACCAGGGGGTCCGGGCCACAGGTGGCAGTGGGGGGCCCCGGGGGACTCTACCGCCCACCCGGCCAGAGGCCCTTCCGCTTGCCCGTCCTCCAGAGGGGAACCGGGGGGCGCATCATCCGGCAGCGGGCCTGGAAAAAGACTGAGAAGAAGAAGGAGCAGCAGTGAGTGCGACGTTTGTCCTCCGGGTGTTCCCCCCTCCCCACCTTCTTCCAGCCGAGAGCGACCAGAGCCCCCTGGATGTCCCACGTGCCCAAGACCTAAGGTCAGATGATGATGAGGTTGAGGAGGATGAGGAGGCCCTGGACTCTCTTTCCTTCAGCAGAGACTAGAGAAAGGGCAGGGCTCGGAGCCTCTATGCGGGGAGGGAGGGCAAGAGTGCAGCCATCGCCATTATGTTACACCACAAGCAATGCCTCTGCCTGCCTTTTTGCCTCCCTGCCTCCCTGCGTTCCTGCCTGCCTGCCTGCCTGCCTGCCTGCCTTTTTGCCTCTGCCTTCCTTCCTGCCTACCTTCCTTCCTTTTTGCCTCCCTGCCTGCCTGCCTGCCTTCCTTTTTGCCTCCCTGCCTGCCTGCCTGCCTTCCTTTTTGCTTGCCTGCCTGCCTTCCCTTTTGCCTGCCTGCCTGCCAAATTGGCCCCTGGGCCTGAGCCCCTCTAATTCCGTCTTGGAGGCTCAGAACCATTCATGCCTGTGCTTTTCTGAAGGATGATTCTTCTTACTCAGCCTAAGCCATCTGTGCCACCTGATCTCACCCCCAGCCCCAGAATAAGAAACCTCCCCACCATCCTGCCCTCTGCAGCCCAGCCCAACTCTTGCAGACTCCTCTATGGGATGGAGCCAGTTGGTCTCCTCCTCCCCCTCCTCCCCCTCCCCCTCCCCCTCCTCTTATTGGGACTTCCTCTGATGGCCTTCTCCCCCTTTCCCAGCATTCTTGTCTTTTCCGAGGAGATTTCTCTTGTCACAATGTTGACGACGACAACGACGATGACTAGGAGGAGGATGATCTTTAAGAATGTTAATTTTCCATTAATATATAATCTTAGAATTGCAGAGCTAGAAGGGACCCCTTTGGATCATCAAGTCCAGATGCTGTCAAGGGGACCCAGTGGGGCCAAATTTATTTATTTATTTAGTCATACTGTACTTGTTCATCGCCCACCTCCCCAAAGGTACCCAGGGCAATTTACAGCATCAACTACAACAATTTAAAAACGATTAAAAGACAAAAAAATTAAAAGATTAAAAGAAGCTTAAACATTAAAAAATAGACGTTGTAGCTAGGAGGCGCTGGGGGTCAAACCATCCAGCCGGCTGGGGATATTGATCCATCAATTCCCCAGACCTGACCTGCCAGCCAGGTTTTCACTCTTTTCCTGAAGGACAGCAGCTCCGTCTGCAGGCATAGTTCTATTGGGAGGAGGTTCCATAGGGCCGGAGCAGACACCGAGAAGGCCCTCCTTCTAATGCCAGAGAGGTGCACCTCTGTGGCCGATGGCACAACCAGAGAGCCTCTTGGAAGTTAAAGTTGTGGAGTTCTTCTGTGGTCATGATTGTTAAAGTTCGACTGCATCCTGTTTTGGGACTTCCTTCTTTCGCTCTCATTAGAAGTCATTGCTGCTTTCTGCCAGTGAGATTTTATCATTTGCATATCTGAGGTTTTCCCCACTAATTTTCACTCTTCCTTTAACTAAATCTAGTCCATATGTTTGCCTATACAGTACTGTAGATTGAACTGATAGATGGCAAGTTTGGCCAGGTTATCCTGCTATGGTAAGAAAGTAGACTCTACTGCTGCTAATGGTTAACTAATCTGACCAACCTGAGGACTGGTGATGGTCCCCAAGTGGATTAAATGATCCCCCTTGAATCCATCTTGAAGGAGGACAGAAGCTTCATCCATCCTGGCCTCCTGGGGCAGAGGAGGAGGACTTTGCCTGCCAAAAGGACCAGAAAGTGCCTCACGGAACTGAATCAGAGTCAGGCTGTGATGGGAGTCGTCATGCTGCGATGTGGAAGACAGATGAAAGGCCACTGCATTGTATTCTCAGGACAGTCTTCATAGCTGATCGCCTGTATTTGGATTTGTATACAGCAGAAGGAGTCAAATAGTGGTGCTTTTCTATTGGTCTTCCAGCATTTCTAATCTAGGATTAAATTTATCTTGAAATTCTTGGATCTTCAGGAAAAGATCTCTTGTTTTTCCTCTTCTGTTTCTTTGTGCTGAACATTTTAACAGTTGGTTGATTGATTGACTGATGGGACTTGTATGCCATCCAATCAGGGTGGCTGACAACAATCACAACACAATCTAGTCACAATACATCTCATCATTACAATATTACAGTACAACAGAATGCAGTAGAATCAAACCATATCCTATCATCACAGTTCTCTGGTCTGTCGGCGATAGTCATTCTGTTCAGGATTCTGGCCCTGCTTCTGTCTCTCCCTTTTTACTCTTGCTTCTCTCCGGCCACCTCTGTTGCCTTCTTCTTTGAACTGACCCTAGCACTAGCCTTTGCCTTTGATCTCCTTGGGTCATGAGCAAGCAGCAGGGATGCTCTTTCCACTCGGACCGCCCCTGCGGAAGAGGAGGAGGAGGAGGAGGATCTTCTGACCTAGGAGTCGGTGATGATCCTCCCCCCCCCCCACTACCCGCTTCTGAGCCTGGCCCAATGGGGCCACATCCTAGGCTCCGCAGGTAGATTGCAGGCTCCACGGGGGGCGGCCCTTGCCACTTCTGGGCCCGTCCCTTAGTCCCTTTTTCCTGAACATCCTGCATGTTAATGGGGGTGGTGGTGGTGGGTTGAGCTCCTGAGCTGGTCCTCGTGCAGGACGGCAAGGGGGAGGCGTTTGCAGGGAGAGCAGAGTGATGTCCAGCTCTCTAGCCGCCTCCCCTCAGCAGTCCAGGGTGAAGCTTTCGTCCACTCCTGCTCTCCCAGGGGGCAGAACCTCGTGCAATGATGGGGCTCCTCCGCTGCCTTCCCCCCACTTCCCCACGGCGCTCCTTATGCCTCCCCGCCCCCGCCCTGGGCTCTGTAGGTTCGAACATTCAGGGCAGGGAGGGAGGCGAGTTGGCAGCCCCGTCTACTGGCCCTGTTGCAGCCTCGCCCAGTGGCCACAGGCCCAGGGAGGAGAGGGGCTCCAGAGACACGGAGGGGGGGGATGTGTGTGTGTGTGTGGGGGGGCGATAGGCTTTCCTTCCAGGCTGCAGCTCTGCTTTGACAGGGAGGGGCCACCTGGCCAGGAGTGACGGGGCAGAAGGGGCAGGACACGAGCCCCCCCTTCCTCCCTGCCGGAGCCCTGAGTGGAAGGGGGGCGGCTGTCTGACCTGGACGGGGAGACGGACTCCTTCAGGGCCTGGATGGTGTGTGTGTGTGTGGGGGGGAGGAGTCGTGGTGAAGGTGTCCTACAAACAACAGAAGGAGACAGCAGGGATGCGCTGCCGCCCCCACAGAGCAGACTGCCCGGCCCACCGCTCAGCTGTCTCTGGCAGCCAATTCGGGGTGGGGGGGCAGAGGGGTACCAAGGCAAGGAGGGTGGGGGAGGTGGGAGGCATAGGCACACGCACACACGCAGGAAACAGACATCCTCTCTCTCACACACACCGGTTTCCTTCCTCCCCCCCCCCCCAAAAAAAAAACTTCCTTCCAGGCTGCCCCTCGTGCTTGCAGGCTTCTCCCCCCCCCCCCTGTCACACACACAGGTGGGTCTGGTCCATGGGCAAATCCTCGGGCGCTTGGAAGGGGGACGGCGGGGGCGGTACTTCTAGGCCGTCACCCGCCCAAGGGTCAAGGTCGGGGTGAGGGGAGGGGGGCGCGGAAGAGGCTCCTGCCGCGACCACGGAGAGACCGGGTGCCTGTTGCAGCCGCAGCCACGCCAACAACGGGGGACCCAGCCAGAACCGAAACACGAGTTGGGGAGGGGAGGGGAGTCATTCTCCAGGACCAGCGAGTGTCGCTCTGCCATTCCTGGCTTGGGGCCACTGCGGGCGCGGGGGGGGGGGCGGGGGGAGAAAAGCGGGACGGCGAGAGGGGCGTCCAGGAACCCCCGCAAAGCCGCTCGCCCAACACCTGGAAGGAGCCCCCACCCCACCCCACGGTGTGAGGGAGCTGAAGGCGCTCCAGTGAGAAGGTCTTTGGCGTCCGCTTGGCCCGAGGGGGAGGCGAAAAGCGGCAGCCAAGGACGGACGGACGGACGGACAGACGGGAGGGAGGGGCCCCGGCAGTACCTCTTGAGCCGGTGGCTGGTGGCGCTGCGGGTGCCGCTCTTGCCCACCAGACGAGCCCGCTCCGAGGAGGAGGAGGAACCCCCGCTGGCCCCCTTGGGGGGCTCCATAGCCCCTGACCTCGGCCTGGTGGGATCCGAAGGACCCTCAGCCAAAAGCGCGGCGGAGCTCCGGGCGGCCCAGGCAGTGGCGGTTCGGCAGCCTCCGCTTGGGAAGGGTCCGGCCAGCAACAAGCACGCCGAGGGGGGAGGGAGCCCGAGACAAGCCCCGCCCCTTCTCTCAGGCTCCTCCCCCTGCGGGCAACCGGTCGCCACCGTGTGGAGCCGTGTCCCCCCCCAGTCCACCCACCCTTATCAGGGCACCCATCGTGGCGTTTTGTGGACAGAAGGGCGAGGGAGGCTTCTGTAGCTCTGTCGAGGGTGGGAGCTGGATCAAGTGCTCCTCCTGCGCAGCTCCGGCTCGCCCGGAGGAGAAGGGGCTCGAAGGCGGGTCCCTCCAGGGGCCAGAGTGTCCTCCGTCCGCCTGCTTCCCCTGCAGCTGACCCCGAGCGAGACGCATCCCTGGCCCTTCCGTCGGGGCTCCACATTGGTCGTGGAAAGGGAGAGGAAGGAATCTGTGTGCTCCCCTTAGAGAGGCTAAACAACCCCCCCTCACGCGCACGCGCAGCCTCCCTTCGCGTCCGCTTCTGGCTGTCAGAAAGCGAACTCGCTCCCCGTCGCCAAAGGGAAGAAGGGAGTCCCTCCGCGATGCTTCTTCCACCCGAAGGCGCGGCGCCCGAGTCGCCTCCAGGCACTTAGAAAGCCGTCCGGGTGTGGACGGGTGAACCAGGGCGACAGGCCGCCCCCTCCCATCCCATCCCGCCCCGCCCCACATGGGAGCCTGGGAGTCTCCGGCCTTTCTTGGTTCCGTCGGCGCCATGGACAGTCGAGCTCCTCGTGTGTGTGTGAGCGTGCGCGCGCGTGTGCCGGAGGCCCGACGGAGCCGGCCTGAGAGCAGGCCGACGGAGCCAGGGCCGGGGATCCTTCTGGCCGCCCGAGGGAGAGAGGACGGCGATGGCGGAGGTCCCTGGGGGTAACCAACGCCTGCGTGCCGAAGTCCTTCCCCGACGACCCCCCACTGCGGAGCAGGGAGCTGGGCAGGAGCTCCAGACGGGCGCCAGTCTGTGTGTGTCCGTCCCCCCCCCCCCCCAAGGGAGTTGGCGGGGCCGGGCCAGAAGAAAGGAGAGGAGCGGCGGCGGCGCGGGGAGAAGGCAACGCCACGGAGCGAGACCCTCTCCGGATTCCCGTCCGCCGGACATCCCGGTTTCGTCGCGCAAAAGACCGACATTCTTGGCTGGAAGGAAGTTGACTTGGAGCGGAGTTGGGGGGCCGGGGGGTGCGCGGGGGGGTGTCCTTTTTCACCATGCGCTGGGAAACGGCGGCCAACCGGGCAGGTATGGAGGAGCAGCTGCGATTTCCTTGCGCCTTCTACTCCCCGGTCCAAGTGGACCCTCCTCCTCCCCCAGGAGTAAGTGAGCCCCCTTCCTTCCCTCCCTGCCCTTGGGAGGTCCCTCCAGCGATGCATCCCTCCGAATCCACGGAGAGGTGTCGCATCCCTAGGGAGGAGGGAGCGGGAAGCGCCATCTTAGGCCGGTGGTCGTGGCCGGGTCCGGATCTGGAGGAGGCTTTCCTTTAACTTAATAGGCAGACCTGTACGTGCTCGGAGGACCTCTTCTTTACGGCCAGCTCTTCCGCGCCCGCGCGTGTGTGTAGGGGCGTTCGCTTCCAAGGCAGCGTTCTTTGCGTAGCGGGGGGAGAGAAATGTCTGTTGCCCGCTCCCCCAGTTGGAATCGTGCACGGAAAGGACCGCGACCGGGAGGTGGGGGTGGGAGCCTAAAATCATTCATTCGATGGGGTTAATTGTGCGCTTTGAATACCAGATCCTAGGCAGCAAATGTGGTTATCATCATCATCATCATCATTTATTTATTTATTTATTATTTATATTTCACATTTATTTATTTATTTATTTATTTATTTATTTATTTATTTATTGAATTTATTACCCCGCCCCACTCGGGAGAACCCGACTCTGGGTTTGCTATCATCATCATTATTTTGGGGGGGGGAGGTGTTAAACACAAACGGAAAGAAGCTCCTGCCCGCTTTGTCGGCTTCCTTGACGAAAGCTGCCCTGGAAAACGGAGGGACATTTTAACCAAGGGAGGGCTTTCCAACCCGCCGGGGGGCCCCCCTCCCAGGCCTCACCACCGGACGGAGCGCCCCCAGCCAGCTTCTCCCCCCGCCGCGCTCCGGAGAGCAACGGATCGACCGGCCTTCCCTGGAAACCAAGACCCCCCGGGCGGCCCTCGTTGCCTTCCGAGGCGCCTCCGCTCCCGAGGGGTCCCTCCCACACGGGCTCCCCAAGGGTGCTTCCATGCCCTTCTGGGTCTAAAGGACCCTTTCACAGGCCCCTCTCGGGGGCCAGCCCACATTTCTCTCCCCCCGCAACGCAAAGAACAACGACGTCCACCGCCCGCCCTGGTCGCCTGTCGCCCCACCTTTCCTGTCCGCCTCTGGCTGTCACAACACGGAAGGCTTCGGCTCCCCGGGGCGGGTGGGGAGGGGTGGGGAGGCCGGGCGCCTCGGGATGCCGCCGGCGAGGGGCGCATCTGCTCGGTCGGCCTGGAGCCAGGGGACGGAGCCGCCTCCCCCCCCCCAACCCTCTGCGGGAGTTAGGGCTGAGGTGCCGGAAGTAGCAAGGGGGCTTGGAGCTGGAGAAGCCAAGGCCTGCCGCCAGTCGGGGGGGTGGGGGGGCTCCTGGCGTGGCCTGTCCGAGCAGAGGCTCTGCGGTGCCTCCTTTTCTCTCCGTCCGTCCTTGCCCCGAGCAGACTTCGGGCGCTGCCTATGGAGGGAGACCGAGCCCACCGGAGCTGCCTCGCGCGTTTCCTCTGCGGAGGGGGCTCCTGGATGGACGGCCTTCCTCCTCCTCTGCTGCCATATCGGTAGTCTCGACACCTCTAGGGAGCGATGGTGGCAAAAGTGGGCCGAGGGGGGGGGAGGAGGGGCTTCTCTCTCAAGTCTAGGGTCTCTCGTGGCATAATGAAGCCCCCCCCCCCTTAGGACGGTGGCGCTGGCCCAGGCACCCGGAGACCGTGAGGCCCAGGCTGCCGCCGAGGAAGGAAAGCCATGCGTGGTTAAAGCCTCCTGGCAGGTGCCCCCCCTCCAAAAGAGGCCCCCACCCTCCTCCTCCTCCTCCTCCTCCTCGGAGGCAACCGATTCCATCGCGAAATAGCTCTCCCTTCCTGCGAGGCACTTTCCCCTCCCAGGACCATAGTCAGGATTCTAGATTATTATTATTTTTTGGGGGGGGGGGATTTTTTCAAGAGGGGCAACAATGTCACTCACACACACAACATTGGCATCCCAGGGTGGGTGGGTGGGGGCTGTTAGGAGGTTTTCAGCCCCCCCCCCCGCTACGGGCCCTCCCCTTCCCTTTTATTTCAGCCCATTGGGTCTGGACGTCTGGGCTGCTGCGACGGAGCGAAGCAAGCCGGGCTCGGGCTCTGGCGGTGTGTGCCGGCTCGGGGCTCGTGGTCTGCGGGGAACTCCGAGCCCTTTCCTCTCCGCCTTCGGAAGCAACTTCAGGAATCGGATGGTCAGCGAGTCGCAAAACATGTCACAGAGCAAAGTAGGAGTCGTTTATGAACTGATTCGTCTTGCGACCTTATCTATAAAATAGCAAAATAATCATAATAAATACAATACGATGCAAACATACATAGTCTAATTCCAAAAGGAATATAAACGGGGGAGAATACAGTAGTAGTAGTAGTAGTAATAATAATAATAATAATAATAATAATAATTTCGTGTCAGAAATTATTCTGGGTTGAAAGGATTTTTGCTGGAGAAACTCCGCTCAGGGAATGACCGAATGAGGCTCCTTTGATGTGGGGGGGCCCATATTTTTCCACCGAAGTGGTCACTATTTAACTACTTGCAATGTCTTGCTTTTGAACTGCTACCGGTAGGTTGTCAGGAGCTAGGACAGAGACGAGCGCTCAAACCGTCATGCAGTACCAGGGTCTCGAACTGCTGACTTGCCGGCCTTCCTTCATACAGTACATAGATGATGATTCAACAAATCCATCATCAAGTGAGTAAATCTCCCTTGCAGAATACTGTACCTCAATTTGTTCGATATATGGGGCTCTTATAGCTGCTGCCTTAATGATAAACTTAGCAGTTCTACATACAATATGCAGGTGAGAAATAAGACAATCTGTAATTAAGATCCCAGGCTGCTGTTCTTTCCAATAAGGATGAAATCTATTTACATCTAATAGAAGTGTATAATTGGCAATGGAATGAAATATGAAATCTATTTTCATTATCTGGAGAACCACAAATGCAGGTTCTTTCATGGTATGGAAAGTAGTGGAAGTGCCCATGTTACGTCATGGAATCCAGCAACTCAAACTGAGCTCTCCATTCATAAGGTTGTGGGCAGCCTCGTAGATCAATATTCTTCAGGTTGAAACGTCATTTTATTAACAGCCTTCCATCGTAAGCATCTCCGACAGTATTTTTAGCCAGCAAATCCATGTCCTTTTTGTGTATGAATCTCTAGGACTCTATTTGAATTTTTTGGAATAGTAGCCATGTTAGTCTGTGGTTCAGGCATCTCAGAAAACAAAACAAAACAAAATAAATAAAATAAAATAAAATAAAAAACAGTAGCACTTTAAAAACTAACTGCTATATTTTTATTGTTAGCTTTCGTGGATCAAGTCCACTTCATCAGACAAAGAATGAAACTTACAGGCATGTTCTTTGCCTGACCTGACAGGCCACTGAAAGCAGATACTGAACCGAAAGCCCATCCTGTGCAATAACTTCAAAGAGTTGGGCTGACCCAAGGATTGGGTTGCTTCAACTTTATCTGTCCAATTAAGCATAATTTGGGAAGTTTATTAGAGTCCATTAGATTGGATCTTCAACCAGTATCAAAAAGTTTTAATTATTAAATGTCAATACAAGGAATAGATACCTAATTAGGCAGAGAGAAAAAAGTAAGCCATTGGCCCCTGGCTAGCTCACTCACACCCTCTTCCATTAACTCGTCAGCAGATGTGTAACGCTACAACCTTTATCCTGCAACCCTCTACTAACCATTTGCGTCCAAACAGAACCAAACCTCGTAGTAATAAATCTGAACCCCGACAAAGGACCTCCTGTTATTACCAATTGCAAAAAAGCCACACTGGTTTTACAACCTAACTGTTCTACTAACCAACCTTTGTGCAACTCACTCTACCGCCTCCGCCTCCACCTCCACCTCCTCCTTTCCTGTTCTGATCAAAGCCTGGACTGCCAAAATGAAGTCGCTTCCTTGGCTTTGTCCTTGGCCAAACTCAAGTCCTCCTCCTCATCGGTGCTTGTCTCTGTCAGTCACTGGGCAGACCAGCCAGTGAGTCCCCTTGGATCTGGTCTCTCTCAATATGGCCCCACACAACCAGCACCCCACACTTCAGTCTGTGGGTCTTGCATTGAGGGACTCCGACCCTCAGCCTCCTCCTATTCAGGGCCCTCCAAAAGTGATGCAGGGGAGGTTGAGATCCCCAGCCATGGCTTCCTCCTCCTCCTCCTCCTCCTTTCACGCCCTTCCTTGCCCAGGGAGCTCCTCCTCCTTCCTCCACCTTCGAATTGCCCTTGGCTCTTGCCTAGTACCCTCAAGAGGGTCTGATCTTGCCCTCAAGCTCTTCCTGGGTCTCGACCTGCGGACTTGAGGCTCATCTCCCTTCAGAGGATGTTGAGGGTCTTCCTCCTCTTGCTTAGTTTTCTCACCTCTGTACCTGGTATGCATAAACTAATGCCGTGAAATCTCACTCTTGTGTCCTACGAAGTGGACTTGATCCACAAAAGTCAAAATTAAAATGCAGCAGTTAAGACTTTAAGATGCCACAATGTGGGGTTGTTTTTGGTTTTTTGGGGGGGGGTCTTTCTGTTTTGTTTTCTCTCCGAGATGCCTCCACAGACCAATTTTTCCAAAGGAAGACCCCCTTGGTGGGGGCCGGGGGCCGCTCCGCCCCCAAACGGCCAGCCCCGCCCCTCGAGATGATTTTTCTTTCCTCATTTCTTAACATCTCTGCCCTCCCTTCAATGGCAAATCGTAGCTCAAGTTTTCCTTCTCTAAGAAGAAGAAAAAGAAACCTCATTTCTGTCCTGGGGTGAAGGATGGGCGGGCAGTTTTTAGAAGGGCATGAGATGCCATTTCTTGATCACTTGCTGATCTTCTTGAATACGATCAAGATTTCCATGCCGTGAGCCTCATCCTGTCCCTCTCCCAGCACTCGCATCTGCACTTTTTACTGTCTATACAATAGTGCTGTCAGGGATCTTTGTATTGTTTTCGCCAGGTTACTTTTCTTTCAAATGTGGTCCCTGCCTTTTAATATTCATGCCTTTCGATCTCCCCGTTAAACTTTCGGTCTTCCATTCTTATCTGAACAAGCTGAAAAAAGTCCCCCCCCCCCCCTTTTACCATAGGGCAGAATTCTATCTTGACACAGGAAGGGTTTTGGTCTGTGAGCCAAGATCTATTCTGGCTTGGCAGAATTCAACGGAACCGACTTCTGAGTAGACATGGGTGGGCCCCCCCGAAAGGATTGGGCATGTCGTTATTATTTTGGGGTGGGGTGGGTGGGACTATATTGTAAGCCGCTTTGTATCTCAGTTCTAGGAGAATCGCGGCATATAAATCTGTCAAAAATAAATTAATATTGCTGTTAAACTTACAGTATTCGTTCCTCCAGCCAGAATGTTTCCTAGTCTAAGAGGCCTGGACGAGGTCTTCGTTTGCCCAAGGACATATGAAGTCCATGCATTCTTCAAAACAAACAAACAAACAGCGAGCCTCCATTTTATGAATGCGAGCGAACTACCTTGTGCTTCTCTTTCCGTGACTGGAAATGCCAGGAAGGAAGCAATGGGCCGACGCTCTCCAGCGCCGCCGCCTTTCCCACGTTGCTAGCCACCAAACCATGGGTTTGGCCAGTCTCAAACTGCAGCCCCGCTGCCGCCGCCCCCCTTTGGCACTACTGCTTCTCCTGTGCCTGGAGGGAAGGTCCTCGTTAGGATCCCCGAGGGGCGGCGGCAGAGGCCCGAACTAGGCATGGAGCGCACGTGCCTTTCCCTTGCCGCGGAGAGGGGCGAGGCGGCCTTCGTGTCTGTCTGGGGCACTTACGGCCAGGCCTGCTTAGCAGGTTTGATCCCCACAAGAACCCCGCGAAGGCGACCAGGACGAGACCCTCCTCGAGCGAGCCAGGAAGAGCGCGTTGAGGCTTTAGCCGAGCCAAGAACCGGCACAGCAGCCAAGCTTCCCCCCCTGCCTGCCTGCCAGGAGACCGGGTGGAAGAAAGGCGGGACGAACAAGGGAGGGGTGGGTGCGTCTGGGGTGGGGGGGCCCGCGGCTCCCCAAGGTGGGCCCGGCCGCCGCTCACAAGCCCACGCCGAGGAGCAGCGGCGGATGTGCCATTCGCCGCCCGAGCAGACCGGGGGGGGGGGCCTGGCTGGCTGGCGGGCGGGGTCCCCCCCCCGGAGGGCCCAGACGCGGTGCCTCCCGCGACTTTGGCTTTAGACTAGTCACAGAACCACCGAGTTGAAGGAAGGGCCCTTGGCGGCCATGGCGTCCTGCTCCCAGCCAGAGATCTGCCCGAGGGTCGCCGAGGGTCTAATCCTCTCTTGAAGGCCTCCCGTGTTGGAGTGCTGCTCACCACCTCTCGAGGCCGGGTTCCACTGTCGTAATGCTCTAACCATTGGTTGTTCAGCCGTATAGTTGAGTCCGACCCTTTGCGGACCATCGCACGCCAGGCACCCCCATCCTCCTCTCCCCACCCAACTCTGTGGCCATTGCGCCCACAGTCGCCGCCGCCTCTGCCGCCCCCTTTCCCTTTTGCCCTCGATCTTTCCCAGCCAGCGTCGAGTGCCTCCTCTCTTCCCATTTGGTTTCCAAAGCAGGCGAGCTTCCTCCTGGCTTCCTTGAGTAGTTGCAGCCCGTTTTCACGCCTCCTGCACTCTGGGGTAACAGAGATAAGATCGCGCCCTGCCTGCTCACGACCCTCTTTCAGGTCTTGTAAGAGTGAGTGCGCTCATCATCATCATTCTCTCCCCTCTCAAGGCCAAACGTGCCCAGTTCTTTCAGGTCTTTCCTCCTAGCGCTGGATTCCCGGCCCTCTGGTCCTCCTTCTTGCCCTTCTCTGGACCTGCTCCAGTTTGCGTCTTTCTTAAAGGGAGGTGCCCAGAATTGGACACAGGGATTGATATATTCATTATCTCCATTTATATCGCAGCCCCACTCCAAGGACTTTGGGCAGCTCACAAAAAGTGAAAAGATTAAAAGGATTACAAAATTACAAGATTAAAACATATAAGGTTTAAAAGGTGAAAGAATTAAAAGACTAAAAGGTTAAAAGAGAGGGAGTTACTGAATCGGGCCACAACATTCGTAGCGCCCCACACCTGCCCCACCAGCCAGGTTAAGCCTTTTCTGAAGGGCAGCAACTCTGTCTGGAGATGTAACTCCATTGCCAAGAGGTTCTGTAGGGCCGGAGTGGATGCAGAGAAGGCCCTCATTACCAGCACCTTGAATTGCACCTGGAGGCACACTGGCAACCAGTGCAGCTTCCAAAGCAGTGGTGAGGCATGTACACAATGCCCACATCCCATCAACATTCTGGACCGGCTGCAGCCTCTGGATGGTCATCAAGGGCAGCCCCATGTAGAGCGCATTACAATAGCCAAGTCTGGAGGTGACCAAAGTGTGTGTGACCATAAGCAAGGAACCCCGATCGAGGGGTGGGTGTAACTGGCGTACAACATGAACTTGTGCAAAGGCCCTCCTGGCCACGACTGCCACCTGCTCCTTGAGTAGGAGTTGTGAGTCCAGGAGGACCCCCGGATTACGCACCGGGTCTGTTTGGGGCAAGACCTCCCCCTCCAGAACCAAAGATGGTAACTCCTGTCTTCCCTAATCCAGACCCTGACAGCCTCGAGGCACCTGGAAAGGTCTTCCACTGCATCGCTTGGGTCTCCACACAGGCCGAGAGGTATCACTGGGTATCATCTGCATATTGATGATACCTCACCCCGTGGGAACGGATAAGAGCCAGGATGGATGGACGACCTCCGCCCTGCTCTCGCTAGAGATCATCCACCAGCGCAACCAATGCAGTCTCGGCACCATATCCGGGCTTGAATCCTGACTGAAAAGGGTCCAGATAATCTGCTTCATCCAGGACCTCCTGTAATTGCCACTGCCTTCTCCAGGACCTTAAGCAAAAAGGGCAGGTTGGATACAGGCCGGGAGTTGGCAAGCACGGTGGGGTTTTCGACTTTCGAGGGGCCCCAGCCGCCGCTCCAAAGCATGTTTTACTGTTGCTGGAAAGGCCCCCTGTGGGTCTAACTAGTGCTGAATGGGGGTTGGGGGGTCGGGGTCGGAGACAAGGGTCCCGTGAACGCCGCTTAAAACTTTTTGGCAGCCAGAGCTCAGGGTTGAGCCCTTCCAAGAGCCTTGCAGAAGAGTAGCGTGCCTTGGCGGGGCCCCGTATAAAAATTTGTTTGGGGGCCCTTAGGAAGGGTAAAGATTTGTTTTGCTTACGCACGTTGGGGGGCCCCCGTGGCCCCGTATAATTGATACGACAGATACGGAGGTAGCTACGCCTCTGCTTCTAAGCACTTGTAGGGTTCCGGAGCCAAGGCGAGGAGGTGGAGGAGGAGGAGGAGGGTGGGATTAGGCGGGACTCCTTCTCCCGCCGTCGCTTCTTCTTCCCTGCTCTCTGCAGCAACGGGCCCAGCAGCCCACACTCAGCGGGAGGGAGGGAAGGAAGGAAGGGGGCTGGCTTCTTCCACGCGACCACTCTCTTGCCACAGGGGAAGACGGGCAAGTAAGAGCCATTCTCCTTGCAAAAGCCCTGCTCTTGTTGGGAGGAGGGGGCTGCCTTCTCCCTCCCACCCTCCCTGGCCGTTGGACGGGAGCCCCGGCGGGCGCTGCAGGAGACCGGGACCGACACCTCCCGAGAAACCCGGCACTTCGACGCCCCCCCCGCCCCCCCCCGCGGCTCCCATTTCCCGGCCCTGGCGGAACTGGGGTTTCCCCACGGGTGGGCGGGGGCAGTTTCCTCCGGGCGGGCCCGGGGATCATCTACGCGGCCTTTCGAGGGAGGGGGGAGAGGGAGCCCACACCGCCCCTTCCTTCCCGGCAGGCCCTGCGGCTCCGGCGGGGCGGGAGCCCAACCAAGATGGCGGCCCTGGGTAGCACGGCGGAGGCGGTTCCGGGAACGGGGCGTCGGGGGGGCAGCTGCAGGTGAGGCACGGCGGGGCGCGAGCAGGGCCTGTGGGTGGGGGAGGCAAGCCGGCCGGGCCCGGTCCTTCCGCGGGGGCGGCGCTCTGCCCGTGCTCAGAGGCACGCGTGCTTCTTCGGGATCCCGGGCTGACCTCCCTCCCTCCCTCCCTCCCTCCGCCGTAGCGGGACGCGGCGGGGCCCTTCCCTGGAGAGCAGCAGCCGGGCCTGCCGCCTGCCGCTGACGCCGTCGCTCTCCCCGCGGAAGCGGACCACCAGCCAGTCCAAGACGGAGCCGCCGCTGCTGCGGACCAGCAAACGCACCATCTACACGGCCGGGCGCCCGCCCTGGTACGACGAGGCCGGCACCCCCTTCAAGGAGGCCTTCGTCATCGGTGAGCGGGGGGCCCCGGGGGGGGGGTCCGTGCCCCTGCCACCCCTTCCCCATGGAGGTGCAAGGGATGGGGGAGGGGTCGCCTCCTCTTCCTCCTGGCAAAGATGCGCCCCCCCCCAAGAAAGATGGCCGTGGGGCTCCAGCGGGGGGGGGGGAGCTGATGCAGGGAGAGTAGCCGAGGGCACCCCCCCCCCGCCTTGCCTGGAGCCCCAGGATGCCACCCTCTGTCTCCTGCCGTCTCTGCCATCAGGGAGAAATGTGCCCTTGCGCCTGCCCTGTCGCTCCCCTCCTCCTCCTCCTCCTCAGCATCCAGCCCTTTCCTCTCTCCTCAGGGTTATGTGGCGGAAGCGCCTCGGGCAAGACTACGGTGGCCAACAAGATCATTGAGGCTCTGGATGTGCCCTGGGTGGTTCTCCTCTCCATGGACAGCTTCTACAAGGTGACCCCCAGCCTTGGGGTATCTCTGCTCACTCCCAGCCCCTTCCTCAGAGGAGCCAAGACACACACACACACACACACACACACACACACACACACACACACACACACACACACACACACACACACACACACACAGAGGCCGCTCAGAATGACTGCAGGGCTCCCTTTGCCTTTACACACACACACACACACACACACACACACACACACACACACACACACACACAGGCCGCTCAGAATGACTGCAGGGCTCCCTTTGCCTTTCCCAGGTCCTCACACACACACACACACACACACACACACACACACACACACACACACACACACACACACACACACACACACACACACACACACACACACACACACACACACACACACACACACACACACACACACACACACAGAGGCCGCTCAGAATGACTGCAGGGCTCCCTTTGCCTTTCCCAGGTCCTGAACAAGGAGCAGCAGCAGCAGGCGGCCTGCAACGAGTACAACTTTGACCACCCGGAGGCCTTTGATTTTGACCTCCTGACCTGTGTTCTGCGGAAGCTGAAGGAGGGCAAGAGCGTGAAGGTTCCCGTGTATGACTTTACCACCCACAGCCGGCGCAGGGAGTGGGTACGTGAGAGGGCAGGGGGTGGGTGGCACAGGCCCTGGGCTCCTTCCGGCAGCTTCTGGCCCTTTCCCTGGGAGCCAGGGCCCTGACCATGAGACTGTGTTGGGGGGCACAGTGGAATTTCCCCCCACACACAAACACAGCCTTGCCTCACAGCTGAACAGCCAGGGAGCCTATCCTGCCTGCAACCCCGTGGCTGAGTGGGGGCTTTGCGGAAGGCTCCTCCGCTGCTCCTCTCTTTGCTGTTAGCAAGCCAGAGCGAGGGACTCTCCTGCAGCTGTCCAGCCTTGTGCTGGGGGGGGGGGGGGACTGGGCAGAAGGTTTGCCTCCTGTCACTGTTGGGGAGAAAAGACTCTCTTTCATTAGATGCCTGCTAAGGTGTGAAGCCAGACGGCAGCTGCAAGGTAAGTGGCCTGAGAGTGAAGCAGCTGTGTGTGGCTTCCTGCCGTGGCTTGGGGTGTGTGTGTGTGTGGCTGGATTGGTTTGTGTGGTTTTGTGCTTCCGCCACGGTTGCATGTCGTCATTGCAGGCCCTTTCACTGCTTTTCATGGGGAGGAGGAGGAGCAGTCCTGCCTGCCCCTCACGGAGGCAAAATGGCAGCCAGGATCCCTGTCTTGATGCCCTTCTTGCCTCTGGCTGGGCCTGGGGGAGGGGGCGGCGGCTCTGAGACGAAGAAGTCCTGCTGTGGGGCCTTTGCCCTGGCCTTGCCCAGAGAAGGGGTTCTGCCCTCTTCCACCCCCACCTCTCAGGTGCTGAGGTCAAGGTATGCTTAGGTGAGGTCGAGGGGCTTAGGGTGGGGGTGGGGGTGGGGGAAGCCCTTTGCCTCTTGCCAGGCCATGTTAATTGAGCTGGAATCAAATAAGGTCTCATTCAGGAAACTTCAGCTAGACGTACTGTCAAATGTATGTTATTAAGGATAGGATAGAAGGCCGCAGGCTCCCCACCCCTGGCCCATACCCGGGAGGGGGGGGGGCTGGTCAGCTGTGGCCAAGGCTGGCTCTCTTCTCTTTTGGCAGAAAACAATCTATGGGGCTAACGTGATTGTGTTCGAGGGGATTTTGGCCTTTGCCCATAAAGAGCTCCTGCAGGTATTGAGCAGTGATGATGGAGGATCAGGATTTTGGGGGTGGGGGGGTCGCCCAGCCTGGATTAGTTTGACTGAGGAGCCAAACTTGCCCTCTTGAGCTACCTGTAGGTTCGGTGTCAGGTGGAACCTCCCCACTTTTTTGTGCCCCCCTCCCCCGCCCCTTATTCCCCACCGTAGCTGCTGGACATGAAGGTGTTTGTTGACACGGACTCTGACATCCGGCTGGTCCGGCGGCTGAAGCGGGACATCATGGAGCGCGGCCGGGATGTGGCTGGCGTCATTAAGCAGTACAGCGTCTTTGTGAAGCCGGCGTTTGAGCAATACATTGAGCCCACCATGCAGGCAGCGGACATTGTGGTCCCCCGAGGTGAGGAAGAGGAGGAGGAAGAGGAAGACTTTCTAGCAGGGCTGATTGGAGAGAGGAGGGCTTGAACCACCCCCACCCTGAGATCCCCAGTTCTCCTCCTCCTCCTCCTCCCGTGTCCAGGTCAGGCAAGAAACTGCCAAATGGAAGAGGCACCAACTCATTGTCCATAAGATAAAGAGAGGGTGGCCATTTTGGAGAGGGAGGGGAAGCATTCTCCATTCCATCCCATTTGGGGTGCTTTCCCCCCCACCCGTGCGTGTGTGTGTGACTGACAGCCCCTCCCTGCTTCTTTCCCAGGGGGGGAGAACTTTGTTGCCTTGGACTTGATTGTTCAGCATGTACACAGCCAGTTGGAGAAGGTAGGAAGGCCGGAATCTTCTCCCCCCCACCCCTTCCTGGGCTGCAGCATGGAATGCACTGTGACTGACCGGCTGTTCTGTCTTTCTTTCCACCACCCCCTGCCTTGCCACGACATCGCTGGGTGTCTTCCTCCTGCCCCTGTTCAGCGTGAAATCACCGTCAGGTATGCTGGGGCCCCTTCTTGCAAAGAACAGAGCTACACCTCCTCTCCCCCCCCCCCCCGTGAAATTCCCTGCAGCAAGGGGGAGGGGAGATGCATCCCAGAAGCTCCTGAGTCCCCCCCCCCCCCGCTCCAGGCAAAATCCTGCTCCTCCCTAGGCTTTCTTTCTTGGCTTCTTCTAGAGGGGCAGCAGATATGTATGCCCCCACCCTCCAGGCACGGCCCCCTCCTCCCTCCCCCACTTTGGTGCAGGTGACCGCTCTGTCCCAGGGCTGCTTAGTGTTGCAGTGACCTCAAGCCAAGCGCCAGGGAGGATCCCTGAAACCCTCATGTGGCTCTCCTGCTGTCAAGGGGGGGGGAGAGAGAGAGAGAGAGAGAGAAAGGCGCGGAGGAGCTGCTACTCCTGGGAGTCTTTCCGTGGTAGGGGTGGGGAAGGGCCAGATGCTCTCCCTCCCTCCCTCCCTTGGGGCCAAGTTGCTCTGTGGCAGGGAGGGGGCTGCTGCGCCTTGGCCTGTCTTGGGGGGGGGGAGGTTCCCTCCCTTGGCTGGGCTTTGCCCTCATGGCCAGGCCAGTTGGGCTGTGCTTGAGGCGAGGCCCCTCCCTGCTGCCTCCAGGGTGCCAAAGGAACTGAGCAGGGCCAGAGTGGCCAGAGAGAGCCTGGGGCCCCCTCCCCCCCTCCTGAAGCTGACATTCCTCTGCCCTGCTGGGGGAGGGGGAGGGGGCTGCCAGTTCAGAGGCTGGTGGTCCCAGGGGTCCGAAGGGTGGCACTTGGGTTTGATCCTTGGCAGTTCTCTTGCTTTGGGCCTGCCTTTCCTCCTCCTCCTCCTCCACCACGGGGGGGGGGGGGGAGAAGAGGCCAAGGCTGCTTGGAGAGCCCTGATCCTCTGCCCCCCCCTACAGAGCAGTCTTGGCCTCCGCCCACCAGGGGCAGCCATTGCCCAAGACCCTGAGCGTCCTAGAGAGCACACCGCAGGTCCGTGGCATGCACACCATCATCAGGTGGGTGGCTCTTCAGGGTCCAGGTGGGCCTCCCTCCCCCGCCCCACCTGGAGCCCCAGCACTGCCTGGGAGCGCATGGGTGAGCCCAGGGTGGGGTGGCTGGGCTTGGCTCAGCCGTGGGAGCCTGGGGAGGGAAGTCCGGCGGTGGTCAGTCCCCTCAGGAGTTTGGCCGCTTGCCCTGGGTGGCTTCTGCTTGCCCCCCCCTCCGCCAGGAACAAGGACACCACCAGGGATGAGTTTATTTTCTACTCCAAGCGGCTGATGCGCCTCCTGATTGAGCATGCCCTCTCCTTCCTGCCCCTCAAGGTAGGCGGCCCCTCACCCACCCACCTGCCATCTATACAAGGGCAGGGCCCTCACCCAGGCACTGCAGGGGCTGCTCTGGCCACAGGAGGAAAGTGGCCTGGACCAGGAGAGCCCACCTGGCCCTGCTTCCACACTGGCAGGGGCTGAGTGGTGGCCAGGCACAGAGGTCCTTGCATGGCAGCCTTGCGTGGCTCCCCCTCCCCCCCCAATTTTAACTCTGCTGTTTCCTCAACCCTTCCCCCTCCCTTTCTTGACTTTTGCAGCCAGTGACTGTGGAGACTCCGCAGGGGACGGTGTATGAAGGGAAGCGCTTCCACCGGCAGCGGGTGAGCCATGGCCTGCCCTCCTGGCTGCCCCTGTGGTGGGCAGAGGGGGCAGGTCTTGAAAACCTCTGGGGCAGTCAAAGGGGTTTGAGCACAGACGGAAGCGATGGGACAGGGGCGTCCCGTCCCTGTGGCCCATTTCCGCAGGTGTAGACCAGGGTCCTGCTCAGTTTGTGGAGGGGGGATCTTGGCCTGCCAAGGACCAGGAAGCAAGTGTTTCCAGGCAGCCGCTCAGCCCTGGCCCCTTTCTTCCCCAGATCACTGGCGTCTCCATTCTGCGGGCAGGGGAGACAATGGAGCAGGCCCTCACAGCCGTCTGCAAAGACATCCGCCTGGGCAAAATCCTGATCCAGACCAACCATGACACAGGGGAGCCAGAGGTAAGAGCACGGGAGGTTGGGGGGAGTGTCTCTCTTGGGGTTGTGGGGGAACAGAGGGGCTCAGGAAGGCCCGCCTGATGGACCCCCACCCCGCTTCTCTCTCTCTCTCTCTGCCGCCAGTTGCATTACCTTCGGCTGCCCAAGGAAATCGGTGAGGACTACGTCATCCTGATGGACAGCACCGTCTCCACCGGGGCGGCAGCCATGATGGCCGTGCGCGTATTGCTGGTACTGTGGGGTGGGGGTGGGGTGTTGACAGGTGCATGCAAGCCAGGGGAACCTTCTGGGTGGAGTGGGGACTGCTTTGTTTTGTGTGTGGGCTGCTCTCAGAGGTTTCTCTCGTTCTCCCTCTTCTGCAGGATCACGACGTGCAAGAGGAGAGGATATTCCTGCTGTCCTTGCTGATGGCTGAGATGGGCGTCCACTCCGTGGCCTATGCCTTCCCCCGCGTCCATATCATCACCACAGCCGTGGACAAGCGAGTCAACAACGAGTTCCACATCATTCCTGGCATTGGTGAGTCGGGCCAGGCTGCTTAATTGGCCCTTGGCCCGCCCTGTCTGTCTGGCGTTGCCATTGACAGCGTGACCCAAAACCAGCTGGTGGGTGAAGCAGACCGGGCAGGGAGGGTTGGCCGGTCTTCTCCCCCTCCGGTGGAATCGGCAGTAGGTTTCTTCTGTGTTTTTCCCCAGGGAACTTTGGAGACAGA
Source organism: Furcifer pardalis (assembly GCA_030440675.1). Lineage (NCBI taxonomy): Eukaryota > Metazoa > Chordata > Lepidosauria > Squamata > Chamaeleonidae > Furcifer > Furcifer pardalis. The sequence continues at coordinate 170,420,920 of CP126890.1, read as the reverse complement.
TATTTTGGCACAGACGGGCCTTTGCCCTGGCATGAGAGGGAGAATGGCGTGGACTATTGAGCTGCTCTGGCAGGCAGGCGGGGGGTGGGGGCTCCTCTTGTGGGGGAGGTGAGTAGTTCTTGGCAGAGCACATCTTCCATGCCACAATGGCAGGGCTTGGCAGTCTGGGGGGCTGTGTCCCAGGGCCCCCACAGTGCCAGACCCGGGATGGAGGGGAACTAGACACCCCCCCCCTGCAGACCCATCTCTGCCATTTTTTGGATATTTATTTGTGTGTGGGGGCCCCTCTGTGGCTACCAGCCTTCCCAGGGCTGGATGGGGTCAGCCTGCTCTTTCCAGGTGGACCGGGGGGGGGCATCCTTCCTGCCTCCCAAGGACTCTCCTGGTCACCTTCTGACTCTGCCCCTGCTCAGGTAGAGTCCAGGGAAGCTGCTGGGCTTCTGTGCCGGCAGGCCGGCCCGACTGATGCTGGCAACTCATGCGAGAGCCTCTTGGGCCAGAATCTTGAACAGGCTTTGGGACCACCAAGAGGGCAGGCAGGGAGGGGTTCTGGCCCTTTGGTGAGCCTTGCCTTCTTCCACAGCCCAGACATTGGCCTTCCTCCCACAGGGCTTGGCAGTTGGCCGCCGCCCCCCGCCCCCCTTTTACTCAGTGCTGTACTTGGCTGCCTTTCCTGCTTTTTTATGTGACAATAAAACCCTACAATTGCCTCGGCCTGCCCCTTCCTTTCTTGGGGGTATATATATATATATACACACACACCAGCAACAGGGAGAGCGGGTGCCCAGAGGGCTGGGGGACCCCCTGCCTTGGGCCCTTCAGGGAGCCTGTGGGGTTAGGGCCTTGGGGAATTAGGGGGGGGGAGTGTCCTGGGACAGACCCTCCCCATGGCTGCTACTCCTTGGAAGTGGAGGAACCTGGAGGTGGGCAAAGGCAGCAAGGAAGCCCCCCCCCCCTCTATCTCTGACCGCCCCTTTCCCTCCCTGCCTCCTTGCTTCGGGCAAGGGAAGGGGGGGGGAGAGAGTTTCCAGGTAGGCTGCTATGGGGGGGGAGGGGCGCTCGGAGGCCTCTTTCGGCACAGCCCCCCACCCCACCTGCGGCCTCTGGAGACAGCTGGGGGGAGGGGGTTAGCCAGTTCCCGCCGAGCATGTGCAGAGTGCCGGGAGGCTCGGAAGCGGCTTCTGCGGTGAGGGCGGCGGGACCCTCCACGCGAGCCAAAGGCGGATCCCCGCGGCCGGCCGGTCGCCTGCTTGTCCTCCTTCCTAGCCGATTCCCCGCGGGTTTTCCGGTGGCGTCCTCTCCCGGGCGGCGGGACTGAGGGAGCCCGGAAGACGCGCGCAGCGGGCGAGTCTACAGCTAGTAGGTCTATGGTCGGGTTAAAGGGACGCTCGGGGCGCGCATGCTCACGAGCGGCGCCGGCGCACTTCCGCGTCTGCGCAGTGGCAGTCGCGGAGCCCCGTCGTCCTTCCAGCCGGAGTCCCGCAGCGGAGCCGGCCGGCCAGACACCGGGTGGCCCGACAGGTGGGCCACGAGGCGTAGGGCGTCACGCGTGCCGCCCCCGCCCCTTCTCCTCGCCCGGCGCTTCCCCCCCCCCCCGGGCCCTCTTCTTGTTGGCCTACCTTGCCGCGGGGGGCGGGGCGGGGCGTCGGTGGTGCTGCTCAACAGGTCGAGGCGGCGGAGGGGGAAGCAGGGGGGTGGGGGAGTGGGTCCGTCCGTCCGTTCTGGGCCTCGCAGAGGGAGGGAGGGCGGCTGCGGCGTCGGGGGCCGCTGCCCTCCGTCTCCACCCCGGGGCGTTGCTGGCCTGGCCTTCCCCGGAGAGCCTCGTGGGGCGGACTTGGCCCGATTAGCAGCCCCTCCTTGGGCTGGCAGGGGGTGGGGGGGGGAGAGCGGAGCTTGGGGGTCCGGAGGAGGAGGGGCTTGGGGGCAAAAGGGGGCAGCAGCAGGTCCTTCCCCCTCCCCACACAGACCTCTCTGCGCCTCCCCACTGCGAGTTTCACCCTGGCTAGGGGCTGCCCTAGGCAGGGGGTCAAGGGTGGGCCACGCCTGGGGGTGGCAGGATCTCTACATCATGTAGGGTTACCTTATCTCAGGATCTCTAAAGAGCAGGAAATCTCAGGACAAATCCTGAGAGATGGTAACCCTATCTACATGTGCCTTCTGGCCCCCAGGGAACCATCTGGTTGTCCAGACCGGCCAGCCCCCCGCCCCCGGCCACTGCCCTGGGTCGTGGGTCTTGACCGGCAGGTATTGTCTCCTCTGTTTCTCTCCCATAGGTGATGCCCCTGTGCTTCTAGGCCCTTCCAGCCTCTTCCTCCTCCTCCTCCGGGTCTTCCTCCTGCTGCTGCTGCTTCATTTTGAACAAGATGGCAGAGTCCAGCCGGCCCCAGCGGAAGATGTCGCGAGCAGGAGAGAGCTTGTACCATGTCCTGGAACTGAAGAAAGGGGCTTCCTCGGAAGAGGTCAAGAAGGCCTACAGGTAGGGTCCCTTTGAAGGCCCCCCACCCCCACCCCCGGCACTCTTGCCTCAGGTTCCCTGGGTGGGCAGGAGAGTAACAGGCACCCTTTGCCCCCACAATTGCCCTCAGAGGGTTTTTCCGCCTGAAGAGTTCACTCCTTTTGTAACAGAGATTACTCTGGGTTGAAAAGATTTTTTAGGCGCCATCCAAATGAGACTCTTTTTATTTTCCCAAGAGAAGCTCTTGGGTATCAAAATCAAACCTTCCAGCCTCCAGCTCTGGTGCCTTAACCACTAAGCCACTGAGAGAGCTGTGCCTGAAGAGTGGGGGTACTAGAGCGCATATAGCCAATGCCATCTGGCAACAGGGAGCGTACTGTAGAATGAGTAGCGGCTCCTTGGCCCCCTCCCACCTTTATATAGGGGGGCAGGGCACAGAAGCTTCCGCCTGAGGGAGAGAGGGATCCCTGGCCAAGACTGCCCTCTGGGGGGCGGGGGCGGGGAGGGGGAAGAGGAGGGCCTTTATCTGTTTGGAGCAAGACACTCACGCTGTTTAGAACTGTATTCTACAAAGAGGTACTCGAGATTGTTTAGCAAATATCACTACTAGAGAATTTGTAGCCAAGAAATTAGAAGAAGGCTGAGACGCAGAAGGGCAGCAATGAGGGAATTGAAAAAGGCATCGCGCGTAAGGATGTCTCACGGAAGACCAAGTTACCATCTGTACTCTTCCATTCTTGGCTACTCCATGGGGGTGTGAAAGCAGAACAATCCAAAGAGCCAACAACCATGGGGTGGGGGAATGATTCCTTTGAAGCCTGGCTGTCCCTCAGGTGCAAGCAGAGGCCACCGGAGTGCCAAGTGGCACCTTGCCCTCCCACCCAATAGAGGCAGCTAGAGGGGGGTGGGGAGGGGAGGGGAGGGGGGGCAAGGAAGCTTCCACCTGAGGGAAGTCTTTTAGGCCCAGAAAGAAAAGGTTGCTGAGAAAATGTGTGTGTTTCTTATGGCTTACCTGCCTGCCTGCCTCCCTGCCTGCCTCCCTGCCCCTTCTCTTTCCAAGGAAACTGGCCCTGAAGTACCACCCAGACAAGAACCCGGACAACCCAGAAGCGGCAGACAAGTTCAAGGAGATCAACAGTGCCCACACGACACTCAGCGACGAGAACAAGCGTCGCATCTACGACACGTACGGGTCGATGGGATTGTACGTCTCGGAGCAGTTTGGAGAGGAGAGCGTCAAGTATTACTTCCTCATGTCCAAGTGGTGGTTCAAGGTGGGTATGGGGGGGGGGTCATTGCTGTGGGGGGCCAGCAGCCCCCCCCTGCTGTGATCCTGGGCCAGAGTTCTGTGGCGCTTTGGCCACTGCTCCAGGGGGCTGAGCTTGCCCTTCGTGCGCCCCCTCCCTCCCTCCCTCCCTCCAGCCGCTGATGGTGTGCTGCAGCCTCCTTACCTGCTGCTGCTGCTGCTGCTGCTGCTGCTTCTGCTGCGGGAAGTGCCGCCCACCCGAGGAGGACGAAGACTCCTACAAGTACGTCAACCCAGAAGACTTGGAGGCCCAGATCCGGGCGGAGGATGGAGGTGAGCCTTGATTGCCACAGAGGCCGTGGGGAGGGGGGGCTGGTTGAGGGTTGTATGTGTGTGGGGGGGAAGAGGGGGGCTCTTGCTCTGAGCATGAGGGCAAATTAGCTCCACCTGTCTAGGGTCTCTAACTGACTTGGGGACCCCCTCCCCCTACACTCCAGGTGCTGAAGCCATCCGGATGCAGCCCAACCCCAGCGCCTCCTTACGCACTGCAGACGAGACCCGGGACCCAAAGCCGTGACCTGGTAGATATTTGGGGGTGGGGGTGGGGGTGTCCCTTTGTTCCATGTAGGTGGCACAGGATGAGTTTGTTCAGGGGAGACCTGTGGAGTTGAGTCTGTGCTGGAGATGCTCTGGTGGTTCAGCCTGACTGCCAGGGATAGAGGCTGTCTTTGGCAATTGCCAGCCTCGTGGATGCAGAAAGGGGGGTGGGGGGGAGAGACGCATCCCACCCACCCACTCCCACCTTCTCCCAGGAAAGTCCTCTTTTCACTTCCGTGTTGCAAAGGCCACACACGCAGCCTTTTGTGGTGGTTACACACCTTTTGCCAGCTGTATTCTCTCTCTTTCCCTCCATCTTCCTCCCACCCCCCTTTGGGTGGGTGGGAGACGTGATGGGCTTTACTTACTTATTTGTTTAAATTTATATCCCCACCCTTTTGGTGAGATTATAAAACCATCTTTTAATAAAGACACAAGGAACAAAAACACAGGGAACAGCCAGAGGGCATTTAAAAAATCTTAAAACCACAACAGTATTAAAATTAAAATATTATCAGCAGCAGTAAAAAAATTGGGTAATATCAGTTTAAAAGAATCCCAGGCCAGCGTTGCCTAATTCTAAGCATCTTCCCCTTCTTTCTTTTGTCTCCTCTTTCTCCCACCAGGAGTCCTGCTGCTGCTGCTCTTTGCATCGCCTCCTTCTTCTGCTGCCATTCCAGAGACCTCTCCAAGCCAAGTAGCTGAGGAAGACCAGACCTCCCACTGGACTCTTGGGAACTTGGCGCTGCCGTTGCCTCCCCTGCCCGCCAACCGGGATGTCCCAGGGCGCCTGCCCTACACGGCCAGACAGCTGCCGTCTTCTCAGGGAACACAGCCAAGGGCTGGGCTCGATCTTGGCTCCCATTGCTGGCTTTCGGGGAAGGAAGGACACAGCTTGGGCCAAAAAAAGGGGCTGCTTCTGGCCCTCTCTCCACCAGGACTTGGTTCTTTGGGGCTGGGATCATCGTTGTCATCGGCTGCTACATTTCCCCCTTGAAACCCTTTCCACAGTCGATGGACTTGTCTCGGGTGACTCCTCACAAGAAGAACATCAAAGGATAGGACCAGCCTTTCTCTCGACTGGCACTGGGGGTGGCAAGGAAGATGCAGGGGTGTGTTTCCACAGTGGCCCTCTGCCCTCCCTCATGCCCAACCAAGATACCCCCCCCCAACAAGCCAATCGTGGTATCAAACGGGACTAGAGGATCCACCCCCCACCCCCTTCCCAAAGCCCCAGCCCCCTTTGGGGAAGATCCCCCCTCCTGCCTGCCCTTTGGTGGGTGCCAAGCGGCCCCCTGAAGGGACTGCGTGGGGTGCCAGGTGCCCAGGGTGCTTGCCTGGGGAGTTGGGGCTGGCCCCACTGCACGCCTCTCCCAGTGCGCTGCCGTCCCAACCCAGGCACCCCTCGGGGGCTGTTGGTCCACATCCGTGGGCCGCTCTTCTCACTGTGACAAGGAATTTGGTTAGAGAGACATCAGCACAATTAAACGTTTCTGAAGGAAAGCGGCCCAGTGGCCCACCTGCCTTCTTTCCGCTCTTAGGAGATGGCAGGCAGGCAGGGCCGGCCCTCCACTTGGGGGGAGGCTGGCACAAGAGTGACAGGCAGCTCTGCCCCATGGCGGGAGGTCTGGCAGAGGGGAGTCACAGCCTTGGCTTGGCAGCAGCCCACCAGGGAAGCCCTCTGGGGTGGGGTGGGGTGGGGGTGGTGGCCACCAGGCTGCCTGCCTCTAGGGCTTGCGCCCCATGTCAGCCCCATGTCCCTGGAGCCCTGCGCCCCATGTCAGCCAGGCTGCCTTAGGAGTTTGGGTGCCCTGAAATCTCTCTGGGGGGAAGGAAGCAGAAACCCAGGAGTTCGGGGAGGGGGAGGCTGTAGGTGGTTTCCCCCAGGGAAGAAAGGGGGCCTTTATTGTTTGCCGAGGGAGGGGCTGAGGGCTCTCCCGCCATGTCAGGCCAGCCTCTGGGGCCCTGGCTGGGCAGGGAAGCCGTTCCCTGGGTGGAGGCCTTGAGCACGCTCTGCGTGCGTGCGTTGCCAGCTCTCCCTGTAAGAGCCACGCCTGTTCCCAAAATGATGATACCCACCCAGTGATGCCCCCCCCCGGGTCTCTGGGGTGCCCACCCAGGCCCTGAATGCCAGGAGGGCCCAGGCTGCTGCCTCTGGGGACCCTGGGGCTTAGCAGCACGCAGAAGCCCAAAGAAGCAGGAGTCAGGGGAGGGGGGAAGTATCGGGGAGTGGGGTACAGAAGGGGAGGGCTTGGAGGTCGTGCTTTCATTGCTCTCCAGGGAGGGGTCTCTGAGAGCCCCCCCCCCCAGGAGAGGAGGAGAGAGGTGCCTCCCCTTCACTCACTGGGGGGCTCCTAGAGAGCTGGGCCAAATGGAGGAGCGCCTTTGGGTGGCCTAGAGTGGCCTCACTTTGTGGGCAGAGGAAGGAGACTTTCTACCTGCTTCTGTCTATGGCAGTGGTGGTGAACCAGTGGTGCCCTTGGACTTCAATTCCCAGAAGCCCTGATCAGCAGGAGTGCTGACTTGGGCTTCTGGGGATTGAAGTCCAAGAACAGCTGGAGTGCCAAGGTTGGCCATCCCTGCTCTATGGGATGCCAAACGAAGAGGCCGCCCCGCCCCTGTTGTGGACCAATCCAGAAGGCTGGAGGGGCTTCGGATGGAGGTGGAGAGAAGGATTGGGGCTCCTGCCTCACAGACTGGCCCTTGGAGAGTCCGGGTGGGATTTGGGAGGCCAAGGTCCCCCTTGTGTCTCCCTCTGAGCCCCAAACCTCCTGGTGGGACAAGGGAAGTGGGGGGGGGAATGACATCTTTGGGCAATGGGGGTGGGGATGTGGTGTGAGATGGGCATGGAGCTGGTAAGGGAGAGGCTGCCACCAAGAGAGACCGGCCTGTGGGCTCCTGTCTGTGGGTCGGGAGCCTCCCTGGCACAAAGGGTGACGCAGCCTGGGCGGGAGGGCCTGGCAGAGGCTCTTGCACTCGCCTCTCCCTCTCCTGGCAGCCTCCCTGCTGGCTACCTTGGGGTGGGACCTTGCCTGGGTCCTCTTATGCAGTGCAAAGACCCCTCCCCAGGAGGCAGGGAGAGCAGGGAGCCTTAGCTGGGGAGCCTTTGAGCACCTGCCACCTGGGAACACGGCAGGCAAGAAGAGGCCATCGATGTCCATTTCCCCAGAGAGCCTCACATCGGAAGCCAAAGGCTTCAGGGCAAAACATATCCAGAAGGACTTCCTGGCCCGCGTGGGCTCCACTCTCTGAAGGAGCCACCCCCCCGCCCGGCCCACTGTGGCCCTGGATCCTGCGCTTGGGGAGGGGCCCCCAGTGGGTCACCTTTGAGGTGCCTTAAAGCTCCAAGAGGCCCTTGGAGAGACGGGACGCGGCCTTGATTCCAACCCTCAAGTGAGCCAGGCCCCCTCCCCACTCCATGGGGGTCCTGGCCAGAGAGGGCCCTGGCTCTCTTGGGACAGAGTGACTAAGCGTCACCTGATGCTGGGGGCAGCTGTTGCCCCCCCCACACCCGCCCCTCCCTCTTTGCAGGGACAAAAATGGTAGATGGGATTCCATTAGGTCCACGTGACCAGCTAAAAATAGCCCCTCCACAGGCCCAGGACAGAGGCGGCTTCCTAGCTGACCAGTGGGGGGACGGAAGGAAGGGAGAGAAGCTGGGGGTCAGACTGGCCACGGCCTGCTGAGAGCGAGAGAGCCTGGAGGAAGCCTTCCTTGGGGGGCGAAGGCAAGGCATCTGAGTCGCCAGGCTAGCCGGGAGGTTCCCCACCCACCCCTGAGTGACTGGACGGGCGCAAGCCAGCGCATCTGCGGGGATGAACTTTGCCGTGGGTTTCAAGCCAATGTTGGGGACCTCGCAGAGCATGGACAACCTGGAAAAGCAGCTCATCTGCCCGATTTGCCTGGAAATGTTCACCAAACCAGTGGTGATCCTGCCCTGCCAGCACAATCTCTGCCGCAAATGTGCCAATGACATCTTCCAGGTGAGAGAGAGAGACACGCGCGCGCGCACACGCACACACACCAGGGTGCCAAGGGCCTAGGCAAAGAGTGGCTGGTAGAGGTGGTGGTGTCTGGCCTCCATCTGGAGGGTGCCCAGCCAGGGTGTTTGTGGAGGGAGCTCAGCAGATGCCAGCAGCCCCCTGAGAGGCCTTGCCACGGGGAGCTGGGTGGCCAGTGGCATCCGTGAACCCTCGTGCCCATAAATGACGGGGGGGGGGGGGCATAGATAGACCCCCAAGGCGGAGGGTCTCACTCAGTCCCCTGCCCAGACCTTTGAGTCTTCGGGGGGTCCTGAGTCTCCCCTTTGCCAGGCCTTTAACTGGAAAAAAAGTCCTTGAGCATGGGGGGGGGGGAAGCGAAAGGGCAGATGAAACAAGGCACATTGTAAACTGGATCTTTACAAGGCGGAGCCCCTTGCCTTGTTCAAAGTCTAAATTTAGGAACAAAGGCCAGGCATGCCAATCCCCTAGAGCCACAAAGCGCTTTCGGGCCTCTCTGCACCCCTCCTGAACACGGCCAGGGCTCCCTCAACACCCCCTTCCCTGAGCCCCAGTTCAGTTCCCTCTGAATTCTGGGGTCCCTTCAGCAAAATGCTCTACTGAGAACTCCACTGAGGTGGGGGGGGGGGCAGGGGTCAGAACAGGGAAAAGGTGCTTTAAAACAGCGACCAGCCTTTGGGCTTCCTTATGATTAAAATAATGTCGTCTGAAGGGGAAAGAGATTTATTTACAAAATAAATTTAGCAAACATACATGCGTGTAGAGAGGAAATGGAAACCTAAAGAGAGGAAATGGGAGCCCTACAAGTCCGCCTTCAGTTAGCTTTATCCCCAAGAACAAACAAGTGACGCTGATACTCCACAATGCCCCTCCCTTGCTCCTATCCGAAATCTGTTGTCTCCTCTTCACTACCAATGGTCTTCAGCTATTCTACTCAATGTGTAGCCTGACTTTGCAAAGCACTCCTTTCGTAGAGCTCAGTTCAGCAACCAAGTTCAGACACAAACATGTTCAAATCAGATTGATCTTTGCACTGTAGAAATTCAGACATCCTCTTCAGAAAAGAATAGCTATTTCTGGTTGCTTTAGTGCTGACCCCATTAGCAAATTTATTTGTTTGTTTGTTTGTTCAGATTTATATTACCGCCAACTCGCCGAGATGGCTCGGGTCAAAACAGCAACAGTACAGTAAAAATAAAATACCTCACAAAACAACCAAAGCAGAACACAGACTAACTCCCCTTTGGCCATTGGTGTGGACCCAGAGGAGGGGGTGACATCCTCAGCCGCCTGCCAGGCCATGGAATCTTCTCCCTCAGGCCATTAGTGTGGGCCCAGAAGAGGGGGAGAGGTCCTCAGCCGCCTGCCAGGCCATAGAGTCTTCTCCGTGTTAATGAAGATATTAGGGACTTTCCAGATTTGTCTTAGGTCTGGTTTTCCAAAATTTAGACTCTCCAAAATTCACTGCTTAGGCAAGTGTTGGTGGCTTTGACCACAGACTGTTACCTTGTCATGGAAAAGGGCCGAGCTGTTGAAGCACATGGAGAGAATTGCTTTAATTCATAGGTTTTATCAAACCAATCAGGCTCACATAGCCAGGAAGTTCCACAATTATGGAAGAGAAATCCTTAGCCTTTCGAGCCCCCACAGCCAAGAGATAAAATAAACTCCCCCCCCCCCTTCTCTGTCTTTCTCAATGGAGGTTCTCAGATTCCAGGCCGTTGCCTGCAGGAGGCAGCAGGCGGTCTCATATCCGGGCCACAGAGTCTTTTAGGGCTTTTGAGCAGGGGGTGCCCAAACTTTTCAGGATGTGGGCCGACCACGTCATTCCTCCCACCAGAAGCGGAAGTAAAAAATGCCTTGCAATCTGCTTTGCAAAGGAGGAGATAGATTTTGAGCGACCCTTTTCTCTGCTTAAGGCAAGAGTGCCCAAACTATGGCCCAATGGCCGGATCTGGCCCCTGATGCCAATTCATCCAGCCCACACCGACCTCATCGCTCCCAGAAGAGGATGTAAAATGTGCCCATATGGACACATTTTACTTCTGCTTCTGGGAGTGATGAGTGCATTGCGGGCCAGATGAATTGGTGTCTGGAGCTAGATCTGGCCTGTGAGCCATAGTTTGGGCACCTCTACTTTAGAGATCAAGCCCAGTGTGTGCCTCGGGCTGAGCTCAGAGGTATGTTGGAGACCCTGCCAGCCCTCAGCCATTGTTCTGGACCACACACACACACACACACCCTACTTGCCTGCCTGCCGTTACCTCTGGGGCTCTTTGGGGTGATGGAGAAGCAAAGGTTCAGGCCTCGGCTTGCCGGCTGGTTCTTCATCTCCCTCCACCTCCTCTGCAGGCCTCCAACCCGTTGTGGCAATCTCGTGGCTCCACCTCTGTCTCCTCTGGGGGGCGATTCCGGTGCCCCTCCTGCCGCCACGAAGTGGTTCTTGACCGACACGGGGTCTACGGGCTGCAGCGTAACCTCCTGGTGGAGAACATCATTGACATCTACAAGCAGGAGTCCTCCCGGTGAGCAGACCTCCCGGTGGGGTGGGCATGCCATGGTCTCCCTCCCTCCCTCCCACTGCCTCTCACCCTCCTCCCCCAGCTGGGAGCAGGGCCAGTGGAACCAGCCCTGCCACCTGCCAGCCTGCCTGCCAGCCTGTGCCCAGCAATGGCAGAAACTCTCCTTGGGCCCAAGCTGGCCCCCTTCAGAGATGGCTTCTCCACCCACTCTCAACGCGGAGCTTCTGGATCAGTTCCCATTTGGAATCCCAGTGCTTCTGGACCCAAACAAGCTTTGGCCAAATAGATTATTCCAGGCATGAAGGCACCCTCTGGGTCTGGCGGCTTTGCTGCCGGGGGGGGGGGGGGGCAGGTGGCAGTGTGCCGATTCAGAAGGTGTGACTCTCGGGTGCTGGTCTCTAGGGAGCTGCTTGGTCAACCCATTGGCCACCATTTCTTCTGCTGGGCGGCCCTTGACCTCAACCGCTCTGTCTTGCTGCATGTCTGGGAGAGGCTCCCCCGCCAAGTCCCGTTGCTCGGCCCCCCCATGGTCCAGCTTTCCCCAACAGAGAGAACTTTACGAATCTTTGGTTGTCCTCAGAGCTCCACAGGTGCTGGATCTTGGGTTCCAAAGTTGAGGAGAGTAGCCTTCAGGGCCAGGTCAGCCTCTGACACTCTGCCTGTGGGGTGGACGCACGGCCATCACGACAGGTCTGTGACTGGATTGACTGATGGTTCCACTTCCCTAGAAGGACAAATATCCATAGATATGGTGACCTTTTGGGTCCTGCTCCCAATCCTCCTCCTCTGAGTAGCTGATTGGTTTAGATCAGGGGGCCCCAGACATTTTGGGTTGAGGGCCAGTCACATGGTTCAGCGGGCCAGTCATGTGGTTCCTCCCACTGGAAGTAGAAGCAAAACGCACCTTGCAATCTGTTTTGCAACAAAAGGAGATAGATTTTTAAGCTGCCATTTTCTCTGCTTAAACCAGGGATGTCCAAACTATGGCCCACAGGCCAGATCCAGCTCCCAACTCCAATTCATCCAGCAAAATGCTTCTGGGAGCGACAAGGGTGGCGTGGGCCAGTTGAATTGGCATCAGGGGCTGGATCTGGTCCACGGGCTGTAGTTCGGAGACCCCTGGCTTAGATTTACTGGCTGTGCACGGGAGCCCCCTCCCCCCCATGCCCTCAGTGTCCTTGTCCTTCCACCTTGTTGGCAGAAGTCGCATCCTGTGGGAATATTTCCTGGCTTGCCTTCCATTGGGTCTGGATCCCTGAGGAGATCATCAGCCTCCCTTTTGCCTTTGGCACCCGCCTCCCTCCCTCCCTTGCTCCCAGCTCTCCCTCCCTCTCCCTCCCTCCTTCCTTCCCTCCAAGCTCTCCCTCCCTCCCTCCAAGCTCTTTCTCCCTCCCTCCAAGCTCTTTCTCCCTCCCTCCAAGTTCTCCCTCTCTACCTCCCTCCTTCCCAGCTCTCCCTCCCTCCAAGCTCAGTCAGGGCAAAGTGCAGAAGGCAGCTACACCTGAGATGCAGGCAAGCTAGAGCTAAGTACCAGAGAAGGCTCCCAGCTGATCGCGATGAGCTGGGAGGCTTATAAGCAAGCTTGTTGCAGTCTGCCAGGGTCAGTAGAATTTCTTCAGTTCATAGACCAACACCTTGCTTGACTTCGGATAGCCTGCCTAGACCCTGACCTGCCTGGTGTGACCCTGACTTCTCTGCCAACCCTAATGACATACCTGGATGTCCTTTGGATTAGACACTTGCTTGGACTACCGGTAACCAGACCTCAGCGTTGCACTTTGCTATCTGGACTCTCCTTGAATAGACTCTCTCTGTAGCGCCGCTGTGTGGTGACTGTGCCCGCCTGGGTGAGTCAGCACATGACTCATTGCAGCATGACACACATACTACCACTGATCCAGTTCCGCGAGTCAATTTCTGGTCCTGAGCTCCTTTAGTACCCAAAGTTCCCATCGTCCCCAGGCCAGGATGGAGGAAGCTGCTGCCCTCCCTCCATCAAGATGAAATTAAGTGGGACCATTTAATCCACTTGGGGAGCCTCACTCTTCTTTCCCTGTGGACTTTGCCATCCAAGGCCATTAAGTCACCGGGGAGGTCAAGTAAGTTAACCACCGCCTGACAATTGATGTTGACTCACTGGCTGTTGGGTCTCTCTCTATATATAAAGGCTACAAGAAAAATATACAAGTAATACCTCATATAACATTAGTATCGAATAACACTAAAATCGCATAACATTAAGGAATCTGGGGGGAAGAATTGCATCAGATAACATTAAGATCCTATGGGATGCTTCAGATAACAACCACTAAAGCCTGTGTGGTTACAATGTATCTCTATGGATCCCATAGGATTTTAACATGCATCAGATAACACTAAAAATCATATAACACCAAGACTTGTGGAACCAGGTTTTAGTGTTATATGAGGTTTTACTGTATATCAAAACAATAGTCAGTCAATACCCTCTTGGAGAAGGAGGAAATGTTAGGGTACCTGCCAGAACACACACACACCGCTCTCTCTCTCTCTCTCTCTCTCTCTCACACACACACACACACACGCTGTGCTGGTTAGAGTTACTGTTCAAAACAGGGGTGCCCAAACTATGGCCGGTGGGCCAGATCTGGCCCCTGATGCCAATTCATCTGGCCCATGCCACCCTTGTCACTCCTGGAAGTGGAAGCAAAGTGCATGGGCGGCATGGGCACGATGAATTGGTGTCAGGGGCCGGATTTGGCCCATGGGCTGTAGTTTGGGCACTCCTAGTTTAAGTAGAGAAAATGGCAGCTTAAAATCGATCTTCCTGTTGCAAAGCAGATGGCAAGGCGTCTCTTTCTGACTTTCTGACTTTCTGTGGCTTCTGGGGGTGGGGAGAGGACTGACACGCGCGCGCCCCCCCTCTTTGTGCCTCCAGCCCCCTCCACGCCAAGACGGAGCAGCAGCAGCAGCAGCTGATGTGTGAAGAGCATGAGGAGGAGAAGATCAACATCTACTGCCTGACCTGTGAGACGCCCACCTGCTCCATGTGCAAAGTCTTCGGCGCCCACAAGGACTGCGAAGTGGCGCCCTTGGGCAACGTCTACAAGCGGCAGAAGGTAACGCTGGGGCGGGGCGGGGGTCAGAAGGGTGGGGCGGGGGGTTGGTGTCACACGCCCCAAGCGTGGGGGTTTCAGCCGCCCGGGGCGCAGACCAAACTCGCGCCCACCCCTCACCCCCTCCAGGCACTCAAAAATCCACATAGCGGCCCCCACCCCACCCCCGTACCCTGAAGGTCGCCTCGGGCGGCGCCGGCGCCTTGTCCTGCGGTTCCTCATGGCGCTGCCTGGCGACGGAGCGTGCCCACGGGCTTCGCCTGCTCGCCTTCGACGGGCAGGTGCCCAAGGACAGCCCGCCCGGGGGGGGCACCCGGGCGCGAGGGCTGCGCTTCTTGCCCTGGCTACCGCCTCGCCTTGCGGGGGGCCCCCTCGGCCCGGCCGGCGCTGCTCCGGCTGTGGCTGCTGGACCGCCGCCATGGCCTCCGCCCGCGCTGCCCGCCGGCCGCCACCGCTGGAGGTGGACGAGCTGCTGCCGCTGGGCTGGGAGGGGGCCCGCCTGGGACGCTGGCGAAGGCACCTACGGACCGCGGACCGTCGGAGGCCTCTTCGCGGTGCCGCCAGCGGGTAGGGGCTGCAGTTTGGGCTTGCGCCGCCTCAGCCTCTGGGTCTCGGCCCGGGACCACGGGCGGCCCTGTATAGCCCCGCCCGATGGCCGTGAGGAGGAGGCGGAGGAGGCGGCGGCAAAAGCGCCCCCTGGTCCCCGTCGGGCCGCGCCCAGCCCGGAAGTCCGGGGCCAAGTCCCATTTATTGTAAAATGTTGCCCCCCCCCAAAAAAAAGTGCTGCACGGGGCGGGCCGCCCCCACCCACCCCCAGGAGTCCCCCCCACCCCCCACCCCTCTCTCGCTCTCTGCAGGGGGAGCTGAGCGACGGCATCGCCATGCTGGTGGCCGGCAACGACCGCATCCAGGCCATCATCGCCCAGATGGAGGAGATCTGCAAAACCATCGAGGTGGGGCGGGGGTCGCGGGGGGGGGGCTGGCTTCCCTCCCGCCCTGCCGCTGGCTCAGCCGCCCCGCGTTCTCCCTAGCGGGGGCCGCCGTGCCCCCCCCTCCAACCTTCTCGACCGCCCCCCCCCCCCCCCCGCAGGAGAACGCACGGCGCCAGAAGCAGCACCTGTGCCTGCGCTTCGACTCGCTCTACGGCGTCCTGGAGGAGCGCAAGAAGGAGCTCTTGCAGGAAGTGGGGCGCGAGCAGGACCAGAAGCTCCAGCGGGTGCGCGGCCTCATCCGCCACTACGGGGACCACCTCGAAGTCTCCTCCAAGCTCGTCGAGTCCGCCATCCAGTCCATGGAGGAGCCCCAGATGGCCGCCTACCTCCAGGTGCCGCCGCCGCAGGGGCCGCAGGGCGGGGCAACGCTTGGCGCGAAAGGGCAAGGCCAGGCCTGTCCCGGCTCTAGGGGGCGCTGCGCGTCTCCCTTGACGGCCAAAGAGCCAGCGCCGCCCTCTGGGTCTGCTGTCCTTTCTGTGGTCATGTGGCAGCCATGACTGATGCCGGGGCGCTCGGAATGCTGTTACCATTCCCGCCGTACCTATTTATCTACTTGCAGTCTCTTGCTTTCCAACTGCTAGGTTGGCAGGAGGTTACCCCCACCCACCCCCAAAGCGCCCCCATCCCCGGGGCTGACGGGGCTCTTTCCGTTCTTCCTTTCAGCAATCGAAAGAGTTGATCAAAAAGTAAGTGGGGAGGGGGGGAGACCCAAGACCTCGTCCTCAACCCCACGGCGGGTCCAGCCCAGGGCGAGAGGGCGGTACCTTCTGCCCCTCTGTCACTGCCCCCCCCACACACACACACGGAGGAGGAGGGGGGGTAAAAAGCTCCCTCTGGGGTGTGTGGCTCCCTCTTCGCTGCCCGCCTGCCTTCTCCAGCCACAGCCTTCCCGGGGCGGGGGGCGCTCCTCCCTCCCTCCCTCCCTCCCTCCGCAGGATCACCGACATGGCCAGGGTCTCCATGAACAGCCGCCCGGAGCCCGGCTACGAGAACATGGACCGCTTCTCGATCAACGTGGACCACATGGCGGAGATGCTGAGGACCATCGACTTCCAGACAGGTGAGGGCCGGGCGTGGCTGAGGATCCGGGAGCGAAGGGGGGCTTCCGGCGCCCGCCCTCGCCCGCTGATGGAGCCCCAACTTGCCCGGCTCTGGTCTGGGGGAATTGGACAGCAGTTCGAACCCCCTGCAGCACTCAAGCCCCCCCCCCTCCTGGGCCACCGGACGCGGGGAGTGTGACACTGGGAAGAACAATACTGTGTGTATGTGGTGGTGGTGGTGGTGGGGCGTCACGGGTTTGTGGTGGGGCGGGAAAGAAGCCCCGGGGCTGGAGGTGGCGTGGAGGAGGCGACGGGTCCTTTTGGGGAGAGGGTCTGCCTGCCTCCCAGAGGAAAAGCACCTTCCCCCTGCCCCCCCCCCTTCTCCCGCCCTTCTCCAGAACACACTGGAGCCACGTGGGCGACCAGCCACCGGCCCAGGGGCTTCGGGGCTGCCAAGGCGGCAGCTGTGAGGGACTTCT
Organism: Furcifer pardalis; assembly: GCA_030440675.1. NCBI lineage: Eukaryota > Metazoa > Chordata > Lepidosauria > Squamata > Chamaeleonidae > Furcifer > Furcifer pardalis. The sequence continues at coordinate 170,404,493 of CP126890.1, read as the reverse complement.
TTAGTTATCGCATGATGATTATCTATCTACGTTCATGTTGATAGAACATCAAAAGCACGAACTGACCGCCTCAAGTTCCTAGCACGAGTTCCACGTGCCAGTTTGCAAGCCATGGAGAGGCTCCCCCTTGGGCCACTGCGCAAGGCCTGCCGTGGGCCTCCGAACACTAGAATGTGGCCCGTAGCTCGGTGTCCTTCTCCTCCACAGTCCCATTGGGTGGGGGAAGACGAGAGAGGACCTCCCTCCCTCCCCACCCGTGGGAACTGAGTGGCTTTGCGTCTTCCGCAGCCCAGCCTCCTCCGCTGCCGTCTTGGAAGGGGGGGAAACATCCAAGCGGCGCTTCCAAGGGGTCTTGACGGGGAGGGGACAGCCAGAGGCGGGCGGGCGGGCAGGCGGGACTGGGCCCAGGCCCTTCCCTGGGAAAGGGGGGGGAGAGCTGCCCCTGCCTGCCTCCCCCTCCCACGCTAAAGAGCGACACCGATGGAAGGACCTGCGCGCTTTCCCTTCCGAAGCCCCCGGAGGAGTCCGACCTGGGAGGAGTGGAGGCTGCGGGATACATTCTTTTTCTTCTTGAGCCGTATCCGATTCCGAATATTGGCGACAAACATGGCGATTAGCCATGAAGACTGTCCTGTGACTATAATGCAGTGGCCTCTCGCCTGCCTTCCGCATCGCAGTGTGGGAACCCCCCCCCCCCCAACTGATCCAAGTCCAGGAGTCACTGTCTGGTCCTGAGCCCTTTTGGCATGCAAAGTCCTTCCTCTTCCTCCTCCTCCCCAGGCCAGGATGGATGAAGCGGCTGCCCTCCCTCCACCCAGAGGGACTCCAGTGGGATCATTTAATCCACTTGGGGACCAAGGTCACCCTTCCTTCCCTGTGGACTTTAGCTACCCGGGAACGTGCTCCAGGGCATGAACGGCTGGCCCGAGGGAGGCAAGCTTGGCCTCCACCCGGCGCGGCGGCGGCAGGGGGGGGGGTTAGGACACGGGAGCCTCCCTCTTCTTCACTCCCCTCCCGCCCCCCCTCCACAGATCCCGCCGGTGAAGAGGCGGAGCCAGAAGGATCGGGCCCCGAGGGTGCGGGCGAAGCGGGAGAGGAAGAACGTGCAGAGGGGGCCGATGCCCCTGTGGGTGGGGAAGGTGAGCGGGGGGAGGCGGCAAGGAAGGTGTGTGTGTAGGGGGGGGGGCGCCTGCCAGGCGGGGAGGGGGGAAGAGCGAAGAACGGAATGCTGGGGGGGGGGAGCGAGCAGGTCTGGTTTCCTCCTACGAATGTGACTCCCGCCCTTCCTTCCACTCTTCCTGCGGCCCAGAGTTCCACAGGCTGACGACTGCGTTGCCTTTGGCGCAGGACCCCGGCCTTTCATTTCCGCCCACAAGTCCGCGCCCCATAGCAAGGCTTACGGGTGGGGCTGTGCCTCCTCTGAGGACCTCGATTCTCCCCAGGCCAGTCCGTCCCGGGGCGCCTCTGGGGGGCTTCCTCCGCCCGAGTACCAAACCCTACGCCAGAGAGGGTGTGTGTGTGTCAATCACCTGCTCCACCCCCCCCCCCCGGCGCTGGGTCCAAACTCCTTTGGGGCCTCAGATACTGGGCCCTCTTTTCAAACTCCCCCCCCCGTCCACCTGCCTTAGTTTCCGAGGCCCCAAGTCTGTCCCCCCTCCTCCAGACATCCTCTGCCTCGCCTCCCCAGTTTGGAAACACCCCCAACCCCCTTTTCCAGGCTCTACTTCCAGGCCCTTGTTTCTCCCGTTACTTCGAGGGAGAGGAGAACCTGACTCTAGCAGTAAGCCCCCCCCCCGCCCCTCCTCTCCGGCGTGCTGACAGGATCTCTCCGGAGGATTCGCTTTCCCTCTGGAAGGACTTACTGGCCCTTCTCTGCCCCACTGCGGGTCCCGATCCCAGAGTGAACAGCGAACAGAAGAGCCCCGGGAGGAGAAGCCCATTTCCCCCCAGCAAAGGGCGAACAGTCTCCCTTGGCCTCAGCCCAGATCTGAGCCCCTCTTTGGCGGCGCTTTCCACGGGAGTCACGGATGCGCCCCCCGTGGGGCACGGAAAGGCCCGTCGCCCTGCCGGGTCCTGAGGGCGCCTCTTGTCTCCCCCCCCCCCCAGGCCAGCACTGAGGAGCAGCTGACCAGAAGGCAGGAGAAGTAGCCACGTCGGCTGTAGCCCCCCCTCCCCCGTGGTCCACGACACCCCCCATCCGACGGAGAATAAAGTTCAGCCTTGTTTGTTGAAGAGGCGGCTGCCGGTCCTCTTTTTGGGGCGAAAGACCAGCTGGCTGGCTGGGCGGAAGGGAGGGCGGAGGTCTCGCTTCCCACCGGGGCCCTTCAGCTTTTCCACCCAGGCTGGCTTGCTTGCCTGATTCGGGGCGAGCGATGGGGGGGAGGGCGAGATTCGAGCCGCCGTGATGCCCCGCCGACCGGCTTTCCTTTAAAGCCGCCGCCGCCCGCCCGCGGGAGCCGAAGGCGCTGGGGAAGCCGCTGCTCTGCCCTCTGACATCCTTCCCAGCCCCCTCGCCCGGCCCGCGGCTCCTGTTGTAGTAGGAGCTGCACGTGCCTCTACCTATGGGGAGGAGGATGGCGAGGAAAGCGGGCGGGTGGGGGAGCCCTCTGTGGGTCTCCGACCTAAACTGTCCTTCGCACTCTGGGCTCCGTCGACCATCCCGAGTCCCTTCCCAGGGAAGTTGCTGTCTGATGGGGAGGAGGGCCCTCCCTCCCCCCTTGCATGGGTCTGGGTGTGCGTGCGCGGCCTTCCCCTCCCCCCGTGGGAAGTCAGCTGCATGCGGGAGCACATCACCCACCCGCCGCCCGTCTTCCTTTCGTGGCCAGCCGGCGTCCTGCCTCCAGGGCTCTTGCTGACCGGGAGACCCCCCCCCCCGGCGGACCCCCGCCGTGCAGAGGTTCGGCGTTTGTCCAAGCCCCAGCCTCCCTTTGCGGGTTCCTGAAGGCTACGGACGGAGGCTTCCTTCCGGGCTACCTTCACCCCGCCCAGGGTGCTGGAGAGCCTGCACGGGTCCTTTCCTCTCGCTCGACAGCTCGGGCTGCGGGAGAGGGGCCTGGCTTCTGCACAAGAGAAGAGCCCGCCTGGGGAGTCCCAAGGCACCCCCCCACACACACACACACCGCGGAGGGACTAGGAAACCACTGGAACACCCCCCCCTTGTTGGCTGACTTGGTGGCAGGCAAAGCCTCACGTGCCACTTTCCCTCCCGATCTGGGGCTGCAGGGCCGCCCACCCCCCACCCTGGTTCTCCTCTCTTGGCCTTAGGCTGTGCCCTCTTCCCCTTTTGACCCCCGCCCAGTAGATCTCTTTCCTCTCGCCACCGCCTCCCTCCGTTCTTCCGAGGTTCCCGCCGCCTGATCCCGAGCGTGGCTTCCCCCGACCCTCCTGCTTTCCAGTCAAGAACAGAGGGCAGCCCCCTCCCCAACCAGACACCCCTCGGCCCTTCCCCTTAAGCTGGCGCACTCAGCCGGGTGGTCTACCAAGAAGCTTTATTTCGCAAGGCCCGCCCGCCCTCTTCGGGGCTCCCTGGCCCGCCCGAGCGAAGGGTCTCCAAGCCTCACTTGCCCACCGAGTCCAGGAGGAGGCGGTTCCGCTCCGCCTGGGCCTGCTGGCTCTGCGCCCGGGAGACCTCCATCATCTGGCGGAGAAGGTGGAACGTGAGGTCAATGGACAGCGGCGGAGAGCCGAGGCGCCTCGGTGGCCGAGGGCTCCGCTGGGCCAGGCGGCGTTGGCGTCGGGGCAGCCCCCTGGCGAGGCCGCCCCGGGGTAGGGCAGCCAGCAGCACGGCCGCTTCCACACCGGGCCTCCTTGAGTCGAGCTGCGGCGTCAGTCCCACCCGGAGGCTGCCCTCCTCCCCGTCCTCCTCTTCTCCCCGGGCATCACCAGTCAGGGCCAAGGCCAGGGCCGGCCGCACTCGAAGGGGCGCCTGGCAGAGCAGGAAGACGGAGACCACAAGGGCGGGAAGCCGCCTGCGCCGCATGTCGGAGGAGAAGCTCGGGTGCGGTGGCGGCGGAAGGAGCCGGCGGGGGTCAAGCGAGGCGCGGACTGGTCACGCCCGGAGTCCAGAAAGTCCACAACTACGGCCGAAGGGGCTCGCCGACTTGACTCCGGAGCGCCTTGCCCCGACGACGGAAAGCGGGCCGGCTCTCTCTCCTGCCCTTCCGCAGCGCTCGGACGCGGGTCAGCCGCTGGCCGCCGGCCGGGCTCTGAATAAGGAAAGCGGCCAGGAAGGGGCCATTGCGAAGCTGCCTCCTCCTCCGCCGGTGCCAGGGCAGGCTTTATAGGGAGCGGGAGCCGCCGCCGCCGCCGCCGGGAACTCCACTGACGTCAGTGGGGGCTACGGCTCGCCCGCCCGCTCGCCCATGGCATGCCGGCGGGACCCGGGCTTTGTGCGCCCCTCCGCAGGCGACCCCCGCCAAAGCCAGCCCCCTCCTTCGCTGGGAGGCGAGGCGGAGAGGCGGCAGCGGGCTCTGTCCGAGGTGCTGAAGGCAGGACCAGGAAGGACTTCTCCCCCAGGGGAGACACAGGATGGGTTCTCAGACTGTCTGGCAGGCCTTTGGCCAGGGAAAGCTGCCCGCGATGACCCTGGAGGGCAAGCAGAAACCCAAGAAGCCCCCCCCCCCCGTTTCGAGGGGACTTTTGGAAGCATCGACTCCCCCCTTGCCATTTAAGCAGCTGATTGACAGGGTCTACTCTAGCTGGGAAGGGCAACTGGCTGAGGCCCTCCACCCTCCCTCTCTCCCTCCTTGTGTTTTGTCCAAACCCCCTGGCCCCCAACCCCAAATAAACCTGGCTGTGGTCAGTTGAGAAGGGAGGTGCCTAACAGAGGGTGGTCAGCCTCACCAGGGCCAAAGGCAAAAGGGGGCAGGGGTCCTGCCAACCCACCCTGAGGGCCCCCCTGTGGATGGGTTGGAGGGCAGCAGAGGGACACGGTAGGGAGGACCTGGGAGCAGCCAGTGGCAAGGGGAAGCGACCGCTCAGGGGCAGCCCCAGGGCTATCTGTGGGGAGTGACCACCGGCCAACCTCCTGACCACCTTTAGGCAAACAGGGCCACACCATTGGCAGCCCCAGAGCCCAGGCTGGGGGGGGGGCAGGCAGAGTGCCAGCACCCTTTCCAAAAAGCATTCTTCCTGCCCAGCTGAATGGGCCTCTCTCCCCCCCCGCCCTGTGACTCCCACTGCTGGCTCTCAAGGGGCCCGTTCCTCCCCCCCTTGCAGCTGAAGCCCCCTGCCCACCTTGGCCCCACAGAAGGCACCACCTGCCCTGGACCCCTGCTGGAAGACCACCCCCAACCCTGAGGAGTTCATTCTGTCCAAGGGCCTCTTCCAGACAAGAACACCCCCGGGCCACAGGCTGGGTGGCACGACAGACTCTTAAGCACCTTTCCAACTGCCTGGGGAGACTCCCTCCCTCCCTCCCGCTGCCCCCCCCCGAGCCCCTCCTCCATGACCTTGAGGGAAGCCCCCACCCCATCCCAGTCTGGTTAGTGGAGAGACGCACCCTCTGCCAAGGGGACCCCAGCAGTAGCAATCCCACTTCTATGCCACCCCAGATAAGCATTTAGTGCACACTCTGGGCGGTTCCCAAGCATTTTGGCCCCAACATACTGGGGCCACATTTGACCAACCTTGGAAAACTGAAAGGCTGAGTCAACCTCGATCCTGTCAGGACTGAACTCACTTCTGTGCCACACCTGACTGTGACACTTGCTACCGACTAAACGTAGCCCGCCCTCCTCCCAAGAACTGGGCTGGGTATCCTTAGCCCCTGAAGGCCTCAGAGACAGCAGGAAGAGGGCTCCCCTCTGTGGGCGCCACAGAAGACGAGTGGGCTGGATGCCCCACCCCGCCCTTATGAGAAGCAGGGCAGTGAGGGTGGGTGGCAGGGGGCCCTTCTGGCCAGTCAGAGCCAATGGCACAGATGCTCCGTCACTCCCAGGGAGGAGGTGGGCAGGGAGAGGCTGCCCCCCCACTAGATAAAGGCCCCCAGGACCCCACATGTTGTTATCTACAGTGGGAGAGGGGGGGAAGGGGGAAATCTGGCAGCCCAGTGGAGGCCGAAAGGGTCTCAGCCCCCCCCCCCGGCTTCTTTAAGGCCGGTTGGCTTTCCAGGAGAGGTAGGAGTTCCAGACGATGGCAACACACTGGACCACGGCCAGCCTGGGGGAGAGAAAGAGCACGCGGGGGTGTGTATGGGGTGTGTGCAGAGCCATGTTCAGGGAGCAGAGGCCCCCCCCCCCCGTCCTTGCAGGCAAGGAACAAGGGGGTGGGGGGTGGGTCCACCATAGTGGCTGCAGCAGCTGCCCTTACCTGTGGTTCAAGGGGACGAAGTAGAAGTTAGCCACCTGCACGGCTGGCCAGATCTGGAAGGGAGAGATGGGGGAGAGGAAGGGGCTCCAACCCACTGAGGCCACGGAAGGCAGCCCCTAGAGAGAGGCTGCCCCCCGACCCCCAGCCTCCCACTCAACCCCCTGCAGGGGAACATGGGCACTCACGTAGTAGTTGGTGATCAGGGCGTCCTTGTAGTCCTGGAAGAGAGAGAGGGAGAGTGCTTAGGACCACCGCTGGATGAGGCCCAAGCAAGAGGAGCACCTGAGGCCTGCCTGATGTGGCAAGGCCCCCTGGGAAGGCAGGGGAGCTGCTGTGTTTGGCATGACCTGGGCCCTCCAGATGTGCCTACTTACCCCTTCACTTCAGCCACCCTTGGCCTGCCATCTCACAACATCTGGAAGGCTGCAAGGTGCAGACCCCATTTACCAGACACTACGTGTGGGGAGCCTGGAGCACGGCTCTGCTCCTGGCTGGCTGAACTGGGCTGGGCCTTCCCCTATGTTATTATTTTTTTGGAGGGGGGAGAATCTGCTTTATTTCATCGGGGTGGGGGGAGGCAGAAAGGAGCCCCTGGAAGCCCAGAGTGGCAGTAGCGGGTGGGCCAGAAGGCAAGGAGCGTTTTCCCTCCTACGAAATTAATTGCCAAGGGGCAGGAGTCCTCCAATGCTTTTGGCTGTGTTATTCATGACTGAAAAACTCTCCATTTATTAATGCCACTTAGGTAGGTATTTTATTCTTTATTAATCCATACCATATCATTTATTTTGCTTGGATTGTTGTTTTTTAGATTACTGTATTGTTGGCTGTTCTTTTATTGCTGCAAGTTGCCCAGACTGGTGCCTGCCTCCACTGGCGCGGGGTGCAGCTGTGGCTGCTACTCGTACCCGAGCATACATTTTTCCTGGAAGTCATTCTCTCAGTTGATGAATGTGTCTCTGGGGACTCAATAAACCAATCCTGGCATGAAGCATGCGGCCACACACTGTACACTGAATAGATGGTGGAGGGCGCAGTTGAGTTTGAAGGCGCTTGTCCCTTAGCCTCTTCATGTCTGCGGCGTTCTCCTTCGAGACGACAGGTAGCATCAGAGATGGTTTGGCACCCAAGTGGGCGACCTATGGCTGCTGCCTCCCAAGGTTTGGGTGTTTATACCTGACACCTTCATGGCTGGTTTCAGCTGGTCCTTAGAGCACTTCAGAGGAGCTCCGCGAGGTCTTGTGCCCGAGCGAAGTTCCCCATAAAGAATTTGATGAGGAAGCCTGGACTGATGTCTTGGTGATAAAAGAGGGTCCGTGTTTCACAGTCATACAGTAACAATGAGAAAACAACAGCTTGGTATACCATGAGCTTAGTTTGGATTGATAAATCGTTGTTCGTGAAGACCCAGTGTGACAGACGGCCAAAGGCAGAATGGGCAGCACCACCAATTCTCTTCACCACATCCTGTTCACCGGTGCAGTTTTTAGACAGGATGCTACGGAGGTAAGAAAACTGGTCTCCCTCTTCCAGTGTCATATCTGAGAGGGTAATACTGAGTTCTGGAAGGGCTCTCCTTGGGGCAGGTTGTACATGGCATTGGGGTGGGGTATGAAGGAAAGAAAGGAAGGAAGGAAGGAAGGAAGGAAGGAAAGGAAAAAAGGCAGGAAGGAAGGAAAGGAAAGGAAGAGAAGGTTCCCCAGGTGGAGGTGCCAGGGCCACCAGAACTGCAGACCCCAGGTAGGAAGTTACTTGGTGTTCCCGTTTGGCCCAGGGTCTGATGGGGGAGGGGCCTTTGCTCCCTCCAGGGCTTCTGCCAGCCCTTCATCTCTCCCCCCCCCCTGCCCCCAACACCTTGCAGGGCAGGCACTTGGAAGCCTCTCGCCCATGACTCATCTCTGCAAACACTCCGGCGGAGGCCTGGATCCACGCAAGCGGGCCAGTGGGCAGGAGAGCGTCTTTGCTGCACAAACAAAGAGCCGCTCTGGCTCGGGCCTCCTCCTCCTCCTCCTGCTGCTGTTGCAGTGCTCTTAACACGATGGAGAGGGGGGGTGTCAAGCCGGCCGAGCCCCTTTGGCTGACTGGCAGGCAGGCAGGGCAGGGCAGGGAGGCAGGCAGTCCGGACGGCCCTGGGTGAGTCAGCTGGACTGAGAAGCAGCAGGCGGGCCGCTGGCACTGTGGAAGATGGCAGGCAGCCTGCCCACACCCACGCAGGAGGGCCACCTGGGAAGGTGAGCCCAGAGCCAAGGGGGCGGGGGGCCAGCCAGGAGCCTATGTACCTTGCAGGGGGTCCCCGGAAGCCCACGGGCAGCCCCAGCCCACTTAGGAGGGGACCGGCCCATCATGGGATGTTCTCGGCAGATCCCTCTGGCTGGCCTCCCTGGGCCTTGTGGCGGAGAGTTACAGAGGTTTAGCTATGTGCTGTGCAGAGACCTGCCTTTCTCCTGGTCAGAACCTCTCGTGGCCCACCGATCCATTCACTGGAGCACAGAGTGGAAGGGAAATCCTTTGAGAACCCAGTCCGCACCCACCCCTTGCCACGTGTCTATTCTTGCTTGTGGGTTGGCAGAGGGAGCTGCCTATGGGGTGGCCCTCCCACCCCACAAGTAAGCCTTAGGAAGGAAGGAAGGAAGAAGAAAGGAAGGAGGAATAAAGGAGGGAAGAAGAAAGGAAGGAGGAATAAAGGAAGGAAGGAAGGAAGAAAGGAAGGAAGAAGAAAGGAAGAAAGGAAGAAGAAAGAAAGGAAGGAAGGAAGGAAGGAAGGTAGGTTTTTAGATTGTATGATGTTTTATTTATGTGTAGTGTGTTGGTGTGTTTTATGTTAATAGCTGCTTTTTTTGTATTGTACACCACCTGGAGTTGCCTTTGTGAGGGGGGCGGCTAAATTAAGAGAGAGAGAGAGAGAGAGAGAGAGAGAGAGAGAGAGTGTGTGTGTGTGTGTGTGTGTGTGTGTGTGTGTGTGTGTGTGTGTGTGAGAGAGAGAGAGAGAGAGAGAGAGAGAGAGAGAGAGAGAGAGAGAGAGAATTCCAGAGGTGTTTCCAGGCGCTTCCCCATCCATCCATTCTCAGCTTCAGGATCGGAGCCCAGTTGGAGGGAGACCAAGAGCTGCTCCTTCCTCCAGACCCCCTTGTCGTCGTCCTCCTTCACCTCCTCTGCCTCTTCGTCCAGCATTGGTCTTTCTCCCCTACCCTGGAGGGAAGCCCCACACACTCACCCCACACACTCACCCGCTTGATCTTGTCCCAGTTCTCTTCCACAGACAACCCATTGAGCGCTCCGGCCACTGCCAGGAAACAGCCCAGGAAGCAGGGGGCAAAACCACCCTGTGAGGAAAAAGCAGGGGACACAGAAGGGAGAGGATGATGAGGATGATGCCAGCCATTCCTCCTCGAGAAGCAAAGACCTACCGGGGGAGGGGTGTTGCAGAAGGGCCCCAGGAACAGGAGGGGCCAATGAGGAGACGCCATCCTGCAAGAGGCATGGGGGTCTCCCGGGGGGAGGGGGGGCTTGGCCATATCCTCCACAAATCCCCCCCCCTGACATCATCCCCCCTGCCACACACACTCCTCAGGGCACCTCTCTGACCTGGTCTAACATCATCTTCTGCAGCACAGACACCCGAGTCCTGCCGGTCACCAGACGGTCCAGCAGACGGTACCAGCCTCCAACAACGGGACCCTGCAAGGAGAGGAGGGGGGGCAGGGAGTAGAGAGGGGGGACTTTCCCTGGGCAAGGGCAGGACCTCCCCATGCTCTCTCCCCCCCCCCCCACAACCCCGGCCCAAAGTGGGGCAGGTGCCGCTTTCTTGGTGCACCAGGCAAGAGCCCCGGCGGCACAGGGGGTACATTGCTGCACTGCAGCCAAAACATTGTAAGTTTGATCCTGACCAGGCCTCAAGGGTGACTCAGCCTCTCCCATCCTTCTGACACTGTTCAAATGAGGACCCAGCATGTTGGGGGCAAAATGCCAATTACCTTGTGAACCACCCAGAGAGGGCACTAAGGCAGGGGTGCCCAAACTATGGCCTGTGGGCCGGACCCAGACCCCGATGCCAATTCATCTGGCCTACACCACCCTCGTCGTTCCCAGGAGTGGAAGTGAAATGTGCCCTTCTGGGAGCCACACACAGAGGAAACCCATCCATGTGGATTCACAGGGGATCACAAAGGAGGAGGAGGAGGAGAAGGAGAAGAGGGAGAGTCCCCAGGGGAGGAACCTGCCATGATGTGTGTCTTGCAAGCCACCCTTGAGTCGCTTGACGATATAAATGTGATTAATAGAGAAATAAAATTATAGAGCTCTGGTGGTGCAGGGGCTAAACTGCTGTCCTGCAATCCAAAGGATTGTGAATTCGATCCTGATGGGGGTCTAGGTTGATTTAGCCTTTTCCATCTTCTGAGGCCAGTAAAAGGCGTACCCAGTAGGTTGGGGCAAAAGGCGAATTCACGTGTGAATCTAACAGAGAGTGCACCAAGCACTAGGGAGAGCGGGTTGAGAAATGCCATTGCCATTGCTATGGCCTCAGCCTGCTTCAGGGGTCTTGGGGAAGAAGCTCCCTCCCTCCAGGTGACAGAGGCCTCCACCCCCCACCCCCACCCCTGGCATCTCAGAAGAAAGTCGGGAAGAGCCCAGGGTGTTCAGAGCCCCCACCCCTGGCAACTGCCTTTTCTGCCTCTGGCCCATCTCCTCCTGCCCGCTGTGCTCACCACAAAGCAAAAGCCGATGGCCATCATCTTCAGCGTCCGGCGTCCACTGTGGCCGGCCAACCCCCGCCTCTCCACCAGCTGCTGAGAGATGACGTCTCCGGCACCCACCAAAGTCCCTGTTGAGAAAGAGCCCCTCTTGCTGAGTGGGGCAGAACTCTACAGGGACCTTGGAGGGCCAGAAACAGGAGCACGTGGGGTGGGGTGTGTGTGTGTGTGGGGGGGCAGAGCAAGGCCAAAGCGAGGGACGTGGCTTGTCCTTCTTTGGGCCCCTCAAGACAAGGGAATAGAGAGTTGGGAGGGGGGAGGAGGGGAAAAGGGAATCCAAAGAGGTGGGTTGACTCCACGGAGGAAGCCACGGGTTTCGTTTGCAAGACCTGAGCAGGGCTTGCACTCCTGGACAGGCACTCCTGGGGGGCCACCCAGGCTGAGGTCAAGGTTTCCCTTGCTTGTAGCAGGCAAGCGGTACCTATTCATCTACTTGCAGTGTTTGGCTTTTGAGCTGCTAGGTTGGCAGGAGGTGGGGCAGGCAAAGGGGGCTCCCTCTCTCCTGCAGTACTTGGGCTTCCAGCCGCTGACCTGCCACCTTCCCAGTCATGAAGTTTAGCGTCTTCTCAGCCACTGACCCACTGCACTCCTCACTCATTCCTAAGCCGGCCGTCAATGGAAAGGGACCTCTTGGCCAAAACCAGCCACAAACCAAAGGGTCTGTTCCTTTGGGTCTTGGTTGGTGGTGGTGGTGGGGGCTGGGGAGGGTGCCTGGGGGGTGGGTGGGTGGCTACTAGCCCAGAGAGGCCCCTTTCCTCTGATGGAGCTTCGGGGCTGTCCCTGCCCCAGAGGGAAGGGGCAGCATGAAAGGCCAAAGGCACAACCTGCCCCATTGATGTGGCCTCTGCTTATGGCTCAGACCCCCAAGGACCCACCTTTCTTCCCTGCTCATCTGAGCCCTGTTTGCCCCAACACACGTCTCGGAGTCACAGCAACCCCAGCTCCTCCACAGACCATCGCAAGGGCACAGGCTGATGGGATAAGTTCCTCCAGCCACGGGGAAGCCTCTGGCACAGGGGAGGTCGGCTGAGCTCAGGGGCAAAAGGGAGGCTCTGCAGAAGAATGTGGGCATCCCAGGCAGGACTGGTGTGATAGAGAGAGCCATGGCAAGCCCCCCCCCCGGTCCCCCCCCCCCGACCCTGCACAGAATCCCTCCATCCAAATGGAGGATGCCAGAGGCTCAGGAAGAGGCCAAAGGATGCAGGAAGCCTGCAAGGAAGGCCAGGGCTGAGAGAGGATCCTTCGACACCCCCCCCCCCAATAAAGCAGCTCCCTTCTTCCCACACTGCTCCCCCCCCCCCCCCACACACATCCCATGGCTTCAGGACCAGAGAGGCAGGAGGAGCCCCACCTTGGCAGGCAGCATGCCAGCCTCACCATGTCGTCATCGCCTGTCATCATCGCCCTGGCAGGGTCACCTCTCCCCTCCCTCTGGGACTCATCTCCCCTCCCCCCCCCGGCCCCAATCTCCACTCATTCATTCCTCTCCACTGCCTACGCGTGTGAGGGTGGCACCTGAATGACGCACTTGGCAGCGATGCCAAAGGAAAGGAGTGGCAGGGGTCCCTCTGCGCCAGCCACTTCCCTGGTCAATGACTTCACCCATTGGGGACTCTGGGGGTCTGCCAGCTCTGCGGCGTTGGGGGGGGGGGCAGCAAATGTACCACACCTGATGATGGGTGACCAAGGGCAGGAGGAGAATGCAGGCAGGAAGAGGCCAGGAAAGAAGGGCAGGGGCTGCCCCACGGCTCCGGGAGCTCCTCTGGGGCAGAGGAACCACCAGGGCAAAGAACCGCTGAGTGTGTGTGTGTGTGTGTGTGTGTGTGTGTGTGTGTGTGTGTGGAGCAGGGTATGGCAGCAACACCCCCACTCCCCTTCACTGCTGACCTGCCAGTGCCCAGAAGGAGCTGGGAGGACGCCTGCTTGCCTCTGGCAGTCAGAAGCCATTCCTCCCACTGGACACGTGGCCTTTTGCTGCCAGGACTTTGGAGTGAGTCCTGGACATTCCCCCTCCTGCAAGCCCACTTGCCCAGGCCAGCCCAGCCCCCCCCCCGGAAAGATGTGGGAGAGGACCCGGCTGGGGCAAGACCAAAAGGAGAAGGGGGCACCCTTTGCCCCTTGCCCAAAACAGCCAAAAAGACCAGGGTGAGCAGAGTGTGTGTGTGTGTGTGTGTGTGGAGATTGTGTGTGTGTGGAGATGTTGCCAGGGTCAATGTGCCCAGTGGCTCCCTCGGGGGTTCAGGAACTGTGGTTAAGGCTCAAGTGATTAAGACGCTGACTGGACGGCCCTCAGGTCAGCAGCTTGAGACCTGAGTGCTGCACAATGGAGTGAGCTCTCCTTTCTGTCCCAGCTCCTGCCAACCTAGCAGTCTGAAAGCAAGACATTGCAAGTAGAGAAAAAGGTAGCACTGAGGTGGGAAAGGTAAGCAGCGTTCCACGAACTCTGGTGTTTAGTCGTGCCTGCCACATGTCCTCGGAAACCTCTGCAGACAGCGCTGGCTCTTTGGCTGTAAACAGAGATGATGAGCACTGAACCCTAGAGTCGGATACGACCTGCTTTCCAGCGAAAGGGCCTCAGGGGGGGGGGGTCTGCCGTGGAAGGGCTAGGACGGAGCTGCTGCTTGCCACTGCTTTCCCTTGGGGGTCTTGACCTCTTGGTGGGGGCCACCCCCGCCCCTCAAGGATGCAGGAGGGGACCCTTCCTTGGCCCTCCTCCTGGCGGCTTGCCCTGCGCCTCAGTCAAAAGGCCTGGAAGGCTTTTGGGAGGCCAGGCCGGCGCCCTCCTTGCCCCCCAAGGCTGGAGCCAGGCTCCGAGTCCGTGCCAACCCACGGAGGCCGGCGGGCGGGGTGTGTGTGTGTGCAGCCGTCGGCAGCAGCAGGACTTTGCTCCCGCCGCGGAGCCCAGAGCGCCTCCTCTCCGGCCCTGCCTTGCCTTCTTCCCGCTAGGCCAGGCCGCCCCTGCAGCTGGGAGGGCTCCGACACCCCGCCCGTTGGACGCGGGGCGCCTCCGCTTCTTCAACACCTGCCTCCGCCTCCGCGGACCACGCCCGCCGCTTGGCTGCTGTCACGGGTGTGGAGGTGTGTTTGTGTGAAAGGCGGCCCCGGAGGTGGTTTCCTCCCCCCCCCTCCCCACTGGAGCTCCGGGCCTGCCTTGGCTTGCCAGCAAGTGGGGGTCCCCCCCGGGGCTTCTTGCTAGGCAGGGCAAAAGAAGCCCCGCCTCGCCCCCCGCTTACCGGTGGTCAGGAGCTGCACTTTCCACGGGTGCCGGGCCATCCCGCGCCGGTAGGCCCGCCACAGGGACGCCATCCTCGCCCTGCCGCGGCCACAAGCTCGGTGGGGCTCCCGGGCGGGGGGCCCCACAAGAAGGGCGCGGCGCCTCCTCCTTCTCCTCCCCCCCCTCCGGCCGGGCAGCACGTGCCTGCGCGCGGGCCCTCGGCGCCGGGCGATGACGTCACGAGCGCTGACCGGCGGAGGGCTGCCTCCGGCCCGGGGCAGCGCCCAAGGCAGGCGAGAAGAGGAGGAGGAGGAAGGTCCCTCCCCTCCCCCCGCGAGGCTAAGGGTCAAGGAGGGGCCTCCCTTGCTCGGAAGCCAGTCGTGTCCGGCTCTAGGGGTCGGTGCTCATCTCCGTTTACAGCCAAAGAGCCAAGGCAGACGTTTCCGTGGTCACATGGCAGGCAGGAACGTTGTCTCTCTTCTTCGGACCCTATTTATCGACTTGCAACAATGCCTTCCTTTCGAACGGCTCGGTTGGCAGGAGTGGGGACAGACGACAGGCGGGCACTCCGTTGGGTCTCCAACTGCAGCTCCACTGGATCCTCATTCAAGGGCAGGGAGAGGGCCAGCGCAAGCGAGGGGGTGGATTTCCAGCCATGGGCCTGCCCTGAAGCCCCCACCCCCACCCCACCCCACCCCACGGCAGGACAGGCTGGACTCGAGAGTTTTTGTTTTATTTAAAAAAGGAAAGAAAACATGGGCCTGAAGGTGGGGGGGGGGTCCTCCCTCCCACCCTGAGCACAAGAGGACACCCGACCGCCCCACACCCGGAAGCAGGGGCAGCCGCTTGGGGCAGGGAGCTTGTGCAGGCGCCGTGGGGGGGGGGGAGGGGAGAAGAAGCGTCCATCATCGGCCTGGAGGGCAGTGCCAGGTGACTGGAGGTCCAGGCCCTTGCTGGGAGATTGGCCTAGTTGTAGTCTCTCTCTCTCCCCCCCACACCCCCGGCGTGGGTCTGCCAGGTGAGGCTTTGGTGGTTGCTGCAAGGGGTGTGTGTGCCCCCAGCAGAGTGGCTCCCCATCGTCTCCCGGCGTAAGGCAGGTGGGCATCAGTAGCGCCCGAGGACGGTGGCCAAGAGGGCCATGCGGATGTACATCCCGTTCTCTGCCTGGCGGAAATAGGCTGCCCGAGGGTCTGAGTCCACTTCGACGCTGGAAAGAGAAGGCAGAATTGGGAGCTCCCCCCTGGCCCCGCCCAAAGGGAGGGGGGCACCAGCCTCTCCGTTCCCCTCCTCCGCCCCACCTCCAAAGCTGCCCAAGGGGGGTGGGTCAAGGGAGGCCCCCTGAGAAGAGCCCTGCTGGGACACACTGGTTAAACTGCCGTACTGCAGCCAGAACATTGTGATTTTGAGCCTGACAGGATTCAGGGTTGATGCGGCCTCTTTCCATCCTTCCAAAGTGGTTAAAATGAGGCCTCAGCATGTGTGGGGCAAAATGCTAATGACTCCGTGAGCCGCCCAGAGAGGGCACTAAGTGCTATGGGGCAGCTCTGGAAGTGGGATTGCTATTGCTACCAGCCCCCTCCCCTGCCTGGAAAAGAGGGAGACAAGGGAGGACGGGTGGATTAGCTCAGAGTGAGGAGCCCCTCCCCATTATTAACACAAGGCTGTCTGAAGTTAACCCCACCACCACCACCACTGGGCCAGAAACCCTGCCCTGCGCACCTGATCTCGTTGACACGTGGCATTGGGTGCATCACCACCATTCTTTTCTTCGCCCGTGTCATGATGTGTGGTGTTAAAATGAACTGCCCGAAACACTGAAGATGAAAGAGAGGGTAGCCGGAGAAAGATGAGTGGGGGTTCACGCCTCTGCAGGCAGCATAGAAGGGGGGGATCCCATGGTGCTTCCCCCCCCAGCCCTGATTTTCCGCACAGCGTCCCTCAAAGCTGCTGGGGAGTCCACTGTTTCCAAAGACCGAGGGGAGGGGAGGGAGTCCTCCTCTGTCTAAACACCAGGCAAGGCGGAAACCAAGCCCAGGGTCTGACCCCTGGCCATGCAGACCAGGGGTGTCCAAACTATGGCCGTGGGCCAGATCTGGCCCCAATACCATCCGGTCCGGCCTGGCCTCGTCGTTCTCAGAAGCAAAATGTCTTTTGGGAGCAATGAGGGTGATGTGGGCCGGATAAATTGGTGTTGGGGCCTGGATCTGGCCCACGGGCCATAGTTTGGGCACCCCTGGTTTCAGCAGAGAAAATGGCAGCTTAAAATCTATCTCATCCTGTTGCCAAACAGATGGCAAGGCATGTTTTACTTCCGCTTCTGGTGGGAGGAGGAACCACGTGACTGGCCCACGGAACCACATCACTGGCCCACTGAACCAGGTGACTGGCCCACAGCCTAAAAAGTTTTGGCACCCCTGATGCAGACCAATCGGCCACTTGACCAGCCCAAGGCCACAAGAGCGTGCCACATGCTCTTTCCAGCAAGAGAGAGAGAGGCAGGGTGGGGGTCCCCTCCACAGCACATCTCCCCCCCCCCCATCCGCCATTTGGGGCGGCCTTTCTGTTCTTCTTGTCTTGTCCATGTGGCAATTATGGAATTGGCCTCCTTGGAGGCCCATTGGGGTCTTTGAGCTGCCACAGATGCACGGCCAGTGAGGCACCATTTCAAACACTGGATTTTGAGTGGCCAGTGGCTCAGCCGTGGCAATGGAAGAAGGCAAGAGGACGTTTGCCCAAGATCATGCCCCCCCCCCAAGCAGCTGCTATCTCCCACTGCTCACCTCTTCTCTGGCCCCTGGAAGGACCCCTTGCCCAATAACATACAAGTGCATCTACTGGGCGAGACCAGAGACTGTTTCCCCCTCCCTCCCAGGTCACCCACCAGTGCCTTCCCTCCTGTGCCCTTTAGGCGCAACTGAGGCCTCCCCCCCCCCCCCGGCAACACTTACCGCTTCGTACTCCTGGGCGGTAGCAAAGCGCTCCTTCTGGATGCGGGTCATGTAGAGCACATCGGTGTCTGGAAGGGCTTCTTCTAGATTCTCAAACTCCTCCTGGGAAGGACCCCAAGCGTTGATGCCAGAGCAGGTGACGTCTCCCCACCCCCGTCCACCAGCAACCCCCTCCCCTCACAACTGACAACCCCCCCCCCCGCCTCACCTGCTTGATCCCCTTGGAGGCCACAAAGTGGACGATGTCTGCCGGCATGCGGAGGTTGGATGGAGTGACATAGCGCAAGGTGATCCGGTAGAGGGTCAGGAGGCGGGCCAAGGAGTGGACGGTGCGGCCATGTTTCAGGTCACCCACCATGGTGATCTGGGGAAGGGGGGCAACAGTGAAGCTGAGCAGAAGGAAGGGGGCAGGCAAGGGGTGTACAGACACACACACACACACACAACAGGCGCTTTCTTACGGTCATGCCGTTGACGGTGCCCAGCTCCTCGCGGATGGTGAAGATGTCCAGCAGCGCTTGGGTGGGGTGCTCCCCGACTCCGTCCCCGGCATTGATCACGGGTTTACGGCAGTGCTTGGCGGCCAGCTAGTGGGCAGGAGGGGGGGAGACACAAGACAGAGGGTGGGTGGCAGGGTCAGCCTCAGTCTCTCCTGGCCCCCTTGACCACCACAGTGGTGGAGCAGAGCCAGGGTTGACAGGGTTGAGGCCTCTGGACCACCTGCCTCGGGGGTCACTCACCCACCCGCACCCACTCCGCCTCCCTCCTCCCAGTTCCCTCCCAGGCGCTGGGAGAGAAGCCGCCTTTCCCTGGAAGAGCCTCTTGTGCTTAGCCAGCCTGATTGCCAAGTCACGCTTTTACAGGCGGGCCACGGTAAGCCTCAACTTAATGGTACATCAACACCACCACTGCTTCTTTCTTCATGTCAGATGCGCCACCAGCAGAGCTACAAGTTGGGGATCACTGGCTCAGGACTAGCAAGGAGGGGGAAGGATCTCCTTGGAATGGTTGTAGGTCACAAGCTGGGTCTGAGCCAACAGTGCAGTGTGGCTTTAAGAAAGGCCCCAAGGCTGTTTGATGGCGGCATTAAGAGAAGCCTCCGGGCGATTCGGCACCCCCATTTAAGAAGGATTGAGAGTGGCTGGAAGAAATCCAGAGGTGGGCAAGAAGGATGACCAGGGAGGGGACTGGCCATGAGGAGGAGGGGTCTGGCTTTGGCGAAGGCGTCAGGGCTGTGGCTCTGAACATCCCTTGCCTGCCTCCACACTCACTCCCCCCCCCCTTCCTTCCCTGCTTGTCTGGACTCTTCTTTGGCAGCCTGGCCTTCCTTCCACTTCCTCTATGTGTCCTTTTTTAAAGCTCTTCTCTGAGATTTTTGTGGCACCACATTGGTCTCTTCCGCCTTTCTTCCTTTTGGGAATTGTCTTTAGCATTTCCTTTTCTGGAAACTTCCCCCCGTCCCTCCCTTTGGACAGACAGACAGACCCCTGCTACACTCTGCTTTTGTTTCCTCTGGATGAAAAAACGCCACTAGAACACGGGTCGTAGGTCAATAGGGACCAAGGCGTATACAGCAGTTGCTGCAAAATAAACAGTGCCTTACAAAATAATCTCTCCCGTGGTTCACGATTCAGTGTGGAAGTCAACATCAGAGAGAAATGTATTGAAACTAATTGTGTCTATGACACAATGTGAAGATAGGAAGAGAGCATTAGCAACCCTAGAGCAAGCCCACCAGCCCAATGGGAGCGCTTCCACCTTCCCCAACACAGAGTTCACCCGCCCCTCTGCCCAGAAGCCCAATGGGAGCATTTCCTTCCTCCCCTGCTATGTTGGCACTTTGTGAAAAATAACTGGGGTTTGGATTGCAATTTGGGCACTCAAAGGTCTCTAAAAGGTTCACCATCACTGGTCTACTCTAATACCATAGCAGGATAAACCTGGCCAGAGTAGTTATCTTGTGAAGCTTTGTGTGGCTTTTATTGGTTTGGAAACTGTTCCCAGATGGTAAGTGGACCACAGAGGTTTCCTTTCTGCCCCCTCCCCTCCACCCCCCACCCTCCTGCAGCCTCCCCCACTACAGCTCTGCCCCCTCACCTCCACGGCCCCTGGCAGGGGGTGCCTCAGAACCAGGACGTCAGCATAGCAGCTCATGGTCTGGACGGAGTCGGCCAAAGACTCCCCTTTCTGGCAGGAGGAGGTGGCCTCAGAGAAGGAGAGGACGGAGCCCCCCAGACGGGACATGGCGGCCGCAAAGGAGCTGCTGGTCCGGGTACTGGCCTCGTAGAACATGGAAGCCATCACCTTCCCCTGTGGGCCAGAAAAGGAGCCTTGGCTGCTCAGCTGGGGCAGGAGGTCCTCCAGGATCTCTGGGGGCCCCCCTCCCCTCCCCCTCCCCAGCTGAGCTGCCAAAAGGGCCCCCCCACACACACACCTTGAGGATCTCTAGGCAGCGTTCCTTCTGCACCATCATGCGGAGGTTGTGGGCAATGTTGAACAGGTGAGACAACTGCCACCAGAGAGAGAGAGAGAGAAGGGCTGTCAGGGTGTGGCCTGGGGGGGTCAAAGGTCAAGAGGAAGCAAAGCTGGCCAGACGGCTCCTACCTGGCCCTTGGTAAACTGCTTGACCGACAGCACGTGTTGCCCAACCAAGGGGTGGAGGAAGGGCGAGGGCTGGGGGTGGGGCAGGCTCTGTGGGGAGGCCTGCCTGGGCCAAGGGGCCGGCAGGAAGAGCGAGCCGCCATCCGGGGCCATGGAGGAGCCCTCTGGGCAGAGCAGAGAGCGCCAGGCATCGTCACAAGTGGGAGGAGAGAGGGAGGGAGAGTTAGAAATGACACACAAACTTAGAGAGCAACCCCCCCTCCTCTCCCCCTGCCCCATAGGAACACTTAGAAGCCCCCTCCCTCTCTCTAGGCCCGTGATGGCAGTGAACCTCGGCACTCCAGATGTACTTGAACTTCAATTCCCAGAAGCCTCCATGGACCCACAAGAATGGCTTTACTGTGGTTCATTCAGCCCTCGTCGCTCCCGGAAGCGGAAGTAAAACGCGCCCATACGGTTAAGGCTCTTCCGGGTTAACCCTTCCTCTGTATGGGCGCTTCCGGGAGCGACGAGGGTGGCGTGGTCTGGATGAAGCACAGTAAACCCATCCTCGTGGATTCACGGGGGCTTCTGGTTCGTCACTGCAGCTCTAGACCGTTCACAAGGGAACCAGGTTGCTTCAGAGACCGCATCACCCCAAGGGTGTCGGCCCCTCTCACCAGAGCAGACCGGAGGGGCTCTCCAAGGGTCCCGACTGCTTGGGGGGATGGAAGGCCCCCCCTCTTGAGCACCAGACGGGGGGCCTTTTCAGCATCTGCCCTTTGGAACCTCCTGCCGACTGACCTCCGGCTACAATTAGATCTCCTGGCATTTAGGAAGGGCCTGAAGATCTGGTTGGCCCAGCAAGTGTTGGGGGGGGGGGCACAATGGGAGCTGTCCCCCACACCCCACTGCTGGCTTATATAGGCTGCTTAAAATTGTTTTTAATTATGTTATATTTTATTTGTCTGCATTTATTTATTTATTTAGATTTATATACCACACCAATCGATAGACTCTGGGTGGTGGACACTGCCCAGCGAACACCTCCCTGGCTGCTCTCCAAATCTTAAAAACAATATAAAAACAGTTAAAAGCCCTTCAATAAAACCAATTACATAATGGGGGGGGGCAGAAAGAATCTCAGAGGAGCCATAAAGGAGAGCTTGCTGGCAATCCCGGCCCCCAGACCCCTTCCGCCAGCCACGTTTTCCATTCTCTCCTACACGGTATCAACTGGGCCTGGAGGCATAAATCTACCGGGAGGAGGTTCCCTAGGGTGGGGGCTACACCCGAGAAGGCCCTTCTCCTCGTGCTGGAAGAAGAAGAGGGGGAGGGCCTGGTGGGGCAAGGGTTAAACTGCAGCCAGAACGTTGAGAGTTCCATCCTGACCAGGCATTCCAAGCTGACTCAGCCTCTTCCATCCCGCTGAGGTTAATTAATTAATTAATTTTAGAGTTGTATGCCGCCCCACTCACAGGGCGACTCTGGGCAGCTAACAGAGATACAAAATATACAATTATAAGTTCCACAGTCATAATAAACATATCATTATCACAAATCGTCACAGTTTCAGAAGATAACAATAGAATACAGTAATACCTCAGATAATGTTTACCTTGGATAACGCTAAAATTGCATAGCGTTAAGTAATCTGGGGAGGAGAATAGGATCGAATAACGTTAAGGTCCTACTATGGGTTGGATCGGATAACAACCGCTAAAGCCTGTGCGGTTACAATGTATCTCTCTGGAGCTTTAACGTTATCCCATCCATCCCATAGGATTTTAACATGGGTCGGAGAACACTAAAAATCGGATAACACCAAGACTTGTGGAACCAAGTTTTAGCGTTATCCAAGGTATTACTGTATAACAAAGCAATGGGAGAGAACACCAGGCAGCACAAGAAGAGCCATAAAATGTGGTCACACAATCGAGCCACACAATGCAATCAGGTACCCCACGGCAGCAGCGGCGGTGGCGGCAACACCCGGCGGGAACACCGTTCTTTGTTGTTCTCACCGTCCACAGCTGACAGTGGCAGGGCCCAGGAGGGGGGGGGGAGCAGGAGCACCCTTCATCATCATCATTATTATTACCACCGCCCTGAGTTGCTACGGTGAGTGGGTGGTGATATAAATATAATAAATAATAATTAGCCTTTAGTTCCCAACATGCCGGGTCCTCATTTCCCCAACCTCAGAAGGATGGAAGAGGCTGAGTCAGCTTAGAATGACTGGTCAGGATTGAACTCACAACGTTCTGGCTCCAGTTTAACCCCTGCACCACCAGGTCCTCCTCTTCTTCTCTCCCATCCCCATTAGCGCCAGGCCGGGGTGGGATGGAGAGATGGAGGGCAGGCCTCGCACAAACGCGCACGCACGCTCCAAGTCATAACCCACTTACCTGCCTCAGGGATCTTTTTCACCACTTTCTCCCGGAGATCTGTAGCTGCCCAAAGGAAGGAAGAGGCTGGGAATGGAAGCGGTGGGACTTTGCCTCCCCCCCCCCCCAATTTGCCTTCCGCACACACACGCCTGGGTAACCCCCAATGACAGCCCCTTCCCTGCCTCCCCTCAAGCCTCACCTGGCAGCCCTGGGTCAGAGGCCCGGTGGATCCGTGGAGCCGAGTAGAAGTGGGCATCGCCTGCCAGGGCTGCCCGCCGGGGACTGACCGCTCGGCTCCGCAAGGCCTCCGTCTGGACTGGGGGGTGGGGGCGCTCCGGAGTCTGCAAGGGGTGTATGAGTGTGAGTGTGAGTGTGTGAAAAACACCCACAGGGCGGGCAGGAGGGGGGGTTTGGCACAGCCTGCCAGGCAGCCGCCCGTGGCCTGAACTCCCCCCCCCCCCGTTCACCTGGGCTGGGCTGCCTGAGGAACCACTGCAGGCTGTTGAGCAAAGGCGGATCGGAGAGGCTCCCTCGTTGTTCCATCAGCTAGAGAGGCACGCCTCTCTAGCACTAGGAGGAGGGCCTTCTCCGTGTACGCCCCAACCCTCTGGAACCTCCTGCCCATCGAACTGCGCCTGCAGACAGAGCTCTTGCCCTTCCGGAAGGGCTTGAAAACCTGGCTGGCAGGACATATTTGGGGACCAGGGAACACGGGTTCCCATACTAAGTGGCTTACTTAGGGAGTGCCACTTTGGATCTGGACCAGGGGGATACTGGCGTGTAGTTTGCACTGTTTTTACTTCAAATAATTTTAGATAATCTTTTAAACTTCATGATTTTATATGTTTTTATCTTTTACCTCTGTTTTATGACGATGTAAGCCGCCCAGAGTCGGGTTCTCCCGAGTGGGGCGGGGTAATAAATTCAATAAATAAATAAATAAATAAATAAATAAAGTAAAGCCCCCTGCTGCCGCCACCGCCCCCCCGCCCTCAGGTAGAGACCCACACGTGGCACCCGCCCTACCTTGAGGATCTCCTTGGCAGGTGCTGGGAGCGGAGCTGCACATGGCCACTTCCGCACATCTTGCCCGTAGCCTGGGGGCACAAGCACCTGTGGAATGGGTCGGGAAGGTGCTCAGCGCATCGGCCCCGTTTCCCTCGGCCTCTCCAGGCAGGCCAAGAGGGTGAGCCCCCCCCCCGCCCAGAGGGCCAGGGCCAACTGGGCTCCTGTCTGGAGGGACCCCCCACCCACCCTCTTCCTGCCCCTCTGGCTTACCTGCCCATCAATGTAGGCCACCTCGCCACGGAGGATCACGCGGCGCACCGTCCCTTTCACGCGCATCCCCTCGAAGGGGGTCCAGCGGGCCTTGCTGAAGGCGGTCTGGGGGGGCAGCAGCCACTCTTGCTCCAGGTCCACCTGCCCGAGAGGGGATGGGCTCAGGAGCCTGGGAGGCACAGCTGGGGTTATGGGGGGGAGCGGGCCCTGCAGTGGTGGCCCCTCTGTGGGCTGAAACCCCCCTCCCCCCCGGTGCCCGGTGCTCACCTCTACGTAGGTGTCCTCCTGGACTGGCAGGCCAAAGATCCGCCGGGGGTTCTCGTAGAGGCGCTGGATGAGGCCCTCCACCGTGAGCCGCCCCTCGGAGACCGCCGTCAGCAGGAGGGGCAGCATGGTCTCCAGGCCCGGGAATCCCGGAGGGGGGTCTTGCCCCAGCTTCTCCTCCAGGGTGTGGGGCGCTGGAGAGGAGGACAGAGGGCTTGGCCAGGGAAAGAGGAGGGGGGCCCTCATTCTGCAGGCCCCACCCTTCCACCCATGGGACCCCCTCTCGCTCCCCCGCCCCCATGAGCCACAACTGGCTGTGCCCTTACCGTGGTCAGTGGCAAAGCAGTCGATGCTGTCCAGGTTCTCCCAGAGGGCCTCCATGTCGTCCCGGGTGGCCAGCCTAGGGCGCACCTGGCCACGGCCCTCCCCCAGGCGCCCCAGGTCTTCTTGGCACAGGAAAAGGTGGTGGGGGGCCACCTCACAGGTCACCTGCAGCCCCTTCTGTTTGGCTGCCTTGATGATCAGGATCTGGGGGGGGGGGAGCAGAGGAAAGACGTGGAAAGGCCTCCTCAGGCATGGCAGGGCCTTCCGTGGGAGCTTTCCTCCCGGCTAGCCACAGAAATGTTGAAACCCATGGCAGGGGAGCCCCCCCCCCCGGGCCCCTTGTGGCTCTCCTCTGCCCTTGCCATGGAACAGCCCAGCCCCTCAACCCTTCCAGCTCTCACCTCTTCTTTGCGGGCCACGTGGCAGATGTGGACTGGCCGCTGGTACAGCTGGGCCACCATCAGGATGGCAGCCACCGTCTGCTTCTCTGCGTGAGCCACGATGGGAAGATGCTTGGGCCATTTCTCAAAGTGCTGTTGGGGGGAGGAGGGTGTCTGAGGGTGAGTGGGGGGGCTCCCCAAACACACACAGAGGCCGGGGCCAGGGACAGGAAGCGGCCTCGGGCCTCTCAGGGACAGGAAGTGTTTCAAGGGGAGGGTCTAGCCCCCCCGCCCCGCCCCGCGCCCCCACCCCACCCCAGCCCCCACCTCCATCCAGAGGGAGACGTCGTCCATCTTGAGGTCTGAGAAGGTCTCGTTGAGGTACATCTTCAGGCCGGCAGCAGATGGTGCCAGCGGCCCGAGGGTGCCCGCGTTGCTCGAAGAGGCTCCCAGGTAGAGGGCAAAGTCGCAGCGGGCACCGGCTTCAGCCAACTATGCGCCAGGAAGGGGGGGCAAAGGGAGAGAAAGCCAAAGGCATCAACCCCAAGGATCCGGAGGGGGGGCAGCGGCAGCCATCTTGCTTGGGAAACAAAGGCTGGGCCTTCCCTGAAACCGAGACAGAAACCCTGCAGGTCCACAAGGTCTTGGCCCACCTGGGCCAGAAGAAGCCTCCAAACTGGGAAGAAAGTGTCACTCTAGAGCCAGCGGGGGGGGGGGGGACACACAGTGGGGACAGACCGAGGGCACAAGCTCTCCCCCCACCCCCCGGCTTCCTCCAACAGAGGCCTCAGGTGACATTTTCGGCAAACGGGACAGATCCGGCCAACGCCGCCCCCACTCCAAAAAAGAGCCTGACTCCCAGGGCTCCCCCTGCCTTCTGCTCTCCTGCCCGCCCTTACCTTCTGTGCCAAAGCAAAGGAAGTGGCGTCAGTGACGGCCGGGGAGGTGTTGGGCATGGCACAGACCAAGGTGATGCCTCCAGCCAGGGCGGCCGCTGTGCCACTGGCGAAGTCTTCCTTGTGGGTGGCGCCAGGCTCCCGCAGGTGGACGTGGACGTCAACCAGTCCTGGGGCGGGGGGGGGGGGGAGGGAGGAAGGAAGGGGCTGATGGGCCGGGCTGGGCCGGGCAGGACCCCACATTGGCTTCCTGCCCAGAAGTCACGCACGCTAAGGGCAAAAGGCCAGCCTCCATCAGCCACAGAGGGAAGGCCCCCACCTATTCAACGCAACATGCGCTTACGTGGCAGCCAGGATGCGCTGCCCAAACCCTGGTCGCTTTGTAGCACACATGAAAAGGAAGTGAAGCAGCAGGTGGGGGGGGCAACAAAATGCTAGTGACCTTGTCAAGTACCCAGAGAGCCCATGAAGAGCCATGGAGGGAGGGGCAGGGAAGTGGGGTTGCTATTGCCTCCAGCTCCCCCCCCTCCAAGACAGCAGAAGCACAAGACAACCCCCCACCCCCCCACCCCAAGAAGGAAGCTGCAGGGCCAAGATATGTTTTTTGGAGCAGGGAGAAGGTCCTGCCCCCCTCCCCGCCCTCCCACTCTTCCACAGGCACAAAAGCAGGGACTTGATGGACACCCCCCCCGCCCCAGCCCTGCCTCCCTCTTGAGCCAGATGGACTGATGGGTGCCAAGCCCCTCTCTATCCCCCCCCAAGGAACACCCCCCACCCCCACTCCCAGGGGAACTGAGGTAGGCCTGTCAGGGCCCCAAAAAGGAAGCATCTCAAGGGGGGGAGGGCGGACAGCCCAGGGCTCCCCCCCCCAAAGTACAGAGCATTCTTTCAGAGAATCTGCAGAAAGAGACTCTGTTCCAGCCCCTGCCAAGCTGGGGGACCCCCCCCCCGAGGATGGATCCCCCCCCCAGCTTACCTGGCAAGCGAATGAGCTTCTGGGAGGTCATGCAGTCCACGTGCATCTTGAGCGGGGGAAGCCCCCCGATCTGTCCCAGGGCCTGCAGGGGGGAGGGAGGGAGGGATGGATGGACAGACAAACAAGCACGTCTCCCTCCCTCCGGCCTGGGAGCCCCTCCCCTCCCCAAGCTGCCCCCTTTGCCCCACCTCCACAAAGAGTTTGGTGCACTTGATGTCGATGATGAGGGGCACTGAGTAGTCCACAGCCAGTCGGCGGGTGCGGTAGCCCTTGGTGACGAAGGAGGAGAGGCGCCGCCCGCCCGCGTTGCGCATGGAGAGGTTGATGACCAGGTCAAAGTGGTTCTCGGCCAGGTAGTCCAAGATGCTGCGCTGGTGGTTCTCCTTGCAGGGACCCTCGCCCGCCTCCGCCTCCTCAAAGTGCCAGTCCACGGCCTTCACCTGGCGCCAGAGGGAACGGGCAGGGGGGGGGGAAGAGACCCTTCAGCCCCCCTCTCTCCCAAGCCCCCCCCCGGGCCACATCAAGGGGGCTGGTGGGGGCAAACGGGAGGGCCACCTCTACCCCAAGGAGGGGAGCCGGCTGGGCAAGTGGACCTTCCTTGAATCCCCTCTGGGGTCCTAACCCTGACCTCCCCCCCCAAAGCCCCCCCCCCCACTGCCTCTGGACTCATCCTGCCCAGGGCGAGGAACCGCCCCCCCTGCACCCACCTTGATCCCATGCTCTGTGTAGAAATCGGCAGTGCCCAGGCTGGCATAGAGGTTGTAGCCCAGGCTCTCCAGGGTGCGGACGGTGGGCAGGAGCTCACTCTTGTTCTGCAAAGGGAGGCGTTATGGACTCTGTGTGTGTGTGTTTGTGCGCGCGTGTGTGCGTGTGATCGGAGGGCCTCCCCAGCCCTCCCCCCCCCGAGAGCCTTGAACCTCCACCCCTCCCTTCTCCCTGGCATCACCCACGCCTCTTCTCCCGGCCTGCTGCAAAAGGTGCCCGTTTCCTCGGCCTGTAGTCAGGGAGGCTGGCAGACCGGCCCTCGGCCACCCCGTGGCAGGAGACTCTCTTGGGCTGCCGCCTGTGGGGCCAGGGCCCGTCTGGACACCTGACCTCACCAGAGCAGCCGACACAGCTGGCAAAGGAAACCGGCCAGGCTGGCCAGAGAGGCGGATCCGAGCAGGCAGATCCCCCAAAGGCTTGAAGGCCGGCTGAGAAGGGACCCCCACGGCCCACCCCGGCTGACCTTGTAGCTGCCGATGGTCAGCAGGATGTTCTTCCTGGGGATCTTGAAGCCGGTGCTAAGCATTGCCTTGAGGTAGGCCTCGCAGCGGTTCTCCCCGAAGCAGGCCACCTCCCCCGTGCTGGTCATCTCCACCCCCAGCACCACATCGGCCCCTGCCAGCCGAGAAAAGGAGAACTGGGGCACCTGGAGGGGGAGGGAGGGAGGGAGGGGGGGATGAAGGACAGGTGGGCTCTCAGCTCCTCAGAAGAGGGTCGCTTTCTGTTCCCTTCAACGGGAAGGCAATGGCTCTCCTGTCCTACCCGTTCTGGTTGGCGTTGAGGCAGAGCCAGCCAGAAAGTGGAAACCTATCCTTGGAAAAGTATATCTCAACGGCCTGAAAACAGCCACGGTCTCCAGATGGTCCTAAGAGGCACCAGGAGTGGAAGGAGCCCATTCCGGGGGGGCACAGGGCCCCCCAAGAGTGGGGATAGAGAGTTTGGGTTTTTTTATGAGCTCTCCTTGCCCCAAGACACCCCCACCCCCAGCCAAGCCCCGGGGCCAGGGGCAAAGGGTCGGGGGGGCAGGCCTCCACCCCCTGGGTCTCCTCCCGGCCACTCGACTCACCTTGACCCCCACGATGCCCGTGCCGGCCATGAGCCCCACCGGCTCCACTTCCTCCCCCACAATCACCCGTGTGGCCAAAGCCACCAGGTCGACCCCCAGGGTCTTGGAGACGAAGGGGAAGGAGCGGGAGACGCGGACGTTGCACTCGATCACCTTCAGCTGGTCGTCCTGTGGGGGGGGGGAGCAGAGGGGGAGGCCGCGGCCCCCTATTCAGACCACGCCATCCCAGCCCTGCCCCATTCAGGGGCTTCACAACCCCCACCACAACAGCCCTGCAGGGTGGCGGCCCAATCCTGCAGCCCAAAGCAGGGCCCCCTGCCCAGGGGCAGCCCCCCCCATTCCCCCCCGGGGCCCCTCTGGTTACCTTGGCAATCAGCTGCAGGTTGAAGGGCCCCGTGACCTGGAGCTCCTGGCCAATGGCATGGACAATGGCCTTGATGCGCTCCAGGGTCTTGGCTGTGATGTCCTGGGGGGGCGTCACCAGGGTGGCATCCCCAGAGTGCACGCCTGCATTCTCCACGTGCTCAGAGATGGCCACGGCCACCACCTGCCCATCGCAGGCCACGGCATCCACGTCAATCTCCTGCCACAAGTCACAGACAAGAGCCTCAGGGTCTCACTCTGGCCCAACTGCCCCTCCCCCCAAGGGACCCTCCAGGAAAGGGGGAGGAGGGCCAGATGTCACCGACCCTTCCCAACCCACCAACCCCTTCCGTTCCTGCAGAGTGGAAGCCCTATGGCCCCTTGGAGGCCTGACTCCCACTATCCAACCGGGGGGGGGGGAGGCTCCCCACTCCAGCCAGACCCCACCCCACCCCGCCCCGCCCCAAGCCCTGGTTCTGTCATAGGACAGCCAGCCTCCCTCCCTCTCTCCCTCTGCCTGTGGCCGAGTCCTTCCCAGGAGAACAAGAAGGCACCAAGAAGAGAAAAGGGGGGGTGTCCCCCCCCAGTCCCTGCCCCTGGGCAACTGGAAGGCCTGGAAAGGGGGGGGGGTGTCGGGGGTGTGTGTCCCTGGCCAAACACATCTGAACTAGGCTCTCTCTCACACACACACTCACACACACACACAACGACAACAAAGCCAAGAGAGTGGCTTCATTTGGGCCGTCCTGGACCGGAACCCAGGAGGGCCGGAGGAACCTCCCTAGAAGGAAGTCCACAATCCAGGGCATCTCCCCCTCCTCCACCCACAGCAGACACCCTTCCTGCCCTGCCAGGAGGACCAGTTCTGTGCCCCCCCGCACCCCCCTGAATGGCCCTGTCCCCACTCCCACCCCCAAGGGCACTGGAACCCGGGGTGTCTAAGACCACAGGGAATGGCCAGCCAGCAAAGCAGAGGCTGCGCCAAAGGGGACTAACCCCCCCTCCCTCCTCAGGAAGGATCGGCCCCATTTCCACCCAGAGAGGGCTTCTCAGGGAGAGCGGCTGGAGGGGGGACCTGCAGCCCAGACCCCCCCCCCCCACGCTCCCAGCCCCCCCCACACACACACACCCCACACACCCACGCCTCCCTGGGAGCACCACAACCAGCCAAGGGTCGCCTCTGTGGAGAAACAGTGCATGAGAGCAACACCCGCATGCAACGGGCTGGGAACGCAAGGGCTCCTCTTCCCCAGCCTTCCATCAGGGTCACCCAGAAAGGTGTGAAAGCTTTATTATCGTTATTATCCTTATTATTGGGGTCTCTTCTTTTCTCCTCCTCTGTTCTTCTGTTCTCTCTCTCTCTCTCTCTCTCGATTCTATTCTATTGCTGACGTTTGCCTTACAAACAAGGCTTCATGTCTCTTCAAGGAAACCCCTGGTTTACCTCATGGAAACTTATTGTAAAGAAACGTTCATCAAAGGAAAGCGCCAGTTTCTGTCTCTGAAAGGCAGTCAAGTAAAGAAACGGCGCCTGTTCTTCTACTTCATGGGGCAAATTGAATTGTTGGACGAAAAGGAGAACTTGCAAAACTCAAACGACTGGCCACACTGCCTGCCTTGACTCCTGTTCCGTAGAAGACACTTCACAGGCTCTGGGACACAAAGTGAACCCCCTCCACACCCACCCACAGCCCCCCCGGCCCACCCCTGGCCCACCTTGGCCTCCTGGATGAACTTGGAGATGACCACCGGCTGCTCCTTGGAGACGGCGACCGCGTTATTCAGGAAGCGTTCCAGGTCGCTGTCCGTGTAGGCCACGTTCATGGCGGCCCCACTGAGCACGTACGAGGGCCGCACCACACACGGGTAGCCCACTTTGCAGCAGAACTGCTTGGCTGACTGCCAGGGAGGCACACAGGGAGGGGGGGTCAGATGATGTTCAGTCCCCCCCCACACCCATCCCTCAGCTGGCCAGGTGACCCAAGGCATGGTGAAAGGTGGGGTGGGAGCACGAGGCCCGCCCTCCCCTGACCATTGCACATGAATCATCAAGGCAGGCTCCCTCTCCCCTCCCCCGCCCGCCCCAGACCGCCGCTACTCTCTGGCCCACTGACCTCCATGTCCGAGAGCTCCTTCCAGAGGGGCTGCCCAATGTGGATGGTGTCCAGGAGGCGGGAGAACTTGAAGCGGTTTTCGGCCGAGTCAATGGCCTCCGGGGAGGTGCCCAGGACGCGGCACTGCTGCCGGAGCAGGCCCATGGCAATGTTGTTGGGCAGCTGGCCCCCCATGGAGAGGATCACCCCCTCGGGGTTCTCCAGCTCATAGATGTCCATCACCACCTGCAGAAGAAGGGGCGGGGGAGGGGGGAGGAAGAGAGGGCTGGCTGGAGGGTCACGGCTGGCTCCCCCCCCCCATCATGGCAGGAGTGAAACCTCCACCCCTGCCCACCCTCTGCGCAGACACATGGCCTGGACCTGCAGAGCTCCCCCATGCCCATGCAGCCCACAGGGAAGAGACACACCCAATGGTACAGGATGGAAGGTCACCCCACCCCCACCCCCTCGTGCCCCAGTGCCCCAGATCAGGCCTGGGAGGCCCCCAAGTGGCTCTCCCACCCCTCCCGTCCTGCACGCTGGCATTCTGGCCTCCCTGTGCTGGCCCGTGGGTGGGGTGGGCTGGAGGCCCCCCAGGAGGGTCCTTCCAGCTGCCTGGTTCTCTCTCTCTCTTGCACGCACGCATGCGCACACACTTTGCCCCCTCCAGTAAGTCGGAGTCTAAGGTGCAGATTCCTGGCATTCATTTCCCTTCGTTCCTGCCAGGCCCGCCACCTCTCTCACATCGGCCTCACCTTCCCTTCCGGCACCTGCTCTTAAGCCACTCACGTGTCTGGCCTTCTTTATTTCATTTATTGCATTTCTATCACGCCCATCTGGGACATTTTCCCACTCCGGGCAGCTTACTTACAGCACAATAAAAACTCCTTGCAATAGGAAATTAAACAAACAAGCTGAATAAATGTATACACGAGTAGCTCAGATAATGTCATGACTTGGTTCCACAAGTCATCACTTTATCCGGTTTTTAACTTTGTGCGATGCATTGAGCATACGACGTTTAAGAAAAGCCCTGTTCCCTTTCCGAAGAGGAAAGGGAACAGAGAGGCAACCTGGTTTGCTCAGGGAGGGAACGCGCATTCCCTCCCAGCGTGGGATTCCCCCTTTGCTTGCGAAGGGAATGTGCGAAGGTCAATTGGTGCCCCAAACCGAGCGCTGAACCCACAGTGGCATCGGCGCTGCATTGGGGAAAAGACCAGGCTTAGCCCCGAGGGGGGGGGCGTTCTGAAAAGAGGCTTGGGACCCTCTTCCCAGCCTCTCTCCAGGAGCTCCCCCCCGGTCTGGATGGCTAAGCCCCTTAGCCATCCGGGGGGGGGAGGGGTGTCACCGAACTCGGTCGCTGGGGCTGTGAGGGAGTTCGGGGAGAGCTTTAGGATCGGGGTGGCTGGAGGTGCCTTCCACCCACACCCACTCCGATTCTAAAGCAGGCCACCCGCTCAGTCTCCCTGCTTTGCGATCGTGTGTGTGTGTGTGTGTGTGTTGTGTGCCTTCCACCCCCAGCCATCCCATCCCAAACCAAGCAGCCTGCAGCTGCGGAGGCTGGGGAAGCTGATAGGGGAGTCCTCCGTCGGCTGCCCCTGCCTCCGTAGCTGCAAGGTGGCTGGGAAGCCAAGCAGGGAGTCCCCCATCAGCTTCCCCAGCCACCCTGCCTCTACGGACAATTACCTCGGAGAATGCTAACAGATCGTTATCCGATGCAATTTTTTTTAAAAAAAATTGCACCGTTATCTGATTTTAGAGTTATCCGATGCACTCATTATCTGAGGTACTACTGTAAATAACAAAAAAAATAATGATGCCCCCCAACCCCAACCCCCAACATACAATGGAACCTGCTTAACGGACACCTCACATAACGGAAAACTTGCTATATGGAAGAAAATCCTGAGAAAATGACACCTCAGCTTATGGTTTTTCTACCATATGAAAAGTCTTCAGAGGCTTCCCACAGTGGCGGGAGGGTGTTTAGAGCATGTCCGCTTCAGTTTTGCAATTTTTCATCGCATTTTGGTGCCGCCAAAAGCAGAAAATACAGGAAATCCCCCCTCCCCTCAACACCTGATTGGCAAGTACTTTTTCTGCAGTTACTAGAGGTGGCCACTAGATCCCACTGTCAGATATATGCCAAATATGTATTGAAAACCAAAAGAATCAGTTACGGAACACAGTAAAAATGCCAAAAAAAGGTCTTTTATCTGCTCAAAACTCTTTCTAAAGTGCACTTTGGAATTTTTTGCAGCGTTTTCACCACTTTAGAAAGAGATCTGAACAGCTAAAATACTTTTTTGGCTTTGGAACGGATCAATTGGTTTTCAATACATTCCTATGGGAAACCGCGCTTTGCTTTAAGGAATGTTTGCTATAAGGAAAACCCCACGGAATGGATTAATTTTGTAAAGAGCGGTTTCACTGTATTGGCGACAGTGAAAGTTAGTAAAAGCCAATTGCTCTCTGCAACCTATTGCTTGAGCGCACGGGATCTGGGCATGCTTTGAGGACCCTTCTCCCCTTCCGCTCCCATCCATCACCAACCCCAATGCCCCCACCCTCCCGGAGACCCACCTCAAAGGAGATCTCATCAAAGTAGAGCCGGTCACACATGTCGTAGTCTGTGCTGACGGTCTCCGGGTTGTAGTTCACCATAATGGTTTTGTAGCCCATCTGTTGCAGGAGAGTAAAGCAGGGAGAGGGGAGGAGGAGGAGAGGGGGGGGGCTAGTCTTTGGCTTTCCCACCCACAAGGGCCGCCTGGGGCAGCGCAAGGCAGGCAAAGGTGCACCAAAAGCCACCCAGGCCCAATGAGAGCAACCACAAGTCCATCCAGAGCAAAAAGTCCCTTGAGCCCCCATCAATGGGTGGAAGAGGGCAAAGGGGCATCTCCTAAAAAGGGCTGGCAAAGGGCTCCCTTCAGGCAGGCAGGCAGGCAGGCAGGCAGGCAGCCCCACACCATGGGGTGGGGGTGGGTGGAGGGCCAGTACGTATGCGTACGTGTGTGTGCCTTTCCTTGTGCTTCTTCTTCCCGAATGGAGATGGACCGGGCAGTGTTCTGTCCCCCACTCTCCCAGGCAGGTTACAGTACCCAGAAGAGAGGGAGGCTCCCGCCCCCCGCCCCAGGGTAGAGGGAAGGAGGGAGGGGGAAGGCTTCCTCAGGCAGTCACCTGACGCAGCTCCCGGATGCACCCCACAGCGCACCAGTCGAACTCCACACTGCTGCCAATGCGGTAGACGCCAGAGCCGATGACCATGACGTGGGGCTCGCGGAAGGCCAGGTCGTGCTCAGACCCATTGTAGGTCAGGTAGAGGTAGTTGGTCTGGGCCGGCCACTCGGCGGCCACCGTGTCGATCTGCTTGACCACCGGCAGGATCTTCAGGTCGTGGCGCATCTTCCTCACCGCCAGCTCCGTGCTGGAGAGAAGGAAGGGAGAAGCCATGGCAAGGGGGAGGAGGCTTAACGAGGCCCCCTGGGTCTGGCTCAGCCGCACCACGGACTGGTAGGCCCCTCCCCAGAGGCCAGGCCCCTCCCTCTGCTTGTGGTGGCGCACGCGCACGCCCACCTCCCCTGCCAGCGCCCTGTGCACTTGCTTGCCTTTGGCCTCTGCCCAGGGTTAGGCCTCTCCCCAGAGGAACCGGCCGTGCCAGGGACAGGTGGGGAGGCCCTGGCTCCAGGTCCCCCAGCCCCATACCTGAGCACCGCCTGAGCCACCTGCTTGTCCGAGAAGCCCAGCTGCTTGGCCTGCCTGAGCACGGGGGCCGGCATGGTCCTGGGCTCGGCCTCCCGGTAAGACTCCAACCGCAGTGCCTGGTCAATGATGTTCTTCATCTTGTACAGGAACCAGCGGTCAATCTTGGTCAACTCGTAGAGGCGTTCAATGGAGTAGCCGGCCCGCAGTGCAGCCGCCAGCACAAAGATGCGCTTATCCGTGGGTGTCTCCAGCTCCTATGGCGGGCAGAAGGACCCCCATCTTTTGAGCCACAGACCAGGGAGGGAGGGAGGGCGGCCCACTGGGAAGCACCCCTCTAACCCAGTGGTTTCCAAGGTGCGCCCCACGCCTCACAGGGGGACTTCAGTTCCCAGAAGCCCCAGTCAGTCCATTGGCTGATCCGTGCTTTGGGGGATTGACTGAGGAGGCTTCTGGGAACTGTCCAAAAGCCAAAGGTTGAGAAATGCTGCCCTGAAGTCGCTCCCGCCCAGGCCAGGAAGCCTACCATGTCCGAGGCTGGCTTCAGCGTGTGGTCAAAGCCCAGGCAGTTCTCGTCCACCATGCGCAGGGCCTTCTGGAAGGCTTCCTCAAAGCTTCTCCCAATGGCCATCACCTCCCCTGGGGGGGGGGGATGACACATATTAAAGGGGGGGGGAGATTGGGAAGAGAGAAAGCAGCTGAGCCTTAGGTGGAAGCCTCTTTAGTTCATTCACCGGGGGGGGGGGGGGGGGATCCAAAGGCAGGTCAAGGGGGGAGGCTGCCGGGTGGGGGGGCCACACCCCAAGCGCAGGAAGGTCCAGACCGTGAACAACCAGCCAGCCCACTTGGTGGCAGGAACTCCCCAGAAGGCCCCGCCCTGGCTGCCTTTCAGAAGGGGGGGCTTGTGTGGGGCATGAGTCATGCCACGGGAAGAACAGCCCTCAAAGGCCAAAAGCACATGGAAGCGCCACAGAGCTTGGGGTGGGGTACAATGATTTGTCTGCCCCACCCCCGGTCATCTCAAGGCTCAGTTGATCCTCCCATCAAGAGCAAGACCCTCCAAGAGGGAGGCCAGGTGGGGAGGCCGGGACCGGCACAAGAAGCGGCCCAGCCAAGAAGCCTCAGGGCCAGCTGAGCCACTGCACCCGGGGGGGGGGGGGCTTTCCCTGCCTCCCCCCACTGGCTCCTCATTCCAGCCTCTCTGCTTTACAGGGTCACAGGATGCTAAAGCATGTGGGCCCAGAGGGGGGGCACGCCCTCCCATGACACCCCCCCCTCTCGAGGGGACCCGGGAAGAACATGGGAAGTGTTTTCCCTGGGGCATTTGCAGGGTGGGACACCCCAGCCTTTGCCTACTCCCCCCTCCACCCCCAAAGACACAAGCCCCGCCCCACCCCCACCCCAGGCTGGCCCATGCCCCCACCCAGCCACCTGCCGGGACTCCCCCCCTCCAAGACAGGCCCCCCCTCTCCGCGGCTGCTCACCCACACTCTTCATGGAGCTGCCAATCTTGGTGCTGACGCGCAGGAATTTGCTGAGGTCCCAGCGGGGGATTTTGACCACACAGTAGTCCAGGCTAGGCTCAAAGCAGGCCGTGGTGGAGTTGGTGACCGAATTCCTGTGGGGGGGGGAGAAGGGGGGGAGAAGGAATCCGTGGCCAGGCCCAGGCGCCTGCCGCGGGTCTATCCGGCCACCACCGGGGTTTGTGCCACTCGGCCCTTGCCTGGGCGCCAGCGGCCCTTGCCTGGGCGCCAGTACCAATGTAGGGGATTTTTCTTTCCCTGCCCAGCAACCCCCAAGAGGCGCCACCCTCCCTGTCCAGCAGTCCCTCTGGGGGCCAAGCCCCCTCCCTACAAAGCCTGCAGGGGAACCCCTTACCCCCCCCCCAACACACACACAAGGCCTGGGGTTCTGCTCAGCCCCTGCAAGACGAAGGGGCCCACCCAGGGACCGGTGAGGATCTGGGGCAGTGGAGCAACCCCCCTCCCCTCCCCCCTCCTTACCTGAGGGCTGGCAGGGGGAGGCCCAGGGCCAGCTTGGCGGCCACGTAGGCCAAGGGGTAGCCGGTGGCCTTGCTAGCCAGTGCGGAACTCCGGGAGAGCCTGGCATTCACTTCAATGAGGTAGTACTGGGGGGTTGGGGAGGCAGAAGAAAGGGCCAGATGCAGCAAAGCCCCTCCCCGAAAGCCTGCAAACCCCCCTCCCACAATGAAGGTCCCAGGCACAGCAGGGAGACCCCCTCCCCACAGTGGTGGGGGCGCCCTGGCTTCACCAGTGGGCCACACCATCGACAGGGAGGGTTGGGGAAGGCTTTCCCCCCCACACACACACACACCACTTCCTGGCCCTAGAGGATCACTCTAGAGAGCTTCCTCCAGCCCATCCCCCCATTCCCACAAGACAGAGGCAGCCCTGACTGGCAGCTGAAGAGCTGATTAGGGGCAAACCAGGAAAGTCTTCTCAGCCCCCAAAGCTTTGGAACGGGGGACGGAGCAATGGGCCCCTGGGTGGGCCTGAGCACCCCCTGCCCAGCGGGTCTGGATCTTGCCCCTGCTGAGGGCCCTGGAGCCAGAATAAGAAGCCCTCGAGGGGATCCCCTCCCCCAGGACAGACCCCACAGTCCTGGGCAGGTCAAGGAAAGCCCCCCCCAGGCAGCAGGCAAAGCCCCTCTCCCCAAATGAGGATCCGCCCCCCCACCAGCCTCCTCTCCAGGTCCTCACCTGCTCCGACTCCGGGTTCAAGGCATACTGGACGTTGCACTCGCCGACGATGCCCAAGTGCCGGACCACCTGGATGGCCGTGGAGCGCAGGAGGTTGTACTCCCGGTCATTGAGGGTCTGGCTGGGGGCCACCACGATGGACTCCCCCGTGTGGATGCCCAGTGGGTCCAGGTTCTCCATGTTGCACACCTGGGCAAAGTGTGGAAGGAAGCAGGAGGGGCCGTTGGGCTGACGCTTCCAGGCCCCCTGGGCACAGTCCACGCCCCTGCCTTTGCACACCTGCCGCCCCCAACCTCGCCCACCCAGGCGCCTGGGAAGCGCATGGACTGGGCTCGACCTCTTGGCTTCCACCCCCTTCTGCATTGCTCGGTATGCCCCCCCTCAACGGAAGCCCACACACACCCCCACACACACCCTCGGCGTGGCTTCTGGGTACCTGTGGGTGGCCCTGCATCAGGCGAGAGTGGCAGCTCTCACCCACTGGCTGTTTGAGCTTGCAAACCAGCCAAACTGGGTAGGACATGCAGTTCAAAATGACGGGAGAGTAGCATTGCCAAGCCCCCACTCTATTCCTTTACAGGGAGGGCATCGGGGGAGAGGGGGGGCAACCCCGCTGGCCACCGGCCCCTGCCCCCCTCGCCCCCATCATTACCGTGATGCAGTTGTCGTAGGCGTCCCGCACCACCTCATACTCGATCTCCTTCCAGCCCTTGAGGGACTTGTCCACCAGCACCTGTGTGGTGTGGGCAAAGGCCTGGCCCACCAGCGCCGTCAGCTCCTCCCGCCCGTTGGCAAAGCCTGAGCCCAGCCCGCCCAGCGCATAGGCCGAGCGCACCAGCACCGGGTAGCCCAGCCGGTCGGCTGCCGTCTGCGCCTGGGGAAGGGAGAGGAAGCGCTCAGGGCCCCGGGAGGGTCTTCTCTCCACCACACCCAGACCTCCACGCCCAAGGGGGGGGTACCCCACCCCGGCAGCACTCTCTAGGAGCCCCGGTGCAGCCAAAACTTTGTCAGTTCAATCCTGATGGGAGGCTCAAGGTTGACTCAGCCTCTTCCATCCTTCTGGGGTCAGTAAAATGAGAACCCAGCATATTTTTCTTGGGTGTGTGTGTGGGGGGAGGCTAATTAACACATGGCCTGCCCAGAGAGGAGTTAAGAGAAGTGGAATGCTTTGCTTTGGCAGAGATGGAAAGAGGGGCTGCTAAAGGGGGACCTGGACCCCCCCTCCACACACACACACAGCCCACCCCGGACCCACCCACCCACCCACCCGGCAACAGGCAGGGCTTCCCTTCTGGTCCAGCTGGAAACCTTTTCCCCTCAATGAGCAAAGGGAGGGGAGGGGTTTCTGCCCTCACTCCCCCTCCCCCTTTGACCCTTGGCCCAAAGCAACTCAGCCTCTGACTCAGACCCCCCAGGAGACAGCCCATGCCCTGGACTTTCTTCGTGGAGGGTAGGGGAGAAGGCGCCCCCCAACCACCATCACCACCTGACTACTCATAGAAGGGAACAGCCGCGAGCCAAGAGCCCACGGAAGCAGCCACTGGGAAGAGGGATGGGTCTTCATGGGGCACGTGGCCCCAGGTGAGAGATGCCGCCACGGCCCCCCCCCAGTACCTGTTCGACAGACGATGCAGCCTCACTGGGTGCCACGTGCACCCCGATTTCTTCCATCTTCTCCACAAAGACTTTGCGGTCCTCCGTCATCTCAATGGAGGCCACGGGGGTGCCCAGGACCCGCACGCTGTACCGCTCCAGGACTCCAGCCTTGGTCAGCTCCACCCCACAGTTCAGCGCCGTCTGACCCCCAAAGGTCAGCAAGATCCCCTCCGGGCGCTCATTCTTGATCACCTGAGGGAGAAAGGGGGAGAGAGAGGCAGGTGAGGGAGGGACAGAAGGATGGCACACGCCCGGCCCAGACGGAAAGCAAAGCAGCAGCCCTCTGGAGGTACCCCGGGCCACGGAACTGACCACAAACCGACCTGTCCTATGGAAGCGCAAGAGAAGCCTTTCCCTTCTCTGTGGACAGCCAAAAGGTTGTGAGTTTGATCCTGACAGGGATCAAGGTTGACTCAACCTCTT
Organism: Furcifer pardalis; assembly: GCA_030440675.1. Taxonomy (NCBI): domain Eukaryota; kingdom Metazoa; phylum Chordata; class Lepidosauria; order Squamata; family Chamaeleonidae; genus Furcifer; species Furcifer pardalis. Next base: position 170,365,402 of record CP126890.1, on the reverse strand, counting down.
CCATCCTTGTGAAGGCTTCGGCTTTGGCTTCCTCTTCCCGGCCTCCCCTTCCCCACAAGGACTCCAACACCAGGTCCCTGATGGAGGCACGAAGCTTCTCTGCAAAATGGCAGCAAAGAAAGCAGGCTGAGCTCCACCCCACCCCACCCCCGATGTGGTTCCGAAGACTTCTGACACTCACCCTGTCCTTCCAGGCTCCCCCAGACCCCCCTCCAGGCCAGGCCCCACCCCAGAAGAAGACCCACCACCACCACCAGCCGGAGGAGGCCCACCTGGGTGACGTATTCCAAGGTGATGGGTAAGAAGTAGACCTTGTCGGCCAGGCCCTTGGAGGTCTGCACGGTCGCAATGTTGGGGTTGATGAGCACCGTCTGGATGTTCTCCTCTTTCAGAGCTTTGATGGCCTGAGGAGAGGCACAAGAGTGGTGGTGGTGGGGGAGTAATCTTCCCTGAGCACCACCAGCACCAGGGACCACGTGGGCAGAGAAGGAAGGAAGAAGAGAGGAAGGAAGGAAAGGAAAGAAGGGAAGAAGGAAGGGAAGGAAAGGAAAGGAAAGGAAGGGAAAGGAAAGAAAGGAAAGAAAGAAAGAAGGAAGGAAGGGAGAAAAAGGAAGGAAGGAAAGAAGGAAGGAAGGAAGAAAAAGGAAGGAAGGGGAGCCCTTTGGCAGAGGTAGGAGGGAGTCCTAGATCCGTCTCCTGTTCCCACCCCTCAACCTTCTGGCTGGCCACCCTTTTAATTCTTCACACAACCATTGCCTATGGTTGACAGAAGGCTGAGGACAGTCTAAATGCACCCCCCCCCGCAGCACCACAGCCCCTCTTTCCCCCCTCCTCTCTCCACAAGGGGTCCAGGCCTCTCCTCACCTGAGACACACCTGGTCTACATTTTCCCTCTCCTTCCAACTCACCTGGGATCCGGAATAGTCAAACTCTCCTGCTTGCCCAATGGAGAGGCCCCCAGAGCCCAGGAGGAGGACTTTGCGCGGGTGGGGCATGGAGGCCACAGGTGGGTCCTGGCAAAGGTGGAGCCGCTCACACACTGGAGAAAGAGGGGAGGTGGGCTCTGTCACGCGGGAGGGGGCCCCCAGTCCCACCAGGCGTGAGAAAACTGGCAGGCCCCGATCCACAGGGGGGGCTGGGGGCTGGTCCCAAGCACTCCCAGGCTGTGCAGCAACAGAGGGAGCAGCTAGGAGGCCAAGCCAGGTATTCCCAGGAGAGAGAGAGAGGGAGAGGGAGACCCACCTGTCTTGGCCTTGGCCCCTCCCACCAGGCTGTCCTTCACCATCTCCAGGAAGATGTCAAAGAGCCCCTCAAGGTCCATTGGGCCAGCCCTGTGCTCTGGGTGGAACTGCACACTGCAAGGGGGGGAAGAGGATATTTGAGGGGGGGAGAGCGAGGGGCATGAATCCCCCCCCCCCATGGGACCACATGTTGACTCTGAGGGCTGCTCCCTCACATCAACCATGAGCAGAGGGTCCAGGAAGGAAGGAATAGAAAAGAAGGAAGGAAGGGAAGGAATAGAAGGCAAGATAAAGAAGCAAGAAAAGGAGGGGAGAAAGGAAGACAAAAGAAAGAAGGAAGTCAGGAAAGGAGGGAGGAAGGAATAGAAAAATAGGAAGAGTCAAGAGTTGAGAGAGAGCCTGGAGAAGACCAAGAGCACAAGCCATGCATGGCGCTGGCATGGAAGAGAGAGAGAGAGAGAGAGAGACAAGCGTCTGTGCCCTCCCGGGGGGGGGGGGAGGTTCCTGACCTAGAGCCAGAGGCCCAGCTTATAAGAAGAGCAGCCTTGGTGGGGTGGGGGTGGAGGAGGCATATGCTGGGGAAGCCCAGGAGACCCCCGACCTGACCCCCCCGGCTCCTCCCACCTGAAGAAGGGCTTGGTGGTGTGGAAGAGGCCCTCGTTGGAGTGGTCATTGGCGTTGGTGAAGAGAGGAGCCCAGCCGGCCGGCAGGCTGACCGGGTCTACCGCAAAGCCGTGGTTCTGGGAGGTGATGAAGCAGCGCTGGGAGCCCTCATAGAGGCACGGCTGGTTGTGGCCCCGGTTCCCGTACCTGCAAGGAAAGGGCAACAACCCCTGGCTCAGGCCAAAGGCCAAGCCCAGCGCCACCCACCCATGGAACCTTGCCAGGGCCCCGCAGGCAGCAACTAGGCCGGTTAAACTGGAGCGCTTCAAAGTGCCCCCCCTCTCACTGGGCAGGTCACAAGTTAATTGCAAATAAATAAAACAATTAGCATTTAGCCTCCAATAATATGCTGGATACTCAGGTCAGGGGGGCAACAGTGGGCGGAGCCTAAAGGTGCAGAGACGCCCCCCCTCCCCCTAGCCCCCGGGTCACCCATAGGCAACCAGGAAGTTTGGCTCAGCACGGCCCTCTGCCTTTGCCTATTCTGCGGGGGGAGGGGGGGCCCTCACTTCATCTTGTAGGTCCTGCCCCCTGCAGCCAGAGCCATCAGCTGGTGGCCCAGGCAGATGCCAAAGACGGGCTTTGGGGAGGGAAGCTCCAGGACGTCGCGCAGGTGAGCGATGGTTGCCTGGCAGAGCCGGGGGTCGCCGGGGCCATTGCTGATGAAGAGCCCATCAAACTCTGGGGAGCACAAGAAAGAAGGCGGGATCAGGATGGGCCTTGGCAGCCCTTGTGTGTGGGTGGGGAAAACCGGGGGCAAGGGGGTCCCCCTGCCCAGCCCCACGGCTCCCATGCCCCCTTTTCTCCACCCTTCTCACCAGCACCCTCCAGCGGGTGGTCCCATGGCACCACCGTGACGGCCGCACCACGCTTGCAAAGACACCGGACCTGGTTGTATTTCAGGCCACAGTCTATGGCCGTGATCCGGACAGACCCGCCAGGGTTGAAGAGGCGGGGCTCCTGGGGGGCAGAAAAGGAAGGGGGAGTCAAGGGAGGGGCCCTGGAGATGCACAGGTGGGGGGGCTTTGCTTTGCCCTGAAACAGTCCAGCTACCCTAGAGGAGACCCCACCCCACCTTAAGCCAGAGCAGGGGGTCAAGAGAGAGGGGGGGAGACCTCCGAGGGGCTCTGGATGCCAGGAGAGGGGCCACCACGCTTCCTGGAAGACCGGGGGGGGGGTCGGTGGCAACTTCCTTTCAGAGCACAGACCCCTCCTTTCCACCCCAAAACCCACCCAGCAGGGCAGGCGTGTGGGGGATCTCACTCTGGGTTTCCTCAGGCAAAGTGGCCCCCCAGAGCATGCTAATCCCCTCCATACCTGCACTGAGACCTCCTTCACCAGGTGCCTCTGGTTGGGGTCCTCAAAGGGAGGGTGGGAGCCTCGGGCCCCATCCGGCACCAGCCGGCCTAGCAGGCTCCCCCTTTCTCGGATCCTCTTGGTCAGCGCCCTTGTGTCCACGCCTGCAAAGGGGTGGGGGAGATCCAGCAAGCATTTGAGCACATGGAAGGGCACCCACAACTCACCCACATCTGTGCCAGACCCCCCACCTCCCACCCTCCGCCTCCAGGCTCCCCCACCCCCGGCAGCCCCTCCTCCTCCTCCTCACCTTCCAGGCCAGGAACGCCCTTCTCCTGCAGCCACTGGTCAAGAGACCGCGTGGCACTCCAGTGGCTAGGGCTTCGGGAACATTCGCCCACGATCAGGGCAGCCACGTGGATTCGGCTGGATTCGAACCACTAGAAAAGAACAGCGGGAAAGAGTCATGCGCAAGGGAATCCCTGCAGAATCTCCCTCGTTCCCAGGGGTGGGGGTGGGGGGGACACAGGCATCTTCTCCCCAGGAGGAGGACGCATCACCCTCCCCATGTTGTCACTAAACTACAGCTCCCATCAGCCAGTGGAGGGGAATGCTTCTCAGAGCCCAGGGCAGACGCCTTCCCTCCCCAGGCAGGGAGGGGCCCGTTGCATCTCTGCTGGGTTGCAACTCCCAGAATCCCCCGGGGGTTAATGTAGACCAACCTATCTGCAGGCGGGGGAGCTGACAAAGGTGGCTGCCTAGGAAGGCATCCCGGGATGGGCCACGTGTGGGACTCTGTCTGGGCGGGGCCTGCTCCAAGCAAGCACGTGGTAGGGAAAGACACCCTCCTCCCCCACACACACACCTGGGGAGACCTTGAGACTCCTTGAGACCCTCCTTGTCCCCCTCTGACCAATGGCCAGCCAAGCTTAGCACCACAGAATCAGTGGGATGGAAGGGTCCTGAGGCCATCTTGTCCAGGGGTGCCAGACCTGGCCCATGGGCCACAGTTTGGGCACCCTTGGTTTAAACAAAGAAAATGGCAGCCTAAAATATATCCCATCCTGTTACAAAACAGATGGCAAGGCGCGTTCCGGTGGGAGGAGCCGCGTGACTGGCCCGCGTGAGAGGCACCCCTGGTCCAGTCCAAGCCCTGCTCAGTGCAGGAATCCAAACCAAAGCCATTCTGACGAACATTGCTGCCTTTCAGTTTCCTCTTGAGCGCCCCTCCCCCCTCCCCCCGCCCCAGTGTAGGAGAGCCCATGACGAGCACCTTGGGAAGGGGTGCGCGTGTGCACTGCAACGCTGGAGGCCTTCAAGGGAGAAGAGAGCCACCTGCGTTAAGGAGGGGGGGGACCAGTGATGGGATGTCCCCGGTTCCAGACGGTTCCCTGGAACCGGTAAGAACAATTTCGGAGGGTTCTCCGAGAGGGTAGTCTATTTTTAAGGCGTCCGGTTCCGGACGCCTGAAAAAAAGAAAAAAATTTTTTTTTAAAATTGGACCCAAAATGGCTCCAATTCAGTGCGCATGCGCAGAAGTCAATCTGACGCATGCGTGCTGCAATTTTAAATTGCGCATGCGTCAGATTCTGTTTCTGCGCATGCGCACTTGTTTTTGCCGGAGCCGGACCATTTTGAAGTGGCTCTGGCAGTGGCGGAGGGCTTAGGAGGAGCCGTGCCTAGCCCGGCGGCCCAGCGCTCCCGGCCACAACTCTCCACGGGCGCCCCAAGCCTCGGCGCTCGGCGGCGGGCCTAGCCGGGCGGACCAGCGCTCCCAGCCGCAACTCTCCACGGGCGCCCCAAGCCTCGGCGCTCGGCGGTGTGCCTAGCCAGGCGGCCCAGCGCTCCCGGCCGCAACTCTCCATGGGCAGCTCGGGGCCGCCCGGCTAGGCGCGCCGCGGAGCGCCGAGGCTAGGGGCCGCCCGTGGAGAGTTGCGGCCGGGAGCGCTGGGCCGCCCGGCTAGGCGCGCCGCCGGGCACCAAGGCTCGGGGCCGCCCATGGAGAGTTGCAGCCGGGAGCGCTGGGCCGCCCGGCTAGGCGCGCCGCCGGGCACCAAGGCTCGGGGCCAGCCCCAACGGTCCCCATTGTAAGAGGGGTTTGTGTTTGGGGTGGGTGGGTGTTTGGGTGTATTTTTATTTAATTATTATTTTATTTATTTATTTTATTAACGGTTTTGTGGGGGGGGGGTTTGAGGGGTGTGTGTGTGTGTTTTATTTTTATTTTATTTATTTTATTTTTGGCCCCGCCTACAACGTCATGATGTCATGACGTTGGCTCCACCCATGACGTCATGACGTTAGCTCCGCCCCCACTGTGATGACGTCAGGGTGGGGTACTAAATTTTTTATCATCCCATCACTGGGGGGGGACTCGGGGCTGGCCAACCTCCGTGCACCAGATGTGCTCTTGGAAGCCCAAGGAAGCAGGCCTGCGGATCAGGGCTTCTGGGAATGGAAGTCCAAGAACACACCCCTGAGGCACCAAGGTTGGGCCACCGCTCCCCCCCTCGAGATGGTCTCTTGATGAACTCCCGCCCCCCTTTCTTTTTCCAACCCAGCTCTTCTTGGGTCCCAAGAAGCTAAGGAAGGAGGAGCCCGCCCTGAGCTCAGGAGAACATTTCATGCTGCCAACGTGGGCAGACGATGCCAGGCTGGCACCACAGCCAGAAGCAACTCCTGGCATTCCTCTCTCCCCCCCCCCCCCCGCTGCTTGGTTCCTAAGGGTCTCTGGAGGTCCAGGCACTGCCAACGGGGGGAGGAGCCTGGATGAACTCAGGGTCCCTCCACCCTCGGGAAGCTCCGGGCGGCCACTGTTGGTGGTAGGACCGGCACAGAAAGGCCATCGGCAGGCCTGGTACTTTCCCCCTCTGCCCTCCCGGCACTTACCCGGCTGAGGCCGTATTCATCCAGCTCATCTGGCGGGACCCCATAGTTACCCACCAGTGGGTAGGTTAGGACCAGGATCTGAGATTGGTAGGAGGGGTCAGTCAGCGCCTCTGGGTAGCCGACCATTCCCGTCTGGAAGACTAAAGGGAAAGGGCCACAAGGCCATCAGCCCAGCAGGGATGAACAACACTGCCCTTCCCGGGGGAGGTGGGCAGTGGGGGCTGCTGGGGGATGCAGCTCTGACCTCCCCCCCCCCCCAAGGCAGCCAACTCCACTGGCCTCCAAGGCCCAGGGAGCAGGAGTCCCTCAGTCATCGTCCCCTCCAAGCCCATAGCACAGAACGAGCTACCTGGGTCTGGCCCTTCACCCCAAGGGGTCACTCTTTTGCAGCACCAAGATGGGCATTTCCTACCCACAGGCTCAAGGGGGGGGGGCTGCTGGCAGGCAACACCACACTGTGTGCATGTGGAGAGCGAGAGCAACAGACTCCACTGGCTCACTTGCTGGTCTGCCAATGACTGCCAGAGACATGCACTGCTTCTGCTTCCCTCTCCTGATCAGACCCTGGACTGCCCAAAGGAAGCCCCTTTCTTTGCCCTGTCCTTGCCCAAGCTCAGGTCCTCCTCATCAGCGCATGATGCCTCTGGCAGCCATTGGAAGACCAACCAATGGGCTGGTGAGGACTTAAGTTTGGTCAACGACAAAGCCAAGAAAAGGGCTTCCTTTGGGCAGCCCAGGGCTTGGTCTGGACATGAAAAAAGGAGAAAACCTACATCCCCCCCCCAACTTCTGATGGTTTTAACTCTGACGTTTTAGTGTTGGGTTTTATTTTTGTTTTTACTTTGGATGTAAGCCGCCCAGAGTCGGGTCCTCCCGATTGGGGCGGGGTATTAAATTTAATAAATAATAATAAATTTAATAAATAATAATAAATTTAATAAATAATAATAAAATGAACATCAGAAGAGGGAAAGGACTCAATCCAAAGGGGGGGAACCGGTACTACACCTGCCATGGCTACAACGGAGACCGGGCAAAGGTTTCCTGCAGTGCCAGGGCGGCTGACTGTCCACAAAGGCACCCACGACGGTACCTCTGGCTGAGGGGGTGTGTGTGAGCAAACCCCCCCCCCCCAAGAGCAGGGGCTGCATCCTGCTTCGCTGGCTAAGGAGACCAAGAGCCCCAGGGAGGGGAGGCGAGGATCCCTGGGTCTGGGACCACACACACCCCTCCTCGTGCTCCTTGGCCCTCCCCAGGCCCCCCCACCCCACCCAAAGTCCCCTCCAAGCCGAAGGCCGGCGAGGAGCTCCTCTTGCAAAAGTCACTCCCTCCTTCCCTCCCTCCCACGAGGCAGCTCGGGCCGGATCCATCTCCGGGACGCAGCGGGAAGGGGGGGGAGGCCGTCTGTCGCTCCCCCTCCGTGGGGGATCCGGGAAGGTGGGCCCCCCCGCCCCGCACTCACCCACTTCCCCGGAGGCCGGCAGGGCGGCGGCTCCGAAGAGGCGCCCGCGCAGCACCGTCCCGTCCTCCAGCACCAGGCTGCCCATGGCTGGAGGGCTGCCTCGCTGGCCCGTCTCCCTCCGGCGGCCCCACGTGCGGCTCCTGGGCCCGGGCTGCCGCTGCTGCTGCTGCTGCCGGGGAAGGCGGAGCCACCTGGGCGGCGCGGGAGGAAATGACCCGCCGAGGGGCCGGCGCCAGTCCGAGGATGCCGGGGGTGGGTGGGGATCCCGTCGGACTGGTCTCCGCCCCCTCGTGGGCCGGAGTGTGTGTGGAGCGTGGGGGAGGGTCTCCCTCCCCCCCCCCGCGCACCTCTTGCAACCGAGGGCGGCAGGCAGGGCTGGCAGCAGAGCCCACCCAAAGGGCACCGCTTCCCGCCCAGGCCGGAGCCTAATTGGGGAGGAAGGGGGGGGGGCGTCGGTGTCGGCCAAACCCAACGTCAGAAGGGAGGAGGGTCCCATTTCCCGGGCGAGAAGGGGGCGAGACCGCAACCCTGCCCCTTTCTCAGGAAAAGCCTGAAGCCCAGCGCCCTAGCCAGGATTCTAGATTGGGGGGGCGGGGGGGGGCTATTTTTCCTGGAGGGGCAACAATGCCACACACACACATACAGTACTGTATATATAACCGTGGCATGGGGGTGGGGGCTGTTAGCTGGGGGAGCTTATTCCCCCCCCCCCAGCCCCTGCCCTGCTGAAGCCCCTTGGCCTCAACTATAGACCCCTCAGCCTGACCTCCAAGCCACGGAACATCCTGGAGCAGATTAGAAAGCAACCCCCTTGCAAAACAGCCCAGAAACAAGTAGGAGCCAACCTGGGTTTTTCAAATACAGATCTGTGTCCGTCCCGGGGCCCTGTGGAACCTCCTCCTGCCAACTGAGCTGCGCCTGCAGGCAGAGCTCCTGCCCTTTCAGAAAACCTGGCTGGCAGGGCAAGTGTGGGGCTCCAGGAATGTGGGGTCCCATGTTGGGTGGCTGATCTGATGGGACAGCCACCCTTCTTGCTTCTCACTGTTTTAATTTTTGTAAACTTTTAAATTCCTTTTAGTATTCTGTATATTATAGTTTCAACTTTTAAATTTTTTAAATTAAATTGTAGTATGCGTAGGGTATGATGGGACTGTCTAGTCTGTTTTACACTTACTTGGGAATTTGTATTGTTCAATCTATGTTTCTTTTTAAATTTATGTTGTAAGGTGCCTAGAGTCGGTTTTACCTGATTGGAGCGGGATAATAAATTTGAATAAATAATAAAAAAATAAAATGCCAGACGAATTGGGTTTCATTTTTCAAGTGGGTGACTTCCTTGGTAAATGGTGGGGATGCTGTAGATGTAATATATCTTGACTTCAACAAAGCCTTTGGCAAAATGCCCCAAGATACTCTGATTAGCAAGATAACCAGGCAGGGCCTGGATAGCACAAGCGTCACGTGAAGAGACCGTTGGTTATAGAATCCTACTCAGAGGGTGTTAATTAATGCAGGGCTGAAGCCAGGGGGTGGTCAGGGTGGGCAACGCTGTTTGCCCACCCTCAAACTCCTGGCTGCTTCTATGTATGATACTATTCGCCCACCCACATCTGGAATCCTGGCTACAGCCCTGAATTGATAGCTCCTTCGCAAACTGCGGTTGGGGTAACCGGGGGGGGGGGGACCACAAGGCTCAGCCCTGGACCCTCTTTGCTCTTCCACCTTCCAGAGTGCAGGACACATGATATGATGGACTGAAACTACAGAAATCCAAACAGTAGGTCAATGGATACCCATGACCTCCAGAGATGACGACTCCAATGCTAGAGGCATTCAAGAGGAATTGGGTCAACCATTTGTCAGATCTGCCTTAAACATTGGATTGGACTCAATGATCTCCTAGGTTGTAAAAGATCAAGGTCACTCTTGCTCACAAGCCATTCGTATCTGACTTTGGTGCTCATCTCCATTTATAGCCAAAGAACCAGAGCTGTCTGCATCTGCTTCCATAGACATGTGGCAGCCATAACTAGACACTTGAGTGAACAGAATGCTGTTACCTTCCCTGCCAAAGTGATCCCTATTTATCTACTTGCAATTTCTTGCTTTCGGACTGCTAGGTTGGCAGGGAAATGAGAGCTCATTCCATCGTGCAGTACTCAGGGCTCGAACTGCCGACCTTCCAGTTGTGAAGTTCAGCATCTTAACCACTAACCCACTCCAGTCCCTGAACGATCTCCCAGGCCCCCTTTAATTCCATTATTTTACGACGTTATGAAGTTAGGCTTTATTCATACCTCCCACAGTGAGAGAAATACATACAAGTTTGCTTAAATACATAAATAAATACAGGTTGGGCCACCATCCTTTGCTTCTAGACACCACCACAAGGGTTGCGTGTGGCCTACCATGTCTCCTCCCAGCCCTTCAGCAACCTGGCCAGAGCCACAGTGGCCTTGGCCAGCACCCGATGAGGGCAGCTGAGCACATGGAGGGATCCACAGGAAGTCTGCTCCCCAATGGCAGGATGCTAACCAGCCACCGTCAGCCCCACAAGGGTCCGTTGCACGCAAAGCTTGGCTCATTCTCCTGGGTGCCCAGAGAAAAGCAGGCCGATGGCCTCTTTTTCTTTCGTATCCAGATGAAAGTCCTGTAAGGACAACCAAGTGAAGCCATTTTCTTGGCTTTGTCATTGGTCAAAATAAAACCCCATCGGTACATGTTTTCAGTAGTAATCAGCAGACCGGCAAATGAGCCAGAGCGTGTCTCCACCGTCACACAGTGTGTGTTGTCTGCCAGCAGTCCCCATTTGCGTTGACAGACTGCAAAAACCCCGATCCTCCCAAAAGCTTCCCCCATGCCAAGCAGTGCTATGCGTCCTTCAAAGAGCCCGCAAGCAAATGTTAAGGGGTGGCCAGTTCCTCCACGTCAGCTGCGTGGAAGAAAGTGGCACAGAATTCTACGCAGAGGGTGCATCCAAACCTTTTATTTTGCTGAGCAAAAGGGCTACACAAAAGAGTTCACTATCAAAGTCATAAAATAATTTCTGCACTCAAGAATTTGTATTAGAGATCTCGGCCTGGGTTGGAGGGGGGGATTTATGGAGGTGGAGCATCAGACATCCATTGGTTTAGGACAGGGATTCTCAACCTGGGGCCCATGCGCCAGATACGGCCTACAGCACCATTTCATGTGGCTCCCCACCGCCTCCACAACAGGAAGTGCCATGTGGTGGAGGAAGGGCAAAATAGCTGTCTGCCCCCGAAACTGTCTGAGGGAGCGTGACCCAATGCCCCCCCTTGCCTAAAAAGGTTGAGAACTCCTGGTTTAGGAGGAAGTTCTCTGAGAGCAAAGTGGAGGTCCTTGGGCAACCGGGGTGGGGTGGGTAGGCCAAACTGGCCCTTTGTGCAAATGACCTCTCCACCACCACCCCTTTGGGGCTAATGCTGTGCTTTCATTTCTGCAGGAAAGATGCCACTGGCAGAATCTGCCCAGAGAAAACGGGGCTCCCCCAAAGGGTGGCAGGGAGAGAAACTGCATGTCTTTGGCCCCTTTGGAGTGCTCCCCTCCGCCCCCACTGGGCTTCAGTGGGTTGGGGGAAGAATGTCAAGGTGCCTTGGCAGCCCAGTGGACAGCTGCTGACCATCGCCAGGCCTCCTGGCACACAAGGCAAGGCAGCAGGGGAGTCCGGCTGGCCATGTGTCCAGTAGCAGAACTGCTTGGGTCAAAGGCCAGGGGAGAGCACCTGACATCTGGGTCCATCCGGCTGCGCTCTCTTTAAAGCACTTTATTACAAACGCACTTGCCAGGCCAAAGGGTTACATCCATCAGTGCTGTGAACATGTCTCTCCTCCGATGGATCCTGACTGGGGGTGGGGGGAGGTTGCACACGAAGCCAGACCTGCCTGCCTGCCCGAACCAGACTCCTCCGCTTCCCAGACAGCGGCCGTGAAAGAGAATCCATGCAGCTGGCTGGGAACGCTCCACTCCCAGGACGGTGGCCTTTGGCATCCTGGGGCGAAGCGCTAGAAGCCCTGGGCAAACCCAGAGAGGACCAAGCAGCCTGCTTCTTTTCTTCCCCCTTGGCCACACCCAGCGGCCTACAACGTCTTGGCCTTGTGCCGCTGTGTGACCCAGAGCAGGATGGAGAGGGCGGCTGTGATAGCGCTGAGCGTCCCAAAGAACAGCAAGGAAGGGAAGGAGCCCTGGAGACGAAAGAAAGGCAGGCAGAGAAAGGGAAACCTCTGAGCTTGGCCAGCCTCCAAAGCTCACTCGCCCCCCCCTCCCTCCCCCTCCCTAGGTCAGAAGGGCCAAAGAGCTTCCTAGCCGGAGCAGCCTTCCTCTGAAGGTAGGGATCCGTGTTGACTGCCACGCTTCCCAAGACATGGATGGGAACACAGACACCAGGAAGGGCTCAGGAAACTCTGGGGCTTTGACCCCAAGAAGCCTCCTCGAGAGCCAGAACAAGCCCTCCAGCTGCCCCCCCCCCCGGTTACTGGCACCTGCTCCTCAACCCTGCCTCCCCCCCCCACCTGCCTTCCCAGCCTGGCTCACCTGGCGAAGGCACTTGTAGCCGTGGTAGGGGCTCATGCAGAGACACTGGAACAGGCCAGGCCCGTCAGGGGTGCAGAGGGAGGCCTCCGGGCACAGCCAGACTGCAGGGGAAGGATGCAGGAGGAGGGTGGGCAGGGCAGCACTCTCCTCCCAGGCCCTCCCCAAAGCATGAGCCCTGCCCTCCTTTGGCTTTTCCTCCTTCACTGCATGCATATCCCGCCCAGCTAGGATATTCTCCCCTCCCTCCCTCCCGGCCTCCTCCTAACAGCAATCTATCCTCACCTGGCCTGTACTTTGCTTCTCTGGACTTTTCCTCCCCCTCAGCAACCCCTCCCCCCCCCCGATTCCAGCTGGGGAGTAGGGGGCCCAGAGTGGCAAGCTCTGAGATGCTCTCTGAGTAGCCAGAGACAGAAAGCTCTGCCACTGCTGCCCCCCCCCCCCGGAGAAACAGGGGTTCCTGCCCAGCCTCCAGTCAGGGGCAAACCTGCTCAGAGGAACAACCCAGCTGCAAGAGAGTTGCCTTGTGGTAGTTAGTCAACACCACTTTCTCCCCCCCCCTGCGCCGCCGCCAGACACCCACCCTGGGGCAAATCCCTCTTGGCACATCTGCCACCCAGGAACAGAAGCTCCCTTGCAGGGGGGTGGGAGGAGTCAATGCCGCGGAAGGAGCTGGGGATCTCTGCCAGGGCGACAAGTGCAGTCTGCTGGGCTAACTAGAGGCGCTCTGAGCTTGGCCACTTCCTACCAATGACTGGGCCAGAGGGGGAAGGGGGCAGTTTGAGCTCCCCCCCCCCCGCTACACTTTATCCCATAGTCTCTGGCCTTCGCCTCCTGCAGAATGCCTAAAGAAATGCTGGGGTTCCCCAGAGTGACTCTGCTTTCCTTTTACACCCCTCCCAGGAGAGCCCCACCCCACCCCCACACACCCTCACCCTGCACTCTACCAAGTCCTGCCGAGCCATTGCAGGGGTTCCTCTGGCCGTGGCAACTGCGGATGCTCCCTTGGACACTGATGTTTCCCCATCCTTCGCTGCCCCCAGGGCAGTCCAGGTGCCATGGCAAAGCCCTGGGGATCAAGAGGAATCATCGGTCAAATAGCCAGGCTGAGGCTGAGCCTGGTCAGCTCCACCAGCGCGGATGGCCTGTGAATACGGGCTGCCCAAAGGGTCCTCGCCCCAGACTTGGGAGAGCAGCCAGTTCCCCTCTGCCCCACTCACAGGGTCTGCAGTTGGGTAAATCCCCGGAAAAGATCCTCAGGCAGCTCTTGCAGTGGATTGCCAGTAAGGTCACTGTGGTTAGAAAGGAGGAAGGAATCAGACACAGGCTGCAGGCCTTGTTACAATCATTGGCCACCAAAAAGTCAGCGCTCCTTGGCCAGGACTTCCCAGGCCTACAGGTCTGTCTTTCAGAAGGACTCTTCCAAGGGAATCTGAAGAGGGCTATGAGGTACACCAAGCACAGCCAAAGGACGACATACAGAGCCTGAGCCTCCCCTCCAAGCCTGGGCACTGTGTGGCTTAATACGTTCAGAGCGGCGTGCCTTAAACACCAGACATTGGAAGGGAACCAGCTGGCCCCTAAGCCAGACCCAAACAAAGGCTTCTCTCATTTGTCGTCTCCTCCTCCTCCTCCTCCATGTGGCCATCTCCCTCCCAGCAGAGGTCAGATCCCTCCACCTTGCTGTGTCCAATGAGAAGGAAGGATAGGCCTCCCTCCCAAGACAAGTCCCGCTGTGGGTTTCGGCATCTACCCACACCCAGCCTGAGCAAAGGACCTGAAAAATGCCTCTGGGTGCCAGAAGGCCCCCTTCAGTCCTGTGCCCCAAGGAGGAATCCCCTGGTCCCATAGAGATAAATGGAACTCACATGATCATTGCAGTGCTGGCCTCCTGGAAGCTGGAGCAGAGGCTGGTCAGCGAGCAGTTCCCCAAGTCCAGCCTAGGGGAGAAGAGGGAGAAGTGGCTCCATCTGCGGGAAACTAGCCACGCAAGGTCTCCCGTCCTTTCTAGCTTTCCAACCAGGGTGGCCTCCCTGAGGCTCCGCAGCGGATCAGAGTCAAATCCCACCCCAGAAGGCCAAAGAGCCCCACAGGCACCGGCCCATCGACTGACTCCGTTCCACCAGCACCCCCCTTCGCCAAGCAAAGGCTAGCCTGGGAGAAGGGCGAGGCTGGACCACGAACATGGGCGGGGAGTTTCTATGGTTTTAGGCAGTGTTGGGCAGCAACAGATTTACACACACCCCGGTAGAGGGGGTGGCAAAATTGGGTGGCCTTTAGGCAGGGGTGGGTAGCCAAATTGGGTGGCCACGCCCACCTCCCTGCCCTGCCCCATCCGGTTTTGTCCCTGCAAGTGGTTCAAGGTCTCCCTTGCTCAAAAGCCAGTCATAGCCGACTCTAGGGTGCAGTGCTCATCTCCATTTACAGCAAAAGAACCAGTGCTGCCTGTGTTTGCAGATGTATACATGGCCATATGGCAGGCATGACTAGATCGCCCACGACGTAGGCTCCGCCCACAGCGTGGTAGAGAAAATGTTTGCTGCCCACCACTGGTTTTAGGTTGTCTGTTCTGCTCTTTTTAACCTTGTGAGCCACCCAGAGTGCCGGAACCGAGCCGAAGCAACGGGCCTACTACTGGGGCCCAAGTGGGGGGGCCTGAGCCCCAGCTCTTTTGGGGAGCGCTGGGAGAGCGGCTCCTCCTCCCGCGGGGCTCCCTCTCCGCCCGCCCCCAAAACGAGACTCACCCCACGACGCTCGCCCCGTCCACGCAGCAACGGCCCAGCAGCGCCGCCCCGGTCCGGTTCCCACAGAAGTCGGCCACAGGGGAGCCCTTTCGCGCCGGCCCCGCGCAGCAGCCCTGGCCGCAGACCTGCGGGGGGGGAAGGGGGCTGTGTCAGGAGGGGGGGCCCCTCGGTCGGAGGCCGAGGAGGAGGAGGAGGGCGGCGCCCGCGTGCTCACCTGGCCCGGAGGCGGCAGGAGCAGCGCCTGCTCCCCAGGATCGGCGGAGGCCAGGAAGCCCAACAGGAGCGCCAGCAGCCGTGTCCACCCAGGGGCAGCCATTGCGCCTCACGTGACTGCAGCGCCGTCACATGACACCCTGCTCCCTGAAGCTCCGGCCGCCTCTCCCGGGCTCCTTGGTGGGGGCTCCCCTTAGAGAAGGGGGTGGGCTGGGATTATGGGATGGATGGGATGTGAAAGGTTCTCACCAGTTCTCCAGAACCGGTAGTAACTTTCCCCAGTGTCCCAGAGAACCTGTAGCAGCTTTTGGGGGGAACCACCTTCGGGGCTTACCTTTTCACTGGTTCCCCCACTGCCCATGCATGCCAAGCACTTGGTGTGCATGCACGCCTAGTGGTTGGCACATATGCATGGCCTCCTTGCTGTCCTCCCAAACGGGGAGGAGGAAGAGAAGCTGCTAGCCTGAAGCTACCTATAGCCTGAATCTCCCTATTTTTATTTTGTATTTTTTCTTTAGCCCCGCCCATGACATGACATCATGAAGTTAGCTCCACCCACACTGTGATGACATCACGGTGGGGTAGTAAAATTTTTGACATCCCACCACTGATGCTGGTCCCCGCGAACCTCCTCGCCCGTGGCGGCTCCAGGCGGGGGAGGGGGCGCCTCCGTTGGAGGGAGGGGCAGCTTGCTTGCCCAAAGAGAGCTTGGTGGGAGGAGGAGGCTCATGCCCTGTGCCCCGCCCCCCCAGCCCCTGCTTTCTGCCCCTCTGCTTCGGGAGAGGAGGAAACAGCTGGCCAGGAGAGAGAAGAAGACGGAGGAGGGTCGCTCCCTTCCAGTCCTTCCTCCGCGGGCGGCGGGCGGGAAAAGGCCTCTTGCGCTGGCGCTCCATTGAAAGGAGACCTGTTTAGGAGGGGGAGTTTCTGGCCGGTGGAACTGAGGGCCTCCGTGTGGGAAGAAGGACAGGACACCAAGATCTTCATGCAAGCATTCTGCGTTTATTCTCCCCCAAAACCCCTTCTATATAGGAATACAAGAGCTTACCCAAGCATTCTGATTACGTAGTGTTTATCCCAAAGACGTGTTGTGTCTTCCTGTTTTTGTCTTATGCCAGTGTGAGAACCATGCTTGTGAAAGCTTCACTTTGAGTCCTATCTCGCTAGCACCAGATGCCAGAGACAGGATGTTTATACGTGTATGACATACTTGTTTTTAGGGGAAATAAGCAAGAATTCTTCCACACGGTCTGCCGGTTGCTTTAGAATATGCTACACCTCCGACCGAGGGTGGGCGCGGGGAGGGGAGGAGGTTCTCCTTCTTCACCGGTGGCTTCTGGGCAGAAAGTCCGTCCAAAGGCCACCTGCCCCGGGGCCGCCCTTGTCAGAAGGATCGGCTGCATGACCTTCGTGGCACCCTCCTGCCGCTAAGCGGCTGCGGTGGCTTAGTGGTTAAGAGGCTGAACTCGACGTCTGGAAGGTCAGCAGGCCAGCAGTTTGAGACCCGAGTGCCTCGTGACGGAGTCAATACCCGTCGTCTGTCAACCTAAGCAGTTCGAAAGCAAGACATTGCAAGTAGATAAATAGGGACCACTTCAGTGGGAACGATATCTGCGTTCTGTACACTCCCAGTGTCTAATCATTGCCTGCCACTTGTCCACGGAAACGTCTGCAGAGGCAGACAGCGCTGGCTCCATGGCTGGCTGTAAACGGAGATGAGCAGCACACGGATCCTAGAGTCAGACACGACTGGCTTTGGAGCAAGGGAGACATTGAAGCGCCCAGGGTGCGCTCGACGCTCCGCCCTCTTCCCCGTCTCCCCGCCCCTTGGCCACGCCTCCCTCCCATGCGGGCGATGCTGCCAGGCGTTCCCATGGCGGCGGGGGCGGCGTCCCGCCCGGCTCCTGCGTCATCCGTGCGCCGGCCAGGGGGCGTGGCCCGTCCTGGGGAATGTCACTTCACCTCCCCGCGCTCCGGCAGACCCGGGCGGCACGTGGGCAGGGTGCGGGTTGTTCAGGTGGCCGGCCGCCGGTGCGGGGTGAGTCAGTGGCTGATCGGCGGGCAAGGGGGAGGCGGGCGCGGAGCGGCTCCCTCGCTTGCCGCCCGGGCGGGCAGGACGCGTGGTTCTCTGCACATCCTCAGGGGCGCTCTTGTTTGTCGGACGGAGCCATGCCTCGCCCCCTCCCCTCCGCGTGGCCTGACCTGAGTGTGGGTTGTGGCCGTAGTAGCGGAGAGTGGGGGCTGGAAAGGTCACCCCACGCGCGACCGCTGGGCAGGAGCTGCGGGTGGAAAGTGGGACTGACCGCCTCCTGCTCTTTGCCCCTCTGTCTGGCATCTCCGCGCCGCGAAAGGCTGTTCAACAGGTGCAGCTCTCCTCCCGATGTGGGGTGGCACTTCGCGGGTTCCCGACGTCTTTCTTTAAGGGACTGTTGAGTTGTGGGGCAGGCAGGCTGGAAAGCCTCCCCCTCCCGCTTCGCCCCATCCGCCTGCCCTGGAGAGCTCTGCTTGCCCCGCAGCTCCTCCCCCGGTCGGGGGGCTCAGACGGGGGGGGGGAAGCGGGTTGGTCCCTCCCTCGGCTGCTCCTCTGCCAGCCCCAGCTGGGCTCTGGGGTCGGGAGGGCTGCATCCAGGGGGAGTAGGGGGCACCGCTCCAACACACAGCAAGGCGGAGGGTGGCAGAAGGGCCAGGGTGTTTCTGCAGGGGGGGGGCAGGAAGCCACTCCAAGGACAGCTCGCCTGCCCCTCCTGGTCGCCCCAACCCTGCCTCCCCCTGGCCAAGGTCTGGGCTGGGCTGGCTTTGCTGGGTCTGCCAAGCAGGGCTTACCCTTGACAACTCCCACCAGGGCAGCCCCCCCCCATTGCAACAAGGGGCGGGGGCCCTCTCCTCACTAGGACAAATGCTGGGGCAGGGGGTAGATTTGGCACCTTCCAGGCCCAGCTTGGTGGTGGGGAGTCATGCTGGGGGGAGGGAACGTGGCCTTCCTGGCTCTGGTGGGTTGGGAAGATCATTGAGAGGGCCCAGTTCCTGACCCCCTCCTCACTCACCCCTCCCCCCCCCCACACACGGAGACTGCCAGCTTAGTGGAAATGTGTGTCTGAGCTCAGTTCAGATGCCCTTGGGTGAAGGTCAGGAGGGGACTGGTGGGAGGGGGCATGCAGCCCCCACCCCCACTCCCAGCTGAAGTGGGCTGCCCATGACATCCTATCTAGGCTTGAGGGTGAGGGAGATTTTCTCCCCCTCAGCTTAAACCACTGGCAAGCCAGAGAAGCCCAATTGGTTGGCTGCTGGGAGCATCTTCTGAAAGTGTGTGTGTGTGTGTGTGTGTGTGTGAGTGGACCAGGGGTGTAGCTACCACCGTATCTGTCGTATTATCAATTATACGGGGGGGGGGGCAACGTGCATAAGCAAAAATTAATAAAAACTTCCCAAAAAATTTTTATTTCACAAATGACAAAAGTCAAAAAAAGCAATTTCTTTTTTTCTTTTGTGAGAAATCTTTACCCTTCCTAAGGGCCCCCAAACAATTTTTTATACGGGGCCCCGTCAAGGCACGCTACGCTTCTGGAGTGGACACACACAAACACAACCCACACCCCCACAGGGCTGTTGGGGAGGGGGGTTCTCCTGGGGAGTAGAGGGCAGGAGCCTTTGGCTGAAGGTCTTTCTCACAGGCTTTCTCTTCTCTCCCCCCCCCCCCCCGTTCTGCCTTTGGGGCCAGGCAGACAGTGGTCCAGCCCCCCCCCCCCTTTGCCTGGTCCCTGGCCAGAGTGGCTTAATCCCAGTCACTATGGGCACCCTCTGCCCCTGATGGTGGAGCTTTCTCCCTGGCTCCACCAGAGACTGGCCGGGGGAGGGGATCCCCCCTCTCCCTCCTGACTCACTTCTCATGCTCCTTGCCTGGCCAGGGTTCCTGCGTGGGGGTGGCAGTGGGGCTTTGCAGCTGCTGAACGTGCTTTGCAAGGCCACACCACAGGCGCCCTGGGTGCTTTGCAAGTCCTCTCTTGTGCCGAGGGAAGGCAGACTTTGCCCTAGTGGGGCTGCCAGATGCAGGGCCTGGGGAGAAGCAGCCTCTTGATTACAGGCAGCAGCAGCAGCAGGAGGAGAGCCGGATGGCGCTGCTGGGGCCTCTCTCAGGCAGCACACTCACAGGAGGAAGAAACAGCCCTGGCCTGCCGGCCTGCCTGCCTGCCCCAGTGGCCTCACCGCGGTGGAGCCACATGTTGCCTAGACTCCAGCTGCTGCTCCAGCTGCTGCTGCTGTGCTTGTGCCTGTGCTCTGCCTTTCGGAGGAGGAAGAGCAGGAGCCGCCTGGGTAGGTCTCAACGTGTTGGAGGGAGAGAATTCCAAGGCTCCCTCTTGTGTGGGATGATTCCTATCAGCATTGCACAATTTGAATTTACGAAAGTCTAGGGAACTCTCAAAACAGATTTGACCTAAAGTGACCTACTTCATTCGCTGTATATCAGAAAACAAAATTAAAAAATCACTGTAGCACTTTAAACTTTCACTAAAAAAGTGAAATTTACAGGCATGGTTTTTATACACCAAATTCAAGGGGACAAAGGGAGAAGGGGATGGTCAAGCAAGATGATTAGTAACAATAGATTATTCAGATTAGATCAATTGAAAGGGAGTCATTTAGATCTAATCTGAATAATCTATTGTTGCTAATAGCTGTGTGAAGCTGTATTGTTGTGCTTGCTTGTCTGTCATCTTGCTTGACCACACCCCTTCTCCCTTTGAGCCCCTGAATTTGGTGTCTAAAAACCATGCCTGTAAATTTCACTTTTTATCTGAAGAAGTGGACTTGATCCAAGAAAGCTTAACAATAAAAATAAAACCGATAGTCTTTAAAGTGCTACAGTGTTTTTTATTTTGTTTTGATTATTTTGTTTTGTTTTTTGATATGCCTGAACCACAGACTAACACAGCTACTATTCTAAAAGATTCATTAACTGTATATCTCAGCCATTTACTGGGGGGGGGGTGTTGTTGTTGTTTTGTGCACATGCTGAGGCATGAGCTGCCTACCCAGCGGTGCTGCTTGGGTTGACTTTCTTCACATGGTCAGAAGATTTGCCCAGCACTCAAGGAGCCCCCATTTCCCTTGGTTATTCCTTGGTCTTCCTACTTCACTTCACGGTCTCTTAAGAAGAGGCTTCCAGAGGGTCCAGCCTGGATCTTGCCCTGGTGGGAGAATCTCTTTGGCGTGGTGTGTGCTTTTTACTCTCGGTAGGTCTAGCCTGGCTCCTTCTGTTTTCCTATTCAGAGCTTGAAAGGTGTGTAGATAGTTTCTCCTCAGTTTTAGCCATTGTCTAACGCAGTGCTGGCGAACCTATGGCACCCAGCCTGTGGCACGCAGAGCCCTTTCTGTCGGCATGCATGCCATCGAGGGCAAGCTCCACACTGCGCCAGTGGCGCCAGGGGCAGTGCCACTTCCTCACCCGCCCCTCTCCCTCCGGCAGTGGGGATGTACGAGGGGAGGCTGAAATCCCACCCAGGAGGTGTCGGGTGTGCCTGCAAGTGCACGCCCCAATTGAGGCACGCCAGCAATGTGACATGGGTGCATGTGTGGTACCTACCTATGCGCCTCCTCCTCCTCCTCCTTGGGCACTCGGTCTCTAAAAGGTTTGCCATCACTGGTCTAAGGCATGAGTGTCCACAGAGTGGGCGGGGGAGGGCGCTGCATTGCCTTGTTTCATGTCTGAACTCGCAGCACGCTTTGACTTGCTTCTGGAGAGGTAATGGCAGCCAAGTTGGCTTTTTCTGTTAGGGCAGGTTTCAGGCATCCAGTAATAAGCTTGTGTAGTTCATTAAGAGCTATATCCACCTCCCAGTTTATAACAATAGCAATTACACGTCTATTACCCTCCCCCTCAAAAAAATGGCATGGTAGAGCAGAGCAGGCTGCGGAGGATGGTGGAGGATAGGGGTGCTTGGCATGCAGTGGTCCATGGGGTCACAAAGCGTCTGACTTGACTATGCGACTGAACAACCAGCACCACCCCATATAAGCGCTGAGTGCCCTCTCTTTCTCTCTGGGCAGTTCACAAGCTAATTGGCATTTTGCCCCCAACATGCTGGGTACTCATTTGACTGACACAGAAGAGGCTGAGTCAGCCTTGGTTCTCATCAGGATCGTACTCAAAACATTTTGGCTGCAGTACAGTAGTTGAACCACTGCGCCACCTGCTGTTTTATACTGTAGATCATTCTGCTGAGGCATGGTGGAGGGACAGAAATGTTGTGCTTCTTGTTTGTGGGTGTGCTCCCCAGTCTGAAGCCGTCCGCTTCCTAAGTAGGCTTTTTCTGGTGCGCACTTTCTGTTTGCTTTTTAGACTACTGTATGTCTAGTTGAAGATTGGGGTTGTTTGATCCAGACTGGGTCAGAAAAGAAGAAGAAGAAGAAGACCAAGGGCCTGAAACCTTGCCTTCCCAGCTGATTTGGCCCTTCCGCTGAACTTCTCTGCCCCTTAAGTGGAAAGGACAGGCCTGTATTTTCAAAAGGTTGGCCTCAGTGGGCTGTTTTTATAACACAAGGAAAGCTCTTGTAAGGCAGAGGTGAAGTGGTGCTCCATGGACCCAGGTGGAGGTTTCCCCCCTTGGGCTGCCAAGGCAAGATCATCCGCACAGGTGAAGCTCCGGAATGCTGGGAAGGTCAAAAGTGCCAGGAGGCCTCTTGGGCTCCTCTCCAGTGGCTTCCGCCCCTCCCTCGAGATTCAGCCCAGAGCCTTCCCTTCGGAAGGAGGACAGAGGCCATGCCTGTGGGTCCGTGATCTTTAGTCTGAGCAAGGGTCTCTCTGCAAGGCCAACCCATTCTGCTCCTCCGTTGATTTCATGCCTTTCCAATCTGCCTTCTGTCTGCTGGGTGAGATTTAAGATTGGATCCGTGCATCTCTTGCCAAGCCTAAGGCCTGCCTGGTCTGGCAGTAGAAGGAGTTTGGGTTTTTGGGCGAGACGACTTAGGACCCTCCACTCAAACCCACTTTCTACAGGTGTCCAAGGCGGGGGAGCTTTGTGGGCACCTAGAGGGGGGGAGGGGGGGGTCTCTGGGATACGTAGAAGAAGAGATCCATCTTTGTCTTCTGACAAATGTTGGGGACTTGTTTCTTCCTCTTGCCATTCTTACAGAGAGGCGGAGGTAGGCATTCCTTTGTGTTTGGCCTGATCTGTTCCATTTGCTCGATCCGGATATCCCCGAGTGCCGCCCAGGTTTGGCCATCCCTGCCTCTGCTGAGGGCTTGTTCTGCCAAGAGGAAGGCAGGAGAAAAGGCCCCAGAGCTGGGTCTGAACCGCCCTTGGATGGTTCACCTTCCTTGGGCCTCCTGGCCCGGAACAGCCGGCCCTCTCTTTGCTTTGGCATAGACTGTATATCCTTTGGTCCGGATCATGGGAGCAGCCTCTTCCTTCCCTGCCTCCAAGGTTCTAGTTTTCCTTGGCCTTCCCTTGGTTGTCCGTCTCCCTGGAACGGCTGGAGAGGCTTCAAGGTCACCCAGAGGCGCCACCAGAGGGGGGGGGAGAGGGAACTGCCCCCCCCTCTTCTGAAATGGGCTTGCTGGGGGAGTAACCCTCCTCTCTACCTCAGAAACTCCGGCTCTGGGGCAAATGTCATGGCGAGGTGTGTGAAGGAGAGCGAGGAAGGAAGGGAACCTTCTCCCAGGGACCTCTCTCTCTCTCTCTCTCCCCTTTTGCTTTTCACAGTTTTGCCAGGGGTTTGTAAGCCAAGAGGATCTCCTGTTTGGGGCTGACTCTTGCCAGAGAGTTGGATTAAAATTTAATTGGGAGTTGTGAAGGTTGTGAAACTTAAGGGGCTGGAAGTAAGGACTTCTGAAGTTTATTCACTCATTCCCATGATTTCTCTCTCTCTCTCTCTCTCTCTCTCTCACTCTTTCTCACTCACTCACTCTCTGTCTCTCACACACAC
The DNA here is from genome assembly GCA_030440675.1 of Furcifer pardalis. Taxonomy (NCBI): domain Eukaryota; kingdom Metazoa; phylum Chordata; class Lepidosauria; order Squamata; family Chamaeleonidae; genus Furcifer; species Furcifer pardalis. The sequence goes on along the minus strand of CP126890.1, from coordinate 170,342,426 downwards.
ACACACGCGCACACACACACACATATGTAGGCACATTCCTCTCCGTCAGAAGATTAAGTTTTGCTCGTGCTGGGCTCCTGGGCTCCTCCTCAGCTGAGATTTGGGGGGCTTTGAAAGAGCAGGATGGCCCTTTCCTTGGCTTTGTAAGCCTGGGGGTGGGGGCTACCTTGTGCCTGTAGCCAGCAATGGTGGTGGTGGTGGTGGGGATGGCAGGACCTGCCCTCCTTTCTCTTTAACCCCCCCTCCCCATAGGTTTCACTTGTGCATTTCCGCTGGGAGACCTTCCAACTGCAGGCTCCGCCTCCCATGATTTGGGGCTTCTCCGCCTTAGAGCATCCCAAAGTCCCCGCAGACGGAAGAGGAGGGTGTCAGGCCCAGAGGAATGAGCTTGGCATCCTCTCAGGCAGTGACCTGAGGCTTGGCTTTTAGTTAAGATGTGTTAAGAGGTTCACATGTGTGTTTGGAATTGGTGCAGCTCAGACTCCAGTTGACCAACTCTTGTGGTGCCCGGGGGGGGGGGTGTTTCTTGGCTTGGCCCCCTCCTTCCTCTAAGGAATAGACCCTGGTGCACCTGCTCTAAAGCAGGACAGGCCCCCCGGGGGGGGGAGCACTGTTGGGCCGTGGCTCCCCTCAGCCGGGAGAGCAGCTAGGGTTTCCAAAGCCACTTTTCTGGCTCACCTTGAAGGAGGCTGTCGTGGCCCCTAGGCGCCGCTCCAGGTGTGTGTCTTGGCCGGATGAGCCAGGGACAGGCGTCGCCCTGCCTGGAAGGTTCCTCTGGCGTCTCCCCACCCTGTGACCCCTGGAGCCCTGCCGTTGCTGCTCTTGGGCCGGCCAGCCGGCTGGAGTGTGTGCTTTGGCTAGGGAGGCTTTGGCAGAGGCAGGCTTGGCCCGTGGCCGCCTTCCGTGGCCCAGCCTGCCCTGCCCTTGCTGTGCATGTTGTGTGAGTGTTTGGGGCAGGGGTGAGGGTTTTGCTCTGGGTCTCACTCCCGAGGCCCCAGCATGCATTGGTCTTGGCCCAGTGGCCATGGGTGGGCCGGCTCTGCCCTTTGCTGGGTCACGGAGGGAGGCCTTGAGCTCAGCCAGCCCTGGGCGGGGGTGGGGGGCATTCCTAGCCTCGTGCCTTCGGTTGGTCCTGCTGGAGCCTTGATTGGCTCTGCTCAACCCACCCACCCCAATTTCACCCCCCTCCCCTCCCTCCCTTTCTCTCTCTTTTCCAGATTGCCTTGCCAGAGCCCCGGATGCCTTGCCTTGGGAGATGAGCTGCCACTGGCATTGCCACACGGGCAGGGCGGAGAGCTCCCCATCCCACTTCGCCAGCCAGGCCGGCCGGCAGGGGCCTTTCCCCTCCGGTGGCTGAGAGCGCCTGACCAGCACCGCTGGGCTTCTCTGCAGGACCAGAGCCACTGGAAACCCACTGCCGGTGGCGGCGGCAGTGCCATGCCGGCAAGTAAGTTTGGCGTGGCCGACTACGCCATTTTTGTCCTGCTGCTGGTGTTCTCTGCTGGCATCGGGCTCTTCTATGCCCTCAGCGGCGGCAAACAGGGCACGGTGCAGGAGTTCCTGCTGGCCGACCGCAGCATGAGCTTCCTGCCCGTGGCTCTTTCCCTGCTGGCCACCTTCCAGTCAGCCGTGGCCATCCTGGGGGTGCCGGCCGAGATCTACCGCTTTGGGACGGAGTACTGGTTCCTGGGCTGCAGCTACTTCCTGGGGCTCCTCATTCCGGCCCACGTCTTCATCCCTGTCTTCTACCGCCTGCGCCTCACCAGCACCTATGAGGTGAGTCACCTGTCACAGGGTGGGATGGGGCTGGGCCCAACCAGAGGGGCAAGCGGTGGTCCCAGAAGGAGGGGCCCCCAGAATGCTCAGAGAGGCTGCCCCCCACCCCCACCCCGCTTTCTCCTCTATGGGGAGTCGTTATGGGGCACAGCCGCTGCTCTCTTCCCAGTCCCAGAGCCCATGGGCCATAAAGATGAGCATGGTGGGGGGGAGCAAAGTGCCCCCCTCTCAGTTCTGCCCTGCAGGGCTGGCATCACGGGAGAAGTGGGTGGGCCGCAAGGAGGCCTGCCCTGCCCTTCCCCACACCTGCCTCCTCAGGCTGCCTGGCCAGCCCCCACCTCCAAGGCCCCCCCCCTGGCCTGAGGGCTTCCTACCTGAAAGGGCTTCCTGGAAGGCCACTGGCCCTTGGGGAGCAAAGGGGAGGCCAGGTGTCTTTGCAGGGGGTGGGGGTGGAGTGTGGGCAGGCCACACTCTCTCCCACATTCTGCCCACTGATGGGGTGTGTGTGTGTGTGTGTGTGTGTGTGTGACTTTCTTTCTCCTCTGCTCAGTACCTAGAGCTGCGCTTCAACAAGGTGGTGAGGGTCTGTGGGACGGCCACTTTCATCTTCCAGATGGTGAGCAGAGCCGGGGGTGGGGTGGGGTGGGGGCGGGGGTGTCTCCTCCCTCCCTCTGTGCCTCTCCTCCAAGGGAGGGCCACCCTCCTGCTTGCCTACACACACACACACACACACCCTCACTGGCAAACCAGGGACCTCTGTGAGGGAAACCCCCTCCCCCTGGACAGAAAGAGGAGGGGGAGGGCAGACCCTTTTTGGCTAGGGGTTTCTTTCTTTTGCCTCTTGCCTGACCCCCCTCCATTTTCTCTCTCTCTCTCTCTGCATGGGGAAGTCCCCAGCCCCCCCCCCCCACACACACACACACACAGCCACAGAACCCTTTCAGCTCCCTTGGGACCCTCCTCCAGGACCCCCACCCTGCCCTTGCTGGTCTTGCTTTGCTCTTGATTCTCAGGGCAGGGCGCAGAGTGTCTGCAGAAGGCCAGGAGGGCAGGATGAATTCCCAGCCCCCCCCCAAGGGTTTCCAGGGCCAGAGCCAGCTGTTATATCTCTCTCTCTCTCTCTCTCTGTGTTGGGCCGGGGCTCGGGGCTGGCTGGCTGGCTTACTTACTCTCTCCTCCATCTGGAGCCCCCCCCCCTCAAGTCCTTCTTTCTCTTTGCCCAGCCTCTTCTGCCCTGGAGGGCCAAAGGAGGGGGGGAGGGAGCAAGTGGGGGGGGGGAGGTTGGAGGGGTCAGCTGGGGTCATTATGCCCCCCCAGTCCTTGGGCCTGATGCATTGGGGGGGGGGGGTTGAAGCAGAGCCAGGCCTGGTAAGGGGACTGCAGGGCTGCCTTTCTCCCCACAGGTGGTGTACATGGGGGTGGTCCTCTATGCTCCCGCCCTGGCTCTCAATGCAGGTGAGTCCTGGGCCCTCCTCCCTGGGGAAGAGGTGGGGGGAGGTCCTCCCTTTGAACTGTGAGGGGGGAGGGGGGATCACACCTTTGTGTCCCCCCCCCCCCGCTTAATTTGAAGGCACCAGAGGGAGAGTGGCAGGTGGCACTTGGGGGGGACCCCTCCCCCCTCACTGAAGCTCTTTTCTCCCTTGCAGTGACCCACTTTGACCTCTGGGTCTCTGTGCTGACCATTGGCCTGGTCTGTACCTTCTACACCGCTGTGGTAAGTGGGGCTGACCCCGTGGGGTGGAGATATTTCCCCACACACACACCTGGATGCTGCTCTCCCTGCAACCCCCACCCCCACCCACTTTTCTTAAGGCTCTGGCTGAGGCTGGACAATCCCTCTGGACCCAGCCTGCCCGTTTCCCTCCGCAGGGGGGCCTCCGGGCCGTCATTTGGACCGACGTCTTCCAGACATTCGTCATGTTTGCCGGCCAGGTGGCCGTGATCGTCGTGGGCACCGTCAAGGTCGGCGGCATGGGGCGCGTCTGGCAGATGGCCTCAGAACGGGGGAAAGTGTCCGGCATCGAGTAAGGCCAGGGCCAAAGGGCGTGGCTGGGGCAACCACCCATGCTGACCACCCCCTCCCAGGCCCTCGGACTGCTTCACCCACCACACCTGCTGACCGTGCCCCCCTTTCTTCCTCCCTTTGCAGCCTGAACCCTGACCCCTACGAGCGCCACACCTTCTGGACCCTGGCCTTCGGGGGGGTCTTCATGATGCTCTCTCTCTATGGGGTGAACCAGGCTCAAGTCCAGCGGTACCTCAGCTCCCGCACAGAGCGCCAGGCTGTGCTGTGAGTGAGTGGGCTCCATCCATGGGGTGGGGGTCCAGGGTGGGGGGAGGGGGAGCACTTGCATTCCTCAATAAGGGGCCTCCTCTCTCCCTGGCTTGACCCCCCTCCCTCCCTCCCTCTGCAGCTCCTGCTACGCCGTCTTCCCCTGCCAGCAGGTGGTCCTCTGCCTCAGTTGCCTCACCGGGCTGGTGATGTTTGCCTTCTACCAGGAGCACCCTCTCTCCCCGGAGCAGAGCAGGGCTTCCCCGGACCAGGTCAGAGGGACACCCCCACCCCACCCCTTGAGCCCCCTCCTCTAAACCAGACAACCCACAGGTGCAGCCTTTGCCCTGGTGGGCAGCTGCCTGGCGGGGGAGGGGGCTGCCTCCACTAGGAACCCTGGGGCTTGGGCAGGGGGAAAAGCTCCCTGGGCCCTGGCTTGTAATAGGGGGGGGGGCTTTGCTCCTCTGCCCCCCCCCATTCCCCTGGAAAGAAGACCTATCCGGAAAATAAGCCCTAGCATGCTTCGTCAGAATGCTTGTAATATAAGCCCTACTCCAAAACTAGGTTAAGACTGTCAGCCAGTCGGGCGCTTTTCCCAGGAATATTCCCACTGCAACACACGACAGGTGTACCACATTATAAAACAATAATACAAAACACAGGAGTAAATTTAAATAAATAATATTATGAAAATTAATATTTATAATAAGTGATAATATAAATTATAATTAAGTATTTGTACATACCCAAGCAGGCGCCTTTGTACAAGAAGGAAATGCCGATGTAAACCTGTGAGCCTGAGGCTTCTTGCTGAAGGACCCATCAAAGTACAGAGACAACGCACGAATAACACGCGCACTTGATCACGAATATGGGCGTGGTTGTGTCTGACACGAATCTTCATAATTCAATACATCATGTGTTGTAATGGACAGACTTTGCAAGGCATCCCCTGGAAAATAAGCCCTTTATTATAAGACCCGGCTTTGTTTTCAGAGGAGAGAGGGGGGGGGACGATGATTTGGGGCCACCCTGCTTCTTGGGGGTGGCGGTGTCATTCTCTCCTCCCCCTCCCCCCACTTGGGGTTCACAGGCCTCCTTCTGCTTAGACCTGCCCCCCTCCTTCCCAGGGCTGGCAGGGTCTCACCTGGAAGGCCCCAGGGATGATGTCACTTGCCATTGGGGTGGGGGTGGGGGAGGAGATGCCTGTCAGTCCCCCTCCTCTCCCCCCCCGCCCATGCTGAGTTGGGCCTTGGCCTGGGTCTTCTCCCCCCCCCCCCACAGATAGTCCTCTACTTTGTGATGGACGTCCTGCAGGAGGTGCCAGGCCTCCCTGGCCTCTTTGTGGCCTGCCTCTTCAGTGGCTCCTTGAGGTGAGACACCCCCCCCCATGAATGACCCCTTTGCCCCCAAAGCAACAGCCGCCTTGAACCAACTCCGCAACCCCCCCGGTGTTTTGTTTCCCCTGGCAGCACCATCTCCTCGGCCTTCAACTCCTTGGCAACGGTCACCATGGAGGACCTGATCCGTCCCTACGTGGCCACCATCCCTGAAGGACGGGCCACTCTCTACTCAAAGCTGCTGGGTGGGTTGTGGCAAAGCCCAGCCTCCTCCTCCCTTTCTGGGCGTAGCAGGGGGTCACACCCCACACCTGCTCTCCCTGGGGGGTGGGCTGATCTGCCCTGGGGGCAAAGGGGGCTGATCTGCCCTGACCCCCCCCCCCCCCGCTGCTGCCTTGTCTCCCCCTCCCCAGCTCTGGCCTATGGTCTCCTCTGCATCGGAATGGCCTACCTCTCCTCCATGATGGGCCCAGTGCTGCAGGTAAGGGGGGCGGGAGGCGCTCCCCCCACCCATCCAAGCTGAGTCTGTGGAGGCTCTCCTTGCAAGGAAGCTTTCGGGGTGGGGGGTGGGCCAAGCCATTCTTGACCCCCCTTGCCCCTCCCCCCACCAGTGGCCCTGTCCATCTACACACACACACACACATTTCTTCTTCCCCCTCCAGGCTGCCATCAGCATCTTCGGCATGGTGGGGGGGCCTCTGCTGGGGCTTTTCTGCCTGGGCATGTTCTTCCCCTGGGCTAATGCCGTGGTGAGTAAATGCCCTCCCTCCCTCCCTGCCCCCCTTGACCCCTTGGCTCAGGGTGAGGTGGGGGCCTGCAGGAGGAGGAGGAGGGGAGCAGGGAGGGAGCCTGGGCTGCTGCCTCCCTGGGCGGGCGGGACACACACACACACACACACACACACACACACACACACACACACACACACACACACACACACACACACACACACACACACACACACACACACACACACACACACACACACACACACACACACACACACACACACACACACACACACACACACACACACACACACATCATTTCTCCTCCAAACAGAAAGGAGTCCTGATGTGGGGCTGAGGGATGAGCAAGGTATTGCCCCCTCTCCCTCACTGGGTGTGTGTGTGTGTGTCCAGAGCCCCTCACACCCTGTGCCCCCCCCCTCCTCCTCCTGCCAGGGTGCCGTGGCTGGCTTGGCTGCCGGGCTGGCCATGGCCTTCTGGGTCAGCATTGGGAACATGCAGAGTGCTTTTTTGGGGGGGGGGGGACGACACACCTCTTTTCTCTTCCCAGGGCACCCAGGGGAAGAGTTTGGGGGAGTTTTGGGTTGGGGGAGCTGAGCAAGGTAGAGGCCCCCCTCCCTCCCTCCCTTCCTTGGGGGGAGGGGATCCCAGAGCCCATCACACCCTGTGCCCCTCCTCCTCTTCCTGCCAGGGTGCCGTGGCTGGCTTGGCTGCCGGGCTGGCCATGGCCTTCTGGGTCGGCATCGGGAGCATCGTGGTCAACATGCAGAGTGGGGTGGGGGCCCAGACCCTCCCCCTACCGGATGGAAACCTGACCATGGCCTTCATGACCACCCTGCTCACGACCACTCCTGCGCCTCCGGAGAGGTAAAAGCAAGGGCTGGGAAGGCACACTGATCCTGCACACACACACACACCCTGCCCCATAGCCCCTAGGCCAAGGGGACAGGTAGGGAGAATGGGGGGGGAGGGTACCCCTCAGGCAAGATCCCCAAGGGCACCCTTGGATTGAGGGCAGGGAGGGAGGTCCGATTGGGCATGGAGGAGGAGGGAGGGGGTGACAGCAGGTGGGGTAGGCGGGGTGGGTGTATATAGGTGTAACTCCTCTTCCTCTCCCCCCCTCTCTCCCTCACCCAGGCTTGTGGGGCTACGGAAGTTCTACAACCTGTCCTATATGTGGTACAGCGCACACAACTCCACAACGGTGGTTGTTGTGGGGCTGCTGGTCAGTCTGCTGACAGGTAGGGTGTGTGTGTGTGTCTGGAAGGGGAGGTGAGAAACGGGGGGGGGATGTGAGCCAGCCCCCGCCCAAGGGAGGGTGACGGGGCTGCTGGGGCCCCCGAATGGCCCAAAGGAGGCTCCTTTCATGTCCCCCTCGGGTATTGAAACCCGACCTTCCAGTCTTAAGCTCAGCGTCTTAACCACTAAGCCGCCGGGGGAGCTGCTCATGGGGAGTGGGGTGGACTAGGGTGTCCCCCCCCGTAATGCAGCCAGGTACCTCTTCCCCCCCCCTCCCCACAGGCCCCATGAGGGGAGGAGATGTCAACCCCCACACCATCTACCCGGTGCTCCCACACCTGCTGTGCTGCTTGCCTTCAAAGTACCAGGGCCGACTGCGATGTGGCGTTCATGACCCTGCCGAGGTGAGGGGCCTCGTTGGGGACTGGGAGGGGTCCCATCTGTCACCCCCTCCCAACATTACAGGAGGGAACTCTTCTTCCCCCCCCCTCTTTCTGTGGGTGGCATGTCCCATGGAAAGGTTCAAGGGCCCCGTGGAACAGGGGAGATGTGGGCTCCACCCACCCCGGTGCCCCTCCCCAGAAATCTGGACACATGGGGGGGGAGGAGGAGCATCCCTCTCAACCATGGCACGCCAGCACCACCGTGCTCCTCCATTCTGTGGTTCCTGTGGGTCTCCTGTGGCTGTGCTGAGGGTGGGCCTTAGTGCTGGAAGGAAGCCCCTGCCTTTCGCCTCCCCCTGCCCCCCCCCCCCAGCCAGGCCTCCCGTGCCACTCCACCATCCAGCTTGGGTGCCCGCTGGTGGCCTTCTCTCTCTAACTGGAAGGGGCAGTTCCACTGAAAGTGGCAGGGATTCCCTCCCGGGGGGGGGGAGTTTTCTGCTGCCCCACAAGGGGAGCCCACAGGAGGGAGAGCCTCTTACACCCCCCCACCCCCTCCCCCACCCCCTTGCTGTTGGAGGAAGTCTCGACCAACTGGCCATCGCTTTCCTCCTCCCTCCTCCTCCTCCTCCTCAGGGTGGGATGGACTGCTGCCCTGAGCCAGCCTCCCTGGCCACGGAGAAAGCCAGCCACGGGATGCTGAATGGACTGGTCGAGATCCTACCCCCTCGGGGCACCCCCTCCCCAGCAGGGGAGCTGGACGAAGAAGGGTTTCTCCGAGAGGACGGGAGGCCTGCCTACATCCTGCGGGAGACCTCCCTCTGAGCCACCGGCAGAACCAACAGGCTCCAGACGGGGGGCAGGGGGGTCAATACACCCACACCCTGCAGACCCCCCCCCTTGCTCATTAGGGGCTGGATCCTGGGGAAGTCGAGCTGAACATGGGAACCTCGATCTTCCGGGGCTAGTGAGGCTCCTGATTGTGAATGTGCCAACTTCAGGGGGGGGGGGTGTCTGCCCCCCCCCCCATCCTGCCACCAAGCACCATAGGCCATGGCTCCCATGTGCCTTCCTCTGCCCCAGAGGTGGGCTCCCTCCCAGTCTCGGGCGAGGGGGCAGTCTGACCAAAGAAGCCCCTGCCTTTGCAGTGGGGCTGCCCCACGGCTGCCAGGGCTGGTCTTGCATTCCACTCCACTCCTCCTCCTGCAGCAGATTGGGGGGGGGGTTCTGAACCCCATGAAGCAGGGGTTTGGATCCCTTCTTTAGGGGTTGCACAAAGGGGCAGGGCCCCCCCACCTCTTGCCTTCTGAAGTCCTGCATGGGGGGGGTCCTACCTCCCCCCCATCCAGGCTGCTTTACAACAGACTTCTCTTTCCCCTCCTGGCAGGAGTGAGGTGTTTGTGTGCACGAGCGAGCGAGTGAGTGCATGTGTGTCCGTGTGTGTGTGCACTGAGCAAGCCTTATGGCCCCTCCCTTTTATTTGTTGTCTCCTGTATTTTCTGTCTGCCAGAAATTGCCGCCCCCGCCCCCGCCCCCCCTTTCTTGTGCTTTGGATGCTCAGATGCCGCCACCATTCCTGCTGCTCTCAGTAAAAGGCCGTATTTTGTTGGGGCGTGTGGGGTTTCCTTTCGGGGGGGCAGCAGGCCCCCCTGCCTTTGCCACAGCAGTGCCTTAGGTGGATGCCTGAGCGATGCCCCAGAGGCTTCTGTGCTGCCCCAGAGCACTTTCAACCACTCCCCAGGCACAGAGCCTTTCCCCCCCCCCACCCCAGCTTGCCAGTGGATGGGAAATTGCCACATGGGTGGTGGTGGTGGTGGTGGTAGTTCTATACAAAGCAAAGGGCGCACACACACATGCACGCACACACACGCACCACTTCTGACCCTGGGCAAGGCCAGCAAGATGAATGAGGGCAGCCTGGAGAGGTGAGCTGTGCCCGCCAGCTCCACTCGAGCCCCCTCCCCCCTCCCCGGGTGGAGGAATCCTTGGCAGAGGATGGGGGGGGCGTCTGGTCTGGAGCTTTGCCCCTCCTCCGTGCAGCAGGTGGAGGGGCCCCTGCCCCACACCAGGTGCATTTCCCATTATACCCCACATCGAGGTCTCCAAAGCCTACTCCTCCGCCTTTCCGGGCCCTCTGCGTGGCCCAAGCCGTGGGCCAGCAGGCGCCTGGGTGCTGCGGGGCCCTCCCTACCTCTGGGGTCCGGCCTATGCCATTGAGGGGTGGGAAGAGAGGAGGCCGGAAAAGGCCCCCAGACGGGGCAAAAGGCAGGCGAAGGCACTGGAGCCCCTACAGGCAGCCTGGAAACCACCTGGGCTGGAACGCAGGATAGGGGTGGCTCCCATTGAAATGAAGGGCCAGAATCCTCAAGGTGCCCCACATCGCCTTGGCATGCCTGGTTCTTAACGCTGAATCACGATCCCAAGGTGGCCTCCCTCCAAAATGTGCCAAAGGTAAGAGCACATGGGAGGGGGGGGGAGCTCCAGCAGATGCTTCAGCCCCTCCCTGCCCAAGAGGAGGGGGAGTTTGAGTTCTCCTGTTGGCCTCTCCCTCCTGTGTTGTTAGTGCCCCTGGCGGGGCGGGGGGGAGTGCCATTAACCTTTGGTCCCACAGGCTTTGGCACCTCCTCTCCCAGCACCTGGGAGCAAAAGAAGGTGTGGGCACTGCTGGAGGAGGGGGGGTGAAGATGCTGCCGGCCTGGCCTGTGGCTCCCAGCCAGGAGAGGAGAGGAGGGGACCTTTCTGTGACCCTGGCCCCCATACACTGCAGCCCCCCCCCCCCCGGTAAAGGCAGGCTGGGACCCCAGGCCTCCTGTTGTAGCAGAAGGTGAGACAAGGGACAGCCATCCCAGGGCCATCCAGAGCAGGAGAGGTTCGTAGTGCCCAATCTGGTTCACAGAGAGTCTTGCAACTCAAATCTGGGAATCCCGAAGGGCTCCAAAGACAGAGTTTATGTACACAGGAAACACAATCTTAGAAGAAATCAACCCTGGCTGCGCCTTAGAAGGTCAAATAGTGAAGATGAAGCTAAAGTACTTTGGACATCCAATGAGAAGAGAGGATTTGCTTGAGAAAGCCTTGATGCTGGGAAAGGTGGTGGGCAAAAGAAGAAGGGGGCAGCCAAAAATGAGATGGCTAGATGGTATTGTGGACACAATTGGGGCACAGACCTGAGCGAGTTGAGGAGGAGGGTGGAGGACATCAGAGGTGCCTGATGGACAGTGGGGTCCACTGGGGTCATTGCAAAGGGTCGGAATCAACTGATAGACAAGACCACACTTACTATTGGGTGATTACTACCTCCCCATCCTCTACTATTGGGTCATTTACGATGATGCCCCTCTTCTAATGAGGAAGGGTCTATTGCCTCAGCCTGGACAATAGGCAGGCAAGTTTAAGCGGACTTACTGTCACTCCACTTTGTAGGTTATTGAGAGGGCAAAGATGGATTCTCTTTGGTTCCTAATTATTCTATATTCCAGCATACGCCTGTTGCAGCTCTGCTCCGTTGTGGGGCCACATGTCTACCAACAGGATTGGGGGCAGAGCCAGGGTGGTCAGGGGTGGGCAATATGCTCCAGGATCTGGTGTGTCAAAGCAGGGAAGGTTTGGGCAGAGGCTGAGGAGGGGGGGGCCTGCTCCAGGATCTGGTGTGTCAAAGCAGGGAAGGTTTGGGCAGAGGCTGAGGAGGGGGGGGGGGCATCTCCCGGCAGAAGATCCACCAGCAGCAGCGGGGAATGATGGGATGAGTCGTGTCCAGAAGATGAAAGCAAAAGATTCCAGGCTTCCAAAGGTGGGACATCTCTGGCCCCACATGGTCTTTGGGACATCCGGTCTGAGACATCGCAGCCCACTGGGCCAGGGGCTTCCCGAGGCAGACCCCTTTGGTGGCTCAAAATCAAACACACACCGCCGACACACACACACACAGTACTTGCCCAAGGCAGCCCCTCCCTATACACCCCCCTCACACACACACACAGTCGATTGCGACCCCATGGACCGCAGACACACACACACTGGTACCTCGCTTAAAGAGCATTATTTCGTCCCATGGGATTGCTCTTTAAGCGAAACACCCTTGGAAGTGACCAGTGGTGACTTCTGGGCGGGGGGGGGGGATTGTTAACACCAATTTAGTTGTTAAGCGAGTTTTGGGTTGGTTTTATTTGTTAAGTGAAGCAAACATTCAGAGAAAATTCTGCTCTTTAAGCGAGTTGTGCTTTAAGCGAGGAGGCGCTCTTTAGGCGAGGTTTGACTGTGTGTATAAACACAGAGAGAGAGAGAGAGCCCCAGGAGTTTGAGGGTGGGCAAACTGCTAGCTCAGGGTGGGCAACACCCATCCTGGTCAGCCCCTGGATTCAGGCCGCCTGAGGCACAGTCTGTACCCTAGAGGAAAAGCAACTCTAGACCCATTTCCTCTTCCTCCGTTCCCTGCCATGGGCTCTGCTCAGGCAGCCAAAGAGTTCTGGGGAACCTGGAAATGTGCAGACTTTGAGTGGCCTTTGCCGCCCCCCGCCCCCCGTTTGAGCCTAAGAAAAGACAGGGTGGGCTAGCTGTGGGTGTTCCCATTGCCTGAGGGGGTGTTGCTTGAGCCAGCGATATGGAAAATGCAGCCCCATGCCCAGGCAAGGAAAGAGATGCAGCTGTGAGCCAGAGACGGTGCTCCCCCCCCCCTTACCTGAAATGCCAGCCATGCCTCAGGAGCACCCCGAAGTGAAGGACGGCCAGGCCTAAGGAGGAACCCATCGAAGGGAGAGAAGAGGCAGCCGTTGCTCTGAAGCAAGAGACTCCACCCGGGGAAGGAGGCGGGCTGGGCCTTCCCTCTCGGGTGGGGGCACCAGGGCAGGGCAGAAGACCTCAGCAGCTGGGGAGGCTGCCCACCCACCCATTTCCTCACTTTGCCAGGGCATTGCAAGGTTGGCGGGCACAGGTTGCTGGGCGGGGGGGGCAGCTTCCAGTCTCAGGACCACCACGACGTCCCTTGTGCTGTTGTCAGTCTCATCAAGGCACTTCCAAGTTATGGTGCCCTTGCAAGCAAAGGAGGTCCTGCCATTAAAAGCCCACCCCCCGCTATGCCTCAGGGAGGGGGGACTTGCAGCCATGCGGAAGCGGACAGACGAGGATTGCAACATTAAAAGAGAAGGGAACAGTTTATTCAATCTAGTGGATAAAAGCAATGCCAAAAGCACATTGGAAAAGGCACAAGCAATCCCACGTTAAGGGAACCCTTTTTAGACAAGCCGGTGAGGGAGGCCAAGCCAGTTCTGAGGCAGAAGAAAGGGCTGTGCTTGCTTGCAGGTGGGCAGCAAAGACGGGGCCAGTCTGACCCCCACCCTGGGGGACTGTGGTAAAAATGACCAGTTGGTTCATCCCCCGGCATTGTTATATTTTTTGTATTATACTGTATTGTGCTGTATGACCTTTGATTACAGTATTTGCTGGCGTATAAGACTACTTTCCCCCCCGAAAAACATGCCTCCAAGTGGGGGGGGGGGTCGTCTTATACACTGGGTACACTTCAGTTGGGATAGACATAGCTGCCCATAGTGGCCTCCTGATGCTCACCCACCTCATTCTACATGCCATCCAGATGAAGAAAGAAGTTTTACATTACAATTGTGTCTCCCTTTCAAACTGGTGGGGAAAAAGAAAGGGTTTCATTTACTGGTACCTTCTGCCCAAAATGGAGGAAAAAGCCATGCTTGCAGGGGAAGCAAGAGGCTAGGCTAAAGCAACATTTCCTGCCTCAGTGCAATTGACCTGCCCACCCACTTTACCTGCACCACCACCACTGGTGGGTGGTGCAAGTACAGTTCTAAAAAATCAATAAAATAATTAATATTACTGTATTCTAATTACTGAAACTCACTAGCAGTTGCTACATTTCCCACTCTTGGCTTACACTCGGGTCAATCTATTTTCCTGGGTTTCAAGGTCAAAATTAGATACCTTGGGTTATATTTGGGTCAGCTTATATTCATGTATATACGGTAGATAAATAAGTACCACTTTGCACTTGCACTGTTTTATGTTTACTGTACATGTTTGATAACATACAGCTTTGTGACAGTTTTTCTGCATATCATAAGCATTTGAATATAAATTATCATGTTGAAATCAAATCTGATGTTCTTTTACGTTTTTTATTTGGTGTGTGGAAGGTGTGCGGAAGAGGGGGTAGTCTTATACAGCGAGTATATAACAAACTCTATATTTTGATTGGAAATGTTGGGGGGTCATCTTATACGCCCAGTCGTCTTATACGCCGGCAAATACGGGTATGTTATATTACTTTTGTTATTTCATATTACTTTTGACTGTCTTATATATATGGTTTCTGTAAACCGCCTTGAGTCGGTTGTACCGAGTAGGGCGATATACAAATCGATGAAATGAAATGAAGGCTCCCTTCCCAAAGTATCTGACCGGGAGGGGTGAGGCCCACATGGGCACTACTAGGCAGGGCGGGGGGGGGGTTGTCCCTCCCAGGGAGAGCATCAGGGTCTGGCTTTATTCCAGAACTCAAACCCCCTTGTCTAGGGGAAGCCTTACTTCAGGCACCCAGAAAAATGCCAGGAACCTGGGGGGGGGGCTTCCCTCCCACCAGGATACGCAACTGTTATGGTTGACCTCTTGACCTTGCAACCCTCCAGCTGCATCGGTTTTCCTCTGTTGCTTCTGGTAGAGAGGCAAGGAACAGCTGACTCCGAACCAGGTGGAAGCCCAAGGCCTGGCACAGACCTCCATCACAAGTAAGCCTCCTCCAAAGGAATATCAGGAACAACAAGTCTACTTCTGCTTCACTGACTACACCAAGGTGTCCTGGGAGACATTTTATTCCTACGTTTCTGAAAGCTTGGAGAGGACCTGGTTTAAACTAGGCCTCAAAAATCCTTTTCTCTCTATCTCACAAGACTACATGTCACGAGGCAGCTTGTTTTCACTTCAGTGTTCGCATTCCTTCTCTGTAGTTAGCCTTATTGTGGCTACCACAGAGACACTGTCTCCACATGTTCCCTCTGTCCCCTGATTGTTTAAAAGGTACCCAACCTGACGGCAGAATCCCCATCTTGGGAGAGGAGAGGGAGTTCGCTTTTGGATGTCTATGGGTTAACATCTATGCCTGGAGACTACAGTAAAACCTCAGATAACACTAAAACCTGGTTCCACAAGTCTTGGTGTTATAAGATTTTTAGTGTTATCTGATGCATGTTAAAATCCTATGGGATCCATAGAGATACATTGTAACCACACAGGCTTTAGCGGTTGTTATCTGATGCATCCCATAGGATCTTAATGTTATCCGATGCAATTCTTCCCCCCAGATTGCTTAATGTTATGCGATTTTAGTGTTATTCGATACTAATGTTATCTGAGGTATTACTGTATTCCTTTTCTTTTTCATCATGATTACCTAATGTACCAGTGGACTGTTACTGGACTGATCTCTATATGCTACTGACCTTTTATTTACGTTTCTCTATGGACTATGCGCCACCAGGGCTCATTATCCTTACAAAAGACCTGTCCCTGGAGTGTTCCCTTTTTTGGCCTCCCATTTCTACGGCCTACGAGCTCCTGCTGGCCGGAGACTTCCGGCCACTAAGAGCCGAAGGAAACCTCGTCCCACCCGGCCACCGATCGCGGCTCCTCTCGCTCAGTCCGCCTCTGCGCCTTTAAGAGCGAGCTCTTCCGCCCTTCCTCAAGATGGCGCAGCAGCGGCCCACCCACGTGATGCGAGGCGGGGGCCCGGGCTGACGTGTGCCGAGGAGCGGCCGCCGCCGGGGGGACGCATGCGCATAGGTCGCGGGAGCGCCGTGCCGGTCGGGAGCGCTACGTCGTCCGAGGCGTCGACGGAAGTGGCCTCGGCTCGGCATGAGCGGGCGCCCCCCGGGCCCTCTCGGCAGCCATGGCCCCCCGGCGGCGGCCCCCGGAGGTCTACCGGGCGCCCTTCCCGCTCTACGCCCTGCGCGTCCACCGCCCCACCGGACTCGCCCTGGTGGCGGGCGGCGGCGGGGCGGCCAAGACCGGCATCGCCAATGGACTGGTGAGGCGGCGGAGGGGGGGCGGGGCGGGGGGGCCTCCTCCCGGTGGTGCCCCCGCAGACTCCCTCTGAACCCCCCCGTTCCCCCCGCAGCACTTCCTGCAGCTCTCGTGGCGCGGCGGCGCGGAGCTCTCGGCCCGGCTGGTCCACGCGCACGACACGGCCACGCGGGCGCCCATGACGCTGGCCCTGGCGGGGGACTTCGTGGCGGCCGGGCTGGACGGCGCCTGCCACGTCCTCCGCTTCCGACCCCGGGCGGCGGAGAAAGAGGGCGCCGCCCGCCCCGTCCGGGAGGCAGGTGAGGAGGGGCCCCCCCCGCGGGATGAAGGGAGGGGGGGGCAGAGCGTGTCCTCGGCTTAAACGGGACTCGGGCAGGACCCGCGACGCTCTCGTGGGCCCCCAGGTGATGGCGGCGGAGGAGAGGTTTCGGGGGCGCGGAGGCGGCGTCGGCCCCCTGCCCGCAGCGCCCCGGTGAGCAGCCCAAGGGGCGAAGAAGAAGCGGAGGAGGGAGAGTCCGCGGTGGCGGTGGAGAGCCTGCACTGCGTCCAGACGGACACCAGCCCCGACGCCCTGCAGAAGGCGGTCTGCTTCAGCCCCGACCGGTCCCTTCTGGCCACCGGCGGCGCCGACGGCGTCCTCCGTGTCTGGGAGGTAAGAGACCCAAGCAGTGGTGGGATGTCAAAAGTTTTACTACCCCACCGTGATGTCATCACAGTGTGGGTGGAGCTAATATCATGATGTCATGTCATGGGCGGGGCCAAAGAAAAAAAATACAAAATAAAAATAGGAAGCTTCAGGCTATAGGGAGCTTCAGGCTAGCAGCTTCTCTTCCTCCTCCCCGTTTGGGAGGACAGCAAGGAGGCCGTGCATATGCTCCAAGCACTGTAGGCGTGCATCCACACCAAGTGCTTGGCACGCATGCGCATTGGGGGAACCAGTGAAAAGGTAAGCCCCAAAGGTGGTTCCCCCCAAAAGCTACTACAGGTTCTCTGGGACACTGGGAAAAGTTACTACCGGTTCTGGAGAACTGGTGAGAGCCTGTTACATCCCATCACTGGACCCAAGGCAGGTGGGAAGGATGGGGGTTGCGCTGCCGGGGGGGGGGCAACACCCGAGCGAGCCTTCCCCTCCTCCTCCTCCTCCTCCTCGGCAGTTTCCCAGCATGAAGAAGGCCTTCGAGGTCCAGGCCCACCAGGGAGAGATCGAGGACATCGCCATGAGCCCGGATAACAAGGTGAGAGGAAGAGGCGGGGGAGGGGGGGCTTGACTTCTGCATCCGCTGCTGCTGCCCCCTCCCTGGGGCTGGTGACACAACAGGGCATGTGGTCCTGAGAAGGGGAGGGCTTTCCGGACCCCAGAGGAATTGAGGAGTCCCTTCCTTCTCCTCACCTGGGGGGAGGGGGACGAAACCAGGTCCGCCCTGAGCATTGGTGGGCTTTTGGTGCAGCTGAGGAACAACCAATGACCTGTGGAACTCAACTGATTCAGGCTGAAGGGTGATCCCACCTCTTGGGGCCCACAGAACTCTTTCTCAGGCCAGACATTGCAATGCCAGAGGGGTGGGGTGGGGTGGGGTGTCTGGGTGCAGAGGAGGTGGAGGTGGGTGCAGGTATTTACTTTTGCCCATCACCCCCCACCCCCTCCAGCCCTTGCTAAGTTCCGGCAAAGCCAGAATAGCTGCTTTCCCAGCCAGGTGAGAGAGGGAGGAAAGGAGAGAGCAAGAGACAGATTTGGGTGAAGCTGTTGTGCCCCTGGGTCCACTTCTGGCCTTCCTGCAGGTGGTGACGGTGGGCCGTGACTTCCAGTGCTGTGTTTGGCAGCGGGACCAGATGTTGACAGGGCTGCATTGGAACGAAAACCTTCCGTCCATCGCTGATAAGGCTTACCGCTACCAGGCCTGCAGGTAACAGCAGGGGCTGGAGCCCTGGGTCACCACTGCCTGACCCCACAGAATCACGGAGGGGGGGAGGCAGGGACCTGTGAGGTCACCGAGGGCAGCCTCCTGCTCAGTGCAGGAATCCCAGCCAAAGGGGTGATCCCATTCACTTTCGCTCTCTCTCTTGAATGCTTCCCGCGTCGGAGCGCTCGCCATCTCTTGAGGCAGTGAGTTCCACTGTCGTACTGCTCTAGCAGTAAAGGAGTGCCCTGCTATTCTGCCTCGCTCTGGCTTCCTGTAGTTTCAGCCCATTATAAGGATAATGTGCTTGGTGACCTACGGCCTCCCCCCTTTCTGGTGCAGGTTTGGGGTGGTGGAGGACCGAGGGGAGGCCCTGCGGCTCTACACGGTCCAGATCCCTTACAAGCGGGAGCGCCGCCCGCCTCCCTGCTACCTCACCAAGTGGGACGGGCACAGCTTCCTGCCCTTGCTCACCCGGTCCTGCGGCAGCGAGGTCATCTCCTGCCTCTCCATCAGGTAAGGGGGCTGGGCCCCACTCCGAGGGGGGCCGCTTGTCTCCCCGTGTAAGTGAAGGCCACCGGGACAAGCCCTGGAGAGCTGGGGGGGCAGGGCACTCCTCGCCAGGGAGGGGAGCCAATCCCCCACCACTCTAGGGTGGAGTGGGGTGGGGTCTCTGAGGCCATCTCAGTCCCCACCGCCCGCCCGCCCGCCCACCCACGCGGTGTCTGCGTTTGTCTTTGCAGTGACGCAGGTACCTTCCTGGGCCTGGGGACCGTCACGGGCTCTGTGGCCATCTTGATTGCCTTTTCCCTGCAGGTGGGCCCCTTCCCCCCTCCCCAAAGGCACAGGTGGGGGGAGAGAGGGAGGGAGGACGCTTTGCTCCTGCCAGGTGTGGAGCCAGGAGGACTCCAGCCCAGGGTCTTTGCAGGGCTGGGCCAAGGGGCTTGCCCAGGGCCCCCACTCCCACCTCAGGGTGGGTGGGGGCTCAGCTCTGCCTCCGAAGGCCCCGTGAGCCTCCACATGGCTGTTTCTAGGGCTCTGGGCCCCTCCTGCCTGAGACTTGGCGCCAATGGGCCTGAACCAGCCGCCCCATTTCCTCTTTGCTTGCAGAGGCTGTACTACGTGCGGGAGGCCCACGGGATTGTGGTCACGGCCGTGGCCTTCCTGCCAGAGACGCCGGAGCTGCTGAAGGAGAGCGAGGCTGCCCTGCTGAGCGTGGCCGTGGACAGCCGCTGCCGCCTCCACCGCCTCCCCTGCCGGAGTAGGTCCAGGGAGGGAGGGGTGGAGCGTTGGGGCCGTTGGGAGCTTTGCCAGCCAGGCCTGACCCGGGTCTGTCTGTCTCTCTCTCTCCCCCTTCCTGCCTGCCTAGGGAGCCTCCCCGTGTGGCTGCTGCTGCTCCTGTGCGCCGGGTTGATTGCGGCCACCATCTTGCTGCTGCAGCTGGCCTTCCCTGGCTTCCTGTGACCTCGACCTCCTGGCCAGATGTTGGGAAGGGCCAAGCCTGCCCTGGGGCGGGGGGCGGCTCTCCCCAGCCCACAGACTGAAGAGGGCAAGCCTGGCGTGGACAGCCCCGGCGTGGCAGTTCCCACAGGGGCAAGTGGGGTGGGGATGCCCCCTCCGTCCCTCCCCCTCCACCCTTCCTGGGTGAAACATTCCAGAGGGCCCCCCCCCTTGCTGGTGCTCAGAGGAAGGAAGCCCTCCCCCCTCCCCTCCCCTGCTTGGCCCTGCAATGGGGTTGTGCTTAATGGGATTAAAGCAGGGTGATGGTGCCGGCTCTCTTCTTCTTCTTCTTCCTTCCCTGGGGCGGTGTGTGTGTGTGTGTGTTGCTTCCAAAGGGGCCACACTGACTCGAGGTGGCCCCAGGGGTGGGCGGGGGTGTGTGAGGCTGGACTGAGCTGCTGCAGAGAGGCTGTGGCCCCCTCGGACCCCAGTCCCCCTTGCCCCTGAGCTGGGCTGGAAGGGATTTGGGTGCCCCTCCCTCATCTGCAGAAGCCGCTCTGTCAACAGGGCCAGAATCAGGCTGAAGCTGAGCTGGGCGCAAGGAGGGGTCCCCCTGGGCGCGACCCATCTGGCGGCAGAAGCCCCCCTCCTGCCCCACCCCACAGCTTCCCCTAAGGAAAGCAAGAGCGGTGCCACTTCACTTCAGGGATGGCTGCCACCCCACCCCCCTGGGTCCTGCCAAGGGTCAAGGGCCAGTGTTGCTGACCCTGGAAACCTGGCTGGCCATTCTGTCCTGCTCCTGGCCAGTGAGGGCCAGGACTCTGCTGAGCTTGGGTAACCACTGAAGCGCACACTGAACCGGGGGGGGGGGGAGCTGCCCCCTCCCTGGCTGCAGCAGTTCAGCACCATGGGTGGTTTGAGGGGGCAGAGCCCAAGCCTGCTTCTTTAGTGGAACTTCCACTCTGAGGGGCGCACCTTATTCTGTCCTGCTGGTCAGTGTCTGAGCGTCCTCCCCCCCCCCCCCCCGCCCCCAGTCACAATCCTCTTGCATCAACCCCACCCCCGGCCAAGGCTGATGGCTGCCTGGAGGCCAAGAAAGCTACAGGCCACAGTTGACACCACACCTCTGATCTCCCCACAGGGTTAGGGTTTCAGAGAAGGGGGGGTGCTTTCTCCCATCCAGGACCACCTGCGGTTGAAGCCAGGCCCCTCCTGCTCACCTGTGGCCTCCACCTGCCCTTTTAGCTGCACCTTACACAGCAGAAAAGCTGTGGTGTGTGGCACGTGTGTGGTTTGAAACCTTATAAGCCCCCCACTCTGAGCAGGGAAAGGGGGGGCCAAAGCTGCCCTGCTGTTGTTCCCCTGGCCAAAGGGGGTCTTCCCTTCCGTGGGGTTTTAGTCCATGCCGTTTGTTCACCCTTGTTTGGTGGTGAGATTTCTGCCCTCTTCCAACAGCAGCTTCTCTTTCTTGTTCTTCCCTCCTTGAGGGGACCAATAGGTTGGGCTCAGGGGAGGGCAGGGTCTCTTTGCTCCCTCCCCCAATACCTAGTCCCTTGCTCTTCAGGACAGAGATGGTGACTTTGATCTAGGACGGTGATGGTGAACCTTGGCATTCCCGGTGATTTGGACTTCAATTGGTCGCACTGTTGGATGATCTCTGGTGAGAGCGGGAGGTCATTCCTCTATCCTGGCTGCTCTTAACCTCCCAGCGGCCTTCAATACTGTCAACCACAGTATCCTTCTGGGAAGGCTCCGCAGACTGGAGATCCAGGGCACGGTGTGGTCCTGGTTTTCCTCATTTCTGAAGGGCCGGACCCAGTTGGTGTGGTTGGAAAGCAAGAGGTCCAGCCCTAGGCTGCTCCAATATGGGGTGCCTCAGGGCTCGGTGCTCTCACCTCTCCTATTCAACATCTACATGAAGCCTCTAGGTGAGATCAGGTATCCTCAATATGCTGATGACACCCAGCTGTATATCTCGGCCTGTGGGGACCCGAGCGATGCAGTGGAAGTCCTTTCCAGGTGCCTGCAGGCTGTCAGGGTCTGGATGGGGGACAACGGGATCCTGCATTATCTCAGGAGTTGCCATCTTTGGTTCTGGATGGGGCAGTTTTGCCCCAAACGGACCCGGTGTATAATCTGGGGGTCCTCTTGGACTTACGACTACTGCTCGAAGAGCAGGTGGCAGTCGTGGCCAGGAAGGCTTTTGGACAACTTCGTGTGATTCGCCAGTTACGCCCGCTCCTAGATCGGAATTCCTTGCTCATGATCACATGTGCTCTAGTCACCTCCAGACTTGACTATTGTAAAGCGCTCTACATGGGGCTGCCTTTGATGACCATTCGGAGGCTGCAACTGGTCCGGAATGCAGCTGCTCATGTGGTGATGGGTTGTGGGTGTTATGCTCGTGCCTCACCACTGCTTCGGGAGCTGCACTCCAGGTGCAATTCAAGGTGCTGGTCGTTACCTTAAGGCCCTACATGGTAGTGGGCCAGGATACCTAAGAGACTGCATCGTCCCAAGGACATCTGCCCGTCCCAACAGGCTCCCTAGTCCCATCGGCCAGAGAGGCTCATCTCTGTAGCACCCGAAGGAGGAGGGCCTTCTCTCTGTCTGCTCCGGCCCTGTGGAACCTCCTCCTGCCAACTGAGCTGTGCCTCCAGGCAGAGCTGCTGCCCTTTCGGAAGGGTGTAAAAACCTGGCTGGCAGGGCAGGTCTGGGGTACTGGAGGCACAATGACCTCAGCCTGCTGGCTGGTTTGGAACACACACACACCCACTCAGGTTTTAATTTGAAACAAAGATTCAGCTGTAATTTTAATTGGTTTTAATTACAGATTTTAAAAACTTTTTAAAATTTTAATCTGTACTGTTCTGATGTGTCAAATCGCCCTGGGTCTGTGGAACCTCCTGCCAATTGAGCTGCGCCTCCAGAGAGAGTTGCTGCCCTTCAGGAAAGAGTTAAAAACCTGGCTGGTGGGGCAGGTGTGGGGCACGGGTGATGTGGTAACCCTGGCCTGCTGGTTAATTTAGTAGAACACATACTCTCTCTCTTAAGCTTTTTAATGTTTTTGCCAGTTGTTTTTTAATGGGTTTTATTGCTTTTTAAACTGCCCTTGGTTTTATTTTCTGTGAGCTGCCCAGAGCCTGTGGAGTTGGGTGGCAATACAAATTAGAAGAACAAAATCCCAGAAAGCCCAAGACTTGAACTTCTGGGAACTGAAGTTCCAGAACAGCTGGAGTGCCAAGGTTGGCCACCATGGATATTCTAGGGTTACTCCCCCTCTCCCATTTGGAGGGGGTGGGGGACCATTGGAACCGCCCTCCCCAGGGAAGGATGAGGCTTCTTTGATGCACAGAAGGAAGCAGGCCCTCTCAACACTAGAACAACCCCTCGCCTGCAGAGGACCACCGCCTTGTGCTCCCACTCACCCACCCCCGGGTCTCTCCGCTGGTGCTGTGGGGTAGCCATGGCTGGCCGTTTCCATGGTCCTTCCCTCCACCCCTGCAGGGGCTTCACGGGGCCTGGACCAGAGGGGAGGGGGGGATTTGCCTCCTGGCAAGGCGTGGCTCATGCGCTCAGGTTCTTGCTGCCGGAGTCCTGAGCAGGCCACGGGGCCCCTGGTGTGGCCACGGCAGCCACCAGTTCCTCCTGATGTTCAAAGACGGCTCTTGCGAACTGGGCAAGGACACGATCCATGTAGCTCTGGTGGCGAGG
Source organism: Furcifer pardalis (assembly GCA_030440675.1). Classification (NCBI taxonomy): domain Eukaryota; kingdom Metazoa; phylum Chordata; class Lepidosauria; order Squamata; family Chamaeleonidae; genus Furcifer; species Furcifer pardalis. The sequence goes on along the minus strand of CP126890.1, from coordinate 170,319,575 downwards.
GAGGAGGCCCTCCAGGAAGCCAATGTGGCCGCCTCGTGCCGTCACGAGGAGTGCCAGGCTGGGCACGCGTTCTGCCGCTTCCGTGGGGATGGCTGCAAGAGATCCAGGCAACGCCCGTCAGGAACAGCTGCCCAGAGAGCACTTCCCGTCAAGTCAAGGGAGAAACTGGGTGCAGGACTCACCATGCCGAGGGGAGAAGGGGTCATCGGAGGCGTTGAGGCAGAGCACAGGCACACGGATCCTGCCCACTTTCCAGGAGGGGCTGGTTGCCCGGTAGTACTCTTCAGATGAACTGTACCCAAAGGCCACCGCTGTGTACAGCTCGTCAATTTCCCGGATGGTGCGAGCCTGGGGGGCGGCAGCGGCAGGAGAGGTCAGGGTCAGAAGGACCCCAGCCCAGGCAGCACGCTCCCTCCCAGCTGAGCAACACTCGAGCATCGAAAGGCAGGGAGAGGCATTACCTTCAGGACAGGTTCCACATCCAGCTTTTGGGCAAGGACCCTTTTGTGCCTGGAAAGTGGGAGGCAAAGTCAAAAGCACAGAAGGCCAGGAGGGAAGGCAAGCACCCCCACTTCACCCCATAAGCGGAAACGGGGGGGGGGGGCGGCGGCAGGGCGGTCCATAAGCCGAGCTTGGCCTGGGGCATCCCTCCCTCACCTTCGGATGAGCTGGCGGAGGCTGGCAGCCAGGTGCTGGTTGAAGAGGACCCGGTTGAGTGGCCCCTCCAGGGAAGAGACGGTCTCATGCAAGTCCCAGGGGACTGAGCAAGTCATGGCGGCCAGCAAGCCGGCCTCCATCCCCTTCTGGCTCAGGTAGTTGAGCACCAGGATCCTGCCATGAGTAAAGCAGGGCACCCCGGTGGGCACAGACGGACAGACAGACAGACAGACCCTCCCTCCGGCCCAAGAGACTCCCAGGAAACCAGCCAGGTTTTGAAATCGGTCCTCTCTGAGATTGCAAACCACAGGGCCTGGACCCAGACTTGGGGTGCTTTTAAGCTAGACCAGTGAGAGAAACCCCCCCCCGGGGGGGCAGGGGGAGATACCTGTAAAAGAGGCCAGTGCTCTCATAGGCCCCTAGTGTCCCTCACCCCACCCCCCAGGTCCATCCGTCCGTCCTTGCCTGTTCATTGCACAAGAGCAGGCCTGTCTTTGAGGAGGGCAGCCTGGTCTCTTTGCTGAGGAGGTGGGGGGAACCCAGAAGCTCCCAAGGGACAGCACTGGCATGGCCAGGAGGAAACAGAGCAACTGCCACAGGGCCCCTCGTGGGAAGGGGGCAGGGGGGCTGCTTTGCCCTTTCAGCCAGCAAAGAAAGTTGCCCCAGTGGCAAAGAGAGGCAGAGGCTTCGTCCCTCTTCTGTCCTTTTGCCGCCCCTGCCTCAAGGCCCTGACCTCGAAAGAAAAGCCGAGCGGGGGGGGGGGGTGCCCCCACCCCCCAAAAGTGGGTAGGGGGAGTCCCTGGGGGTTTGGCAATGCTGGCAGGAAGCCTCCGTGGGTAACCGTAGTTCATTCAAGACCCCCCCCCCTTTCCCTTCAATTCTGATTGGGGGGTGAGGGTCCACCTCTGATGCTCACTCCTCTCCCTTTTTTGGGGGGGAGGGGCAGATGGTGGAGCCATGGCTTTGCACCAAAGCCCCCCCTAGCTGTTGAAGCTCCCCTTTGCAACATTGCTGAGCAAGCCCCCCTCCCCAAATCCTCTCCAAGGAGAGTTTTCCCTCTAAGGTGTCCTCCTGGGGGGTGCTCCCCCCCACATTCTTGCTCCCAGAAGGGAGAGATTCTTAGAAAGGCCAACCCAAGAGCCTACTGGTTCCTACCAAGCAGGAATTGGGCACGGAGTATCCAGCAGAAGCAGTGCCCTGGCATGAGGGGGGTGGGGGTGGGGCAGGGGCGGCAGCCGTGTACCAGGCACCTGCCTTTTAACCTGTGCACTTCTGGCCCAAGTCAACCTGGGGCTCCAAGGGACCACAGAGCAGCCTCACACTTGATGGGGCAGCAGAGGACATCCACCTCACCCCCACCCCCAAGCCCCCTGTCCACGTCCCCCCATTCCCCGGCTGCTCTTCTCCCACAGCCTCACCCGCCCAGGGACACCCCCACGGCCATCAGTGGTGCTTGGGGGAACTTTCTCTGGATGTGGTCCACCACCAGCTCCAGGTCTTCAGTGTTGTCTGCACAGAAAGTCTGGGGGGTCTGCAAAAGGGGGGTGGGTGAGGGAGAAGGAGGGGTTTGCATGGTGTGTGTGGGGGGGACCACCAGAAGCATCACAGAAGAAGCTGTAAAGAAGCCCATCTCTTCTTTAAGGAAGAGGTTTGTCCATCACAGGCAAGGAGGGTCTTTTCCTGAATGCCCCCGCTGCCAACCCCCCCCCCAGCTGAGAGAGAGAGAGAGAGAGGTCAGGATCAGTCTCAGCCACACTCCTTACCAGCAGCTCCTCTCCTTTGCACCCTCGGTTATTGAACACAACAGCCCTGTGAGGGAGATTTGGGGTGGGGTGGGGGGAGAGGGTCGTTTGAAGTGCCCTTCTTTCTTTTCTTAGGGTCCACCAAGCCCCACACCTGCTAGACCCCTCCCCATCTCCAAGGGGGGGAAAAAGGGGATTCTTGGTGGCCAGAATCTTGACCCAGGGCCCTGGTCTTGACCACTGCCATGCCAGTGCCAGGACTGAGGTTTTCCAGGGACACACCCACACTCACCATCATCCTCCATTATCTCCTCACCTGTAGCCACAGCGCTGGGTGCTCTGTACCAGGTGCAGGATGTAGGCCTGTTGGCTGTTCCCCGTCAGGCCTGGCAGGAAGAGGATGATGGGGCTGGTGGTCTCTGAGTCCCGGCGGCCACCACTGCTCCCTTCACTGCCACCCTCCTCCGTCCAGTCCAGCAACAGGTGCCCTCCGTCAGGGGTCCGAAGGGCCTCACTAGGCAGGAAATCGGGAGAAGGGGGTGGGAAGTGGGGCAGAGCCGTGGGCTGGGGTGAGGAGGCTGCAAGATCAGGAGCCCCCTCCCTCCCCAAGAGGAAAGGCCTCTCCACTGGCCTCCAAGGCGCTGCAAGGCTACCTCTCCCCCCCCCCCCGTCCCCTGCCCCAGACCCACCTGTGGTAGGAAACAGGGGGGCAGGTCTTGAGGAAGGCCTGGATGATGGTCTGGAGGCGGCCCTCGAAGCACCAAGGAGTGGGGTAGAAGGTTTCGCCCATGATCGGGCAATGCTTCTCCAGGAAGGAGCCGAAAGGCTGGCAGGCCACCAGAAGGGGGCGCTGTGGGGAGGGGGCAAGAGTAAGACCTCAGGCTCTGCCAGGAACCAGGAGGGGGGCGACCCTCGAGGGGGCGGCCTGGGAAGGCAAGCCTGAGACCCATGGCGGGTGGTGGCCAGGAAGACCCACCCCGAGCAGGCGACCAGACCGCGAGAGCAGGGCCAACAGGGAGGAAGTCTTTAGCCCTTCGGGCTCTGCGTGGGATCCGGGAGGGGCAAGCAAGGGGGCAGGCCACGGGCGGGGGGGCAGGCCCCATAGCCTGGGGGCTTGATGGATCTCTCCCATCATGCCCAGCGGGTGACAGGGAGGGGCAGTTCAGGGTCCTCAAAGTGTCCTGAGAGGCCCCTTCCTCCCCTGTTTCCAAAGCCCAGGCTGTGGCCTCAGTCCTGTCCTGTCCAGAGGGGTGTTGCGGGGGGGGGGGGGAGACATCCTTCCTGCCCACCCCAGGAAGACTCCTCCAGCCCCCCCTCCCACGATTTCTTTGGGTGGCTCACGAGGAGCTGAGCCCAAACCAGAGGTGGCTCGCGGGCGGGCGGACGGGCGAGGCTGGCAATTGGATCTGCTGCCGTCGGAAGCCGCCCGCCCGGAGAGCGGCGTAGCCTCGCGGCGAGGGCCGCAGAAACCGGCCGACGGAGCCCAAGGAAGAGCCACGCGTGGACGGGGCAGAGGAGAACCCCCAGGTGGGCGCCTCTCCCGGGGCCTCTGAGAAGAGCCCAACAGGCGCTGGAGCCGCCCGAGGACCACCCACCCACCTTTCAGTCTGGCCTTCCGCCCCATCTCTCCCCACCGAGAAGGCAGGACGACGGAGCCCACGAGAGGCGTCGCCAGTTTCGCTCCCGGATTCCTGCTCTGCGCAACCCGCCCAAGGAAGGCGCCAGAACCGGTTTGCAGGAACTGTAGGGGAGCTGGAGCGGGTCTGCCCGGAGCCTCGCTTGGCGCTCCGGGAAGCCCGACGCTTCCACCTGGGCTCCGGCCGGTCGAGAAGCGATCGGGGGAATCCCCCCCCCCATTCCGCCCTACTGGGGGTTCGACTCCGGCGCTCTGCATGTGCCCAGAGGGCGAGCCCCATCTCGTACAGCCGCCTGCCCTGCGGAGCTGACCTTGGGGACGCGCACCCAGTAGTAGCCGAGCAGGCCGGCGCTGAGGCCCACTAGCACCAGCAGCACCAGCATCACCGCCGCCCGCCCGTCCCTCCGTCCGTCGGTGCCGCGAAGCCGGCCAGCGCCGGCCAGGCGGCAGGGTCCTTGGGTTGGGGGTGGCCTTCCTCCCCGGCTCCTCCTTCCTCTGTGCGGGGGGAGGAAGTCTTGGAAGAAGCCGCCGCCCCCCTTCAGGAGTGTCTTGGCTCAGCTCGCCCACCTTCCCGGGGAGATCCGGAGCTGGGGAGGGTGGGTGCCTGCCCGAACCGCGGTCCTCCCGGGGGTGGGAGGGAGGGAGGCCGGGGCGCGTGTGCTTCGCCGCCTCAAAGAGGGCGTCGAACAATCGGGGAAGGCTTGCCTTGCCTGCCTACCTGCCTGCCTGCCTGCCGCGCAGCGGGGTGTGTGTGTGTGCTGGGCTGGCCCTTTGGCAGGCAGGAAGGCATTCAGTCGGGGCCGCTGGAGGGAGGTCTCCTCGCGGGCAGGCCTGCTGGGCCCGGGGGCGCCTAGTGGTGAGGGCGGGCAGCGCTCGGGAGGGAGACGAGGCCGCGGCTGGGCCGTCAAACCGGCGAGAGCTCCGCGCTCCGTCCGTCCCTCCGCCAATCCTGCGCGTGCCCGGCTTGCCAGCAGGAGGTGCGCGTTGTGCGGCAACTTGGCAAGTGGATCGGGCCCGGCTCTATTCTGTTCTCCGAGGGACTTCCCTGCGGATCAGGGCTAGAGCCCGTCCATCCCCCGTAACAACCAAGGCTATGAAACCCCCTTTCTCTCTCCCTCCCCTCCCCCCCACTGCCGCCGGTCCGGAGACGTCTGGAGAGTGTTCGTTCTTCCTCAAGGCACGACCACGTCGGGGGGAGGCGGCTGAGTTTCATGGAAAGCTCTCAGACCGACCCACCAAAAGCATCTCCCCCCCCCCCCCCCCAGCATCAGAAATAGCAAGGGGAAGCCGCCTGACTCTTAACCGAAGAAAACTGGGGGCCCTCGCCTGGCAGGTGTGTGTGTGTGTGTGGGGGGGGGGGTCAGGGACATGGCAGGGTGAAGACTCCGAGCACACAAGGAGGCCCCCAGCAGCACTGCCCCCTTGGAGAGATGGGGAGCACCATGGGGTCTCCCCTAAAGGAGTTTTGTTTGAGGGCTGGTGGTGCAGAGCCGGGACCCCGTGTCAGACAAGCTCTGCCCCCCCCCCATGCCTCCACTGGGTTTCTGTAGGCCTCACCCTTCCTCTTTCTCTTGTTGTACCCCTCTCCCTGCAGGTCCCTTCCTCTTCTTTGATGGGGGGGGGGGATACTGGGCTCAGGAAGACTACCAGTGAGAAGGATCTTGGAATGGGTGTAGCTCACAAGCTGAACACGAGTCAACGATGCAATGTGGCTGTAAAAAAAAGCCCAGTGCTGATTTAAGCTGCATTAACAAAAGTCTGGTCTCCAGAACCCTCCATGAGGTCCTACTACTCCCCCCCCCATTCAGCACTCGTTAGGCCACGCCTAGAGTCCTGCTGTGTCCAATCCTGGGCACTTCAAGAAGGCGGCAGAGAAGTTCTTAGAGGGTCACAAGCAAGGATGGCTGGCGCTCAGGAGACTGGAAACTGTCAGGGTCTGTGTCACGTATTATTGATTGATTGGCCTGAATGCGTCGTTTCCCAAAAAAGCAAGGAATTGGCCTTAAAATAAGGTTTAAGTACAGTAATACCTCATATAACATTAGTATCGAATAACACTAAAATCGCATAACATTAAGGAATCTGGGGGGAAGAATTGCATCAGATAACATTAAGATCCTATGGGATGCTTCAGATAACAACCACTAAAGCCTGTGTGGTTACAATGTATCTCTATGGATCCCATAGGATTTTAACATGCATCAGATAACACTAAAAATCATATAACACCAAGACTTGTGGAACCAGGTTTTAGTGTTATATGAGGTTTTACTGTACCTTAAAATGGAGCCTCCAAGCAAAGCTTGTCTATAGAAAGAGGGCCCCTGGCCCTTGGGTGGCTCTTGATGGGGAGCCATTTCCTCCCCTCCCCTTCCTTCTGGCTCTGGGAAACAAATCAAACAAACAAACATGGACTCCTGTAGTTCCTAAGAGAAGAGGAACCGGGCAAACAGAAGGGGGGGTGAGTGAGTCAGTCGGCATCATCTCAGTCTATAAAAGGTGAGGTCCCCCCCCCCCGCCGCCTAATCACACACCCAGAAGAGAAGAAGACATAATTATGATCTGCTGCTGCTGTAGGTACCGTAGGTATGGGGAAAGTCCTGCTTTGGAACATGACCAGAGGTGGGATGTCAAAATCTTTACTCCCTTACCATGATGTCATCACATTGTGGGTGGAGCTAACATGACATCATGGATGGAGATGTCATGACATTGTGGTGGGGTCAAAGAAAAAATAATTGTTAGGACATTTTTCTTTTGTGGGGTATTGTACAAAGATTGCTGCCCAGTGGAATAGTACAACTTTAAGGCCCTGCAAGTGTTTTGAACACAGGTGTACATAATAGAGCCACAGACTGATTGCCCGGCTGTGCATGCCTTGTCTATGTGCTCCTGAAACAGCCCAGCTGTGGCTGATTAGAGAATCTGCCCAGCAACACCAGGGTATAACTGTGACCCTCTGGGAAGGGTCTATGGAAGAGGTTGTCATACTGAGGAGAAGGACTGAGCTACTGAGAGACTACAGAGAGAGACTGCTGAAGGAGGTTGTGCTGTTGATGAGAGTTTCCTTCAACTGAGAAGAAAGAACTGCTGAAGATTACCAGGACTCTGTGCATGCTCTTGGGATTGGAGCCAACAGAGGAATCCATGCTGTGTACCAACTGTGGGGCTTGGAGAGAGAGAGAGACGTATATAGACCTGCGTTTGTCTGTCTTCCCCTCACTGTTAAGTAAAGCGCACCTTTCACTGAAGGCATATGTGTGTGTGTCATTGCACCTAAAGCTTTCGCTGTGTAACAGCTTAAAAGTGCTACTCTGCTATCGAGACACACATATCGCTAGGGGAATCCCTGACAATAATAAAATAAAAATAAGCACGCACACACCTCCACCCACCTACCCACCCACCCATAACACAAACCTGTAAATTAAATAAATAAATAATACATTAAAATACACCCACCCACCCCAAACACAAATCAACCAGAGCTTTTAAACCAGAGCATAAAGCTTATTCTGGCTAATCTTTCTCACACTAGGTCAGATGGAAGGAACTACAGAATGAACTCACCACAAGATGGCTTTATTTTGGCACTTTTCAACACTTAAAGAAGTTAGGTACTAAGTCTTTGCCTAACCAGTTCTGTAGGATAATATGCCTTAATGTACCGGTAAATGTAAAACAGCTGTACCTCCTTAAGGGTTCTCCAATTGGAACAGCAGAGGTGTAGCTTATTGATGAGGTAACTCCAAGACTTTGCTTAAAACCCCCAAGCCAGGATGCCAAGCCTTTTTAGGAACTGTGGTAGTACGTCAATATAGGTAAAGGTATTAAATACACATTAAAATGCACACAGACACACCACATCCAAAGGTGAGTTACTTACCCTGAGGAGCTTCAGACTATAGGGAGCTTCAGGCTAGCAGCTTTTCTTCCTCCTCCTCGCTTGGGAGGACAGCAAGGAGGCTGTGCATACATGCCAAGCACTGTAGGCATGCATGCACACCAAGTGCTTGGCGCGCATGTGCAGTGGGGGAACCAGTGAAAAGGTAAGCCCCGCATGTGGTTCCCCCCCAAAAGCTGCTACCAGTTGTCCAGGACACTGGGGAAAGTTACTACCAGTTCTGGTGAACTGGTGCGAACCTGTTACGTCCCATCACTGAACATGACCCACTTGTTTTCTTTTTCTTCTCCCTTATCCGATTCCAAATACTGGCTATGACTGATCAGCCATGAAGACTGTCCTGAGAATATAATGCAGTGGCCTTTCATCTGCCTTCCGCACCACAACATGACACCCATAGTACCACTTGTTAGGGTATATGTATGTATTGTAGTAGGATGCATGCCCACACTGCCACTGTACCTTTAAGAGATTGAGCAGAGCTGTCACAATTTGGGCATGAATCAGCAGACAGCCCAGTATATCAATAGCCCACCTGGGATGGGCAAATCTGAGGAGAATTGAGAGAACAGACGAGACTGACAGAGATGAACTGCTGAGGACGATCTGCTGCTGAACGAACTGCTGAGAAGGACAACTGCTAAAGGCAATGGACCACAGGTACTTTTGACCTGCTGAGAGAATAGCAAGCTGACTAGACCTTGAGGCACACTGCAGTCAGTGTTTGCTGTGACAGAACTCTGTGTATGCTCTAAGGACTTGAGCTACCAAGATGCCAAGCCTTCAATCTGTTTTGGGGCTTGAAGCCAGACTGTTACCTGTATATAGTTCTGTACATTGCCAAGAAAGACTGTTGTCTGTTGTTTGAGTTTTCCCTTACCCAAAGTAAAAGGCATCTGTCAGAAAACGACATCTTTCAAATAGGCCTCAGAAAAAATCCTTTGTCTTCTCTGAGCCTCAAGGCCGTGTCACAGACTGCCTGTTTTTCAGTATTTCTTATCTTTCTAAGCTAGCTGAGATCCATGTTATGTCTAAGTGCCAGAACACTCTCTGTGCACGTGTGTAAACAATATATTGTTTTGAGAAAGTTATTCTCTGTTGTTCTCTGTTACTTGATTGGCTAAAGCTAAACCACCTGACTGAAAATTCTCCATGTTAGAGAGAAACTGGAGAGTTCGTTTCTGCCTCTTCATGGATTAAAACCTATTTTGATTTGAGAGTTTTTGTTTCTGGATCTCTATGGGCTCACATTCTTTTGCCTAGGAACTATGCATTTTTGCTGCTTAAAAATGGTTACCTACCTGTGGACTATATTGGACTGACCTATGCTACTGATTTTTATGCTTTATGAACCTGATCAATAAATCTTCATCATTTTCTTGAACGTGTCATCATTGGACTAAAAGGGTAAGAGAAGCATTGTCTTTCACACACAAGCCTTTGAACACGCCACCCAATTAAACCTCCTTGTGGATGATAAGCAGCTGTAAAGTTTTTATTGCCGGCCAGCCCGCCCTTTGGATGCTTTGGTTAAGGGAGGTTACCAGAGAGAGGGCCAGCTGGTACGTGACAGCATCCTTGTTTTACTGGACTGTATGTGTGTATTGAAAGCTAAGCTTCCACTGCCACATAACTGAGCGCTATCTGCTATCATGAAAACACACATATGGGCCCCAAGCGTTCACACCACTGATCCAGTTCTGCCAGTCACTTCCTCCTCAGCCCCAGGAGGCCAGGGTGGATGAAGCTGCTGCCCTCCATCAAAATGGATTCAAGTGGGATTTAATCCATTTGGGGACCATCCCATTCCTTCCCTATGGACTTCTGCCCACAAGGCCGTTAGTCCTCAGGGTTGTCAGGTTAGTTAACCACTGCCTGACACTTGACTTTGAGTCGATGAAAGTTATAGTCTATGACCACAGCAGGATAACCTGATCTGATGCCACCTCTTGCCAAAAATGTCCATCTGTGCTTTATGTAGGACAAACAGGACAATATTTAAGCAAAAGAATTAATGGACACAAATCAGACATCTGGAATGGCAACACAGAGAAACGTCTCACACTACTTCAGTCTACCTGAACACTCTATCCAAGAGCTGAAAGTTACAATTCTAGAACAGAGAAATTACAAAACTATGATTGAAAGGGAGACAGCAGAAATCAAATACACCCATCTGTGAGACACCCATCTCAGGGGATTAAATATTAGCGAGGGGTTTCTGGGATATCAAACACAAATTTGATACACAAATTTGGCATATGCTGCTAGATATTTTATAAATTATATTTTGATGTATTACAACCTTTCGGCCAATTCCCTTTAGCAAAACAGGAAGTAACCATGTACAGTGTTTTTGTTTTCTGACATGCAAGTAAGAGGTTAATCAGAGACCAGAATGGGCTTTCTCCACACCTTTGAGATTGAAAGGGACAGTTAAAACTAATCTGAACAATCTATTGTTACTGATAGCTATAGGAAGCTGTATTGCTATGCTTGCTTGTCTGTCATTCTGCTTGAGCAAATCCTTCTCCCTTTTACCCCTGCATTTGGTGTATATAAATTTATTTATTTATTCAGATTTATATTGCTGCCCACTCCCCGAAGCGACTCAGGGCAGCAGCTTACAGTCAATACAGCAATAGTAGAATAAAAATAAAGTTATAAACCATGCCTGTTAGTTTTACTCCTTGTCTGAAGAAGTGGACTTGATCCACGAAAGCTCACAATAAAAATAGAGCAGTTAGTCTTTCAAATGCTACAGTGTTTTTTATTCTGTTTTCTGATCTGCCTGATCTGGCCAGGTTATTCACTTATGGAGGTGCCTTAGAAACAGGTGGCAGCTTCTTGCCTAACTTAGAAGCTTTACGATACAATTTGGACTTTATATAATTTTTTTGCCTCCCTCGAGGTTGTTTTCCTTGATGTTTAATCATTTTGAATGATACCTTTCTTTAAATGGGAATGTATTTCTCGCCCCTCATCTCACCTGGGAAGATGATCTTTTACCAGAAAGTGGAACTGCTTCTCTCACTTGATGCTGGCAAAGGCATTGACGATTCTCCTCTCCGTTTTCTGTCAGCCTAGACAGACTTCAGGGCCAGACTAGAGAAGGTTCAAACTTGTTAACTCTTCCTAGGGAGCTCTTTGCAGCTGGGAAATTTGTTTGCCTAATGGGTTGGACATAATCCTTTATTGTTTTATTACATTTGCTCTAACTGTTACAGGCACGCTGTTAAAGTGGTTGTACCTTTAAACTTTTCTCTTTGTTCTCCGAAGCCATACCTGCCTTGATGGTATAGAAGTGTCTCTATCCTTGATATGGCCCAGCGGCGGTGAAAGTTCGTATACTTCTGCTACTCACTAAAGTTACTCGGTTACATTTTATGAGGTTTAGTAATTACCTTATACTGTAACGGTAGATCTCTTTCCTGAAATACGTAAAGTTTGGGATCTGGCCACGTTTAGCCTTGAGAAAAGGAGACTAAGAGGTGGCTGAAGAAATTCTCCCTACTGCGAGTGAGCTTCAGTTGGGGGGTGACCTTAGGCCAGGGGTGTCCAAACTATGGCTTGCAGGCTGGATCCGGCCCCCGTAAGGGCACATTTTACTTCCGTTTCCAAGAGTAATGAGGGAGGCTCGGGCCGGATGAATCAGTGTCGGGGGCCAGATCCAGCCCCTGGGCTGTAGTGAGAGCACCCCTGGTATAAGCAGAGAAAATGGCAGCCTAAAATCTTATCCATCCTGTTGTAAAACATATCTGTTGTAAAACAGAATGTAAGGTGCATGTGGGAGGAACCACATGACCGGCCCACTAAACCACTTGACCAGCCCACAGCCCAAAAAGTTTGGGCATCCCTGCCTTAGACACCCCCCCCCCCCCGGGTGCAGCTGGTTAAGTCTCTAGCCTTGAGCTGAGAGATGTATGAATAACCCCCTTGGGGAGGCTTGTTGCTGGGGGAAGTTCTCCCTTGAGACTTGGACCAAAAGGGATGATGGGCCAAGGGAACATCTGAAGGTGGGGCGGTGGCTCTAACTGGCCCTGGGAGGTCTCATGTGGGGTGGGGTGGCTTAGTTAGGCATCCGCTAGGTTGAGATGATGCTGTTATGCAGCTGAAGGGGCCTTGCTCACCATTTAGAAACTGTGCAGAGCTTTAGGATCCTGCATTGCAACTGAACAATAGGGGCTCATTTTAAGGGAAAGGTAGGTTGGCACTCTCTCTCTCTCGTCCGGTAGCTGTGAGGTTAGACCTGCTCTTCTCTTCCTCCCAGGAAGGGCAGAGAATTCTGTAACCCTTGCGGCTCTTCCATCTTGCCTTGTAGACTTGCAGATTTGACCTCTTTCTTCAGCTTCACAGTGCGTGGGATTTTCACCCACTAAACCCACCTCCCATTATGCCCCCGCCACCCCGTGGGACCCCCGTCAGGCATTACTTCGTGGTGGGGGGGCAGACTGGCTGTTAAAAACCCTCCTCCAATGTGGCTACTCGCCCCCCCCCTCCTCCTCCTCCTCTATGCCTCTGGCTGCCCTCTTCTCATTCTCTCCACACGTCTAAGTTCCAAGATGACCCCGGCTGCATAACTTGACATCACGGCCCAGGTAGTCTCCCTGCTCAACATCTCGCCGATGATGTCTTCCGGAGACAGCGGTCGTCGAAGGTGCCTCTGTAGAATTTCCCGTTCTGCATCAAAGCATGGACAATGGAAAAAAACCACGTGCTCCGCGTCTTCCTGCACGGGCTGGCAGGCGGGGCACGAAGCATCATCCTCCAGCTTGGCTCTGAAGCAGCTGTGCCCTGTCAACAGCTGTGTGTCAAGGTAGTCTTCCGCCCCTCCATGCTGTCTTGTCCACCATGCACTGGAGTGAAAAGGCCTCTCACCCAGCTGGGATGCTTCCCGGGGGTGGGGGGTGGGGAGCACATTCCCCCACCGGGTGCTAAAATGGATGGGAAAGTGGAGGCCTTCTACGTAGCCCCGCCCCGCCCCACGTCCCCCCCAGGGCCACGCTCAGCCATACCAGATGCCTTTGCAGTTTTGAGTGCTTTATTGCCCTTGGCTGAATAAAATGGAGAAGGGAGGGGGTTTAACACCCTCCTCCCCAAGAGACACCCCCCTCGGGCTCCACTTCCAGGCAGGGAGACCATCTCAGCTGTTCCACCACAGGGACTCCACGAAGGCAGTGCCAGTGTCCAGTGTCCAGGGAGGGGAGGGGGAGATGCAGTCCGTGGCTTGGCAGAGCCCACCAGAGGCAGCTGACCGCTCACACAATCCCATCGTAGCCATGGACCCCACACTTCCGCCCGGCCACCTGGCACCCGTAGGCGAGTGCTGCACTCAGAGGGCTCCCTGGCGCATAGAGCAAGAGATGTCACATGGGGGCGGGGGGGCAGGGGCAGGCGGGCAGAGCCAAGGCGGTCAGCCACAGGGCTCCGCCCCCTTGCCCTGCCCTGTTTCTAGCTCAAGACCTCCAAGGGGTTTGTGGGACTCACCCCTACTCAGAGCCAGGATGACGGCCGCATTGAAGGTGTCTCCGGCCCCCAGGGTGTCTACCACCTCCCTTGGTGAGAAGGCGTCCGAATGGAGCAGAGTCCCATCAGGGCCCATCGCGTCTGCTCCCTGCTCCGCCCAGGCGCAGATGATTGTGGCTCTGAGGAAGGGACAACAGGGCCCGGCCGGGGGGGGCAGGGGGGAGTGAATGAGGACCTCCCACCCCTATCCTGGGATGGCCATTCTGCTCCAGATCCAGCAGGACAGGGTCCAGGGGTGGGCCAAGAATGAAGGGTCTTACATTTCCCTCCCTGGTCCAGATGGAGCCAGGCTAAACTGGGGGGTGGAGGGGCAGGGGTGATCTGTGCTGTGGGCCTTCAGGGCAAAGGGGTGTGGTGCCTCCTTCTGTGGGGCTCTTCAGGGGGGGCAGGAGAGGCCCCCTTCAATGGGGAACCTGGGCTGAGGAGTCCCACAACCACACAAAGCCACTGTGCTTCCCCACTCAGCACCCCAATGGAGAGACCCAGGGTGAGCAGCCCGAGGAGGCAGACCAGCCTTGGCCCCCACCCCCACCCCACCCGCTGCCCACTTACCCTGGCTTCAGTCGCCCACGAAGCCCCTTCACAGCTCCAGAGGCCGAGGAGAACCCCAGGGCTTTTGCCACATCTTTGCTGACAAACACCTGGGGTGGGGGGTGGGGGTGGGGTGGAGCAGCAACACATTCCCACCAGGTCAGCGCCAGGGTCTGCCCTTGGAGGCCTGCAAAGGCTTTAGGAAAAAAGCACGCTTTGCAAAAGGCAGGGTGAGGAAAGGGGGGGGGCAGGCTTAGACCAGGGTCAGCCGGTGCTATTGGTGCTTCTCTGCCCCCACCCCAGCGGCTCATCCAGCGCTGGGTGGCACTCCGCTTCTTGGCAGGTAAGCAGAAAGTGGGGGGGGGGGAGCCTCTGTGAAGCCCAGACTTGGGGAGGAGGAAAAAGCCAGCAAATTCTCTCATGCGCATGCATTCCCCCTCCCCGCCTTCCCCCAAATAAAGACCAAGCCCACTCTCTGAAGAATGGCTCCCCCACCCAAGCTGGACCCCCGCCCGTCCCTCTGGGACCCCTACCACGTCTCCATGGGAGAAGAGCTGGTAGAGTTCAGACCGGGGCTTCTCCACTTCCACCGAGGTGGTCACTCGCTCGGAGGCCAGGCAGGTGCGGTTGTGCTCCTCCACCCGGCGTAACATCTTCACCTGCTCAGAGGCATTCCGGCCCTGGGGGAGAGATGGGCAGGACTCCCAGCGGGGTGGCCTCTCGGCCCCAATGCCCCCTTCTTGGCTTCAACTGCTGGCCTGGAAGCCCACTGGAGACCCAGGCCCAGGCGCAGCCCTGCCAGTCAGCTGATGGAGGGCCGAAGCAGCCCCGGTTTCTCACTCACTCACCTCCCAGTGGATCCATTTGTACTGGGACAGGTTGACCTGCTCAAAGTCAGCTGCTGTCACATCCGGAAGGTTGCTGGGGGGGGGGAGAAAGGGGGGGTGTACAAAGGTCTTTGAGGTGGAAAGAATGAAAAATCTGATGGCAAACCCCCACCCCCGCATACAAGGTTATTCATTGACAGCCATCCTGAAGCCAGAGGGCAGGCCACAGATGAAGAAGGCCCAAACCCACTGAGCCCTACTAGGACCAGCCAATCCCCCCCAACACCGGCCTCTCTTTTGACTGGAAAACAGCCCCCCCAATGGAAGCCAGCCTCCCCCTCTCCTGATCCAGACCCCCCCCCGGCCACAACACCCCCTAAGTGAAAGGGGGCTTTTCTGTTGCCAGTGTTCCCCAAAGCCCAGTCAGCTTCCCAGGGGTGTGTGGGGTGAGCTTGTCCTGGGCTGACCCTCACTCCCATCCAGCTGCTGGGATGGGGGGGCTTCTTTCCCAAAGCTCTCCTCCTCCCCCAGGAGTGCCTCAGGGAAGCATGATCAGGCCCCCCCCCCCGACACACACACACACACACACACACACACAGAGCTCTGCCTTAGCATGCCAAAGAGCAGGTGAGGTCTGGGCACAGGTGAGCAAATTTAGGCAGGAAGGACCTCAAATCAAAATGGACTGTCCTCCTTCTTCACCCTTTCAGCCCCCCCCCCGGGAATGCAGTGCCCAGATGTGCAGTGCAGCCCCCCCCCGCCCCCACACCAGATGCACCAGATCGCTGGCCTCACTTCATTTCAGCCCTAACCCCTTGCCTGGGCTCCCTGCTCATGAGACGACCTCCTGTGGCAAAGCCCCAAAGGCCTATCCCTGGCTGAGGCAGGAAGGGCCCCAGAGATGGGCCAGGCTGTGGCCACCTGCCGCCGTGGGCCAGCAGGGGCAGAGAGGCTTACCCGTTGGCTTATTCACATGGGATTCCCCCCCCCCCCGGACATTGTCCTGTGGAGAGGAGATTAGAACCCAGCCGGGAAGGCTCCCCTTGGAACGATGCTCCGTCCCAGTGGGAGAGGCTCCTGAGCAGAGCCTTTCAACAAAGGCTTCCATGCCACGGCCCCATCCCAAGCAAGCCCAGCTCTTCTTCCCCTCTGGCCAGGCAGGAGGCACTCGCTAGGCCTTGTTGGGGGTGGGGGGAGCCTTTATGCATCAGGGGAGGTGGTGGCAGCCAAGGGTCCCTCCCCCCCAAGTCTGCACCCCACCCCACCCCACCCCACCCTCTGGCTTCCAGATCTTCTTCTTCTGATTCCAAGTACAGTAAAACCTCTACTTAGGTAAAAAGTCTCTTCCGTAGGCTTTTACGTACATCGGCCTTTTACTTAACTCAAAAAGGAAACCCATAGGAAATTGTGTTATGTAAATCAAGACATGGTTTTAGTGCAAAAATCATTATCTACATTGAATGTTATGTAACTCGAGGCCTATGTAAGTCGGGGTTTTACTGTATTGGCTGCCCTCATGGCGAGCAGCCCATGCAGGTTGCCCTGGAAACAATATGGGGTGCAGTGGCCTTCCCGTTGCCTTCCGCATCGCAGCGTGACACCCATCGTGCCGCTGATCCAGTTCCGAGAGTCACATCCTGGTTGGTCCCGAGCCCTTTGGGCACACAAAGTCCTCCTCCTCCTCCTCTTCACCCCTAGGCCAGGATGGATCAAGCTGCTGCTGTTGCCCTCCATCCAGATATGCCAGGATGAAAAACACAGCAGGTCTCTAAGGAGAGGAGCAACCATGCGCGCTCCCTCCCTCTCTCTCTCCCCGTGTCGTTTTGAGAGACGTTTTGAGAGGGGAAAGCCAGACTCCTCTATTACACACACCCCACCACCGCCACCACCTCATCCCCTGCCTCCATCCAGGTAGCCCACAGTAGTCTCTCACCTGCTGCCACTGCCAAGAGGCGCACACTCAGGGCTGGACGTTGGCGTCCCATCTGCTGCCACGAGCCAAGAGCAGCTGGTCAGGAGGCAGAGAGGCCCCGCCCGGGAACATGTTGGGGGGGGGAAGGGGGTGATCAAGAAGCAGCATCGGCTGGTGATTGGTTGCATTGGGCTGGATTAGCAATCGTCGGAGGGGTATTACAGGGAATAGGATCCGGATCAACCATGCACTGGTGCCTGTTCCTCTTCCTCCCAGGAGGTGGCGCCACCCGTCTGAGCTCTCCCCATCCCTTTCCTACCCACTCCAGCAAGCCTCTATTTGGGGGTGGTTTCTTAAAAGATTTTGTTTATTTTGCAAAAAGCACCCAGATGTGCTCTGGACACAAAGAAGGCTTTGCCTGGTGTGTGTGCAAAGAATAAGGGCCAGGGGCCTGTGTGTGCACGCGCACGCACCAGGAAGAGAAAGCAGGGATGCTGAAGGCCTGTTTGGTGGGTTGCCTCTTCCATGGCTGCTCCATTGGACAACCAAACACAGAAGAGGCAGGCAGCACAAAAGGCAGCACTCCCCTCCTCCTCCCTTGGCGGGGGCTGCAACCAGATGCTGGTTGTTCTCCCCCCCCCCCCCAATTTCTACATTGGACAAAGAAGAGGGAGGAAATTAGCCCTTCCAGCCTCCATCCAGCAGGAAAGATAATACAGGATAGGCTTCAGCAGCAAGTGGAGAGACTTTACCAGAAGTGCAGGCTGGGTTCAGAAGAGGCAGAGGAGCTAGAGACCACATTGCCAACATACGTTGGATCATGGAAAAAACAAAGGAATATCAGAAACAACAAGTCTACTTCTGTTTCAACTAAACTAAGGGCTTGGACTGTGTGGACCACAATAAAATGTGGCAAGGAATTAAAGATTTGGGAAAACCAGAACACCTTATAGGCCTCATGAGAAATCTGTACATGAATCAAGAAGCAACAGTTAGGACAGAATACGGAAGGACAGAGTGGTTTGGAATAGGAAAAGGAGTAAGACAAGGCTGCATTTTGTCACCCTGCTTATTCAACTTATACACAGAGCACATAATGCGCAATGCAGGGGTAGAGGAATCACAATTGCTGGGAGAAACATCAACAACTTGAGATACGCAGATGATACTACCCCAATGGCAGAAAGTGAGGAAGCCCTAAAGAAGCTCCTGATTAGGTTGAAAGAAGAAAGTGCAAAAGCTGGCTTGAGACTCGATGTCAAGAATTCCAAGATAATGGCAACAGGCCCTGGAGAATAGATGGGGAAGAAGTAGAAGCAGTGACAGATTTTACTTTCCTAGGATCAAAGCTCACTGCAGATGGTGATTGCAGCCATGAAATAAAAAGGTGACTGATTCTTGGGAGGCCAGTAATGAGAAACCTGGGGAACAGAGTTAAAAATAGAGGCATCACCTTGCAAACAAAAATCCGTATAGTGAAAGTAATGGTATTCCCGGTGGCAATGTAGGGTTGTGAGAGTGGACCATTAGGAAAGCTGAGCACAGAAGAATAGATGCCTTTGAAATATGGTGTCAGAGGAGAATGTTGAGAGTCCCCTGGACACTGAGGAGAACAAATAGGTCAATCTTAGAAGAAATCAACCCTGACTGCTCCTTAGTAGGTCAAATAGTAAAGATGAAGCTAAGGTACTTTGGACATCAAATGAGAAGAGAGGATTCACTTGAGAAAGCCTTGATGGTGGGAAGGGTGGAGGGCAAAAGAAGAAGGGGGCAGCCAAAAATGAGATGGCTGGTGGTATTGTAGACGCAATGGGCACAGAGCTGGGCGAGTTGAGGAGGGTGGTGGAGGATATCAGAAGTGCCTGGCGGACAGTGGTCCACTGGGGTCATCGCAAAGGGTCGGAATTGACTGTGAGGCTGAACAAAAGCTCCTTCCCTGCCTTTCTTGACTGATTGGCTGATTCAAGTGGGGAGCCTGGATCAGGGGAAGCCCCTTTGGGTTGGCTTCTGGGCCCCTTCCTCTCCCATGTGGGCTCTGAGACGGAAGGACCACCCTTGCCTGCCACATCTGGCCCACTGTGGCTTCCAACTGAGGTTAAGAAGCCTTGGACTTCATTGCTTTGGCTGGTGTTTGATCATGAGACTTTCGTTCCGAGTTACCACCAGCCACTACCCTGAATCCCCTTTGGGGGAGAAATGTGGGACATAAACCCACTGGATAAGGGATCCCACCTCCTATGGCTGGATGCACATTCATCTGCTAGTCACGACCCCTGGGACGGAGCCTTCATATTGTTTAGACAAGATCCTTGTGTGAGTTGGTTTCAACTGGCTTCAGTGGGAATATGGAGGAGGTGGGTTATATTAGAACAGGGATGGTGAACCTTGGCACTCCAGTTGTGTTCTTGGGCTTCAATTCCCAGAAGCCCAAGTCAGCACGCCTGCTTGATCAGGGCTTCTGGGAATTGAAGTTCAAGAACACCTGGAGTGCCAAGGTTGGCCATCACTGCATTAGAAAGAGCCCTGGGGACTTAGGAGTTCAACTGCTGTGCTGCAGTCATAAGGTTGTGAGTTCGATTCTGATGGGACATCCAGGTTGACTCAGCCTCTTCCATCCTTCAGAGGTTGGTAAAATGAGAACCCAGCATGTTGGGGGCAAAATGCTAATTAACTTTGCAACCAGCCAGAGAGGGCACTAAACACTATGGAGCAGGGATGTCAGTACCATTGTTACTGCGATTTTATCTTGGTGACATTTTAAAATTATTTCTATTTTACTTTGCTTCTTCTTACCTAAAACATTAAAAAAAACCTTCTGCTGATGTCTTCCAAAAGGGAAATACCACGCTCTGTCTCTCTGGCAGAAACCAGGGAGGGAGGGGGAGGGCCACAAAGGCTTCTCTCTGCCTGCCTGCAGCTCTTCAAGACTTAAAGATAGGCCTTGCCAGGCAAAGGAAGGGTCTGGCTGTGAGGTGGTTCCTTATTGCTCTGTGATGCTCCTGAGGACAAAGCCCTGAATGCCCTTTGCACATGGCCAAGGGTCTGATTAATCATTACATGGGCCAATAATTAGATGTAAGAAGAGGGAGTGGGGGGGGTGGAGAGGGAGCCTTCCCACCATCTCCCTCCTCCTTGGTCCCCTCTGGCAACCTTGGACTTTGCCTGCTGTTCTTGGGAAGCGCTCTTGCCTGGCTTCTGCAGGACCCTTCAAAAGCAGGGGGGGAGGGGATGTGCTTCTTCCCGGGGAACGAGGGGCCTCCGTGGGCATCGCAAGGGGCCTATGACAGTGGAGCCCTCTGCCTGGAGAGGGGCTGAGCATTCCAGCATGGGAGGCCTTCAAGAGAGGCTTGGGAAAAAGCCACCCTCCGTCAGGTCTGGTTCCATGGGGATTCCTGCCTTGAGCAGAAAGGGGGTGGGTGGGGGGTAGACTGGGCTGCCCCCCCCCCCGAGTCCTCCTCTTCCAACTCAGACCTGCTAAGATACTACCTTGCCACAGAGTAGGGGAAAGAACAAAACCAGCCCCAAGCTGCCTGGACGCCTTGCCTTCACAGCCAGCCAAACGCCAAGCAGGGCTGTGAAGGACAGACCCTTTTGCATGCCACTCATGCACAAGCTTGCCATAAGTCAGAAGCAATTCGACAGCAGACAACAACATCCTCTCCTGCAGCATCTGCCAGATCTCTCCCTCGGAGAGTCCGCCGTTGCTGCTTGTTTATTTCGTGCTGTCTGGTCACCTTTGACTTAGGGGGACCCATTGAATGAAATGAGTAAGCTGGCTGGATAGCTCAATGGTTTCGGTCTCAATTCCCACACTGAGGTTCTCCCAGGAGAAGAGCCAGCCTGGGTGACCCAGGGCAAGCGGAAAACAGCCCCAAAAATGATGCCAGAAAAAGGGAAGGGTGGACCCCTTCTGTGTAACTTGGAGACCCGGAAAAACCAGAATTGACTCGATGGCACACAATGATAGTTACTATGAATGAGCCATCTCCTAAATTTCCTGCCTTCAACTGCATTGCTCAGCAGTTGGAAACTCAAACTTGTGGTTCCTTTATGGAATCAGTCCATCCCATATTTGGTCTCCCTCTTTCCCTGTTGCCTTCAACTTTGCCTAGCATGACTGGCTTTTCCTCTAAGTCTTGTGTTCTCAAAGACCAGTTACCAAGCAATACAGTTGCTGGCATTTCCTGAACGGCTGAGAGCCACTGTGAGTTTCCTGCACAAGGCTTGCACATCGCACAAGTGGCCTCAAGGGAGGCCTGTGGAGCAGAGGCATAGCATGGGGGGCAGGCGCCCCGGGCAGCACTTTTTCGGGGCTGCAAAATTTCACAATAAATAGGGACCCTCCCTCACCACCGGCATCCTGGGCCCCGCCCAGGGGCCGACAAATTTGGCCTACGCCCGGGCAGCTGAAGCCCATGCTACACCACTGCTGTGGAGCTGCTCCCCGGCTGCCCTGCCACACAGAGGACGGAGGCTCTCTTGACATGGAACTTGTGGACTCTGTGCTGTCAGGGATTCACCGGCCTGGCCCTGCCCTTAGGGATGTTGGACAAGAGGGCAAAGGGGGTTGCTGGAGAAGGCCTGTCCTGCCCACCCCCACCCACCCGCCACTAAACTATGGCTACCAGGCCCAGCCTGTACCAGCCTGCAGAGAGTCGTGTGGCGCCACCGACTGAGAGAGGGAACTGGGGGCGGGGGCAGATGCAGCTAAGACCCCGCAACCTTACGTGTCATAGAGGGTGACTGTCCGGGACCCGTTGGAGCAGCTGATGACGCAGCAGGCACAGGGTGTCTCCCCCTGGTGCTGCCAGACCAGGTGAGCCACGTCCACAGCGCGGCGCTTGAAATCGGACAGGATGAATCTTGGGGCCGAGGGGGAGAGAAAGAGGTGGCAGTTAGCATGGGCAGCCGGGGGCGCTCGGCCTACGCACCTGGCAGCGTGCAGGATGGTGCGGGTCCCGTTGGACACGTTGCTGATGACCACTGAAGTGGGCAAGGAGCAGGCCGGGTGCATGGCCAGGTGGGCCAGGTCCACCTTGCAGCGCTGGAAGTCGTCACGGACAAAGCTGGGGGGGGGGTGAAGCAGAGGCAGAAAAGGTGAGTGCCGGCTCCGGGCACAGGCATGTCTGCTCTCATGCAGGCAACAGACCCATGGCCTCCGGGGTGCTCAGGGGCCTTAGAAGTCTGGGGAAACGGCCTCCAAGCTGGCCGTGCAGCCTGAAGGCCTCGCCTGACAAGAAGTGGCTGTGTTTCTTGGTGGGGCTGGTTGGCTTCCGTGCTTCCCGTGGCCTCCATTCAAATGCTTCCCATGAAGCTCCCCTCTCAGCCTTTGCTTCTGCCTTCCACATCTGCAGAACTGAGCTCTGTGACTCGTAAAGAAGAAGAGGAAGGAGCAGCAGAGGACTCCCTGCCTGCTAGGGAAGGAAGGTCACCCAACCGGCTGGGCCCTCAGAGGCCTCAGGTGGCCCATGGGAACTAGCGTGGCTCTCTGGGTGGACCCAAGCACAGAAGGAGGAGGAGAGATCCCACATCCCATGGACCTTCTGCGGGGAAACTGTCTGGAAAATACTCTGCTGGTCCAAAACAAATCACCATCTGATTCGGTGTCATTCAAAAAACAAAGCTGGAAATCATGCCCAGCATCTGTTTCAGGGGCTTCAGGTCTCCTCAAAGTTCCTTCTGCCACCCCCACCCCCAAAGGCGATGGACTGAACTCTGGTGGTTTGGAGTGAGCTGCATCCACCTGCCTTCTCCCATGAGATCCACCAGGTTCCCGTTAAGTCAGCCATGCTTTGGGGAACCTGGCCTTCCCACTGGGAGGGGTGACAGAAGGAACAGTTCCTGGCAGGGCCATAGCGGGGGGGGGGGGGGCAAAACCCTTCCTGAACTAACAGGCTCCCCTCCCCCTGTGATGCCAGTGTTATATATGTGAGTATGACCTTATTGCCCCTCCTGAAATTTTTTTGCCCCTCCTAGAAATTTTTTTGCCTCCCCCTTCCCCTCATCTAGAATCCTGGCTATGGCCCTGGGCCTTCCTTTCGGCTCCCCTCCTTAGACCACCTGACCTGTGTTCGGTCTTATCTTGTCAGGTGCCTTCCCCCAAAAGTACCTTCCACTTTTCTGTTGCCAATATGTGGTTTTTGTTGTTCTTTTTAATTGGGGGCATCATCTTTGTTTTCTTGTTATTTATAATTTATTTGGTTTATTTATTCTTTTTGCTTAATTTCTTGGGTAAGGTAAAGGTTTCCCTTGCTCAAAAGCCAGTCATATCTGACCAGAAGAGCAGCGTGCTTTGGCGGGGCTCCGTATAAAAATTTGTTTGGGGGCCCTTAGGAAGGGTAAAGATTTGTTTTGCTTACGCACGTTGGGGGCCCCCGTATAATTGATACGGCAGATACGGCGGTAGCTACGCCTCTGCATCTGACTCAAGGGTTCAGTGCTCATCTCTGTTTCAAAGCTGAAGAGCCAGTGCTGCCTGCCTCTGCAGACGTTTCTATGGTCATGTGGTAGGCATGACTAGAGAGCGCACAGAATGCGGTTTACCTTCCCACTGAAGTGGTCCCTATTTATCTACAGTCCAGTACTGTACTTGCAATTTCTTACTTTTGAAAGGCTAGGTTAGCAGGAGCTGGGACAAAGACGGGAGCTCATTCTGTCCTGCAGTACTCGGGAATGGAACTGCTGACCTCCCACCTTCCAGTCAGCGTCTTCTTAGCCACTTGAGCCACTGCAGTTAATTTCTTATTGTGTACATTTTTAAAGGATGTGTTGTTAGCCACCCAGAGTAGGAAAATATCCCAGATGGGCGGGATAGAAGGGCAACAAAACCAATACAGAATAAGTCAAGTATGCCTCCCCCACCCCACCTCTTACCATTGCCAGGACCGCTTCCTTCTTTTGTCAACCGGGACCGGGGGACGGGGGACTCCGGGGTAAGAAGACCCAGACCCTAAAGTTGCCTCACCGGGATGGCAGTCAGGAACGGCGGACGCCGCAGCGGCGCTGACTTCGCCTCTCTCCCCCCCCCTCCCGCCCGCCTGCCCGTTCCTCCGAGGGGCCGGAGCGACCGTCGCGCACTTACTCTGCGGCTTGTCCCGGGGCCAGCGAGCCCATGAAGGCGCAGGGCGCGCCCAGCAGCGCCAGGACCGTGCAGGTGTTGGAGGCGTTGCCGCCACGCTGCCAACGCTGCGAGAGGCACCTGCCAAGAAGAGGGAGACCTTCGGCTCGGACGGCGCCCCCGCCACGGATCCAGCCCGGGCAGGACCTGCCACCCCGCCCGCCCGCCCGCCCGCCGCTCTCTCCGCACCGACAGTCCGAGTCCTCGGCCGGGTAGCGCTCCACGACGCTGATGATGTCGAGGCACACGAGCCCCACGCACAGGATCCGCTTCTCCTCCATCGGGTCCCTCGGAAGCGGCAGCGGCAGCCCCGAGGATCCTTCCCGGCCCCGGCCCCGCCCTCGCCCCCGATTGGCCACCGACGCTCGACAGGTAAATCCTCACCGTCCCATGGGCGGAGCAAGAGAGGGAGGGACCGCCTTCCTCGCCCCGCCCCCCGCGGAAGGAATGCAGCCAATCAGAGGGCCTCCCGCCGCTCTCCTCCCCCTTCCTCTCTCTCTCTCTCTCTCTCTCTCTCTCTCTCTCCCCCCCCTCCTCCTCCCGTCTCTTTCCAGCCGCTGTCCGGGGAAGGCGCTCCGCTTGGTCCCCCTCTGGCAGGCAGGCAGTCTTGAAGGGGGTACATCCTGGCTCCCGAACAGCCGAAAGGGAGGCCCGGTTCCAGGATCCCAGTAGGAGAGTGGCAGGAGGAGGAGCCCCCCCCAAATAATAATAATAATAATAATAATAATAATAATAATAATAATAATGATCCACCCAGCCAGTGATGGGATGTAACAGGTTCTCACCAGTTCTCCAGAACCGGTAGTAACTTTTTCCAGTGTCCCAGAGAACCTGTAGCAACTTTGGGGGGGAACCACCTTCGGGGCTTACTTTTTCACTGGTTCCCCACTGCGCATGCATGCCAAGCACTTGGTGTGCATGCACGCCTAGTGCTTGGCACATATGCATGGCCTCCTTGCTGTCCTCCCAAACGGGGAGGAGGAAGAGAAGCTGCTAGCCTGAAGATCCCTATAGCCTGAAGCTCCCTATTTTTATTATTTTGTATTTTTTTCTTTGGCCCCGCCCATGACATGACATCATGATGTTAGCTCCACCCACACTGTGATGACATCACGGTGGGGTAGTAAAATTTTTGACATCCCACCACTGCACCCAGCATCGAAACCCAGGAGGAGGAAAGAGCCTGGTTTCTACCAAAGATGGAAGATCTAGGTTAGAAATCCCAAGCTTTGCTCCATAGGAGTCAACCAGCAGTTTCTTCTCCTTCTCCCAGGAAGAAACGACCATTGAAACAATGACGCAATTTACGGCTTGAGAACCAGATTTTGATCCTGTTGATAAACGTGTCTGATCGCAGCACGCTGGAATTTATTTATTTATTTATTATTCGAAATTCTCAGGGCGGTTTGACATCACCTTAAAAAAAAACTACAGCAATTCAGGTTTAAAAATTTGAAAGATTTTGTTACTGCAAAATTAGGGCTAGGTTCGTTTCTTAGTGGAGAATTAATTAACCTCAAAAAGAACTGACACTGAGACATGGTTTCGATTAAAACAAAATTGGTTTTATTTGCATAAGGGTTCTGATCTACATTGGCCAGTATATAGACCAGAAATCTCCACCTCAAACGTTTTCATCTAAACCACACCAAGGGAGCCTTATCACGAGATTCTGTGACTCAGCTCCCTTCCTTCCATTGTTCAACATTTTTATACACTTCTTACTGAACAACACTTAACCTGGATTAATGAGTGCAGGGGTAAATTCTGTTTACCAAAATGGGGGCAATTAAAAAAGTCATTTACACTTCTTGATTGCATGTTACAAAGCTTCAAAAAGTACACATGGCAGTTCACAGATACAATGGTTATGATGAAATACTGTAAAAAGCTGAAATGTCCTTAAATTGTCACATTTCCTCTCGAGGTCAATCTCAGGTAAAGTTTCCATTGAGCTGTCCTCTCTGGAGTCTTTTAGGAGATAAGACAAGAGATTAGTCCCTTTGTTTCCACTGATGAGTCATTCCCCCCTGGGAGGCCACCATCTCTTAATGCAATTGCTCACATAGACCTTTTGAGGCTTTAATATTAAGCTTTAAACTGGTTATTAATTAATAGTTGGTTTTTCCCTATATATTCTCTTTCTTGGCCAGTACATAGTAATGTTTTAATTAAACTTTATTAAGGAGAATCAAACCAGATGTGTGATTTTAAAATTCAGGCATTTATTCCTTTTGTCTGGGAAGGAATGAGAAGGAATATCTGCTGTTATCAGGAAGCCAGCAAACCAGTTTTGTAAGGATGTCACACCTTTAGGCTTAGACAATGGGAATTAGCTTACATTCCTTGGCAAATACGTGACTGGTGGGCTAATCCTCCCCCTCTTGGAGAGGTTTCCAATTAAACCTTGTATGATTTTATTTCTTTGCTAGCCATTAACCATTGGCTTCTCCCCTATTTTCATACCTTTTCCCATGTGTGTACAGTGGTTTTTCTGATTGTAACTTTATTAAAGAGTTAAATAAAATGATGTGTTGGAATCTCAAAATTTTAGGTAACAGTTTTAAAAGATCACAAAGTTAATACCAGATTAAAACTAAAAAGTGTGGCCGGTAGAGGACACGACCGTCAGGAATTTAGTTTGCGAATTCGATTGTGTACTTTCGACAATTCGCCACAACAAAACTACAGCACTGACGAAAATAAGAATTATGCCGTATGAAAGAGCGTCTCGGCAACTTTCAGGGATATCAATGGACAGGATATCAATGCAAATTGGTCACATCAATACACTTGGAAGTTGCCCTGTAAAAATCCCATTGTCGGTGAGCCAGCGACCAAACCACGCAACCAATCGTAGTGATCCAAAGTGTGTTAGATAGAGGATAAAACAACCCATGTTCTGGCACTGTTAAAATTTTGTTTGGGTTTTCAAAAATGTTTTTATGATGTTTATCCAAAAGTCCTTGACCAGAATCCCAAACAAACTCAGATAAAAGGGACAAATCTGTCTGAAATCAACCAAAACCACTTCTGTGGTTGATAGAGGTTGCTGATGAGGATACTGGATGGTTTTGCTCTGTTTCCAACAGATTTGTCCCTTTCATTTGAGTGCTCTTGTGATGTCATCCGAGGATGTTTTTGTAAACATTGTCATAAAAACTGTTTATGAAGTCTGACTAAAATTCTAACAGTGTCATAACAAAGGTTATTTTATCCTCTAACGCACTATGAATCACCTGGATCAGTTGTGTGGTTTGGTCGCTGGCTCACCGACAACAGGACACCCCCAGCAAAAATGTCATTTTTCTGCACCTTGCGAGTTTAATGATGTCATCATTTTGCATTCCCAGACTTTGAGTCCTAGCATTCCTGAAAGTCGCCAAGATGATCTT
Organism: Furcifer pardalis; assembly: GCA_030440675.1. NCBI lineage: Eukaryota > Metazoa > Chordata > Lepidosauria > Squamata > Chamaeleonidae > Furcifer > Furcifer pardalis. Next base: position 170,292,328 of record CP126890.1, on the reverse strand, counting down.
TCATACAGCATAATCCTTATTTTTGTCAGTGCTGTAGTTTCGTTATGGCAACTCATCAAATGTACACTTTTTTCGTTACATGCCAAATGCAGTCAGACCACCCTACTGAAACGCAAGATGTTCATCGAATGTACACCAAACGTTTCCAAATTAAAAGGGGGAGGGAGCTCAAATTAACCAGGAGGCTGGGGACATTGTGCCACCAGTACCTGAGACCTGCTCTACCAGCCAAGTTTTTACACTCTTTCTGTAGGGCAGCAGCTCCATCTGGAGACACAATTCTGTTGGCAGAAGGTTCCAAAGGGCTGGAGCGGATACAGAGAAGGCTATTCTAGTGCTAGAGAGGTGCGTCTCTCTAGCTGATGGAACCACCAAAGAACCTGTCCGGTCCGCTCCGCTCTGGTGGGACGGACAGATATCCTTGGGGCGACGCAGTCTCTTAAGTATCCTGGCCCACTACCATGTAGGGCTTTAAAGGTAATAACCAGCACCTTGAATTGCACCCCGAGCCATATTGGAAGCCAATGCAGCTGGTGTGCCACAAGCATAATGCCTGGCCTCATCACGACCCAAGCAGCTGCATTCTGTACCAGCGGCAGCCTCCAATTGGTCACCAAGGGCAGTCCCATGTAGAGCACACTACAATAATCAACTCTGAGGTGACCAAAGCATGGGTGATCATGAGCAAGAAGTCCCGATCTAGGAGCAGATGTAACTGGTACACAACACGGAGTTGTGCAAAGGCCCTCATGGCCACACCTGCCACCTGCTCTTCAAGCAGGAGCCGTGAGCCCAGAAGGACCCCCAGATTACGCACCGGGTCAGTTTGGGGCAAGACCTCCCCCTCCAGAACCAAAGATGGTGGCTCCCGAGATAACGCAGGATCCCCGACCCACAGCCACTCAGTCTTGCCAGGATTCAGTTGTAGCCCCTTGTAGCCCCATCCAGACCCTCACAGCCTCCAGGCACCTGGAAAGGACTTCCACTAAATTGCTTGGGTCTCCACAGGGTCGAGATATACAGTTGGGTATCATCTGTGTATTGATGATACCTCACCCCGTGGGAACGGATGATCTCACACAGCAGTTTCAGGTAGATGCTAAATAGGAGAGGTGAGAGTACCAAGCCCTGAGGCCAGTGTTGGGTTGTTGCCAGTTCACACCGGTTTACCCGAACTGGTGACAACAATCCCGGGTGGTTCTCGGAGGGGGGGGTAGTAACCACCCAGGATTGTCGGGGTTTTTTTAGGCATCCAGTTCAGACACCTCACCAGCAAAAAATAAATAAATTGAATTTGGAGCCAGAATGGCTCCCAGGAACTGAGCATGTGTCAAACCTCCATTTGATGCATGAACAGTTCTATTTTTTACTGAGCATGTGTCAAATGGAGGTTTGATGCACACGCAGTTCCTGGCAGCCATTTTGGCTGCCAGGAAAGGAAGAGAAGGGCGCAGGGAGCGTCTGAAGAAGTGGCGGCGTCTTTTCCGTGCCGGGCCGCCCTGCCAGGCCACCGCGCCGTTGTGGTGGTTTGTCGCCGCGGCAGTTTGCCACCGTGCCACCGCCTCTGCTGCTTCCTGACTACAAATGGTAAGTGACGGGTTTGTGTTTCGGGTGGATGGGTGGGTTGCTTTGTGTTAAGGGTGGGTGGGTTGAGGGGTGTGTGTGTGTGTGTATTTTTATTCTATTTTATTTCTTTTTTTCTTTGGCCCCACCCACGACATCATGATGTCATGACATCAGCCCCGCCCACGACATCATGACATTGGCTCTGCCCACACTGTGATGACATCACAGTGTGGTAGCGGAAAATTTGACAACCCACCACTGTCTGAAGCACCCCTTATTGGAGCAGCCTAGGGCTGGATTTCCCACTCTCCAACCACACTGACTGGGTCCTGCCCCTCAGAAATGAGGAAAACCGGGACCACACAGTGGCCTGGATCCCCAATCCTCAGAGTCTTCCCAGAAGGATGCTGCGGTCAGTGGTATCGAAAGCCACTGAGAGGTCAAGAAGAGCCAGGACAGACAGATGTCTACCATCCCACTCTCTCCAAGGATCATCCACAAGAGCAACCAATGCAGTTTCCGTACCATACCTGAGGCTGAATCTTGACTGGAAGGAGTCCAGATAATTCATTTCATCCAGGATCTCCTGTAACTGCCATGCCACTGCCTTCTCCAAAAACCTTACCCAGAAAGGACAGGTTGAACACAGGCCGATAATTTGCCAGTATTGCAGGGTCGAGGGATGGCTTCTTCAGGAGGGGGCGCACCAGAGCATGTTTTAGACTAGGTACTGGGGGGAAACCCTCCAGCAGTGAAGCATTGACAATTGCCTCTACCCAGCCGCCGGTCACCGTCCTGGTAGAGTTTTTTTTTTAATTATTAAGTTTTCAAAACTAAATACATATACTGTATAACACTACAAAAATATAACCACATAATTTTCTCACTTAAGAATAGATACCACAGTCAATATAATGACAACACAAAAATAATAATGTTTACAGACTTATAACAAAATACACAAAAAGAAAAAAAACATGTAAATACTATACCTGACTCAAAATAAACACCTCAGTACTATATACATTGCCCGAAGGATTGCGGTATATCACATTCACTTTCTTTAATTCCAAAAACTCATTTGTTCTGGTGCTGGTTGCACTCCCCCACTCCTGCTCAGTGCATCTCCCACAAATAACCTCCAAATTTTCCAAAACCTTTTTTTTAACATTCACTTTCCACATTTATTTATTTATTTTATTTGTTCTAACTTGTTATCCCGCCCCAATCGGGTAAAACCCAACTCTGGGCGGCTTACAAAACAGGTTAAAAATACATAACAATTACACTTCTATACCGCCCCATAGCACGGTACATAGTTGAAGACCACCGATCAGAATTCAATTCCCTATTAACAGTTAAAAAATAAATTAATACAATATTAAAAGTTAGGCTAAAAAGAAATTAAACATTTTCGAGTTACAAAATTACAAAAATTGTTAAAAGAACAAGGGCAGGAGTAAGGAGGTAAGAGCAGAGGGTGGCTGTCTCATCTGATCAGCCACCCAACGTGAGATCCAGCATTCTTTGATCCCCAAACTTGTCCTGCCAGCCAGGTTTTAAGGCCTTTCCGGAAGGGCAGGAGCTCTGTCTGTTGTCGTAGCTCGATTGGCAGGAGGTTCCACAGGGCCGGGGCTGTCACAGAGAAGGCCCTCCTCCTAGTGCTAGAGAGGTGAGCCTCTCTAGCTGATGGAATTAAAAGAGATCCTCTCCGATCTGCCCTGGTGGGACGGACAGACGTTCTTGGGGTGACGCGGTCTCTGAGGTATCCTGGCCCACTACCATATAGGGCTTTAAAGGTAATGACCAGCACCTTGAATTGCACCCGGAGACATACTGGCAGCCAGTGCAGCCGCCGAAGCAGTGGTGAGGCATGAGCATAGCGCCCGCACCCCATCACTACCCTAGCAGCCGCATTCTGGGCCAGCTGGAGTCTCCGAATGGTCACCAAGGGCAGCCCCATGTAGAGCGCATTACAGTAATCAAGTCTGGAGGTGACCAGTGCATGTGTGACCTTGAGCAAGGAGTCCCGGTCTAGGAGTGGGCGTAACTGGTATATTACATGAAGTTGTGCAAAAGCCCTCCTGGCCACGCCTGCCACCTGTTCTTCGAACAGTAGTCATAAGTCCAGGAGGACCCCCAGGTTACGCACCGGATCTGTTTGGGGCAAGACTGCCCCATCCAGAACCAAAGCTGGAAGCTCCCGGGATAACACAGGGCTCCTTACCCATAGCCACTCAGTCTTGCCGGGATTCAGTTGTAGCCCGTTTTCCCCCATCCAGACCCTAACAGCCTCCAGGCACCTGGTTAGGACTTCAACTGCACCGCTTGGGTCCCCACGGGCCGAGATGTACAGCTGGGTATCATCTGCATATTGATGGTACCTTACCCCGTGGGAACGGATGATCTCACCCAGTGGCTTCATTAATCTTGGGGTTACCACCTCCTTAAAATCTTTGTAAAATTCCACTGCTAAACCATCCTCCCCTGGTGATTTCCCTGCTTTCAGTTTTCCTACCACCTCTGTAATTTCTTTTTCTGTTATTTTTTCCCCTCCATTCTATTTTTATGTTCCTCTCTTATTTTATTTCCCTTTTGTTTCTGGAAAATCTCCTTCAACTTTTTAACATCTATTCAGTGATGGGATGACAAAATTTCTACTACCATGCCATGATGTCACGGACATCATGGGCATGGCCAATGTCATGACATCATGATGTCATGGGCGGAGCTGACATCATGATGTCATGATGTTGTGGGCGGGGGCTTAAAAATAAAAAATAATTTTAAAAATTAAATTAAATTAAAATAAATACACACACACCCCTCAACCCACCCACCCAACCACCCACCCAACCACAACACAAACCTGTAAATAAATTTAAGAAATTAAATAAAGAAATTAAATAAAAATTAAATAAAAATACACCCACCCACCCCAAACACAAAACTCTCACTTACTTACTGTTGGAAGTGGTGGCGAGGCCCGCCCACCAAACCACTGAGCTCCTCCAGGGCCGCCGAGCCTCCACGGGCACGTCAAGGCCCGCCCGGGCCGTCTGCTGCCACCGAGCCCTACCAGGGATTTGTCACAAGCCCCCATGGCCTGGGGATGCCCAGCGGGGCGGGGCGCCGCCACCTACAGCCTCCTCCTCCGCCGGGCACCCGCCGAGGATGTGGCGGTGGAGGCGGCAACCGCTACCCTCCGCAGGCAGCACTGGCCCGAGGAGGAGGAGGAGGCTGCAGTCAGCCACCTCCACCACCACAATCCTCGGTGGGTGCCTGGAAGAGGAGGAGGCTGCAGGTGGCGGCGGTGCACAGCGCCAGGCATCCCCAGGCCATGGGGGCTTGTGACAAGTCCCTGGGCGGGCTCGGTGGTGGTGGACAACCTGGGCAGGCCTCAATGTGCCCGTGGGTGCTCAGCAGCCCCGGAGTAGGTGCCCTCCTCTGAGGGCATATGCACTAAATTGGAGCCATTTTGGCTCCAATTTTAATTTTTTTTCTTTCGGTGAGGCGTCCGGAACCGGATGCCTTAAAAATGGACTACCCTCTCAGAGAACCCTCCGAGATTGTTCCTACTGGTTCCGGGGAACCAGATTGAACCAGGGTCATCCCATCACTGCATCTATTCCTTTTTTATAATATAATTCCTGATAAAATTCTTTTACTATATATATTTTTCCTCAGTTTTATGGCATCTCTTCCCTTCTTTATTTATCAAAATTCCAACTTCCCTTTTAATCCTTTTTTCCTTTGCTGCTCTTGCCAGCAATTTTGAATTTTTCTTACTATATTCAAAGTAATCTCTTTTTAAATAAATCAAATCCCTTTTTACCTTTTCAATATCTTTCCCCACTATTTCCTTCTTTAATCTTGGTATCTTCTCATAAACTCTCATCCTTAGTTATTATATGTTCTTCTTGAAGTTGTCTAATTTCTTTCTCAATTTCTTCTTGTTTTCTTCTCCTTTGTCTATTTTTCATACATGCAATTTTGATACTTTCTCCTCTGAATATTGATTTCATTGTATCCCATACTATATCAAATCTTACCTCCCAAGTGTCATTCCAATTCCAACTATCTTCCCCTTTCCTAATTATTTGTTCTTTGGTTTCCTTCTCTTTAAATAGATTCGGATCATATCTCCACTTATTTCCTCCCCTCTTGATACCCTCTATTTTTAATTCCATCAAAACATTAGCATGATTTGATTCTTTAAAAATACCAATTTCCATGTCCTCCAAATACCTCATCATATTATTTATTACCAATATATAATCAATTCTGTAATACATATTGTGTACCTGGGAAAAATACGTATATGCCCTTTCTGATCCTTTAAGTTCTCTCCATACCAGTGGCGTAGGCTGGGGGGGCAGGGGGGCAGATTGCCCCAGGCAGCACTTACCAGGGGGCGGCAAAATGTCTCAGCATACAGGAAGCCCTGTGTCAGTAAAGGTCGTTCACACTGTCTCTCCCTCTGGCTTCTCCACTGCTCTTGCTAGATTGAGTGCATGACTGGCTGGAGCCACCTGGTGGTGACTTAACAAGCAGTATGCAGTAGTGAATTTACTCTTTAAAGCAGGCATGCCCAAACTATGGCCCGCGGGCCGGATCCGGCCCACCAGGCCATTTCATCCGGCCCCCGACATGGTATAGGAACTCTTATTATTTTATTTTATTTTTTTAAATTTTTTTTTGCGGACTTTTTTTTTTTGCGGAGGGATCACAAATCAGTGCCTAGTTCCTTCCTTCTGCTGCTTAGTACCAGGACTTCTGCAGAATCTAATTTAGAATTGCTGAATCCCTCCGCCTAGCTGATTTGGCTGTTAAGAGTGGAGAGAGAGACTGAGCCTGAGGCCATCCGGGAGCTAAAAGTAAGCGTCCACCATTTTGTCTTAGCCTTCCGCTTATTCAGAGCTGAGGGGGGGGGGAGAATGGTTTCTTCTGGGAGAGGGAGAAAGAGGTGTGTGTGTGTGTGTGTGTGTGTGTGAGAGAGAGAGAGAGAGAGAGAGAGAGAGAGATGTGTGTGTGTGTGTGTGTCCAGGATTACAAGCAGTTTCTTCTGGGAGAGGGAGAAAGAGGTGTGGGGGGGGGAGAGAAAGAGGTGTGGGGGGGAGAGAAAGAGGTGTGTGTGTGTGTGTGTCTCCCGACCTCCCTAGAGCTGATGCGCGCTACTTTTGAACTTCCCCCACCCTCTTTTATGCTGCAGCAAGCCAGAATGTCGGGATTCGAATCCTGACATTTTGCCTTGCTGCAGCCTCCAGGGAGGTGGGAGAACTTTGGAAACAGCTTGGATCGGGTCCCCACACCTCCCTGGACCCGGCGGGGGGGTCAGAGACCCCAAAATTGGTTAAAAAAAGTCCTTTTTTTTTTACCAATTTTGGGGTGTCTGACCCCCCCGCTGGGTCCAGGGAGGTGTGGGGACCCGATCCAAGCTGTTTCTGGGCTTCCCCGACGTCCTGAGCCAGAGCAGCAAGCCAGAATGTTGGGATTCGAACTCTGACATTCTGGCTTGCTGCACTGGCTCAGGACGTCGGGGAAGCCCAGAAACAGCTTGGATCGTGTCTGCCCACCTCCCTGGACCCGCGGGGGGGGGTTCAGAAACCCCAAAATTGGTAAAAAAAAAAATCTGTTTTTTTTTTTTACCAATTTTGGGGTTTCTGACCCCCCCCCCCCGCTGGGTCCAGGGAGGTGTGGGGACCCGATACAAGCTGTTTGTGGGCATCCCCAACGTCCTCAACCAGTGCAGCAAGCCAGAATGTCGGGATTCGAACCCTGACATTCTGGCTTGCTGCACTGGCTCAGGACGTCGGGGAATCCCAGAAACAGCTTGGATCGTGTCCCCTGCCTGCTCCAGAGAGATCAGAGGACCCGATCTACAGCTGCAGGGTGGCTGGGAAAGCTGACGGGGACTCCCTGTCGGCTTCCCTAGCCACCCGCCCTTGCCTCCGTAGCTGCAGGGTGGCTGGGAAGCTGAACGGAGAACCCCGTTCAGCTTTCCACCCACCCTGCTGCTAAGAACGACTGTATCGGATAACGTTAAAATCGTGTTATTCGATACAAGATTTTTCCGAAAATCTTGTAACGTTATACGGTTTTAGCGCTATATGATACGTTATACGGGGTATTACTGTATTGGTATAAGTTGGAAGTCAAAATTGATTTACAGTATTATGGCTATGCATTGTGTAATTCCTGATTTTAAATTGATTGGGAGACCCAATGCGCGCTAATTTTGAAGTTCCCCCACCCTCTGAAGCTGCAGGAAGCCAGGCAGGACATGATGTCAGGAAGCAGATCTTTTCTAAGGCTAATGACTTTTCATTGCTAATTAAAATCTAAAGTTTCAGGTAGGTGGGGTTTTAATTGGCAATGAAAAGTCATTAGCCTTAGAAAAGATCCGCTTCCTGTCAGGAAGCGGATCTTTTATAAGGCTAATGACTTTTCATTGCTAATTAAAATCCAGAGTTCCAGGTATGTGAGGTTTTAATTGGCAATGAAAAGTCATTAGCCTTATAAAAGATCTGCTTCCTGACATGATGTCAGAAGCAGATCTTTTCTAAGGCTAATGACTTTTCATTGCTAATTAAAATCCAAAGTTTCAGGTAGGTGGGGTTTTAATTGGCAATGAAAAGTCATTAGCCTTAGAAAAGATCTGCTTCAGGAAGCGGATCTTTTCTAAGGCTAATGACTTTTCATTGCCAATTAAAATCCAAAGTTTCAGGTAGGTGGGGTTTTAATTGGCAATGAAAAGTCATTAGCCTTAAAAAAGATCCGCTTCCTGACATGATGTCAGAAGTGGATCTTTTCTAAGGCTAATGACTTTTCATTGCTAATTAAAATCCAAAGTTCCAGGTATGTGGGGTTTTAATTTGCAATGAAAAGTCATTAGCCTTAGAAAAGATCCGCTTCCTGACATCATGTCAGGAAGCGGATCTTTTCTAAGGCTAATGACTTTTCATTGCTAATTAAAATCCCACCTACCTGAAGCTTTGGAACACAACAACAGCTCCTTGGATGCCACAATGACCAAGCTGGATGTGAGTTTCTAGGATCTGTCATATTTTTTTAAAAGGACATTTTTAAAGGACACCGCGAAGGCGGCGAAGGAGGAGTCGGTGATAGAGGAGCCGGCGGCAAAGGCGTTAGTGGTGGTGGCGGCGGAGGAGGCGGCAAGGCTGGGTGGATGTATGTACCATGGAGAGATAGTTCGGCCCTCGGAGCCTCTGATAAAATGTTATCCGGCCCCCGGGCCGAAAAGTTTGGGCACCCTTGCTTTAAAGCCTATATGGAATACTGTATACTGTAATATGTTTCTAAAAATGTCCAGAGGTGTGCTCTTGTAGGTGTTTCACTCTTGGCAGCAGTCTAGGTTTTGCTTGATTAAAATCATTTCTAACAGATTTAACCAAATTATGAGTGAAACACTGCAGAATTCATAAAAGTGTTCAATCAGAGAAGAAAATAGTGTTGGGGTTTCAATTTTAGAGAAGGATAAGGTAAAGGTCACCCTTTCCTCAAAAGCCAGTCATAGCCAACTCTAGGGTTCGGTGTTCATCTCCACGTATAGCCAAAGAACCAGCACTGTGTGCATCTGCAGATGTTTTCGTAATCATGTGGCGTTCTGTGCATTCTGGTGTCTAGTCATGCCTGCCACATGACCTCAGAAACATCTGCAGAAGCAGACAGTGCTGGCTCTTCGGCTTTGAAACAGAAATGAGCACTGAACGCTAGAGTTGAATACAACAGGCTTTGGAGCAAGGGCAACCTTTGCCTTTACCTAACTAACCATTTAAGGGGCTGCAGTGGCTTAGTGGTTAAGGCACTGAGCTTAATGCCTGGAAATTGAGCAGGTAACAGTTCGAGTCTAGTCATGCCTGCCACATGACCACGGAAATGTTAGCAAACACAGACAGCCTTGGCTCTTTAGTTGTAAATGGAGATGAACACTGACCCCTAGAGTCAGATATAATTTGCTTTTGGCCAAGGGAGACCTTGCATTGGTCGACGGACCGGGTGAGGGCGTTGCCTCCGTGAGGGAGCTTTGAGGAGGAGGCGGCACCCACAGCAAGCAACTTCGTCCACCATGCGGCCAGCTAAAGTGGCTTTCCAGGGGCTTTTTGCCATCTACAAGCCCCCCTGGGGTGGGTGTATTGGAAGCAGGTGCAGGACACGGTGGAGACCAACCTCCTAAAAAATGAGGATTTTGTTTTTGGTGCATCCTCATCCCTCCTTCATTCCCAAAAACAGTGGCTGGGGGGGGGGGGGCTCAGGTGGCATTTTTGGGGGATGGCAAAATTTGACACTGTCTGCATCATGGGCCCAGGCGGTGGCAAATTTGGCCTCCGCCCCGGGCAGCTGAAACCCACGCTACACCACTGCTCCATACCAGGCTGGGCACGGCTCCAGTTAACCAGGCTGGGCACAGATCCAGTGGTGGGCTGCTCCCGGTTCGGACCAGTTTGCCGAAACCAGTAGCACCAATCCGGAGGGGTAGTCTCTTTTGGGCAGCCCAAAATGGCTTCTCAGAAGTCCACATGCGTCAAAACTCCATTTGATGCATGCGCACTGAAAAATAGAAGTGTGCATGCAACAAATGGAGTTTTGACGCATGCACATTTCCAAGCAGCCATTTTGGGCTCCACAGAAAGCGTGCAGTGGCTGGAGGAGCGGCAGCAGCCTTTCCTCAGCGCACCGCCGGGCTGGGTCAGGCCAGGCCGGGCTGCGCTGGCGGGCTAGGCTGTGCTGCGCTGCCAGGCCAGGCCAGGCTAGGCCGGGCTGCCAATCTGGTGTGCCGCCGCACCAGCTTGCCGCTGCGAGTCTGTGCCACCATGCCACCGCTGTTCCTGCCTGCCTGCTGCTCCCCAACCCCAGGATAAGTGACGGGTTTGTGTTTGGGGTGGGTGGGTGGGTGGGTATTGAGGTGTGTGTTTTATATAGTGTGTTGTTATGTGCATTTAATGTCTATTTTAATTTGTATTTTTATGTTTTTATTTCTATTTAATGTCTATTTTAATTTGTATTTTAATGTGTTTTTTATTTCTATTTTTATGCGTACTGTATTTTTATTTATTTATTTATTATTTTACTTTGGCTCTGCCCACAATGTCATGATGTCATGATGTCGGCTCCGCCCATCACATCGGCTCCGCCCACAGTGTGGTAGTAAAATTTTTGACAGCCCACTACTACATGGATCTAACGCACGGACAGCTCCCAGGAGCCTGTCCACTTCCTCAGGGACCACTGAATCAAACTGATCCCAGATAACACGGCCAGACTGCGCTTCGGTCAACCCCAGGCAGTGGCGTCGCGCAGCGTTGAGCCGCCTGGGGCGAAGAAGAAAATCGCCGCCCGCCCGCCCCCCCGCTCGCTGCCCCCCCCACCGCTCGCCCCCCCCCCGGCAGAAGGCGCTCCCTCCCCTGCTGAATAGTGGGCACCCCCCCCTGCCAGCCCGCCGCCAGAAGTTCGAAAAAGGTAAAGATCGCGGCTCGACTGCGGGGGTTAGCTGGGATCCCGAGGGTTCCCCCCATCCTCGCCTAATCCCCGCAGAGCCGTCCGCGTGCACGCCCGAGGATTCAAAAGGGTAGGAATACCCTTTCGAATCCTCGGGCGTGCGCGTGGGCAGCTCTGCGGGGGTTAGGCGACGATGGGGAAAACCCTCGGGATCCCAGCTAACCCCCGCAGTCGAGCCGCGATCTTTACCTTTTTCGAACTTCTGGCGGCGGGCTGGCAGGGGGGGGTGCCGACCCACCCACCCAGCCAGCTTGCCGTCAGACTGGGCGCTCGTCGGGGGGGGTGGCGCCATAGCGGGGAGCCCCTGGCTGCTGGCTGGGTGGCTGGGGGGGAGGAGGTGGGCAGCGCGCGCGTGCAGGACTTCCCAGGTGGAGGGCGAGCCTTTTGCTGGTGATCGCTGCTCGCCTCCGTGGCCGTCCCATTGGCTTGGGTACTCCTTTAACCGGCCTCGGTCGCCAGCAACCGAGGCCGGTTAAAGGAGTACCCTAGCCAATGGGACAGAGGCGAGCAGCGCTCGCCAGCAAAAGGCTCGCCCTCCACACACCTGGGAAGTCCTGCACGCGCGCGCTGCCCACCTCCTCCCGCCCAGCCACCCAGCCAGCAGCCAGGGGCTCCCCGCTACGGCGCCACCCCCCCGACGAGCGCCCATTCTGACGGCAAGCTGGCTGGGTGGCTAGGGGTGTGGGGGGGGAGGTGGGCAGCGCGCGCGCGCGCGCGTGCAGGACTTCCCAGGTGTGTGGAGGGCGAGCCTTTTGCTGGCGAGCGCTGCTCGCCTCCGTCCCATTGGCTAGGGTACTCCTTTAACCGGCCTCGGTTGCTGGCGACCGAGGCCGGTTAAATGAGTACCCAAGCCAATGGGACGGAGGCGAGCAGCGCTCACCAGCAAAAGGGCCGCCCTCCGCCTGGAAAGTCCTGCTTCCTTCCTAAGCCCAGGCAGAGGGAGGAGGCCAAAGTGGTGAGGACATTTTGCCGCCCCCTGAAAGCCGCTGCCCGGGGCATCCGCCCCCCCCGCCCCCCCCGCCCCCCCCCACGCTACGCCACTGACCCCAGGTCTACATTTTCCACACTGGGATTCAACTTTGAGTGAATCCGAGTGATTTACTCTGTCAGATAATCAACAAAAGCCTCAGCCGAACCCTGCCAGCTGGGGCCCAAACCCCCTCTACCCCATCTACCGAGGAGGGACCTGGTCATCCGGAACAGGGTTGCCCGGGCAATTATCTGCAGAAGCAATGAGGGTGGTGGAGTACTGGTGTTTCACCACCCCCATGGCCACTAGGTAGGCTTTAATAGGAGTCCTAACCAGTGTTCGGTCAGACTCACTCCGGGTCTTCACCCAGCAGCACTCTTGGCGTCTCTTTGCCTGTTTTAGCACCCTCAGCTCCTCCGTGAACCAAGGGGACGAGTGGTGCCCACAAGCATGGAGAGGCCATAGGGGCGCAATTACATCCAAGGTCGCGGCCACCCTCTTGTTCCAGAGGTTGATAAGCACCTCAGGTGAATCGTATCGCCGATCCAAAGGACTATCCCTCAGTTCCCTTTGGAATCCGTCCGGATCCATCAGGTGCCAGGGGCCCTACCTCCCTGCGGAATGAAGCATCGTCCCCAGAAAGTCCAAAGTTACCAGAAAGTGGTCTGGCCATCAGTGGCGTCGCACAGACTTCAGCCGCCTGGGGCGAAGAACAAACTCACTCCCCCCCAGCTTGCCGCTGCCGCCCCCGCCTCTCCATAGGACCCAGGCAGAAGGCGGCCCTTTTTCTGCACCGGCGGCCAGGCTGCCCCCTCTTTGCCTCCCGCCGGCCGTGGCTGCCCTTGCTCTGCCTCCTCCGCCACCTACCCCTGACGAGCGCCCTGTGCGCGCGCGCTGCTCCCCTCCGCCCACCCACCCACCCAGCTAGCCGTCAGGGGCTCTCCGCCACCTACCCCTGACGAGCGCCCCGCGTGTGCGCACGTGCTGCTCACCTCCACCCACCCACCCAGCCGTCTGGGTAGGCGGGCGGAGGTGAGCAGCGCGCGCGCGCGCGCGGGGAGCACTCGTCAGGGGTAGGTGGCGGAGAGCCCCTGACGGCTAGCTGGCTGGGTGGGTGGGTGAACGGGCGGAGGTGAGCAGCGCGCGCGCACGCGGGGCGCTCGTCAGGGGTAGGTGGCGGAGGAGGCAGAGCAAGGGCAGCCATGGCCGGCGGGAGGCAAAGAGGGGAGAGCCTGGCCGCCGGCGCAGAAAAAGGGCCGCCTTCTGCCTGGGAAGTCCTGCTTCCTAAGTCCAGGCAGAGCGGTGGGGACATTTTGCCGCCCCCTGAAAGCCCCTGCCCAGGGCATCCGCGGCCCCCACCCCCACCCCCGCTACGCCACTGCTGGCCATGGCACAGGCGTTGTATTTAATTTTCTGCAATTTCAGATCCCTCTGCCACCGCTCCAACAAGAAAACTAGATGCGGGGTGCGGCCACTGTTCCTGGGTGGGTCCCTTAAAAGAGATAAATGTCAGCTGTGACAAACTCCCACGGACTCAATTTACCAAGAAGGTTAATGATCATGACATAAGGAAGGACCTCTTCAAGGGTCATACATTGGACCTTTTTGAAATGGTAGCTGTGCTTGTCTGTGTTTCCACCATATCAGAGAGTAAACAAAAGAAAAAGACAAAAAAGTTAAGGGAAAATAACTGCTGTCATTTAATGTTAGCTTTTGTGGACCAAGTCCACTTTGTCAGACATTAGACCTTGACATTTTTAGCAAGCCAACTAGGAGAATCAGATAATTATCAGATATCAGATAAGAAAAGGTATTTGAGGTCACTTTGGCCATCTTCAGACTCTACCTTTTCTTGGAAGATAAGATCCATAAAAGTAAACTGTTTGAAAGGAGAAATTCCACTTAGGCAAAATTGCTTTAAAGACCTATGGGAGATATATGTGTGTGTATATGCATATACACACATACACGTACACACACACACCCCTGTAAGAGGTGTGCATGTGCGTGCAAAAAAGTTGAAGATTCATGAAGAGAAACCTCTCATTACAGCAACTATAGAAAAGATTGCAACTTTGCAAATGAACCTTCTGAAAGAGGCATAAATGAGGCTTGGATGTGAAAATGGAGAAAATCCATTCATGCCAACAAGCTGATTTTGTCTACAAAGAGTCTGTTCTATAACTGAATGTGTCAGGGAGTGCTAAGTTAGATAGAAATCAAAAGGAATTAGTGTTAATTCTGGTGACTGTGACAAAATCTATGATTGCCAGAGAATGGAAAAATAAATTTAACTGTAACAGAGAAATCTGGTTTAGGGAGATCTGGCAACTGGCATTCAATGATAAATTGACAGTAGAAGACAAAGCTAGAAAGGGTTTAATAAATAGAGGCTTCTTTCTTTCTTTCTTTTTTGGAACATTTGGAACCCGTTTGTGGTTTATGCTACAACTAATGAAGAAGGTACTAAACTCAGTCAAGACGCAAGAAAGTTCTAGGAACAATAAAATTAAAGGAGGTAAAATGCAGGTTCTGATCTTGTATAGCCCTGGGGGAAATAAGTTATTTTTGAGAGAATTGAGGGTGAAATGGGGGGGACACGATTGGGGGTATAAATATGATTTACACCTATGTCTTTACCAGTATAAGCATATGTTTTTACTTTTATATGTATATGTTTTGACTTGTAAAATAATAAAAATTATTGGGGGGGGGAGAGGAGGAGTGCTATGATGCACATTATGCACAGAGTGTTAAAATAGTTACTTTTTTAAATATTAGCTGTGTTAGTCTGTGTTTCAAGCATATGAAAAATAACAAAAACAAAAACACTGTAGCACTTTGAAGATGAATGTTTTCATATTTTAAGGTTAGCTTTCAATTTACACACATCAGGTACAAAGGGATATTGGTTTTAGCATAACAGACAAGCATACAAAGCCACATTATGCATTTGTATGCTTATCTATTATGAATCACTCTGATGTGTGCATCAGTGGATGCCATGAAGCCTCCTCCTCCTCACTCTCCCATGTCTGATGAAGTGGACTTGATCCAGGAAAGCTCACATTACAATATAACAGATAGTCTTCAAAGTGCTGCAGCGTTTTTAGTTTTGTTTATTTTCTGACATGTTTAGAGAAAAAAATAGCCCTAAAAATGGCAGCACCTTTTAGAGTTCAGTTCTTCAATGATAGTTTGCTATAAACACAGATTAGCCTGCTCTACAGCCAAGTAAAGTCACATAAGATCAATATTTTTGCCAGTCAAACACTTCTTCTTTTGGAGTATGTAATTCTGCATCCCAGTCTGACCAGGTGGTCCTGCTATATGGTAAGAGAGGAGGCCCTCCTGCCTGGGACTCCACACTGAGTGTCAGGTGGCAGTTGACTAAACTGACCATCCTGAGGACTCACGGCCTTGGGTGCCAAAGTCCACAGGGAAGGAAGGAAGGAAGGAAAGAAGGGTGATGGAGGGTCCCCAAGGGGATTAAATGGCCCCACTGGAATCCCTCTGAAGGGAGGGAGGGAGGGAGGGCAGCAGGCTTCACCCTCCCTGGCCTCCTGGGGCCATTGAGGAGGAGGACTTTGCCTGCCCAAAGGGCTCAGGAGCAGAAAGGGACTTGTGGAACTGGATCAGTGGCACTACGGATGGGTGTCATCAGTGGTGGGCTGCCAAAAATTTTACTACCACACCGTGGGTGGAGCTGACATAATGGGTGGAGCTGATGTCATGACATCATGGGTGGAGCCAGTGTGTGTGTGTGTGTGTGTGTGTGTGTGTGTGTGTGTGTGTGTGTGTATATATATATATATATATATATATATATATATATATATATATATGTATATGTGTATATATATATATATATATATATATATATATATATATATATATATATATATATATATATAATAAAACACAGTACACATAAACATTGAAATAAAAAACACATAAAAATACAGATTAAAATAGACATTAAATAGAAATAAAAAACATAAAAATACAAATTAAAATAGATATTAAATACACATAAAAACACACTACATAAAACACACACACACCTCAACCCACCCACCCCAAACACAAACTCATAACTTACCCTGGGGTTGGGGAGCAGCAGGCAGGCAGAAACAGCCTGGCCTGGCCCAGCCTGGCCAGGCCTGGCCTGGCCCGGCGGTGCACCAAGGAAAGGCCGCTACCACCGCCGTTCCTCCAAAGAGGCCGCTGTGCCCTTTCTTGCAGCCCAAAATCGCTGTTCAGAAGTGCGCATGCGTCAAAACACCATTTGACGCATGCACACTTTGCACATGCATCAAATGGTGTTTTGAAGCATGCACAGTTCTGAGCAGCCATTTTGGGCTGCCCAGAAAAGGAATCCAGAGGGTGGCCGGAGAGGCGACCGAACCGGTTTCCTGGGGGTTTACTACCCCCACCCCCCAGCGAACCCCTCCGGATTTCTGCTACTGGTTCGGCTGAACCGGTCCGAACCAGCAGCAGCCCACCACTGGGTGTCGTGCTGTGATGCGAGAGGCAGATGAAAGGCCACTGTGTTATATTCTCACGACAGTCTTCATGGTTGATCACCATGAGGACCGCCTAGATTCGGATTCGGATATGGCAGCAGCAGCAGCAGCAGAAGAAGAATTGTGCATCAGGATTTGTAAAAAGGGAGAATACATTGGCAAACTTGCAGCGCCATCTTTTGGAAAGCGCACTGTTCCACAGGACTTTAGAGGCCCAGCCCTCCCTCCCTCCCTGCCTCCCTCTGGTCTTCCAGGGGTGTTGCCAGCATGCCTGCGAGCTCCCAGCCTTACAGAATTCTAAAGGAAAATAATGATGTGATTGTCTTAGGGGAGGTTGTTTGACACATGCAGACCCTCCAGAGCCAGCTGGAGAACCAGCCATGCTTTGCAAAACAAATGGAAATGGATATTGTGGTGGTAGCAGGAGCAGCCGCAGCTGCCGCCGCCGCACACCCTAGCATTCCAACGCCAGGATGTGCGCAAAAGATGGCTTCTCAAAGAATGGGCAGAAAGAGACCCAAGTCAACCCAGGGCTTTATCATTGCAGCAACATGTTGCAAACGGCCATGGCTTCATATATTGTTTTTCCCCCCCAGAAATTAGATCTGTCAGATCCACTTTGATTCAGATTCCTGCATTGAGCTTGTGCGTGCGTGTGCGTGCGTGTGTGTGTTGGACTCAAGGACCTAAAAGGTCCCTTATTCCAACTGGTTGATTCTATGAATCCATGATTTAAGAGAGAGATTCTCTGTTTTCTGAATGTGTCTTTGTAGGCTGAGTTTTTCCATAGCTTTTGCATTTTATAAATTAAACATGTACCTAATCAAGTTCTGACATTTTATGGTGGCCGGTAGCTTTTCACAATAATGGATTGATTTGTCAGAATTTGTAGCAGTCATTTTTCATAGCTGTAAGATAATTTTGGAGCATTTCTGTGAAGTTTTCTGTGCTTATAAAAGAAATGTAGATAAACAAAATGTGTACAAAGAGACAAGCTGATGTTGCCTGCAATTATAGCAACAAAAACAAAATATTTTTATCAATGACTTGGATGAGGGAGTGTAAGGAATACCCTTGGAGGCTCCCCTGACCAGCCCAGCGTAGAGGGGGGGCGCGGGCACCTGCATGGCTCGGTCGGGCCTTGAAAACAGTGTGCCGACCCCCTGACTGGGACCCCCTCCGCCACCTGGTTCCCGGGACCCGGGCCCTGGCCGGGGCTTGACAAGGCTGCCGTGACAGCAAGACTTTGCCACCGCCATTGCCCGAAGACCACCTGCGGCTGGGGCGGGAGGCTGCTACAGCAACCACACTGGGACCACTTTCACCATCTGGCCCCCGGCCCTGGCCGAGCTGTAGGATTTTGCCACAGCCGCAGCTGAACTGACCTTAATTGCAGCTGGGGTAGAGAGGTTGTTTAGCATTGTAATGGTATCTGATGGTATTGTATATTAATGAATGGATTATAGCATAATTTTTGTATTGTATATCAATTATTGTTGCTGTTATGGGCCGTTTTTGTAGGATGTGTATTGTGTAATTTTTGTGCATGCTGTATTATTATATATTGGATATTGCATCATTATTGTTGTTAAGTGCTGGTTTTTCCTCCTGTTCTTTGGATGTGTATCGTATAAGTGTTGTATATATTGTATTGTGTATATTCTGTAAGCCACCTAGAGTCACTTTCACGAATGAGGCGGCATAGAAATCTAAAAATTAAATTTATTAAATTATTAAATTTGTAGATGACACTAAACTGGGTGGAATAACTAGCCTCTTGGAAGACAGGGACAACATTTAAAAATATTTTGATGGACATGAACAATGGGCTGAAAACAAAAAAATGAAAATCAACAGGGATAAGTGCAAAATTCTAAACTCAGGGAAGGGGTGGGTGGGTAAATGCACAGTTCCAAGATGGGGGATACTTGGCTCCGTAATACTGCGCATGAGAAGGATCTTGGAATAGTTTTAGATCATAAGCTGAATATGAGCCAACAGTATAAAGTGGCTTCCAAAAAAGGCCAATCCTATTTTAGGCTGCCTTAAGAGAAGTATGGTCGCCAAACTCCATGAGATAGAAATAAATCAAATAAATCAGATCTTGCCCATAATGACCCATAATGAAAGTAAAGTCAACAGAACTATACAAACATACAGACAAATGCTAGAATCGCCTCACTGAGTTGAAAGGGGCCTAAGAGACAATTCAGTACAATCCCCTGCTCAATGCAGGAATCCAAATCAAAGCAGATCTGATTAATGGTTGTCCAATTTTCTCTTGAATGACTCCAGGGCTGGAGCGCTCCAACCCCCACCCCTCCGGGAATTGCTTCCATTGTCGTACTACTCTAACCATTAAGAAGTTACCCAATAGTCTATATTTCTGTTGACAGTTGGTCATTCAGTTTTCTCTTGAAATCATCCAGTGAAGCTCTCACCATCTCCTGAGGTCATGGGTTCTATTGATGTACTGCTCTATAAATTAAAACACTTGTTATTATGTGTCCCGTGCTCTGGGGTGATCAAAAACAGATCCTACACTCTGCAATGATGGAGAGCAGATCCTGCCCCTCTTCTTTATGACTCTCTTTCAAGTATTTGAAGATGCTATCCTAATAAACCCACCCCTTTTTCTCAAAGCCAAACAAGCCCTGTTCTTTCAGCATGAGCGCGCGCACGCACGCACGCACGCACACACACACACACACACACAAATGCTGCACTGACTGAATTGCTCTCCGCTCACAGTAACTGTTGCTGTATCCAAGTAGCCCTGTTTTATCTGATATTTCTTTGCTCTTCTTATTTCACTTTGGAATCTACAGTACATTAAGTGACTGCCAGAGGATGATCCAGCCAGAACCTCGTCATGAGGGGAGACTCTCTTCCGCAGCCACCCGTTAATCAAGATGTGCTGTTTTTGCTCTCCATAGGTTGAGCCCGACCTCTTCTGTTTTCCTAGTTAGAGCTTGAGAGGTGTGCAGAAAAATGCTTCATTGATTTTAGCCATTGACTAGGCGGGGGGGTGGGGTGTCAAGTGGTGAAGACCCCGCAGTGGCTCAGGGGGTCAAGATAATGACTGGAAGGTCAACAGTTCAGCAGTTCAATACCTGAGTACTGCACGATGGAGTGAGCTCCTGTCTCTGTCCCAGCTCCTGCCAACCTAGCAGTTGGAAAGCAAGAAATTGAAAGTAGATAAATAGGGACCAATTTGGTGGGAAGGTAACCAGTGTTCTGTGCACTCTGATATCTAGTCATGCCTGCCATATGTCCACAGAAACGTCCGCAGATGCACAGAGCACTGGCTCTTTAACTATAAACAGAGATGAGCACTGAGCCCTAGAGTTGGATACAACTGGCTTTCGAGCAAGGGTGACCTTGACCTTGGCGGGGTGGTGGTGTCAGGTCCATTAAGTGGGAGGGGAGGCCTGAGCTTGTATTATTACTATTAGTAGTCTGTCAGCCGCAGGATTTGCCACTTTTTCACAATTTCCTCTTTGTGTGTTAGGTTCCAGGTGACACAAAATCACACCCACACCACACACACCACCAAAGCCTCAGCTGCTCTGCCTAGTGGTGGTGTGGGGGGGGCAGGGAACCCCATTGGGAGGTTCTGTACACCTGCTGGCTATCCAGCCAATTCTCGGCCAGGGGCTACCTGTGGGTCACCTGGGGTCCTGCAGGAGCAGCCAAAGTAACTCAGCGGCTTCTCATGCCATTCTTACTTTCACCTGTGACCCCCCATTTCTTTATTAGGGGGTGCCTGGCAGAAGCTCTGGCCCCAAAATGGACAGGCCCCTCCCTCCCCACCAAGAGCTGCCCAGGGAGAGCCTGCCACTGGGGTGAGAACAAGGGAAGGATGGAGGGAGAGGGCCCCCCCCCCGCTCCTCCCAAAGGCCTTTCCTACCCAGACTGTGGCTTACCGTCTCTGCATCCGAACCCATTTTGTGCCAAGTCTTCCCCTGCCAAGTATGCCACGGCTGCCCCTCCATCTCGTTTGGGTCATCGTATGGCTGGGGACAACAACCCCAGTTTCTCTACCTTGCCCCATGGGGTGACCAACACCGTGCCTGCCCTGACTGTTGTCTCTCTAGAAAAGGGATCGAAAGAGAGGCACCCGCGAGGAGGAGGAGGCGGAGGCAGAGACTCCCTGGTTGTGGCCCAACTAGTCAAAGCCCACTCAAGACCAAGACCAGTCCTGCTGCCAGGTGAGCTCTTCTGGGGCTTCATGGGAAGTTCCGCTGCCGCTCTCCTTTCAGGGGCTCCTCCTCCTCCTCCTTTGTTCCGATGCTGCAAGAGCCAACTTGGGGTGCCCAGTCAGTGGGCCTGGGTGTGTGTTGGTCAGAGGCGTAGCTACCGCCGTATCTGCCGTATCAATTATACGGGGCCCCCGGGCCATAGGGGCCCCCAACGTGCGTAAGCAAAACAAATCTTTACCCTTCCTAAGGGCCCCCAAACAAATTTTATACGGGGCCCCGCCAAGGCACGCTACTCTTCTGGTGTTGGTGGGGGTGGGGGGAGGATCACCGGGGCACCTCACCCTTCCCTGCTGTCCCCCACTAAAAGAGGCACCAGTTGGTGCACTTTCTTCAGCCTTTCCTGGAGGTTTCCTCCCAAAGGACGGGCCATCCCTGGACTTGGGCAACAGCAGCTGGACCTTGGCAGTTTCCTTCTGGGGCTGTGAAGGGGAACCTGGCCGCAGGGGAGCCTTGGTCAGCAGGGGCCACGACCTCTGTTCTCTCGCCCAGCTCTCTGCCGATCCACTGCCGGCCAGGGTTGTTAATATCGACGACTCCCAGTCCCAGCCCCATGGCTTCCATGGGGAGCCAGCACCCACCCCGCGATCGCTCTCCGGGCCATCCTGACCCGCTGACCAAGGCCCAGGGGGCCCGGACAGGCGCCTCAGCCAGGACCGCCTTGGGTCCTCTTGACTCTGGGAGGGAGGGACCCTCCGCTACGCTGCGCCGCGCCCCCCCCCTTGCACCTGCTTTCCAGGCTGCCGGTGAGAAGGGCGATGCGGAGCCTTTGGGACTGCCAGGGGAAGGAGAAAGAGGCCAAGCCGGGAGGCCAAGGCCCTGGTTAATGTGTAACCGGCAAGCCGGGAGCGGCCGCCCGTCGGGGCCAGAGCGCAGCTGCCCCAGCGCCAGGGAAGCGTCAGGGCGCAGGTTCGGCCCAGACGGCGGGGGAGGGCCGGGGCCAGCGGGGCCGAGGCCGGGGGGACGGAGCCCAGGCTGGGCTCCCCAGAAAGTGGCCGGATACCTCGGAAGCCGGGCGGCGGGTGGGTAGGCACCGAAGCTCAGCCCCGTCCGGCTAGGAACCTGGGCACAGAGGCGAAGGAGGCTTTCCTGGGGGTCGGGAAGGCTGCAGGGTGGGGCGTGCGTGCGTGCGGCTGTCGCCGGAGCCCTTCTGCGGTGAGTGCGAGAGCCCCGGGGCCCGGGGAGATCTTGCCAGGCGGAACCCGGCAGGGAAAGCTTTCCCCGCCTCCGCCGCTCCGCAATAGAGGAAGTGAATTGGGGAAACGAGTAGCTTTGAGCACGTGCAGAGCGCAGCGGAAGAGGGCGAAGAAGCAGCAGCGCCGCCCCGACAGCCTCCTAGCCTGGCTCCGTCTGGAACCGGGCCGGGCCGGGCCGCGCTGCAGGCTTGGACCTTCCGCGCGAGTGCCTCCCCGCCGGGCTCCTTCGCGAGCCACTTGGGACCGGGACCTGAGCAGCTCCGCATTGGTGGGGTCTCTGCCCCATCCATCCCCCCTCTGGCTGAAGGCACCGAGGGAGGCGGGTGGGGTGGGGGGAGAGGACGCAGGCCAGGCTTGGCCCAGGCGATGCTCACGGGCAGCAGCCGTCGCGGGTGGGAAGGGACCCGCGTGTTTTGCTCTCTGTCTGGCTGGGAAGGCGGACGGAGGGAAGCAAGAAGCCTCCCTAAAGGCAGCCGCCGCCTCATGGAGCCCTACATTTATTGGGGGGGGGGGGGCAAATGTCTCAAAACCCACCCACCCCTTTTCGGCCTGCCAAGCAGATGTTCTTCACCAGCCTCTCTTCTTCGGGCGGCGGCGGCGGATGAGCTGCGTCGGTTGGACGTATTCTGGGATCTCTTTCCGAGGGGAGAAGGTTTGACACACCTGGTCAGTCCCGCCAGAGGCCTGGAGGGAACTCGTTTCCTTCCTGGCACAGATGATGCTCTTCTTGTGGCCGGCCACGAAGAGGAGGGGCCCCCGCACCGGGTCGGTTGCGGCATCCGTCCAACAGAAAGTGGCCCCCTGTGCCAGGCGGGCGCCAGGCAGTCCCTCTGTTTTTGTTTTTTTTTTAAACCCAAACGGGGGTGGCGGTGGGGTGAGGAAGGCTCCACTGGTCGCTGCTGCGTCTTCCTCCAGAGGCCACGCGGCTCCTGGGCCGTCCAGAGCGGGGCAGGCAGGCGCCCGTGCGCTTAGGATCGGCGCAGCGCCTTGCCAACCTTCCCTTTGCGCTCCGCGTTCTTCTCCGGAGGAGGGGGTTTTGTTCCCAGGGCAAACGCCCCACCCTGCTGCCCCTCTGGCCTCGGATTCGGTAGCTCCCCGCCCCACCCCCGCCCCCGCCACAGCCCCTCAGCCCAGCCTTGTCGGCGATGCTCGCGGTGGGAAAACCGGCGAGGCGCGCTGGAAGCGCACCGGTTGCCTAGGAACGGGTTGGCATCTTGTTTGGCGGCGCTGGCGGAGGGCAGGAGCAGCTCCCGCAGAGGCGGCGGCGGCATCCATGCCCCCCCGCCCCCGCCCCCCAGAAAGAGGAGTGGGTGACTCACTCCCCCCACCCCACCCCCCACCCTTTTCTTGCTGCCAAAGCGGGCAGAGTCCAGGATCAGCGCTACTTGCCGGCCACGCTGGGACGCCGAGCTTCAGGTGCTGGCTGGGTGGGGGCGGCAGGAGGGGCGGGCGCGGGGCGGGGCGGGCGGAGCCTTCTTATTCCCGCTCTTGCGCTGGATCCAGCACGTCACGCGCTCCCTGCGTGGTGTGGATCGCGGGCCGTCGCCGCCCTCCCTCCCTCCTGCTTCTTGCGCCTTTCCCCCCTCGCAGAACCGCGGAGAACTCTTCCCTGCGCTGTGACTCACGAGTCCAGCCATGGACCTTCGGCTGCGCGAGTTGCGCCTCCAGGAGGAGAAAGCGTTCCTGCAGAGCATGGCGCGGTCCCCGACAGGTAAGAGCAGAGCCGGCGGGGGCGGGGTGGGGCGGGTAGGCAAGGAGCCCCGTTAAGCGCGCTCTCGTCCCGCTGCGAAGCCCCAGGACGGGTGGTGGCCGGTGGGCGGGGGTGTGTGTGTGAGGCGGGGGGTTGAAGGGGCGAGTGGGTAGGGGGGGCTTTCGGAAGGGGTCGCTCCTGACCCCTTCGCCTTTGCAGTGAAACCCGGGACGTCCCGTACCTGTTGCGCAGGGACGGCCCTCTCCGTCTCCCTCTCCTGCGCCGCCTGGAGCAGAGGCCAGCAGCTGCGCCTGGCCCCCTTGCGCTGCTGGGCCTCCCCTGGGGTCTGGCGCAGGGGAGCCGCACCGGGAAGGGCGTCCCCGCTGCGCCCCGGCACCTGTTGCGCAGGACGGCTTCCCAGCCTCCGTCTCCCTCTCCTGCGCCGCCTGGAGCCGAGGCCAACTGCTGCTGCGCCTGCCACCCCCCCTTGCTGACTTGTTGCTTGCTGGCCCTCGCCCGGAGCCCTTCGCCGTCTGCGTGTAGCCGGCGGCGGCGGCGGGGATCAGGTACTCCTGCTTGGGCTCGGCGGGGGCGGGGGCTGCTGCTGCTCAACAGGTGTCTTCTGAAGCTCACCCGCATTTTAAGAGCACCTGGCAATCCCTTCCTTCGGTTGAACACAGGTCCAATTTCTATTCCAATAAGAACAAAGGGGGGGGGGGAGACCGGGAGGAAAGAGATAAGGTTCACCTCCCCCCCTCTGAGCACTAGGCTACACTGCCTCTGGACAGGCCATTCCAGGATGGGCAGCCCAATGGCGGGTGAGGAGGGGGCTTTGGCATTTATAGGAGAGGCAAGAACCACCACCCCCGTTCAGAAAAGTGGGTGGGCGGAAGGGAGGGGAGCTCAGGAGGGATCTGGAGGGGGTAGTGGGGGAGCCCCCAGTGCCTCTTTAGCCCCTCCCCCATGCTCCGTGGCCTTGAATTCCTGGGGCTGGACTAGATGATCCTGAGGGCGCCCTGGAACTCTTGCAGAGGAAGCCCCATCGCCTGCCAGGGACCCCTCGAGAGAAGAGAGCCCCCAAGGCCTGTCGCCAGGGGAGGAAGCGGGGCGGGGCAGACGGGGGCAGGCCATCTTCCCAGAGCCCCTGGACGCAGACGGCGACTGGCAGGTGCCCTGTATCCCCAAGTCCCCCAGGTAAGTGGCCACCATGGCTGGCCGGCTCCCCGGAGGATCTCCGCCTGCCCTTGGGAGGGTTGCAGCCCCAGTGGGCGGGCGGGCGGGGGGTGGGGGTAGCGAGGCGGCTGCTCCAGCCCTGCCTGGCCCCCCACTCCTCTTTTGCCCCAGGGATGCCAGCCTCCTCCTGGAAGCAGTCAAGCAGAACCCGTTCCTGCGGTGCCTGGGGGGGGACGAGCAGAGCCAGACCCTGGTGGAGAGCTTCACCCCGGAGCAGTGCCAGCCTGGAGAGCGCGTGGTGGCCGAGGGCGAGGATGGGCAGACCCTCTACATTGTGCTTGGTAAGAGCCTGAGGCAGCGGGATGGACGGCCCCTCCCCTCCCCCTCCTCCCCCTCCTGTGGCCCAAAGGAAGGAGGCCAGAGGGCAGCCATGCGCCCCCCCCGGGGGGGTTCCCCAGGTCCCCCTCCTGCCCTGGGCTTGCAACATCCAGCCCAACCCCTCCACTCACAGCACCAGCTCTCTTTTTTTTTTTGGGGGGGGGGTTGTCCCCCGACCCTTCCCTCCCAAACCTCACAAACAGGCTCTGCTGGGGCGGGGCATGAGGCTCTCCTTGCCTGCCTCTGGTCTTCTTGCTTCCATTAGAACTTTGTGCAAATAACTTCCCAGAACCTGCTGTGCTGTTCCCCGGGGAGGGGGGGGCTTAGCTCTCACCCAATTTCTGGGGGGGGGGGCGCATTCTGCCTCGGTTTCCCTGGGGGGGGAGGGGGAGGCCTTTGTTGCGAGCCCAGTCAGCACCCATGGCCCCTTCCAACGGTTCAGCCACCCCCCTGGGTAGGGCTGACACCATGCCCTGGGTGCTGCTTGCCGTTCCAAGGGGTGCAGGTGGCTGCCTTCTGCTGAGCCTGGCCCTTGGGGGCCCACCAGGCCCCTCATCCCAGCCCCACTGACACCAGGGCTGCCCCCTGGATCTTTTCCTAGGCAGCCCAGGAGGTCCCAGGGAGATCCCTCTAAAGGCCAGCCACGGGCCAAGGGTCCTCCTGAGACCCAGGGAGGGTTGGACTCCCGTCCTTCTCCTGCCTTCTCTGGCCTTGGAGAGAAGAGGAGCAGGCTGGTGGTAGCCCAGGTAAAGCTAAGGCCTCCCCCCCCCCCCGGTTTCAGAGAGGCACGGGGGGGGGGGGAAGAGTCAGGGCCAAGCAGCCCATCTCCTGCTCTTACGTTGCAGAGGGAGAACTTAGTGTCACTCAGAAAGGGCGTCACCTCCGCAAGTTGCTTCCAGGGGATGTCTTTGGGGAACTGGCTGTCCTTTACAACTGCCAGCGGACGGCCACTGTGACAGGTAAGTGGGGGGGGGGGAGGGAGAGAAGCACACAGCTGTGCAAATGGGCATCTTTACCCCAGGAGCCACCCTGATAATTTTTGCCACCTGAAGAAGAATGCTGAATCCTCCCCTTCCCCCCCCCCCAAAAAAAATCTTCCTCTTAGCCAAGTCCAGGTCTTGAGATCTTAAAGGCCAGCCGAGGTGCTTGGGCAGGAAACGCCTGTCCTGACCCTGTCAATAAGACACACCTGGAACAGCCACCTGGAGCAACAGCAACAGGGAGGGGGGAGGGAGGGAGGGAGAATCCTTAATTGCTCTCCTCCTCCTTCAAGGCAGCAGAGGCTGAGGTTTGCCCCCCTGCCCCCCCCGCCACCCATGGCTCCCCCCCCCCCCGGTGGCCCACCACTCTTCCTTCCCAGCCTCTGGAAGGCTCAGAGAGCCAAAGGGTCTTTCTTCCCAGCCTGCACAGGGGGAGCCATGAGGGCGTGAGGCAGCCAAAGGGAGGCCCGCTGCTGGGCTCCCCTCCTTCAGGGCCTGCCTTACAGGGAGGCTTTCCTACTCATGCCGGAGCAGCAAATACCAGAGTCCCCTGCAGAGCCTCCTCAGAAAGGAAACCATTCAGGGCATCCGAAGCTTTCCTGCCCACAGCATTTGTTCGCCTTTATGCATGCATCGTGGGGGGGGCTTCCAACAAAAGCTGCCCTCCCTCCCTCTTTGCTGGGGGAGGAAGGGGGGGATGAAGAGGCAGAGGCAGGGAGGGGACCAATCCACCACTGTTTCCTCACTCTGTGTGTATGTGTGTGTGTGTGTGTGCGTGTGCATGTGTGCGCGTGCGCGCTGCCTTTGCCCGTCACGCCGGATGTTGGGGCTAGGGCATCTTTGGTCCTGTTGCTATGGCAATGGCAGAACAGCATCCTCACCAACGTGGCCCCCGTCCTGAAAGGGAACAGAGGCAGGGGCTGCTGCCTCTTTCCTTCCTGGGGGAGGGCTCTGCTCCCGGGCACCTCCTCCTTCCCTCCCTCCCTCCCTCCCGAAGGGAGCCTGTTTAGCCCTTGGGGGCTTGGGCTCTCTTGGGTGAGATTCCCAAGGGTGAACTCGGGAACCCCCTCCTGGGCGTTTGGAGACCCCGAGACCCGGAGGGTTCAGGAGGCCTCAAGCACGATGCACCAGAGGGGCTTTTCACAGAGTGAGTGGCAGAAGCGCAGCCCACGCGCAGCAGCACTGAAAGCTCCTTCTCCCTCCTGGAACCGCCTCGTACCCTTGAAGGGGCTCTGAAATGAAATGACAGGCAGCCTCTGACTGGGAGAGGCCAGAAGCGTCCCGCTGCCTTGGAGGCCAACCAGTCCTGTCTCATGGCTGCCACCGGGTGCCAGGGCCCAGTGGGGCGGCAGCAGCAGCAGCCCCTGGGTGGTGCCCCTTGCACAGCGTGGCCTGTGGCTCTTCCGCCAGGGCCGGGGCAGTGGGGCTCTGGGGCACCAAACCCCCCCTCTCCCCACTGAGCCCACCCACCCACTCCTTCCCCAGCCCTCACAGCGGTGCAGCTCTGGGCCATTGATCGGCAAACCTACCGCACCATCATCACCAAGAATGCCAAGCAGCTGCGCACTCGTGTCCTGGAAAGCCTGCGAGGGTAAGTGCAGTGCGAGGAGCAGAGGCAGACAGGGGAGAAGGTTGGGCAGGGGCTTATTGGAGGGGGGTAGCCTGAAGCAATTGGGGGAGGCATGCTCATAGCACCCATAACATGAGGGGAACCTCCTGTTACAAAAGGAGGACTCCCTCCCTGGATGCTCAGAGGGGAGGGGGGCAAAGATGGCACCAGAGGAAGCCCACTCCCTTCAGAGACGAAAGCCCCTGAGCATGTGAAGGAGGCATTTCCCCCTCACTGTGAAGGGAGCCCGCTTGGGAAAGCTGGAGATGGGGGGGGAGAGAAAGGGCTTTCCTTGGCAGGCCACATTGTGCCCACCTGGTGCTTCTTTGCTGGGGGGCATTTGGGCCTCTCTTTCCTCCCTGGTCTGATGAAGTGAACTTGATCCACGAAAGCTAACATTAACAAACAACAGTTAGTCTTTAAAGTGCTACAATGTCTTTGTTTCGATTCATTTCCTCTCTTTCTGTCTGTCCTTCCTATCCCTCGGCCCCTCCCCCTCCCCTTCCAGGGTGAAGCCCTTCCAAGACCTGTCAGATGCGG
This sequence comes from Furcifer pardalis, assembly GCA_030440675.1. Lineage (NCBI taxonomy): Eukaryota > Metazoa > Chordata > Lepidosauria > Squamata > Chamaeleonidae > Furcifer > Furcifer pardalis. The sequence goes on along the minus strand of CP126890.1, from coordinate 170,263,922 downwards.
CCCTCTCACAGCTGTTGGACTCTGCAGAGGAGGTAAGCCTCCAAAGAAGCCAATGGGAGGGCCACAGGGGGAAAGCCCCCCCCCAACCCTTGAACCAGAAGAGCCCTGCTTCACCCACTCCCCGTGTGTGTGTGTGTGTGTGTGTGTGTGTGTGTGTTTTACTGCAGCGCACCTTTGCCCAGAAGGAGGTCATTATCCAGGAAGGGGACGAGGGGAGGACCTTCTTCCTCCTCCTCCGAGGCCAGGTGGGTCCCTCTGCCCCCCACCCCCACTAGGCACCACCCTGAGCGATAAGAAAAGAGCTTTGGGGCATGGGCAGAGTTCCTTACATTGGCTCAGTGCTCACACCTGGGAAAGAGGCAGGTGGAGGTTCTTCACCACCACCACCCCCGCCCCCCCGTACCGTCTTCCCCTCACGCATAGAAAAAAACCTTTCAGTGCCTGGGATAGTCCCCCCCCCCCCGAGCCATTTGGGTGGTGGGAGATGTAGTCCTTAAAAACAACCTTTCAGAGCTCTGCTCCCTCCTTTTCCTGCTCTCCACATAACAAGGGTGGATTTTGCCCTGAAACATCTGGCAGAGGAAAAGGGGAGCAGGCCTGCACCACAAAGGGTGGGGTTTCAATGTGAAGTAATAAATAAAAATAAATAGGCCAGGGCGGAGCCCCTGCCTGCCTGCCTGCCTTCCCTCCCACCCATCTGTCTTCACAGCCATTGGTTGGCATGGACCTGTCTGACCACTCCATGCTGAGCTACCCTCTCCCCAGCCCAGGCCTTGGCAAGGAGGGATGGAGCAGCCTAACCTCTGACCTTACTCCTGCCACCTTCCTTCTTGCCCCAGGTGGAAGTGACCAGGAAGGTGGATGGCAACGAGGAGCACATCCGGGTCCTCAAGGCGGGCGATCACTTTGGGGAACTGGCCCTGATCTGGTACGTGTGTGTGTGTGTGTGGGGGAAGTGCCAGCCAGGCAGCCTGTCTAATGCCATGGGCCCCCAGTGGGTTGGGGAGGCCCTTCTCCTACTACTCCAGAGAGAAAGGGCGAGGGGGCCCCTGGAAAAGTTCATCTCCAGAGGGAAATGACCCCTCTCCTCCCCCCCCCCCCCGGGTACCAGGCCTCCCTTTTTCCTGGCAGGGGGCTGGTCCTTCCCTGGAAAGTCCATCCCAGCCAGGTGCTCCACTTTGCACCTGGAGCTCTTGCCTCCTGGCTTGCTTGGAGGGACCCTGGCAGGAAGGAGGCACTCACCTGTCCTCCTTCTATGGCACTCGCACAGCAACATCCGCCGGACGGCCAGCTGCCGGGCACTGGACGAGGTCACCTGCATCGCCATCGCCAAGGAGTGAGTTGCCAGGGGGGCCTTTCTGCCCTGGGGTGTCATTTGTGTGTGTGTGTGTCGGGGGGGGGGGAAGATTGCCCCTTTCCAGGGGTTATCAAGGAGAAGAATCACCCATAGGCAAGAGGACATGCTGTTTACTTTGGGCTGCTCCAGAGATGGGCAAAGCCAGCCTCTGGTCACCTTTTGTGCCAGCGGATGGGGCAAGGGAAGTCTCCCTTCCATAAAGGGGGGGGGCGTCGTCGGTTGCTTTGAGCTGGCCTACAGGTGCCAGCAAAAGCTTCTCAGCTTGTGTCTCGGGGAGTCCCAAAAAAGCCCCCGTGTGCCACCTCCTTGCAGGGTTAGGGAGGCACACAGCTACCAATGCCACCCGGGCACAGGGGCAGCTTTCAAGAAAGAGGGGAAACTGGCCCCAGTGTGAAGCGTGTTGTGGGGGAGCAGGCGGCAGGGGCTCTCTCTGGCCCTGGGCCAAACAGGAAGAGTCCTCCTGGACTTGGGGAAGGGGGTGTCCCACTTGCTGAGCCAGCCCCCACCCCATGGTCTCTCCAGGGTGTTTTTTTTCTGAGCCAGGATTCCCCAGGAGAAGTTGTGCTTCCCAAGCACCAGGTGGCAGGGGAGAACCATCTCTCCTGGAAGCCCCTGGGCTGGGCTTGGAATGGACATGGGAAAGAGTCCACAGCTGGCTGGCAGAGCGGCCCGTGGATTTATTGTGGCCAAGCCTTCCACAGCAGTGCTTCTCCCCAGAATGCAATGGGGTGGGGGTGCTTATGGTGAGCCCCGGGGCTCTCTCTCTCTCTCTCTCTCTCTCTGATGCCCTCTTGGCATTTGATAGCCTCTTGGCCCACTTTTGGTAGGTGAGCTGGCAAATAGAAATGCCATATCTGAAGAGCACTTTGCTTCCTTTGATCCATGTGGAGGCCTCTCATAGTAGGTGTTCTAGAGAACTCAAAGCCCCGTGTCTGGCTCTTGGGGGTTTGAGATCAGATCGCCCTGGGTGGTGTGTGTGTGAGGCGGGGTGGGGGCAAAGAGGGAGTTGCTCCGGCTGCCCCTGGTAGAGATAGACGTGGCCTGGCAAAGGCTGCCTCTCCTGTCATTCCTTTGCCCTCCTCTCTCTTCTCCAGCAGACTCGGCCAGACTGGGATAGCAGAAGGGGGGGGGGGGAGAGACCCAGGGGTGGCTCAAAGAGGAGGCCTGGATTGAAGGGGGAACCCCGGGGGGGGGCCCTCTCTTCTCCTTTGCAATTTGCCTCCATCTGCAGCCCAAGAGGGTTGGGCAAGCCAAAGAAAAGGCTCCTGTGGTTTTTGGGTCAGCAGCAGCAGCAGACGTTGCCTGAGGCAGGGAACTCTGTGGGAAGAGAGTAGGGAAGGCAAGGCTGCCCAAGTGTAAACACCTGGATGTAACTTACCTGTGGAATCAGCCCATTGGAAAGGCACCCAGGTGGACCTTCCTACACTGCAGTGATGATGATGATGGGCGAATGGGGGGCATCAGCCCATGTGCTTTTACATCAAAGCCCTGCCATTCCCAGGAAAAGAGCCCCCACCCACCCACCCACCTGCCTACAGTGGGCAAGTGGGAGGACTGAGTGAGGGGTCTGCCCTTGGCTTCTTCCCAACGGTGGCCTTTGCGTTGCCCCTTCTGGCTGCTGGTGGAACTTGGGTCCTAGTTTGCCAAGAAACTTCTGAGTGACAGGTGGGAACCCGGGGGGGGGGGGCAGGAAGAAGCAGCCCCTTGCAGAGAGGGGTGGTGGTGGTGGAGGGGGGTTATGTGCCCCCCCAGCAGGAGGGGAGGGTACAGTTTGAAGCAAGGAAGCAGTTGGTGAGAAGAGGGCCAGGGGGCCCCCCAAGCACCTCTGTGGCTGCTTCAGGGATGCAAACGAAGCCCCCCCCCCAAGCATCTGCTTAGGGCTGTATTGTCTTTGTTTCCTTGGTTCCAAATAAAGGCTGCTTGGGCCCCTATGGCACAAGGGAGCGGAAGGGGGGGGGCAAGGGGGCAGCAAAAACCCTCCTGAGCTAACAGCCTGCCCACCCCACCCATGTTCTATGTGTGTGTGTGACATTGTTGCCTCTCGTGGAACATCCCCCCCCCCCCCCCGCCAAGAAAACATCTAGAATCCTGGCTATGGCCCTGCAAGGAAGGCTCCCTACAGCCAGCTAGGACCCCAGCTGCTCCAGTGGAGAAGTGGGGATGGGGGTCTACCAGGAGAACCCCCCACTAACACCTCCTCACTCCCTCCCACAGGGATTTCCAGGAGCTGAGCCCCACGTGTGCTTCTCCTGAGTCGTAAGTCTTGGGCTTTTCTGGAAGAACAAGAGACATGGGGGTGGGGGAGGTGGGCAAAGAAGCCGTAGGGCAGGCCCGTCCCCTCTGCCATTTTGCAGGGCTTCTGCCTGGGAGTGGAGAGGGCATTTGCTCACCTGCCACTGCTGCTCCTGGGAGAATCGGGGTGGGGTGGGGGCTCCCTTTGCCCCCTGCCCACCACCTTGGACCTCTGAGAAGAGCCATTGACCCTCCTAGGCTTGTCTTCTTTGTGCCTGAGGCGGGTGGGGGTGCTGGAAGGGCCCTCTGTTCAGCTTGTGGGTCCAAAGAGCCTGAGGGGAGGGGAGGGGGGTCACGTCTCTCTCTCTCTCTTTTCTTCCTCTTTTTGGCTCTCTAGGAAAGCAACAGTCCCAGTGGAGGGGGGCCCCCCTCTCCCCGAAGCCAGACGGTCAGTGCCAAACTCTTCCTGTGCCTACTGGGATGGGAGGGGGCGGTGGCGGTGGTGAGGGGGAACAGCCTCAACCGGGGTGTGAAGAGCGCAGGGGTTAAACTGCTCTACTGCAGCCTAAAGGTTGTGAGTTCGATCCTGATAGGGACAAGATTGCCTCAGCCTCTTCCATCCTTCCAGGGTTGGTAAAATGAGGATCCAGGGGCAGGGGCAAAATGCTAATCCCTCCTGAACTGCCCAGAGGGGGCCGTCAGGGCGACTATGGGGCAGTAGAGAAGTGGAATTGTGACAGCTGTTCCCTGTGGGGGGGTCTGAGGTGGGGGGACAAACAGGAAGGGAGGGGCGAGGTAGAGCCAGCCTTTGTTCAGAGCTGGGGTGGTGGTGGGGGTCTCCGCCTGCCTGGCTGGGCTCTCTCCCGTGGGTCCCTGGGGTGAGGGGCTGCTGCCAGGCCTTGCCCAGCTCATGGCTGCCCCTTTGCCTGCCCTTCTTTCTGTGCCCGGCCTGCCTTTCTCTCAGGAGCTGAGCCCCCCCCCCAGCACCTCTGGACTGGGGGGGGGGGCTCTTGGGCATCTGTCAGGCTGGCCACCACATTCCCCGGACTGGCAGCCCCCAGGGTGGGTTGCCCTGACTCCAGGGTGGGTTGCCCTGTGATGCAACCTATGGGGAGCTCAAAGACCACCACCACCCCCGTGCACATGCCAATGGGGAAGGCTCACTAGGGTGGCCAGGTGCCCCCTCCTTCACTGTCTGGGTAGGAATCTGCAGGCTGACCATGCCGTCTGTGGCTGGCGCTCGCTGATCCTGCCCGCCCGCCTCCAAAGGGGCAACCTCTCCCTGCCATGGAGCTCTTCAAGGAAGGCTTCGCTCTCCAGGGGACGTCAGGCTGCCATTCCCTCTGGGAGCCACAGGCTGAGGATGTGCTCCTCCTCCGTGCAGGCTTGGGCTGTGCTGGTGGCCCTTCTGGCAGGAGGAAGAGGAGGGAGGGAGGGAAGGAGGGGAGCCACCAGGTTTGCATTGCTTTCTCCTGTGGCTTGCCAGCGCCCCTGAGCATTCCTGATGCACTAGAGCAGAAATGAAAGGGGTCGTGAATGAAGACTAAGAAGCAAAGCTCCCCAGAGCCTCCAGGCCCACGGAAGGTCCCCTGACCCTTCCCTCCTTCACCCCCCCCCACACACACCAAAGTTCCCACCCTGGGGAGACGAGGGGTCTGCAAGACTCACCGGGCAAACCATGGGCAACAAGGCCTCCCCTGGGGGTGGTGCCAACTCACCCATAAGGCCAGTGCTTTCAAACCCCACCCCAAGTCTCCAGAGACCGTCCCTGGGTGCCTGCTGGGCCGTCCCAGGAAAACTGTGGGGAGGCAGTCAAGACAAGCCTGTTCTCCCAGGGCCTCCTCTTTCAGGCAGGGGCTCCAGACAGCCCTTCCCTCCCACCAGCCAGGAGCATGTATTGGGGGGGGGGGGAGTCCTGACCTCAGCAGTCCTTATTTCCACTTTGGGAAAAGCCACTCTGAGCAGAGAAGAGAATAAAAGGGACCTCCCCCCACTAGCAACATGGGCAGTGGCCATGGGGGAAGTGAGTTCATGTGTCTGCATCGCATGTGAGTTATTATGGGATGCTTTGATTCCACTCTCTTACATATATTTTACATAATGCATGCTGTATATTTTTAATCTGTGGGAACCCTCTCTTCCCCTCTCGTGGTGCTTGCATCCAAAGGGTGGGCCACAAATGTACAGAGAAGAATCAATCAGCGGTGGTGTCTGAATGAAGCCTCATCTTCTGGGACATCGAGGCTGCGGTGGGTTGGGGGAGGACAGACTGGAGGATGTAACCCAGGATCCCACAGGGACCTCAGCTACGAGGGGGGGGGGCAGCCAGAGGGGAGGGGGAAGCTAAGAGGCCCGGCCTCGCCGTGGGCGCCCCGAGGGAGTGGGGTCTCCCTGTCATGGGAGGCAAGGGGTGGGCTGGGGTCTCCTCTCATCCCACTCCTCCTCTCCTTCCTCCGCAGCGGCTCCTTGCTGGAGGGGGCCTCTGCCCCGCTGCGCCTCCAGGACCTGAGGCCCGTGTTCTACGAGGACGGGGAGTCCCGGGGCCGCCCAGTGATCTTGGGCACCGGAGGCTTCGGCACGGTTGAGCTGGTGAGGGCGGGAGGGCAACAGACCCTCGGGGGAGGCTGGCCAGGGTCTCGCTGATGCCCAAAGGCACGCCTTGCCGCCTCATCTGTGTGTCTGTGGGGGTGTCCTCCTCCCTCCCACCCCCCTAACACCCCTCCCCAATCTCAATCGGGGCAGGTGCGGTGCTCGGCGGAGGGGGCCTCCTCTGGAGAGGAGCGTCTCTATGCCCTGAAGCGCCTGCGCAAGGACCACGTGGTGCAGAAGCGTCAGCAAGAGCACGTGCTGATGGAGAAGGAGGTGCTGAAGCAAAGCAAGTGCCCCTTCATCGTCACGTGAGTCTGGACCCCCACCTCAACACCCCCTGCTCTCCCTCCCCACACCCAGAAGGGCCCTGAGTCTGGACCCCCCACCTCAAACTCCCTCCCTGCTCTCCCCCCACTCCTGGCCCAGAAGGGCCCTGAGTCTGGACCCCCCACCTCACCTCCCCTGCTCTCCCCCCCCCGGCTCAGAAGGGCCAAGAGTCTGAACCCCCACCTCAACCCCACTCCCTGTTCTCCCCCACCCACCCAGAAGGGCCCTGTCTGGACTCCCACCTCAACCCCCCTGCTCTCCCCCCCGCACAGACTGGCCCTGAGTCTGGACCCCCACCTCAACACCCCCTGGTCTCCCCCCCAGAAGGGCCCTGAGTCTGGACCCCCACCTCAACTCCTCTCCCTGTTCTTCCCCCACTCCTGACCCAGAAGGGCCCTGAGTCTGGACCCCCACCTCAACCCCACTCCCTGTTCTCCCCCCCCCCCGCCCAGAAGGGCTCTGTCTGGAGCCCCACCTCAACACCCCCTGCTCTCCCCCCCAGAAGGGCCCTGAATCTGGACCCCCACCTCAACTCCCCTCCCTGTTCTTCCCCCACTCCTGACCCAGAAGGGCCCTGAGTCTGGACCCCCACTTCAACCCCACTCCCTGTTCTCCCCCCCCACCCAGAAGGGCCCTGAGTCTGGACCCCTACCTCAACACCCCCTGCTCTCCCCCCCCCACCCAGAAGGGCTCTGAGTCTGGACCCCCACCTCAACTCCCCTCCCTACTCTCCCCCCACTCCTGGCTCAGAAGGGCCCGGAGTCTGGACCTCTACCTTAACCCCCCCTGCTCTCCCCCCGGCCCAGAAGGGCCACCTGGACCCCACCTCAACCCCACTCCCTGCTCTGCCCCCCCCCCGGCCCAGAAGGGCCACCTGGACCCCATCTCAGCCCCCCTCCATGCTCTTCTCCCCCCCTCTCCCCGCTCTCCAGGCTCTTTGCCACCTTCCGGGACAGCCGCTACGTCTACCTGCTGCTGGAGTTCTGCCAAGGCGGGGAGCTGTGGGCCAAGCTGCGCGAGGCGTACGTGGTGGGCTCAGGCGTGGCGGGCGGTGAGAGAGAGAGAGAGACACCCAGAGAAGAAGGCTCTGCCTTTTTGCCCTGCCCCACGCATGCTGGCCGGGGGGGGGGACTGGCCTCATGGGGAGAGGCTGAAGGTCGGCCATGTGTTGTTGTTGTTTTTATTTGGCGTGGGGGGTGGGGGTCCCCCTGCGTGATGCTGGTCCCCTGAGCTGCCCCTCCCTGCAGCCTCTACTTTGAGGAGCCTGTGGCCGTCTTCTGCTCAGCCTGTGTGGTGGAGGCCCTGGACTACCTGCACGCCCAGGGCATCGTCTATCGTGACCTCAAGCCCGAGAACCTGATGCTGGACTCCAAGGGTTACATCAAGCTGGTGAGGGGAGGGGAGGAGAGGGAAGGAAGGGTGCTGGGGCCAAGCAATTGTGCCCCCCCCCCACACCCTGGCCTGGGCATAGATGGGAGTGGGTAAGGGGCTGGCATTTGTGCCCAGCAGACATAGGCTCTGAAACCACCCAAGGATCCTCTCTCTTAGCTGGGGGGCTCAGGATGACCGAAACTCTCAAGCTGAGAAGGACCCCTCCAAGGAGGAGGAGGAGAACTTGTGGATTGGCTGCGCTAGAGGGGTCGGGGTTTGCATTGGGGGTCGGAATCTGGAGCAAGGGGGCGCAGGCGGGTATTCCAGGCGCAGCCTGACTTTGGCCCCTGGGCCTGACAGGGGAAGGAGCAGCTGCTTCTCCTCCCTACAACCCCCCCCCCTTTGCCTGTTCCTTGCCAGGTGGACTTTGGCTTTGCCAAGGCCCTGAAGCGTGGGGAGAAGACGTACTCCTTCTGTGGGACCCCTGAATACCTGGCCCCAGAGATCCTGCGGCATGAGGGCCACGACTTTGCTGTGGACTTCTGGACCCTCGGAGTGCTGATCTATGAGATGATTGTGGGACGGTGAGGCTCCTTTCAGGGACACGGACACACACACACACACACACACGAGACACACACACACACAGACGAGACACACAAACACACACATGAGACACAGCTGTGGGGCAGCTCTTCTCCTACGCAGCAGCCAGGGAGAGGGGTGGGTGGGGGTGGTGGCACACACTGGGTCCCCAGAATGCCCCATGGATTGAGAAGGACCTCCTCTCCAGTCTTCTCCTCCACCTGGCCTGGCTGTGGGGCCCATGGGGCAGAGGGCCCACAATGGTCCTTGCTGGGAGGAATGAGTGCCCCACACTTGAGGATGGGGAGTGGCTTTGGATCCCTCCTGGCCCTGCCAAGCCCTGCCAGGAGCTGTGGTGGTGCAGGGGTTAAACTGCTGCCCTGCAACCGAAAGGTTGTGAGTTCAATCCTGACCAGGACTTAAGGTTGACTCAGCTTCTTCCATCCTCCTGAGGTCGGGGCAAATGAGGACACAGTATGTTGGGGGCAAAATGCTAATTCACTTGTGAACTCCCCAGAGAGGGCACTAAAGCAGGGGTGCTCAAACTATGGCCTGTGGGCCAGATCTGGCCCCCAACACCAATTCATCCAACCCACGAAGCCTTGTCGCTCTTGGAAGTGGGAGCAAAATGCGCCCATACGGCGCATATGGGCACGTTTTGCTTCCACTTCCAAGAGCGACAAGGGCTTCGTGGGCCAGATGAATTGGTGTCAGGGCCAGATCCAGCCCACAGGCCATAGTGACCAGCCCCCTGAACCACGTGACCAGCCTGTGGCCCAAAACATTTGGGCACCCCTGCACTAAGGCATTTATGGTCCGGGGGGGGAGGGGAGGCAGGGGCATAGCAGAGAAGAGGCTTTCTCAGGTGGGCCAGGGAGGTGGGCCGTGTGCAAGCCTGGCATGCCTGACCTTTCCCTCCTCCCTTCCCACCCCCCAGCCCCCCCTTCCACAGTAGTGAACCCCAGAAGATCTACAGCAAGATCATGGACTGCTCCTTCGCCTTCCCGGTCTATGTGAACGATGCCACCTGCTCCCTGGTTGCCAAGCTTTGCAAGTGGGTCTCCCCCTTTGGGCCCCGATCCCCACTGGGCTGAGAAGGGCGGAGGGTGCTTGTTTCTTTGGGTGGGGAGGACAGAGCGAGCGAGTTTGCAGGGGGCTCCAAGGTGGGACTCCAGCATTCAGGGCCCAAGAGCAATCAGGCCCAACCAGGAATTGGGGCAGTGTGTGTGTGTGTGTGTGGGGGGGCTGTTTGGAAGGCTGGTGTGCCTCTTGTGTTGCTGTGATTGTCCCCAAGGGGTGTGTGTATGAGAGAGAGAGGGGGGGGGGATTGTTGGTCTCAAACTAAAGCAGGTGAAATAGAAAAGGTGCCCCTTCCTAACTCAGTCCCGTTCTTCAGAGGAAAAGCCTGAGTCCTCATTTGTGAACTGGTCAGCCCCTCCTCCCCCCATTGGAGGCCACGCCAGAGACTGGCCACGGCACCTTCTCCTCCGCCTCCACGCCCCACCCCCGCATGTCAGGGAAGGGAAGGGAGATGGACAGAAAGAGACCAGTGGTGGTTGAAGGGGTCAATCAAACCTCTGGGGCTGCCCCACCCACCCACTGCTGCCCAGGCGTTCCCCTCTTGTGCCCCCCTGGGCTGGGCAGGGCCATGGGAGGAGGCCAGCCACCCAGCCCCCCCTCCCCGGGCACGGAGGTCTCTTGGCTGCAGGCAAGTGTCCCCCCCCTTTGGGGGCAAAGGCGCCTTGAGTCATAGATGGTTGGATCTGGGAGACTTTTATTCCTTTCCCTCAGAAATGGTCCCCAGCTGCTACTTCCGGGTAGAAGGTTTAGACCTGTGGTTCCGGGGGGGGGGCACCTCGGTGTCGCGCACGTGTGTGTTTGGCATCAGGATTTTAGAGATGCTTCCGTGGGGCATGTCCCCCCCCCAAAAAAAAAGGGGGGTGGAGGGTGTTTGGGAGCCACTTTCTCTGTCGGCATCAGGCAGAGTTCCTGCCCTCTTGTTGGACGTTTCATTTCTAGCCCTGGAGGTTTTTGCTGCTGTCCAGGGAAGCCTTTTCCCAAAGGGAAACATCTGGACTGATGCGCTGATGCTTTCCTTTCACCCCTGGGATGGGTGGAGGCAGCAGAAAGCCCCTAACCCTCTCCTCTTGGCCACATGCGGACCCCAGTCTCCCCCAAAGCCACACCCTCACCCACAAAATTATTGTTTTTTAATTGCCACAGAAAGTCCCTTTGTGGAGAGGCAGCTCTGAAATGGGGCAAGGCAGCCTTCCGCCCCCTCGGCCCTCAGATGGAAACCATTGGAAAGCCCATGTGGCTTTTTGCACTTCAAAAGGGCTGTTTTGGGGTGGGGGGTCGCCTTGAGCCCTCTGGGGACCCCTCCCCCCCCCCCGGCATGAGTGCACCTCCTGCAAAAAAATTTTTTTTTAAGTGATTAGAATTCTTATGCCTGATGAAGTGGACTTGATCCACCAAAGGTAGCATTAGGATACAGGAGTGAGTCTCCTGGAGGTGCCACACCCTTTGGTTTGGTTTTCTCTCTGATATGTTTGTGCAAAGATAAACTGAGCCTCTTCTCTCTCCCCCCCCCCCCAATGGCAGGCGCCGACCAGGGCAACGGCTGGGCAACACCAGTGGCGGGATCAAGGCCATCCGGAAGCACAGGTGGGTCTCCTGGAAAGGAGGATGGGCAACCGGTGTGTGTGTGCGCATGTGCGCAGAGGCAGACCAGGTGTCCCGGCAGAATTTTTTAGGCTTCTATTTTCTCTGCTTAAGCTAGGGGTGCCCAAACTACTGCCCATGGGCCAAATCTGGCCCCCAAAGCCAATTCATCCTGCCCGTGCCGCCCCTGGAAGTGGAAGTAAAGCACGCCCGGACACTTACAGGAGGGATGAGGGAGGTGTGGGCCGGATGAATTGGCGTAGGGGGCCGGATCCAGCCCACGGGCTGTAGTTTGGGCACTCCTCTGCTATATTCATTTATCCTGGCTAATGGTTCCCTTGAGCGGCTGTTTCCCCCACTGATTCTCTGGGGGCCCTTCTGGAAACCTCCCGTTTCTTGGCAACATCTGTGGCAGAACCCATGGCACCCTCCTGTGGTTTTGAATTGGGGTATGGAAGGCAGAATGACCCCAGCACACGGCTTGATCTGAGCCCCCTCTCTTTTTCTACTTTTAAATTAGTAGTTGTAGCACCTGGTGTGTTTTTAATCTGTTTTTAATATTTTTCAGATTTTAATTTTTAAAAGTTTTAAGGTTTTTAGATGGAAGCTCCCACTTCCTAATCCTGGGCCTTATCTGCCCAGGGAAGGAAAAGACGAACATCCTCTGGCCGGAAGGAGGAATGGATTTTAGCTGTTTGCATTGTATGTGTGTTATTTTTTTTTCCTAATTGTAAACCGCCTTGAGTCGCCACGGCGAGTGGGCAGTGATATATAAATCTATCTATCTATATAAATCTAAATAAATAAATAAATGGACACGGTCTCTAGGCTGGTCTCCAGGCCCCTCCACGCACCTAGGAACGCCCACCTGAAGGCTACCTTTGCATTCCCCCCCCCCCCCATGCAGGGCCACCCCAGCACTGGAGAAGGCTGCGGGGGCCCCTCCCGGACTGCTGTGCCACTTTATCCTCCTGGGACAGGCCTGAGTGGGGTGGGGCTGCCGGGTGGGAAGACCAGAGTCTGGGCCATCTCCCCCCCCCCCGCACCCCCTTTTTTAATGGCCATTTTTCTTCCTACCTGCAGGTGGTTCAGCTCCATCTCCTGGAAGAAGCTGGCATTGCAGCAAATAGAAGCCCCTACCATGGTGCTGCTTAAACAGGTTGGGGAGGGGATGGGTTGGTCTCATGCACGCACAGCCATCGTCAAACCCCCCCAACCCTGCTTTACATGCTGTGCAGACGTCCTCAATGCCCCCCCCTTATCTTCCTCCTCCTCCTCTTCCAGGGCCCCCCCTACGTGAACTTCAGGCGGTTTTCCATTTCGTGCAATGTGCCCGAGGAGGAATTCTCTGGATGGGATAAAGATTTCTGAACCCGCAGCACAAGGGGATGGGGGTTGGAGGAGGGGTCCGGGCAGTCGTGTGTGTGCATATGTGTGCGCGTGTGTCTGTTTCTTTCTGGAGAGCTTTGCTGCTCCTTTCCACTTGGCAATGACTCCAGTGCCCCTCCTGTTCTCTGGGCTGTGAGGGCACCGGGGGGGGGGGGAGGAACCCACCCAGCCCTGCTGTGTTTGCTGCTCAAGCCCCCCCCTCCCCCACGCATTGTGGTGGAGCACTTTCCTTCCACTGCTCCTCAGTTCTGTGGGGGCGGAAGCAAGATTTCCTTCCCTGGTGCTGTAACTCCATCAGGCACCCAGGAAGAGGGGCCTCCCCCCCCTTTGTCCTTTTCCCATGAGATTTCCCCCCCCTTCCGGATCCATCACCTGGACCTGCAGGTGTGTCTACCTGTGTCTGCTCTGAACACCCAGGATTTAAAAGGGCCCTCCAGAGACTTCTTCATGACCCCCCCTCCTTGGGCAGCAGAACTTGTAGGGGGGAGCTGTGTGTGTGTGGGGGGGGGGTGCGCGGAGGGGGGTACCGAGTGCCCCTGCCTCAGCAGTTTAGCCTCTCTGGCCTCCTGGCAGCGGCCAGACCTGGTGACCCTTTGGCCCAGCCCCTCCTCTGAGCCTAGCCTCTGTGCAAGAGCAGAGTGCAGATTCCAGAGCTGTTTTTCCCTTTGTTGCTTATGTCATCCAATAAAAGTGTCAATGATCTGAGATGGATGGCGTCTGAATGGCTCAAGTGTGGCGTGGGGGGGTCGAGGGGCATGGGGATTGGGGGGGGTAAAGGGGACACCCAGAGCAGCCCTTTTTTTTAAAAAAGTGATGTTTATTTATTTCTTCAGCCACTGACCCTTCGGTGCCATTCAGACACGAGGGGTCAGCCTTGCTGGAGGGGGGGTGCGGGGGGCTTTCCTCCCCCCTCTACATCCCCTTTGCTTTGGTCTTCAGGGAAAGAGCAGCAGAAGGTGCCCCTTCCTCTATTGCCCCCTCCTCCAGGAGGGCTCCCCTCCCCCCAGGTGACAGTCCCTGGCTTTTACACAACTGCGTGGTAGACACTGCTGAATGAGGGAGGCTCTTCCGCTGTGAGAAAGTGTGAGCGATGCTGCAGGGACAGTGAGTTGGGAGAGAGGGAGGGAGGGGGTGCTTCTTTTACTGGGATGAAACAGACACAGATAAATAACAAAAAATCCCCCCCCCCCCATCTACTTGGTTGCCAGAATGTGGGGGACTTTCAGACCCCTGAGCTGGCTGGGCTGGGCAGAGCCTTGCAGCAGAGTCTTTGCCTGCCCTCTGGTTGGCACAGGGAGGGAGGGCCGGTGGGCAGGTGGGCCGGCAGGCAGTGGCAGTGGAGAATCTGTTGGCGAGGGACGGCCTCCTCCTCCTCCTCCTTGGTGATTTCCCCCCCCCCCTCAGGAGCTGATCTCCCAACCTAAACTTTGGGGCAGCCTAGAGGGTGGCTGCTGCTTAGAAGCATTTGGGGTGGGGGGTGAGTTGGGGGCTGCCCCCATTCTTTACAGCAGGGGCCCCCCAAACAGGATGAGAGAGGTTTTAAGCTGCCATTTTCTCTACTTAAACCAGGGGTGCCCAAACTACAGCCCACAGGCTGTGGTTTGGGCACCACACTTTACAGGGTGAGCTGAGGGAGGGGGCGGCCTAGAACCCCGACCCGTCCTCATAGAGCAAGGCGGCGCTGAAGACAGTTAGGGGCTCGTCAGGGGAGTGGGCCAGCTGGCCGGAGACCAGGTCCACGCAGAGGGTCTCCCCGGCCTCCATGGGGACCACAAGGGTGAAGACGGCCAAGGCCCCCGCGCTGGGCTGCCTCTCGGCCACTGGCTTGTTCTCCAGGCCTTCTGGCTGGTAGCCAGCCGAATCGCTGCGGGCGATGGCCAGGTTGGAGAGGGAGAGCACCGCCTCGATCTTCTCCCCCCGGTGCCCCGTCAGGATGGCACTCACCAGGTAGCGGCCAGGCACGGGGGCCGTGAAGATCCCTGGGGAAGAAAGGAGACGAGAGGGAGGAAGTGGGCTGCAGCAGCAGCAGCAGCAACGGGGGGAGACACACACGCACGCACCCCTGCACCCCATGGTCCTCACCTGAATCCGGGTGGTAGGAGTCACCATCGTTAAGCAAGACCCTGTCGAAAGCGATGGTCCCCCTCTCTCCCGGCCATGAGGTCAAGGCTGCCGTGAAAGCCACTTTGGGGGCTGTTCCAGACGGACCTGGAAGCCCTGCAAGAGGAAGGGGGTGGCAGTGGTTGCCAATCTTTTTAAGTCATTGGCTGAACCATGCCCCCTCAGACAATTGAATGGGCCGGACTGGTGACCCCCCCCCCGCCATAAAATGTATTTGTGGCTGTCTCAAATGCATTTATGACAGCTGTGAGCGCATTTACAGCTGTCGTAAACACAGCCATGTCTGCTTTCGGTGGCATGGGCTGGATGATTTGATGTTGCGTGCCGGGTCTGGCCCACGGGCCATCGGTTGTCCACCCCTGGTATATACTCAAAAGAGCAAAGCCGCTTTGGTTGAGAGGAGCTGAGAAAGGAAATGGGGAGCCGAGAGGAGGAGCAGGACCCCCACCCCCACCCCCACGGAAAAGAAGGGGAGGAGCCTGAGATTCCCTGGCTGTGCTTTCAAACACCCCACCCCACCCCCACCCCAAATCCCATAGAAATACCAGGGAGACCCAGCAAGGGAGGACTCTGGAGTCACGGCATAATGGCACAAAAGCACGCCAATGTCTCCCACCCGGTTCTCGCTGCGTCTCTAAGGAAACCAAAGCAATCCACGAAGGGAAGAGATCATTTGTGTCTTGTTCCCCCCCCCCACACACACACACACACCAGGTGTGTTGTTGTTGTTTGTGTGCGCTCAGCCTTCTGCCCCACAGAAAACACACTGCAGGCTTAGAAGTGCTCCATCAAAAGTGACCCCAAAATGGGGTACATGAGTGGAAAGCCACAATTTCCACCCCAAAACCTCTGCTCCACATGCATAAACGCCCCAGACGGGGGACGCCTGGCTGGCCTTCCAAAGGGGGCAGGAAGGAGAAGTAAAACGACAAGATGAGGAACGAGGGTTTCGCAGCATTTGGAACTGAAGGCAGCAGAAGCTTGAGCTTGATTCTCCTCGTCTCCCCTCCCCAAATTGGGGTGTGTGTGTTTTCCCTTCCCTTTTTCCTTTCTTCTTTCCTCTCCCTTTCTAGGCCAGATGTGAAACTGCCAAAATAAAGGCACCTTTTGGTGAGTTCATTCTGACCTAGCCAGCAACACAAGGTGGCCGTGGCCCATTGGGGTATGCCCGCTTGTGGTTCAAACATGCCACAATCTTTGAGGCGGTGCTGTCTGTGTAGCCCTTCCCATACTCTGAAAGTGATAGAAACAGAGGAGAAGGTGGGGCATCCCCCCCCCACCGGCCGGCCCACCAGCCATCTTGGGCAGATGGGGCCACGTCTGTGTGCCTCGCCTGTTCAACCACACCAGGCAAATTCTTCAGGAAGGAAATATCTGTTCCCAGGAGTTTGGGTACAATGGCAATAAAACAAATAACCAGCTTCCACCTGCTTGCTTCTGTTGGGCGCCTCACTCAGGGCAGTTTCCTTGCTGGGGAGGGGGGTCCCACCCCCCACCCCACCCCTGTTTCTAGCCCAGCTAGGAGGGAAGGAGCCCTTTCTGCTGGAGAAGCCCTGCAGGGCAGCCGAGGAGGAGCCTGGTCAGAGCCAGCTGGAGGCAATGAGGCCCTGCCCTGCCCCCATGCCCCACCCCTTAGAGCAGGGGTGCCCACACTTTTCAGGCCATGGGCCGGTCATATGGTTCAGTAGGCCGGTCACATGGTTCCTCCCACCAGAAGCGGAAGTAAAATGCACCTTGCGCTCTGTTTTGCAACAGGATGAGATAGATTTTTAGGCTGCCATTTTCTCTGCTTAAAACTAGGCGTGCCGAAACTACAGCCTGTGGGCCTGATCCAGCCCTCAACACCAATTCATCCAGCCCATGCCACCCTTGTCATTCCTGGAAGCGGAATTAAAATGTACCCGTATGTCGGGGGCTGGATCTGGCCCATGGGCCATAATTTGGTCACCCCTGCCTTAGAGAATGTTGGCAAAGGTGGCAAGTGAATCTTACCTTGTTCTCCAGGGAGACCTGCAAGAGAAAAGGGAATCAGGTGAGCAGGAAGGTCCCCTGTAGGAGGAGGAGGAGCAGGTGGAAGAGGAGGAGGATGCTCTCTGCCCTGCCCTGCCCCCCCTGGGCACAGTTCTGGGTCTGCCTTCTCCCTGTGGGCTTCCTTGCGGTGGGCAACGTAGGAAAGTGCACCAGCCTGGAAGGAAGCCCCTTCCCGGAGTGGGGGGTAGGAGTGTCTGAGGGCTGGCAGGGAGCAGCCTGGCACCCACCGGATGTGCCCAGTGAGCAAGGCCTGGAGCGCTGGCGGTGGCACCTGGTGTGGGGAGAGAGGCAGGACCAGCCCTGGCAGAGCCTCCCACAGCAGCCACACTTCCGGCCCCTGCTGCCCCACAGGAGCGCTTGCGCCGAGTGGTTCAGAGGCAGGAGCATTTTGACCCCCAAGATGCTGGGGACTCATTTTACCAAACTCAGAAGGAGAGAAGAGGCTAAGAGTCAACCTTGATCCCCTCGGGACTGAACTCAAAATGTTTTGTCTACAGTGCAGTAGTTTAACCCCTGCAGCCCCAGGGCTCTATCAGCCTCTGTGGGGCAGGGAACATCAGGCACTCACCCTCTCCCACACCCCTGCCTTGCTTTCTCCAACTCAGGCCCTGCATAAGGGGTGGGTGGGTGGGTGGGGTGCTGGCACCCTCGTGTGGAGGAAGAGGAGCCCCCCCTCTCTTTGGAGCCATTTAGCAGTCCCTGTGGACCTATTTTGTGGGCAGCCCCCCCTGGCCGGCCTCCTTCTCTCTCAGGGCCTTATCCTGGCACCCCAGGGAGGAGGCCGGAGGAACCGCGCCGGGGAGGGGGGGAGAATTGGGGAGCTTGGATTCTCCTGCGCTGAAGAAGGGGGTGAAAGGCCAAAGATCCTCACCTGGAGGCCCCACAGCGCCCGTCCTTCCGTCCTTGCCAGGGGGCCCCATGGGGCCAGGGAATCCCTGTCTCCCCACAGGGCCGGCGGGGCCGGGGAGTCCTGGCGGTCCTGAGAGTGAGGTAGGAGAGGGGATGGGTCAGACCAAGAGAGCAGCCCAGCCCAGCCCGATTCTGAGGCCCCAGTGTGTGTGTGTGTGTGTGTGGGGGGGGGGTTCTGAAGCCAGTGCCCCCCACCCCACCCCTTCCCTCTCTTCCCCCTACCTGTGAAGTCCTGCAAGGTGAGGCCGCGCAGGTCACCCTGCAGGGTCTGGAGGGAGCCATTGAGGGCGCTGAGCCGGCGGTGGAGGGTGACCAGCTGGTGGCCGTGGATCTTGTCCAGCTGGGCCTCATGGCTGCGCAGGGTCGCGTTGGCCTCACGGAGGCAGGACCACAGGGCCGAGAGGTGCTTCTCCAGCCCCTCCTTGATCTTGCCCAGGCCGCCCGAGACTTGGTCCAGCCGCTGGCAGGTGTCCTCCAGCTTGTCCAGCCGCTCGGCCAGCCCCCCCGAGGCCCTCCGGCAGTTGGAGGCCTCCCCCCGCAGTGTGCCCCCAAGGTGGTGGATCTCGCGGGCCAGGCTCTGGAAGCGCTCCTCACTCTGGCCGGCATGCTCCGTCGCCTCCTGCTGCACCCGGTTGATCTCGGAAAAAAGCCGGTCCTTGGTGGTGCTCAGCTCCTGCAGGTCCGTCTGGTGCTTCTCCAGGGTGGCCTGCAGGCTGGCCAGGCTCTCGTTCAGCGAGCTGAAGCCCAGGATCACCTCGGACAGCTCGCCCTGCAGGGACTGGAGGTGGACGCCCGAGCTGCCCCCGATCACGCTGAAGCCGTCCAGGGGCCTGGAGGCCTCCGGCTCTGGCCCCAGTTCCGGCCTCTGGCCCGTGGGCTGGCACAGGGCCTGGCACTCCTCCACCCGGGCCCGCAGCTGCCCCACCTCACCCTGGAGGTCTGAGCAGGCCCGGTGGCAGGACTGACCCTCCAGCCCCTGCAGCTCCCGCTCCAACTTCTCCAGCCGCCGGTTGGTGTGGTTGGAGTACCTGGCCAGCTCCGGTGGGCCAGCACTCACGGAGACCACCAGCCGGTTCTCCAGCTCGCCCACTTCGCCAGCCAGCTGGCCCAGAGCCTCCCGGTTGGCCCCCACCAGGCCGTGCAGGCCGCGCAACTTGCCTGAGATGTCCAGCTGGTGGAGGTTGGAGGCCATCTGCCGCAGCTGAGCTTCGTTCTCATGCAGCCGCTGCTCCAGGTTGCTGATCTGGGAGTTCTGGTTGCCACCCGGCAGGGTGCATACCTGAGTGCAGGTGTGCAGGGCCCCCTGCATACGCTCTAGGGTCCCCTGCTGCTGCAGGTCACTCTCCCGCAGGGCCCCCACCTCCCGGGACAGGTTGGCCAGCGCCCGGTGGGCCTGGCCCTGGAAGTCATTCAGCCGGGAGAAGACAGAGTCCATCTGCCCCTCGACCCGCCGGAGGCGCCCCTCAGCTCCCTCCAGGACCACCTGCAGGTCCTGCACCCGCTCCTCCAGGCCGCGCTGGGTGGCATTGACCCGGCTCTCAAGCTCTGACATGCGCCGATCCACGCTCCATGGAGGTACCGGCAGCTGCGGGGGCCCATGTAAGTCCGAAACAGCATCCAAGCGACCCTCCAGGGCAGCCAGCCGACCTTTCAGCTGAGAGCAGCAGTCTTCCTTGGGCGGCGGGGGCCTGGCCAGGCGGCTCACTTGCTGCTGGACCGTGTCCAGGGCTTCCCGGTGCCGGTGGTCCAAGGAGGACACGGTCTTCTCCAAGGCCCGTAGGCGGTCACGGTCCTCAACCTGCTGCCTCCGCAGCCCCTCCGTCCCAGCCAGGCAGGCCGTGCAGGACTCTTGCAGCCGCCGCTCCACCTCACGCAGGACTTCACCCCGAACGTCCGACCCCTCGGCCCCAGGACTGCGGCCATTCTCGTGGCTGGCAATGCGGTTGTCGAGGCGCTGCAGGTGGCGCTGGATCTCATGGAGGGTCTCCTTCATCTCTGGGTGGGCCGCCGCATCCGCCGGAGCCTTGCCATTCAAGGAGGCCTCCACCACCCGCCGCACGTCCTCCGCCAGCTTGGCATTGCTGGCATGCAAGGTGGACTGCAGGTCCTGCAGCTGCTTCCCCAGGCTCTGGACCTTCTCCTCCAACTGGCGCATTTTCTCCGAGTCCCTTTGCCCTGCAAGGGAGAGGGGACCAGCCATGACCCATGGGCACCGGTTCCCTGGGGAAGCAGCCATGGCCATGGCCAGGGCAGAGGGCAAGGGGGCTGCCCCCACCCCACCCCAGGCTCAAGTCAGCCCAGTCCTGCCTGCCTCTTCCCAGAAACAGAGCCCCACCACCAACACCACTCCACCACCCTATCTGGCCAACCAGCCACAGGCCCTGCGCCTTTCAGCACTCCTGCTGCCCCCCCCCCCCCGTTCCCACCTCCCCAGCAGGCGCCAGCCAGCACTGCAGGGCTGCCAGGCAGCTTTAACCCAATGGTGTTCTGCCCAGCCTGGAGGGCACAGGGCCCGCCGGCAGTGGCTTGTACCTTCTCCACCCAGGCCATGGAGAGGGGTGCTGAAGCCGGACAGGTTGGGGCGTCCAGGCTGAGGCCGTGGGGTGGTCAGCAACGCTCCTCCCTCTGCACAGTCATCGCCCACATAGCCGGGGCAGCAGCGCCATTCCATGTCAGAGACCATCTTGTAGGACACCTTGTAGCGCGGCCGCACAAAACTACGGTACCTGCCGGTGGGCGGGAAGGAGGAGGAGGAAGAAGGAGGAGGTTGTTCAGATCTGTGCCTGGGCTCAGGGAGGCTCCAGTGAAGCCCCCTTGCCAGGGCACACCCAAGCCATGGCCAGGAGACTTCTAGGCCCTGCTCCATATAAGCACATAGGGCACTCTCTGAGTGGGTCACATTTGGCCCCCAACATGCTGGGGACTCATTTTACCAGCTTTGGAAGGATGGAAGGCTAAACCAACCTAGAGCCCCAGTCAGGATCAAACTCACACTGTTTCATCTGCAATACAGCAGTTTATCCCCTGTGCCATGAGGGATCTGTCTATCTATCTTACCTGTCTTTTTGTCATTCGATAGATAGATAGATAGATAGATAGGAATTCAGGAATAGATAGATAGATAGACAGACAGAAAGACAGACAGATGATAGATAGATAGATAGATAGATAGATAGATAGATAGATAGATATAGATAGATAGGAATTCAGGAATAGATAGATAGATATAGACAGACAGACAGACAGACAGACAGACAGATAGATAGATAGCAATAGCACTGAAACAACCTGGTCCCCCCGTTAGGATCAAACTCACAACGTAGATTAACCACTGCACCCCCAGGGTGCAGCCAAGCAGACCGGCTGAATGGCCACCCTTTTCAGGGTTCCTGCACCCCGTTGTCTCCCTCTGCCTGAGGGGGAAATTGGCTTCTCTCTGCACGCCCCACCACCACCACAGGGCACATCCGTCAAAAGCCTGGGATGAGAGCAGAGGGGCCTCCTCCACCTCCCACAGCCCCCTGGCAGCTGCGGAAGATGCCCTTGGGGCGCCAGGCCTCTCCACAGGGGACAGCCCAGCCCCTTTCCTTGGCCCAGGCCCCTCTGGTGGGCTCCCGGGGGGGGGGCTTCCTTTTCCTGAGGGTTTGGGCACCCACCAGGCAGCGGCAGCAGCCACCGACTTCCAGCTTCTCCCTCCCTCCCTCGCTGTGGCCTGCTTCCACCCCAAGCCAAGCAGCCTGGGTGGGGCCCAGGGCCCACTCTCCTATGCTCTGAAGGGTGCAGCCACGCCCACACGCTCAGCCGCTTTGCCCATGGGCCCCACACTCACGTGACAACCCGGGGGCACTGCAGCTGCCCCCAGACACAGGGCTGGTAATCTGGCTTCACGTACGTGTCCACGCCATCCTCCACCACGCAGCTCACACTGCGGGACACAACGTAGGCACACCAGTTCCTGCAGCAGAGGGGGTGGCGGGGGAGGGGGGGAGAGAGAAAGGGCGACAAGGTCAAGGCTGACCCCACCCCACCCCCACGGCACCAGCCCTAGGAATAAGACTAACAGTTCAAGCCCTAACCAAGGGGACCTAAGAAGCGTTAAGGCAGAGATGGCGAACCTTTGAGAGACCTTCGAGTGGCCCCAAACTGCAACCCAGAACCCACTTATGTGTTGCAAAGGGCCAACATGGCAACAAGGGAGGGAGGAAACACTCCCATTGGGCTGCTGGGCAGAGGGGCGGGGGTGAACTCTGTGTTGGAGCGACCGCACGGGTGCCCACAGAGAGGGCTCTGAGTGCCACCTCTGGCATGCGTGCCATAAATTCGCCACCACTGTGTTAAGGTAGTATCTAAGTATATATGCAGTAGTTCCTCGAATTATGCAGTATTGGGGACACGAATACACTTCCTCAGGGGAGCCCATTCTTCTGCAAGCTCCGTCTCCTGTTCTTGCCGTTCATCGTTACATAGAGTCTCTGGTTTTGCACCTGCCCAGATTAACCACTCCAGGCACATCTCGTTGGAAGGTTGCAGAGGAGGAACCCGCTCTTGGCACCTGCCACTCCCAAACTCCCGACCGGGGCATTTCTGGTGGTGGTCCCTGCTTTTTTCTCCTCTGCTTTCCTTTGGCCCCCAGAAACCAAAACATAAATCACATCCTACTTCTGGCTGGGTCAGCCAGCCTTACCTTTCCTTTTGCAGTGTTGACACACACACTCCTTCACTCTTTTGGGGAGTGGGCCCCTGAGACCCTAGCTAGGAATCCTAACTAAGACTCAGGTTTCCCCATCCGTCTGTTTTATAAATAGATTTTCATAACTATTTTTACTTTAAGCTCAGCCTCTGCTTAGTTTATGTCTCAAAAGAGCAGAGAAAACAGAGTGGGTTGAAACACCCACAGGAAACGTGGCTTCGGTCTCCCTCTGTTCAAACCAAGGGAGCTCCCGCAAAGGCTCCTTCCCAAATCATAATTGCAGTTGAGCGTCTATGCAGGAAGAAATCTGTGGTTGTTCCCATAGTGATCGGAGCAAGAAAGACCCAAAGGACTCCCCAGAGAGCTGGAAAGGTTGGACTTATCAGACTGGAACATCCTAACGCTCCAAAAAAGCAAAGGGAAAGGTTTCCCTTGCGCAAAAGCCAGTCGTACCCGAGACACACACTCTCTCTCTCTCTCTGCCAGGGGTGCCCAAGCCTTTGTGCCGGGGCCCTAACCAGGCCCCTGGAACAGCTGAGTGGCCCTGACCACACCCCTGGAAGCAGTACATGTATGCACGTCCAGAACCACATCCGGGAGTGGTGTGGATGAGTTTGCGCATGCACAAATATGTCCATGCCACTCCTGGAAGTGGTTGTGGACATCCCAGAAGTGGTTTCTGATGTCCCCGTGCATGCACAAATGCATCCACGCTCAGTGGTGGCCACCAGCAGGTTTGCACCAGTTCACCAGAACCGGTAGCAGAAATTCTGGCTGGCCCCTCTGCCCATCCATGTTTTGAAATAAAGTAGTCTTAATTCAGGTGCAACGCACGGCTTCCCTCCTGGCCACGCCCACCATACCAACCCCACGGTGTGGTAGTAAATTGGAGCCCACCACTGTCCACGCCTCTCCCGGAAATGGTTCCGGATGCCCCCACGCATGTGCAAATGTATCCAGGGCACTCCTGGAAGTGGTTCCACATGCGCATTGGTGGGCACATCCCTCATCCTCTTCCAGGAGCAACGAGGGTGTTGGGGGCTGGGTGAATTGGCATCAGGGGCCATATCCAGCCCATGGGCTGTAGTTTGCGCACCCCTGATCTATACAGACAACACAGCCGTCCAAGGATCAAGTTTTGATGAGATAGCTGGAAAGTTTACTGGAGCCCTTGAAGAATTAGGACAGTATTATAACATCAACAGTTTGAAGCCTAATCCAAGCAAGAGTCAAGTACAGTATGTGCTTTCCAACTTCAAAACCAAGAGGCAAGAGTTGAGTTGAATGTTACGTGGCAATGGAACCGATTACAGCATTGCTGAGCACCAAAATACCTTGGTGTGGTGCGTGACCAGACCCTCTCTTTTAAGCAGCACTGCCTGAAT
Source organism: Furcifer pardalis (assembly GCA_030440675.1). Taxonomy (NCBI): domain Eukaryota; kingdom Metazoa; phylum Chordata; class Lepidosauria; order Squamata; family Chamaeleonidae; genus Furcifer; species Furcifer pardalis. The sequence continues at coordinate 170,240,275 of CP126890.1, read as the reverse complement.
ACCAGAAGCCAGAGTTAGTATAAGGAACAACATCATCAGGGAACTCAAAAACTACACATGGGAACTCAGCCATCCGTGCTGCGTACATCAGCTTTGGCCCTGAGCACCCCTGCGTCCGGGTATGCTGCCCCAGTATGGAGTGCATCCATACACGCAAAAGAAGTTGACCTCGCTGTGAATGAAGCCGTGCATAGAGTGACAGGATGCCTCAAACCTACACCAGTGGAGAAGAAATGCTCTCTTGTTGGTATCATTCCATCTAAGGAGAAAAGTGACAGCAAATGTCGAGAGAACTAAGCAAGAGAAGGACCCTCAGCCTCCCCGTCCGTCACTTGGAGGGCCCTGAATGGGAGGCTGAGGGCCGGAATCCCTAAAGACAAGAGCAAGAGGCTGAAGCGGCGCCTGGTGTACAACAACGCGGGCTGTGTGAGATGTGGGGAGAGACGCAGTCCTTTGGCTCACAATGAATGGAATGAGAAGGGCCATCTTAGGCAAGAGTGGGGCTTCCTCTCCAGGGGTCATGCCAAGGATTGCCCCCTGGAGCCAGTCCCCTGGAGGGAGGACGAGGCAGTCCACGTGCACTGCCATGGGGGCCCTTCACATGGCTGGCTGCATCACTAGTGACACCACACACACACACCCCACTTCCCGAGCCCTCCCAAGGGACACTCTCCCTCAGTACTTGTGCTTGGCCTGGCCACTGCCCCGTCCCCAAAGAAAGGCCTTTGCCCCCTCCCCACGGCCTCTGCCCTGAGCCCCTCCCGACCTGGCAGAGGAGGAGGAGGAGGAGGGTGCTGCTTAGTACACCAGAGGAGTAGTGGCTGGCGGAGCATGGCGGCCTTCTGGCTCTGGGCATCCAGCCACCCTCCATTTTCCCTCGGGCCACGAGGCCTCTGCCCAGATGGCTCAGAAGGCCCCATAGTGGGCAGGCACACTGGACCCTGCGCAAGGGTCGGTCTGTTCAGAGGCCCCCCCAACATCCAGGGCTTCACTGCCTTGGGGGTCTTTCAGCTGAGGATGGGCAGACAGAGGGGGTGCTGGCCTTGATGAGGGCTGGACAGATGACCCTGGGCCTCCCCTCCAGCTCTATGGGCTGACCCTTCCCTTGGTCAACCCCCCCCCCCCTTCACCCAGTGGTAGGGCTTGCTCCTGTCTCTGTGTCCTGGCCAGATCCATAAAGGGGGCCTTTCATCTCTCCAGGATGCTGGCCTTGCTCACGTGGGCTCTGCAAAAATGTGATTGGGGTCAGGGTGGAAGAGAACAAGGTGGAAGAGTCCCCCCCCCCAAAAAAAAAAAAAAAACTCTCAAGGCTGCTTCCAGTCCAATTGGGCTGGAACTGGCCTGAGTCAGTGGCCCTGGGTTAATTATTGTCCAGCTCACCTTGCCTCCTCACTCCCCCCCCTGTCCCTCATCTCTCTTCCGGACATTTCACTGGGGGTGGGGGTGAGCTTTCATTCCTGCAGGCAGAAACCCCAAAAAGGACTGAGCCTTCAAAGGGCAGCCATGGAGAAGGCAGAGAGAAGGAAGGTCTGTTGCTGAACGAAGGCCCCAAGGGGAATAGATCACCCGAGTTTGGTCTCTGGCCAGGGAGCCAAAGGTTGGGGGTTTGGTTCCTCCACTGGACCCAGTCTAGACAGCCTAGGTAGCCCTGGGGGCAAATGGCACAGTCACCCCAAGAGCTCCCTCTGCAGGAAGGGAAGGGGAAAGCACTCCTGAGTGAGTCTAGAAAACCCTGGAAAGGGAGGCTCCAAGTCAGAATTGTCTTGATGGCACAATGCAAAACACACTCAATGAAGACCCAAGACGAAGATCATCCCTCCTGTGGTCTTCCTAATTACTGTGAAAACACTCGATCATGAAAAACATGGGTGCCCAAACTAATGCTCATGGGCCGGATCCAGCCCCCAATGTCAATTCATCCGGCCCACACTGCCCTCATCGCTCCCAGTAGCGGAAGTAAAACGTACCCATACAGACACATTTTAGTTCCATTTCCGGGAGCAACGAGGGCGGTGTGGGCCAGATGAATTGGCTTCAGGGGCCGGATCTAGCCCAGGGGCCGTAGTTTGGGCACCCCTGGTTTAAGCAGAGAGAATGGCAGCTTAAAATCTATCTCATCCTGTTGCAAAACAGATTGCAAGGTGCATTTTACTGCCACTTCTGGTTGGAGGAACCACGTGACCGGCCCGCTGACTAGTCCATAACCCAAAAAAGTGTGGGCACCGTTGATGAAAAAGCTTGAGAGAGAGACATAGTAGCATGTGAACTACAGTCCTAGAGGGGAGAAACCCTAGACGGCCAGAAAGATGGGCCAGAAGTGGGTCCTGGAGAATAAACCAAGGCTGGCCCTTTTCTCTCTGGAGGCCAAAAGGACGAAGCCAAGGCTGTCCTTCCTCCTATCTTGGGCCCATCACGAATAGGAGGCTCAAAAAGAGAAGAGTGCTGGGAACGGTGGAAGGCAGCAGGAAAAGAGGAAGACCCAACATGAAATGGATTGACTCCCTGCCTAAAGGAGGAAGCCACCGGCTTGGCTTGGGTTTGCAAGAACTGAGCAAGGTTGTTCTATAAGATCCCTTAGCGGACACCCTCCTAATCCTCCAGCCCCGGAGGAATAATAACAACTCCGCCATTCAGCCAAAGTTGCGGTCTGTGCTGGGATACTGCCCAGCAATCCCACCTCTCCACTGGTCTCGACGGACCGAGTCTCTGGACAGCAGGGAACCTCCTCCTGGGCTCGGGAAAAAGCACAGACTTTGCTCGGCAGCAGAAGGCGGACGCTTGGCTTACCATCACTCTCTGTTTGAAGGGAGGTGATGAGAATGGCCTGCTCGGAGGGAAGGGGCTGTTTTGTATTGTAAGTGTTTTATGATAGATGTACTGATGATATTAATGCATTGCGGTTTGTAACTGGCCGTTAGGAGGGAAGTGACTGTAATTGTCTGCTTGGAGGGAAGTGGTTGGAATTGTCTTTTTTTAATAATATACTGTTCACTGACAATGTTGATGTATCTGTCATTATTTTGCTGTTTCATTGCATTGTATTATATTGTATTTTCTATTGTATTTAATTTCAAACATATTGTGATATACAGTATTGGGATTGCATAACATATTGTTGATTATACTGTTGATGTTTATGAGATGTTATATGTGTGGGTTTTGTGAGCCGCCCAGAGTCGGTTGCACCGAGTAGGGCGGCATATAAATTGAAACAATAAAATAAATAAATAAATAAAAGGTTGTTCGCAAGGAGACTTTTTTAGAGGCTGCTAATTCAACAGGTCACCACAGGCTGGATAACAAGAGGAAAGTTCAGGCTGCGGCCTACGAAACAGCAACAAAGCACTCCTTTAAGCATGTGCAAAGTGCTTTTCAATATTTGCAAACAGACAACGTGCCCTTGCACTGAAAAAAGTGCTTTGTGCAAAAACCCAGGGCCCCCACCTACTACTTTGGAAAAGGCACTGGCGCAGCAGCTACAGGAAGTCCTGGATGAAGCGGATTATCTGGACCCTTTTCAGTCAGGATTCAGGCCCGGATATGGTACAGAAACTGCATTAGTTGCATTGGTGGATGATCTCTGCAGAGAGCGGGATGGAGGTTATCCGTCTGTCCTGGCTCTTCTCGATCTCTCAGCGGCTTTCGACACCATTGATCATGGCATCCTTCTGGGTAGGCTCCAAGGGTTGGGGATCCAGGGCACTGTGCTGGCCTGGTTTTCCTCATTTCTGAGGGGCAGGACCCAGTCGGTGTGGTTGGAGAAGGAGAAGTCCAGCCCTAGGTCCCTGCAATGTGGGGTGCCTCAGGGCTCGGTGCTCTCTCCTCTCCTATTTAACATCTACATGAAGCCACTGGGTGAGATCATCCGTTCCCACGGGGTGAGGTATCATCAATACGCAGACGATACCCAGTTGTACATCTCGGCCCGTGGGGGCCCAAGCGGTGCGGTGGAAGTCCTTTCCAGGTGCCTGGAGGCTGTTAAGGTCTGGATGGGGGGGAAAGGGCTACAGCTGAATCCCGGCAAGACTGAGTGGCTATGGGTAAGGGGCCCTGGGTTATCTCGGGAGCTGCCAGCTTTGGTACTGGATGGGGCAGTTCTGCCCCAATCGGACCCGGTGTGTAATCTGGGGGTCCTCTTGGACTCACGACTACTGTTCGAAGAGCAGGTGGCAGCCGTGGCCAGGAGGGCTTTTGCACAACTCCGTGTAATACGCCAGTTATGCCTACTCCTAGACCGGGATGCCTTGCTCATGATCACACATGCTTTGGTCACCTCCAGACTTGACTACTGTAATGCGCTCTACATGGGGCTGCCCTTGGTGACCATCCGGAGACTCCAGCTGGTCCAAAATGCGGCGGCCCAGATAGTGATGGGTTGTGGGCCTTATACTCATGCCTCACTGCTGCTTCGGGAGCTGCATTGGTTACCAGTATGTCTCCGGGTGCAATTCAAGGTGCTGGTTATGACCTTTAAAGCCCTATATGGTAGTGGGCCAGGATACCTAAGAGACCGCGTCACCCTAAGAACATCTGTCTGTCCCACCAGGGCGGATCGGAGAGGCTCCCTTGTTATTCCATCGCCGAGAGAGGCGCATCTTTCTTGCACAAGGAGGAGGGCCTTCTCTGTGACCGCCCCAGCCCTTTGGAACCTCCTGCCAACTGAGCTGCGTCTACAGACAGAGCTCCTGCCCTTCCGAAAGGGCTTAAAAACCTGGCTGGCAGGACAAGCATGGGGTCCCAGGAGCGTGGGATCTCATGTAGGGTGGCTGATTTAAGGGACAGCCACCCTTCCAGCTTCGTTATATATTATCTGTTTATGCTGATTTAATTCTTCTATGACTTTTAAAAGTTTTAAGTATTGAGTTTTAAGTATTACCAGTATTAATATAGGCTTAACCTATGATTTTAACCTGTGTTATAAGCCGCCCAGAGTCGGGTTTACCCGATTGGGGCGGGATAGTAAGTGCAAGTAAATAAAAACCACCACCACCGACCCAGGGGTCACCTTTGCCCCCTCCTCCCCAGCAGGGGTCTGCCAGAGAGGCAAAGAGCAGGGGTGGGGTGGGGTGGGGCACCCGGGAGTTTCTAGCAGAGGACGGAACCATTGATCCAGGGTGCCTCTTCCCACAGCTTTGGAGGCGGGAGACAATCTGCTCGCTCGGCTGCCTCTTCCCAGCCTGTGTGTGTGAGTAGTTCACAGTCTCTCCCCTCCTTCTGTGTGTTTCTGGAGCCACAGTTAGCCAATTTTAAGCATTCCTGCCGTGCGCTGCTGGTGTGACGCAGCGTGGAAGGGTGGCCTCTTCCAGTCAAGGAGCAGGAAACGGTCGCAAACGTCTAGGGTGTGTGTGTGTGCCATAACCAAGAGCAGCCCCTCGTTGCTGACTTCCTGAACCCCCCCCCCCTTGGCTGATTTCCTCCCCAAAACAGACAGGCAGTGCACCCCCCATTCCTTCCCCCCACAATGTGCCTCCCATACAACCTGGGCTTCATCACTCTCCACAACTCCCCTCCCCAGCATGCGGCTCATCTCCAGCTCAATTTGCTTCCTCTCCCCCCACCGCAAAAAATCAAAGCCCCTCCCCACCCCGGAAAATCCTCCCTGCTAAATGCCACAAATCAGTGGCAGCCGTGATGGCAGGGGAGGGCACAGAGAACCACAAGCCTTCCTGACATACTTGCTCTGGGAACAAGCCCCCCCACCTCACAGAAAAGAGGGGGCAGGGTGAGCCCCTGGGGAGAGATGGGCCCAAGGGCAGCAGGATGTGGCCTGTGGCTGACCCCCCCTCCCTGCCCCCTCTGGCTCCCAGCTCTTCCATTGGCCTTGCCTTTTAAACAGGCCAAGCCACCTGAACAGGTGTGGGACAGTGATGGTTTCTTGGCCCCTCCCTCCATGATGGCTGATTTAACATCTTATAGTGAAAAGTAGAGACATCACATTGCAAACAAAAATTTGCATAGTCAAAGCAATGGTTTTCCCGATGGCAATGTATGGTTGTGAGAGCTGGACCATTAGGAAAGCTGAGCGCAGAAGAATAGATGCCTTTGAGATGTGGTGTTCGAGGGGAGTTTTGAGGGTCCCCTGGACAGCGAGGAGAACAAATAGGTCAATCTTAGAAGAAATCAACCCTGACTGCTCCTTAGAAGGTCAAATAGTAAAGATGAAGCTAAAGTACTTTGGACATCAAATGAGAAGAGAAGATTCACTTGAGAAAGCCTTGATGATTGGAAAGGTGGAGGGCAAAGGAAGAAGGAAGGGGGCAGCCAAAAATGAGATGGCTAGATGGTATTGTAGACACAATTGGGGCACAGAGCTGAGCGAGTTGAGGAGGAAGGTGGAGGATATCAGAGGTGCCTGACGGACAGTGGGGTCCATGGGGTCATCGCAAAGGGTCGGAATCGACTGTGCGACTGAACAAGAACAAATCCAACCTCTCTCTCTCTCTTTTAGGAAAGGAATGAGAGACTGTTTTTAGATTTTTTAAAATTGTATCTTTGAATTTATGATTGTATATGTTTTATATGATTGTTTGTAATCCGCCCTGAGTTGCTCCTGCAAGTACGGCAGGATAGAAATTTGAAAAATAAACAAATAAATCTGTGACCATCATTGCAACACAGAAAAAGAAACCCCCTTTCCCCACCCTCACCCTCCCCGGCTGCCTAGTGGAGGTTGGGGTGGGGGACAGGACTTCATTTCTGCAAGCTCAGCTTCAGGGGGGCAGCAGCGGAGGCACAGCTAGTAATCCTGCTCCCTTGTGTGGACTATTGTCCCCATCATCCACAAATCAGCCATGCCATGAGCTGCGGGAAGCAGGGCTGGGCAGCAGAGCCAGAAAGGCAAAGGACCCGAAGGCCAGCCCAGATGCCTGTAATGGGAGACACACACACACACCCGCCCCTTCTCTCCCCCCATCACTCTGGGCCCCCCACCCCTTCCCCAGAAGACACTGGGCATTTATCCCCCCCCCCAGACAGACAGACAGACAGACAGATTGCAGAGAGGACCCAGGCGGCTCCTTGGTGCTGACCAGGTGTGGCCTTGAGCACTGGTCCGCCAGCTCCGGCACCCCTGCCCTGGCCAGGTCTCAGGAAGTGGGGCTGTGACTCTCTCCTTCCTTCCAGCCTGGCCCATGGGGGGGGGGCTGGTCCTGTGGCTCTCCTACCTGTGGCGGCTGGCCACCCGCGCTCCGTTGGGTGCCTGCTGTCCGGTGGTGCCCTGTTGGTGCTGGTGCCCAAAGGGCAGGATGGAGCCTGTGTAGAGGCTGTACCGGGGAGGGTAGTTCATGGCCCAGGCCAGCCTGGCCAGAAGGCCCCAGCAGAGCCACAGCCGGAGGCCAGCGACCGTGGCCCTTGGGCCAGCCATTCCGGGGCCTCCCCTGGGCCCTCTCCTTGGGAGCCCTGGTCAGCTGTGCATGGCCTGGCTCTAGACCTCCACCTCAGGGCTGGCACCGCTTGGAGACACAATTCCTCACCCCCGCCTGGCCTGGCCTAAACTTGCAGGTCCGGCCGGGCAAGGCAGGCTTTCCTTGTGTCCGGTCACTCACGCCTCTCCCTGCTCAATGACAGCTTTGCAAACTTTGCAAACTTCCCGGAGCTGGAGCTGGCTGGATCTCAGCTCCCCCCCCCCGCCCACCCCCTTCACTTCCTGCCTGGCAGGCCCAGCACCCCCCTCGTCCCCCCCCCCGGGCTTCCCCTCTCCCTCTGGCCTGCCCCTGGCTGGCTCCTTCGGTCCTGGCCTGGATCCTCTATATGCACATGACCCCCCCCTCAAAAAACACACACAGACCCCCAAGCCACCAGGACGAGGAGGCGATTTTCAGTGTTCCCTCCACCTCCCTCCCTCCCTGCACCACTGCTGCTGCTGTTCCTCACATCTGGTTCTTGTTAATGTCAGGAGGGGATCAGCCAAGGGGGGGAGGAGACGGGAAGGGGGAAGCGCCAGAGTTTGGGGGCTGCCGGCCAGGGCAGCCCGCAAGGCTACACCAATACACATTGGCTCCTGATCCCAAGGGGTCTCTGATGTGGGGCCAGAGGTGGCCCTGTTGGAGGGGAGCATGCAGGAAGGGGGATCCACCCTGACTCCCCATCTTAGTGTGTGTGTGTGTGGGGGGGGGGCTGGAAGTGACCTCCTGGGTGTGGTCATGGTAGCTGGCCTTCCATGTCACCAGCCAGGAGGCCGTCTGGCTGCTCTCAAGGGCCCCAGAGAGGGTGTGTGTGTGTGTGTGTGTCTGCTCTCAAGGGCCCCAGAGTGTTTGTGTGTGTGTGTGTGTGTGTCTGTGTCTGCTCTCAAGGGCCCCAGAGAGAGAGAGAGAGTGTGTGTGTGTGTGTGTGTGTGTGTGTGTGTGTGAGAGAGAGAGAGAGAGAGAGAGATTGCCCCTCCCTGCTCAGGAACCAAACAGGCACCCATAGACAGGGAGCATGACATGGACCCTGGACCACCAGGATGCCCCCCCCCACCAACTGACCAATGGCTATGGAGCATTGTTTTGATGCTAAAGACAGGCCACAGATAGCGACCCCCCCACTTCCTTATTCCTTCTCCCAAAACTGCCCCCCCCCCGTTTGATTCTAGGCCTCCATGCTTGGCCCAGCCCTGCCTATCCCTCTCCAAATACCATTGGGGGGGGGGGACTTGGAGGATAAGTCTGGGATGGTGACCTCCTCCATCTTCTCCAGCTGTGTGTGAGACGAGGGCTGTGTGTATGGCTCTTTAAGACACACAGACACAACCAGTAACACTTTCTGGCCAGGAACGGCCACCAGACAGGAGGTTGCTTTTCCCTTTGGGGCAGGGGAAAATCTTTGGCCCCTAAACTCTGGGGGGGGGGGCAACGGTAGACCATTGGAGGGCCCTCCCAAGAGTCTTATGCAGGGAGCAATGCTCCAATGACAGGATGAATCCGGCCCCTTCCCTTTTGCAATGGGGCCCCTTCATCCCCCCCCCTCCTGCTTTGGTGCGCGTGCGCACACGTTCCACAGGTCTCCCTGCTTGGCTTGCCTCCCTCCTGGCTGGAGCCTTGCCCCCCATTTGGGGGTAGATGCGAAACCTTTAGGGCTGCAGGCAAAGTTATCTTGTGGGGGGAATTCCTGTCCAGGTAGGGCCAGGCCGAGCCTTTCCTGTCTCCCTACCTGTTGTGCAGCTCCTAAGGCCAAACCTGCGGCCCACAGCGCCTTTCCATGTGGCCCCACACCTCCTCCACCATACCACGAAGTGCCATGGGGTGGAGGAAGGGCAAAATGGCCATCTGGCCCCCGAAGCTCTTTGAGGGAGCATGACCCAATGGCCTCGGGCTTGAAAAGGTTGACCACGCCTAGCCTAAGCGAACCAAGACACAGGCTCCCCCCCCCCCTCCTACCCGCAGGAAACAGCAGGAAGAAACCTGCCTTCTTCTTCACATGCTCAGGTGCCTTGTTTCAGCCCATCATCCTAAAAGCAGAGGGTTGGACGAAGCCAGGTCAAGGCTTCCCGTTAAGTCCCCCTCCTGCTGTGTCGCAAGGACTGGCCCTGGGTTCAAGCCGCACCCCAAAGTCTGGCGGACCACAGAAGCCCCCCCCTGCCCGACGGCCTCTTCCCGGTCCTAGGCAGGCTCCCAGGCCCGAACGAGTCCCTGGCTTCTGTTAGCTGGAGGGGGGGGGGGGGAAACTGGACCAGAGGAGGCAGCCTGGCCTTGGAGCCCCATCAGTGGGGGGAGGAAGATCCCCCACCCCACGCGGCCGGGCAGAAGGAGAGCGTCGAGGGGAGGGGTCCCCGGCCCTCTTCTGCGCACCAGCTAACATGTCCCCCTCCCAATCCACGTTCACACGCAATGACACGTGAAGCCGGTGGGAGAGGGGCGTGCAGAGAAGGCAGCCCCTCCGCTTTAGGAACCTCGTCCTGGGGAGGGGCCACGGGGATGACTTCAGCGCCCACCTCTGGCGGCGTCACCTTCTGACACCAAAAGCTGCCTCCGCGGGTTGGGGATGACGTCACAGAGCGAGGGGGGAGTGACGTCACCGAACGGTTTGTGGGGGCAGCCTTTTTGGGCCCTTGTGGTCATGGGCTTCAGGCAGCCCAACCGCTCGGGATGTCCCTCGTCGAGAGGGCCCCCCCCCCAGTTTGCTGCAGCGCCACCTCCCCCCCCCCCAGCCGTCCCGGGCTCTGCCTTTGGCCTCCGAGGGGTTGGTGGGGGTCCCGTCGCTTCTCGAAGGGCGGGGGCGACGAGGTTCCAGGGGTCCGTGAATTCATGCAGGCCCCCCTCAGCCGTCGGGCATGGGGGGGGGTTGGGGGAAAGGGACGCCCCTCTCAGAAGGGTTCCTCCCTTTTATCCGCCACCTCCCAACGCGTGTCTTTTGGGGCTCAGAAGCCCCACCGTGGCCGGGAAACGGGACGGGGGGCTGCCAGGCTCCTGCTGCCTCTCCCTGAGCAGCGGACGGGGTGGGGGCTGCTGTGACAGGGGGAAATGCCACGTAAAGGGGGGGGGGGGCTTTGAGAGCCGTTGTTGTCCCACCTTCCATTGGGATTAGGGGGCGATCCCTATGGACTCTCTTCGGGTGGACTGGGGTTCACTTCTGGGACTCTTGTGGGCTACGGCGCGACTGCTCTGGGGCTGTGGGGTGGAGGAGGTGTTACGGCTCTCCACCCACCCCCCACCCCCTTGCAAGCCGAGGCCTGGCTGGTTCCCTCCCGCGCCGGAGTGGCTCCCCTTAGATTTGGCAGCTCCATCCATCCCAGGCGCAGCGCTTTCCCTTTTATGGCCAAAACATCTGGAAAGCGGTTTCGGGTGGGGAGGGGCGCCTACCACAATTTAGCCCCGTGGCATTTTCCTGGCAGGAGCCCCAGGAGGGGGAGCTGAGGGGCTAGAGCTGGGAGGGGGCGGCCGCCTCCCCCCCCCCTTGGCGGAGGAAGAGTTGTAGGGCTGAAGTTGGCCCACAAGGTTCCGGGCCAACCCGGGCCCCTAGCAAAGGAAGCCGGTGGCCCCAGAATAGACCATGTAGCAGCCGCAGGGCCTTCCCATCCAGAATTGCTCTGAGCTCCTTTAAAAGAAGCCACTCTGTCTGGTAGATCTTGTGGCAGGGAATTCCACAGGCTAATTCTGTGCTCTTCTTTACCCTGATCTCTCCCCCGCCCAGCTGCTTCATAGGAATGGGATCCCATTGGGTTCTATCGTGGCTCCCTCCCTGAACCCACTTTCATCACTCTCACGCACAATTTTACAGGTCCGCACACACCCCAGGAAGGGTGTGTGTGTAGCAAAATTGGGTGGCCTTCAGGCGGGAGCGAAATTGGGTGGCCACGCCCACTTCCCTGCCCTGCCACATCAGGTTTTGTCCCTGCAAGTGGTTCAAGGTCTCCCTTGCTCAAAAGCCAGTCATATCCAACTCTAGGGTGCAGTGCTCATCTCCATTTACAGCCCAAGAGCCAGTGCTGCCCGTGTTTGCAGATATATACATGGCCATATGGCAGGCATGACTAGATCGCCGCCGCCGCCCCCTGCCCCCCCCCGGTGTAGGCTCCAAAGTGTTTTGCTGCCCACCACTGCACCCCCTGCGCCCTCCCAAGCCATGGCCTACTTGGCCTACCCTCTCCCTGCCCTGAGAAAAGAATGGCAGGAGCTCCTTGGCCTGCGGGTGCGCCTCCTTTTCTGCCCCTCCCACAGCTTGACTCGCTCTCCCATAAGCTGCCATAGCCAGTCCAGCACACGGTGCTCTAGAGCAGTGGTGCCCAAACTAAGGCCCGGGGGCCAGGTGTGGCCCCCGATGCCAATTTATCTGGCTTGCAAAGCCCTCATCGCTCCTGGAAGCGGAAGTAAAATGTGCCCGTACAGGCATGTTTTACTTCCACTTCTAGGAGCAACAAGGGCTTTGCGGGCCGGATGAATTGGCATTGGGGGCCACACACGGCCCCCGGTCCATAGTGACTGGCTCCATGAACCACATGATCGGCCTACAGCCCAAAAAGTTTGGGCACCCCTGCTCTAGAGGGTCTGGTGCCCACCATGGACTTGGGCAAAGACAGACTCGTGAGTGATGCGCGCACTGCCTTGCCTGCCTCTCCCCCCCCCCCCCGGATGGCATGTGCCTGTTAGGCTAGCCATTGCCCTTCTTGGCCATCTAACCTGTCAGGCCTTGGGGCTGGCCACCTCCCATCGCCCAGCCCTGGCCTGTGGCATGACCACCTCCTTAACAGCTGCTTTACTGTTTTGCCATGTGGTGGTGGTGGTGTTACAAGAGCTCCTGTTTGCCCTTGGATTCCCTCTTGGCAGGTTTCTGGTTGGACCTTCCTACGGTTTTTAGAACCTTCTTTCTTGTCCTGATCAAAGCCTGGACTGCCAAAATGAAGTCGCTTCCTTGGCTTTGTCCTTGGCCAAACTCAAGTCCTCCTCCTCATCGGTGCCTGTCTCTGTCAGTCACTGGGCAGACCAGCCAGTGAGCCCCCTTGGATCTGGTCTCTCTCAATATGACCCCACACCACCAGCACCCCACACTTCAGCCTGTGGGTCTTGCATTGAGGGACTCCGACCCTCAGCCTCCTCCTATTCAGGGCCCTCCAAAAGTGATGCAGGGGAGGTTGAGATCCCCAGCCATGGCTTCCTCCTCCTCCTCCTTTCACGCCCTTCCTTGCCCAGGGAGCTCCTCCTCCTTCCTCCACCTTCCAGTTGCCCTTGGCTCTTGCCTGGTACCCTCAAGAGGGTCTGATCTTGCCCTCAAGCTCTTCCTGGGTCTCGGCAGGCGGACTTGTGTTTGTATTTCTTGTATTTGTATGCCACTCTATTTGCCGAAGCGACTCAGGGCAGCTAACAACATAATACAATACATCACGTGACAAAACATATTAAGGTATCATGTATCAAAGTGTCACATAACACATATATATCAAAAAAATCCTACATCACAATTACAAAATCAAGACATTATTAAAACATTTCAGCAACACTTCAAATAATTCAATCAAAAACATATCAAAAATCCCCAATCACAATTACAAATCAAAATCAAAAATTCCAAACAATCCCACCACACCCCCACAAACCCAGAAACCAAATCAACTTCAAAAAATAATTAAACTATAAATGTACAAAAAAACCCTCAAATGTTTAAAAAGTTTAAAAGAGCAAGAGAGGGGTGGCTGTCCCATTAGATCAACCACCCAGCGTGGGACCCCCGTCACCCCCCATTCCTGGAGCCCCACCACCCCTGCCCTGCCAGACAGGTTTTTAGGCCCTTCCGAAAGGGCAGGAGCTCTGCCTGTAGGTGCAGCTCAGTTGGCAGGAGGAGGTTCCACAGGGCCCGGGGTGGGGTGGGGCGGGGGGGGGACATTGAGGGTCCTCCTCTTGCTCAGTTATCTCGGCCTCCTCCGCTGCTCCTTTTCTCCTGCTCTTCAGTCGTGGACTGACACCAACCAGAAGGGATATTTTCCTCCACTGGTGTAGGCTTGAGGCATCCTGTCACTCTAGGCATGGCTTCATTCACAGTGATGGGAACTTGTCTCGTGTATATGGAAGTGCTCCATATACTGGAGCAGCTTATTCTGCCATGGAGGTGCTCAGGGGCAAACCATCAGTATGGATGCTTGTGTTCCCCATTTAGTTTGCGAGTTTCCTGATGGTGGTTGTTCCTTGTACTAACTTTGGTTTTGGTATTCTGGGAATGTTCTGGTAAAAGAGAAGGAGGTTTTTAGAAATACTGTACCTTATTGTTTTGAGTGGGGTTGATGATGGGTCTGAAGCAGCCAGTTGTGCCAGTTGTGCCTTTATGAGATGCCACAAGAGAAGGCTGTTCTGTGGAGGTGCCACGGCATTCCCTGTTGTGGGAACAAGGCACACAGCAGGGACACATCGGCTCTCGCTTTGCAAACCAATCCTAAGGAATGTGGAGTGGGGAAAGGGTGCCTCCCTTTTGCCCAGATCAGCCTCAAGAGTGTATCCATCAACAAAAAGTGGCATTCCAGGCATCCGCAGGTGTCCCCCCCTCACCCCACCCCGTTCACCAGGAGCAGACATTCTAGCTGGGCCCTCCTCTGCCCACCCAAGTTTTGAAACAAAGTCATCCTAATCCGGGTGCAAGGCAGGGCTTCCCGGCTGGCCACGTCCACCAGACCAGGCCCACAGTGGGGTAGTGGAATCTTTTGGAGCCCCGCACTGGTCCCAGGGTTTCATGGGTAGGCAGCAGGCGGGTGTGGTTTGACCGTTCCCTTCCTCAAGGGGTAATCTTGGGCATGTGCTACTTGCCCAGGCCCACTCCAGAAGGGCCCTGGTGGCAGAATGGGGGCGCCCGGGGCAGGCAGGCAGGCGGGCGGGCGGGCGGCGGGGTGGTGGTGCCTTCTTCACGGAGCCCTCCAGGCAGCAGGAGGAGGAGGAGGAAGAGCTCGGGAAGGAAGGCCAGAGTCGGCAGGCCTTTGGGCTCCTGGACCCAGGGCTCTCCGCTGTGACGACTGGCAGGAGGAGGAGGGCCCCTGGGTGGAGACCCGGGTGACCAGCCACCATGGCCCAAGCAACCTTGGCAGGCCGGCAGGCCTTCTGGAGGAGAAGGAGCTGCTGCCGCCGCTGCCCTCTGTCCAGAGCCTGCCCTCTGTCTTGTTGCCTGCCCAGTGGTGGGATGTCAAAAATTTTACTACCCCACCATGACATCATCACAGTGTGGGCAGAGCTAACATCACGACATCATGGGTGGAGCCAATGTCATGACATCATGATGTGGGCGGGGCCAAATAAAACAAATTTAAATAATAATAAATAAAATAAAAATAAGCACACACACACACACCTCAACCCACCCACCCACCCCACAAACCCGTAAATAAATTAAATCAATAAATAAATGAAAAATACATTGAAATATACCCACCCACCCACAACACAAATCAACCAGAGCTTAAAGCTTATTCTGGCTAATCTTTCTCACACTAGGTCAGATGGAAGGAACTACAGAATGAACTCACCACAAGATGGCTTCATTTTGGCACTTTTCAACTTTTCAAGAGTTAAAGAAGTTAGGTACTAAGTCTTTGCCTAACCAGTTCTCTAGGATATCTAGGGGAGTGGGCTATAGGGAGCTTCAGGCTAGCAGCTTCTCTTCCTCCTCCCCGTTTGGGAGGACAGCAAGGAGGCCGTGCATATGTGCCAAGCACTAGGCGTGTATGCACACCAAGTGCTTGGCATGCATGCGCAGTGAAAAAGTAAGCCCCGAAGGTGGTTCCCTCCAAAAGTTGCTACAGGTTCTCTGGGACACTGGGAAAAGTTACTACCGGTTCTGGAGAACTGGTGAGAACCTGTTACATCCCATCACTGTCTGCCTCCCTCCCTCCTGTGGCCTGGCTTTGCCCTGCCCCTCCCTCCGCCTCCCTGCTGGGGAAGGAAATGGAGGTTAAAGGGCAGCAGGCAGGAGCAGGCTGCCCTGGCATGTGCCCCCTCCCCCCCTGCACCCCACCCCCCACAACACGCCCTGGCTGGTGGGGCTCCAGGTGCTTCCTCCCTCCCCGGCTGCTGAACTGTGCGTGGCCTGCGCTGCCAAGTACGCTCTGCTTGCACAGTGTTGTTGGCTTGTGTGCAGCCAGAGCATGAGTGCGCTGGACCTTTGGGTGGTGAAGGCCAGGCAGAAAGGACAGTCCCAAAAGCCACAACCTCTGGGAAGCCAAAGGCCACAGAGGCCTCCTTGCCTGCCAGTGGTTGGTACGGCTCATTATTATTAGAGAAGAGTTAGAAGGGAATCCTCTCCACCTCTGCAGGTTCAAATCCTACACCCGAGAAGGAACCTGTGGCAGGGCTAGGAGGTGAAACACCCACGCCTGCCTTGAGAGGTGGCCAGCCAGCAGCACCTCCCCCCCCCAACACTGGAGGCCTGAGAGAGAGAGAGAGAGAGAGAGAGAGAGAGAGAGAGAGAATTAGGAAGCCCTGTGGAAGTGGTTGACCCATCCTGCCTCTGGGGCGCCACCAGCCACTTGCCCAAGGCTGCCGGTGTGTGTGTGGGGGGCACAGAACCCCAGCCGCCCCACAAGCCCTCTGGATCATCTCATGGGGTCACCATGACTTGGGCATCATCTACCTCTCCTGAACTCCTGCCCCCCAGCCCATTGAGCACTATCAATTCCCCACAGGCCCTTGAAGGGGAGGGGAAGCATCAGCTCCTCCTGCACATGGTGTCCCAGAGGAAGAAGTCCAGGGATGCAGATCTATGGCCAGTTTGGTCCCCCCCCTCTCTGTGTCAACTCTATTTGCTTGTGGTCTCTCTCTCTCTTTTCTTTTCCTTTGGGTCGGAATATCCTCATGGCAAAGGGGCCGCCTGGGCCTTTTCCCTTGCTCACATCCCACCCTGTGGTGTATATTTTGCCACGCAGGGGAAAGCAGCAGCAGCAGCAGAGGGGGGAGGGGCGCTGCGCACTGCCACCACTCTTTGGGGGAAGAGTCTATTTTTAATCTGCCTCTGGCCTTGTTCTCCTCCCTGCCCAGCTCTGGCCTCGCCCTGCCCTGGATGCTGTCCTTTATGGCTGCCCAGGCTGGTGTGGCCTCCGCCCCCCCCCCTTCCTGAGCTCTAGGGACCCTAAAGAGCTGGGTGAGATTGCTCCAAGCACTGCCCTCTCCTTCATTGCAGCTCTGCTCCGCTCTTGCAAACCCAAGCTTGTGGCTTCCCCTGTACAGTCAATCCAGCTCATGTTTGGCCTTCCTCTTTCCTTGTTGCTGCCAACCTTTCCACACATGCTTGAATTTCCCAGAGAACCTTGCCTCCTCATGATGTGCCCAAAGGATGACAGCATCAATGTATGCTTACCCAAGTCATCCATACAGAAGGCCGTGTCTTCCTCCTGAGTAAGGATGCATGCCATTGGATAATGTGTTCCTGAGCTTGCCCTCTTATCGAAGGCAAGGTCAGGATTAAACGGGTCAAGCGTTGCTCTTTTACATCTCCAGATGTTTTTCAGCACACCTTCTTCTTCTTCTTCTTGTGTCCAGATCAAACTTTGGATTGCCAAAATGAAGCCACCTTCTTGCCTTTGGTGTTGGCCAAACTTCAGCCCTCATAGCAGATGAGCCCCCTGTGGTGGATTCTGCCTCTCCCCACGTCCACACCGTGTGTTGCTGCCTCCTGTCCTCTGCCAGTGCCCCCCCCCCCCGGGAGCCTCTTGGCCTGGCCTTTAGGGACTCCCACCCTCAGCCTCCGATTCAGGGTCCTCCAGGTGCCATACAGGAGAGGTGGAGTTCCTCAGCCTTGCCCACCTCTTTTAATGCCGTTCCTTGTCCAGGGACCTCCTTCCGTCACCTTCTAATTTGGTTTTGCTCAACAATGTTTCTTCTTGCCATCAAGCTCTTCCCAGATCTGATCCGGCAGGCTTGAGGCTCACCTCCGTCCAGAGGGTGTCGTGGAGGGTCCTTCTCTTGCTTAGCCCTCACTCGGCATCATCCGCTGCTCCTTCTCTCCTGATCTTAGATGTGGAGCCACACCCGCCAGAGGGTCTAGTCTCCGCTGGTGTAGGTTTGAGGTGTCCTGTCACGCTATGCATAGCTTTGTTTACAGCCATGTCAACTTTACGCATTGCTGCATTAACAGCCATGCCAACTTGTTTCGTGCGTGTGGATGTGCTCCATGCTGAAGCCGCACACTCTGCTGCACAGCTGGAGGTGTTCTGGAGGGCATGCTCTACCTCCCCACCCCTGGGCTGCCTGCCTGCCCACCTTTCCTCCCTCCCTTTCCCCCTCCCCACTTGAGGATCAGCCCTGCACCTCACTGTCTGTCCATGGCAATAGCCCCCAAGGCTCAGCCTTGCTCCCAAGTTATGCCACAGTGTGTGTGTGCGCGCACACACGTGTGCAAATACAGTGGCTGACGGGATTTTAGCACGTGGGCTGCCTCTCCCCTTTGCTTTCACCAAGCCAGCAAATGACAGCTGTGCAAAGCAGAACAAGAAACCCAAACTGGACCTCTCCCCACCCAGGAAAACCTAACCTGCCATTACAGTATTTGCAGAAGCTTCACATGGCATGGAAGGGGGCCACAATCCCACACTTGTGGGGTGTGTTGGCTGCAACGCAGAATGTAATCAAGCCCAAGCCGGGCTGTTGGCCATTCCCTCAGCCCTCTCTCTCTCTTTCCTTGCAGGATCGTACCTGAAGAGGCCTGGGTAGGAAACGGGGCTTCTCTTGGCAGAGCTGCTCAGGGGGACTTTCCCAACTACCCTGATCTGCCAAAGAGGCTGCGGGTGGGGCTGGGGCTGTTTCTGACACAGAAGCCACAGCAACCCAGGCAGCTGTCAGTCAATAAGCCACAGCTTTAAAAGCCAGAGGGTACATTCCCGGTGACAATGTATTGATTGTGAGAGCTGGACCATTAGGAAAGCTGAGTGCAGAAGAATAGATGCCTTTGAGATGTGGTGTTGGAGGAGAGTTTTGAGAGTCCCCAGGACAGCGAGGAGAACAAACAGATCAATCTTAGAAGAAATCAAACCTGACTGCTCCCTAGAAGGTCAAATTGTAAAGATGAAGCTGAGGTACTTTGGACATCAAATGAGAAGATTCACTTGAGAAGGCCTTGATGCTGGGAAAGGTGGAGGGCAAAAGAAAAAGGGGATGACCAAAGATGAGATGGCTAGATGGTATTGTGGATGCAGGGGGGCAGAGCTGAGTGGCCTGAGGGGGATGGTGGAGGACAGAAGTGCCTGGCGGGTGGTGGTCCATGGAGTCGCGGAGGGTCGGAATCGACTGTGCGACTGAAAAACAACAAAAACATTTAACACAGGGTTGTTCAAACCTTTCAGGTCCAGTGGGCTGGTCACCGTGGCTCCTCCCACCAGACCAGAAGTGGAAGTAAAGCGCGCCTTGTCATCTGTTTTGCAACAGGATGAGATAGATTTTTTTAGGCTGCCATGTTCTCTGCTTAAAGCAGGGGAAGCCCAAACTACGGCCTGTGGGCCAGATCCGGCCCCTGATGCAAATTCATCTGGGCCAGCCTCATCGCTCCTGGAAGCAGAAGTAAAACATTCCCCGTACAGCGAGGAGGCCAGGCCAGATGAATTGGCACCAGGGGGGTTGGATCCGGCCCCTGGGCTGTAGTTTGGGCACCCCTGGTTTAACAGAATAAAAGCCATCAAGAGGCAGGCCATCACCTGCCAGTTTCCGTAGCAACAAAAATCCCACCAGTTCTCCTTTTAGGGCCAGCTCAGAATGGCAGAAGAAACCAGCCTGCCTGCCTGCCTCCCCGAGAGCCCTTGCAAAGCAGAGGAGGATCCCCTGCTGTTGTAAGACCCTGAGCTCAGCCTGGCTAAGATCAGGGGCCCCGGGAGGGGGGGGCAGGGCATCTCCAGAGCCTTCCTGGCAGATCTGGCCTTCTGCCCGAAGGGCTTCTTCAATGCTGCTCACGTCAGGACCCCTTTCCCCGGAAGATTGCACTGAGCAGGGCTCTGGTTCTCTGGGCAAGAGCGCAGCCTCCCTCCCTGCCTGCGCTCCAGCATGCATGGCAGCCGGGCACCTCTTTCTCCATCTGCCCCCACACCCCAGGGCTTTCTTCTTACTGCACCTTTCATCTCCCTCTCTCCCAAGCAGCAGCAGCAGCAGCAGCAGCAGCAGCAGCAGCCAACCCCCCACCCCCACCCCGCTTTCCTGTTCCACCTTGGCAGTTCTTTCTTCCCATGGATTCTTACTCTAAAGAATGCAGGGAATGAACCTCTTTTAGCAGCAACAGGAGGAGGAGGAGGACTGGCTTCATTCTTCCAGATGGTTGAGAGAGAGAGAGAGAGAGATATCAGAGAGCGATGGCCCCAGAGACAACATTTTGGGTTTCCTGCCCTTCCAGAAGTCTCAAGGAAGGCCATTTCAGACTTTTGAAGGGGGGGGGGAGGGGTAAAACCTCCTCCCCTGACAACCCCCTCCCCCAGTGAAACTGCCTAAGTGGCAGCAGCCGCCGCAAGAGGGAAGGTGGGTGGCTTACTTGGTAACAAGTTCAAGAGCCAATGTGGGAACCCAGGTGGGCCACTATTGGCCCGTCTTCTTGCCCCACACCCATTCATTCCATTCCAACCACCCCTCCCTCCCACTAGGGCTGCCCCCTCCCCCACCCCACTTGCCAGGGCTGGAACCCAGATGCCCTTGTAAAGGCAGGACTTAAAAGGGCCAGACTCTGGCCAGGATGGGCTGGACAGCGCCAGCATGACCCCAGGGCACGACCTATGCACCCTGGCTTCCCACTTGGGCTCCAGATCCAAGGGCTGGAACCGGAACAACCCCACAGAAATGAGGCTTCCTTGCCCTTGCCACTCCCCAGACTCTTCCTCTGGAATGGCCATAACTTGTTTACTGGCTTTTTCAGTGCAGAATCCAGACCACCTCCTTGCTCAACCAATGCTTCCTCTTTGGCACAGATGGAGCATTAAGCAAACACTGGCCCTTTGCTGCTCTTTACTGCTTTCCTCCACTGTGTAAAATAGGGGCAGGGGAGAACGCAGGAATTAAAGGCCAAAGGGAACAGAACAAAACACGTATTTTCAAAAAGTAAACAAAGAGGCAATTCATCATCACTTAAGCCCTTCAAAGTCTGGCCAAGCTGTCCTGCTATGGTAATAGAGTAGACCCTACTGCCAGCAAGTCAATGCAGATTGTCAGGTGGTGGTGGTGATGGTGGTGAACTAACCTGACAACTCTGAGAAACCCCACTTGAATCCATCTTGATGGAGGGCAGCAAAAGGGCTCAGGACCAGAAAGTGACTCACAGAACTGGATCAGTGGTACTATGCGGTGCAGAAGGCAAATGGAAGGCCACCGCATTAATTCTCAAGACCAGTGCCAGATTAAGCCAGTGTGAGGCCTGTAGCAAATCATGTCAAGAAGCCCTTGCTTAGATTTAGGATTACAGTACTATAAAACACCACTAGTAAAAACAAATGCACCAATGAGGCGTCGGCGAATCTCTCCGAGTGAGCATTTTTTGAATATCCATGTGAAATGCACGGAATATTTAAATTTGGATTTTCATTCTGAGCGCAGGAGCCCAAGAGATGCGGGGCCTGTAGCATTTGCTACTCTTGCTATATGGCTGATCCGGCATTGCTCAGGACAATCTTCATGGCTAATCTTCCTGATGATAGACGGCCAATATTTGATACGGCACTTGAAGAAAAAGCCCTTCAACTGTACTGAAGAGGAAGCAATCCAATGGGCAGGAAAGCCTGCCAGGAAGAAGCTGCTAATTAACATTGCAAAGGGCCTCCAAGGAGCAAGATAACAAGCAGAGTTCTCATTACAGAAAGCCCTTGACTGGCCTGTTCTTCAGCTCAGGTGTACCTGGGATGGCAATGGTTTACAAGGTTAGCCGCACTAAAGGCCCCTTTATGGACACAACCTATAATTCCTATGCTCTGAATTTGTACACTAACCCAGCTGGAGAGGAGTCGCCTTTGAAGCTGGACTAGTTAGTGACAACAGAATTACCCAACACACTGAGGATGGCTTCGAAAGAAAACTAATTATGGGCATGACTTTCATCGCTTACGATACTATCAGTCATAGGATTCTGCTCCATGAAATAAATAACCTTACCAAAGAGAAGAAGCTTCCTAGGGTCATCGGCCACTTCCTCCAGAACTGGAGATTCTATGTGACGATGAATGGAAAGAATTGGGAGCTACACGTCCTTCTTTCCCCATCTCTATAGGGCAGAAACTGCTCACCACCGTGAGCATCAACTGGTGGAAGGTTAGATTCGAGGGGGCAAATCTATGGCTTATAGTGGCAAATTTTGGACAACTGTAATTTCCTGACACACTTCAATCCAGATCGTTTTGCTTTATGCTTCTCGTCGATTTTCCTTTGATTTCTTTTACAACTGTGCTTTCGCTTCACAGATCTTAATCCATGTTCTTTTGCTGGGATTTAAATAACCCTCCAAATTAACTGTACTTTCTGATCGCACCCTTAGGTTTCTTTTGCAGCCCCCAAAGTATGTGGCCAGGAGTGTCCCAGCCAGACATTTTACTTGTTTCTAAAAACACACTGGCAAAGAGCTCTTAAGCAAATATTTCTGAGCTAACGTAGTACTTTTGTGACAAGAGAAAGGTTCCTCTTATGGTTGTCACTAAGTAAGTCCCTTCCCAAGCCAAGAGCCCTGCCAAGCCAAAGGCCCTTCCCTCCATCCCGTGTGTGTGCGTGTGCGTGTGCGGGAGAGACTGGGGGGCGGCTTCAGCCCAAGGTTCGTGTCCCCTCGGAGCTCTTCCACCAGGCGGGCCTTCAGGCCCCCCTGAGCTGCCCCGTCTCAAAGCAGGCTGCCCCGGCGGTGCCCAAGGGACTCGTCACTCGGCCGCCTGCCCTGGGCTTTCTCCGCTGGGAGCAACGCGTGGCCTCGGGCCGCAGAAGGAAGGAAAGGAGAGAAGCCGCCGCCCTGAAGGCACCCAAGCAGCAGCAGCAGAGAAAGAGAAACCCCGCCTGGCCCCTCCCTCTCTCCGAGGGCGGGGCCGGAAGAGGTCACCGCCATAGAGGCTTGGGTGGAGCGCAGAGCGGCCCGGAAGTCCCGCCTCAAAGGCCGCCGCGAGGGAAGCTGGGTCGGACGTGGCTGCCGGTGGAGCCGAGCGACAGGTGAGCGCGTGTGGCCCCAAAGCCGGCCCTTTCCTTCCTTCCTTCCTTCCCCTCCCGGGGCTGACGCGGGGGGCTCTCTCTCTTCCCCCTCCCAGGATGGTGACGGACGTGCAGCTGGCCATCTTCGCCAACATGCTGGGGGTCTCGCTCTTCCTGCTGGTCGTCCTGTATCACTACGTGGCCGTCAACAACCCCAAGAAGCAGGAGTAGGGAGGGAGTGGGGCGCCCCCACCGCCCTGCCTGCCAGGTAGGCCTCTGCTACTCCAGGGGCGGAGGGAGGGAGATGACAACCCCCCCCCAAAAAAAATGCCCTTCCTCCCTTCTCTTCCGCTCAGCGCTTCCTCCTCTTCCCTTGGCAGGCAGCCAGCCCCCCCCCCCTCATGGCGCGCTCAGCCCCGGGGGGCCTCGAAGGCGACGAGGACGGCGATGCTGGCGAGCGGCTGAGCGCCTCCCGGGCGGCGGCCCTTCTCCCTCCCTCCCTCCCCTCCCCCTGATGCGGAGCCGCGCCTTTTGCCAAACAAAGTTTATTCGTAGAAACGCGTCCCGAGACAATCTCCTTTCAAAAATAGCTTTCCTCCCTCCCTCCCTCCCTCCCTGCCTCAGGCGTCCTGGGCAGGCGGCGGCCGCCTCCTGAAGAGCCGCCGGGTCTTGAAGAAGGGGCGGGGCGGGTCGCCAGTGGGTCGCCGCCCCCCGCCAGCCTCTGGCCCTTGTCCGGGGGGGGGGTCGGTGGGCGCCCATGCGGGGCCGGAAGAGGCCACCCGGGGCAAGTCAGGCCTCGCTGCAGAAGGAGAGGATCTTGCGGTAGGTGAGCGGGGCGGCCTCGGGGCAGCCCCCGAGATGCTGCAACAGAGAGCGAGCGACGGAGAGCCGTCTCAGCCGGAGGAGGAGGAACCAGGCCGCCGCGTCAAGAGGGGGCCCTTGAAGGGCTCTGCAGCCTCCCACCCCCCCACCCCACCACCGGGAGAGAGAGAGAGAGAGAGAGACGGGGCTGCAGGCAAAGCAGAGGCTCCCAGGGAGAGGGTGGCACGTGAGGTCAAGAAAGTGGGGCGGCCCACTCCCCATACCTCCTCCAGCAAAACCTTGGCAGGGTGGCAGAGAAACAGCGGCTCCTCCCTGGGCACCGTGGTCAAATTTGGCACGTCCAGGTTCTGGAACTCTGCAGGGAGAGGAGAAGGGGATGAAACCCCACAGGCTCTGCCAGAGACCCCTCGGGTTGCCCTCCGAGGCAGGGCTCCCCTCACCCTGCAAGAACCCACCTGGGAGGGAGCTTTGGGTGGGCAGCTGGGAGGAGCTGCACTTCCACAGCTGGAGGCCTAACTCCTCACTGCCACCATCGCCGCCACTGTGTAGTCTTAGCAGCTGCCCTGCTGGCCGCCTTCGGACGGGGATCCGGCTGGGCCGAGGCGTCAGGGTCTCTGGGCTGTGGGAAGAGGGCCATGAGCCTGCCAGGGGCAAGAAAGGAGGTCACGGGCCACCTGCCCCATCCCACCCACCCCTCCCCTGCTTGGTTCTCCTCTGATGGCCCTCACCTGGCTGTCTCAGAGGACTTCTTACTCTTCAGCCGCCTGGAAAGGTTCTGTAGAGAAAGAAGGGCACTTTGCTGAGCAGGGCAAGGTTGGCGGGAGGGAGAAGGGGGCTGCCTTGCCAGGAGTGCCAAGGTGGGTGGGACAAATTACAGTGCCAGGCCAGCCCTTGCTCCAGTCCCGAAATCTATGCCACCTCCCCCAGCCCCTTACCTGCAGCAGGGCTAGGCCACAAGAGGGAGCAGGTTGTAGCGCCTCGGGGGGACAGTCCACTTCCTGCAGTCCGTGGCAGGCAGTTGCTACCGGGGCACCCTTGCCACGTAGGCTGCTGTTGCTGGGCCCTGGTGGACCAGAGAGGGAGGGAGGTCAGTGCCTGGGTGGGCTGAGTGCAGCAGGGCAAGCAACACCCCGCCCCCCGCCCCGCCCCTGAATAGAATCCCACCCGTGGTGCCTGCCCAGCAGCCCACTTAGGGGACAAGGCTAGTGGCCACTCCAGTCCACCCCATCCTCCAGGAGGGACCACCAGGGCTTCTTATTGGTGCTCTCTAGGGAAGCCCCCGCTACCCAGAGTCCTTAGGGAGACTCACACTGAGCCAGCCCCCCCACCCCAAAAAAGCAGTTCTCAAGTAGATTATCTTGGAAGGGAAGAGAAAACTGCCGGGGGGGGGGGGGCTTTAGGCAGGGCTTGGCCATCTCTCTCCTAGGCCAGAGATGCCAACCAAGCCCCCACCCTCATGGCGGCACGTGAGTTCGAGGCAAACTGCTCTCCTTTGTGAGGTGACATGTTCATCATCACAGTCTTGGGGGACGAACTCTTCAAGTGTGTATGTGTCTCTCTCTCTCTCTGTGGAGGGCACAAGTCTGCCATGTGTGCCCCCCCCCGGGTTCTCCTGCAACTGTTTGCTGACTCTAGAAGTCCGCCCAGGGTTCTTGGAAAGGCTGCTGGGTGGGGGTTCTCCAAACTAGAGAAAGCCTCTTCCAGACCCCAACACATCCCAGGGCCATGGGAGCGAACCTTGGCACTCCCAGGTGATCTTGGGCTTCCCTTCCCAGAAGCCCAAGTCCCTGTGAATCCATGTGAATGGGTTTACTGTGCGTACGCATTCATGTGGATTCGCAGAGACTTGGGCTTCTGGGAAGGGAAGCCCAAGACCACCTGGGAGTGCCAAGGTTTGCTTGCCCTCCTAGGGCTACCTAGTCCTGTGAAGTAAAGGAGGCCTGAGGAGTGAAGGGTAGGAAAGGAGGGGCTGTTTCTGCACCAGAGACTGTGAGGCAGAATGCCAGTGGGCCGCTGCACTTTTCCTCAACACCCCTCCTTTTTTAAAAATAAAAATGAAATATGCGAGCTTCCACAGGAGGGCCCTGGTTTTGCTCTCCGAAGATGTAGGGACAAGGCAGCTTCTGCAGCAGTTTTGCCAGCCCGCCAAGGACCAAGAGACCCCCCCCTACCCTGGGTTGGGAAAGGGCGAGCTTCGTCACACAGGCACATCCAAGATTTGGGACCACGAGGAAGAAGCCACACAGGGAGCCCTGTGGAAAGTAGGAGGGCCCCCCCCCCTGGCTGGGTCAGGCCTTGGCAGGAGCTCTGCAGGGTGGAAGAGCTCCACAGCCCACCCTCTGAACGAGGCCTCCTTCCCTCCCTTCCTCCCCAAGGGCAACCCTGCAGAAACGCCAGAGGCCCTGGAGGAGGGGGGGGGGCATTGTAGCCGTGGTGGTGGTGGCGCAGAGCAGGGGCGGCCCGCTTCCTCTCTTGCTCCAGCTGGCTGGGGGTAAGAAGCTTCCTAGGCAAAGCCACTGGGAAGGCTGGGTTAGGCGCTGGCTCAAGCACTGAGGGCAGCTCCGTCCCAAGCAGAGAGTGAGCGAGGTAGGTAGGTGTGGTTGTCCTGGACAAAGAAGACGCCCTGAGGAGCAAAGACTCCCTGCCAGCACCAGATCCCCTCTCAGGGCCGGGGGTGGGGTGGGGTGAGGAGACCCTCCCCCCCCCCCCCCGTGTGGCCAAAGATCCCCTTCTGGAAGGCCCTCTTCTTCCGACTCCTGGCTCATAGGCCCGGGCACCAGCTCCACAGAGGCCCAAGGTCTCCCCTGCTTGGCCCAGTAGTGGTGGAGAAGGAGGAACTGGCCAGCACACCCACCTGTCAGGAGGGCACAGGAGCCCAGGCTGGGAGGCAGCTGGAGGCGAGAGACCGTCCTGGCGGAGGAGGAGGGGAGGGGTGGAGAGGGTACTCGGATGCTGCTCACGGCTGCCCGTAGCAAGGTCTGGTGTGGGTGGCACCGCTTCTCCTGGACACGAGCCTCTGGGGAGGAGGGACAAGCAGAAGGCCCCCCCTCTGAGACGGAGGGACAGGCACCTCTGGAGCCCCCTCCCTTCTCCCTCCAGAGGCCAACTGAAACCCTCGGGAACAGCAGGCCATGCAAAGCAGAAGGCCCACCCCCACCCCCCAGGATCCTACGGTCTCCGGCACAGGCCAGTTACAGCTGCTTGGCTCAACCAGGGGAGACATCTCAGCTGCTGCTTCTCGGTTAGAGCAGAGGGGCTGAGCTGGGCTGATGGGTCTCTTGAGGGGACATGGGCCACCTCCCCAGGCCCCCCCCAAATACATTTCTACCCCGCCTTCCTTCCTCAAGGCAGACTGCACTGCCTGCTTCCTCCCAACGTTGACAAAGTAGGTCAGGCTGAGGGACTGAGCCAGCCCGGCCCGAGAGGACCTGCTGAACTCCAGGGCTGAACTGGTTTGGGGGGTTGGGCTCGGGTCTCCTAAGCCACCCCCCCTTTCACCCACTTGCCTTGCTGGCTCCCCCAAACTCCTTTCCCCTGCCTGGACTCGTTCTGGACTACCCTCCTGGAAGGGCCGGCCAGCCTGCTGGGAGCAGAGCCCCCCATTGGACACCTTCCGTAGCTAGCTGTGGGCTACTGGGGGAGGTGGACTGCAGAACAGAGATGGGCCCGCGAGGGACGAGGGCAGAGATGGTGAACCTTGGAGAGACCTTGGAGAGCCCACGTGGCAACCCCAAACCCACTTCCTTATCACAAGGTGCCAAGAGGGGAGGGAGGAAACGCTCCCATTGGGCTGCTGGGCAGAGTGAACTCTGTGCTGGGGTGACTGCATGAGTGCCCACAGAGAGGGCTCCAAGTGCCACCTCTATGGCATGCATGCCATAGGTTCCCCATCGCTGGCCTAGGGTGCTCACCTCGAGATCCCCCTGGGCTGAACAAATGGCCCCTTCCAGCCCTTCCTGGTGCCCAGAATCTGGCACCCATAACAGCCCCAGAGGGACGCTGATAAGAAAGACGTCTTCCAGAGCCTGGGCTGCAGGGAGTCTTCCAAGGCCTTGGAAAGCCACTCCCCACCACATTGGGCCTGGCAACTCCCCTGAAGCCCACCCGGGGGCGCCCTTCCACCCACCCGGTGAGCTGGCTGGCTGGCTGGAAGCCTAGCTGAGGTGGGAAGCAGAGTCCCTTGGGGGGGAGGGAGGGGAAGGGGCTCCCAGAGAGGGTCACCGCTTGGAGCTGGACTGGATGGGCACGACAGGTGGCTGACCTGGCGCTCTCTCTCTCAGCACTTACCAAGCCTGCTATGGCGGGGTGGGAGGGGGGGAATAGCAGACCAGCTGCCCTGTCAGAGGAGAGAAGGCCTTCCTGCAATGCCCCCCCCCCCCACAGGAGGCCACCTCCTGCTGAAAAGACATCCCCCCTCCTTTGCCATGAGAAGTTGCAAGGCCTTGGCCTGGGTCCCCACTGCACCCCCTGGCCCGAGGAGGCCGCCTTCAGTCCAGAGCCCAGGACAGACAGAGAGAAGAGGGGGCGAGGGGGGGGGCATTTCCTGACCAGCACTTTTATTTCACAAGAGACAAAGACCAAGGCGAGGGAGAAGGAGGGGCCACGGGGCTTTCACGGCGCCTGAGGCAGGTGTGGCTTTTGCTGTTGGCTGTGGCGGCGGTGGCAGCAGCAGCTCCTCAGCCTGGCCCACATCCGCCGAGCCACTCCCCACAAGGAGCCGCCACCGCAGGGCAGCTTACCTCGCACCAGAGCCAGGACCCGCGAGGCCCCCTTCTGCGGGCTCTGCCCTGCCCTGCCCTGCAGAGGAGCAGCCGCCGGGTGGGAGCAGCTGAAGGTGAAGCTGGGCGAGGTCTTGACCGGCAGGACCGCTGGCTGCCCACTGGCACCACTCCCGTGGCTGAAGCTCCTGGCCCGGCAGAGAGAGTGCTCCGAGGTGGAGGCCGAGAGCCCGCTGGAAGGCAAAAGGGATTTGGGGGGGGGCAGTCAGGGCACCTTCCATTTGGGGTAGGTGGGGTGGAGACAGGGTGAATGCCTGGTCTTTCCTAAGATCCC
Source organism: Furcifer pardalis (assembly GCA_030440675.1). NCBI lineage: Eukaryota > Metazoa > Chordata > Lepidosauria > Squamata > Chamaeleonidae > Furcifer > Furcifer pardalis. Next base: position 170,211,893 of record CP126890.1, on the reverse strand, counting down.
CTGCCCAGACCTCACGGCCACTTGCGCCCCATCGCCTCCATGGAGCAGAAAGGCCCCCCCTCCCTCCTGCTCCCTCTGTAGGAAAGTAGCTATTGGAGGGGCCTGAGACCACCAGCCGAGAGGGGGAGGCAGCACCCCATGGGGCAGGAGGATCCGAATCCTTCACCCTGCAGTGCAGAGTGGCCCTGCTGGGTGTGTTGGGATGGGAGAGCCCGGGAGGGGGGCTCTTCTGCACCCAGGCGGTGGGTTCTTCCTCCTCCTCAGACACACACCAGCAGGACCTTCTCCTCCCCCCTGCCCCCCTTTGGGCTCTGAGATGGGGCAGGGAGTCCAGAGCCATGCTTGCTGCTCCCTCCCCCACCCCACCTGTCCACCTACTTGCTCCCCCGGGGTGGGGTTCTGGCCCCCTTCCTACGGGAATATCCTGCCAGGCCCCTCAGGCTGCGCACATGCTTCAGCATCCAGGCACGCAAGTTGTTAAGGCAGCTGTGTTCGGAAAGGATGATCCGTGGCCAGGGGTTGCATTCGGCCATGTCCAGAGCGGCGATGGCCAAGGCCCTGCCCACCTGTGGGTGTGAGGGGGGGGGGGAGAGAAAGGGATCAGCACACCCTCCAGGGCCAAAGTCACAGAGGTGGCCCCTTGGGGCTAAGAAAAGGAAGGGGGCACCCCCCGGTCCTGTCTCTTGGGCCAGAGGAGGAGGAGACACGTGCAGCAGCAATTCCCTGCCCAGACCCCCACCCCCCTCAGTGGAATCCCCGCACTGCCTCCACTTTGAGCCACCCCTCCTCTAGCAGGGGAAGGCCAGACCCACCCCTGGGGAGGAGACGAAGGGCCTGCCCCAGAGCTGGACCACCTTCAAGGGGTCCTTTGCATCCACGGCAAAGCAACAGCTCCGACCACTTCCTGGGCCTGGAGACCCCCACCCGCCCCCAGGAAGGCAAAGAACAACTTCGGGGGGGGGGAGGACACAATACACACACAGACACACATGCCCCAGGCAAGAGGAGGCTGGATGGACATCCTGAGACCCTAAGGCAGAACCATCTGCCCCTGACTCCCTCCCACCCCAGGGCCCAAACCCCTGCCTCTAGAGATGGGGCTGGGCAACTTTTGGCCCGCAGGCTGATCCCCCACAGGGCACGGGGTCTGCAGTGGTCCCAGGGAGAGGGAGGCTGGTGCTTTCCCTAGGCACAGCCTTCATAGGGCCTCTGGCATTCCCAAAACCATTCCCAGGGCCAGGACGACCTTCCCTTTCCCATCCAGGAGGAGGAGGAGGAAGGGCTGCTGCTACCCCTGCCTGCCTGCCTACCTACCTGCTCAAAGAGCTCCACTGTGTACTTGGAGGGGAAGGTTGGCAGAGGAGGGGGCGTCGCCCGCCCGTTGTCGTGACAGGCGGCAGGAACTGTATTGACCGCTCGCCCCGTGTTGTAATTACACTCCAGGGTATAGCTAGAAGACACAGGCAGGGAGGAGGAACACCCGGTTGCCCTCCAAGCCAGGAAGGGGCAGCCCCACCCCACCCACCGACCCACCTGGGGCCCTCCTTCTCCTCCTGCCTCCACCCCTCCCACAAGGGCCTCTGGGTCTGACCCCTGCCCCTCCTGACACTGGTGAGCCATCTGCCCCCCACCCCCACCCGGGTCTCCTCTCTACCCCGTGGGCCGGGCTGGGCCTAGCGGTTCCTCTTTCCTGCCAACGCCAGCAGGGAAGGGGATGGAAGGCAGGAGTTCGACCTACCTGTGAATGATGCCCAAGGCCTTGAAGATGGCCACGCGGCCACTGCCCTCCTTGGACTGCCCGTCCCGCTTGTCTTTGGCATACATGTTCTTCTCCGAGAAGTTGCAGCCCGAGAAGTCAAAGTGAGCCGAGTTCAAGGAGATGAGCTTCGGGAAGAGCATGTTCTCCACCTGCCAAAGCAACCCCACAGGCAGCCTGGCTGGGATCCAGCCCCAGCCCCACCCCCCAGGGAAGAGCCGCAGCCACGCAGTGTCTCTCTCCCACCTGCCCTCCTGTTGCGCTTGGAAGGGCCCCCTCTGGGCTACTCACAAACGTTCACCAGCATTTCACCACCATCCCCGACATGCTGGGGACTCATTTCACCAACCTTAGAAGGATGGGAGAGGCTGAGCCCTGGTGAGGCCTGAACTCGCAACAGGACAGCAGTTTGACCTCACTATCACCAGGGCACAGCAGTGCTCAGCTTTAGGGGGGGGGGGTGTTCAGCTCCACTTGGGCATAGCTGGCCAGGAAGGTGTGTGTCCCCCCCCCCCCCGCATCCCAGAGCCAAATAGCCGCCTGGTGTGGGCCAGGCCACGGGGCTGCCTGCTGCTCCGGCCCCTCACCTGGTGGTTCTCGTCTGAGAGGTTGTTTCCGTACATGAAGCACCCACGCTTGGAGGCATGGCCGTGCAAGTCCACGTAGTAGGCCAGGCCACTCTGGTGAGGCGGGATGTCCTCCGGAACAGGGGAACTGCCGGCTCTGGCCTCCCAGGTTTCCTCCGCTGGGGGCTGCTTGCAGAGGATCCAGAGCTCTTGGTCCGGGGGCCCCCCAGTGGGGGGCTTGGGATCCGTAGGGTAGGGGGCGCCAGCGTCCCTGGGGCAGTTGCGGAGGTTGTTGGCTTTCTCCAGCTCTGACAGGGGGGCGGCCTCCTCCCCGGACGCCGGGCAGCTGTGCACAGAGCACTGATTGGCAGCCTTGGGGGTCAGGGGTACAGGGCACGCCCTCCAGTCGGGGGAGCCCGGGTGGACACGGCTGTGGACATGGTGGTAAAGCAGGACAGCCTTGACCCCGTACACGGCTGGGTGCAGCTCCGCGTCAGGGTTCAAATACTGGCGGTTCAGGTTGACGCCACGAGAATCTGTCCTGTGAGAAGAGGTTGTCGTGGTGAGATTGAGCCGGGCCAGGCAAAGGCATGATCTCTATCAGGCCCCGCCACCACCACCACCCCAGCCAGAAGGAGGCAGTCCCCCACGGGTAAAACCCACAGGTGGGTCGCTTGCTAGGAAAAGCCACACACGGGGGGAGGAGGAGGAGGTTGTGATCCATGGAAGTGGAGCTCTGCAGAGGGCTCTCTCTTTGCAGCCTTCTTTCCCCAGGCAGGGACTTCCGGGAAGTTCCTCCCACTGCCCCCCCACCCCCCAGGGCTGGCACCCACCGGTAGTGACCCCGCATCACCCCGTCAGGGTTCAACATTGGGATGAGCTTGAAGACGAACATCCGGCGCAGCATCTGGGCCCGGGGGTCTTCCTCTCGCAGGAGGAACTCCAGGAACCCGTTGAAGACAAAGCTGGAGGGCGTTTCTCCGGGGTGGACTCTGCTGCTGAGAAAGAACACCTGGTGGCAGGTAGGAGGAAGAGGGGGGGAGAGAAAGAGAAAGAGGGCCGTGTGTGTGTGTGTGTGTGTGTGTGTGTGTGTGCTCGTGCGTTTCAGCCCTTGCCCTGGCCTCTCCTAAGGACAAGGCCTCCCACGGGAAGCCCCTGGGCAGACGCCCCAAAACAACGTGTCTAGGCTTTAAGAAAGGAACACAGGCCTGTCATTAACACGGTAACACTCAAATAGACACCAGTAAGCAGAGACATTCAATACATGGCCCATTTGACTTCTGCAGTGACATCGGCGTTTGGACACGCCTGATCACAGCCAACGACTGCTTGAGCAGTGCTGACCAAAGCATCCCAGGTCTTCCCTTGTGTGTGTGTGTATCACACACTGACTCCAACTCATCACGAATATGTGCAATTGTGAGGTGTGTTGGGGTTTCTGTGGCCTCCTCATATGCCTCCGCTGTCCTCATACTTCCACAACGTTCTTAAATTCCAAATACCACTTGCAGTCATCCTCAAAGAACCACCACCGTTCTTTTGGACGCACAGTGACGCTGGCACCCACGCTTTGCAGCAAACGTCACACCACATCCGTTGCTACCTCAGCTCAATTCAACTTCAGAAAGGAAGACCTCGCTCAAAATGTGTATACATTTTCGGCTCCCTGTGTATGCATTTAGCATGGCTTCTTTTTACTGTCTTTAATAGCTATAATTCTTTTTTCATACGTAAATAAATAACTAGCTTTTAACAGTGTGTTTCTTTTTCATGATGTCTGCTACCTTGGGTCCTTTTTTAAGGAGAAAAAACCAATATATAAATATGTTTAAAGTAAATAAATACAGTAATACCCCACATAACGTTAGAGCTTGGTTCCACAAGCTTTAACGTCATGGAGTTTTTAACTTTGCGCCATACATTTATTTTATTTATTTTATTTATTTTATTTATTTAATTAAATTTAATACCCCGTCCCAATCGGGAGAACCCGACTCTGGGCGGCTTACAGCCTGAATAAAACAAGAATAAAACCAACACTAAAACATCAAAGTTAAAACAGTCAGAGTTAAAACAACGCAGGGATATATACCAATAATTCCCATATACCAACCCAGGGGACAGTCCTTATATAAGCCACTTGGTATGGGAACCCATATTCCCGGGTCCCCAAACCTGTCCTGCCAGCCAGGTTTTTAAGCCCTTTCGGAAGGGCAGGAGCTCCGTCTGAAGGCGCAATTCGGTGGGCAGGAGGTTCCAGAGGGCCGGGGCGAACACGGAGAAGGCTCTCCTCCTAGTACAGGCGAGATGCGCCTTTCTCGCCGAAGGAATAACAAGGGAGCCTCTCCGATCCGCCCTAGTGGGCCGGACAGATGTTCTAGGGGTGACGCGGTCTCTTAGGTATCCTGGCCCACTACCATATAGGGCTTTAAAGGTAATAACCAGCACCTTGAATTGCACCCGGAGACAAACTGGCAACCAGTGCAGCTCCCGGAGCAGCGGTGAAGCATGAGCATAACGCCCACACCCCACCACTACCCGGGCCGCCGCATTCTGGACCAGCTGGAGTCTCCGGATGGTCATCAGGGGCAGCCCCATGTAGAGCGCGTTACAATAATCAAGTCTGGAGGTGACCAACGCATGTGTGACCATAAGCAGGGCATCCCGGTCCAGGAGGGGGCGTAACTGGCGAATTACACGAAGTTGTGCAAAAGCCCTCCTGGCCACGGCTGCCACCTGCTCTTCGAACAGTAGTCGTGAGTCCAGGAGGACCCCCAGATTACGCACCGGGTCTGAATTTATCACACAATGTTAAGCCAAAGCCCATGGTGGACACTTTGAGTGGGGAAGGCCTGTGGGGGGGAAGGCCCGTGGGCGGGGTGGGGTGGGGTGAAGACCCCAGCGCCAGCCAGGGCAGCTTCTAGGCACACACTCACCCCCCCCCCCTCGAAGTCAAAGCTGCCACCATGGGCTTGCCCTCAGCTGGCTGCGCTGACTTGGAAAGGGCCGGGGAGAGTGCCTAGAAGCTGCCCTGGCTCGCGCTGAGGTAACCCCCCCTCACCCATCCCCGGGCCTTCCCCACTCAAAGCGACCCGATCCCCGAGCGGATGGCCTGCCTGCCTCTTTGGAAAGTAACCTGGGGGTGGGACGCTCTGATCCCTGGTTCCCTTTCCAAAGAGGCAGGTGAGCCCCAAAGACCACAGAGCCGGCTGGCCTCCCTCCCTCCCTCCCTGTGGGAATGCGCTTCCCAGGGGCAGAGACCAGCCCTGGGGGCTTTGGGGTAGAGATCTTTGGAGGTGCCCTTCGGTCAAGCCTCAAAACATTAAGGGCACCTCTGGAGATCCAGGGCGAGCTGGAAGAGCCTGCGGGCCGAGACGCGGGCCAAGCTTTGGAAGGAAAGGGGAGAAGCGCTTCTGCCCCTCCTTCCAAGGCGAGGGGGGCCTGCGTGTGTGTAGAGCCCAGGCTGGCCTCAGAAGGCAAAAGGGGTGAAGCACTGGCCTTCAGAGGCCAACCCGGGCTCAGACCCCCCCCCCCCTGCGGTCAACCTCCTTCAAAAGGGAGGTGGGTTCAGAGGCTCCCCAACACACACACCCCGGCTTCCTTTGGTCCCCAGCCTCTCTTCAGAAACACACACACACACACCTGGCCTGGATCGCTAAGGCCTTTAGTGATACAGGCGGCTGGGGGGGGGGGAAGGAGGGGGTGTTTCTGAAGAGAGGCTGGATAAACCTTTTCCCTGCCTCTCTTCAGAGCCCCCCCCCCCCCGGCCTGGATCACTAAAAGCCTGTTGTTAGTGATCTGGAGATCAACGTTGGGAATTTTGAGGCAAACCTTTGCATCACACAATGTTAACTTAATGTTAATGTGCAAACATTTTCCTCAAATGTCCTGAGGCCACCTGGCTTGAACACTGTGCGGTGCACATGGGATATTCCTGTATAAATAAAACAAAGGAGACCAGACCCATCCGGGCAGAGGAAGAAACAGAGCAAACCTAATTTCAGAGAGGCAGTTTTAAAGCAAAGGGGTTTCCAGAGACAAGACCGTGTCAGGAAATGGTGCTCGGAGCCCTCCTGGCACAGCAGCCCCTTCTGGCCGAGGGAGAGCTCGCTGCCCAGCTGCCCTTGCCTGGCCTCCCCCCTCCATACCTGCTGGGCCCTTTCACCTGCTGGGAGCCCCCTCCCTCCCTCCCTCCCATGTCCACTCACTCTCTTGCCCACAAAGCAGTGCGGCCGCGGTGTGTCCTTCTCGGGGAAGAGCTTTTCCAGCCTGACCTCCCGCTCCTCCTGGATGCCATGATGCGATGTGATGGTCAGCAGATCCACCCGGAGCCTGTCCAGTGAGTAGCAGAGCAGCTCCCGGTGGTAGTAGATGGTATCCAGAGAGCTGGAGAGAGACAGAATGGGCCGGGGGGGGGGGCTTCTGTCAGGAAGAGCCCCTGGATGACCCCCTGTTTCTGCTCAAGGATCCTGGCCATTGCCCCCAAGCCCTCAAGGCCAGCCAGAGAACTCTAATCCTCCCCTCAAAAGGCACCTCCTCTTATTAGAGCTTGGGTAGGAAGCAGAAGAGGGGTCCTCCTTGCAGAAGGCAGAAACAAAGGCCCACGGGTCACGGGTCAGTGGAGTGACTCCCTCCACCTGCAAGGGGTCGTCTTGCCTCAAGCTGAGCCCCAGCTGGCTCAGAAGAGGAGCTGCTGGGTGGGTGGCTGGACCAGGACAAGCTCTGGCATTCCACTCCCCCCCAACACACACACTGAGGAGCTGTACAGACCACCCACAGGACTCCCTCCACGGCATCACTTACGGTGCACCCCGGGGTGGGGCCTCCTCCTTCCTCCCTTTGGGGCGTCCTCCTCTAGGGCACTTTCTCGTTCTCTGGGCGGTGGGTCGAGGTTTCCCCTCTGCCTTTTTAGGGTCTGCGCTTGCCCTCCGACTAAAGGAGCTACAATGTTGGACACTCATTTAGATTGGCAACGGAGGAGGAGGAAGGCCCGCCTTCTCCACCCCCAAAACTCCCGCCCCTTCCCAGGTGTTCTCCTCAGGTCCAGCCTGCACATCCCGTCCTCTGAGACCCGCCTAGAAGAGGCGAGTTCCACCTGGTAGCCATCCTATGGTGCTCAGAAGCCGCTCAGCAGACCCGGGGTGGGGCCATGACGAGGCACCTTCAGACACGCAGCTGTTTGTGAGCCGACTCCTTCCACAAGGAGAAGAGTGGGCCAGAGAAAAGAGGTGGGGAGGGCAAGAGCAATGGGGGGGGGCTTCAAAGAAAGGGTGGCTTCTTTCAAAGGAAACAAGGCTTGGTGGGCCACTGGCCCTATCTCCTGGTGGGCCACTGGCCTTTCCGTGGCAGGCTGAGGCACCTCCCCCCCGGGGCGCGCTTGGGCTCACCTGCTGGTAGAGAGGTGCCTGCACTCGGCAAAGTGAGCATCCAGCTGAGCCAACATGTCCTGGCACTCCGTGTAGGAGAACGGGTAGCAGAAGGCAAAGTAGGTGGAGGCACCGCGGCAGTCCAGGAAGCGATGCACAAAGGACAGGACAAACTGGGTCTCCACCATCTGCACAAGGAGGGAGCGGGAGGAGGGCAAAGCTGAGCGAGGGAGGGTGGGGAGGCTGGCCCTCTTGCTGCCACTCGGTTGACCTGACACACATGGGGGGTGGACAGCAGAGTGGCAACCCACAACCCAGACCTCAGGCCACTGGGAGGCATTTGAAGGGGTCAAGGAGAAAGATTCTTCCTGGGAAACGCCTCATGTAAAGCAGCACATCTTTCTCTAGGGACTGAAAACGGCAGCGCTTCAGTGCCAAGGTTGGAATAAACGGGTCCTCCTCCCTCCCAGCAGCAGCAGCAGCAGCATCAGCAGCAGCAGAGAAGGCAAGCGGGCAGCCTGCACCACCCTCGGCCCCTAAAGCAGGGGTAGTGATGGTTTATTGACACCCCCACCCCCCGCTGGCTTATTTAACTTCCTTGACCACCTCCTATTCCTACCCCCATCCTTTTATTCAGTTTTCTTCAGTCTAGGGAATTAGAGGTTTTTTTAAAATTGGTTTTTTTATTTTGTTCTTTTAGTGTTTTTAGTGGTGTATTACATGACAGTTGCGCTCTGCCCTGAGTTGCCTGTGCGAGTAGGGCGGAATATAAATTTGATTAATAAATAAATAAAATTTGCCACAGCAGGAAATCAGCAGGACAAGCAGCCAGATAGCCATTGCCCCTGCCGCAGAGGCCCAGGCTATAAGATCAGAACAGCTACTTCTGCATGGGATGTGCACACAATGGGAGAGAAGGGGAACAAAGCCGAACTGGATCCTGCCAGGAGAAGGGAAGGAGGCCTACTCTCGGCACCTGCCCTGCCTGCACAAACCAACTCAAGGAAGCAGCCACCCGAGATGGCTGCCTTTGGAGGAGAGCGAGCCCTCCGACGGACGGACGGACGGACGGATGGACTGGACGATGGTCACCTCCCTGGCAGCTTTCCCTGCCTCAGTACCTCAAAGACTGGCCGCTCGCGGATGCGCTCCCAGCGGGGCCTGGCAGGCACTGTTTTCACCAGCGGGGCCATCCCCTGCGCATAGAGCTTGGTCTGCTTGTTCATGTTCACAATGTGGATCTTGATCAGCTTGCCAGGTGTGCCGCCCCGCACACTAAAGTAAAACCAGGACCTGAGGAGGGAGGGGAGGGAGGCGTGGTGAGAGGGCCAGGCCCTAGCCCAAACCACACCCACCAAGGTTCCAGGTGGATCCACCTCCCTCCTCTCTGCCCAAGGACGCCCGAGGGATCCTGAACCAGGAGGAAACCTCTCGTGCTCTGCAATTCTTCTCAAGCCACTGGCCCAGGGAAGTCACTCCATTGTGGGAAATCAGGCTGGCACCTTTGCTTCGCCACCAGAGACAGAGCCTGGCTGGCAGATGTGCTCACGGTGTGCTTTACCCCTTTACCTGTTCCCATTCTCGTATTCTGTGTCTCCACAGTCTGGCTTGGTCCACACGTTGAATTCGTAGTCAGCCATGGGGAGGGAGGCGCCAAACACCACCGAAGTGGCAGAGCCGCTGCCGCTGTTGTCCCCATCGGACTCGTGGTGCTCCACCTTCTCCACATGAGCCAAGTTCCCAGAGTCAAACTTGGAGCTGAACAAGAGGCCACCACAACGGGTCTCCATCCTCAGCATGCCAGCAGCAGAACCCTTTCATCTTCCTCCCTCAAGAAGCAGATCATTCGGAGGACAGTCCCTCCTAGAGAGCAGGACAAAGGGGAACACCTGACACCCACAGCCCCTCTTGCTTGCACAGTAAGGACTCACACCTTACTGGCGGAAGAGTTTGTTTCTAGCCTTACAAATCCCACCAGCCACCTCCTGTGGCATCCACAGGGTGTGCGCCACAGGCAGCAAACAACAAACTCTCCCACTGGAGGAAAACGAGACACCCTGAAACATTTTTATAACCACCACAGGAACCTTCAACCGAACCTGCTTGACTTTAAAAGATCACACTCCAGCTGGCCTTGGACTTCAATTCCCAGAAGCCTAAGTCAGCCCTGCTGCTTGTCAGGGCTTCAGGGGAATTGAAGTTCAAGAACAGCTGGAGTGCCAAGGTTTGCCATCACTGTAATATCCCAACAAAAAGAGCTACACATGTGGTATTTCCACACTGGATGTACCAGGCTCGGAGTAACGAGAACTCTCTGTTCTTTAACTCTTACACAGCTGATATAATTCAAGCAACAATCTAAGAAGCCAAAGAAATTGTGGTATGGCTCTGCCTTCACGTCCACGCAGGGCCTAGAAGTCTGGAGAAGGAGTCTCTCTCCACTTCATTATGTCATCACCATTGTCCTCGTGACGACCTGCTGTCAGGGCCGAGGCTCTGGCAACCCCAGGAGCAGCAGCCAAGGGCTGGCACTCAGCAGCCTTGGCCACCAACCACAGTGCTTGCACAGAGGATGGCAAGGGTGCCCGGGGGGCGGAGCGGGGGGCGGGGCTCAGTCCTCCTTCCTTTGACACACCCTGATTCTAACAGGAAGGGCCACAGGGCTGCATGATGGCACTTGGGAGAGCTCTGGTGTCTCACCTGCATCTCTACCAACCTCCCTCCCCCTCTCCCGAAGCACCGGCCCTGCCCTGCAAGGGGCCCTTCCCTTGACCTGGGATGGGAAACGGCCACAAGGGTTAGGGATCCACTAAGGATCTACTTGGCACAGCAACGTTGCATGTGGAGGAAGAGAGAGCCGCCAGGCTGTCGCTGCTGCTAACAACACCAAGTGGGTCAGGAGGATGGAAACCACAGCGGGCTCTCAGTCCAATAATCCTAAGGCAGGGATCTGCAAACCTGGCTCTCCAGCTGTTCTTGGACTTCAATTCCCAGAAGTCCTGGTAATTGAAGTCCAAGAACACCTGGAGAGCCAAGTTTGCAGATCCCTGTCCTAAGAGAAGCTCAAACCACCCTCCAGTCGTCTGGGTGGGGTGGGGTGGGGCGGCGAGGACCCCCTCCAAGATCTACTTGAACCCTGAGAATGAAGAGCCTCAGGTGAGGCACACAGTCCCCAGGGAGGGAAGGGCGGGCGAGGGTTTCCCTCCCACAGGGACCCCTCCTGATGTAGGGCAGGAACTTCATCCACCCTGGCCTAGGGATGAGGAGGACTTTCAGGGCCAGAAAGTGACGACCCCCCCCTTCCCCCCCGCGGGACTGGAAGGCAAATGGAAAGGAGGAGGAGGTCCCCCAGGACCGTCTCCGTGGCTGAGGAGAGGCAATATTGGGGGGCGGGGGGGGGTGAATGGGCGAGAGAGATCGATCTTCGAGCGGTGGGCGTCCACCCACCCACCCACCCAAAGGGGGCAGCCACGAGGGGCTCCCCCCCCCCCCGGACATTGAGCTGCAGGAGGTGCCAGGCAGGCCTGGCTTTTCCCCTTTGGTTGCCCTGACCGGGAGGTCCTTCTGCCTGGAGGAGGGGGAAGGAGCCGGCCCACCTGCAACCATGAGGCTCCCGCCCCTCCCTCCTCTCCGGACCCTCCTCTCCGCCCAATCCAGGAAGAGGAATGGGGGGAGGGGAGGAGGGCCACCTTCCCGGGCGCTCCCATTCCACCCCCACCCCCCCGCGAGGCAGGGCACCCAAGCCGCCGGTCTCGCGCCACCCCCTTCCGCTCTATCCGGAACGGCCCGCTCTCAGACCCACCTGGTCCGCCTCCCGCCGGGACTCCCGGCCTAGCCCTAGCCCGACCCTCGCTCTGTCGCCCGGGTGACAATATCGCGGCCGAGCGTTGGTCGAGACCATTTCGCCAAGGAAACGGCCTCGCGATTGGTTTACTGGCCTTTGCCCTAGCAACGCAACTTGCCATTGGCTGGCCGCAACTCTGCCATGGCGACGCGGCCCGTTGGGTTGTCAAGGGAACCGGCAGCTTAGGCCACGTGATCACAAGGGTGGGCGGGGCCAGGACCGGGCTTGACTCTAGGCCCTCAGCCTGGGGAGCTGGGCGGGGCTTCTTGCCTTCCCCGTAAAACCAAAGGAGGGGGATTCCTTCCAAGCAGGGACTGGGCGGGCAGGCGGGGCTTGGAAGGGGCAGGTGCCTACAGGCCTACAAGCCTCCCCGCCCGCCTCCCCCCACCCTGCCCTGGAGACCCCCCCCCCCAAGGCAGTGGTGGGCAGCAACGGGTATCACAGCCCGCCCAGACTAACACAGCGACCATTTGGAAAGTTTTATTCTGTGCAAGCCTATCAGAGAGTAAACAAGACAAAAAGACAAAAACGTGGTGGCACCTTAAAGACTAACTGCTGTATTTTAATGTGAGCTTTGGAGGATCAAGTCCACTGGCTCTTTGGCTACAAACAGAGGTGAGCACTGAACCCTAGAGTTGGTAACGACTGGCTTTCGAGCAAGGGCAACCCTTACCTAATAACAGAAGATCCCCGAATGGTATTCAGGTTTTGTCCCTGCAAGTGGTTCAAGTCTCCTTTGCTCAAAAGGCAGTCCTATCTGACTCTTAGGGTGCAGTGCTCATCTCCATTTATAGCCAGAGCCAGTGCTGCCTGTGTTTGCAGATGTATACATGGCCATAGGGCAGGCATGACTAGATTGCCCATGGCATAGGCTCTGCCCACGGTGTGGTAGCAATTTTTTCTGCTGCCCACCACTGCCCCAAGGTGCACCTTGAGCCCCTCCCCCACCTCCTGCAGGCTTTCTTGCCTCTCGGACTGGGGGAGGGACTGAGCGGCAAAGGGCCAACTGACACCTCCTCCCAACTTTCTTCACAAGAAGGTCCCAAGTCTGGCTTCCAGGCACACCCTTGCCTCTCCAACGCCCGCCCAGGGTTGCTCTCAAGGCAGAGGCCCAGGGCCTGCGGGGACAGCCAGCTGCCCCAGCCTCCTTTTACTAGGGTAGGCTCCCCCGCTTGGAACTTGCTCTGACCCCAAAGAATGTGCATACAGTAATACCTCGGTTAGCGTTTCCATCACATAACACTAAAATCGGATGTCGGGGAATTTGAGGCAAACATTTGCATCGCACAATGTTTCATCTCAAAATTCCCGATGTTGATCTCTGCCCCAAAATCCGCAGGGCTGAAGACCAGCTCTGCAGGCTTTGGGGCAGAGATCTCCGCTCAGATCGGCAGTTTGGCTGGGGGGGGGGGGAGAGGGCAGGCGCACCCGTTCTTCCCCCAACCAAACTGGCAATCCCATCGCACGCTGTGACTGCTGCGGTGTTGGGGGAGAGACCGTGCACATGCTGTCCTAGCCAATCGCTGGGACTGCCGGGGTGGTGGGGGAGAGATCCCATGCATGCACGGTTTCTCCCCCAACACCCCGGCAGTCCCAGCAATCACCTAGGAAAGGCTGGGGCGTTGGGGGAGAGATCACGTGTACAATCCAGGTGGTTTCTGAAAAGAAGCAGCTACCTAGCAGAGGCTACTTTCGGCAGAGCTTGTGTGCAAAAAAAAAAAAAACACCACTGACACCTCAATGACAGCAAGGACATGACAAGCAGACCGCAGGCAGGCAGGCAGGCAGGTAAGCAAACAAGAGTTCCCTTTATTGTGCACAGCAAGGGCGGCGCAGGATTGCCCTGCCTTCATTCTGCCAGCTGGCCAAGGCTGAGGGTTCAGTCAAAGGGGGAAATTAGGGTCCAGAGTCCAGGAAATGGGCTTGCAGCAGCCGCAGCCTTGCAGTCCCAAGAGAGGGAGGGAGGGCCTGGGCATGGCCCACTAACAAGGAGGCCAGGCTCTTTGGCCAAGGGCACAGCTGGCGTGCTGCAGGAGCTGCCTCTTCGTGGCAAAGCTTCAGCCCTACCAGGGGTGAAGTGGAGCAGTGACATGGGCAGGGAGGGAGGGATGGAGGGGGAAGGGAGGGAGGGGGGCCCTTCCCCACCCTGCTGCGGATGGTCAGGGCTGGAAAGAAAATGGCTCAAGGAGCGGAGGGATCACTGGCCCCTTTTTTTCAAAGTCAAAAAGGGGATGGAGGCGAGGGGCCACCAGACCACACCCCCTCCCCGAAATTGGAGGGCGCTCCATGGATAAAGGAGTGGCTGGGAAGGACATGTGTGTCATACATACCCCAGGCCACGGGTTCATTGGGTTAACACAATCTTGAAGGCAGGAGAGGCGACAGGGAAGCTCCCCCTCCCCCCCGGTAGAAGGTGCCACCCTCCCCAGGGCAACCTTGGCCCAAAGGGAAAGCTTGCAGCCACCTGGGTGTGACCTGCCTGAGCCAAGGAGGGTTCCTGGAGAGCCGCCGGCCAGCCACTCTCCCTCCCTCCCTCCCAGGCAACCCGTTCTCTCTCTCTCTCTCTCTCTCTCTCTCTCTCTCTCAAGAGGTTGCGCTGATGTGTCTTGCCCAGAAAACAGCAACCCTTGCGCCGCCTGCCTGCTGGCTCTGCTCCTGGGCTCAGGGTCACTGCTAGTGGCCAGAGAGGATGGCCGAGGCCCAGTCCTGGATGGCCTCAGTGGTGTGCTGCAGGTACGTCCAGGAGGAAAGGACAAGGTTGGTCAGCTGTTTCCTCAAGCAGTCCCATGACCCTTCACCACTACAGGAAGGAAGAAGGCCAAAGGTCAGAGGCCAAAGGAAATGGATCTTGCGTGGGCCTCTGCTGCTCTCCAGTTTGGGGAAGGGCAAGAAGAGCTAAAGGCAACACCGAAAGAAGTATTGCCAATCAGCATCTTTAATTGATTGGAGTCAGATGCTAAAGGAGCAGAAAATAATCCACATGCCTGTTAACTCATATGATTCAGCTGCAACACTCAGAGCAGTGTAACCAGCAGAAACACACTATTGTTTGCTCCACCCAAAAAGGGCCCGACCTGTTGACTCGACGCTCTGCTCTGTGCGCGAGGGTCTCATTCCTGCTTTGAGCCGGAGGGGCTGGCCGTGATGGTCTTAAAGGCACCCCCCTTCCCAACTCAGTGACTCGAGGCGTCTAGAATAATGGCCTGCCATCGAGTCAATTCTGAATGACGGCCCCTGCTTCCTAGATCTCCTCGGGCCGTGGTGGTGAACCTTGGCACTCCAGCTCTTCTTGGACTTCAATTCCTAGGAGCCCAAGTCTGCGCAGTAACCCCATTTCGTGTGGATTCACAGGGTCGTGGGCTTCTGGGAATTGAAGTCTAAGAACAGTTGGAACAGTGCCAAGGTTGCCCATCACTGTCCTAGGATGAGGATACATCAAAGAGGTGTACCTTTCCCCTCTTCGGGGGTGGGGGGTGTTCCACCTGGGCCTGAGCAGCTGGCCCAAGCCTCTCTCAGCAGCCACAAACCTAAGCCACGGAGTCCTCCAGGAGCCAGCGGTGAGGCATGGCTGCTCCCTGTAAGGAAACTTTGCCCTTGGGGTTCCCTATACGGCCCAACAGTCCTCGCAGGGGTGCCACTGGGGAATGGACAGCCCTGGCAGGGCCACCCAACCGTCATCCACCCCCCCGGCCCCATACCCTTTCCCTTGTACTCTCCTACACAGAGTGCTGCTATTTTGGACTGCCAGCCGCCCGCCCCCCCCCCCCCCCCGCCAAACCCAGGGGAGCCTGAAGAGGTTATCCTGAGCCCCCCAATTCCTTCTACCCCTATTATTTCTGGTTCCCAGGCAGGCCAGGCCGAGGGCACTCACTTGCACGAGGTCACCCAGTGCTGCCAGGCTCCCTCCAAGGAGGCCGCCACAAAGTCCACTGCAGGCAGAAAGTAGCTCCTCATGAGGAAGATCAGCAGCTCCTTGAGGAACTCAGCCCAACGCAGGACAAAGGTCGGCATCTGGGCCTGGAGCTGGCAGGGAGAGAGAGGCTGGTAAGCGGACAGCCAGAGAGCCCATGATGCCAGGGGCCACGTGGCAACCTCAGCCATGGCCCACCAGAGATGCCGGGAGACAGGACTAACGAATGGCCGTGGCCCCCGGTTCCTGTTCAGAGAGAATCTGCAGCAGCAGCTGGGGCGATTTCTGCGTCCCTGTCCTTTTTCTTAAGGAAGCGCGCGCGCACGCGCACAGACACACACCCCATAATGAGGGAGGAGGAGGAGAGGGTCAGAGGCAGCTGTGTTAACAGGAGGAGCCCAGCCAAAGTGGGGAGGGGTCCACCAAAAGAGACTGGCCTGGGCCATTCCATGCGCACAGGGAACACCCCCCCAACTGCTGATACTGCCACCTCCAAACCCCCCCCCCCCCATTAATTAATTAATGAATTCATTGACTACACGTTTACATCACCCATCTGGACAGGCAAATAAACAACAGCAAAGGAACAGAACAAGCAACCAAATAAAACAAACAGCAGAATAAATACCTGAAAAATACTTAACAGCTCCCCCCCCCCGCCCCCGTGCTGCCAAATGTGGGGCCCACAAGATGCCAGGGAGAGGCCAGTGCCCAGTTCAGCAAACACCCCTTGCCACTGAGATTTTACAAATGCAGACTACAGCTGTCTGTCCCACTGGAGACAGACCCCCCCCCACCCCCCACCCTCGGCCTTCCCCTCTGCTCAGTGTCCCAGAGACTTACCCATTCAATGAATCCAGGCAGGTGAGCAGAGGCTCCCCCAGAGAGGAAAGCCGCCACCTCCAGCGTCTTGGCCCAGACCAGCTCCAGGCTGGGGGCCACCGTGTTGGCCACGTGGGCGTAGCTGAGGGGGGCATTGGCTTCCAGCCAGCTAGAAGCAAAGCAACAGCAGGGGGGCCATGAGCCTGAGGCCTGCCCCCTCCCTCCCTCCCTCCCCCCCGGGTCAAGGATCAGGGCGGAGAGGCTCAGGCTCCCTGTGGGAAAGCCAAGGCTCCATATCCAGCTCACCTGTAGCCTTCCATGGAGAGGTGGGAGACTTTGCTCCAGGCGAGCTGGGATGCAGGGAAGAGGCCAGAAGAGCCGAGGATCCGGGCGGAGGCAGAGCCTGCAAAAGACCACCAGGGTGTAACCCCCCTGCCCCCCCCCCGAGTCACCTCCCTTTCCTCATGGGCCAGAGGGCTCACCTTGGAAAGAGCCATGGGTCCGGATGTCGTGCATGAGGAAGCCGGCCAGGAAGAGGAGGAGGACCAGGGCAATCCGCCCCCACGGCAGCCCACTGGCTTTCATCTTGAGGAGCAGGTTCTGAAGGGAAGGAAACCACAGGAGAGGAGGGGTCTGAGAAAGCCAAGCCCCCCGACACCCACCCACCACCTGCCCAGTGTCCCCAAGGGCAGCAGGGGAACGCACCTTGCAAGCCTCTTGGCAGGCTGCCACGTCCTTGGCTCCTTTCATGGCCAGCTCCTCGTTGGTGACCTTGAAGGAATGGACCGTTTCCTGCAAGGGCTTCCGGACCTGGGGTTGGGGGCAGCCGTTGGCAAGGGCTGAAGCCAGCAAGCAGAGTGGGCGGCCTTGGGCAAAACAGCTCTGCCGCCCTCATCCCCCTGCCCCAATTCACAAGGCCTCCAAGGGGTCTGACACCCCACCCCCCACGTGCTTCGACAGCTCTGCCTCCAGGAGAGCAGGTCAGGCAGCAGCACAGTCTCCTCTCTCTCTCTCTCTCTCTCTCTCTCTCACACACACACACACACACACACACACACAGAGCGAGCTCAAGGGAAAAATGTCTCCTCCAAGCCCTCCAAGCAGGACCAGGCTCTGCCCCCCGCCCCCACCCCAGCGGTGCTGCAGTCCCTCTCCCTTGCTGGGCCTCTGGCATCACCCCTGGCCACATAGCCGCCCACTTGAGCAAGGTCCCAGAGGCCGCCCACCTTTCGAGGAGTCTTATCCCAGGACTCCCACAAGTGATTCAGGAGGAAGCTGGGGAGGCAAAGGCAGGGGTCAGGTCAGCTGGCTGGCAGGCCACACCCCCTTCACCCCCCCTGCCCCGGCCTTCGGGTGCCCTGTTGGCCCAAAGCAAATGCCAGTTCCCTTCTGAGAGAAGCTCAAGCCCTCCCTCTGCCAGCCCCCCCCCCCAGGGGAGATGCCCCCCCTAGAGGGCTGGGCGGAGGGGGGGGGCTGCCAGCTCTTACCTTGACTGGGAGAGGTGCTTCATGTAGAGCTGCCTCCACACGCTGAAGCTGAGCGGATCAAGGGTCAGGCACTCCGTCAGGCAACTCAGCATCTGCCCAGAACAGCAGGAGGAAGAGGAGCAGGTCAGAGGCGTAGAGACCACCAGGGGTGCACAAACTATGGCCTGTGGGCCGGATTCGGCCCCTGACACCAATTCCTCCAACCCACCATGCCCTTGTTGCTCCCAGAGCCAGAAGTAAAAAGCGCCCATAGGGGTGAGGTGTACTTCCGTTCCCAGGAGCAACAAGGGTGTTGCAGGCTGGATGAATGGGCATCGTGGGTTGGATCCAGCCTACAAGCTATTGTGACTGGCACCCTGAAGCAGGAGACCGGCCTGCAGCTGAAAAAGTTTGGGCAGCCCTGGTGTAGACCGCATTATTCTTAACAATCTACACATTGAATAGCATCGCCCGCGTCTGTCTCTACATCAGGGATTCTCAACCTGCAGCGGCCCGCAGCACCATTTCATGTGGGCAAAATGGCTGCCTGAGCGAGCGTGATCCAATTGCCCCCCTCCCCCCCGGCTTTAAAAGGTTGGGAACGCCCGATCCACAGCAACATGTGGTGCCTTCAAACAAACAAAGCCCCTGGTTCCCAAAGAGAAAAGGCACCCCCCCCCCCCGGGGAAGAGCCAAGCAGGGTGTTGTGTCCAATGTGGTGGATTCGTCACCTGGTGCTATTTCCCCATTAGCAAAGGGAAGGTGGCTCCAGGGTGGCCGTCGAGGGCAGGAGGCCTTGGGGGCTGCTGGCTTCCCTTCCAGGTGGGGGGGCGAGCTTACCCCCAATGCACCCTTCTGCTCCCAGAGAGGAATCCAAAAGGGGAGAAGCAGGAGGCCCCCCCGGCAGGCGAGCCACCCTCACAGGGGACTCCAGAGGTGTCCAGAGCCACAGGACTGTGGGCAACCCATCATGTCGGAAGCAAGGCATTGATCCCAAATCCCGGAATTCGCCAAGAATTTCTTGGTCCATGAATTCCCCAGGCAGGATTCTGGGAGTCTCTGCCTGCAGAAAGAGGCATCCACCTTCCACCCCCCTGGAACTGGGGGCGGGGGGGGGTGCTTTCCTACCCATGCTTTGAAGGTGCCCCAGACCGTCTCACATGCTGCGGGGTTACCTCCACCCTCCACCTCACAAGGCCAAGACCCCATGGGAAGAAGCCACTGCCGCCGCCGGGGCTAGGAAAGGGCAGGGCCTGCAGGCACCCCATCTTCTGGGCTCCTCTCTGGCCTAGGCTGATCATGCGCTGCTCAAGGGGGCTAGCCCATGCTGCGTGCGCCTGCCGTACCCAGCCTCACCTCTTTCCTCATGCTAGCGGGGCAGCTGGCTGTGGTCCTGGAGAGGAAGGAAGGGAAGTAGGTGTGCAGAGAGGTCTCCGGCTTGGCTCCAAAGGCCAGGACCTTCAGGCGGGGGTACAACTGGCGGAGCTGCTCCTGCAGGCTGAGAGAGAGAGAGAGAGAAGGGGGGGCTCTGT
Source organism: Furcifer pardalis (assembly GCA_030440675.1). NCBI lineage: Eukaryota > Metazoa > Chordata > Lepidosauria > Squamata > Chamaeleonidae > Furcifer > Furcifer pardalis. The sequence goes on along the minus strand of CP126890.1, from coordinate 170,192,631 downwards.
CAGCCCAATGCTTCCCCCCCCCCCCCGAGGAAGACATCCAGCCCTCTGCTTGTGATGAACACCCACCCTCTGGCTCCCAACCCTCCAAGGGGCAACTCCTCTCTCATCTACCCCACCCCACCCCATGGGACGGTGTGTGCTGCTCCCCCGGCGGCTGCCACACGTACCTGGGGGGTAAGGAGTGGTTGGGCACGAAGGCAAAGTCTACCAGGGGGAAGAAGTCTTTCGGTCCGATCATGCCAAAGCCCCTGGTCAAGTTCGGGTGCATCCTGCCCAAGGGGGAAGGAAACACACACGCGGCCAACAGTCTCAGCAGCTCAGAGGCACCGCAGTCACCCCCCACCCCCACCCCATGCCAGCCCCTCCCTCGCAGGCCCAGTTATAGCCACAGGAGCGCCGCCATGGCCACAAGGGCTGCCTTCTGGGGCAAAGGGCCAGGCGGCCACCCTTGCAGGGGAAATGCCCAGACAAAAGCCTGGCCGTGGTGTGCCATGACTTTGGCAGGCGGGTGTTTTTTGGTGCTGAGCTCTGCCTCAAGGGCCAGGGCGTGCCAGGGCAGCCCCTCCTTCCCCAGCCAGAGCCTGGAAGCCTTGGGGCCCGAGGGGGGGGGCGACAGAGCCGAGGGGGCGTTCAAGGCAGCCACGGGGGCCAAAGGGAAGGATTCCCAGCCCAAGACAAGGAGGGGCCGCTTTCTTCCAACCGGAGAGACCAGCCTCACTCTTTCTTTGCTTTGTCCAAGGAATTACAGGCAAAGGGGAAGAAGCAGAAGACGGGGCTCTTCCCGAGAGCCCTGCTGTGGCCCCCCCTCCGCCCCCAACCCAAGAGCCCACCCCCACCCCCGGGTCACAGGTCTTTGCAAGAACTTTGCCTGCACCCAAGCAGGCTTTACAGACAGACCCCACCCCCCGCCGCCCCAGAGCCTAGGAACAAACAGTGCCTCGGCCAAGCACCCGTCCTGACGCCTGACAACAAGCCACACCCAGCACAGACCCACAACTCACATCAGCAGCCGGTCCAAGTAAGCAATGGCGAACGGGGAAAGCGATTTGATGCCCAGGACGGGAAGCATAATGCCAAGCCACACTGTGAAGGCAAGTAGGAGGGCGACGACACGTGACAATCTTGCCTCCCAGGGAGCCTGGTTTGGGGAGAGCCCGTCTTCCCAAGGGGGGTCCCTTCCAGCCATGCTGGGCTTGAGAAGGGCACGGCACAATTTTAGGCTACATGAAAAGGAACTGGCACCTCTTCTCTGCTTGGGGGCGGTGGGGTGGGCGGGCGGGGGTGGACTGGTGCCCGATCTGGGTTATTTGACACCTGAGCCTGAGCCTCCCTCTCCTTTACTTAAAGGAAAGAGATGTTGTTTTAAAGGGTTTTGAATTGTTTTTAGAGTTTTTAACTTTGTGTTGTATGTTTGATGATTGGTTGTAATCCGCCCTGAGTCGCTTGTGCAAGTAGGGCGGAATATAAATTCAAATAAGTAAGTAAGTAAGTAGTCTGGCCAAATGCTCCCCAGGGTTACCACCCAAAGAGGACATGGGCACAGAAAACGCCAATCCCCTCCCCCATCCCCCGGGATCAGCTGCTGCACATTTCCCGGCAAGAGCCTCACCCAGCCAGCCTCACCTTTCAGCCCTTCTGTCAGGTCCGCAAATCCTGCTTGGCCCAAAGCCCACATGATGGTGAGGCACTTGGCAGGCCGGTTCTGATGGGACCGCAGCAGCTCAAGGTACTGAAGTGGGAAATAGAACAAAGGCAGCAACATGAGGGCCGGATTCCCAGGGAAAGGCGGCTGGCCAGAGAGCGTGAGAAGAGGCGGCCAAGCACAGCGCTTCAAGCGCACCCTGGCCACACCCTGGCCCCTTGCCCCAGGTGAGAAAACGCAGGGGCTGACAGTGGAAGAGGTTCCCACTGGCCTCAGCACAGACAGACCCAATATTGCCTTGCCTCCTTGCCACCCTCTAAACTCAGCCAGAAAGGAAGAGGAGGGAGCCTTCCCTCACTCCTTTCTCCAGGTCAGCCGAGGGATTGACTCCAGGGGCACATGAGCTGGGAGGGAGGGAGGGAGAGAGGGAGGGGATAGCCACCTTCCAACACAGAGCAGTGGGGTGGCAAGAGGGGCTTGGAAAGGGGAAGCAGCCGGCTGTGCCCCCTTCCAGCAGCCTTACGGAAGTCTCTCTCACCTTGCCCAGGTTTGCTGTGGCCACTTTGGGCTTGTCCAAGAGCAGGGCCTGGATACAGATCCGGTAGCCATGCAGCGACTCTCCTGGAAAGAGAGGAGGGCCAGGCAGACCATAAGGGCACCCGGAGGGGACTGAGCAGCCCACATGGAGAGAGAGCCACTGTACAACCAGGCCACAGAGTTGGGAGTGCTGCCCCACCTACCTACCGGCCAGGCTGACCCTCCTCTGGGCAAAGGGGTTTCCCACATGGAACCCACTGGTGGGGGCGTTGCGCAGCTACCAACCCCTCCCTCATAATTCCCCGCCAATGATGGTTTTAATCCCCCTAGGAAGACATGGGAACGTCAATGCTTTCCCAAAGGCCACATGACAGCGGCAGCCTTCACTTAATCCTGCCCGGCCGCACGCCCTTGTTCTGTTGCCAGCGCTCCTCCTGGCCCACAACCGGGAAGGGAGAGGGCGAGATGAGCGATGGTGGACCATTCACTTTCCCCTGAGGCACTCAGCCTTTCGACTCTGGGCCCAGGAGCTTATGATCCGCTGTGCTCTCACCAGGTGTCTTGTCCAGCTCTTGCAACATGGTGTAAATACAGTGGTCAAAAAACAGCTCCAGGACGTCCCCAGCTTTTGAGAGCAGAGACCGGATGAGGGCTCTCAATTCTTTGCTCACGAGGCAGCAGGGATAGTCTGCAGCAAAAGGCAAGTGGATGGCATGGAAGCAGCCATGAAACTCCTCCACTGGCCAGCAAACCCCAGGGGGCTAAGTGAGAAAGGGGAGGAACCCACTGGGAAACCACCCCCTCTTCCCCACATTCCCCCCCCCCCGGGTAAGGGCAGGGAAAAAGGTAAGGCTGGGAAGAGCAGCCACAGAGCCAGCAGCCAGGGAAAGAGCATGTCACGTGACAGCCTGCCTGCCTGCCTGCTTCTAAAACACATCGTCGGCCACTTTAGCCCACAGTGTTTCCCAGGCTTTGGTTTTAGGGCTTCAGTCCATTCCCCAAAGCACTGACCAGCCAGTGGACTGGCTGAGGCTTCTGGGAATTGAAGTCCCCCTGTGGGGCCTGGGCCCCCCACCTTGGGAACCACTGCTTTAGGGTACCAGCATTCCCTAAATCCCAGCCCAAGCCATTCAGCTAGACATTCGTGTCTCCTGGGGCCTGTCTTTATGCCAGGGCAGAGAAATTCAGGCAGGGCGGCCGGTTTTAAAACCCAGTTGCAAAGGCTACTCAGAGACAGAATGGAAAAGCTGAGCCCTTTTCTCTTTGGCCATGCAGAAAACGGAAAAGCCTCTTCCTCTCTCCAATAGCATCAAGGGGCCTCTCGCGCCACAGGCCAGCCAGAAAGAGGTTTCTCCCTTTAGGCCCTACCAAGGCAGAAAGAGAACTCCAGGTTTTGGCTTCAGCCTCCTGGCAACCCTTGACCCTCGACCCACACGGACACACAAAACAAGCAAACACTAGCAAACTCCCCCAATCCTGCAATTTTTATTTCTCCTGAATAATTTTTCTAGCTGCAGAATTCCAAAACCTGTGGACAGAAAGTTATGACTAGGGACTTTAATGAGATCTCCCACCCACCACCCACCCCTTTAGTGACCACCGAGTGACTCTCTGATGGCTCATGCAAGCAGCTGCTCAGGGGATCAAACACACACACACCCCACACACACACAGTTCACAGGAGGCCAGTTGGACTGCCTAACAGGGGTGAAGGTGGAAAGGAGCAAGTCTGACTTGTATAAACCACTGACCGTGAGAATACTGGCTGAGGGTGGGGTCACTTGTCTTGGGAGCCTGGAGCTTATAGTTCAAGTACCCAGCCATGTCTTTCACCCACACGGAGGGATTCTCTGGGAAGAGGCTCAGGCTTTTATCCATCTCCTTCAGGAATGCTGATAAGTCAAACTGGCCGGACAAAGAAAGAAGCATGTCAATGAAAAAGCAAGGCCTGCCAGCTGAAAGGCATAACAAAGGCAGTGGGGAAACTCAAGAGAGCCTTTGCTTCCTACAAATTCCTGAGGGCTGCAATCCGGTGTGTTTGGGGCACCTGGAGAGGAGAGCGGCAGCCTCTGCTCTCTTTAGAGCGCCATGGGGCTCTTTGCTCGTCCAAAGCAGTCTTAGTGGCAAGGAAGAAGAATGCTCCAAGCTACCCTGAGAATGGATGAAGGGCACTATGGAGGAGGCGGAGGCAGCAGCTCTCTCGCAGCTCTGGCCTGCCATAGCTATGCGCATCCGTGCTAGCCATCAAGACAGAGGGGAACTGAACTGGGAGCTCCCTCTTGCACGTGGGAAGCCAAAGTTTGGCCCCTGAGCTGCACCCGGGAACCCCCAACCCCCCTTTCCCTTCCAAAGCCTAGGAGAGGCTGGAGGCACTTGGCAACCCCGAAAGGCGAGGGGCGCCCTTCCCTGGGAGGCCCCCCGTGAGACGCGTCCCCCTGGGCAGGAGGAAGGGCCCCTCCGGCTTCCTTCGCCGGCAGACCCTGCCCAACCGCCGCCAGGGTTCTTTGGGAGGGGAGCCAGGCGGGCAGCCCGCCCCGTCTCCCCGCGCAGCCCCAGGCAGCCGGCGCACGCACCGCTCGCAGCGCCTCCTCCAGGCCCCGGCATCGGCCGGCATCGGGGCCCCCCACGGCGGCGCCTCCGCCGGCCCTCTGGGCGCCCTTCCCCGCGCTCCGCCTCGGCGGCTGCTGCTGCTGCTGCTGGGTCTTCCTGGGCGGCGGGTGGCTGAGGCCCGGGGCCGCCGCCGTCGTCGTGGCTCCCGGCGGGGGCGGCACCTGCTCCTTGTTGCGCCGCTTGGCCGCCGCCCTCTCGAAGCCCAGCCCGAAGAGGGTCTCCGAGGCGGCCAAAGGCACTGCGGGAGGGAAGGAGGGAGGGGGTGAAGGCGGGGAGGGCTAGTTTCCACGCAAGCGAAGCCCCAAACCGCCCCCCCGCCACGGCTGGCCCCGCTGCGCCTGGCCAGGGAGGCTCCACCGCGGGCACCCAACGCCTCTGCCGAGGGCCAGGGACCGGCACAGGCTCTCTGTCGCTCGCTCACTCACGGGGAAGGGGCGCGGGCAGCCCTCGGGCCGCGGTGTTGGCCTCCCCGAGCGCCTTCCGCCCCGCCGCGCCGCCGCGCCCGCCCGCGGGCCCCTTCCGCCCGGGCTTCCGCACCACCTCCCAGCGCCCAACGCTCGCCGCCATCGCCGCGCCGCCCCGGCACCCACCGCGCCAGCGGAAGGAGAAGGGCGGGGCGGCCGCCGGCGCATGCGCCATGGGGAAGGGGGAGGAGGGGCGCCAGGCTCGCGGGCAACGCTGATTGGTCAAATCGCCTCCCTCCGCCCGCCCTGCGCCACACGCCGAGGACGCCCCGCGCGCCACGTCCCCGCTCCTAACGTCTGGGTCCACGTGACGGCCCTTCTAGGAAACACGCAGGTAACGCAGCGCCCGCCACGCCCCAGCTTCCGGCTTGACCCGGATGGAGAAGAGCGGGCCCGCCCCGCCCGTGTACCGGGGCCACGGCGCGGTGGGCAGACAGGGACGATGGGCGCGTGGCTTCAGGCCGTGGCTCCACCGTGGAAGCTGGCGGGGGCGGACCTGGCCCTGCTCGCCACGACGGGGAGTGGATGGCCGGCATTCTTCGCCCTTACTCGGCCGGGCGGCCCCGGCTTCCCCGCCTTCGCCTCCCCAGTCCCTCCGCAGGGGACGCCCCAGAGTACCTGCCCCGCCCCCCGAAGAAGCTGGGGAAGCTAACCGGGAGGTGGATTACATGTCCCATCAGCCTTTCGAGAGGCCCCATCCTCGAGGGTCTCATCATGGTCCCTCTCCTCCCACCGCAGCAGCCTGGCTTCGGTCTGACAGATGATCCACCGTAGGAGCCGTCCTACACACCCCACCAAGGCTACGGATGTGTGCGTGGAAGCGCACCGTTGGCTTCCCACTCCGGGAGTGTGAGAAAGGAATGTGGGCGGCATCAGAGACATTCTGGATTGATTTACCCTCTGGAAGATTGTCTTAATTTCATTGATTTGAATGATTTGTCTTAATTGCTACATCAACCCTCTGGATTGGAAGAGCGTCTGGGTTTCAAGAGAGGTTTGGTCTCTTGACAGGGAGCAAAAGAGTGGGCAGGCCATCCCAAGGCGCGAAGGGGGGGGGGGAAGGGCCCCTTCCCTTCCAGCCCCCCCCCCCGGCTAATTCTCTTCTTCCAAAAAGGCAGGTAAAAAGGGAGCTGATTCTTTTTATATGGATAAATTGCTACAGAGATTGACTCTCCTGATTGTATTGCATTTTCATTTTTATGTTAGATTTACTGGCTGTATTGATAGTATTGCATTGATAGAGTCGCATTTGCGAGTGGGGCGGCATAAAAATCGAAATATAATAATAATTATTATTATGTTATTCTTCTTCTGTTGTTGTATTTATATTTGATATTATAATATATGTTGTCCATGCGATGTTATGCGCTCTGAGTTGCTTCAGCAAGTACAGCGGCATAGAAGTCTAAACACAAATGCCAAAAGAAAGAAAGTTTCCCTCTGGCCAAAGACAATCCATCAAAGCACTGGCTTGGCTCACCCCTGATTGGGGGGGGGGGGGGCACTTCCAGCTACTCTAAAGAGGCCAAACAGAGCCCCATGGGATGTTTCCAGCACAAAATTGTGGGGCGGGAGCAATGCCTGCCACAATAATGTCTAGCAGGCTGCAGCAGCCACAAAAGAGTGTCCAATCCCAGGAAGAGCAGGACTAAACCGGATGGGAGACCTTCGGGCACAGAAACGGTAGACAGATGTGTTGGGTTTTTTTCCACACAAGTTTATTTTAAATAAAACGCAACACAGATGCAGGCTCTGCACACCAGTGTCTGTGATAAAACAGACAATGCGAACAGGGAACAGGTCAAGGCAGAACTGTGTGGTCATCTTGTTAAAACGGCATGAACTAAACCTTGGTGGTGCCAGGGGTAGGGGGAAGAGGCCTCAACCCCCCCCCTCCCCATGGCATGTCCCAAGGTCAACAGCTGGAACTCAAGAGAGTTGGGCAGGGGTCAGCCGACTTGGCTCTCCAGATGTTCTTGGATTTCACTTCCCAGAAGCCCTGATCAGCAGGTGTACTGGCTTGGGCTTCTGGGAATTGAAATCCTAGAACACCTGGAGAGCCAAGTTTGTTGACCCCTGGTCATGGGGAATAGAACATTCCAGGGGGTGGGGATCTATTGACCCAACAGCTACTGAACCTTCTGGACATCCCACGGAACCTCCAACACCAACGCCGCTGCCACCTGTTCAATTCCCCTGAGCCACTAGATATGTCAGGCAAAGCAGCTGGAAAAATTCACATTCTCAGCAGCAGCAGCATCAATAAAATCTCCCTCCCCTTGCAAATAAATAAATCCTCCCTCCCTCCTCTTGACCCCTGAAGAAGCTTCCAGTGCTGAGCCTGGACTTTCTCCCCACACCCCGCAAAAGGTTCCTGAAGCAAGGGGAGGGGGGCCAAGCTTGGCCCAGCCTTATAAACAGAACAGGCAAAGTGCTAGTGGAATCCAGTATGGAAAAATATACAAAGAATTTGTCTCTCCATATAATACACGCACCTGGGAGCACTCGCACCCAAGACAACAGAAACCAATAAATAAGGGAGGAGGGGCGGGGGGGAGGGGAGGGGCAAGGGCATCGGGCCAGGCATCCCGCTGCCCTCCGGCCTATTTACAGTGCAGATCACCTCCCTCTAGCGATGCCTCGGTACCACATGAGTTAAAGGCTTCCCACGGGATCTGCAGAAGACAGAGAAACCACCGCAGGCCTCTTGTGTCGGTAGAAACCTGTTATAATGTGTGACTGTGCAGGACGAGACTGTACAAGGCGAAACCTTAAATGCCCATGGGTGGTGAGGAGCGTGGGGCAATCTCTCATGGTGGGGCAGCGGGCAAGCAACTGCGCATGGGGGGGCGGCGGCGGCTAGTATTCATCCTGTTCCTCCGGATGGGCTTCCTGCAACTCCTCGTCCTCAGGAGGGGCAAAGCCTTCCTGCAAGGGAGCCAGACACAAGGCAGGTGCCTTTGGAGGCAAAGCTCGCTCGCTCGTTCTCTCTCTCTCTCTCACACACACACACTCACCAAGGCCAGGCTGCCCGTGCCTCCACCCCATCACCACCTGCCTGCTCCCGTGGCGCCCCACCCCACGGGACTGACCTCTGTGGCATAGAGAATGTTGATGATCCCGGCAACAATGGGGCTGTTCTCGCTCTCGTGCTCCTGGCAGATCAACTCGATGTCCCGCAATTTGCTGAAGTAAAAGTCACGCTCCTTCTCCAGCCCGTCGACTGTCAGCTTCAGGTCCATCAACTGCACCGGCAGAGACAACCAGCCCAAGGGTTACTATGTGGGCAAGCCACCGGGGAGGGGGCTTCACTTCCATGCCTGCCACGGTGGGGGGTGGGGGCGTTTGAGAGGTCTGCATGCAGGAAGCCACAGACAGGAACCCTTAGCAGGGCACGTGCAAGACCAGGAGGGAAGGCCCAGGGGGTGATTGCGATCCCTTCCCAAATGTCCCCACGCCCCACATGGGGTCCACCGGACACAGAGCACTGCTCCGCCCCCACGGGGGCACCATCAGCTCCCAAGCAGAAGGATCTGGGTAGGGCTGCTCAAGGAACTCCTTGCAGGTTTTGGGGAAAGCACTTTATCACTTCCAATGGATCGATGCAGCACTGGGCAACAAGAAGCCCATCAAGAGTGCATAAATTAATAAAAAGTGGCATGAAAGCATTTACTCTTTAAAAGGAATGGATGAGGCTTTACGGATTATACATGAGTCAGCTGCTAAAGCGGGGGGGGGGGGACCTGCTGAGCAAGGCAGTTAGAAAAACAACAAGAGAGCTGTTAGATGAAGTGAGGGGCTGAGACCAGCCAGCCCAGCCAAAATCAACCCTGCCAAGCAACGCTTAACTGCCCAAGTTATGCCCAGCCAGGTAGCCTGAGAAGGGGGTCGAGGTGAAATATGTCACCCCCTCAAAATCTAAACACAAGCCTCTTTACAGTTTAAACCCAATGACTGGCTTCTGCCAGTTTTGCTCAAAGACCTAACCTGGCTGTTTACAGACACAGATCATCATCTGGGAACTCCAACAAGAAAGGATATGTTTACATTATGTGTTCCAAAACAATTGTAAGAAGTCTAACTGAAAATAAAGACAGTGTTACTTTTAATACACCTCATTGTTCTGTGATTCAGGTTTCTCTTGCATCATTTTACAATATTGATGCATTCTCTTTTAATTAAAATAAGCCAAATTCATTCTTTATAGTTATAGAGTTAAGCAATAAGTACTTTCTAATATTTTGTATTTGTCATTTATATGTTTTGAAATACTGTAATTTGTTATGCCATATATACCCATAGATACTCATGTTGAATAAATATTAAGAGGGACTCTTTTTCCTTTGCACATTGCCTCTCAAGAATTGTAAAAAGAGTGTATGTTTGCAAAGTTACTGGGATGAGCGCCAACGTTTTCTTTGAGAATTTAGGATTTTGGCAAAGAACCAAAGGGTAGAGGACATGTGTCTACTGTGCCTTTTTGCATTGGGGTGCTAGTTCTTGTCAGCCCCCAGGGAAGGCTCCAATGCAGCTGTCCCCTCCCCAGGGAAGAATGCAGGGAAGGTCCAAAAGGGCAGGAGGTGACAGACCAGACAGCAGTAGCCCTATGTGGGGCCATATGCGGGGTTTGTGTCTTCCAGTCATTGCCCTGCACCCCCATCCTGGGCAAAAGGCAGCACAGGAATTAAACAAATAAGCGGGGGGGGGGAGCAAGGTTTAAAAATGCCACTAGGCAGAGAGGTGCTTCGGGTGGGCTGGAAAGTGGGTGAGGAATAGACCTTAGCAGCTCCCCCCCCGGTGTCAACCAGGAGCTGGTCATCTTTGAGAACTCAGGCCAAGAGTCCAGGAGTGGGAAGTCTCCCCTCCTCCAGGCACTGCCTTGATGGGGGGCTCTTGACCCCTTACTAAGGGGAAGAGGGGAAGCACGGAGAGCCCAGGAGAAGAGGCTGCTGCCTGCCTGCCAAGCTGGCCCGTGGCCTTGGAGTGAGGACTGAGGGGGTGGGGCTGACAAGCTGAAGTCCAGCTGCCGGCCTCGGGGGGGGGGGGATGGGGGGGGTGGAGGGACGACCCCCTGCCTACACTGTGGGCAGCAGCAGGAGCACCATTGGCAAAACCACACTCAGTGTGATGACCACCAAGGGCAAAGTGGCAGAGGAGAGAGAGGCCTTTTGGGGAGGGGAGGGGGTGGCCTATTCTCCCCTCCCCCCACTCAACGCACCTGCTGGTTCAGCTCCAGGATCTGAGCGTCCGCTTCGCTGCCCCCGTTCCGGGCAGAAGGAGGGTTTTTCCGCACAATATTGCTGGGGGCCACGTTCATCCGGGTGGGGTTCGGCAGGTTCTTGGGGCCCGTCGGAGAGATTCTCTGTGGGACTTGATGGAAAGGAGGGAGGGAAAGAGGGTGACCCTGGGGGGCCTTCTTCCCCACCCACCCCTTCCTTTGACCCTTGGCTGCCCCCGCCCTCCCTCCCTCCATGCAAGCCCAAGGCACTCCCAAACCGTGTGTGTGTGTGTGTGTGTGTGTGTGTGTGTGTGTGTGTGTGTGTGTGTGTGAGAGAGAGAGAGAGAGAGAGAGAGAGAGAGAGAGAGAGAGAGGAGAGGAAGAGGGCCCCTCCCCCCATGTAGAGGGCAGGAAAGAGGGGTGCCCCCCTCCCTGCTCCAAGCCACACAAGGGCCGCTCCTGCCCCTCCCAAGAGCCAAGCTCTAACCACTCCACCCTCCTCACGGTGCCAGACCAAGCGACATGCAGGAAGGAAGTCGTGTCCCAAGACCTTCCCTCAGCAGCCATTCCCACGCCCCCCCCACTCGCCCCCCCCCCCCCCCGGGCAAGTGCACTGCTGTGGCTTCACAGCAAAGACAGCAAGCCCAGCTGGGCAGAGCCATGCAGAACCAGTGTTTGGAAACTCCATGGGGTGGGGGTGGGGGGGGCTGTTGTTCCTCACGTGCGCCCACAGCCAGCCTTGCTCCAAGGGGCCCTCCTTCCTTCCTCCCCCCCCCCGTGGCGCAGGGGCCCTCCTTCCCACTCTGCCAGGGGCTCCTGCAACTTCACGGCATCTCTCTGTCTCATGCACATGCACATACGGGGCCTCCCCCCCACAGCCTCCCCCAGGCCAAGCCCAGCCTTCAAGCCCTGCCCTAGATGCCCCCCCCCCCAGCCCTGGATTTCCCGCCAGGCCTCACTCCTGCTGTGCATCATGGGTGAGGAGTCTGGCTCAAGATGCAGCAAGACCCGGAAGGTCCGACAGCAGCCCCTGTGTTTTTGGGGAGGGGGGGGGCTGGTCCTGCCTGCCTGGGGAGGGGGTCAGGGGGTGTGCCTGGCGGCAGTGTGGGCAGGGCCTCCCTCTCAAGAAAAAGCCTTTCAGGAGGGTGGGGGTCTGACAGAGCCAGAGGGAGAAACAGGTCCCAAGGTCTGAGACCAGCGGCCGGGGGGGGGGGGGGGCTCTGCCGAAACCTCCCTCCTTCCCTCCCTCCCTGCCCTGGCCAAAATAAAAAGAAAGAGGAGGAAGACCTGACTAACCTCACAGGAAGGGCGGGAAAGAAGGTGGCGGAGGCGGCAGCAACAGCAGCCCCAGGGACACACAGATCTCGCTCACCTGTGCAGGACCTCCCCCCCCTTCAAGACCAGTTTCAGCCCCCCCCCCCCGGTCTACAACTCTCTGGGCTCTGATGTGCCCTTTTTTTGAGGGAGAGGCCAACTCCGGCCAGCTCAGCACCCCCACCTCTAGAAGCCACGTGGCATCCTGAGCCCTCCTCACCCGCCGCCCCAATGCCCCAGGAGTTGCCAAGCTGGGTGCTGGGTGGGGGCCCCACGAGGTCATGCGAGAGGCCGCATCCAGAGGGCGGAGGGCGCCGTCCCTGGCAACATTACCTGCAGTGCCAATGGGTTTCTTGAATTTGTTGAAGATCTGATCACCTGGGTTTGGGGGGGGAGCCACATCCTGGCCTTGCCTCGCCAGCAGAGGGTTATACTCCTTCCCGTCATAGTTGGCATCAAAGAACTTCTTAAACCACTGGATGAATTCGAAGTTGTCCTGGAACTTCCCCTTCACCAGCCGTTCCACGGGGATGATCTGCAGGCACACCGTACCCGGGGGGGGGGGAAGAAGAGAGGGTCAGCTGAGTCGTGTGTCCCCCACACCCTCTCCCACAGTGCCAGTCTGTGCTGCCAATGCCCAGACTCAGACCCACAGGTGCTGCCCATCCCCTCAAGGGCTTCCCCTGAGGGCGGAAGAGTCAACTGTTTTCCCAGGCACCTCGGAGGAGGAAGGAAGGGAAGGAAGGAAAGAAGGAAGGAAGGACGGACTTCTTGTAGTACTTTTAATTGGGTTCTTATGGGTTTTAACTTTTAGACTGTGTGGTTGATGCTTTTTCCATGATCTTTTTACCCACCTAAATGTGCTTTAGTACTTTGAAAATCAGGGGGAAAGAGAAGAATGTAAACAACGTGTGCTTCATGGAGTTGAAGAAATCAAACATAATTGTGTGACTGTCAATGTCTTGCTGTAAGATCATTGGGTGGAATCCCTATGGGGGAGGGCCAAAGGTGGACCCTATGGGAGGAGATATAACACAAAGGGACATTCTCTGGAATGCTTTTGCTTTGAGCTTGCCAAGATGTAGGGGCTTGAGAGAGGAGGGGGCTGTGGGCTTTCCCTTAACAAACAGCTTGGCTCACTGCCCCTGCGCCCCCGCCCCGCCCCGCCCCCAGAAGAATGGCTTCCAGAAAGGCTGGCCGGCAACCCTTGCAGCAGCAGCAGCAGGAGGAGGAAACCAGGGGGGTGGGGTGGGGGCAGCGGAGGTTTTTCCATGGCCTCTTTGGAACTCACACCAGGCAAGAGCAACCGATGGAGTCCCAGGAAGAGTGGCCGGAGGGGCAACTCTCCCGGCAGGAACTATTTTACTAGCTAACGAGGCCAGGCCGGGATGGGTGGCCACGACCCCTGGTGCACTGGCAGTGGAAAGCAGAAACCTCAGCTGAAGGTAAAGCTCTAGAGCCAAGATTGTGAGCCCACCACCTGCACAAGAAAACAGAAGAGGAGGGCTAAGACAGGGGTGCCCAAACTACAGCCTATGGGCTAGATCCGGCCCTCAACACCAATTCTTCCGGCCCACGCTGGCCTTGTTGCTCCCTGAAGTGGAGTAAAACGCACCCGTACAGCCACGTTTTACTTCCGCTTCCAGGGACGAGGGTGGAGCGGGCCGGATGAATTGGTGTTGGGGGCTGGATCCAGCCCACAGGCCGTAGTTTGGGCATCCCTGGTCTAAGGCTAGGCAAGTCCAGGTGTTAGAATCAGTCTTCTGGGCCCCTGGGAACCCCTGAGCCGCACCAGATGCCTCCCACTCTCCTGGCTCCGAGCTCCTGTGGGAAGCTGCCATGACATGAGAGGACAACCGGAAACCTCAGCATGGAGAAGGCCAAAGCGGCAGCCCCACTACTACCACCCACCCGCCCCACCCGCCCCCCAGTCTCCAGAGGGGAGCCTGGAAGTGGCCCTGTGTGTTTGAACAAGGCAACCCTGGAGCCAGTACGGAGGGAGGGCGGGACAGAGGCAAGCAAGTCTCCAGGGGAGGAAAGCGTCCGCCCATGCCCTCCTCCTCCTCCTCCTTTCACTGGCCTCTGCCGATGCACATTCTGACTTGCATCTGTTCCCTGACTGACAGGCCCCCCCTCCCAGGCCTGGTGCAGGAGGAGGTCTGGGAGAGGGAGAGGAGGAGAGTTTCCGGGAGGCCACGGGAGCCCACCCTTGGCTGGAGCTTGGGTCTCTTTTCCACGCCAGGAGCTCTGGTCCACAGACGGCCATGATCCCAGGAGGCAGGGCAGACCCCACACCCCTTCTCAAGGCAGCAATGGCGGTGGCAGAGTCTCTCTCTCTCCTGGACAGGGCCCCTCCCGCCGCGTTGGGCCAGCTTCTCTTGTGGGCAGCCAGGCCAAAAGAGGAGGTGGGCAAAAGCTTCCAGGGCCAGCGCAGGAGGGGGCGGGGTGGGTCTGGCAGGGATGGAGGGGGTCCAGGAGGAGGAGGAGCAGCCTCTGCCCAAGCCCCCCAGTGCTGGCTCAGAGCTGGGCCTGCTCCCCTGCTCCAAAAAGAGATGGGCTCAGGAGGCAGCCCAGACTCCTCCTTGAAACAGGGGGGGGGGAGTCAGAGGGCCCAGCAAAGGACCCCCACCCCCACCCACCCACTGCCCTTGGCCAGCCTCCTGCCCCACCCACCCTCACTGCCCAAGCAAGCCCTGCTGCTCTCAGGGGGGAGGTGCTACCCCCCCTCCCCGGTTCCCTCCCTGGCGATGAACCCAGCCAGGTGCCGCCCTGGGCCAGGCCCTCCCTCCCTCCCTCCCAGACCCACCTTGTCCACCCCCATCTTCTTGAAGGCCGCCTGCAAGACCTTGAAATTGTGGATGTATTCATGCTCCAGCTTGGCCTGGAACTTCACCTTCCTCAGGTGGATGCAGCCCGGGAAGAGCATGTCCATGAACTGGCAGTAGGCGGCACCTGCCCAGGCGGAGGGAAGCACAGAAACACGCACGCACACACTCTCCCTCCTGCTCCTCCTGACGCCCCTCAGGCCCTCCTGCCCCCTCCCCCCCAGACTACCGTGCTCTGCAGGCCTCCCTCCCTCCCACCCATCCACCCACCCCTATGGCGTTCATGGCCCCCTGCCTGGTTCGGCCAGGCGTAGTGGCCCAGCCGGCGTGGCCTTAGCCCACCAGGAGGGGGGAGGGGGTGCCCCCCCCCAGGGGCCAGGCTTCCTACCTGAACACAGCTGCTCGATCTTGGTGTAGTTGAGCTGCAGGGAGTCGTTGACCCACGCCAGCATGTCATGGCGACTCAAGTTCTCACTTGTCACAGAGGTGGAGTACACATTGACGGCCATGCCCCAACTGCATGGGAGGGGGGAGGGGGGGAGAGCCATATGCGCCATGATGCTTCTACACCCCCCTCCCTCTTCATAGCAACACTCTCTGGGCGCTTCACAAGTTAATTAGCATTTTGCCGCCCCCCCTAACCTGCTCGGGACTCATCTCACTGGCCTCAGAAGAAGCTGAGTCCACCTTGAGCCCTGGTCAGGATCAAACTCACAATGTTCTGGCTATAGGACAACAGTTTAACGCCTGTGCCCCCAGGGAAAGGGAGGTATGGGTCAACCGCCTGTCCCAAAGAGTCTCCTTCCCAGCACCCACAACCTAAGCCCAGTGGGGCCAGCCCATGGCTCTGGGTCAATTTCAGCACAACGCACCATTCCACGGCTCTGCCAGGGAAGGGGCCACAGACAAGGCAGAACAGAGAGCACCGAGGGAGGGGGGAGGACCTATGGCTGGAAGAGCCAGCCCCCCCCACACACACACACACTCTGGGTCTCAAGACTGCAACCCACTGTTCTTCCCCCCCCCCCCCAAGAGAAAGAGAGAGAGAGAGAGAAGGGGACTCTGGCCCTCTCCTGCCTCTGGTATCCATGCATTCACATTTATCCCCCTGGCCTTTGCATGGGAGCATCACTCAGGGCGGCTTCAGTGGCGACCCAAAAAACACAAGAAATAAAACTGGAGGACATCAGAACATCTGAAAAGCAGAGCAATATCCATAGTAACCAATGGCAGCAATAGCCAAGGGAGGGGAATCATCCTCCTCAGGAGACCTCTAATCAATAGAGGGCGAATGCTACAGCCACACTCTTCTCCTGACAAAGACAGAAGATGTACTTTTGACAGAAGAGTCACAACCACCACACACACACACACCAGCTGAGGGGTCGCCCCACCCATTTCTGTGCCTGTAAGCCTCCCTTCTGCCCCCCCCCAATCTCTCTGCATCAGATTCCTGCGGGGGGGGGGAGCCGTTGGAGCATCTGCTTCAAGCCCCCGCTCTCGGAGGGTCCCCTGAGGACTGAGCACTGCCAGGCCCACGAGGGGGGGGGAACCACCCGCCCATCCGTTTACCTGGACCAAAGTCCTGGCCAGACCCACCCCTGCCCGTCCTGCAGTCCAAGAGGGGCCCCGGCCCAGCCGGGAGCAGGAGGCAAGACCTGGCCGTGTCACAAAGCCTCCCCCACCAGCCAATCAGCGACCAGACTAGCCGGGCTCCCCTCCTTGCTCCAAGGGCCTCAGGGGACCGGGCATCTCTCCCTGGCCTGCCCACCCCCCCCCTTGACACCACCAAAATCCCCCCCCCCCGGAACGGGACAGGGACCTTGGCAGGGGAGCAGCAGCAGGAGCAAAGGCAGCCCTGCCTGACCTTCCGCCAGGCCAAGGGGCAGAGGGCAGCCACTCTGGCCAATGAAAGCCCCTCTCCTGCCCCAAAGATCGATGCTGGCCTGGCCACACCTCAAGGCCGCCAGCACAGACAGAGCGGCTCACGTAGGCCACCGATTCTGGGGACCTACAAACCAATCCCTTGCAGCCAGGAAGGCAACTGGGTCGGGAGGACCTGGGCCGGTTCCTGAGCCTCCAAGCCTAAACCTCTGAGCCTACGCTACCTTTGCAGGAGGGTTGCGGGGAGTGGAAGAGGCCAGTGGTGGGCTCCAAAACTTTTACTACCACACTGTGGGCGTGGTGTGGTGGGCGTGGCAAGGGGGAAAGCCCTGCATTGCACCTGAATTGTTGTTGTTCAGTCACACAGTTGATTCCGACCCTTTGTGATGACCCCAGTGGACCACTGTCTGCCAGGCACTCCTGTCCTCCACCCTCCTCAACTCGCTCAGCTCTGTGCCCCAATTGTGTCCACAATACCATCTCGCCATCTCATCTTGGGCCGCCCCCTTCTTCTTTTGCCCTCCACTCTTCCCAGCATCAAGGATTTCTCAAGCTAATCCTCTCTTCTCATTTGATGTCCAAAGTACTTTAGCTTCATCTTTCCTATTTGACCTTCTAAGGAGCAGGCAGGGTTGATTCCTTCTAAGGTTGACCTATTTGTTCTCTTTAGGACTACTTTATTTCAAACCATGGATGGGTAGGGCTAGCCAGAATTTCTGGTACCAGTTCTAGCGAACCTGCTGATGCCCACTCCTGGAAGAGGCACCTAAACCTCCCCCGAGGAGCTGGCCAGAGGAACAGTGTGAAGGGAAGCTGACCCACAGACGCTCCAGTAGGACCTGCATCTAGACCAGGGTTCTCAACCTACGGCCCACAGGCTGTGTCCATCACACGGCACCATTTCATGTGGCCTACTGCTGCCGCTGCTGCACGCGGAAGTGGAAGCAGACACATTTATGATAGCTGTAAAACACACCTGCGCATGTGTAAATGCGGTTACATCAGCCATAAATGCACCTGCAGCTGTTATGAATGTGGAAGCAGGAGCATTTGCTTCCACTTCTGGGAGTGTGGTCTGGCCCGCTGATCACCTCATCACTCTCTCTCCCTCTCACCCCCCACTGGAGCAGGAAACCCAGTGCACAGGAGGATCAGCACCATCACAGCTCCTATTGTCCCCAATGCGCCTCCTAGGGATCATGGCCAACAAGCAGCAATCGGGGTTAAATCTACCACCTCCCCAGGGGGGGAGGCAGAATCCCAAACAGAGACCATCCCAGTCTGGCCCCCAAGCTGGCTGGAGTTCCCACCTGTCTGGCCCAATGTTTCTGCTGCTGCTTCTGCTGCTTCTTGTGTCCGGAGCAAACGTTGGACTGGCAAAAGGAAGCCACTTTCTTAGCTTTGCCGTTGGCCAAACTCAAGTCCTGTCGGGGATTAACTGACAAGACCAGTACATGAGCCCCCATGGATTCTGTCTCTCTCCACAGTCACACGGAGTGTTGTTGTCCTCTGCCAGCAGTGTTGTTATTAATTAATTAATTAATATTTCTCCACCGCCTTTCTCACTGAAGTGACTCAGGGCTGTTTACAAGTAATAAAAAAAACCCATGACAATAAAACACAAACACTACCTAAAAACCTCAAATACAAAACTGTTAAACTTAAAATCTAAATCTAAAAAGATGAAAAGCACACCCAATGCTCCATCTCACTCCTCCTTGAGCCTGTGGGTCTTCCACTGAGCGACTCCAACCCTCACCATCCTATTATTCAGGGCCCAAGTGGCTCAGGGGAGGCCGAGTTCCTCCAGGCCCCTCCACCACCAAGCCCACCGCTTGCAATTCTCCCAGGCCAGTAAAGCAAGGGAAAGGAGGGGTGGGCGGGAAGCTGGCCAGTAGTAGCCACAGGCCTCCCCCTCCCTGCTACCCTCAGTCCCACAGCACAGCTGGAGGAGGAGGCCAGGAGGAAGCAGCCCAAGGAGCGGTTCCCTCACAACCTCCTGCAGTGCCAACTGCAAAAGGGGAGGGTGGGGGTGCAAGGAAAGGACTCCTCCCTCCCTCACAGGCCAGCTCTAATCTTGCCCACAAACGGAGTGATTAGGAATCAGACCCGATTCTGAGAGAGGAGGAATGGGGGCTTCTTGTCTCTCCCCCCCCCCCCGCTGCTGCATCCTCCCACCCACCCACCTCCTGGAGTCTATTCCTTTCTTTGGTTCTCTTCCCTGAACCCCAAACCCGCCCCCCAAAGGATGGGCTGCTCTTCCCCTCTTGGTAGTCTCTGAGATCCACCTTACGCCTCGCCTCCATAGCCTCAGGTCCAAACCAGGGAGGGGCTGGGGGGGCTGGGAAGGGACACCTCATATCACCCCCTGCTTTGGGGCCCTCCAAGCCCAAAGGGAGGGTGGGGCGGCCCTTTGAAAGGACAACCTGGGGCAGCCTGGGCCTGCTCTAAGCCAGCAGAGAGAGAGGGAGGGAGGGAGAGGGAGAGAGAGAGGGAGAGGGGTCAGGCATCCCATGCCAAATGGCCAGCCTGCCTCTAACTGCAGAATGGAAGACTCAGCCTGCCTGCTTACTTAGGGGGGCAAGGGGACTCCTCCTGTGCAAAGGACAGGGGCAGGCGCTTGGACACGGCACTAGGAGTCTGGGTAGGTCTTCCCTTCTACTCCTCAAAGCCTTGTAGACGGCCCACCCTCCTGCAGGAAAAGCCCTCTGAAATCAAGAGTAAGTAGGTTTAGCAAAGCTACTTTTGGAACCAGGGCTGAACCAGAACGAGGCTGCTTATGAAAGCCACAGCACGGCCTTCCTAGAGACCTCCCTTGGCAGCTCACCTGATCAGCCTCAATAGAGATAGGAGGCAATCCTAGAAGAATTGGCGTTAGGTGTCTCGCCAGTCCAACCCACTGCTCAAAAATGCAGGAATCCAAATCCAAGCGGACCTGAGAGATGGTTATTCAGTTTCCCCTGGAATGCCTCCCTGCTCATGGGTTCCCTTGTCCTACGGAGCTAACCATGAAGAAGTCTCTCCTGGTAGTCAGCCTAAATCGGGCTTTCTTTCATTTCAGCCTGTTTTTGTGCATCCTGCACTGTGGCATGATGGAGAACAGATCCTTCCCTTCCTCTTTATGATTATCTTTCAAGTATTTGAGGAGCGCTATCATCATCACCACCACCACCACCATCACCATTTCTCCTTCTCCGTCTCCTTTTCTCAAGGTTAAAAACAGACCCAGTTTCTTCCACCTTTCCTCCTCCCAAGTCATTCATGAAACTGCCCAAAAGTACTGGGCTCAGGACTGAACCTTGTAGTACGCAAACTTGCTACCTCTTCCCGGCTTGAGGAAGAGCCACTGAGAGGGACTTTCATAGTACGGTTTTGTCACCCACTGTGTCTCCACCTGACAGTTGGTTGTCCTCCAGACCAGATCTAGTTAGCTTTGCTATAATCAGAACATCACGGGGCACTTTGTCCTGAGCTTTGCTGAACTTAAGGTATTTTTACGTTCACAGCATTTGCACTGTCTACTAAGGAAGCAACCTGATCAAAAAGTAGGATAAGTGTCGTCTGGCAGGATTTGGCCGTGACCAATTCATGTCTGCCTCTCATTATTTTACTGCATCATTTCAAGGTGCTTTTACAGAAGGACCACAAGAGTCAAAGACTCCAGATCGAGTCACACCTTCAGTTTTGGGAGGAATTGTCAACTATGAAAAACCAGATCCTGAATTAAAAGCCAAGATGGCTAAGCTGAGGCTGTCCCACTTTGGGCATATCAAGAGAAGGCAAGAGCCAGAGGCAGCAGGAAAAGGAGAAGAGGGTTGACTCGACTCCAGAGTCTTGCGCTTGGAAGGAAGGGGGTGAAGAACCCCCCTCCCCTTTGGAGGAGAGGGGTCCACAAGAGGGGAGGGACTCGAGGGCATTTTTAACTAAGTCCGCTATCCATCTGGTACATGAAACCCTTTGCTCCCCATCGTTTCCAAGCCTCCAAATGAGAGTAAGGGCCTCTCTCCCACTCCCTCCGCCGCCCCCGCCGCCCCCCCACGTCTAAGAGAGACCACTGCCCCCTTTCAGGCCCCCAGGCTCATCACACAGCTTCTGAGTACCCCAACCCCCTTGCCTAGACCTAGTGCCAATTGACCGCATTGTCCCTGACCCTCTATGGCCCACAGAAAGACATCAGGCCTTGGTGACCCTCAGCTATCTAAGGAGACCCCAAACCAGGGGTTCTCAACGTTTCTAGCCATGGGCTAGACCAGGCCCCCCTCCGGCAACTCAGCCGGCTTGGCTGGTGCCTTAAAATGTGTCCGCGGCTGTGTAAATGTGTTTACACAGCTGTAAATGGGTCTGTGGCCGATTCCGGCGGCGGCTGTGGCTGAAGCAAGGTTGGGAGCTGGATTATTTGGCATCGTGGGCCAAATCTGGCCCAAGGGCCGTAGGTTGAGAACCCCTTCCCTCAACAGGCAAACTCCCCCTCCCTTGGCTCCTTCTCAGTCAGTGAAGAGGGGTGGGGAGGTTGGGCCAGATTAGATGAAGGAGCTCAACCTGCTTTCACTTTTGCTCTCAGAGCTGAGGCGGAAGACTGAGCGCAGGCAGGGCAACAGGAGTCCTCGACGGAAACCCACGGTCGTCGCACTTGAAAGACTAACTGCTCTATTTCTATTGTTCGCTTTCGTGGATCAAGTCCACTTCTCCAGAGAAGGAGTGAAACTTACAGGCATGGTTTACTGAGTCATTGAGGTTAGCCATGCCAGAGAGCCATGTCCACTCTGGAGGTGGGGGCTCTGGGGTCTCACTGCCACACCGCCCGCCCATCCGTCCAGCCGTCCGTGTGTCCCCTGCCAAAGTAGGCCATCAGCTGATCAGCCCCTGCCTGCTTAGAGAAGGGATGGCAGGACACATCTGGTGGGGTTTTTGCCACCATTGACCAGACCAAGCCTCCCTCAGAGGGGATTAGAAGAGCAAATCACCCTTTGCTGCTCCCAAGACAGGGACAGCCTCTCCCCCCCCCCCCTTTCGCCTGAAGAAGCACCTCTGGAAGAGGGTGGCTTTCCTGGTAAGGCGGTGGTGGCCGAGGCTCCTGGAATCCCGGAGTTGCAAGTGTGGCCGTGAAGTCCATGCAGGAATCCAGGTCACGGCAGGTGTGACAGGCAGCTGCCCAATGTCCTCCCAAGTTGCTCGCCAACCCCCGAGGGGACCAGAGGGGCTCCCCAATGGCCGACTGCTGTTCTAACAACAGTTCAGAAGTTCCCCTTGAGATTCGGCCCATTGAAGGCATCCTCCTCCTGGAACTGGAGCTCATGATTGCATGTCCCAGTTTCCAGCGCTCTTGGCCAGCAATCGGGGCTCTCCCAGCCCACGAAGTCTCTTTCTCCCAAGGTAGAAAGGACAGGCTCAGGACAGGTAAGCAAGGACCAGAGTGGAGGAGATCCAGCGAAACCTATCCAAGCTCTGGGGAACAAGCACAGATCGTCGTCGTCGTCGTCATCATCATCTGCCCACTGGAGGTACAGCCTCAGACATCATCTCCATGGGGAGAAGGGAGGGTGTTGCACAGAGGGAGAGGCCAGCTCCCTGTTTTGCTGCAATTGAAACTGCTGAACGCTGTGTTTTATATCTCTGTCCACTTGGAACAAAATTTCCAAATTAAATAA
Organism: Furcifer pardalis; assembly: GCA_030440675.1. Lineage (NCBI taxonomy): Eukaryota > Metazoa > Chordata > Lepidosauria > Squamata > Chamaeleonidae > Furcifer > Furcifer pardalis. The sequence continues at coordinate 170,170,489 of CP126890.1, read as the reverse complement.
CTGGAGGGAGCTCAGCTTGCGCTGAAGCAAAGGCATGTTGCCATCAGAAGGTCCCATGTTCAGTCTTCAGCATTCCCACTTGAAAAGGTTTCAGCCCCCCCCCCCCCACCAAGCAGTGGCACCAGTGGTGGGTTGTTGCCGGTTCGCCAGAACCAGTGGTAACAATCCCAGGTGGTTCTCCGCGCGCACCGGGTGTATGTGTGTTAGAACCCACCCAGGATTGTGTGGGTTTTTTTTTAGGAGTCCAGTTCGGACGCCTCACCGGCAGCCCAAATTTTTAAAAATTTTGAGCCAAAATGGCTGCCGGGAACTGCACATGCATCAAACGTCCATTTGACACATGCGCACAAAAAAATAGAAGTACGCATGCATCAAATGGAGGTTTGACGCATGCGCAGTTCCCGGCAGCCATTTTGGCTGCCTAGAAAGGGTGCAGGCAGTGCGGTTTGGTCCCAGACCCCTCCCCCATCATCCTCACCGATGCATCAGTGAGGCTGATGGGATTGGGAAGGAAGCCGCGGCACCGCTGGTGCTTGCTGCTGTTGCTTGCTGCTCCCTGACGACCCAGGGTAAATAACGGGTTTGTGGGTTGAGGTGGGTGTTTATTTTTATTTTATGTTTATTATTATTTTATTTTTTCTTTACATTGGCTCCTCCCACAATGTCATGATGCTGGCTCCGCCCACAACATCATGACATCATGACGTTGGCTCCATCCACAACGTCATGGTGGGGTAGTAAAAATTTTGACAGCCCACCACTGAGTGGCGCTCTCTCTCTCTCACACACACACGCACGCACATGCACGTCGAAAAGGTACACAGAAGTCTGTCTCTCTAAGTAGGGCATCCTGAGGTGCCTGCTATATTTTTAGACATCTTATCCCTGGAAAATCATTTGCAGCAACATGGTAAGAGGAAGGGTTTTACTCTCCCTCCTTGGCTGAAGGGGCAAGATCCGCCAGCCCACCCGTGTACAGGAGGTACGAGGAAGGAGCCCCCAGGATCCTATCGCCCTGAGCCTGGGAACCACAAGAGGACGGGGGGGCACCCTCCCTCCCTGGCTGGGCCACAGCCTTGGCCACCCACCCACCAGAAGAGAGAAGCCTGTTGTCTCCTGCTTTCCCTCAGCGTTTGGGACCCCACCTTAGCTTGCTTCTGAAATGAGGGGCCAAGGGGGCCACAGGGAGGGGGGCGCGGCCGCTGGCTGGCTGGCCGGCCAGCCTGACTCTACACACACCTTTGACCAATTGCTTGTGAAAGGCTGAGGAAGGAGCAGATCAGGAGGGGCTCAGATAGCCTGCTTCCCTTTGTGTGTGTGTGTGGGGGGGGGGAACGAAGACACATGGGCACCTACCTGGAGCAAAGGCCAGAAGGAAAAGAGGAAGCAAAACAATAGCCATGACACTGCCCCACAGAAGAGCTTAGGGAGCTCTCTCTCTCTCTCTCTCTCTCTGGGCAGTTCACAATGTCATTAACATTTTGACCCCAACATGTTTGGTTCTCATTCTACCAACCTTGGAAGAATGGAAGGCTGAGTCCACCTTGATCCCCATTAGGATCAAACTCACAACCTTTTGGCTACAGTAGAGCAGTTTAACCCCTGTGTCACCAGGGCTGCCTCGAGAAGGACGATAACGAAGCAGGCCAAGGTCCAGAAGCAGAACCTGGGGCAGATCAACCCTCAGGGCAAAAATGGCCTTGGAAGGACCGGGGAGGGGGGGGTCCCCACTCCCCTCACTCTGAGGGAGGCTCCTCTTTACGGTGGGATCCCTCCAGGGGCTGAGGAAGGGACTGAGAAGGTGTGTGTGTGTGTGTGTGTGTGTGTGTGCGTGCGTGCGTGCGTGCGTACATGTCAAAAGCCAAAGAGAGCTTTCACCTGCCCACAGCAGTTGCTGCTCTGGAGTCAACCTGGATGCAGGTGGCGTCGCACTGAACCCCAATTCTGAAACCCCACGTTTGCCCCTTTCAGGAAAGAGTCCAGGGGAGGAAGGAGTTAAACTGCTGCACTGCAGCCCAAACGATGTCAGTTTGATCCTGACAGGACCCAAGGTCAACTCAGTCTCTTCTGGGCTCGGCAAAATGAGTTCCCAGCATGTTGTTGGGGGCAAAAATGCTAATTCCTTGGAAACCACCCAGAGAGTGGCCTGCATAAGTGTAGTTGCTGTAGCTGACGGGCAGCTCCCTGCGCTTCCTGGCTGCATGAAAACCAGGTTCTGTTTTGCACTTCCTCCCAGGATGCAACAAAGCCAAGTTTCAGGTGTGTCCCCCAACACACACACCCTGCCATCTGCGAGTGACTTAAATAGGCCACAAGCCTGGTTGCCTCTGCCTTGAGCAACAACAACAAAGACAGTCGTCAAGCTGAGCGGCAGGCAGGCAGGCAGGCAGGGCAGGCAGAGCTGGCCTCCCTTTTCACAGGAGAAGCTCCTCTGCTTTAAACCAGTTGGCAGAAAAGGAGATGCACCCTAGGAGCGAGCAGAGGGAGGGGATCTACGCCATGGAAAGGCTGGGGGGGGGGCTATGCCCTGCCCTCCCTCCTCCTCCTCCTCTCTCAGGGTATGCCCAGGGTATGCCACCAACACACCTGGTGGGTGCAGGGGTTAAACTGCTGTCCTGCAGCCAAAACGTTGTGGGTTCGATCCTGACGGGAATCAAGGTTGACTGAGCCTCCGATCTTTCCGAAGTCAGTAAAACAAGTACCCAGCATGTTGATAGCCAACTGCCAATTACCTGTAAACCAACCCGAGGGGGCACTAAGTGCTTATGTGGGGCAGTAGAGAAGGGCGACTGTTCATTGCTCTTGCTCTCCCTTCCCACCCTTCACCAAGCATAATCCACCTCAGTCCCCAGTGAGATGTTTGGGGAGATCCTCTCAATGGCATTGGGGAAGGAATGAAAGAGACCTGACACCCGCCCTCACCCCCAAAACCCCACATTTCCCATCACCCCTGCTCACAGCAAGACACTTTGGCCACAGGCATCCTAAGGACCAGCCCACTTGCTCTCCTCCCCAGGCAGCCATGGCTCTCACACACACACCCTTGGCCAAGATGGGTGTTTCCAACTCCAAGGCACCCCCACCCACCCCACATGGCTGGCAGGAAGAGATTGTGCCCACACCAACTGGCAGGGGAGGAAGAAGGCAGGGCAGGTTGAGGACTTTGCCGCCCCTCCCCCTGTGCCCACACCAACATATTGTATTGTAATGTAACGTATTATTTGTAAGCCGCCCAGAGTCACCACGGCGAGTGGGCGGCAATATAAATTTGAACTAATAAATGAATGAATGAATGTAGGAGCCGGGGGGGGGGGATGTCTAGAAGGCTAATAATTTTAATTTAATTTTCCCATTTGTATGCCACCCAATCAGGAAGCCCGACTCAGAGCAGCTCACACAATCATCATACAATATATATACCTGTATGTATAAAACAATACAAATATACAATATACTCAATACACAATACTCAATAATTATACAGTATTCAATACAAACAATACCACGTCACAATACTGCAGCGGCCTCTCTGCCCCAGCCGCAAGTAAGTCTGGGGGCCAGGGGCAAAGTCCTACCGCCCACTGCCACAGCCAGATGCATGCCATCTGCTACACAAGATAGAGAGAATCTCTGGGACCCACATCTAAAATCACGTAGGGAAGGCTATTTGTTTCTGCCTTTGTGCCTGGGGGGCTCAGGGGTTAAGCTGCTCTCCTGCAGCCCAAACATCATAAATTCAATCCTGACGGGGACCAAAGTGGGCTCTGCCTTCCATCCTTCCGAGGTCGGTAAAATTGAGTCCCCAGAATGTTTGGGGCAAAATGCTGTGATGAAATGGGTCACAAGTTATTCAATATGGAGTTTATTTGGTTTCTAAACTGCCTTAGAAGGTAGCTTTGCATCTTTGCAAAGGCTTCATAATTCTTCCTGCTTCACTTATCAAGCAGGTGTGCTTAGCAGAGGCTTCCCAGAGCTTCAGTCGCCTATGTTTTGTCTTCTCCTCCAGGCCTGGAATGCTCTCTTGTGTCAACATCCTGAGCCTTGGAACACCAGACATTTGTTATTTAATTAATTCAATTTAATTTCCGTACTTATAAGCCGCCCACTCAGGAAACCCGACTCAGGGCGGCTCACATAACCATCAGGCAATATACAGAAGTACAAAATAATAACATATAAAAACTTCAACATCATAAAATACTCTTTAAAAACTGGTTATGGGAACCAGAGTCTGTTTATGCAATCCCTGGGCCCTAATTGGCTGTATGCTAATTAGGAGAGCCAAACTCATGGTCATTCTTTTAGACACATGGGTTGGGATTAGGTTTGAGTTTGGGGTTTCTGAAACGGACCCCTCAGAAGGGAGAAGGGGGGGCCCTCTCACACCCAGTCCTGACTCCAACCCAAGCTTAGCCATGATGACCTAGATTAGGTTTTCCTTTGGTTTCATGGGGGGGGGGGGGGAGAGGCCTGAGTGCGGATCTCCCTGCCTGTACTTTTTGATTAGTACTGCTTTGCTGGATTTTCTTGTATCCTGAACCAACGAATGAAGTGCTATTTCTACATTATGCTTTGAGAACAATAAACATCTTTTACTTCATCAACAACAGCTGTTTATTGGAAGAGGAGGTAAGACCAGAGTTCAGGCACAAGCCACACGCTACCACACACGTATAACTATTACTCTCCCCATTATTGTCTGGGCTCTGTACAATTCAGGTAAGCCTCAGGTTGCTGCAGGTCTTTGCAGGATGGCATTTAGGTGACCTGAACTCGGAGTCTTGGTTTCCACACAGAGCAGGCCAGGACAAGGAAGCTCTGAAAGGAACAAGGGGTCAGGCAGCCAAAGACACCTATCTGGCACAAATGCTAATTACCTGTAAACTGCCCAGAGGATGCATAATGGCTATTGCTAGCATGACTTGGTAAATGCCACTGGCTTATTCTAACAGCCTCCCGTCACTTCCACCTCCTGGAGAAAGCCCCCCCCCCAAGGTGCTAACCCTCACCCCGCCCTTGGCTTCTGCAGGGGGAAGGGTTCTTAGGGTGGGGAGGGCAGTTCCATAACCAAAGCCCCCTCCACCTGAAAGGCAATTCTGGCCCATTTGCCTATCAGGGACACTGAGCTCACTAAAACAAGTTGTAGCTATCACTTTTCAACTAGGCGAGAAGAGCATGACATTAATTACTGTTAAAGGCATTGACAATGCACCCTCAGAGACAGTGCAAAGCAGGCACACACACACCCTTTCATTCATCTTCAAGGCAGAAGGCAGTTAGGAAGACCAGTCAGAGGAGGGGCTCCCTTGGTTATGTAAGATTTTGAAATTTACCCTTTAGTTTAAGTTATATTCTTTATTTTTAAAGAAAGTTCTTTGAACCTTTCCGTTTCCCTTGGGATGGCCCCTGAAATAGTCATCACACCTTCCATGTTCCCTAGAGCACAGACCTTTATGGCAGACAATGCCCGCATCAATTAACACCCATGTCATGGTCATATTTTAGTCTAACAACCACAAAGATTCCCCTTTGAACCTCCAAACATTGGATCTTCTTCAATGGTCTGTCTACACTGTAAACTTAAGCTTCACACAATACACTCAAATGGAGCCTAGAAATGAGTGGGATTTGACCAGGTGGGTGACCCTGGAGTTACTTTTGGTGGTAATCTCATCTCAGGAAATAAACAAATTGCTTTTGCAATTGTTTAAAATTGAGGCCCAGCTCCCTTGCTCAGAGATGAAGTTTGATTCCCTTTTAAGATAGGAATGTATTGTACAGGGAACTTCTATGGAATAATTTCTGTTTGTATTTTACTAGGATATTAATACTGGATTGCATGTCTCCTCATTCCAAGGAACAATCAAATGGAAAAATAATAACTGAAAGGATAATTTTGATATTAAATCAATACAGAATACAATATTAAAAGGAGGTCTCCCTGCACCACCAAGGAGAACATCTGATAATCTTGCCTAAGGAAAAGAGCTGAATACTGTACTTCCTCTCCTGCCTGTCTCTCCAGATGTTTGCTGATGTCTTTCTATTGTTTGGCTTATCACTCTACTAGAGAACTTCTCAAGAAAAGAATGCAGGGACCTGAGAAATTCCAAACGTTGCTGGGTTTTTTGTGCTTGTAAAACTGTAACATTTACTCTTTAATCTGTGTATTACTGTATCTTATTTGAATAGCCACGAGCTTCCCTTTTGTCTACAAAAAAACCAACTGTAACATTTTACCTGTCCTGAGCTGAAAGGGTCAGCTGGCCTGGCTGAGGCCGGCACATGGACATTATAAAAACTGAACTCTGAAGTCACTCCCTCACCTCATTCCTCCTGGCTTTTCCATCTGCCGAGAGTTAGGTCAAAACCACAGGCCCTTTGCCTGCTTATGTCTGTATTAATTATTGGGTTTTCTAAAAAAATAATACTTTCATTTTCAAATAAACTTCTTTAATATGTATCAAACAATTGGACTATGGCTCAGTTTTAAAGCTTCCACCCATGAAACGGTTCTTTAATATTAAAAACCAAATGATTTCAGACTTCTTGGCCTGGATGCCTGCAGCTCTGAGGCCATGGAGTCTGAAATTCAGGCCACACCTTCTTCTCCGGCCCCTCCGGGAAATGGTTATGGCCACTTCATTAATTTTTTAACTTCTATTTTTGTCCTGAAAACCAAAGCCACCTCCATAACTCCTCTTTATTCTGTTTTTCTTCACTGCCAGCACCATCGCCTACCCTAGCCAAGGGCCCCAAGACCAACCCCAACCCCCCCTCCTCCTCCGCAAAGGACCTTCCACGTGGGTCACCAACAGGACAATGGTGGCCGCAGGCCCTGGCTGGGCCAGAGGCACGACACCTTTGCCTCCTGCCTCAGGAAATGCACAGCAAGCCGAGGGCCCCCCAGGGAGGACCACCTGGCAGAGCCTCGGGTGGTCTTGACAGCAAAGGGCTCCTCCTCCTCTGCCCCCCCCCCTTGACTTCACTCCTGGATTCCATGTTTGACACAGCCATTGAAATCACCAAAGATTCTGCCCTGCACAGCCCTAAGGCGGAGAGGAGCTCCATCCCACCTGGTGGGGGTGGAGGGGACGCGCGTCTGCAGAGGAGAAGGGGGAGCAGGTGGGGCTGGACCTCCTCTCCCCCACTCCAACCTTTGAGCATGCATCTGCCATTGCTGGGACACTGTCCGTGTTAACACCCAGATGCGCTTCCCCCTGGACCTACGGCTGTGGCCACTGCGCACACCACCCCCTGCCCAGTCCTTGGCGCACTGATGTTGCCCTATCGTGACAACCCCAGGGCCTCCCTTCCCTGGGAGAAGGCTCATAGGATGCCATGCCCTACGCCAGGGGAGGCAGCCTGCTTTTCTCCTCCTCGGCTGGCACATGGAAGGATGGATTGGGCACCCCCAGGCCCGCGCAGGGCGGTGACTTTGCAGGAGGTAAGATGCTGAATGTGATGACTGCAAGGTCAGCACTCCGAGACCCGAGTGCTGCATGACGGAGTGAGCTCCCATCATCTGTCACAGCTCCTGCCAACCCAGCTGTTCAAAAGCAAGAAATTGCAAGGAGATAAACAGGTACCACTTTGACAGGAAAGGTGACAGTGCTCTGTGCACTCCAGTGTCTAGTCACACCTGCCAGATGACCATGGAAACTTCTGCAGACAAAGACAGGACTGGCTCTTTGGCTATAAATGGAGATGAGCACTGAACCCTAGAGTCGGATACAACTGACATTCAAGCGAGGGAGGCCTTCCGCAGTCCTGGGGCAGGAAGGGTAGGTGGGGCTCTGGCCATCCGACAACAAAGGCTGCGCTTGAGAAGGGGGCAATCAGCAGATCAAAACACACACACACACACGCACACGCATACACATACCCTGCTGCCAGCGCTTTTTACAAGTACGGCCAGCCCAGCCTGCCTTGGCTCTTCAAGCAGACGCCCCTGCCAAGCCGGCGCTGGAGAGCATGGCCAACGTCCCCAAGGCCCGCCCCCCCGCCCGGTGGCTCAGGGCCCGCCAGCCTGGCATGGAGAGGACCCTAATGCCACCTGCCTCCCAGCCTCCATCCAGTCCAGCACCTGCCCAGGACTTCCTGCTTCCTCCCCCCCCCCCCCAGTCTCCCTCCTTCTGAGCTCGCAGCAGCAGCAGCAGCCCTGGGAACAGGTCTAAATAAGGCTCCTAAATCCCAGCAAAGTTTCGATGGCAACCAAAGGTCACTTGACGAGGGGATGATGAGAGCCCCCCCCTTGCAAGGGCTGCTGGGTCAAGAGTCACAGTCCTGTCAGGACACTCCCGCCTCCCTCCCCTCCTCCCCAGGTCCACGCCCAGCTTCTCAGGCCACTGGGAAGGAGAGGGCAGCTGGAGACACCCTAGGGGGACGGAGGCACACTCTGCCAGGCCCACAGGCACAGCCAGGGCTAAAACAGGGCCGGAGGCACTAGAGCCGTTCTAACAAGGAGACCTTCCACACCGTCCCATAGCACTCAGTGCACTCAGTGCAGGCTGGTCACATGGTTGAGGGGAGTGGTCACTCTGGCCTGGGGGCCAGATCCGGCCCATGACACCAAATCATCCAGCCCATGATGCCCTCATCGTTCCCGGAAGCGGAAGTAAAACGTGCCCGTACCACCTAAAGCAAGGGTGGTGTCCAAACTTCAGCCTGGGGGCTGGATCTGGCCCACAACACCAATTCAATGGGCCTGTGACGCCCTTGTCGCTCCCGGAAGCAAAATGCACCCGTACCACCTAAAGCACGGGTGTCCAAACTATATCCCAGGGGCTGGATCTGGCCCACAACACCAATTCATCTGGCCCACGCCACCCTCGGGGACCAATCTGGGGACCAACCTGGGCCCCAGAACCACAATGGTACTTCTCTCTGACACGGTGAGTGACCATCCCGGCAAAGCTTTCCCTGCCCCCCTTCAATATTTGCACCCCATTTTCCTTTCCATTGGTGGCTCAAGTGCTTAAGGCGCTGACTAGAAGGCGACAGGCAGAAGTGTAGGGTGGGGAAGGGGGTAAGGGGGAGCGGATGGCCCCGGGTGGTGCTTTTCAGGGGGCAGCAAAATGTCCCCCCCCCCGCTCTCATTGTATGAATTTTTAAAATCTTTTAACTTGTTTAGTTTTAATATTTTAATAAATTTTAAATTGGATTTTATATTGTGTTTTTATGTATCTGTTTAAGCTTTTGTTAGCCGCACTGAACCTCTTTGAGGAAGGCAGCATAGAAGTCTGTTTAATTTAATACAACTGGCTTTCAAGCAACGGTAACCTTTCCCTTTCCCCATCCTAGCCATACTGAAAAGAAAGCTTATATTACCGGGAGAAAAACCTGCAATTAAACCAAACATATTTAGCGCCCTTTAGCTTTAACAAAGACATACTTAATAAATTCATTCCATATGTCTATAAAACCATTTTCTTTATCAGACCTTTTTTAAAGTCCCATGTCAAATTATCATTTCACTATATTCCATAACTCTTTATACCAATCCTCCAATACAAATTCAATGCCGTATAAAATTTCCAGTTTTTAGCCATTAACCACCTTGTTGCTGTTGCCATACTAATAATCATCTCTTTCTTATTCCTGTCCACATTTTTGTTACCAAAATCTATTAACAATGCTATTCTAGGACACATTTCTAATTTTAAAGACAATATTTGATTTATTTCTTCAAATGCATTTACCCAAATCTTTTTTACAACCATCAATGAAAATATGTCCCAATCTTTTCTTTCCACCTCCTTTTTATATGTATGGTCACAGTAACTTAGTCAGACTGGGGCAGTCCTCTCTTTCCAAAACGCCTGCCAGGAGAGAGGGCCCCCCTCCCGCACACCCTTTCCAAGGGAACACCTTCATTTTCCTGCTGAGGAGGAGGAGGAGGAGGAGGCATTCAGCAGGAACCTCCTTTCAGCCGCTGGTGGCTTTCTGGACCTGCAGGAAACAAGCTTGGTGCCCCTGCCCTTCAGGTGGGCAGTCAAAAATTTTACTACCACACTGTGGGGGGAGCCAACATCATGGGTGGAGCCAACATCATGATGTTGTGGGTTGAGCCAATGATGTGGGCGGAGCCAAAGTAAAAAAATAAAATAAAAATTAAATAAAAATACAGTACATATAGAAATAAAAAACACATAAAAATACAAATTACATAGACATTAAATAGAAATAAAAGCACACTACATAAAACGCGGTGTTTTAAACACCCACCCACCCCAAACACAAACCCTAGTCACTTACCCTGGGGTTGGGGAGCAGCAAGCAGGTGGCAACAACAGCGGCCCAGCAGCATAGTCGAGCCCGGCCTGGCCCGGCCCAGCAGCACAGCCTGGCCCGGCAGCATGGCCTGGTACGTCAGCGGCAAGGGAGCAGCATCAGCGGTCGAGGGAAGGCTACCGCCGCCGCTCCAAAGAAGCCGCTGAGGGCCTCAACAGCCAGCCACTGCGCCCTTCACTGCAGCCCAAAATGGCTGCTCATAAGTGCACATGAGTCAAAATACCATTTGATGCATGCGCGCCTCCAGTATTCAGCGTGTATGAGTCAAATGGTGTGTTTGACGCATGCTTGCTTACGAGCAGCCATTTTGGGCTGCAATGAAGGGCGGCCAAAAAAAGTAATCATCCCGGGTGGTCTCCCTCCGGGAGTCCACCCGGGATTGTTACTACCAGTTTGGTAGAACCGGTCCAAACCAGCTGCTGCCCACCACTGCCTTCAGGTTTCCAGAGACAATGGCCACATGGCCAAGGCAAACCAGCTCCCTCAGACCCTTCCTCGCGGCCTGGTTTTCTGACCTGTCCTCCACCCACCCCCACCCCGTGATCACCCTCCCTCCCTCCTCTGGACATATTCCTTCCTAAAGGGTGGTGGCCACAAGTGGACCTTTGCATCCCTAGCGGGTCACACTCCCTCCGACAGCTTTGGGGGCCGGACATCCATTTACCCCTTCCTCCACCACATGTCACTTCCTGGTGTAGTAGAGGCGATGGGGAGGAGCAAATGAAATGGTGCTGGGGGCCGCATCCGGCCCAGCGGCAGCAGGTTAAGAATCCCTGCCCTAGTGCCAAGGCAACCCTCACCCACCTTGTATCTGTAGGTCAGATGTTTCCTATAGTAAACAGGAAGTGTTTATTTTGCTAAACAAACAGAAGAAAACTCCCCGAGATGTTCCCAGACAGGTTTCAGCTACAGAAGAGCCCCTTTTAGCTCTGGGAAGAGACAGAGGCACCCAAGGTTTCCTGGCATGCCTGTGGCCAGGAGGCAGAAGGGCTACTCTTGACTGAGGAGGAGGAGGAGGGTGGCTGCTGCTACTGCTACCCTGGGGACTGAGGGGAGGGGGAGCAGGAGAGAGGCAGCCCCTGATTTCGTGGAGCATGATGGGAAGCTTCCTTTTGATTCAGCCCCACTTGAGCAGGGCCTGAAAGCTCTGGATGTCAAAACTCCCTTAAGCTGTACACAATACTCCACCCACAGGGGTAATACGGACAAGAGATGACGATGCATTACTGGTTCATTATTTTCCCCATCTCTTCTTTGTGTTTTCAACTGTTCGATTTTACTTCCGCTTCCAGAAGTGACAAGAGTGGCCCAGGCTGGATGACTTGGCATCAGGGGCTGGATCTGGCCCATGGGCAGTAGTTTGGCCACTCCTGGTCTGGCATTTTGTGGCTCACTGGTCCCACTATTCACTTCCCCATCTCTTTCTCTCCCCCTGGTCTGGCATCCAACTACTGTACTGTATCCTGATTCTCCAAACCCCCAGGCCAAACTGAGCCGCCCGCCTGCTTGCCTGCCTGCCTTTCCACACCAGACTAAGAAGATACTGACTCACTCGGTGCTCATCGCTGCCAATCCCTCGCCTGCAGTAGGAGGAGAGCCTTCTCCGTGTCCGCCCCGACCCTCTGGAACCTCCTGCCCACCGAGCTGCGCCTTCAGACAGAGCTCATGCCCTTCCAGAAGAGCTTAAAAACCTGGCTGGCAGGACAAGTTTGGGGACCCGGGAACGTGGGTTCTCATACTAGGTGGCTTATTTAATTGGATTGTTACCCCTGGATCTGAATGTGGATTTGTGTGTTGTTTCTGTATTGTTTTTAACTTTTGATGACTTTTAACTCTTGTTGATTTTTACTGATATGGATTGTTCTATGTTTTTATTTCTTGTTTGATGTAAGCCGCTCAGAGTCGGGTTCTCCCGATTGGGGCGGGGTAACAAATGCAAATAATAATAATAATAATAATAATAATAATAATAATAATAATAATAATAATAATAATAATAATAATAATAATAATAATAATAATAATAATAATCATCATCATCATCATCATCCCAGCCTTTTACAGACTAAGGCACAATGGAGACAGTCTAATCTCCCAGCTGGACCCTGGCATGTCTGCATGGCTACCCCCAACCTCCCTGCCCTGCCTCTCCCTCCCCCCCCACCCCCGGCCAACTCAGCAGTGGCTCCCAGCCAGGGGACTCTTGCCCACCCGCCCATGTGCCCTCCCACACCACAATGGCTGGCCTTTCCTCTCTATGTGTCCTGCAAAGCCCGTGTGTGCTTATTGAGGTCCAAAGGCAGAAGCATTCAGAGGGCAGCAGGGAGGGGTCCCTGAGGACCATTGGCAGGCATGTGAGCAGCCAAGGCCTCTGAACAAGGCAAACTAAGCAGAAACAGGCAGCCTGGGGGTGGGCCGCCCTCCTGCCTGACTCCCTGTGGGATGGGCCTGGCTGAGCTGCTGGAAGCCTTCCAGGCACCATGTTAGAAGAGGAAGCACAGCCCTCCTTTTCCACCACCGTTGCTCTGTGGTGCAGGCGGTGTGGGGCATGTGGATCCCACCACGCTAGGAGCTCACCGTTCTGGAGCCCCAAAACCTCCAGGGAAGGAGGCCGGTCCCAAAGCCCTTCCTCTGCACCTGCCCACCCTCCTAGAGGCTTGGCGGATGGAGCTCCATCAAAAGCACCTTCTGGCTGAGAGACTGCCAGGGCCCCTAAGTCAAGGAGACCAATGGGGCAGCAGAGTGTGGGAGTGCCCACTCCACTCCTGCCAGGCTCCCACCGGATGCCAAAGGAACTCTTGATAAGATCTGTTGTTGGTGCTAAACTGGACAGTACGTTAATCAGAAGAAGAGAACCTCCGCAGGTGTGTTGACCTCGCAGCAGCAGCAGCAGCAGCAGCAGCAGCAGCAGCAGAAGAAGAAGAAGAAGAAGAAGAAGAAGAAGAAGAAGAAGCTGCTTTCCCCCCCCCCCACCGCCCCAGGAGATGTAGGCTGAGCATCTCCAGCCGGCCTGCTTTCAGGATCCTGTGCCCTCCCCATGGAAGAAGACAGGCGATGTAGCAAGGTGGGGTTGGGGCTCCCAGTGGCCACCCAAAAGGCTTCACGAAAAGCCAGCCACTGCAAAGACCACAAGCCCTTTCTTTGGCTGCAAACAGGACTAGCCACATGCACCTCAAAAACCACAAGTGTAGCAGGGCACCGGGGAGGGGAGGCGGGGCGACGGCGGTGGCGGAGGCTGTCCTGCACCCACACAATCCCCCAATGAATTCCTTGCAGAAACTCCAGGGGGAGATCCTGGGAAAAGCATCCAGCCAAGAAGGCCAGAGAGCGCTGCAGCCAATCCATGGGCATAATCCTGACCTAGAGAAAGCAAGGGGATCCCCAGCCTCACAATGCTCTGGGTCCACCACGTAGTCGTGTTTGCACTAATGGGGTGAGCTATAAATTGAATGAATGAATGAGGTGAAATGTGGCCAGGGCAATCTGAAGCTTCTTCTTAGACTAGAGTTGAAGTCAGCTTTACATAGAGAACTTTTAACCTGTCCCAAGCTTTCCTGGCTTTGGCAAATTTCCAGACTCTCACACCTCCACACTTCTATAACTATGAAACTTGGCATGTACACTAAGAGGAGGAGCCCAACGGTTTGTACATGGGTTACTCATAGCTAACTTAAATTGCTCCCACAGTTACTGGTAGTTAAAATACAGTGGTACCTCATACAACGATTTTAATCTGTTCTACGGGACTCGTTGTTGTACGAAACAACTGCTGTACAATGCATGCATTGTATAGCCATTTTCCCTATGGGATGCATCGTACAACGATTTTTTTTGCTAAGTGGTTTTTCCCATTGAAAAGCTGTTGTACGATTTTTTCCATAGGGAAAATTGTTATGCGGGACACCATCCCCCCCCCCCCCACACACACACACCTAATTGTTATGTGGTTTTGTTGCTATACCGGGCGATTGTTGCATGAGGTTCCACTGTATACAAATCTGCAAAGTTCTAAGCCAACCGTAGCTTGCAGCACTATTTTCAGTCACTAGGTGGCAGGTGTTGCAAACCACCACCAGGTTTTCCCCAATTAGGCAGCTTCTGCCTACCCTTCACATGATCGCATCCAATGACCCTCAGGTAGGTTCACCCAGAGCAGTCACAATAAGGAAAACAAGAGGCCAGATAGGTTCTTCTTCTGCTTCCCTCTGCAGGCATCTGAAGTCTTCACAAAGGGTCACAAAGAAGAAAATGATTTGCTGTTTCATAAGCAGAGCAGAAAGAAGAAAATAAACAGAGAGAATGTAGCACAGTATTCACTGAGCCAGTGGTGGGCACCAGCAGGTTTGCCCCAGTGTGCCAGAACCGGAAGCAGAAATTCCGGCTGGCCCTTCTGCCCATCCAGACTTTGAACTAAAGTCGTCCTAATTCGGGTGCAAGGCAGGGCTTTCCCCTGGCCATGACCACAGTGTGGCAGTAAAAAAAAATGCTAGCCCACTACTGGTATTATCCCTGGGCTGGAGGGAAAGGCCAGCAAGAAGCAAATGGACAAATTAAGCAGAAAGAGTCCAAGGGGGTGGGGCTGTGGTTTGAAGAGAAGAGGCACCAAGGTGAGCTGAGCCAAGAGGAAGATTCAGCCTCACAAGGAAAAATGGAAGCTGTCGCAGTTTTAATAAACCTTTGACAGAGAAAAATGGCCAAAAAATTTCCTAAAAGAGCCCTAAAATCCACCTTATTAAAGGTGGGAGTAAAAATATCTCCAAATGAGCTATGCCTTGGCATTGACGGTCAGCTACCAAAAGGAGGCCCTTGATTCAAGGGTGAAGCCTTCCAAAGGACACTGAACAAGCCCTTTCTCTGTGCCAAGGAAAGGTTTCTAAGCCACACAGAGCTGGAAACGTTTGCTTTAGGATGCAGTTGGTTGCTGAACACCACCACCCCCCCATGCTACACAACTGGGCACCTAGGAAGGAAGAGGGCATAAAAGAATCGAAGGCATCAGGCCAAGCCAGGAAAAAGGCTGGAGCCCCAGGGCCATCTTTCCTGAGCAAGTAGTAGACGGAAGGAAGGGCCTGCCAGGCACGTGGCAAATTGAGGGGACAGATCAGTAACTCAGAGGCAACCAGAGGGAGACGTACGCCAGCCACATACAGCTGTCCTCAAACTCTCTGTCTCACGCCACCAACCTCCAAGATGTGCAAATGTTCTTAAGAGTGAATACATGGAAGCCCATGTGCTGCTACTGGAAGGCGTGGGACGGCTGGCCTTTTGCCCCACAGCCAGAGACCTCAAGGCCCACTCTTTAAAGCTCAGGGCTGCTCCCCACTGGTCACTGTTGCTTGTCTCGGTCGGGGCAGCCAGGTAGCCCCCATGATAATCCAACTCAAGAAGTGAACCTTGTGGACTAGGAAGGTCCACCCACATACCCCCAGCCCAGGGTGGGGTGGAGGGGAGGCCAACTGCCCACCCAGGCCAAGAGAGCCCCCTCCCCTATTCTCAGTGGGCTCAACAGCTCCTCCTCCATCACCCCTTTCCTCTGCCTCTTCTCCAGCCTCCCCTTGCCTGCAGGCAGATGAGATGACAGAGAGATGCAGGGGAGTCTAGCTGCATTGACAACGGGACCCCAACAGCAACGCAGAAAGTCAATGGCCCTGGATGCGCTATTCAGCATCCGGCCATCCCCACCTGCCACCACCTCCCTCTGCCAAAGGGTAGGTGCCACATGGGCTGGGCAGAAAAGACTTTGGGTACCCACCGCACCTGCACAGGCTGGCAGTACCTGAAGAGGCTCCTGGCATCTCCTCTACCCCCTGCTGCCTTCTCTTCCTGCCTGCCTGCTTCCTAAGTTCAAACTGCTTTGTGCAACCAAGTTGGAGTCCCCTCCCTCCCTCCGCCCGCCCACCCAAACCAGATACAGTAGGTAGAATGACTTGGAAGGACCAGGAAAGAGGAGCAGCTGCCTGGGGCAGCAGTGGAATGTCTTCCTTTTGAGGCTTTCAAGGGAAGGGAAGGGAAGGGCAGGCAGGCAGGCATCTGCAGCTGCTGTCTCTGGTCTGGAAAAATGCCCCCCCCCCAGCTGCCCAGAAACCTGAAATTTTACACAGGCCTGAGCAGGAAGGGAGCACAAAACTCTCCCACAGCCTCTCCTGACAGAGACGCAGCAGCAGGTCCTGAGTCCTCTCCACCCTCACCTCCTCCTGACCCACTGCAAAGCTGACCCATACACACCCACCCCCCAGGCCCTGTCGCTGCCTCTCTTCCTGGGGGCCTTGGAACTGCACATTCAAGGCAAAGGAAGAAAAGGCTCCTTTCCCATGAAAAAACCCCAACGGTCTCCCATGACTTTCTGTTGGGTGGCCTCAACCCAAGGGGAGCCCTCAAACCCAGGCCACAGCGGCCGCTGCTCTCACAGGCTGAGCAAGAGGGGAGGGGCCGCCTGGGCCCCTGGCCAGCCACACTGGAGAGGAAGGGATCAGCTCCCGCCGCCCACCTGCTGGGGAAGGAAGGGGGTCCCAAGCAATCACACCAATTTCTTGTTAATATTTACAGCATCCAAATAAAGGAGGGGAGTTTGGAGCCACCGCCACATTTCCCAGCCAGTGAACAGCTTTCCCCAGTCCCTTCGGAGTCCATGTTCTGGGAGGGAAAGGAAAGGCTCCCTCTCTTCGCCATTCCAAGAAAAGTGGCAGCCAGAGGAGGGGGGGGGAGAGAGGGAGGGAGGGAGGAAGGAAGGGCCTGTGAGGCTTGGGCTGCCTCTCCTGACAAACCCACACGGAGAACATCTACCCCACACAAGCTCTGAGCCGTCTCTCTCTCTGTCCCCTCACCAGGCGATGATGCCACCTGTGCATGGGCTGCACCAGCTTAAACAACAACTCAGTGAGTCACCTCAGCACGTGCCCTCCCCACGCACACACAAAAAGGGATTTAGAGGGGTGTGTGAATGAGCCTGAGCCTTCAGGTCCTCTTGGTGCAGGGAGGAAGAGAAGCCACAGGTCAGAAGGAGTGGGGAGGGGATGCCTAGGAAGAAGCCCCCCCCCATCCCTTTCTGACACAGCTGTTCAAAGAGGAGCCTCTGCCCAGCGCCCACCAGAATGCAGCTGTCCATCGAGGGAGAAGGCCAAGACAACGCACCCAGCCATGGCAAAGCAGGAGGGACGGGGCTTTGACGCAGGAATGTCACCCCTGGGGTTCAGGCAGCTGGTCCCGGGCATCCCTTCCTTCGCCCTCCGCAGCAGTCATGGAGTGCTGCGGGACACCCCAAAGCAAGGCGGGCCCAGAGGACTTGGTAGCAACAACACCAGCAGATCTGCAGAGCCTGAATTGCTGACTGAGAGCCTGGGTGCTCACGTGCCAGGCTGCCCGAGGCCTGGGAAGGTGCAGAGAGGGGGCCTCGGCTGGTGTGGTCGCAACATGGCTCTTCTTCCGCCAGCCGCCGCCGCCTTCTCCTGCGGCATCGGAGCTGACTGAGCCAGGCCGTGGTTAGAAGCCTTTTGGAGGTGGCATGGAGGAGGTTGGCACCTGGAGGAGGCGGTCTGTAACCCGCTCACCTTCCCACACAGGAGGAGAGAGAATGAATCTAGCCACGGGGGGGGGGGGATTTTCCTGAGGGGGGGGCTCTGAGGGAGCAAGTGATGCCCCCAAAGGACCAAGGCACCCTCCTTGTGAAGGAGGGAAGAGGGCCGGGCCTGGGCCACCTGGATTTTGCCCCAGAGATCAGTTTCTGGCCAGACGAAGGGAGGGGGAAGGGAGGGGAGGGGTGGGGAGTCTTGCCATAGGGCCCATGGGAGGGGTGAGGCTTCCCGGGACCGAAGAGCTCACCTGGGCAGGGGTGCTTTGGGAGGGCGGTGGACAGGAAGAGATGGGGGGGTGCCTATGGGGGGAGAGAGAGAAATCCCATACATTCTCATTACCTCTCCCTGCCTGGGGGGGGGGGGCCGCCAGTCGCTGGGGCGCACCAGGATGAGTCCCACCCTGTATCCCGGCCTACGGGCCAGCACACCACTGCGGTCCCCCCTCCTGGAACCCCCCCCCCTTACGCTCTCCCTCCTTCTCGGTGGAGGAGGGGGGGTTGGAAGCGCGCGCGGGAGCCCTTCTCGGGAGGGCGAACCCCTCCAGCCCTGCGCGTGCACGCAGGAGGCATTTCGCACCCCCCCCACCCCTCACCGAGAGCGCGCACGGATCGGGACCGGCGACCCCCTGGTGTTGCCCCCGGCAGGCAGGCAGGCCTCGGGCGGGATGGAGTGAAGAGCGGCAGGCCTCACCGGCGCCGGGATGGAATGAGTGAGGGGGGCCCCCGAAAAGGCCGGGCCGTCCTCCCCGACCCCCCCTCCCCCACCAGGCACTCACCCCGGTGGCGATGCCGGTGCGGCGGATGGCGACTGCTGCCGGGCTCCGTCGTCGTCCTCCTCCTCCCCCCTCTCCTTCCGTGCCTCCCTCGCTCGGTGGGTCCGGCCTCCCTCCCTCCCTCCCTGCCGGCCTCTTTTCTCCCCGCGGCGGCGGCGGCGGCGGCTCGGGCGCTCCGTCTCCTCCTCCGACCGGGCCGGCTCGGGGGGGGGGGAGAAGAAGAGGCTCCTGCGCATGCGCCGCCCCTCACCAGGGCCCGACGGACCGGCCGGGCCTGGTCCACAGCCCCGCCCTCTTACGCTGCTATGGCAACCGCAGGGGGGGAGAGGAGAAGTCCGGCTCCTGTGGCGACCGCGGCCCAAGAGGCCCCGCCCACCGCCATAGACGCACAGGTGCGGGTGCGCGCGCGCCCTTTTAGTCGCTTATTTCTTCTCTCTCCAGAGTTCGCCCAGAAGCGAATAAAGCCCACCTCCACCCCAGGTCAGCCACGTGTGGAAGCGCCGTTTAGAAACCACTGGGGAAGGTTTTGACCCTCTCTGCACGCGAGGGAGGGAGGGAGGGGCCCTCCCTAAATTAAAAGCCCCTGACCAGCCTTGCTCGATGGATTTCATTGTGAATGGTACCCACTGTTAACGAGGGTTCCCGGGAACAGCCTCCTTGGCTTGTGGCCATCCATGCCCCCTCCTGGGACCCCCACAGAGAAGGCCCTCCCGCCTGGCCATGTCTCCCCCTTGGCCCCTGAGTGACCCCTCGTGGTTGTCTCCAGGGGGTCCTCCCCATGGACACGCCCCCCCCCCGCCTCTATCCATCAGGACAGGCAGGTAAAACCGAATGGCACTCCATGCGCCCCCCCCCCCCAGGGATGTCGTCCCTGGGCTCAGCATTGTCCTGGCCCCCTGAGGAAAAGGGCCCAGGGCCTCTTCTTAGGGAGGAAGGCTGGAGATGCTTGGCTGGGGAAGAGGCTCCAGGGGCCCCACGGGAGTTTCCAAGTGATGCCCTCTCTCCTTCCTGGCCGGGGGCGGATCCTGGCAGGCAGCGGGGCAACAGGAAGAGCGCGGATGGCCATGGCTCTCTAGCGGGCTTCCGCCTCCACCTCCTGGTCCTTGCTCCAGGGTCTCACCTGGGCTCCAGGTGGGTGGGTGTTATACACAGGTAAAGCACAGGGAATTGCTGCTTCCCCAGAGCAAGGGGAGCGTCTGGGCTCAGAGCCCAGGGGCTGCCAGGGAAGCAGAGGCTGAGCTGAGCCAGGCAGGCCATGGAGGAGCCACCCCACACACACCCCACACACACACTGACATCTCCCTGGCAGAGGGCACAGCAAGGCCCACGGAGCGTGTAGTGCGACTACTTGGGGTGGCAGCATCTGCTCTCCGCCTGCCCTCCTGTTCTTATGTGGGCTGGCCCTGGACAGGCATCCCTTTGATGGACATCCACACTGGAGGGGAGCAGAAGCCAGCCTTTCTTCTCCTCTGCACTCAGGAAAGCAGAGCAGGCAGCCCAGAGTCCTGGCGGTCTAAGTGAGGTGGAATGATGGAACCTGTTCAGCCGGCTCCAGGTGCTGGGGAGGGTCAAAGCAGGATCTGCTAATCTTCTGCGACAGCTCAGCATCCCTTGCCAAATCACCTTGGGAGGGCTGGGTTGCCAAGGGGGCCTCCTGAAGGTATGTAGTCGCACGGGGGTCCAGTGGCTAGGAGGTGGACCCCAAAGCCCCTTGAAGGGCTTCCCCCAGTCGGAGGGATGCTGGCCCTCCTGATCTGGCCACAGGGAGCAGCCCCAGCCCCCTTCCTTCAGCAGCCCCAGGGGGCTGGAGCTGGCTCGCAGGGTCCCTCCCTCGGGGTACCCTAGACTTGTAGCGTTGGGGCCCCAGGAGAGCCTGGGTCTCCTACCCCCCACCCCACCCCCTGTGAGCCAGAGAGATCTTGCTGGCAGTGGAGAAGGAGCTCCTGCCGGAACTCTGCTCTCCTGATGCAGAGGCAGCCAGGGAGGGAGGGAAGGAGAGCGACAGGTGAGGAGACAAGCCAAAGGGACGGGTTGTGTGTGTCCAGGGCAGAGCTCCGTAAAGGCCCTGCCCACCTGGCCTCTAAGGAGCCATCCCAAGATGCTGGGCCCAGGTCTCTGGAGTCTCCCTCCGCTGCAACTGCCTCTTGTTAAGCAAACCCTCTTCCGTGCCAACACCCAGGCTGCCTTTGTGAAAAACTCCCCCGTGACCAGGAATTCTGCAGAGTGTAAAAGCATGCTCTTCCTGGTCCCCTTCTACGGGTGGCCTGTGGCTTCCTTCCAGGAGTCAGTCCATCTCATGTTGGGTCTTCCTCTTTTCCTGCTGCCTTTCCCAGCATGATGGTCTTTTCCAGAGAGTCAGTAGGACAGCCTCAGTGTCGTCATTTTGGCTCCCCTGGAGAGTTCGGGCTTGATTGACTCCAGGACCCTCTTGTTCAGCTTCTCTCTAGCCCTGGGATAGCTGCTCAGCTTTCCCTCCAGCACCACATTTCACATGGGTCCATCCCCCCCCCCCCGCCCCAGGTTAGTTTACCTGGGGACTTTGGGATGTCCTTTTACAGGTCTGGAGTTTTGTGGGAAAGGCTTCTTGTGCCTTTCAGGAGAAAGGGGAGGGGGGAGAGCTTCAGCCATAAACACAGACCTCTGGCCCACAGGTTGGTCACTTGGGAAGCAGGATGGCGCTGGCTGGGCTTTCAGACCCAATGGCCAGAGACAGGCCCTGAGAAGCCCCGACCCCACGGCTCCCCACATCAGATACCTTTTAAAGTGAGTAAGGGCATAAGGTCTTACCTAGCTCTGAAGGAGCCCAGTCAAGGGACATGGAACCCACCCTCCCCCTGGAGAAGGGGAGGTCAAAATCCCAGGAAGCCTGGTTCAGAAGCACATCATGAGACCGGAGCCTGGGGCTGTGAGAACTCTCTTTAATGAGGAAATGCATGGAAGGTGCTAAAACAGCCATTACGAAAGTATTCCAACACATACCATACCAGCTGGGCTGGGCTGGGCTGGGCTGGGCTGGGCTGGGGGGGGTGGGCTGGCTGGGCTCAGAAGCAGAGTCCTCCCTACCTGACTGTCACCCTGGAGGGCTGGGGGGAGGCAAGGACTCTGACCCACCCGGCCTCCCACTGGGCCTCCCACACCTACGGGAACCAACTAGTGAGGGGGAAGTGCACATGGAATAGGTCACGGTTCACACTACGTCACAGGGGAGCCGGTGGGGTGGGTGGGGGAGGAGGAGTAGCACCATCATGTTGCTGGAGTGGTGGGAGGGGCAGGATAACACAGGATGGCTTTTCTTGGGACACCCTCCCTCCTTGTCCTGCAAGCGGTCACTTCCTCCCACCTCAAGGGCATGCGGGGGGGGGGGAGGCTGACTTCTGTGTCTAGGCCAGACGTGAAACTGCACAAATGAAGGCACCTTTGGGTGAATTCATGCTGCAGTTCCTTCCGCCTGAGCTAGTGTGAGAAAGATGAGCTGGCAACACAAGTGACTGGTAGTGCCAGATAAAGCATCTCATGCCTCCTCTGAGCTTTCCATCTCCACAGAAGGAAGTGGCCACGAGCAGAGGGTCTTTGGGCAACTCTGGGGAAGGCCCCACCCCACAGAGGGGGAGGAGAAGAGGCACAATTAGCCTGCTCCTCCACCTGCTCTCATCACTCCTTGGCAGCCCACCTCCCATTTCCATTAGGGGGGAGGTTGCCGGGGGTCCCCTCTCTTGCCCCCCTCCAACCTCACCTCCCTTAGGGGCCAGGGAGAAGAATGGGTGAAGGCCCATGGTGCTGCCCCCTAGGGGGAAAGCGGTGGTGGTGGTGGGGTGCACTGGTTCTCCTCTCTCTGGCAATGGGCCCCTCCCCACCATGCCCCCATCTCCAGCCCAGGCTAAGGGGGGCTCTCTTCCCCATCCCCCCACCCCTTCTATCCTACTGCTATTCACACAAAGCACCTGATTTTAGTCTATTATTTTTCCACATGATGCACAAACAACTCAGAAGCCACTTATCCAAAAACCCAACGTGCAAAACAGAAAGGAACCAGCACAGACTGTGGCCCCAACCCCCTTGTCAGGCCAGCCCCCAACCCAACCCGAGTACTTGGGGCAGCCCCCACCTTCTGCTGCACCCCCCCTCTCAGTGCTGCATCAACCCCGTCTCCAGTACAGCTGTGAGGTTCAGAGGGGACTCGGACCCCACCCTCTCCGCTTCATTCCCCTGGGGGTCCAGGGGGCATCAGGCGAGGGGCAGGGAAGCTCAAGCTGGTGTCGGAAGCTCTGGTGGAAGGGGGTCCGGTGGCCCCAGGCTCTCCCAGCAGGGTGAGGGGAGCAGCCGGGCAAGGGGGGCTGGTGATGGCATCGTTAGTTGGGGGACAAGTCGGGCGGGCAGCTACCAAATGCCGCTAGACCTGCCTCCGGGGGGAGCGAGAATCCGGGCCGAAGCTCGCTTTGGAACATGGTCATCGATTTGAGAACCTGCAGGGAAGGAAAGAAGTGGGGAGGGAGGGAGGGTGCAATCATCAGGCATCCATCTGGGGGTCAAGGGAGCAACACCTGTGTGTGTGCGCACGTGTGTGCATGCGTCCCTCCCTCACCGAGGGAAAGCGGCCCCATCAAGACGGGGAAACGGAAGGATCAGAGCCCGGTTCCTTGGCCCCAGCAGCCCCCTCCCAGATCGGGGAACCTGCCTTCCAAGGTCCAGAAAGGACACTTCCCAGTTTAGGTCCCAGAAGGGGCAAAAAGCCGTAGCCAAGGCCACAAGGGGAGCACAGGGTGCCCACCCAGGGTCCCAAGCCCTAACCTGGGGCATCTGAGGAAGGGAAGAGGGATAGAATCTCTCTCAGCCAACCCTTGGGACCCTAACCATCTCCAGCATGCCAGTTTTGGGGAGTGGTCAGAAGGGGCGGGCGGTCTCAGTGACCACCCCCACCCCTCCTGCTGCTGCCCTGGGAAGGGCCCTTCCAGCTCCCCTGTGGAGGCCAGGGCACCCAGAGGTCATGCTTTGAAGGGCCACTCAGGGTAGGGACAGGCCTCTCAAGCGAAACAGGTGGGGATGAACCGGCCAAGAGGGCCAAGCTGGCTGCCAACCCCATCCTGCCCCCACTCCGTGCCTGGATAGTCTACCCCACAGGATGGGATGCCACGTTAACTCCCTAAAGCCCCACGGAGTCCAGCCTCACGGCACCCTGGGAAGGGCAGAAAGCCCTTTGGGCTCAAAGAAAGGCCGCCTTCTCTCTTGTCTGGGGCAAATACAAGCCGCCAGCCCAGTCAGTACAAGGGGAACATGAATGGTCCTGCACTCGCACTTGCCCAAACCGCTCTTGGAATTACGTCTCAGTGCATTTCAGGGGACCTTCAGCAGGAAGGAAAAGAGGCCATTCTACTCCTGGCCAAGCAACAGCGGCGGTACAGAACAGAACCAGAACGGAGGCTCTGGTACCGCTCCTTCCCCCGGTTTGGGCCCCGGGGCCTGGGAAAGGTTCCCCTTGGGTGAAACACACATTCTTGACTGCCGAGGTGGCCGCTCCGAAGCTCTGCGTCTCAGGCTGGAGAGTCCGTCTAGACCAGAGATGGGCAAAAGGCCGCGCAACAGCTGTATCCACCACACCCACCCAAGGCCACCCAGTCCTCAAAAGTAACACCACAGTGTCCCCTATTGCTTTTTTATGCCATAGAGGCTTTGGGCCTCCGACCTAAGCCCACCACCCCTAATAAAAAAGCACGTTGGAACCCCCCCCCAGGCCACCTCTGGGCTCTGTCCTGCCCATGGAGAGAAGTGGAGGAACCCTCATTGGCCAATGGCTCCTGCGTCTCTGCCCTCCCACCCCTCTTCCGGTCTCTGCCCTGCCTACCCATGGGCACATGAGGGGGCCAGCTGCAAATCCACCTCAGGAAAGTGGGTCTAACCTGGCTTATGGGTGCTCCACTGGACGACTACCATGCACTTGCCACTAGGGAGGTGTTCTCTTGGGAGATAACTGGAAACCCTCCGTGGGTGCAGAAAGGGGGCACTTTTAGCCAGTGTTGGGCTGTGGAGAGCTGTGGCACAAGCAGCCTCCCCATTAAATTCAACACCACGTTTATGGGCAGAGACATGTGGCGGGGGAGACCATTTCAAACCCCCCCCCCTCATTAAGAATGGGCAAAGGGCAATGCTCCTGGCCCTCACCCAGGGCAACCTCTCTGGAATTTTGTCTCTATGGAAACTACTTTTGGAAATGAAATTCTTTGCTAACAGGTTGAGTGAAAAGGTTGGTTGCAATTTCCGTGGGATAAATTTTGGCCAGAGGACTAGAGGGAAGGGGCGGTATCCTCTCCTACTGCACCCATTCAGGACCCACCCGCTCGCCCACCCCCCGGTGCTGGGCCCAATTCAAAGAGCGGTTTTTGGCTTGTAGAGCCCTCAATCATGCGGGGTTTGAAGGACCACCTAATAGGTGGCTTTTGGCCCTGCCTCGATTCAGAGGCGTCTTGGGAAGCACCTGCCAAAAGTCCACATCCTAGGCACCCCCCAGGGCACCCCAGTTGGGCACATCACCTGGCACCTCCTCAGCCAGCCATAGTTAGCCGTGGCTAGTCACACAGTGCCTAGTCTGGGCAAACCATGGGTGGCTTTTGGGCAGGGTCTCCACAGAGAGCTTGGGCCCGGCAAGGTTTTGGCAAGGGCCCGTCTTGGGGTTTATGACTGCGACATTTTGCTGATCTTACAAATCTTCCTCCTAGTTTTAGCCACTGGCTTCGAAGTCAATGTGACCACCTGCAGTTTCAACTCGCTCCATCTCTTGATGGAAGGGAATTGTGAGCTCCTAGATCAGGGGTGCCCAAACTTTTCAGACCACGGGCCAGTCAGGTGGTTCAGTGGGCTGGTCACATGGTTCCTCCCACCAAAAGCAGAAGTAAAATGCACCTTGCAATCTGTTTTGCAACAGGGTGAGATAGATCTTAGGCCACCATTTTCTATGCTTAAACCAGGGGTGCCCAAACTACGGCCCATGGGCCAGATCCACTTCCAGGAGTGACAAGGGCAACATGAGCCAGTTGAATTGGCATCAGGTGCCAGCTCTGGCACACAGGCCATAGTTGTGCACCCCAATTCTAGATCTCATTTTGGCACATAAATGCAGAGCAGGTGGCAGTTTTGCTGCTGCGTCAGGGCCCCCCGTGTCCCATCAACGAACAGTGTACAAAACGTGACATTAGATCCCCCTCCTTGATTTTGAACCCCACCCACCCCCGCGTAGGAACTGCCCGGTGGTGGTGGTGGTGGTGGTGGTGGTGGTGGTGCTTCTGGCAGGCAGGCGCAAAGAAGCACGGAAGCCTCTCTCACCTGGGGCGCCAGCTTGGCAGATCAGCCGTGGAAGGGGCGTTGCAAAGGGGAGAGAGAGGCCGTCACTTGGATGCAGCCAAGAGGCAGGGATTCCTCCGCCCCCCATGCCCCCCACGCCCTCTTCCACTCGCTCTTGGGCATCTTCCTTCTGATCCTTCAACAGGAACAGCCCAGCCCAGCAAGACAACCAGCCAAGACACACAGGGTGAGACACGGCGGGGCAGATCAAAGCCAGGAGAGCGAGCCATGCACGTGGCAGCAGAAGGAGAGCTTGGGGAAGGAAGGATGTGGCAGAGAGGGACCCAATCCCCACCTGCGCAGGGGTGGGGGCTTTGGAGAAAACAGGCAGGGCATGCAGAGCTAGCCTTCTACCCTGCAAGGAGAGGCCAAAGGGGAGCTGCCTCTCTCCCTCAAAGCACGGGGCAAGCGGGGTTTGCAGAAAGAGTGCGCAAGGGACAGTCTGTCTATCAGGGCAGCCTAGGACGTGTGGGCGTGAGGGAGGGAACAGGTGGGGGGGGATATAGGGGTTGCGCAGGGAGGAGCAGGATCTCCCACTGGGGTGTTCCTCCCCCCCCCCCACAGAATCCCCGCTCCAGCCCTGCTCTTACCGGAAAGGCTGAAGCCGGACTCGTGGAGGTCCCTCATGCCCCCATGTCTCGTGGCCGGCCGGGTGGGGGTGTCTGCCAGGGGTGTCCCCGTCTCTTTTTTCCCAGGGTGCACCACCACAGCTACGTCCCCCAGGTATGGGGTGCGGTCCACGCCCTTAAGCTTTAAACGCTAGTATGGAAAATAAATGAATACACAACGTAAATGCACAGCCCCCTCCACCCCAAAAGCTACTTGCAAGGGCTCTCTCTTGTCTAGTAAGAGACACGGAAGAAAGACCTTTCCATGGGGGCGGGGGGCACGGAGGGAGGGACTCTGGGGGAGCCATAGGGCCCAAAATGGGTGCGTGTGTGTGTGCCTAGTCTAGGGCTGGCAGACAGTTTGGGGCTAGAGTGGGGGTGGGGAGGGCAGCTGCCCCTTGGCCAAGGTGGGTTGGGTCTCGCAGGTGCTTCCTTGCTTTCTATTTGGGGTGGGGGTGGGGGCTGCTCCCTTCTGACCTCCTGCAACCCTGCAGAGACCTTGCGAGGCCCTGCAGGGCATCTCCTGGCCTTGACCCACGAGAGCTCCTGACCTACATCTGAAGCTTGGAATTATCTCCTTACTCCCCACCCAGTCCCAAGCCCTCAGGTCAAGGAAGGAGGCGCCTCTATCTGCCCCCCCCTCTGCCAACACCAACCTTCTTATCCAGCTCAAAGCCCAAGCTAAGGCATGGAGAAAAGGCGGCGGGGTGTGTGTGTGTGTGTCCTGGCTCCCTGCCATTGCCCTGCTGGCCCTGGCCCTCTCCTCTTCAGCCTCCCACCCCACCTCCCAAAGCCCTTATTGGTTCATCCCTCCACCCAATGCTGCCCTCAATGCCGTCAGAGCTCCATCCCTTGGGGCCACCACCACCACCACCACATGTGTCACGTGACCAAATGTGGGAGCTGGCTTGCGTGGGTGGGCGAGAAGGAGGGGGTGGCCCTTGTAGGTCAGTGAAGGACGGGTGGGGAGGGGGCATGAGCCTCTTGGTGGGGCTCTTCCTCCCCCCCCACATGATCCTGTTGACCAGGCTGAGAAAACATTGAGAGGCCTCCAATGGCCAACTGGCAGGGCACTGCCGCCCCTTACCCGAGTTTGCATAGGCTTCTTCGCGTGTAGGATGCAACCCCATGAAAACCAGGGGTGTTTGGTGTGTGTGTGCGCGTGTCTCCCCCCCCCCTGCACAAACCCGGTGCCCACCTGCCTGGTTTTTCCCCGCTTGCTCATCACTGAGTTTCCAAGCAGCCCCCCCCCCCGCCCCAGCTGAGTGACGGAGTGCGCATTCTCTGCAGAGTGCCCCAACGTAGTCCCCCCACCCACCCCCAGATACATTTCTCCCAGCATTTCTCCATCATGGATGTGGAGGGGGGGCCCCCCCGGCTCCCTTGGGGCGGGGACCTTGTGGGGCTGCCTGTGTTTGGGTTCTGAGCTTTGATTTTCCTGATCGCCTTGTTCATAATTGTAGCCACTCTGGGTCGCTTTGGTGAGGAAAGTGGCAGACAAATGTAATGAAAGGAAGGAGTGAGTGAATGGAATGGCAGCTGCCCAGGAAGGCAAAGCCAGCCCCCCTTCTCTCCTCCCCCTCTCTCCCGGGGCTGCTGTCACCCTCTCTCTCTCTCTCTCTCTCTCTCTCTGCACCAGGCAGCAGCAGCAGCAGCAGCTCAGGCTGGCTCAGATGTTACTCTACCCAAGGGCCCAAAGATGTTCTTGACTGCAGCCTCCTTCTCCCAACCTTTCAGGCAGCCTCAGCCAGGACTGCATCATCATCATTATCATCATCATCATCTCTACTAGGTGCCCCCCCCCACACACACACATAGAGGGTTCTTTATGGAGCTGATGCAGAGCACTGGATGCCCTCTTCTTCCTCCTCCTCCTCCTTTTCCTCTCCCAGGGTGCAAGTGGTGTAGCTGCCAGACCAGAGGAGCTCACGCAGGGCAGGCCGTGCTGTAGACAAAGCGCCCACCACCACCACCACCACCACCACCACCACCACCACCACCCCCACTTGCCCCCACCTGCCTGCCCACCTGACCCCAGGTACCTTTTCCCGCTGCACCATCTTCTTGTAGACAAAGTCTGGGAAGGAGCGCAGTGGGCAGAACTTGCCCGTGCCCTCGGCACACATGAAGACGCCATTCTCATAGACCACGCGCCCATGGCTGATCGTGACCAGCGGCACTCCGTGGCATCGCATGTTCTCATACAGGTTCACATCCCCACCCTGGACCTGGGTGCTGGCGGAGATGGTCCTAGGGGAGAGGAGGGAGTCCTGCCTGAGGTCCAGAGGGTGGGGCGTGGGGGACAGACGGATGGACGGTTGCTCTCTCTCTTTTAAAAAGAAACCTGCTTTATTCGGCATGGGTGTCTTGGGGTTCTTCCCTGCGTTTTCAGATTAATCCCCATGCCTTGGCAGAGCCTGGAGTGTGCCGGAGGCCGCGTCTCAAGGGAGAGCAGGGAACCTGGCCAGAAAGGGGCCGGCTGGCCAGGATGGGCTTCATCCTATAGCCTGCCGATGGTGGTCTTTCCCTGGAAGGTACTAAGGTGTTTGTGTGTGTGTGTGGGGCAAGCCCAGAGGGTTCCTACGCTCTTAAAGAGATAAGGGGGCTGGAGAAGGACCAGCCCCCAGGGCCTCTTCTGTCCGTGGCAAGGGTGAGTGGGTCCGGTTTTGAGCTCCTACTGGACAGCCACTGCTCTCCCAGGCGGCAATGGGGGGTTCCTGTGTCAAACCCCATCCTGCTGCCTTCTCTCCGCCTTGGCTGCCCCCCTCCTGGGTCTCTCCCTTCCAACCTACTTGGTGGCCTCAGGATCCCACACCACCACATCTGCGTCAGCCCCTGGGATGATGCGCCCCTTGCGAGGATACAGGTTGTAGATCTTGGCAGCATTTGAGCTGGTGATGGAAACGAAGCGGTTCTCGTCCATCTTGCCCCCCACCTGCAAAGAGCACAACAGGAGAGGCTCATGGCCCCTGCTTAGGCCCAGCAGGGAGGCCAGGGGGGCGGGCGAAGGGTCATGCAGAAGTAGGCCCTGGATCTCTCCCAGGCAGAGCCTTTTCTTGCTCTCTCCAAAAGCCTTCCTGAGGCCCTGGATCTGGCCCGTCAAGTGGGGAGGGGGGATCTGGCCCTCCGTGACCTGCCGTGGGTTTTGCCTCCCCTCTGCACCATCGGGACCCAGATGCACAAAAGGAAGCACCCGCCTCTCCTCACGCACTGCCCAACTAGCCCTGGGTGCCCTTGCCCAGTGGGCCTGGGTCAGGATTTGGTGCCGGGCACCTTCCCCAAGAGCGCCCTCTCTCCCCCTGCCCTTGCTGAAAAGGAGGGGGGGATGCCACATACCACACCACGCTCCCAGATCACGGCCATGCGGTCCTGCACCCCGCTGACCCCGTGGGGGATCTTTGTGAAGTCCTCCTTGCCCATGGCCTTCTGCTTGGTGGTGAATGGCCGGTGGTCTGAGGCCACGATGTTCAAGGTGTCGCTGGGGAAGAGAAGAGAAGAGAAGCAAACAGGCCATGGGACGGTGGGGGGGGGGAGGCAAGCCCACTCCCCTCTACCACCCCCCTCCCGCCTGTGGGCGAAGGCTCCCCTGCCTCACGGCCACTTCCCCACCATCTCTCCACAACCTTCTCTCTGCCTCCCTCTGTGAGTTGTGGAACCATGCGACGGGGCTTCTGCCTGCCCCACCCCACCCCCACTCATCACCTCCATCGCTCACGCAGCTCCACAGATCACACATGCGCGTGCGCACTCCACCAGCAACACACACACCCTCTGCTTACTTGGCCAGCAAGCTCATGAGGTAAGTGGACGTGTTGGTGTCTAGCCGCAAGGGTGGCACGGTCACATAGGCGGCGGCGTGGGACCAGTCCTGATGGTAGTAGTGCAAGCCGGTCAGCGTGGCATGGGCCGTGGTGGTCTCCGCATAGACCACTTTCCCTGCCAAGGGAAGAAGGGGCCTCAGGCCACGGAGGCAAACTGGCCCCTGCCGTTTCTCCAAGGGCCTCCTCCCTGGTCATGCCACCACAGCAGCGCCCAGTGGGATATTTTGGGCCACGTGCAGCTTTATGGGATAGGGAAGGAGACTCCGAGGGGAGAGTGAAGCCCCTCATGCAGAGACACTGCTGCACAGAGGGTGGGGGGCCCGTCCCAACCCCCCCCCCCAAGCACCTTGCATCCTGGCTGCAGCTATGACGTCTCCGGCAGCCATGCTGGAAACATTGACCAGGTAAAGGGGGCAGTGAGTCTGGAGAGAGAGAATGAGAGAGGCCTGAGGCTGAAGCGCCATGCAGGCCTTCCTAGGGGCCACGGGACAAAGGGAAGGAGTCCTGTCCCACCCGGAGGCCCAGGCTCCAACCTCCGCCCCTCTGAACCCCTACGGCCCCTTCTCTCCTTGGCAAGTGGGTCCCCCACTTCCATCGGGGGCTCCTTCCCTTCCTGAGAGGGCAAAAGGCTTCTCCAGAGGCTCGGGCGGACAGGGCTGAACAGCGGGATGGATTGCTATGTGTCCTGCCTGCAAGGGGGTCTTCTGTGGGAGGCTCAGGGAAATGCAGCCTCCCAGCTCAGCCCCCCTCCCCCCCCTGGCCTCCTGTGGGGTGGCTGGAGTGAGCAGCATCCCAGGGCCACTTCCAGGCTGGCTGCTCCCACCCCAGTGACCTTCGCTAGGGCAATTGCAGCCCCATGCAAGGGGAACGTCTTTACACAGGAGGAGGAGGAGGAGGCGGCTGGGAAGGGCCTCTTCAAACCCCTCCCTCCTGGACATCTCCCCACCCCCACCCCAGATATTCTGTTATGACTGAAACGGGTCCGTCCCCCCCCCCCCCGACACAGGGAGTACAGGAATCCCAGCACCCATGGGCAGACCCTGTGGGGCCAAGGTGTCTCCATGAGACAGGAATGGGCACCTTTCCAGGAGGAGGAGGAAGAGGCATGGCCTGGGGAAGGTCAGCCCCCCCTCCCCGAGCCACAGAGGCCACACCTGGAGGGCAGCTTTGGCCTGGATCTGTTCAGGGCCCTGGAGGACGGCTGCTTACCCGGTTGGCGATGGTGATGACACGGTGTGTGGCCTCGGCTTCCAGCTGTGATACAAAGGAAGACGGTGGGGAAAATGAGTCACAGATCGAGTCCCAAGAAGCAGAACCCGGGAGCCACCGCTGGGCTGCCAGGTGCCCCCCCCCCCGGGGAGGGAGGGAGGGCCTGGCCCTAGCACCTCCTCCCCAGGCCAGCCATGCCCCAGTGACCCCAGGGAAGCTTTGAGGGGGGGTCAAAGAGGGCAGGGCCTGACCAAGCCTTGGGGTTCAGCCAGACGGAGTCTGTGCCCGGAAGAGGAGATGCCACCTCCGCCTCCCTGGGCCCCACCCTCGCCGCTACTCCCGCTTCGCAAGGGGGGGTGTTGACGAGGACAGAAGGGCAAGAAGGGTTCATCCGATCAACAGCCAGGTGCCTCTGAGCCCCCCCCCCACTTCTCCAGGCTCTGCCCCCAAGCCTTGCGCCCAGGTGGTCATGTCTGCCAGAGAGCGCCCTGCAATCCTTTGGGACAGGAAGACAGCTTTGCTTCTGCCCTACATGCTAGGTGGGGGGCAGAGCTAGTAAAGGCATGGAAAGGGCACCCTGTCCCTTCAGGTGGAGACCGGTCCCCCCCCCGGTGGCCCCCTCCCTAGCACACCCAGACGGTAGCTCTCCTAAGCACCCCTTGGCCTGCCAGCTGTCAAACCAACTGTGCGGCCAGGCTGGATGCCGTCTCTTGCCAGAGAACATGTGTGTTCTCGTACACATACGTGAGGGTGGGTCTTCCTCCAGACAGCCCTGGCCGCTCTTACCTCCTCTGGCCGGCTGATCTCGATGCCTTCTGGCCCGGTGATGCCCAGATCCAGGGCCTCCCTGGCTCCCTACAGTGAGAAACAAAGTAGGAGGGACTTAGGGAGGATGGGGTGGGGGTGGGGCCCACTGTCCCATGCATTTTACTGGAAATAGTGGCAATTCTACTTTATTATTTTACTGCTTGTAACTGCTGCAGCTGACTGTATGTAAAGATGTCTTTTTTAAACTTGAGCTGCTTCTGGGCTGTTTTTGCTCTATAAAGTGCTAGTTATTGTGAAAGGGGGGGGGGTAGTACTGCTCATTTGTGTAACTTTCCTGACGCTTTGGTACCTTATACAGAACAATCAGATTCCGAACTCAGCACCCCAATATGAGAGGGCTCTTCCACCTTCATTCTTTTGTGAAGCTATGAGAGCCCTGGGACTGGGGAGAGGCAGGAGGGCCATTTGTGGGGGGAGGGGAGGGGGCATCCTGAATTCTTCTGCCAGAACCGGTCAGAACAGGAGGCATCTCCTCATTCTCCCGGGTACACAAAGCACTCTCCCAGGCCTCCCCAGGGTGGTAGAAAGGACTGTGGCCATCCTAACCCCTTCCCAGGGCAAACAGCTCAGAGACCCCCAGGGGCACCCACCAGTCAATGGGGCTGAGGTGGGGTTCCGTGGGAGGGCTAGGACCCTTGGCGACTCTTCCCTCCAAGGGTCTTGACTCCTGGGCAGCAGCAATGAGACTTCAATATACCTACCCCATAGAAGCGCCGAGGACCCTCTCGGGGTGGGTCACTAGTTAATTAGCAGTTATGCCCCCAACATGCTGGGTCCTCATTTTAGCAACCTCAGAAGTATGGAAGAGGCTGAATTCACCTTGATCCCCATTGGGATTGAATTTCCCTCCACCCCACCCAGGAAGCAGGATTCCCCCCTCCCTCAACTGCCTCCCTCTCCTCTCCTTCACGCAGCTGTCCGCTCACCTCAGCCACCAGCTCTCCGTTCTCGGCATGGACCCGGGCGATGGCACCAATGTCCTTGCAGGCGCGGAGGACCTGGTAGAGTTCGTTGTCGCGCAGCATATACATGTCCTTGTAGGTCATAAACATCTGGAAGGAGTTGACCCCTTTCTCCCGCACCAGAGTCTCCATCTCCGACTTGACCTGCGGAGGGTGGGGGCAGGGCAGGTGCAAGCGCAGGACTTGCATTATCCCCCGAGGCCTATGGAAGGAGAGCCCCAGGGCAAAATCCCTTCCAACCCCCCAACCCCCAATAGAAAGCGGGGGAAGTGTCCAGCCTGAAGCTCCACAATCCAGTGGTTGTGGCTCAAGGGTTGTGGGCCCAAGGGAGCAGAAGGGCTGCACTTCGATCCTGCCCCATGGGTGCTCCGTGCACTCTCTGGGTGGTTCACAAAATTGTAGGTCTATTCCTCCCAAATTCAAGCCACAAAACACTGCCCCCCTAGCAAGGCCCATTGCCCTGCAATTCCTCTCTGAATTGTGCCTGGCCCATCTCTGTCCACATTCATCCGGCCAGGGGTCAAACCCCAGAGCCCCTGCCCCACTTCAGCCCGCCACCCCCAGGGGTTGGAATTAATCAAAACCAAAAACACAACCCCATAGCAGGCTTGGCCAGGAAGACCCCTTTTCTTTCTCCCTGGGGTTGGGGGAGAGGCATGGGAGACCATTCTGCCACCATTCTGCGTCCCACAAGCATAGCGAACAGGAGCTCACCTGTCACCCTTGGGAACTCGGCCACTGCCTGCCCTGCTTTACATTGGCCACCTCTTCTTCCTAGCACTGGTTTCTTTTTTTTTCTTTTTTTTTGGGGGGGGGGCAAGGTATGGCCTTCCAGAAAGAGGGGGAGGGCAGGACTCCCTCCATCCCTCTCCAGAAGCCATGGGGCCAACAGCATCTGGAGGGACACAGGTGCCAGCTGGGACAGCCAGCAGGGTCCAAACCTCCCGCCAGCTGCCTGGTAAATTGGAGGCAGCGTCCCTGCATGCTGTCAGGAGGGGGAGGGGGAGGAGAGACCACGAGAGCAGGAAAAAAGGGGAGATCCCCCCCCGTTGCCCCAACACCCCCCCCCCCTTATAAGAGGCATGGTTTTGTGAGGTACTGGACCCAGGTGAGAATCAAAATTCCCGATGCAGAAGGCACAGTAAAGACGGATTCTCCACCCCAAACTCAAAACTTGGTTCTTTTCCTAAAAGCCGGAATCTTCCAAGAAAAAAAAATTGTGTTTAAGTTACTTTGTATGAAGCTAAAATACATTTGATCTTATTTTTGAAATGGTAGCTGTTAAGTCTGTGTTTGAAGCATATCACAGAGTAAATAAGACAAAAAAGAAGAAGACAAAAAAACATTGTGGCACCTTTAAGACTCATTGCTGTATTTTAAATGTGAGCTTTTGTGGATCAAGTCCACTTCATCAGACATAATTTTATGTAGCCAAACAGTTAAGCTACTATTAGAAGTTATATACTGTATTAAGAAATTAGTGATTACTTTGTAAGGATGTCCTGTATTTTTTTAAAGCATAGGTAGAAGTCTACATTGCATTGCTTATTGAATGATGCACTGATTTCTTTTGAGGTATACCTGCTTGTTCTAACTTACCTTTAAAGTAATTCATTATTCATAACTATTTTTAGTTACATCTGATTATTCAGTTAATTGTTGATGTAAGTTTTTTTGATGATTTTTTAATTCATTTAAGATTTAATTCATTTAAGATATTATTCTTGTTCACCATTTGTACACCTGTTCTTATTCATATACACAAGTAGTTGAATTAATGGGACAAGGAAGTCTTGTGCTCCTCATGATCTCCTCTAACAAATGGAAAGGGTGTAAATCTATAAAACAAGTCCTAGCATGCATGCTGGGTGGTACATTTAATGGGGGTTTGGGATTTTTGGTAACACATCTGGAACCGGAGCTTCCTTGAGATTGAGGAGAAGCCTTTGCTGTTCCTCATTACTTGGACATAGAGGAGGAGGAGGAGGAAGAGGTAGGAGGAGGAGGCTTACCCTAACATGACACCCTGGAGTGAGTGGCACGTGAAGGCTGGCAGGCAGGAGGGCTCAGCTGGGCAATCTCTTGGCCCTTGGAGGCCAGCCGGCCGGGGCAAGGAAGGTGGCAATGGAGGGGCCCCCACTCTCTGCCTCTCCACTACCCCCACCCCCACCCCATTTCACCACAGGAAAGTGAGGGCAGAGAGGCTGAAGGCAGGCTGGGGCCCTCCAGCAGGGAGGAAGGCCAGCAGGGGCAGTGCCAGGAAGACCCGGGGTGGCGAGCCCCAAAGGCACAGGAGGAGGGGAGGGGCTGGGCTGCAAGATCCTGCTCAAGGGGCCAGGGAGGTCGCCAGGCCCAGACTGGGCCAAGGCCGGACAGGGTGACAAGAGGCCTCTGTGGCCCAGGAGGTCTCTAATCCGGGGAGGACAGCCAGCTGGCAGCTCCCGAGGGAGGACATGCTGGGGAGGAGGGGGCCTGACCCGAGGGCTCCTGCACCTAGGGCTCCTGCTGTGGGACAGGAGGGCCTGACCAGTAAGCCTAGTGGCCTGGAGGCTGCAGAGCTTATTGCGGGTGGGCAGGCAGAAGGCCAGGCAATGCCCCACCCCAGGAGACAGAGAAGCAGCCCTGGAGCCAAAGGGGAAGCCAAGAGGAGGCCTTCACAGCCCAGGTGCCTCCTCCAGCATCCCCAGGAAGGGACGGGAAAGGTCTCCTCCCAGGGGCTTCCACCGTGGGGGGCGGGGGCGGGAGCAGCTGGGGGCCTGGATTGGTTTGGACTCTGCGTCTCCTTCCACCCCAAGCAATCATCCAGAGATTCCTGATCCACCAGATCCCAACACCACCTGCCACCCCAAGGGCAGAAGCCGCCCGGGCAGCTCCTCCTCCTCCTCAGCGGTTGGAGCCTCC
Organism: Furcifer pardalis; assembly: GCA_030440675.1. Taxonomy (NCBI): domain Eukaryota; kingdom Metazoa; phylum Chordata; class Lepidosauria; order Squamata; family Chamaeleonidae; genus Furcifer; species Furcifer pardalis. The sequence continues at coordinate 170,134,192 of CP126890.1, read as the reverse complement.
TGACTTTCTTACCTTGGGGGCCCACCAAGTAATGCCCATGTGCAGCGCATAGTCACAGCAGACTTTGGGGTCAGCCAGGGTGCGGCACCTCTCGTAGGCATCCAGGAGGGAGATGTCCTTGTCCGGAATCACCTGCCCAATGACCATGGTGGTCCCCCCCACCAGCGCTGCCTGCAGGACAGGGAGGAAGAACAAAGCCTTTGGGAGAGGTTCCTTTCCCATGCATTCCCACCCCCACCCCCCAATTGCAAGAACTCCCAGGACAGCAAATGGCTAAAACCACCTCATCAAATCAATAGAACAAGAAGGGGCGGGAGAGGGGCATGGCCTTTGCACAATGCCATAGATGTCAATCAACTGGGGTGGTGGTGGTGGGTCTGCATTTGGGGGTGGGGACCCTGCTGGGGAGCCCAGCAGCATGAAAGGGACACTAATAATTAGGCGCCATCCAATGGATTATATAAGCCTTACAGTGACCTTCTCAAGGATTTGTATGGCTACACTGGCCTATGGCAAGGGTGCCCAAACTATGGCCAGCGGGGGGCCCTGGTTTAAGCATAGAAAATGGCTGCCTAAAATCTCTCTCATCCTGTTGCAACACACAGATTGCAAGGCACATTTTACTTCCGCTTCTTGTGGGAGGAACCACATGACTGGCCCACAGCCCAAAAAGTTTGGGCACCCCAGTCTATGGTTCCCACCCTCTGGTGGCAGCTTGTACCCCGCACAGATCCTTTGCCAGATCCTCAGTAGAGGCAGTGGCGGCGGCGGGACTCTTTCTCTTAGAAACAATCCTTCCTTGTTTTCCCTCCGGCATGAATTAAGCCACCCAAGGCCCTACTGTGGCCACTCATTTCGGATGCAGGAAAAACAAGTCATGTAGGGAGAAGGAGAGAGAAGGCAGAAGGGCCAGAGAAGAGCAGGCCTCCTGCGTTGCCCTTTTAAAGACAGAATCAAAGAGGGCTATACCCATTGCCCTTTTAAAACCCCTCCCTCACTCCCTTCTTGCAACTGCTTAGGAAGCTGCTCTGCTCACTTGTGAGATCTGGGCTTTCTCCTGGGGGCGGGGGGGGGGGGAGATGGACAGTGAAAGGCAGGCCCTGCAGTGCAGGCTGATCCTGCTCTGGACAGGTGAGAAGCCCTTCTGTCATGCCGTCACCATTGGGTCTAGGCAAGCATAGTCTTGCCACTGATGTGTCGTTCCCCCACCCCACCTTTCACAGGAACAGGGGGTTCCACTGAAAACAAATAGACCCCCTGGTATGGATCAGGCTGAAGTGCCTCGGAGAGGGCCTAAGGCAGTTCAAATTCCCCCCTGGGCACCCTTATTCAGGCACGGACTGGGTCGGAGCGCAAATCCGTAGGCATTTCAAAGCAGTGGCAACAGTGATGCTTCGATACCGGAAAGCCCTTGCCAAGAAGGGAGGGAGGGTGGGCCAGACACCCCTTCCCCACCCCACCATCAGAAAACACAAGGCATGTGTGAGGGCTCCGGGGGTGGGGTGGGATGGGGGAGAACCCCTGGAGCCCTTCCAGGAGGGAGTGGGTGGATCAGGACCCCTCCTCCTTCAGCGGCCTTTCCCTTCCCACGCAGGGAGGCTTGTCCTCAGCTGACCCTTACGGGCCACCCGCTAATCCCCCCAAAGCTGCTTTAGGAGGCCATGCTTTTCCAGTATGTGGGGGGGGAGGGGGCAAGGCAGGAGAAGCCAATCAGCTCATGAGAGGGGGGGGTAAAGGGGGTATTTAGCCAGGGGGGGGAGGGTCAGATGGTGGTGTACAAGACATCCCTGGGCATGTCAAGGGAACAGTCAAAGCGGGGGGGGGGAGATAAGGGGCCATGCAAGAGAGAAGGATCCGTCTCACAGCGGCCTCCAGGACCAGGACTCACCCGGAAAACTTAGGTTTTGATTAAATTTTTCTGTCACCAAGATGTGTTTTTTGCTGTCGGTTTTTTTTAATGGGGGGGACACATCATTTTTGGTCTTTTTGATATTTATAAATTTATTCAGTTTGTGTTTATTCTTTATGTTTAATTTTTATTGTAAAGATTTTTAATACTGTACGTTGTAAGCCACCCAGAGTAGGAAAATATCTCCAATGGGTGTTTTATAAATGTAATAAATAAAAACATAAATAAATAGAATAGAACTTTTCCTGAACATCAGAATGGAGAAAAGGTCACAAAAGCATCCGGCCCTCCAAGGCCGAACGTCCCTCTGGGTTCAGCACCCTCCCCTTTTGACGCAGGGCAGGGCAGGGGGCCATGAGGAGGTCGGCCTTTCCCTCTTGCTAGGAGGAAATCACAGGGATTGAAAAATGGGGGGGGGGCATTTAAGGAAGCCATCTTGGCATGAGAGGGGGCCACTGAAGGAGCTGGGGGGCCCCTCCCTGGTCAGAAATCCTCCTGGAAGGAAAAAGCCTCCCCCCCCCCGCCCTCCTTCAGCACTGACCACCTGGACAGCTCCTCCTCAGCCGCTCAGCATGCGGGTGAGGCTGGGCCCAAAAGAAACTGCTCTGGCCCCCGCCTCTCCCCCCCCCCACCTGAGGAAGAAGGAACAGCTGGGGAGGGGGGGCTGATTCAGGAGATGATGGTCCCTTGGCCACGGTCTTTTACATTTTATTGCATTGTTACATTTTATTGCATTGTTATAGTTTATTGTACTGTAATGTTTGACATGTTGTGGTTTATGTGAGCCGCCCTGAGTCGGTGTATACTGAGTGGGCGGCATAGAAATCGAATCAATCAAATCAAATCAATCAAAACTGACCGCTGGACAGATCCCAGCTCAGAATAAGGCGGGGGGGGGGGCACTGCTGTCCTTGACTATAGCCAGGGAAGCCCAAGCCTGTTGCTCCATGGGTCATGCCCAGCTGTGCCCTCAGGTGATCTCTTTCAGGTTGGGGGCGGGAAGGGAATACCATGAAGCTTTAGCTTCTGCCAGGCTCACCCCACCCCACCCCAGGGGCAGGACCCTCATATGGGACAGGAGGGGACGGCGAGGGGGGGGAGTAGGCAAGGCAGAGAGAGCCCCTTTCCTTTGCTGTGGCAGAAACCTCCCTCCCTCCCCCTCCTTGAGCCCTGCCCACCTTCTCTTATACAGAGCAGCCCATCTTTGGGGAGGCACCTTTTGGCTTTTTTGGCTTTTCATGGTCAGGTGGAGGGGAGGGGGCCAGGGAGGGGGAGAAGCACAGCCTGCCCTTCTGCAGCCAGAAGGTGTGTGCCAGCTGGGCAAGACCTTGGAGCAAGCCACGCCCCTGCCTCCTGCTGGCCAAGAGCCTCCGTCCAGGGCCTATTCGTCTCTATGGCATCCCTAGGGCTGCAGAGGTCCAGAGGAGCCAGCAGGGAGACTTTGGGCCCTCATCCACCTGCCAGTCCAGGAGACCAAACCCGTCTCTTTCCACTAACCCTAAGCTGGCCTGAAGCCCCCCTGGGATGGATTCCTTGTCCCTCCCACCCAAGAACGCCTGGAGCTCCAGAGGGCCTGCCCTGCCCCAGCACTTTGCCCAGGGAGAGGAGGCTGGAGGCCAGAGGGAAACAACCCAGGATGAGGCTGTGCAGAAGGTGGACTCTCAGTCCAGGCCCTACTGATGCTCCTCCTCCAGAGTGCTGGAAGCCTGCTCTGCTGTAGAGAAGGATCCTGTGGTCTCCTAAACGGGCCCCAATCCCTGGACAGCTAAGGAGCCAACAAAGCAAGGGAAGGACCCTCCACACCCTCTGAATGGAGATGAGCCTCAAATTCGCTGGCTCAGATCCAGAAAGAGATTGATGGCAAGAACGAACACTATTGAGGGTACACAAGATCAAAAGCAAATTAGAAGGTGAAGGAAGAAGGAGCTCACTGGGCAAGGAACAGCATTAAAAGAGGAGGAGGAGACCATGGCTGAGGAAGTCAACCTCCCCTGAGTCACTTGGAGGACCCTGAATAGGTGGCTGAGGGTTGGAGTCCCTCAATGTAAGACCAACAGGCTCAAGGAAGGGCTGTTGGCAGACAACAACACGCTGTGTGAATAATGATGAGCGATACAGAATCCATTGACTCATTTGCTGGTGTGCCGGTTACGGCCAGAAACATGAACCAATGATGATTTAATTGTAACCAATGACAAAGCTAAGAAAATGGCTTCATTTTGGCAGTCCAGGATTCAATCAGGACATGAAAGAAGAAGCTGAGGAGACAAGGAGGGGTGGCTCTCCACTCTCCAAGCATCCTGGCCACCGTCGCCCTCTCCACGGGCTGAACACTCTGCATTTTCACTGGACACATGGGGCCAAGGTTGCCCTGGCTACAGCTCACAAGCCAATGTCCCTTGGGAAGGTTGCCACATTTGCCCATGGTGGGTGAGCTGTCCAGGGGTTGCTGGAGGCCACAGTAATGTTAGGAGGTCCCCTGAGCCCCTCTCCCGGGATGAATCCCGTCCTGCTGCTGGGGGGGGGGGATTGGGTGAGTGCTGCCCTCCTCACTGTCTGAGAGGAGGTTTTCCTATGCCCCCCCTCTCTTTTGCCTGGTCCAACTCCTCCCTGTGGGTCTCCTGGCAGCGGTGGTGCCCCAGGGAGCTTGTCCAACATGTGAGGTCCAACCTGTGCCATCCATTGTAGGACTGTGGAAAAGGCTGCCAGACACATGGGCTCGGAGGCAGACAGGGCCCCACAAGCTTTGAGGGCACGGGGGCAAAACCGTTCAGGGGGAAAGATACAGTTGCCCTGCTGATGGGGAAGTCCTGAACTGGCACCAGCGGAAGTCCAGAAGTGGCCTCCAACTCTTTAGCTCTTTACCTTCTCCTCCTTCTGGTGCCATAGCTGAGTCTGAATATTGGCTCTCATTGTGGCCATCAGCCGTGAAGACTGTCCTGGGAACCATATAATGCAGTGGCCTCCCATCTGTCTTCCGCATCGCAGCATGACCTCCACAGTACCCCTGATCCAGTTCCCTTGAGTCCCTTTCTGGTCCTGAGCCCTTTTGACACACAAAATCCTCCTTGGCTCCAGGCCGGGAGGGATGAAGCTGCTGCCCTCCCTCCATCCAAAGGGATTCAAGTGGGACCATTTAATCCCCTTGGGGACCCTCATCACCCTCCCTCCCTCCCTTCCCTGTGGACTTCTTTGCCACCCAGGGCTGTTATGTATGCCTCAGGTTGTCAGGTGAGTTCACCACCACCTGACGACTGACTTAAGAGTTGCTGGCAGTAGGGTCTATTTACTCTATTACCATTACAGGAGGACCTGGCTAGACTGGTCCCCCAATTTAGAGAGAGAAAGCATGTCCTCCTCTGGACCACACCAGTCATCAAGATTCCCAGCCCTGCTGGTTTGGACACCTCAGCCAACATCCCTGCTGGGCCGTCTTCAATGGATGGAGACCCTTAGTCCAGGCCACAGAAACATTTTTGCAATGGTCCTCTTACTTTGGGGGCAACATAGGCTTGGGTGAGCCTCCCTCCCTCCCTCCCTCCCTGGCCCCCACCCTCCCAGCAGAGTGTAAGGGGAAAGGGGTACCTTAGTGCCGTGATAGAAGTCGTCCACGCAGGTGGCATTCATGAAGGTCTGGTGGAAGTGGGTGCTGGTGTCGATGCCTCCCGGGATCACCAGCTTGCCTGTGGCATCGATCACCTTGGCTCCCCCAGGAATCATGAGTTCACGGCCCACCTGCTGGATGACTCCGTTCTCAATGTAGACATCGGCCTCCAAGGTGCAATCGTCGTTTACCACCTTCCCCCCCTTGATCAGGATCCGCATCGTGGCTGCGTTGGCAAGCATGTTTCTGGGAAAGGACAGAGTGGGTCAGAGGGGTTGAGCCAGGCGGGCACCGAAGGGTCCTCTTTCTTTCCTTTCTTCCTTCTCTCTCTCTTTCAAACACACACACACTGCCAGGCTTGTGGGGTAGCAGGAGGGGCAAGTGGCTTCCTCTCTGAAGCTTGCTCTCTTCTAGGTGTCTCTCCAGGTATGCCCACCTCCATGCAGGATCACACCTTGTGGTGGGAAAGCCACTCCTGGCCCACCCGTTCGACTCAGCCCTTTCACTGCCATGGCTGGCTCTGGACCCCAACCGCTGCAGCTGCCCTGGGCTGCCTCCCAATGATTGGCCGTCTGCTCCAGTCAAGAAGAAAATGGCAGGGGCGGGACAGGGGGGGGGAGGACCCTCTGCCAGACAAGCCTCATGGCTGGCCTCTGGCAGCAGCCATCAGGAGACCCTCCTCAAAGCTCTGTTATCTGGGGCAGGGGCAGTCCTGCCAGACAACCAGAGGAACCTTTGACCTCCTCCTCCTCCTTCACCACCACCACCACCCAATGAGAGAAGACGATGCAGTGCTTCAGGCTAGAAGAGAAAGGAAAGCTAGAGCCCGGGGTGGGCCGTCTCTTCCACTGCTCCAGAGACCTTGGACTGCTTCCACCCTCTGCCCTCCTTCTCGTCTTCCAAGGGACACGTTTTGGCCAGAGCCACAGCCTGGACTTTTGTGGCCATGGCTCCTGTGGAGGCATCTGGCCTAAGAAGCCTCCCCTTGGCCCTACGAAGCACAGAGCACAGCAGATGCACTCCCATCAGAATGGAGTTCATCTTCATTTTGAAACTGTCCTAGCCCTGCATGGCTGCTACTTGACAAATGGTCCTTCCCCATCTCTTTCTCCCTCTCAATTACTACAGATGGTCTGTTGGTCCAAGGGCTGGAGAATCAATAGATTTAAACAAGTTAAACTTACTTAAATTGCTACATTCACGCTGACAGCACAATCACTGGACCCAACAACATCACATACAACATTATGGGCAGTTTTACTTGTTCCTCTGCTAAAGTAATTTCATGCTCTCTCATGCCAAAAATGCCCCGCCGCGCTCTAGATTGGACGAACAGGAACGCTGCTGCCGCGCCCCTCCTGGCCCCCGTCACCGGCCGGGAGGTTAAAAGGAGCCTCCCTGGCCGAGGGAGGCTCGAAGGACGCCGCCCCCACTGAGCGCGGGAACGCTGCTGCCGCTGCCGCTGCCGCCGCACCCCTCCCGGCCCCCCGTCACCGGCTGGGAGGTTAAAAGGAGCCTCCCTGGTCGAGGGAGGCTCGAAGGACGCCGCTGCCACTGAGCGCGGGAACGCTGCCGCCGCGCCCCTCCGTGTTGTTTTTCATACTATGTTGTTTGTATACTGTTGTTTTATGTACCATGTAAGCCGCCTAGAGTCAGGTTCGCCTGAGCAAGGCGGGGTATAAAAATAAATTTGAATTGAATTTTTTTGAATTGAATTGAATTTCTGTGCAAAAGAGTGAATGGACATAAAACAGACACCAGGACTGGCAATACACAGGAATCCATTTCACATCATTTCAGTCTACCTGGACACCCTGCATAAGACTTGAAAGTCGCCAGTCTGGAACAGAAAAATTGCAAGACAAGGATCCAGAGAGAGACAGCAGAGATAAAATATGTACACATTCTGGACACCCATTTCAAGGGTTTGAATATTAGTCCAGGGTTTCTGGGACATTTCTAGACTTGAAACACCACAACTAACAGGCTGTTATATGCTGTAATTTTCCCCAATCATTTCCTCCCTCCCTTCCTTCTGACTCATCCTGGCTTCTTAATAGCCTTCTTAAAATGTGGTAGGTGCACAGAACGGATCCCACACCAGATAGGAGCCAAAATATGAATGGAAAGGAATCTGGCGGTCCCAACCCAGCCACTGCAGCTGATACCCCAGCCCACCTCCAGAAAAAACACTGAGCCCCTTGCCTGGTCTCTCCCTCACCCCACCCCCACCCCCACCCCCAGGCAGCACAACAGGGGTGGGGGAGGGAAGGAACTCTCTGCCGGGGAGGGGGGGAGATGTGAAGGTCCCGGGACTGCAGTCCACCCAGTTTTGTTTGCTTTTTCCACCTGCTCAGAGGAGGACCTTGGGAAGAGGAGGAGGAGGAGGAGGAGGAGAGCCCTTCTTCCTAGGAGGAGCTCCCCACTGTCACTCCTTAAAACTCCCCACCCCCCACCCCGAAAAGAGTGCAGGCCTGGGGCTTATCTTATTGAAATGAGAAACTAGCCAATAAGGAAAGCTCTTGATGGCCTTTCCAGCTCCCCCCCACCTTTGGGGATCAGGCCCTTGGCAGAGGAGAGGGCATTGGGCAAAGTGGCCCTGAGGCTGGCAGTGGGCAAGGAAGCGCCCAAGGGAGGGCTGTGGAAATGCAGAGGAAACACAGCAGCTGGGCTGGAGGGGGGGGGGACACCCAGTGAAATCCCTCCCCCCCCACACACACACACACCTGGCAGATCTAGTCCTGCAGATCTGGTCCTGTCTGTCTCACAGAGTCACCCTCCATGAAGTCCACCTGGTCTGGATAAGCAGGGAGGGAGGGGAGGGGGGCACGGACACCCCCACCCCACCCCTTCTAAGAGAGGTGCAAAGAAGCAAGGGCCCCAATGCCCATGGCTTCTTTTTGCCGTTTCCAAAAGGGGGGGGGAGGAATACTCCCCCCCCCCCAGGAACTCCTCATTTTCCAAAGTTTGCCCAACAGAAATGCTACTCAAAACAGCCCAGGGCACCCTTTGATGTCATTGCAAGCAAGAGCCCCCTCTCCCCTCCCCTCCCTTCCTCCCTGCTTTCTGCCCTTCCACCAGCTTGGCCTGCTCCCCCCACCCCCATGGCCCACCCCACGGCCCACCCGCTCCTTGCCCTGGGTGGCCTTTAGCCCGCAGGTGGCCAGGAGGGGGAAAGGGCAGCCATTGTCCTCACCAAGGAAGAGAAGCTGTGTCCAGGGGGTGACAGGCCCCACAGCACACAAGGGCCTTTGTGGCCATGGGGGCGGAGGCGGGTGGGCCCCCTCTCTGCCCCAGCTCTGTTGTTCCAGGCCTCCGCCCCCTCCATCCCCACCAGGACGGGAGCCTGGGGCCCTTGGCCAAGGCGGAGAGGCCGCTGGCTCAGGCAAGGTAGATCCCAGGCTGGTTTGTGTGGAGCAACGCCGGGGGGGGGGGGGTTAAAAAGTGCCAGCCCACTCAAGCCTCTGAATCCCATCCATCTCAGTACTCATGACCCTCCCCCTTCCACCAGCAAAGAAGCCCCCACCCCACCCCCACCCTGTGAGGCACAACCATTGCCGGACAGGCTGGGGGCTTTACCCAGTATGGCTAAGTCACAGCGGAGGGGAGGCGGAGGCAGCAGTGGCGGCACTGTCCCGTCTGGGATGTTGCTCATAGCAGGTCCCGATCCCGAGAGGCGCCAAGGAAAGCAACCCCACTTCTATAACACCCCACAGAAGGCACTTGCCCCCCTCCCTCTCTCCCTCTGGGCCATTCACGAGGGAATTAACATTTTGCTGCCCCCCATTAACATGCAGGGGAATCATTTGAGTGACCCCGGAAGGATGGAAAAGGCTGAGTCAACCTGGTCAGGATCAAACTCACAACCTTTGGGTTGCAGGACAGTAGTTTTAACCACTGCTCCAGCATGGCTTGTGGCAAGACCCCCACAGTGTGTGGCAAAGACACACACACTCTCTCTCACTCTCTCTCTCTCTCTCTCTCTCTCACACACACACACACACACACCAGGGCTTTCCCCAGCAAAGCCTGCTGCTGAGAGGCAAAGCAGGTTCCTCTTCACCACAGGAGCAGTTGATGAAAGCTTACGGAGCACAAAGGGAGGCCGTGCAGATTCCACGCTGCGCCATCTCTGCAAAGCCACCACTGGTTTCTACATGACTCCCTGTGCTTTGAAGTCCTTGCCATGGGCGGCGACAGGCTGCTCAAGACAAGCTCCACCAGAGACACTCCAAAGAAGCCATGTGGCCCACCGAGGAGCTCAGAGCGATGGCTCCATGGCCTCCTTGAGGGAGTGCGATGTTTCCAGAACAAGCAAGGGCAGGTGCAGGGCCTGGACCCGTGAGGCAGTGGGGACCAGGGGGCACAGCCTCAGAGCACCAGGGAGCACTCAAGCAGACCCCTTGCTTGGGAGCGGAAGGCCAAGGCCTCAGCGCACACGTCTCCACCACCTTCTCCAGTCAAGTCACGGGGACCACCATGACAGTCACACTAGAAACCCCCCACCAGAGGGCACTAAGCGCTATGGGGCAGGACAGATAGAGTGGCATTGCTATGGCCATTGCTCCTGGCTCCCCTGAAGCCCTCCCCTGATCTGCAGGCAGCCCCGACGCTTGCCTGGCCCCTGCCAGGAAGGAACCACAGGGCCAAGGGGGCATGAGGGGCCGTTATGAGCCCCATAGCTGAGCAGAAGGCCATCCTTCTGGCCCCCGGTGGGCAACGGAGCCTTCAGATTGGGCAGCTGTCACCCTTGGAAGGAAACCAAGAGCACCCCCTTCTCCCTGCTGTGGCCGGAGGAAGGCAGGGGGGGCTTTTGGCTCCCATGCCCGGGCCAGCCCACCCTTGCCTCACTCCAACCAGAAATCTCCCCCACCTCCCGGCCTGCCTCCTGCAGACGGTCCATCTTCTGGCCACTTTTGTGGGGGTTTGCTGTGCCATCCTGGTGGATGGTAGAGGAAACTGGTCCAGAGGATCCCTCTGGCTGAGAGAGCCAATCAGCCCTCGCTGCTTCGCTCAGGAACAAAAGGAGGCAAGGGGTGGGTGGGGAATCCTAGAGGTGGGAGGAAGGCCAAAGGTCATCTAGTCAGGCAAGCTGCTGAAACAGGAAAACCACAGCTATCACCTTCCTTCCTTCCTTCCTGACAGCCAACCTTTCTCAAACGCACCCCTGCAAGAGAAGGAGGAAGCCTGTGTGTGGCCCCCTTCCCAAGGCCAGACCTTCCCTTGCAGCTCCTGCTCTTCCTGATGGGAAGTTCTTCCCAGAGCAGAGGAATTCCCAACCTTTTTACGCCACAGGCCTGACCACATCCCCTAGACAGCTGAGCAGGCTGGAACATCCCCCCCCCCCCGGAAGCAGGTGCATTTACGGCTGTCATAAATGCATCCACTTCTGCATTTACAAATCCGCAGACGCATGTACGCATGCACGGGCATGTTTTAGGGCTAATGTAAACGCATCCGCTTCCACTTCTGGGTGTGACAGCAGCGGTGCAGGCCACATGACATGGTGCCGTGGGCTGGGGTCAGGCCATGGGCTGTAGGTTGGGAACCCCTTTCCTAGAGGATCTGAAGCCAACTTTTGGAGCCTAAGCCTTGGGTTGGATTCCACTCAAGGGCGCTTCTTCCCCCTCCCCCCCCCCATCCTGGTCCTCAGGGACAACAAGGCCTTCTCTTCTCTCCCAAAATGCTGGAGTCCAGGAGAGAGGAACTGGGAGGGATTCTGAATCGGTCGAAAGCAGCACAGCTCCCTGTCGCTCTTCTCCTTCGTTGTAGGACTTCCTGACTAGTCAGCACCACTAATTCTTTCAATCAACATCACAGATCCACCATTGCCATATGCCATTGAGCAGAGCCAAGGGCCTTTTGCACCCAGCCCAGAGTGCGCTGAAGGCCAAGAGCATATAGCCTAGCCTTCATCCTAAAGAAGCTGCTCTGGGGTCTCCTCTGATGTCACCCTACTCATCCTTCTCACAAAAGGCAAGGTCTGCCGGGACATGGCATCGTTCCAAGGTTGAACATTTTAACTGCCTTTCTTGGGCTGCTCCCTTGGTTAGAATCAAACTGGTCAGGGGAGCCCCTGGTTTAAAGTCAGAGAGCCCATAAATTGACTGGGAAGCCATTTGGAGGGCCAAGGGGATCTTTTGCCTCCCAGAGACAGGCAAGGAAACAGAGACACACAGCCCTTTACTACTACTACTACTACTACTACTACTACTACTACTACTACTACTACTACTACTACTACTACTACTACTACTTCTTCTTCTTCTTCTTCTTCTTCTTCTTCTTCTTCTTCTTCTTCTTCTTCTTCTTCTTCTTCTTCTTCTTCTTCTTCTTCTTCTTCTTCAGGAAACCGCTAGGAATGGGGAAAAGGCAGAGCAAGATTCAAGAAGCCCTTTGACGAAATGCATCTCTCTTCTAGGAGACTCAGCAAGGGGAAACTGGGCCAGAACATGAGTTCATCTGTTAGTCTGCAATTTGCGTGTTTAAACCAGGGGTGTCCAAACTACAGCTCATGGGCTGGATCCAGCCCTAAATGCCAATTCACCTGGCCCACACCACCCTCATCACTCCTGGAAGCGGAAGTAAAATGCGCCCGTATGGATGAATTGGTACAGTAGCAGATGATTTGGCATCAGGGGCCAGATCAGGCCCATGAGCCATAGTCTGGGCACTCTTGATTTAAGCAGAGAAAATGGCAGCTTAAAATCTATCTCATCCTGTTGAAAAATTTGTACATGATAAATCTGTACATGAGTCACGAAGCAACAGTTAGGACAGAATATGGAATGACAGAGTGGTTTGGAATAGGAAAGGGAGTAAGACAAGGCTGCATTTTATCATCCCACTTATTCAACTTATACACAGAGCACATAATGCGCAGTGCAGGGGTGGAGGATTCGGATCAAAATCGCTGGGAGAAATGTCAACGATTTGAGCTATGCAGATGATACCACCCTAATGGCAGAAAGTGAGGAGGACCTAAAGAAGCTCCTGATCAGGTTGAAAGAAGAAAGTGCAAAAGCTGGCTTGAGACTCAATATCAAGAAAACCAAGATCATGGCAAGAGGCCCTGATCAGTCCCTGGAAAATAGATGGGGAAGAAGTAGAAGCAGTGACAGATTTTACTTTCTTAGGATCAAAGCTCACTGCAGATGGAGATTGCAGCCATGAAATAAAAAGGCGACTGATTCTTGAGAGGCAAGCGATGAGAAACCTGGGGAGCATAGTGAAAAGTAGAGACATCGCATTGCAAACAAAACTTCGCATAGTCAAAGCAATGGTATTCCTGGTGCCAATGTATGGATGTGAGAGCTGGACCATTAGGAAAGCTGAGCACAGAAGAATAGATGCCTTTGAGATGTGGTGTTGGAGGAGTGTTTTGAGAGTCCCCTGGACAGCGAGGAGAACAAATAGGTCAATCTTAAAAGAAATCAACCCTGACTGCTCCTTAGAAGGCCAAATAGTAAAGATGGAGTTAAAGTAATTTGGACATCAAATGAGAAGAGAGGATTCACTTGAGAAGGCCTTGTTGCTGGGAAAGGTGGAGGGCAAAAGAAAAAGGGAACGGCCAAAAATGAGATGCCTAGAGGGTATTGTAGATTCAATGGGCACAGAGCTGGGTGGGCTGAGGAGGAGGAGGGTGGAGGACAACAGGGGTGCCCGGAGGGCAATGGTCCACAGGATTGCAAAGGTCGGAACCAACTGTGTGCTTGAACAACAACAACATCCTGTTGCAAAACAGATTGCAAGGCATGTTTTACTTCCACTTCTGGTGGGAGGAAGCACGTGATCAGCCCACTGAAACATGTGACCAGCCCACAACCCAAATAGTTTGGCACCCCTGGATTAAAATGTTGTTTCCAGCCTCAGGAATCTTGGGTTGAGAGGCAGAATAGAGACTGGTTTATCAAGAAGATGCAATTTCCCGAAACGTATATTCTAAATCACTAACTGAACCAATGCTTCCTCTTCTGCCAGCATTGTTTGGCTGCAACAGGTGGCTCTGGAATCCTCCTCTTTAGGATCCTGGTGGACCAGAAAAAGCATCCCCACTCTCAGCAAACACCCCCCCCCCCCGCTGATCTAAGTGCCCCAGAGTCTTCCAGCACTGCCTCTCTTCTCTCTTTCCCTCTCTCCAATGAGAGTGTCATGGAGAGCAGCCCTCACTTCTGGCAACCTAGTCCTGGACTCCCTTTCCCCACCAGGACTCAGTTCGACTGTTGATTCTAGTTTCAGTGTGGCTAGTTTTACTTCCTTCCACACAGAACAGAAATCCTTTGGGGCCAGCTTCCAAATCAGAGAAAAACAGAAAAAGGATATGCAGCAGGAGCATTAAAACCTAACTCTTGATCTTGCCAGGGCAGCAGGTGGCACGGCCTTGGAGGGAGGGAGGAAGGGAGGGGGTGTCTGGCTCAGCCTCTGGAGTGGACCTGCAGGGCAGGGCAGGGCAGGGCAGGGCAGGGCAGGGCAGGGCAGGGCAGGGCAGAGGAAATGGTCCCTGCCAGTCAGGGTTCAGCAACACAGCCAAAGGCTCAGACCTCAAAGCAGGTGGAACGGCAGAAAGGAAACCAGCTCCATGGGATGAAAACCCTCCACAAATCTGTCCCCCTCTTTACACACTCAGAAGTAGACTCTACATGGAAGCTCCAGGCAGCTGCCACATCACTGAGCACCCTTGATGGTCCAACTTCCCCGGTTCCGAGCCACATTCCTTCCTTTTGTTCATTTGTAATTAATTTATTTAATTAAAATACAAAAACAATGAAAATAAGCGATTGGCAAAGGGTCCCTAGCTGCCAACACCCTGCTTGGGCTGACAAGGTGTTCCAAGAGAAGACTGTTGGAAAGGAATGAGCAAAGAACCATCCAGAAGACCCACTACATACAACTCCTGCTGCCACTGTCGCCACTGCAGAACCACCTAGACAAGGGGAGTGATGTGCCAAGGCATTGGCAGGCACCAGGCCTTGACCCCAGGGAAGCCAGACCAGAGCAGGAGGGCTGCCCCACAGCCAGGAATCGAAATGTTCTTCCAGCCCTTCTTAAAGCAGTCTTTCCCAGCCTTTGTTTTGGGGATTTCTTTTGTTACATCTCACCATGGGATCCACCTTGCCAACATCCAATGTAAGCTGACTTGTCTCTCTCTCTCTCTGCATTCTTTCTTCCCTTCTTCTACTTCAACTGCCATAGTCAATTCTGAACATTAGTGACACGCAAAGTCCTTGACCAGACACCATTTGTTTCCATCACAATCCTAGTCAACCATTTATATTTTTGTTATAAAATATTGTGCATCTAAGAATGATTAGAAACAAAAAATTTAAATTATAAAACAACATGCGTCTAAGATGACATGAAACTGTGTGTGTGTGGGGGGGGGGGGTGTAGAGTGCCAGGAATAAAGGATGGGCCTCTCTCTCTCTCCCCCTGGCTCTGCCTTTCCCCTCCCAAAAAGAGGCTCCCCTGAAATGGCAGAGCCCTTCCTAGATGCCTCCAGGCAGCAGAGAGATCCCCCACGCAGCCGTAAGAGAGCCGGGCCAGGCAGATGGCCCTCCTCCTCAATGCCAGCATCAACCTGACAAGGACCTGAAGGGCAAACTGCTGAGGTGCAAAGCAACCCCACACCCCCTTCCTTCAGGCTCCGCAAAGCCAGCCCCCACCAGAGAGAGCTCCAGGGAGCCTCTGGCTGTGAGGCCTCCTCAGGTTGACTGGAGCCACTTGACCCCCTTTGGACCCACCTGCCTTGCCAAGCAACAAGGGGGAGGGACTTTGGCCCCACTCTGGACTGAGGCTCCTTGACTTTTCAAGCCCATCCCCACACCCTCTTTCTGTAAAGAGAACTTGTGGGGCACATTCTCACCCCACTCCTCCAAGGGGCAGGTGGCAGGAGGAGGGTGGGGAACTCCCGCCTCCCCCCCACAACATACACACCTCAACTCACCCATCTTCCGGGCTCTTTCTTTCTCCTTGCCTGCCTGCCTGCCGCCTTTCCGCAGCTCCATCCCTCCACAACCCATGCGAAGCACAGGGACAGGCCCACCAGGCCCTTCTTCCTTCCTTCCAGTTGGCAGAAACAATGTCTGCTTCTCTTGGCTGCCCATCCCCACTCTTCTGAGTGAACAAAGGGGCATGGCCTAGGCCAGTGATGGTCAACCTTGGCACTCCAGCTGTTCTTGAACTTCAATTCCCAGAAGCCCTGATCAGCAGGAGTGCCTACTTGGGCTTCTGGGAATTGAAGTCCAAGAACACCTGGAGTGCCAAGGTTAGCCATCACTAGCCTAGACACAGACACCATACACACACACACACACCACACACAGGAACCCAGGAGCCCATCAACCTGATGCCTCTTGCCTGCTCTTAGAAAAACAGGTGAAGGAACCATTTGGGACATGCATGAAGTCCTGGCATGAAGACCAAGCCCAGCCAGTCCCTCCCTCCTCTGGTCATCCAGACCCACCAGCTGGAGAAGGGGGCAGGGAAACCCCTGGTGAAATGGACAGAGGTGGCCCCAGAAAGAGTCTCAACCCAAGGCCACCACCGCCAACCCTTCTCAGCAGTCTCTTTGCGTGAAGCCTCCAGACCGAGATTCCTACTGGCCCTGCTGCGTTACAGTATTTTCAATCTCCATGTTTGGCTGATGGTGATGGTGATGGTGACAACGATAATAATAATAATACCACTGAGCCACCACAGCCCCTACTGATACTCATGGTTTTTGGCTGGTGTTAATGGTTATTCCAGTGAGGCTGGTTTGTGTGAGTCTTTAGCTAAATGTGTTTTTATCTCTATTATCTTTTTAAAAGCTTTGCAAGCTGCTTTCACTGCTATTTTTAATAGAAAGGTGAGGTATAAATATAATTAATTAACAGTAGCAGCAGCAGCAGCAGCGACAACAACAGCAGTTTGTGAAAATGTGGGAAACAACTCAGAACAAGGATCGTCAGAGAAGTGGAAAGAGTGGAGGAATTGGGCCTGTTTAGCCTTGAGAAAAGGAGCCTGAGAGGGAAGAGGATGATGATGACGATGATAACAGCGCTCTTCAAATATCTGAAAGATACTCATAAACAGGAAGGACAAGATCCGTTCTCCATCATCCCAGAGCACAGGATGTGTAATAACGGGCTGAACCTAAAGGAAGCCAGATAGAGGCTGAATATCAGGGGAAACATCTTAACTGTTAGAGCAGTAAAACAATGGAACCAATTACTCCAGGAGATGGTGAGCGCTCCCCACCCAGCCCTCTGCTACAGTGGCCTTGATCCAGATTCCTGTATTGAGCAGAGAGGTTTGGAGTCGATGGCCTTAATTGAAAGGCTCTTTCTGACTCAAATTATTCTATGAACTTCTCCCCGTTCACGGATCAGTGGCTGGAGGATTTCATGGATTCTCTTGCGTAAAATTGAAGCAGACTCAGTCACTTTCTAAGAGCCAATCCATATGTTTTGTGGGTCTAAGAAATCTAATTCATGACAATCTCTCTTCTACCACCACCACCACCACCACCCCGCTTTCTCTCCCCCCCTTCCCTTTTCTTTTCTACTTCCAATTAGAAATGCCATTGTTCTAGCTCTGCCCCTGAGCCTGGATCTGACCTCCCAGAGCAGAAGTAACTAGACCAGCATGAACAACTCAGAGCATGGACAGCTGGACAGCCTTTCCAGGAGGTTAAAGGGCTGGCTAGGACCAACAGGAGCGGTTTCTAGGCAGGCTAACCCAGGACTGGCCAAGGAGGTGGCCCAGCCCAGGGCTGGCTCAAGCAGAAAAGGAGGTGGGGCTCAACACTCTGGATCATACCCAAAGGGCAGGTGGCAGAAAACCTGACAAACGCCTCACTGCCCCTCCTCCTCCTGCCTTAGGAAATGCAGCCAACCTAAAGGTCCAGGTTTGAGGAGGAGGAGGAGGAGGCCACCCCAGAGCAAGCACACACACACAGCAGCCTCCCTGAGATTCTGGACCACAACTTTGCCAAAGGGACCTCTTCTCCACAGTGCTTAAAAAGACTGCAGAGGTTCGGCACCTGTCCTTTGAGGGGCAGAAACTCTGCAAAATGCCCTCCTCCCCTAAGGGAAGGGAAACCTCCAACGGGGGTACCCCAACCCATGCACCACCAGCCATCCCAAAGAGCCTCCAGTAAACACACTGGGGACACACACACACCCCACACACAACCCCCCCCTCTCTTCACAATGGTGGGCACTGGGCAGCCAGCCAGCCCAAGACCTTCCACAGTAGTCCCCCCTCCCCTCCCACCTTTTGTGTGTCTGCTTGCCTGCCGCTGCCCCGCTCCTTCTGCCTGGAAGTGTGAAGAGTTCTCACTCCCACACAGAGGGGAACATTGTGCTTTAACAAGTGTGCAAACCACACTTGCCTGTTGCTCACTATCAACCCTGCAGTCTCCAAGTTCTGCTTTATCATCCGTGGGAAGCAGGAGACGACCCCTCCCCCATCCCCACTTGGGCCCCAGCCTAGAACAGGACAGGAGCCCCCAGCCCTTCTCTCTCCCTCCATCATCCTGGGCCCAGAGGCTGCCGTTGCTTCTTCCCAGAAGACTTGGCAGAAAATACCTGGCGGAGGGTACCTGTTCTCTGCCCTTATGGTGCAAAGGGCACCCTGAAGAGAGGGATCAGGGAAAGGGCCTAGGGTGGGGCGGGGCGGGGTGGGGTCAGGCACCGGAACCAGAATAACCCGAGGCTCCCTCGGCACCCAGAAGGAAGGGCCTGGCTGCTCACACTCCAGATTCAAGAGCACCTCATTTGAGCCAGGAAGGGCGTGGGCTGGGGGGCTGCAGAGGGACAATCTGCCCTGGGGGGCTTCCCCAAGCTCTAGGACAAAACCCCACACAGCAGGGCAGCACCCTGGCCTGGATTTTAAAGGGGGGGGGCTCCATGTGTTCTGGTTCTGCCAAATACCTTGGCCTGAGTTCCTCCCCCCCCACCTCTACCCTGCTCTGGCAGGTGCCACCCCAGAGATGCCAGCGTGGGACTCCAGCCACTGATGGGCACTCCTCGCTTACCCATTCTCAGCAGCCCATAAGTTGCCCCACCCAAGGCAGAGCCCACCTCATCCCCCACCCCTACCCCTAACGGCCCTGCTGAGGAGAAAACTGACGGGGGGGGGGGGAGATGTCGGAAGATGCTGTAAACCAGCGCCTGCCCAGGGCAAAGAAGGCCAGCAAGCCCCGCTGCGAAGGGCCTCCAGATGGGCCGGGCCAAACCAAACCAAGGCGAGGGGGGGGACGGGAGCAGCTGCGGATCCAACCGACACCTCCCTTTCTCCGGGGAGGGGAGGAAAGCGGAATCTGGCGGGGGAGCAACACCGCTGGGGCCAGACGGTGCTCCTTCTTCCCCCGAGGCGCCGCGATCGGGACCCTTCGGGCCGACAACGCCCTGCCGCCACCGGTGGAGCTTCCAGGCGGTGGGGGCGAGCGAGGTCTCCGGCCCGACAGCGCCTTCCTGGACGCCCCTGGCCCCAGGTCAGCCCGTGCCGGGCTACGCGGGGAGGGCGAGGCCAGGAGGAGGAGGTGGCGATGGTGCCCCCCCCCCCCGGGAGCGGGGCCCCGCCCGACCAAGGCCAACTCTCCCGCCGCCCGGCCATTGTCCGCGGCCACGACGTGGGAGCCAGCGGGCCGGCCAGGCGGCAGCCGCCCACCCCTCTCCCAGGACCAGGCGGCCGCCGCCCCGCAGACAATGGCGCCGCCCCGCCCCGTCGTCGCACAAAGGCCGTCGTCGCGTCCCGGGCAAGAAAGAAGCGGCGGCGGCGGGAGGGGCGTCAGGGCAGCGCGGTTGGACACGAGGGATCCGGGTTGGTCTGACGGGCGGCGGGATCCTGCCGCTGACTAGCTGGAGGGGGGGGAGGTTCTCCGTCGCTCCCGGGGGGCAAAGGCATCGGTGGACCGCCGATGCCCCCACAGCCAGACAACGCGGAGACCCGCCCAGTCTGACCCCCTCCTTCCTCGGACCAGAGAAGCCCGAATGCCGCCCCATTACGTGCACGGACCCCGGGGGGAGGCGAGGGCGTTGCCCCCCCAGCCGCCGCCCTCTAGCCCCTGCTCTGCGGTCCCGCCGTGCGCCCCTCCCGCTGGGACCCCATCCTGGCTCACCTGCACCCTGCGTGGCCCCTCCGGCTTCCCGCCTGCCTGCCTGCCTGCCTGCCTCCGTCCGTCCGTCCGTCCTTCCCCGCCCCGGCTGCTGCCCGCGCTCACCTGCTTCCCTGGGCGCAAGCGAGCGAGCGAGCAAACGAACGGGCGGGCGGCGCCAGAAGGGGTGGGACAGCTCTCCACCTGCTCGACCAATCGCCGCCCTCGCTCCAGTGCCGAGGGGGTGTGGCCTCCGGGCGGAGGGGATAGAAACTACACTTCCCGGTAGTCTTCGCGCGAGGGGGGTGTCGGTGGCCAGGGCGATCGGGAGGGGCTGGGGCCCCTCCTCTCCATGCTCCCCCACCCCCACCCCATTCCCTTCGTGCCCAGATCAAGCGGGAGGCCTCGGGTGCACCAGGCTTGGCCTAGGGGACTGAACGTGATGTTGAGAGGAGGAGGGGTCCTGAGGAGCGGGGAGGGGGGCCTCCGCCCCCCCCTTGGGGAAGGGGAAGCCATGGGGGGCGGGGGCGGCAAGGGCATTCTGCACCCAAAGAGCCTTTTTGCCCTTGGTTTGGTTCAGGTGTGTTTCCACCCTTGGTTCATCCTGCTTTAGCAAGACTAGTACCTTGGACAGCGAATGACGCTGCCGGTCTGTGGCGAGCCTCAGGCTCTCCGGCGCCGAACGGCAGGAGCGCTGCCCCCCCTCCCCGTCAGCCCCAACTGCCTCCCCCCCCCAAAAAAAAAAAAAAAAAAAAAGCCCAGAGGGGCGATGCCTTCTTCCTCCCAGTTCATCCTGGACTCCTCAGGATGCTGGGCGTTAAACCGGGGCAGGGGACTGAAACCAGTCTCTCTCTCTCTCTCTCTCGGAGAGGTGGATTCTTATTAAGGGAATAAATAAAGCCAGTGGTGAGGACCAAGCAGGGGTTGCTGGCTTATTGCAGTCACTCCTTTTTTTGGGGGGGGGAGATCTTTCTGTCCAGGTAGAGATGCACTCAGCACCAGATGGCCAAAGGCGCCTCCGCAAGCCCCAGTGGGGCTTGGTCCTGGTGGCCACAAGCCTACAAGCACGTGTGAACTGCGGACCAGGGTGAAAGAAGTGGCCTGAGAGAAGGAGCACGAGCCTTTCTTTCGATGCCCCCCCCCGACCCATGAGCCTCCCCCGAAAGTTCAGGATGGCATTCGCTGCCTGGCCCCTATGGAGACGCTGCCGTGCGGTGCCATCTTGTCTGTGTTGGAGATTACCTCGCCCATCTCCCAGGATTTACAGTCTCTGAGGAGCCCTGCAGAGAGGGGCGTGGTGGGTCTTCAGCAGTGATGGGATGCAACAGGTTCTCACCAGTTCTCCAGAACCAGTAGTAATTTTTCCCAGTGTCCCAGAGAACCTGTCGTAGCTTTTGGGGGGAACCACCTTCGAGGCTTACCTTTTCACTGGTTCCCCCACTGCGCATGCATGCCAAGCACTTGGTGTGCATGCACGCCTAGTGCTTGGCACATATGCATGGCCTCCTTGCTGTCCTCCCAAACGGGGAGGAGGAAGAGAAGCTGCTAGCCTGAAGCTCCCTATAGCCTGAAGCTTCCTATTTTTATTTTGCATTTTTTTTCTTTGGCCCCGTCCATGACATGACATCATGATGTTAGCTCCTCCCACAGTGTGATGACATCACGGTGGGGTAGTAAATTTTTTGACATCCCACCACTGGTCTTCAGCCCCACCAAGGCAAGCCCCCTCTCCACATGCACACACACACTAAGAGAAAGTGAGGCCCCCACCCCAGCCGGTTGTGGAAATGGGGGGAGATGCTTGAGTCTCTCCCGTCCTTCCTGAAAGACGGGCCTCCCTTCCCGGGAAAGGAAATCGCCAACGGCACCGGGGATGCTTCAGGACTTCGTGTTGAACGTGTGGAGTTGCAGGATGGGCTGGGCTGGGATCTGCCTGTGTTTTCCTGGGCTGCTGCTGTTAGACGGGTGGGCGGGCTGTCTGTCTGCCTGCCTACCTGCCTGCGAACCTTAGCCTGGGGAGAGGCGCACCAGGGCCCTGCGGAAGGGGCAGCGGGGCAGTCAGTTTAAATTAAGCAGAGAAAAGGGCAGCTTAAGAATTATCTCATCCTGTTGCAAAACTGATTGCAAGGTGCGTTTTACGTCTGCTTCCAGTGGGAGGAGCCACGTGAATCAGCCCACTGAACGACGTGACCGGCCCATGGCCCCAAAGGTTTGGGCTCCCCCACTCTGAGCGAAGCAAGCAAGCGCCGCCTTCAACCTGTGCCCTCCCCTCTCCCTTTGCAAGGCTCCTGCTTGGGCCAGAATCACGCGCCCTCTGCCCGTGGGAAGGCTGCCTGCCCTTCCCCGCCGCCCTCGGTGGAGCCGAGACGACCCCTCGCAGGGCTTGGCAGGCGAAGGGCTGCGGTTCTTCTCCCACCCTCGGCAGGCCACTTGGCATTGGCTCCACCTCCATTGTGTGGGGCAGGCCGGGATTCCACAGGTGTAGCCCCAGCCTCGCCCGAGCAGACCAGCAACTGAGCAGCTCTGAGGCTGAGAACGACGCGAGGCGGGGCAGGAAAAGGGGGCGGCGGCGGGGGCCCCCTGCTTCGGGAGCTGCTGCCGCCCCACTGCTGTCCAGGCCTCTCCCGCCTTTGGAGCCCAGCGCACGGGGCTGCTTTTTGGACCGAGCTGCAGAGGCGGGGGGGGGGGAGAAGGGGGGGGGGTTCTGGCTCTGCCGCCCGCTTTCCAAGCGTCGGAGGCTTCGCGGGCGGCGCTCTCGCTCCTTGGCAGTTCCGCCGCCTCCACACACGGACACACACCGGCGCCCCAGTCTGGCATTTTGGACCCGAGGTGCGGGTTCCTCCTTTCCCTCGATCGCTTACTAAGCAGAAACCGCTGCTTGGGATTCTTGTTTCCACACCAGATGCAGTAATGGGATGCAACAGGGCCGCACCAGTTCGCCAGAACCGGTAGTAACTTCTCCCAGTGTCCCGGAGAACCGGTAGCAGCTTTTGGGGGGGGGGGGAAGACCACCCTCAGGGTTTCCCTTTTCACTGGTTCCCCCACTGCACATGCACGCCAAGGACTTGGTGGGCATGCACACCTACAGTGCTTGGCGCATATGCACAGCCCCCTTGCTGTCCTTCCAAGCGGGGAGGAAGAGAAGCTGCTAGCCTGAAGCTCCCTATAGCCTGCTCCCCAGGGTAAGTGACTCACCTTTGGATGTGGTGTGCCTGTGTGTATTTTAATGTGTATTCAATATCTTGACCTATATTGACATACTACCACAGTTCCTAAAAAGGCCTGGCAGCCGGCAGGCCTGGCTTGGGATTTTTAAGCCAAGTCTTTGAGTTACCTCATGAATAAGCTACACCTGTGCTGTTCCAATTGGAGAGCCCTTAAGGAGGTACAGCTGTTTTACATTTACATTAGGGCATATTATCCTAGAGAACCGGTACAGTAACCATATCCCATCTTGTAACATGGTGCTGCCCAGGCACTTGTACTAACAGGGAAGTGACGGGTTTGTGTTTGGGGTGTGTGGGTTGAGGGGTGTGTGTGTGATTTTTATTTTTTCTTTGGCCCCGTCCACACCATCATGACATTAGCTCCGCCCACACTGTGATGACATCAAGGTGGGGTAGTAAAATTTTTGACAACCCACCACTGACCAGATGGTGACTCTTTGCTCACCCACAGGCAAAGTGAGCATCTCCTCTTGGGACATTGCTTGCAATGGGGACCGATGGGAGGAGGTGTCGATGTAGCCTTAAAGGAAAGCTCAGCAAACATGTTCAAACCCCCCCCCCCCATGGTGACAGCATGGATTTCTCTGCCACAGGAGATGCCTTGCCATGCATGCCCTCAAGTCACCTGTGGCCCGCCTGTGTCACCTCCTCCTGAGCTGCTTCCTGCCAACTCAAGGCTGTGCCTTTTGGGAAGCGGTCGCTGGGGGGGGGGAAGGGTTGTTCCACTTGTGTGCCAAGCCACTCTCTGCAGGGCCCTGCCAACCCAGCCCAACACCTGCGCATCCCCCCCCCCCCCCCCCCGGCGAGGAAGAAGCGTACAAAAAGCACGGGACCACCGACTGGGCCAGGAAAGCCTCTGGGTTTCTCTTTCTCTTTTTGCACCAAACAGCACATTTATTCAAGTGTTCTCCAGCACAAGTACATTAGCAAGGAGCCTTCCTTCCTTCCTTCGAGCGTCTCCTCGGAGTGTTCTGGGCACAAAAGGGAAGGGAAGGGAAGGCGGCAGAACGGACAGACTTTCTAACAGCGGCTGCACCATTGACCTTTTAATTAGTTTATAAAACAACTATGTCACGAGCAATACTTACACAGAGATACAAGAGCCTGCCTGGAGGGGGGGTGGGGAGCAGGCGGGGGGGGGGACTGAACCGTACTCCCCCCTTCTCCCCACCCCCCATGGCAGAGCAGAACCATACTCTGAAATGTACATTATCTTATTTGTCAATAAATATAGAAGCAACCTCTTTAAAAAAGCGGCGGAAAGGGTGGGGAGCATCCCAAAATCATCCCAGGAGAAAGCAAAACAAGGCGAGGCAAGTGGGGAGCCAAGGAAGGAAGGAGAGAATAGAAGAACGGAAGGAGGGGGAAGGAAGAAGAAAATGGAAGGAAGGAAAGAATAAGAGGAAGAAAAGAAGAGAGACTAGAAGACAAGGGAAGAGAAGAGTGGAGGAAGGAAGGGGAGAATGGAAGGAAAGGAAGAGAAAGAAGGAATACAAGAAGAGGAGAGAATAGGAAGAAGGGAAGGGAAGAATAGAAGACAAGAGAAGGAAGGTAGGTAGGAGGAAGGAAGGGAAGGAGAGGATAGAAGGGGAGGGAGGTCTGGTCAAGCTGCGTGGAATGTCAGGTGGTCTCACAGAGAGAGAGAGAGAGCGCAGGGAAGAGGGCCAAGCGCATCATCCCAGGATCATCTCGACAGTTTATTCTTCAGCATGAATACATGATTTCCCACAAACAGTAAAGCGTCTCAGCTACTTCAATGCCTAGGCTAAAACACATGAAATCTTTCCTTTAGGTTTCAAGTACAAAGTTAAAATGCCTTTTTTTTTAATAATAATATATAAGAGTAAAATAATAGAGCTCTTTTAAACTCCACTACAAGAAAACAAAAACAGTCATTGTCCAGACAGCAGACTTAAGTTAACAATAGAGATCTGTAATAAAACGGTTTAGCACCTTTGTTCTTGCCTTCTCCCTCTGCACATGCCCAAAGGAATTTGGGCAGCGCACGCACGTGTGTGTGTGTGTGTGAGAGAGAGACCCACGTGGGGTGGGTGGGTGGGTGGGTGTGGATGACGATGCGGTTACTTTGCATGTCTCTCTCTAGGGCAGGTGACTCTTGCTTATCAAGTCAGCCTCACTCCCCCCGCCCCCCCTCACCCTGCTGGCACAGGGAGGAAGCAGGTGGGGAGGGGGGGTCCTGTGGCTGAAGGCCAAACAGGCCCCAGGCCAAGCCGCTGGCGAGGCAACAGAGCAGCCCAACTTCCAGTTCGGGGGGGGGGGGGGCTTGGGTTGCAAAAAGGAGTCATCTATGGGAGGGGGGGGGGGTTCTCTGAGGTTGGGTTGCTCAGAAAGGGTGAAGGGGGGGCTGCCCAACTGACAGCCCTAGCTGGGCTGGGTGGAGACAGGAAGGGGCTGGGGAGAGACACAGAATATCAAGCCAAGCTTTGAGCTCCTAAATCCAGACCATGGGGGGGGGGGAGACACATTGCCTGGCCATCCAAATGCCCCCCTCCCCAGCAAGGCAGGCTCTGAGGAGCCAGAAGGGCCTCCCACAACATAGGATTCCCCCCAAAGGGCGCTGGTCATCTCCCCCCCCCAAGGGTTGGTGCTGGGATTCCCCATCTCCCTTGGAGAGACCCTCACAAGCCCCTCCCGCCGGCCCTGGACAGAGAGCGGCCAAAGGCAGGTCTTGGGGTTTTGGAAAGAAGACCCCTCCCCACTTCCCATTTAGCACCAGTGGAAGTAGATGAGAAGCCCCCACCCCCCAGCCAGCAGGGCAAGGAGGGGCGGGGGGCGGGTTCCTGCAAGGCCGCCTCCTCTGAAGAAGGGGGTCTCACCCAAACAGCACCAAGGGAGTGGGGGAGGTAGAGGGAAGGGGACCCCTACTCTAACCCCACACATACACACACACACAGGCACAGGGAAGGAGGAGCCAGCGGGGCGCCCCCATCTTGCCCGGCCTGGGCCCTCCTCTGGCACTTCCCTGCCCCGTCTGGCCCTGAGCACCCTTCACAGTGAAGAGGGAAGCCAGAGGGGGCACCACTGGAACACCTGCCTCCCCCCCCCAGGGTTAGCACCGAGACCAGGAGCTTTCTGTGGGGCCTTCTGGGGCCTCTTTCTGCCCAGCTGTGATTGGGGGAGGGGGGAGGGAGAGGAAGAAGGGGGGTTGGGAGGGGAGCCACCCAATGTCTCCCAAAGCCCCTCCCTCCTGAGCGCCTTTGCCTCAACACCAGCTCCCCCCCCCCCCGCCCCAGAGCACCACGGAAAAATCAGGGAAGACGGGAGGGGAGGGGGGCTCAAGGGGGAGGAAAGCTGCTGAGGCAGAGGGAGCTTGGGACCCCCCCTCCCCATTAGCACCAAGGGCTGGGGACCCCCTTGTGCTTTGCACACGGAAGCTGTCCTGGGGCCCCACAGCACCCCCCCACCTCACATACCAGTGACAAACTGCCCCCCCCGGCCCAGAAAGTAAAGTGCACACAACTGCCAAGCACCCCCAACAACTCCTATGCCCCCCTCCCCATACAAGAGATCCAATGGGGTCCCAAGGAAGATCCCCCCCCAGCCCCAATTTTCATCCCCCAAGCTGCCTGGCAGAAGAGAATCAGCATAGCCAAACCGGGGTGGGTGGGTGGTTGTGGGGTGATTCCCATCAGCCCCAAAGGGGGGGGGAGAGGTAGTGGGCACACACCTGCCCCCCCTCAAGCAGAAAGGGGTCTGCCTGTCCCCCTCCCTCCCCACCTGGGGGTGTCCTCTGTGGGGCCAAAATGGAAGAGGGGAGCAAAGCCCACTCCCCATGAAAGACAGGGCAGCCAAGGGACTCAGAGGGGAAAAGTCCCCCCCCCTTTTCCCTGTGGGTACCAGGAAGCCAAGGGCAGCTTGTTTCTTAACTAGAGACACCCCGGAAGTGCCCAGGGCACAAAAGCACCATGTCTCTGGGAGGGCAGCCAGAAAAGGGAGGGGGGCGCGGGTTTGCTGCCCTCGAGGAAGAAGCATTATTGCATGACTCCCCCCAGGGCGGAGAAGAGGGGCCTCTGCTGCTGCCTACCTGCCCGCCCCCCCTCCTCCTCCCGGTGCCCTGTCTCGGTTGTAGGCTGACACGCAAAGCACCCCAGAAGCTAGCTGCCTCTTCCTCCCACCTACCCCCCCGGGGCAATATTTCCCCTTCTGTTGTAGAAGAAGCACCATTTTGAAAGTCAGTTGTACAGTAGTAGTAACAGTACCTTTAGAGACATTTCTTTTGCAGAACGCTCCCAGAGATCAATAGACCGAGCTCTAGAGATCTAGACAGTATTTATAGAGACTGTAAACAAGAGGTAAGAGCGGCTGTAGGAGCTGGGCTTTTATCAAGGTCTCCTGTGTGGTAGGCACCCAAATACGACAGAAAAGTGAGAGGGGGGGGCCCTGGCAGGGAGAAACCCAGGCAAGGGCACTCCCTTTGCCAAGGGTGCTGGCATGGCAGGGCAGGTGCCCATGATGCTCCCCCGTGAGCAGGGGAAGTCACTCCCCAGGCAGGCTCAGCTTTGGGCTCGGCTGGCTTGTGTTCTCTCCACTGCCAGGGGGCGAGTGGGGCAGGGCCCCCACCCCCACCCCCGTTGCTGGGGGGCTCAGCCGAGGAGAGGCAGGAACCAAAATCACCAACAAACCCGTCCCAAAAGAGCAGGGAACGGAAGGGCTGCCAACAGAAAGTGGGGCCGGCTGGCCTGGCCAGGGTGTCCATAGTGGGGAGAAGATGGGGGGCAAAGAGGCAGGCACCCGGAGCTGACACCCGTGCATAGGCAGCCCCCTCCAGCCCACCCTCACCCACCAGACACTCTCCTCCAATCGGGCGCCACGTTTGCTTCTCCTCCAGGATGGTGATGGTGTCTGAGGCGCCCCCCCCTCTGCTTTGCCAGTTCTGTGAGGTGGGGGTCGCGGGGGGAGGTTGTCTCTTTAAAGGCAGGCAAAGTACTCCTTCAGGGGGGCGAAGAGGTGGCGAATCACTGGCACACTCCAGGAGCGACCGAGAAGTCTCTGCCTCGCCAGGCGGCTCATGTTGGACACATCTGTGTAGTGGACGGGGAAGCCAAAGACCCTGTGGGCACAGAAGGGGCAGGGGGGGGGCTGGTCAGCACAGGGGGTGGGTGGGGTGGGTGGTGGAGCAGCAGCGACAGCATCTCTCATCGGTGTTCCTGGAGGAGCAAGAGAAGGACTCTCGGCAGGACCCTCTGAACAGAGATGAGCTTCAAGCCCACTGGCTCAGATCCGGGGAGAGCTTGAGGGCCAGAGGAAACCTTCTTGCAAGAGCAAGGCCAAAGGAGAAGGTGGAGGAAGGAGTTCATGGCGGCGCAAGGAGCAGCATGAACGGAGGGGGAGGGAGAGACCACCATGGCTGAGGAACTCAACCTCCCCTCCATCCACTTGGAGGAGCCGGAATAGGAGGCTGGGGGTCGGGATTCCCTAAAAGCAAGACCAAAAGGGGCCTGGGGGAATGTGGAGAGAGAGAGAGAGAATCCATGCGCTCACGGACGGGTCTGCCAGAAATGAATACCGATCAGGATTTAAGTTTGGCCAACGACAAAGCCAAGAAAGGAGCTTCCTTTTGGCAGTCCAGGGTTTGATCGGGACACAGAAGAAGCAGAACCCCGTTGAGCGGCATGCGCCGACTGTGCCAAGGAGCATGACTCCAAGGAGGCAGAGAAAGGACGCAGGAGCTCAATGTGCCAGGGAAGAGGGGGCCAGGCCATGTTAGGAACAGGTGTCTAGAAGGGCTGGGGCTACCTGCGGCCACAGGAGGGAGCGGAACTGGTCACCAGAGGGGTTAGGTGGGTGTCCACACCGCCTTTGGCCTGCCTGAGCCACCCTGCTGGCCCACAAAGCTAGTCAGGCAAAAGGGAGCAACTTCTTGGTTGGCAAGGAATGGGGAGGCTTCCCCACTTTCAAAGGACCCACCGGGGGGGGGGGGGGAAGCAGCAGCCCAGGAGGACTCGAGCCATGAGGGATGCCCTGTGGGTTCTGCCCTGCCCTCCAAAGACCGGGGGGGGGGGAGGCAGAGGAGAAAGCAGCCTTTGCCAGAGCTGGCCACCCGCTGAGGCCACAGGGAGGCTGTCCGTGTCCCACCTCTCCATCTCGGTGCACCACAGGATGTCTTCCTTCTCGTTCATGAAGACTGGGAAGTGCTGGTCCTTGCCTTGCTTGATGGAGTTGGAGCGCGTGGTGATGGTTCGGACTTTGCTGAACTGGAGCACCCCAAAAGGACAAGCATTAGGATGGAAAAGAGACGTCCGCCTGCCTGCCCACCCGCCCGGGGCCCTTGGCGCCCCCCTGTGGGAAGGAAGGCCAACCCACCCACCCCTCTCTCTCTGCCCTCCCTCCTGCTGCCAGCTCCTCAGCCCCCCCCCCCCCGCAGGTATATTATCCCTCTCCTGCCCACGACCTCCCGAGCCCCCCTCCCCACCTTGGCTATCCGGCCGTGCTCCAGGCACTCCTGCAGTTCCAACTTGTCATTCACAGTGGACGCCAGGGGCCTGGAGGAGGAACCAGAGAGAGGTCAGAGGCCAGGCAGGAGCTCCCTCCTCCTCAGAGGGGCTTCGCCAGTCATGTGGTTCAGGGGGTCGGCCACTATGGCCTGTGGGCCAGATCCGGCCCCTAGCACCAATTCATCCGCCCCATGACACCCTTGTTGCTCCCGGAAGCTGAAGTAAAACGCGCCCATACTTCTGCTTCCAGGAGCAACAAGGGGGTCATAGGCCAGATGAATTGGCACCAGGGGGCAGATCTGGCTCACAGGCCATTGTTTGGACACCCCTGAGCTAGAAGGAAAAAAGTTACAAAGCACTGAGTTTTACATTTTTTTAATAGATTAATTTGAAAAGAGATTATTTGGAACATGGCACTAAGAATCCAAAGGCGCCGTTGTGAGCAGAGGGCCCCTCCCTCCACGAGAGAGCTGCCCCCCCCCTTGGCCAAGAACAAAACAGGGGGAGGAATCAAGGTGAAAATGTGAAAATGCAATTTAATGAAGGATAAAATTGATGCATTTCAAAAAATGTGAATATAAATATTTCCAATGATAAGATAAAAGAGGGGGTGGGAAAGGACGACCCAAGACTGACAGAAAACGGAATGGGGGCAATTCTGTCCGAGAAGAAGCTCTTTGCCCATTAGGCTTCTCCTATTGCCTCTCCACAGGGCTTTGTGCACTCTCTGGGCGGTTCACAACTGACATTTTGTGTCCCCCCCCCCAAAAAAAAAAAAAAAACGTGCTGGGGACTCCTTGGACCAAACTGAGAAGGATGGAAGAGGCTGAGTCAACCTTGATCCCTGGCCAGGACCGAACTCACCATCTTCTGGCTGCAGTACAGCCGTTGAGCCCCTGCTCCACCACCAGGGCGAAGGCTCCTCCTTCCCCTGCCCAAGGCTGTTTGGCTGAGACCCTCTCGGGGAAAGGCACAAAACCAGCCCAAACGCCCACCCAGACCCCTCCATGGAGCAGGTGGCAGCGGCAGTTCAAAGCATGGCAGAAGAGACGTTGGCAGCGCCAGGCAGGAAGGCCCGGGAGGAAGGGGGGGCGGGCGGGGGTGACCCACCTGTTCATGCCGGGCAGGTTCCCCCAGAAATACCGGGCTCTGTGAGCGGCAGAGACTTCTTTGGCATCGATCATCACCGGGTTGGACTGAAGGCAGAAAAGGAAGGAGCACCGAAAGTCACCACCGGTGGAGGCAGGCAGGGAGCAAACATTGGGGGTGGGGGTCAAAAGGGCCCTTCCGTCTCTCTTCAGGACTCCCCCCCCAACCGCCCCCTAGCTCTTCCCTGGCCCCTTTCATTCAAAAGCTGGCTGTGCCCCCCTCCCCTCTCCATTCTTACCCCTCCTGCCCCCCCGCCGGGGCAAGAGCAATTACACCTCCCTAGGCCACCTTGTAGCACTTCGTGCCGTTTCTGGGCATTTCACAAGGTAATGGGCATTGTGTCCGCGACATGCTTGGGACTCATTTTACCAATCTCAGGAGGATGGAAAAGGCTGAGTCAACCTGGATCCCTCTCTGGACGAAACTCACAACATTTTGGGTACAGGACAGCAGTTTAACCATTGTGCCACCAGGGCTCTCTAAGGCCAGGTTGCTTACCTGTAACTCTTCTTCTTCTTCGTGGTCCCCTGTGAATCCACTGAGTATCTGTAGTAAACCCATTCATGTGGATTCACAGGGGACCATGAAGAAGAACCTGATCAGAGTTTAAGGGCAGAAATAGTCATCGTAAATAGCCTATCATTAGAACATGGTTCTATCCAACAATAGCAAAGCTCCTGGCCATGAAAACTGGGGGGGGGGGGGGGGGGGCGGCTCCTCTCCTTCAGGCCCAGCCCTGCCCTCATTTCCCACGGGGTCCCAGATAGGGGGAGGTAGGTTCAGCCTCTGGGTCAGCACAGCCGCAATCATGCGGGGAGGGGCTGGCCCCCGCTCTGCCTTCCGGTGGAAGAGCCCCCTGGGTGCCTGGCACCCCCCCTCACGGCCCCCCCTCCAGACCCTCTCCTGGCTGGCTGGCTGGGGGTGGTGTGTTATGTGGGGTGGGACCCCTTCGCGCCTCACCTCACCTCTAGGAAGCGCGAGATGTCTCTTTTGTCACTGACCCCCATGGCCACCACGTTCTCAAAGAGCCAGAAGAAGGGCCGCTCGTCCCCCTCCTTGGGCCGCGCCTCGTGCAGCAGGCGGTAGAACTCAAAGAAGAGCCTCCCGGTGCCCTCTGGGAGGGGGGGGGAAGGGAAGGGAGGGGGTGAGTGGGGTGGGGGTCAGCATGCACGCACACACGCCTCCTCCCTCTGCCCCCCCTTGACCCACAAGAGACCTCCTGGTACGTAGGGGTAGAAAAACAGACCGTCAGACAGACAGGGTCTCAACCAGACAGACGGAGGCCTGGCCTCTCATAGCCCGGACCCATTACTTGGGAACCTCGCGGCCATCTTGGCAGGCCTGCGCTGCGTCCCTGTTGCCTGCCCCCCTCCCAAGATAATACAGGGTGCAAAAGTGTTATCATCTAAGGCCCGGGGGGGGGGGAGAGCTCCACACATTCCTTTACCCCCTCCTCTGTGGGCGTGGCCAGGGGACAAATTTATTTCAAAACTTGGATGGGTTGAGCGGGGGGGGGGGGGAGAGCCAGAATGCCTGCTACCTGTTGATGTCCCCCCCCCCTCCGTGGGCATCTGCTCCAACCCTATGGAACCTCCTGCTGGCCGGCTGCATCTCCAGGCAGAGCTACTAACTTTCAGGAAAGGGTTCAAAACCAGCCTGGCAAGTGGTTGGATGGTTTCCTCCTTGCCATAAGACACCCCCCCCCCAAGGGCCGCCTCGGCAAGCCGGTGGCAACATAAATCAAAACAAACAAACACATCTGCTGTGTGTCCTGTTGTGATCCACCCAAATGGGCGGCATAGAAATGCAAGAAATAAAAGGATATCAAACGGGTGGAGAGAGAGGAGGGCGGGGTTCCCTTCCGGCCCCCCAAGGCAGGAGGCTGCCCAGGTAAGGCCAGTGGGTTTGGGGTGGCGCAAGAGGGAAATGAAAAAAGACCCGAGGTGGTGGCTACGGCCCCAAAGGGGGGGTGGGGTGGAGGCCCAGGAGAGCTTGGGCCCCAGCAGGGAGAGAAGGAGGGGAGGGGTGGGGTGGGGTGGCCTACCGTAGAGGCCTTTCCTGGCCGGGTTGACAATGGAGAGGTCATTGCAGGGGCTCCCTCCGATCACCAGGTCGAAGGGCCCCCACTCCTGGATCTGTGCAATGGAGAAGGGAGGGGGGGTTAAGGGCACAGAGGCTGAGGCACTGGGAGGGGGGAGGGGGAGGGAAGGGCTGGACCCCCACCCCACTCCAGGCCCACCAAGGGAGGGGGACTCCCCCGCTCCCACCACCACCACGCTCCACGTACATGTCTCTGGGTGACGTTGCGCACATCCCCAACATACATGATCTTGCCCTGGTGCCGCACCATGCCGACGGTGATGGAGTCCTCACACACCTCGGAGGCGATGTACCGGTCCACCTGGATGCCCAGGTCCTTCAGCACCAGCAGGCCTGGGGGTGGGGGGGCAGAAGCAGAGAGTGTGGGGGGGTCATCACCTCTGTCACCACCAGTAACACCAGCCCTGTCTGGGGAGGCTCAGACTCCCTTCAAGTGGGCAGCGGGGGGCGCTCTCACCTGTGGCGATGCCGTCGAAAAGGGAGAGGACCCGGATGGGCTTCCGCTTCTCCGCGGGGACAGGCGGGTAAATCTTGGGTGGGTCCTGGCAAAACGCAAGCGGCAGCCTGAGGCACAGCGGCCCAAGGCAGGGCCGGGGAGGAGGAAGGGGGGGTGTCCATGGGCTGCCTCCCCCCCCCCCGGGCCACCCACAGGCACACCGGGGGAAGGCAGGAGGGAACATCACCAGGGCCAGCCTGGAAACACCCCTGGAAGGGCTCTGGCCCCCTCCAGGACCTTCTCAAAAGATTGACCCCCCCCCTGGGGTCCCCCCTCCCTCGACTCACAAACTCCTGGTCGTGGTTGTTGGCAAAGAACATCTGGAGGCGGGAGGGCCAGTCGTCCCGGCGCCGGAGCAGCCCGTACACCCCCTTGTGGCCGCACATGTAGCAGTTCCAGGGGTCTTCCTTGATGGCGGCCTGAGCGGCCCCAGGGCCCACCAGCAAGTCCACGCACTCCACGCAGAAGCATCTGGGACAGGAGGAGGGGGAGGTGGAGCCGGGGCCAGAAAGGCGCTTTGGGCCAAGCTGGCCAAGACCAGCACGGCCGGCCCACTGGCTACCTCCGCCGGCCACTGATGCTGCCCCGCTGAATGAGCGCCAGGTCCCAGGCCGGGTCCTCACCCCCCCGCCCTCCCTGCTTAGAGTGGGCTTCGGGGACCCACGCAAGGACCAGCAGGAGGCCAGCCCCCTTCTGCAGCAGAGGGGGGGGGGTCTTCCGGGCGCGGCCCACCCACCTGCAGCAGTTGTTGTTGCCACACATCAGGACCTCTCGGCCACCACAACAGATGGTGCAGTACGACTGATAGCCATCATCGTCATACTGGTAGGCGCATTCCAAAAAGCAGTTCTGCAGGAAGAGGGGAGTGTGTGTGTGTGCACGTGCCCTCCTCCGCCTCCCTCTCTCCTGGGGTTATAGATAGCCCTGAGCCCCGGGGAGCAGCTCCCTCCTGCTCTGAACCCAGCGGGGTGGGGGGAGGGCTCCCCTCCAGTGGCCAAAGTGGCCCCTCTTGTGGCCCCACGCTACATTTCCTTTGAGCATGAGCAGAAAGGGGTGAAAGTCTCCCACCGGAGCCGAGGGGAACTCAGGCCCAAGATGTGCCAGACCAGCCCTGATGGCAAGGAAAGCTTTGTGGGGGGCCCTCGCGAAAGCAGCTGATCTCCCCCTCCCCACACCACCACCACCCGAATTGAGCCTCAGACCCACCCAAGGGGGCTGTTGGAGCCCCCTTCCTTCCCCACCACCCCCGCAGTTTTTTCTGATCCAAGGCCCCCAGCAAGGCCCCCTCCTCCTCTCCGTTTCCCCAGGCCCAACATGGGGGAAGGAGGGGAGGTTTGAAGACCCCCTGGCTCACTCGCTCTCCCTGGCCCTGTCCACTCGGAAGTCCTTTGGCTGGGGGGCCCGTCCCCGCCCCGCCCGCGTCTCCTTCCTCCTCACCTTGCAGTTTTGGCACATCCCCCCATTGAAGAGCGGATGCTCCAGGGTGGCGTTGAGGCTTCCACAGGAGATGCAGATGTCTGCAGAAAGAGAGGGAGGGGAGGGGAGGGGGGCTGTGCCAGACCCCTCTCCCCACGCCTGGGCCCCTCCTGCCCCACAGGGCTTCACAGAGCAACCCCCATATCTTGCCCTCACCAACATGCCTTCCTTTTCCCAATCTCGGAAGGACGGAAGACGGGATTCGGCCAACCTAGGCTGAGCCCTGGTGGCACAGGGTTCAACTGCAGGTAAAAGGCTGTGAGTTCGATCCTGAAGGAGGCCCAGGTTGACTCAGTCTCTTCCATCCTCCGTGGTCTCTGTGAACCCACCCGTTCGTGTGGATTCACAGGTGGCCAGGAAGAAGGAGAACAGCTCCAGGTAACCAACCTCTCCCTGGTGGCACAAGGGGGGGGGGGTTACACTGCTGAGTTCAATCCTCGCAGTGTTTCCCAAATGCTGGTTTTTGGACTTCAGTTCCCAGAAGCCTAAGTCATTTCCCCAAAGCACTGATCAGCCAATGGACTGACTGAGGCTTCTGGGAATTGGAGTCCACCAGTGGGAACCACTGCAGGGGATCCAGGTTGACTTCAGCTGTCGGTGGGGACGGGACGGGACTGGATCCCAGGAGTCCCTTCCAGATCTACCATTGAAGGCTTTCTCCTCATGGGCAAGAGTACTGGGTGGGTTTCAAAATAACACCTGGGGAGGAGTGCCCACCTGCCTGCCTGCCCAGGTGTCCTCCCCCCTCCCCCGCAGCTCTCCCATCTCTAGCAGCAAGGGGGGACCTCCTGCTCACTCACTGCCAAAGGACAGCTGCTCCTGCACAGCTGGAGGTGGGCACCCTGGGGCCCCAGAGACAGGCAGGCCAAGGCTAACCGGAGGGGGGGGAGAGGCCCCCACCTGGCTGCCCCACCACCAACACCCGTACCTTCAATGTTGCGGCATTTCTGTCGAACTTCATAAACAAGGCGCTCTGGGAAGACAAGAGAGTAAGAAGTGAGATCCCCAGAGGGCCCCCAGCAGGTTACGATGATGACGACGACGACGATGCCCCGAAAGACAAGGCAAGATCCACCTGGGACCACCTGGAAGGGCCTGAACTGTGTGTCAACCTCCCCCCCCCCCCCCGCAAGAGGCTGGCTATCACTAAGACTCTTTCTTGCGCCGCTGGGAAGCCCCCGTTTGGCCCTTTCCGGGGGCTCTTGTTCTTTTAAAAATTTTAAAAAATAATAAACAGAAAAAACACACAATAATAAACAATTACAAAGTAAAATGACACACATGCATACACAAAGAAAAAAGGAGAAAGGAAAGGAAAAAACCTTATTTAACTACTAGGTGCACCAACCACCTTAGTGGGACATTGTGTGTCTTCTTACAATTGTTGTTGTTCAGTCGCACAGTCGATTCCGACCCTTTGCAATGACCTCATGGACCCCACTGTCCGCCAGGCACCTCTGATGTCCTCCACCCTCCCCCTCAACTCACTCAGCTCTGTGCCCCAATTGTGTCTACAATACCACCAGCCATCTCATTTTTGGCTTCCCCCTTTCTTCTTTTGCCCTCGACCTTTCCCAGCATCAAGGCTTTCTCAAGTGAATCTTCTCTTCTCATTTGATGTCCAAAGTACTTTAGCTTCATCTTTATTATTTGGCCTTCTAAGGAGCCGAGTCAGGGTTGATTTCTTCTAAGATTGACCTATTTGTTCTCCTTGCTGTCCAGGGGACTCTCAAAACTCTCCTCCAACACCACATCTCAAAGGCATCTATTCTTCTGTGCTCAGCTTTCCTAATGGTCCAGCTCTCACAACCCTACATTGCCACCGGGAATACCATTGCTTTGACTATACAAAGTTTTGTTTGCAATGTGATGTCTCTACTTTTCACTCTGTTCCCCAGGTTTCTCATCGCTTGCCTCCCAAGAATCAGTCGCCTTTTTATTTCATGGCTGCAATCACCATCTGCAGTGGGCTTAGATCCCAAGAAAGTAAAATCTGTCACTGCTTCTACTTCTTCCCCATCTATTTTCTAGGGACTGATAGGGCCTGTTGCCGTGATCTTGGTTTTCTTTATATTGAGTCTCAAGCCAGCTTTTGCACTTTCTTCTTTCAACCTAATCAGGAGCTTCTTTAAGTCCTCCTCACTTTCTGCCATTAGGGTGGTGTCATCTGTGTATCTCAAATTGTTGATGTTTCTTCCAGCAATTTTGATCCCAAATTGTGATTCCTCCATCCCTGCATTGCACATTATGTGCTCTGTGTATAAGTCGAATAAGCAGGGTGACATCTCAAAGGCTTCTGCACTCAACTTTCCTAATGGTCCAGTTCTTACAACCCTACATTACCACCAGGAATACCATTACTTTGAGTATGTGAATTTTTGTTTGGAAGGTGATGTCTCTACTTTTAACTATGTTCCTCAGGTTTCTCATCACTTGCATCCCAAGCATCAGCCACATTTTCATTTCATGGCTATTACAAACCACTCCGTTGTGCCGTATTCTGTCCTGTTGCTTCTTGACTCTTGTACAGATTTCTCATGAGGCCTATAAGGTGTTCCGGTATTTCCATCTCTTTAATTACTTGCCACATTGTGTTGTGATCCACACAGTCAAAGGCCTTGGTGTAGTCAATGAAACAGAAGTAGACTTGTTTCTGATATTCCTTTGTTTTTTCCATGATCCATCTTATGTTGGCGATGTGGTCTCTAGTCCCCCTGCCTCTTCTGAAACCCGCCTGCACTTCTGGTAATTCTCTCTCCATGTGCTCTTGCAGTCTCTCTGTATTATCTTGAGCATCACCTTGCTAGTATGTGGGATGAGTGCAATTGTTCGATAATTTGAACATTCTTTGGCATTACCCTTTTTGGAGAGTGTAACGTATACTGATCTTTTCCAATCCTGTGGCCATTGTTGTGCTTTCCAAATCTGCTGGCATATAGAATGCAATAATTTGATTCCATCGTCTTTTAGGGCTTTGAAAAGTTCACCTGGGATACCATCATCTCCACTGGCTTTGTTGTTTGCAGTGCCTTTTTAGGGCCTTTCTGATTTCACTCTCTAGGCTAGGATATCTGGCTCATGTTCAGTGTTCTCATCACTGTGATTATCAGGGGCATTGAGGTCCTTTTTGTAGAGTTCCTCTGTGTACTTTTCCCATCTTTTCTTAATCTCTTCTGCCTCAGCTAGCTCCTTGCCGTCTTTGTCCCTTATCATGGTCATTTTTGCTTTAAACGTTTCCTTGATTTCACCATTTTAAAAAAAAAGATCTCTAGTCCTGCCTCTTGTGTTGTTTTCTTCTATTTCTTTGCACTGTTCATTCAGGTAGGTTTCCTTATCTCTCCTTGCTTTTCTTTGAAATTCTGTATAATTACTCTATATATAACAATTTATTTATATGTTTATATTTGTTCCCTCTTTCCAGAATGTTATATATTCTGCTCCACGCTGTACTCCTTTCCTGTTCACTTAAAACATATTCAATAAATTCACCCCGTATCTCTGTAAAACCAGATTTTAAAAATTATCTGCTTTTAAGTTTTAATCTACAAGTCAATTTATTTTTAAATTTAAATTTAATTTAATTTTTCAATTTATATCCCACCCAATCAGGAACCTGACTCAGGGCAGCTCACATGACAATCAAATACAGTGGGCTATTTGCTATAGCCCACATCTTGTTATACCAGTGATGGCGAACCTTTTAGAGACCAAGTGTCCACAGAGGCCGGGGGTGACAGGCATCATGTGTGCCCATGTGACATCACTGGTGTGCTTCAACTGCACATGCATGTGCGCAAGCTCACACCCTGTTTTGTACCCCATGGCAAGCCCCACCACCACACCAGCCCCCCCCCCCCGACAAGCCTTGCGCGGGTGCTGGAAAGGCCTCCCGTGCAGCCTCCCCACCCTGACTGGCTTTTCTACCCCCCGGTCAGGCCTCCCCCTCCCCACCTAATCTCTCCCAGCTGCAGCCTCCCCCTCTTACCTCACCTTTGGCAGAGAGGGAGGGATGGTGAGGAAGTGGCGCAGGCTGGGCTGTGTGGGGCTTCCCCTCGATGGCACGCGTGCCGGAAGAAAGGCTTCCACGTGCCACTTCTGTCATAGGTTTGCCACTACTGCGTTGTACCATTCATTCAGCTCAAATACACAAATCATTTTCTTTTCTGCAACCGCCAATCTCAGAGCTGTGACCTTTATGATAATCCATGCCTTCTTGTTCTCGCAGGGGAAGTTGTGCAGGGAGAGTGAGCCGCCAGGTAGGTCTCCTCCACACCTGCCCTGCCCTGTGAAAACTGCCCACCGGAAGGCAGAGCGGAGCAGGCAGGAGCCACGCCTGGGAGGGCCATAGCCCCAGTGAGCGGCCCAGGCAGCTCCTGGCCCCGCTTGGGCCCCTGAAGTGGCCTGGACGGAGGAAGTGCCCCGGGGGGGGGGGGCACGGCGGAGGCAAGCTAGGCCCCTCCTTCCCGGTGGCCGTACCTCGGGTGCGTTCGTCAATAATCTCCTTGACCTTGGGCTTCTCCGCGGTGCTTTTCCTTGGCTTCTTGGTGGGCGGAGGAGGAGCATAGGCAGCCGCTTCTGGCTCCACCCACATCTCAGTGTAAACCTCTTTGTAGGGGTTGCGCTCCTCTGGGGTGGCAGGCAGGGGAGGGAGGGAGAAGGTGGTAAGCAACTGCCGCAACGAGACTCCTCTGCTGCCCCCTAGAAAGTGCTTAGAAGCCCCCCCCCCCCACACACACACACACACGGCCTGTTCTCTCTCTCTCTCTCTGGGCGGGTCACAAGGGAATTAGCATTTTGCCCCTACAACAGGCTAGGGAGGAAAGAGGCTGAGTTAACCTGGATCCTCGTCAGGATCAAACTCACAACATTCTGGCTGCAGGACAGCAGTTGAATCCCTGCACCACCAGGGCTTAAATGGTAAGCCCCCCTCCCCCTCCCCCTCCCAGGCTCTGTCTGTGAGGTGAAAGAGCACTTTGGATCCTTGGCCCCTTGTCAGTAGGCTCCAACGCATGCACACACTCACACACCCAGGTCCTGAGTGCGAGGGAGGGGCTCAGCTCTCTGCCCCTCCCCTCCCCTCCCCTCCGGAGAGCCCTGTGCCATGAAGGCAGCCTCCTCTCTTCCCCCCCCCCCCGGACTCCCCTGCCCTAGTCATGCCAGTTTTCTGCCCAGGACAGCACTGGCTCATCCCCTCCCTCCCTCCCCCCCCCCCCGCCTTACCTTCTGGCGGCTCCAGGCCTTTGGGGCCAGAGGGCTGGAACCCCCCCAGGGCCCACTCGATCATCTGCTTGTTCTGGATCTCCACCACTTTGGACGTGTCTGTTTCATCGTTCTCTGGGCAGGAGGGGAAGATCTTGCCAGCCCTCGTGCTGGCCACCTGGAGAGAGAGAGAGGGAGGGAGGGAGGGAGGGAAGGGGGGGGCCTTTGGAGAGCTTCCTCAGCTGGTCAGAAAGGGGTGCCCCCCCAACCTTCAGGCAAGAGGTTTCATGCCACCCCAAATGGGCCTGCTGGCCTGGATGAAGGAACCCCCCCCCCAACTGCCCTTAATTCCTTAGAATAAAGAAGGAGACCTTCTGGCTAGGGAGGGGGGCCCAGCCCCAGCCCCCAGGACAGTAGAGACCTTCGGCTCACTATCCACCCCATTTCCCCTCCCTCCGTGCAGCCTGGCTAACTGGCACGAGCAACCTCAACCGCCTCCCTCCGCCTGCTCCCCCCTCCCCTCCCCTCCCCCCCTTTGGCCCCTGGTGAAGGGCAGGACAGGTGGCCAAACCTCGCAACCCCGCCCCACCCCAGGCTCTCTCGGCTGCCCCCCCAGCCAGCCCCCCCCCGCCGCTGACCTAATGCCCCTTACCTGCAGCACTTCGTAGATGGCCTTCCGATACATGGGCTGCTTGTTGTAGGTAGCCTGGTGGAAGGCGCTGGAGAAGGAGCTGAGCGGGAGAAGTTTCTCCACACAGACCTGGTAAATGAGGGGGGGGGGATTAAAAATGGGGAGGGGGGAGGGAGCGAGAGAAGTAAGTGGTGTCCTCCCTCTGTGACCCCGAAGTCTCTCCTCCAAGGGTCGTGGAGCGCAAGAGAAGACACCACAGCCCTCCCCCCCCCCCACTATACTGAACACTGAGGAGGAAATGAGGGCATCCTCAATGCTGCCAGCTGAGAAAGAACTGTCCCACTGAGGAGGAAGAGGAGGCCCCCTGCCCCCCCGCCCGCCTGCCCCACCGTCCAGACTTGGGGTTAGGAAGAGGCCACACAACTTCACACGCCTTGCCCTGTGGACCCCTGAACCCTCACTCCGCCTGCCAAAACAGTGTGAGTTCCATCCTTCCGAGATCAAGAAAATGACTCATCAGCCCGTATGTTGGGGGCCAAACGTGAATGCCCTTGTGAACTGCCCCCCAGAGGGTGCACTCAACGTTGATACGGGTCACATACACAAGTGTAATGGCTATTGCAAGATCTTTTTAAAAATATAACATTCTAAAAATAGAACATTGTTCTAATTATGAGCTATCTACAATGTCTATTTCTGCCGCTACACTCTATCACAGGGGTGACCAAACTATGGCCTTTGGGCCGGATCCAGCCCCCAATGCCAATTCATGTGGCCTACGCCATCCTCCTCTCTTCCGGGAGCAATGAGAGTGGCATGGGCCGGATGAATTGGCATTGGGGGCCGGATGTGGTCCACAGGCCATCGTTTGGGCACCCCTGGTTTAATCAGAGAAAATGGCAGCCTAAAATCTATCTCATCCTGTTGCAAGACACAGATTGCAAGACGTGCTTTTCTTCTGCTTCGGGGGGGGGGGGGAGGAACAAGAGCGGCCCGCTGAACCATGTGACCAGCCCGCGGCCCAAAACGTTTGGGCACCCCTGCTTCAAAGGCTGCAGGCACTTCAGATACAGGTCCCTTCTTACTCACTCCTCACCTGCCACTTGTCAACTCACTCTCTTGTGAGCGTTTTAAGCGTGAGGTCGGAGGACCTTTGAACTCATGCAGAGCCACTGGGGGAGAGGAAGGGCAGCTGAGGGGCCGCAGCCGTGAGGGGAGCTGCCTCCAAAGGGCTGAGAACACAAGCACCCACTTCGGTCTCAGGGGGCAACGGAGGCCTCCCTCGTCAGCTCCGAAGCAAAATTACAGTCCAGATATCTGGTGGGCCGCGTACAGTATTGAGAAAGAGCAACAAAAACAGGCTTTTCTTGGCACTGAAAGTCATTTCCCTTCTTATTATACACTCTAGCCTCCAAGGGAATTTTTTAAATTACAAATACCGTCAACAACTGCAAAAAAGGCCAACTGTGACTGTTTTCAGCTGCATTAACAGAAGTCTCGTCTCCAAGCCCCATGAGGTACTCCTAGTCACACACACACACACAGCCTCTATCTGGCACTGGTTAGACCCCCATCTAGAGTCCTGGGTCCAATTCTGGGCACTGCAATTTTAGACAGATGCAAACATAGTGGAATAAGTCCAAATCAGGGGCCATTCAAATACCACATGGCCATTTTAGGGGGGA
This sequence comes from Furcifer pardalis, assembly GCA_030440675.1. NCBI lineage: Eukaryota > Metazoa > Chordata > Lepidosauria > Squamata > Chamaeleonidae > Furcifer > Furcifer pardalis. The sequence continues at coordinate 170,092,181 of CP126890.1, read as the reverse complement.
GGGGGTCAACCAAAAGTCACAGGGGGGAGGGGCCCCAGGTGTGAAGTCACATCTCCAAAATTTTACCACCACCCCTGGCCAGGTGGAAGTCCAGGGGTGGGGCGTCAGGCGTCCTCAGGTTCTGGGTCAGCCATGCTTCTGCCGTTTCTCTTCAAATCAGGGGAAAAGGTCACAGAAAGTCACAGGGGGGAGTGGGGTCGAAAAGTGGCCTATTTTAAGATGAAAAGGCTGAAGGAACTGGGTTTATTTATTTATTTATTTGCTCGTATTTATTATCCCGCCCCAATCAGGTAAAACCCGACTCTGGGCGGCTTACACATAAGTTAGAAACAACATTTAAACCAATAATACTATAATACAAGTTCTAATTAAAAACTGTAAAAGTTCATAAGAACATTAAAACACAACAGAAAGGGTGGCTGTCCCTTAGATCAGCCACCCTACATGGGACCCCACTATTCCCGGGTCCCCACGCCTGCCCTGCCAGCCAGGTTTTTAGGCCCTTTCGAAAGGGCAGGAGCTCTCCCTGCAGGCGCAGCTCGATTGGCAGGAGGCTCCAAAGGGCCGGGGCGGACACAGAGAAGGTCCTCCTCCTGGTGCCAGTGAGGCGCGCCTCTCTGGCTGATGGTATGACAAGAGAGCCTCTCCGGTCCGCCCTGGTGGGACGGGCCGATGTTCTTAGGGTGACGCAGTCTCTTAGGTATCCTGGCCCACTACCATATAGGGCTTTAAAAGTAATGACCAGCACCTTGAATTGCACCCGGAGGCACAGTGGGAGCCAGTGCAGCTCCCGAAGCAGTGGTGAGGCACGAGCATAACGCCCGCACCCCATCACTACCCTAGCAGCCGCATTCTGGACCAGCTGCAGCCTCCGAATGGTCATCAAGGGCAGCCCCATGTAGAGCACCTTACAGTAATCAAGTCTGGAGGTGACCAAAGCATGTGTGACCATAAGCAAGGCGTCCCGGTCTAGGAGTGGGCGTAGCTGGCGTATTACACGAAGTTGTGTTTAGCCGTGAGACTAACGAGGACCGAGAAGGGGACAGGATGAGGAGAGGCCTCTTCAAATACTCCAGAGATACTCATAAAGCAGAAGGGAAGGACCTGCTCGCCATCACCCCAGAGTGCAGGATATGCGTCACAACAGGCTGAATCTAAAGGAAGCCAGAGTTTGGAACCCATGACCTCGAGCACAGTGGGAGCATTCCAGAGACCGGGGGGGGGGGGGACGGGGGACAGAGGGACCCTCTTGTCAGCCCCACTTTGATTTGAGCTCCCACATTAAGCAGAGGGGGTCGGACTGGATGCCCTCCTGGGGGGCCCCCTTCCAACGCAGTGATACTGATTCTACAGTTCCTGTACCTGCACAACAGGAATTTAAAAACGAAGTGTGTTCTCAGGTGCGGAGAGATGCGCCAGGTGGCCTCTAAGGCTGCTACAACCTCTTAAGCACTGCTTCCATTCCTCACAGGCAGCCAAGCACCCAAGAGGCCCTTCTCTGCCGTGGGGCTGAGAGATCTTTCTGAGGGACAGGCCGCTTTTTTGGAGGGGCCGGACGGAAGCTATTTTGGCTAAGGGTGGCCGTACTGCTTTGGCACTGCCCCGCTAAGAGAGGGGGGGGGAGAGAGGGGGGGAGAGAGAGAGCGTGCGCGCTCGGGGATCTGAGAAATGTGCAGAACTGAGGGAGGGTGTGAGGAACGTGTCTTCTTGGGGCAGAATTCTGGCTTTTAGGCCAAGGAAACAGAAGCGGCTTCTCCATCTGGGGGCTTCTTTTGGGGAAGCCCCTCCTTCCTCCCATCCCTGCCCTCTTCCCAGAAGGCCCTGGCACTGCCCATCCACACACACACACCCCTTAGGCCACTCACCACAGAGAACTTCCCGTCACCAAACCACATGACCCAGCGGGTGCCCTCGGCGGCCCGACTCCGACCAGTCATCCACCAGGACACGATGCGCCCCGGCCACCAGGAGAATCCACGCAGCTTCCCCCAGACCAGCTCCCCGATGCCAAAGCCCCGGCCGTCCTGTGGTTCAAAAGGAGAGAGGCCGGTGGGGGGGTGGGGGTCACACGCCAGCCGGTGGGGAAGCACGGAATGCAGCAGCGTTTCCCACACTGGCTTCAGCAGTGCAGGATTGGGGCTGCCACGGGAGGCCAGTGGACTAGACTCCGCTCGGCCCACCAGGCCGCCCTGGGTTTGACTCTGTCTCTCGCCACATGGGCTCCATGTGAGACCCAGGCTTGCTTTCTCCATCTGCGCCATGGGCATCCTAGCCAGAGTTCCCCAAACTGATGTTCTGTGGAACACTGGTGGACTTCAATTCCCAGAAGCCTCAGTCAGTCCACTGGCTGATCAGGGCTTTGGGGGGGTTCACTGAGGCTTCTGGGAATTGAAGTCCAAAAACCAAAGGTTGGGAAGTCCACCTGTGAATGCCCAGGGCCGTGGGGAGGGAATGGAGAGGGAGTTCCTTGGAGGCCCTCGGAAGCAGAGTCCGAGTCCATCCAGGAGAACTTGGCTGGATCTGCAGATCTCCTGGTCTTCTCCCCCACCCAAATCCACCTGGGCTAGAAGAGGCCTTTCTTCCGCCTCATCCTCACCCCCTGCCTTTTCCTCTCACCAAGAGAAGTGGGGGCAGTGGTCAGGGCGGCTTTGGCCAGAGATCTCCTGCTTCAGTGACCGGGGGGCTGAACGGAGCAACGGAGGGCTCTCAGAGGAGACCCTCCCCACGTGCAAGCGACCCCTGCTGACTCCTGAGCCCCAAGGCTCCTCAAGGGCGGGATCTTGCCGGTGGCTGGGATTCCCAGGAGGAGCCCGGGAGCTGCCCCACTGATCCACACCAGCAGCTCTCTTGCCCCTCCTTAGGCTGCTGAGAGGGAATGTCTGGCCAGGCTCCCCCAGCCCCCCCCCCCCAAGATGCCCCTTCAGCAAGCACCAAGGCAGCCCAAACACACCCCATGGAGGAGGAGGAGGCAGAGGGTCCACCTCTGGCAGATGGGGAGGGGGGTATGGGGAAATCCCAAATTCCCATCTCTTCTTGTTCCTTTCAAATGTTCTGCCCTTCCTTTGGGTCCCAAGAATGCCAGATTTTGGCCAACTTCTTTCTGACCAGCCACCCTCTCCTCTTCCTTCTGTCCAGCCGGCCACCCCACGCCCCTGGCTGGCTTTCCACAAAGAGAGAGCAGAAGGCACAGAGCGGTGTTCTTGGGGCGTATGGGAGCTACTCTAGCAATGCAAAGCAAGGGCCACGAGGACTGAGGGTCAAGGGGCACCTGCTCCTATATTCCCTGACCCGCTGTCCCCGCGGGGCCAGAAGGGGAAGCCCCAGGGCAAAACGGCGGCACCGCCTTGCCCAGATACATGGGCCATCCTCCCTGACTCCTCCTCCTCCTCCTCCTCCTCCAACACAGGCAGGCGAAGCTCCCCACCTCATATTCCGGCTCATCGTCAGCCAACTTTGAGATGCCTTTCTCTGCCGCCTCCGGCCCCAGGGGCTCGGGCGTGGTGGCTACGTTGGGTGAGGCGGGGTCAGTGGGCTGCTGCAAGGCTGGGGGGCTGGCGGCTGCCTCCACTTCCTCCTCCTCCTCCTCCTCTTTCTGGGCATCGCTGTGTGGCATCTCCTCCGCGGTGGCATTCATCCCTGCCATGACCCTGGCTTTCTTCTCAGCCTGCAGAGACAGAGAGAGGGCAGGATGGAGAAAGGGTCAGGAGAAAGGGCGGGGGGGGGGGTAGCTTCTGACAACACCCCCACCCCACCCTCCAGGGCTTCAATCCCAAGGGGAAAAGCTGATGAACTTCCGTCTGAGTAAACAGGCCTCTAGCTAGGCTTTAAAGAAACCGGAAAGCAATGTTGTACATCTCTGACAGGTCCGAATGATGCACATGCGCACGCACGGTCAAGAGCAAGGTGTCCCTTGCTCAAAAGCCAGGCATGTCTGAGTCTAGGGGATGGTGCTCATTTCCATTTACAGCCAAAGAGCCACGCTGTCTGTGTCTGCAGACATTTCTGTAGTCATGTGGCAGGCATGACTAAATGCTGAAGCACATGGAATGCTGTTCCCTTTCCCACCAAAGTGGTACCTATTTACCTACTTGCAATTTCTTATTTTTGAACTGCTAGGTTGGCAGGAGCTGGAACAGACAACAGGATCTCACTCTGTTGCACAGCACTTGGGTCTCAAACCGCTGACCTGCTAACTTTCCGTGTCTTATCCACGAAGCCACCGCAGCCCTTCAATGCAATCACACACAATTGGAGCCCTAAAAGCTCCTCTCAACAGCAAGAGGGTTTTCTGGGGGTAGATCACTTTTAGGGTGCCAGGCTGGCTGGGGCTTCCGTCCGTCACACATTTTGCCCGCCATTCTGGCTGCAGAGGCCAAAGCCTCTGTCTAGTCCACTGGCCAACCTACGCCTCTTGGCAACAGAAACCTACCCCTGAAAGCCAAAGGCTTTTCGAAAAGGACAGGCAAGGAGCCTGCGCTTCTGAACAGCCCAAACCCTCTTGCACTTCTTCTTCTGCCCCACTGCAAAGCCCATCTGCCACAGGTCAGAGGAGAGCCCGGCTGGCATGACTGGCTTCATTTGCCATGGAGATCTGGGCCACAGGCAGAATGGGGGGTGGCTCTGGAGTAGTGTGGCCTTCGTAACTCACAAAGCACCTTCCAGTCTCCACTACACCTGCCTCTTTCCCAACAACTGTGTATGTGCAACTGGTACGTATTCAGGAACATTAAAATCCAATTGTACCCCAGTCAATAAAGGGGTTCAACTAACATAACTGTTGTCTAGGAGGCACATTGTGCAGATGGAGAAAGCAAGGCCTGGTCTCACATGGAGCCTGTGGGGCAAGGGTCAGATTCAGACCAAGGACAGCCCGGCAGATCTAATGGAGTCTACTCCACTGGCCTTTCGTGGCAGCCCAAATCCTGCACTGCTTAAGCCAAGGCAGTGCCAGTGGCCAAAAGAGCCAAATCTTTTGGTGGACAAGCAATGCCATTCTACATCCGGTGTGTGTGTGTGTGTCATGAAACGACATCTTTTTCCTAATGTTCTCAAAGCTTGGAGAGGTTGTAGTTTTAGCTAGGCCACCAAAATCCTTTTGTCTCTCTGTCTCACAGACTACGTGTCACAAGACGGTTTGTTTTCACTTCAGTGTTCCTGTGCTCTTATCTCTAGGCTAGCTGAGCTCCATGTTTTGACTCCACTGACTGTACATGTGTGTCAACAATCTTTGTTATGAGAAAGTTTTCCTTTGTTCCCTGATTGGTCAAGGGTAACCCACCTGACTGGTGAATCTCCATTTTGGAGAGAAGAGTTAGTTCATGTTTGGATCTCAATGGCTTAAGACCTTGGCTTGGGGGACTATTCCTTTTCTTTTCACCATGATTACTTAACGTGGACTGTTAACTGGACTGATCTATGTTGTTGACCTTTTATCTACGTTTTTCCATGGACTATGCTTTGATAACCTGAGCAATAAAGCAGCTGTTTTTTCTCTCTGAAGATCGTTTTTTTCATCATTAGCACAAACACAGGGCCTCACTACCAAGACCTCGCTTGTTTTGCTCAATTGCCTGAGCATAGCAAGAGTTCCTTGTCAAAGCAGCCCGGCCCTCTCAGCTGTGGAAGGTAAGGGTTAAAAGTTCCAGGAATGAGGCAAGGCCTCAGGCACACTAAGGGAGGGGCCCTTAACAGAGATGGCCAGTGTCTGACGGGGACACGGTATCTTGTTCTCCCACCATCAAGGCAAGCAGGAGAAAGAGCCTTCTCCCTGGTGGCACCAAAATCTCCTTCTCCGAGAGGCATGCCCAGGGCCAACTTTGCTGGCGTTCTGGTGCCAGGCTAAGTCCAGTCCAGTTACGTTGGCCTCATGGAGTGGATCATTGTCTGGCTGGTTTTTATTAGGTGTTTATTCACTGAGCTTAAGTTTTTTCATCATCCCTGTTACAGGGGGGCTTTTATAATAAGACCGGGAAGGGGGGAGCGTGGCCAGAACCTTAAATTTTATGTATTTATTTATTGGATTTATATAAAGTAATAAGAAAGACTTAGTATTCTGTTTGGCAAGGGGTGGGTTGGGAAGGGGTAGGAACGGGCCAACAAATAGGGTAACATTTTGCCTCCAACATGCTGTGGACTCATTTTTCCAAACATTAGGAGGATGGAAGAGGCTGAGTCAACCTGGTTCCATTCCCATTGGGATCAAACTCACAATGTTTGGGCTGCATTACAGCAGTTTTTAAAAACACTGTACCACTTCATGGGGATTATAATGAAACACTTGTTCTGACTTCATAAAGATATCTACCTTCCTCTGTGGGAATATCAATCAATCTCACCATAGCCCACAGAATCCTATCTGCCTGCCCCCCACCCCACCTACCGCCTGCTTGGATCCAAGCCACCTTATGGTATTCAAGCAGACAACATTAAAATCTAAGAAATGCAATAAACGACCACAAGCCAGCATTTGGTTAAATCTAGTACAGTGGAAACTTGGTTAGCAAACGGCTCAGTTAACATAAAAATCTCATTACAAAACAGTGGTTCAGTTTACAGAATTTTTTTCAGATCGGATTAATTGGTTTCCAATGTATTCCTATGGGAAACTGCGTTTCAGTTAACATTTTGGTTTTCAATGCATTCTTACGGGAAATTGCAAGCAATGCATTTCTATGGGAAATTTGGTTTAAGTAATTTTAGCTTTAAGACATGTCCCAGGGAACGTATTAATTATGTTAACCGAGGTTTTACAGTACTGTAAATAAAAACGGTCCTGAATAATTTTAAAAGCATGTTAAAAATAAAGAGAAGGCAACTACTGTACCCTTATTAAGCCCCATATAGCAGTGGTGGCAAACCTATAGCACAAGTAAGCAGACCTGCTGATTAGGGCTTCATTGAAGTCCCATAGCACCTGGAGCACCAAGGCTGGCCACCCCTGAGAAAGTCCAAACCCACCCACCCACCCGCTTAAGAGGCAAGAAGTTTCATTTAGCTGCCTCTGATGCAGAAATGCAGTGGGCTTCTCTGCCAAAGCACAGGACAAATAAAATTGGACAGCCTTCCAGGTGACACAGGACTCTCTGTGGTGGTTGTGGTTGTGTTAATAAAGGGCAGGGGGGGGGGGCTAGCAGGGAGAAGAGGGGCTGGGAGCAAGTAGCCCAGCATTGTTGGCTGCAAGGCAAAGGGGTGTGTGAGTAACAATGGGGGCAGGGTTGAAGAATGGGGGCCTTCAAGGATGGGCTGGTTGATGTTGGGGGGGGGGGGTGAGAGAGAAAATGATCATGCCAAAAAAAAATTGGGGGGGGGGGGCAACGGGGAAGGAGCTCCAGGGCTGCCAATTTCGGTTAAAGGAAATTTGTTTAAGGGAGCTGCCTAGTCGTTGGTGCCAGCCTCCCCCCCCCCCCACAAAAAAAGTCCCAGTCTGCCCTCCATCTATGGGGGCCAGGGATACAACCCCAACAGCAGCCTTCCAGGCCTGGAGTGGGGTTGGGCTGGGGGCGTCCTGTCCTACCCAGTCCCCCCCCCCAAGAAAGAGCGGCGTTCTCCCCCCCTTAAGGGCCGGCAAAGTCCGTTGCAAAAGAGACAGCGGGGAGGGGGGGGGGCACGACGCAACTGCGCGGTTTCCTCGACGGAGGATAGAGGGCGTTTCTTCCCTATCTCTGGCACACCCCTGCAAGGTAGGACTTCCCCTCTCTCTCACACACACACCCCTCGGGCTTCCTGTGCCCGAGCTTGCTTCCTCCCCCCCCCCCCCCCACAATTTGTAGTACTAAGGGGGCGGGGTCCGCGCAGCCCCACAAAAGCGCCGTCGGAAGGGGGGGGGAAAGAGGTACTTCCCGCGCAGCCGTTTCTCCCTCTCTCCCGCCCCCCCCCGGTCAAAATGGAGACAGTGCAGCCCCGACGGGGAAGGAGCCCCAACCTGCCGCCTCTAGCAGGAAGGCGCCCCCCCCCTCTTGCACGGGCGACGGTGGAAGGGGGGGGAGGGAAGGGGGAGGTCCCTCCCAAACTTCGGAGGAAGAGGAAACTTTTCGGCGGGAGGGAGAAGTACGGGACACCCCCCCACACACACAATACATACACACACACCTTTGCCTTGCCCGCCCCTCGCTCGCCCTGGCAGGACCGGCCCCCCCCGCAATGGAGCTGCTCCGCCCCTTTCTCTCCCCCCCCCGCCATCACCTCTGCGCCCTCCCCTCGCCTACCTGCCCGCCCGCATGTCCTGGCGCTGGAGCCGCCGCGGTGCTGCCGAGGGGCGGGAGAGGAGGGGGCGCAGATTGGGGGGAGGGGGGGTCGAAGGGGGAGGGGGCCGCGCCGCCTTGGTTCTTTGTCTGGGAAACTCCAGCCCACGTGACGGTGGGCCCTGCTCCTGGTTGGCGGAGGGGGTCCCGGGCAGGGGGGAGCCCCCGCCTCCTGCGCCCCCCTCCCCAGAGAAGCGTTCCTGCCGCAAGAGAGGCCCTGGACCCCCCCAGGAGGGGGAGGTAGGACGGGGAGGACGACGACGCCCCCCGTGCACCCCCCCTACTAACAACCAGGACCCGGGGAGGGGTCAGGAAGGGCGATATTTGCCCACAGGGCGGGCGGGGGGGGGGCCCACCTTTTGCCCCCGGCTCGGAGACGAACACTCCACCTTGCCTCTCCCCAGAAGAGGCTTCACACACACCAAGTTATCCTTGAGCCGGGGGGAGGGACATTCGGAGCCACTGATCCAAGCTTGGGGGGGGGCAGGGCTCTTGACACCCCCCCGGGGGCCCCCAGGTAGGCGCCCCTCCTTCAAGAACCCCTGGGGTCTCAAGGAGGGGGCGGGCGGGTTTGCACGGGTTTGCACGTGGCAGCAGGAAGAGAGGAGAGCCCCGAATGCGAGATGGACTCACCCCCGGAGGAACCACGAGATTTTAGGCAGACCCTCTGGGGGCGGCCTTTAAATCGAAGAGGGCGGGGCCATGAAAGAGTGCAACGCCCCATGGGGGACCCCAATCCACTCCCCCCCCCCGCCAGACCCGCCGGGTCAGGAGGCTTCAAGCGCAGCCCCTGCAGGTAAGGGATCTCCGGATCAGAGCAGGTGGTGGCTGTGCGCCCCTCCCTCCCCCACCTTGGGGTGCCTCGTCCCGTCCACCCCCCCCAGGGGAATTCCGTCATAACTTGCCCACCTCATTCCATTGGGAGGGGGGAATCCTGAGCCCCAGTCCTTTGAGGCAGGGCAGGCTAAAGCAGGAGGGGCACTTTGCCACCTGCCTCCCCCCCCCCAGGAGAGAGGGATCTCCACTCCCCTCCTTGACCAGCCCTGGGTGCCCAAAGCCACAAGTGGCCAGAAGACCTGCCAGGCACCTGGTACCCTCCACCCTTGTCCTGGGCCAAGAGGAAACTGGCAGAAGGGACAACCCCCCCCCCCCCCTTTTAAAGAAACCCCAACCCAGTTCACTTCTATAGTGGCTCCTTCTCAGCTGCAAAATTGACTGATTTGTTTGGGATCCCCCTTTTCTCCCCCAAATCAGACTCCAGCGGCAGATAAGGAAGGAAGTCTGGATACAGAAGAGTTTTAAAGCAAGGTTTGCAACCTTTTTTGGCCCTGCACCACCTAAGTGGCCTCTCTAAAATCTTGATCCCCCCCCCCTTTTCCTGTGACATATTTTTGTTGTTCGGTCGCACAGTCGATTCTGATTCTTCTTCTTCAAAAAGCGAATTCCTATTCCTGTGGAGGGAGCCTAAAATGCCATTCGCTGCTAAGAACTCATTCTTGAATTGTCCCCTCCCTAAAAAATCAAATGTGCCCCATGTTGGGAGCCATGGGTTTAAGGGAAAGGCCTAATAAGGGAACAAGCACACAAGGTCCCATCCTCCACCAGGGATCGGGCCCCTTCCCCAGCAGCCCTGGAGTTGCCCAGGCCCTGCCTGAATTAACGGAGGCCAGAAGGAGGGGAGCCGCCCGGTCTCCTTTGCCAGGAAGTTTATGGGGGGGGGAGGGGGGCTTGTGGGATGCACCCCCAGGGCCATCCTAGGAGGCCCAGCTCCAGGAAGTGGACGCGCAGCACGCACACACACCCATGCCAGCCCATGCACCGATGCTTGTCTCCGCTGCCTTTCCCTAGTGCTGGCCAGGGGGCCACCTGCCCCATCGTCCCTCCTGGCTTGCACAGACCGTCTCTCTGCCCCCTGGCGAGTGCAGCCTCCCCTGAAACCCAGGCGGCCCACTGGGCTGCCTGGCCCCATGCCTGCCCTGCTGCCTATGCACTTGTAGGGCTACCTCCCCCACCCCACAGGCTAGCCCCCTCTGTGCCCCTCAAGTGGGCAACCGGTTGTCCAAAAAAGGACCGGTGGGGGTGGGGGGTGGGGACGTTGGCCCAGAAGGCAAGGGGTCCCTCCGTGTTGCCCCAGCCAGCCCACACCTTGCCTAGAAGCCCATCCTCCTCCTCCTCCTCCTGCCCCAGAAGAGAGAGGAGGAGGAGGAGCTTCTTTTGTAGCCAGGTGTGCCCCTCTTCTCCAGCCCCCCTCCCCTCCCCATAAGCTCAGCTGTGCCAGCAGGGAAGAGGCTGCCAGGCAGAGAAGGCTAAAAATAGACCAGGTTAGGGAAGAGGAGCCGACCTGTTGCTAGGGAGACAGCGCAGCCAGAGGGCAGCCCAGAGGAGAAAGGGAGGGGGCCCAGGTGCACTGGGGGTGCCCCCACCCCCAGGATGACTTTGGTGGGCCTGGCACCCTCTTCTCTCTCCCAAGTTGTATGCCTGTGCACACACATGGAGGGCAGGCAAACTCCTCTCCTCATGTGGGGTGGGGGCAGCCTCAACATCTCTTTCCCCCCCCAGCAACGTTCATTCATTAGCCAATGAACTCCTTGACCTCAAACGGAGGGCTCCAAGTCCAAGCCCCCCATTCAAAGATGTTTAGGAACACAGAGGGAGAGGGCAATTTGAGGGATGATGGTAGGAAAAGGCATCAGGCACCACAATCCCAGGGGCGGCAGAGTGGGGGGGAGGATGATGAATCATCCCTCACCCGCCCATCCCTGGGGCTGTTTAGGCTCCATGAGGCTTCCTGCTCTTTCAGCCACATGAGACCAAGGTGGCGCCTGCCTGCCTTGCTATGGGGGCCCAGGAGTGTTTGGGTTAGGGCCATAACAGTGCATACACCTCTCTCTCTCTCTCTCTCTCTCCATCCATCCATCTAGCTACCTGCCTACCCAATGATTGACAGATCCATTTATCTATCCATCTATCTATCCATCTATCTATCTACCTATCCATCCATCCATCCACCTACCTACCCGCCATGGATCCATGCATCTATCAAATCCAGGGGTTCTCAACCTATGGCCCATGGGCCAGATCTGGCATCTGGTGCCAAATAATCTGGCCCCTGGCCTTGCTCCAGCTGCCACCACTGCCGTCGGAATTGGGCACGGACTCATTTACGGCTGTCATAAACATGTTTGTGACAGCCGTAAATGGGGGGGGGGACTGACCACCAGTCCAGCCCCTTCAACTGTCTGAAGGAGCGTGACCTGGCCCCTGACTTGAAAAGGTTGAGAACCTCTAATATATCTTTAGATACCCAGGAAGGGGGGTCCACCTACTGAAGTCCATTATACCTTTCGTCATAGCAATGACACTTCTATATGTGTCCCCCCCCAATAGCACTTCATGCACTCTCTGGGTCATTGGTGGCAAACCTATGGCACGGGTGCCAGAGGTGACACTCGGAGCCCTCTCTGTGGGCACCCGTGCAGTCACCCCAGCACAGAGTTCGCTCTGCCCAGCAGGCCAATGAGAGCGCTTCCTCCTTACCCCCAGCACAGAGTTCATACCACCCCTTTGCCCAGCAGCCCAATGGGAGCATTTCCTTCCTCCCCTGTTGCTATGGTGGCACTTTGTGAAAAATAAGTGGGGTTTGGGTTACAGTTTGGGCACTCAAAGGTTCACCATCCTGAGGTCATTAGCCGTTTAGCCCCCCAACATGCTGGGGACTCATTTTACCAACCTCAGAAGGATGGGAGGCTGGAGTCAACCTTGCTCTCCCCATTGGGATCAAACTCACAACATTTGGTTTGCAGTACAGCAGCTTAACCCCAGGGCTCTGTTGCTACCCCCAAGGGGCTTGGCCTAACAAGCCACCTCACCCGGGTACCCTCTGCAAACTGCCCCCCTCTCTTAGGTGCCACCCCAGGCCTGGAAGAGAAGAAGCCTGCCTGCCCCAGGCTCCGAGCGGACCGCCAGGGATCCAGGGCACTTCTCTGGCCGGGGGTGGGTGGGAGGAGAACGATGCTAGGAAGACCCCTGGCCCTCAGAGGGGAGCCCTTCAAATAGCCCACTCCACTGGCCAGGAGGGGCCATCCTGTCTTGACCTGGTCCAGCCCAACAGAAAAGGGGGTGGGGGTGTGCCCTTGGAAGGCCCCACAGGTGGCCTATTCCTTCCTTGCAGCAATGAACTCTCCTCCCCCCCTCGTACCACGTGGGTCAGGCCTCAGGATGCCAGCTGGAACCAGCCTGTGGTTTGTGGGGCAGATGGCCGGGGGGGGGGAAAGGGGGGGCTTCCTCCTCCTCCTCCTCCACAAGCCAACTACCCTAGACAGGATGAGGCTCTCGGGAAAGTGTGGCACACCCCTTGGTCCTGGCTTTGGCTACCAAAGGAGCCAGAGAGCCCCCCCTCCTGCCAGGCTACTCTCAGGAATGCCTTGCCCAGCAATTCATGGCAGGCACTGTGGGAGGGCACAGACCCTCCTCCCAACCCACCCATGGGAAGCTGGGGTTCCAACTGGGAGCTCCTAGTAGGAATACCAATGGCACTCCTATAGTGCCCCATAGTTCCTAGGGCAATCTCTGGGCAGTTCACAAGGTAGTACGGGCAGACGGGGCTAGCTAGGTCCATAGTCTATGCAGAAGTGTAGCATGCCTTAACGGGGCCCCGTATAAAAATTTGTTTGGGGGGCCCTTGTGAAATAAAAAAAATTAGGAAGTTTTTATTAATTTTTGCTGTAGGGGGCCCCCGTGGCCCGGGGGCCCCGTATAATTGATACGGCAGATACGGCGGTAGCTACGCCCCTGAGTCTATGCGTTAGAAAGTGAGAGGGGTGAAGAAGTGGCAGAGTCTTGACTAGAGGAGCAGAGGGTGTGTGTGTGTGTGTGCTAGTCCTCACCAGAGCCCAGAGGAGAAACCCCGGGATCTGGTGACATTTGCAAGAAGCAGGAAATCTAGCTGCTGCTGCTGCTTCCGCCTAGGATTTCTAGCTGCAAGGGGAACTCCTCCAGGGCCGTCCCCTAGCACACCCACCCACTCCTCCCCATTTTCAGCAGGAGAAAGTTTGGGATATCCCAATGCAAAACTACCCCCCTTCTTCTCCCCTCCCCCCTTTAGCTCTGGGGAAGAATGGCCTACCTGGATCATGTATTTGGAGGGAAAATGGGGGTGGGTGGGGGAGGAGCCATCTTGGAGGGAGGGGCCATGCACTCCTCCCCCACACCCTGCCCTGGTTCCAAAACCACGCTGTACAGAAGCAAAGCACAGTGGGTGGTGATGGGCCCCCCAGAGTGCCTGGCAGTGGGCATGAACAGAGGCAGCAGGCATGGGCACATGCATAGGATGGTCATGTGAATGCATGTGTGTGTATCATCCACACGCCCAGTATGAAGGCCACATGAGAGAAGCTGCTTCCACCACCACCCCAAAAAAAACCCCAAAGGTGTGCCACGAACCTTGTCCGGCTGGGCTGCTGCGGGGTTATCAGTCTGTGGGAGAGAGGTAAAGGAGAGGAGGGTGTTAGCACGCACGCACGCACAGCCACAGAAGCTGGCACCTCAGACGCCCACCACACCCGGGCACTGCTAGGCAAAGGGAGGCATGGAAAGGGAGGGAGGGGGCTCTGCTCCAACCATTTCCTCCACACCTGTGCCTGGAAAGCGGGGGGGGGGGATAGAAGGCAAGCCAAAGCAGAATGAGGGGGGGGGGGACCTTCGGTACCACCAAGCCCCCCCTTCCAACTGTGTACCTTCTGCCCCTGCGGGCATGATGGAAATGCTGTGGGCAGATGGGACGTAATTAGCAGTGCCCACGCACTGTAAGCTTTAAGGCTGGCATTGTTCCTTCCCTCTCTTTATGTTTCTGAACTCCGACTTTTAATCATCATGCATTTATCATCATCATCATCATCCTCTGTCTGGGCTAGACATAAGACTGCCAAAATGAAACCACCTTTTGGGGAGTTCATTCTGCAGTTCCTTTTGTCTGACCTAGTGTGAGAAAGATTAGACAGCTGCAAACAGGGACACTTCCAAGTTCTTGGCCCTACATGGTAGTGGGCCAGGATACCTAAGAGACCGCATCGTCCCAAAGACATCTGCCCGTCCCACCAGAGCAGAGCAGAGGCTCCCTAGTTGTCCCATCAGCCAGAGAGGCTCATCTCTCTAGCACCAGAAGGAGGAGGGCCTTCTCTGTGTCTGCTTCAGCCCTGTGGAACCTCCTCCTGCCAACTGAGCTGCGCCTCCAGGCAGAGCTGCTGCCCTTTCGGAAGGGTATAAAAACCTGGCTGGCAGGTTTGGGATACTGGGGTACGACCTCAGCCTGCTGGCTGGTTTGACCTCTTCTCCCCCCCCCCCCCCGCTCCCTCAAGTTAAGTTTTAAATTATACAAAAATTTAGTTGCAGTTTTAATTGGTTTTAATTACAGATTTTAAGAACTTTTAACATTTTAGCCTATATTGTTCTGATGTTTTTAAGATGTGTTAAACTGCCCTGGGTCACCTTCGGCGAGGAGGGCGGTATAGAAATTTAAATAAATAAAAATAAAATAAAAACCACCGTCAGCCTGTTTTGTGCCACCCCCGCCCCGGAAGAGCACAGTAGGACCTATATCAGCTTCATGGAATCAAAAAAAGAGAGACCTGAAAGGGAGGGACCCAAAGGGTCATCAAGCAGAGCCCCGCCTGCCCGCCAAAGCAGGAAGTGGCCCTGACCGATGGCTGCCCAATATCTGGTGTGGGCCTGACCACAGCCCCGGACAGCTGAGCAAACTGGTCACGTGGTTTCCCCTGCCATAAATGCCACCATAAAATGGCGGCATTTATGGCAGGCATGCGTGCATTTAAGACTGCCATAAATACATCCACTTCCAGTAGCAGTGGGCCACATGAAATGAGTCTGTGGGCCAGCTCTGGCCCACAGGCCATAGGTTGGCCACCCCTGGGTTAAACCTCCCATGAATTGAGACTTCACTGCCTTCACTTCCTCCTCCCACTTCACATTCCCTCCCACCCAAACCCTATCTTGCCATTGCTCCAACAGTAATAGCATCATCATCATCACACCATTCCAGTGCAACAACCACAAACATCATAACATTACGATGCAAAAGGATTTCTCACAAATAGAGAAAGGCGCTAGAGCACCATAATACAGTCATGGCAGCTTTTGCATTATGGTGTGCCAGGGCTACAACACAACCATACAATGGCATTTAAAAACCTCCCAGGTGCGGCTGTTGTGGTTCTGAGCAGGAAGTGAGTTCACTGGGTCTATTGCTAAGAATCCGATGGGAGGCTCCTTAGGTTCTGCGTAAATTGCAGTGGCCAATTGTTGCTCATTGATGGGGTGCCAGGTCACCTCTCAGTCCAAAAACTTTTAATTTTTGAACTGGTTTTAAATTGTTGTCAATGCTGACGTGTTGTGAATCGCCCTAGGTCCCTTCAGGGAGGAGGAAGATAAACAAATTTAAATAAATAAAATAAATATTACATTCTATATGCCAGCAGATTTGGAAAACACAACAATGGCCACAGGATTGGAAAAGATCAGTATATGTTCCAATCCCCAAAAAGGGTAATGCCAAAGAATGCTGCTCTTGCCGGGAACATCTGCGGGGGGGCGGGGCAGAGAGGCTTCGCATTTGTTGAGGGACGTAGTAATTGTTTTGTTTTGCTTTGTTGTTTTTTGTAAAATTTGAGTGATGACTGAGATGTAGAAATTTTGGACTGTTATTTGATATTGATGTTTATTTAATTTCTTGTTATTGTAGTCCTATTGATATTTTGATGTTAGGTATTTATGATTTATGGACATGAATTTTGTAATTTTATATATGTTGTGAACCGCCCTGAGTCGGCCCTACCGAGTAGGGCGGTATAGAAATTGAAATATCATAATAATAATAATAATAATAATAATAATAATAATAATAATAATAATAATAATAATAATAATAATAATAATAATAATAATAATAATAATAATAATAATGTTCAAATTATCGAACAATTATGCTCATCCTACACACTAGCAAGGTGATGCTCAAGATAATACAGGACAGACTGCAGCAGCAAGTGGAGAGAGAATTACCAGAAGTGCAGGCGGGTTTCAGAAAAGGCAGGGGGACCAGAGACCACATCGCCAACATAAGATGGATCATGGAAATAACAAAGGAATATCAGAAACAAGTATACTTCTGTTTCATTGCTTACACCAAGGCCTTTGACTGTGTGGACCACAACAAAATGTGGCAAGTAATTAAAGAGATGGGAATACCGGAACACCTTATAGGCCTCATGAGAAATCTGTACATGAATCAAGAAGCAACAGTTAGGACAGAATACAGAAGGACAGAGTGGTTTGGAATAGGAAAAGGAGTAAGACAAGGCTGCATTTTGTCACCCTGCTTATTCAACTTATACACAGAGCACATAATGTGCAATGCAGGGATGGAGGAATCACAATTTGGGATCAAAATTGCTGGGAGAAACATCAACAATTTGAGATACGCAGATGATAGCACCCTAATGGCAGAAAGTGAGGAGGACTTTTAAAAGCTCCTGACTGAGTTGAAAGAAGAAAGTGAAAAAGCTGGCTTGAGACTCAATATCAAGAAAACCAAGATCATGGCAACAGGCCCTATCAGTCCCTAGAAAATAGATGGGGAAGAAGTAGAAGCAGTGCCAGATTTTACTTTCTTAGGATCAAAGCTCACTGCAGATGGGGATTGCAGCCATGAAATAAAAAGGTGACTGATTCTTGGGAGGCAAGCGATGAGAAACCTGGGGAGCATAGTGAAAAGTAGAGACATCACATTGCAAACAAAACTTCGCATAGTCAAAGCAATGGTATTCCTGGTGCCAATGTAGGGATGTGAGAGCTGGACCATTAGGAAAGCTGAGCGCAGAAGAATAGGTGCCTTTGAGATGTAGTGTTGGAGGAGAGTTTTGAGAGTCCCCTGGACAGCGAGGAGAACAAATAGGTCAATCTTAGAAGAAATTAACCCTGACTGCTCCCTAGAAGGTCAAATAGTAAAGATGAAGCTAAAGTACTTTGGACATCAATTGAGAAGAGATGATTCGCTTGAGAAAGCCTTGATGCTGAGAAAGGTCGAGGGCAAAAGAAAAAGGGGTTGGCCAAAAATGAGATGGTTGGATGGTACTGTGGACACAATTGGGGCACAGAGCTGGGCGAGTTGAGGAGGAGGAGGGTGGAGGATATCAGAGGTGCCTGGCAGACAGTGGTTCATTGGGTCGCAGAGGGTCAGAATCGACTGTGTGACTGAACAACAAAAAAAGAATGGTATAAAGAATTATGGAACACTCATATGAAATAATATTAAAGAAAGGTTTGATAGAGAAAAATGATTTTATAGACATTTGGGGTGAATTTATTTATTATGTATTTGATAAAATTAAAGGGATAAAACCAGGAAAATAATATTTAACTTTTTGGAAATAGGGGATAGAAATAAGAAATGGGAAATTTGTTTAGATTATATGAACAAGACAATAATGTCCCAGTGGTGGTGGGAGCACTTATTGATGTTTTTGTGTTTTTCAAATTGTTATTTAGAATTTTCTTGTTTTTTGTATTTTATGTTTTTTTTAAAAGTCCTATGCTTGGTCACGTCCTGGACCAAGCTTTCTAGCAAGGGTGTCCTTGACCTTAGGCACTCAAGGGACCGGTGACTTTGTTTGTGGAAGGGGCAGCAAAGTGCTTGACCCCTCTGTTCAGCCCAGTCAGGAGTGGACCAGGCACCTCCTCAGCAGAGGGTCTTCCCTGGCTCAGGGCAGTATGCCTCCGGGTGCAATTCAAGGTGCTGGTCATTACCTTTAAAGCCCTATATGGTAGTGGGCCAGGATACCTAAGAGACCGCGTCACCCTAAGAACGTCTGCCCATCCCACCAGGGCGGATCGGAGAGGCTCTCTTGTTACTCCATCGGCTAGGGAGGCTTGCCTCACGAGCACTAGGAAGAGGGCCTTCTCTGTGTTCGCCCCGGCCCTTTGGAACCTCCTTCCGACAGAGCTGCGCCTGCAGACGGAGCTCCTGCCCTTTCGGAAGGGCTTAAAGACATGGCTGGCGGGTCAAGTGTGGGGACACAGTAATGTAGGTTCCCATCCAGGATGGCTGATTTAAGGGCAGCCATCCCCCCCACCTGGTATTTGTATCTGTTATTATTTGTTTTTATCTGTTTTACTGTTTTACTGTTTTAAATTTTTATGAATTTTTATGAATTTTTATGAATTTTTATGAATTTTTATGAATTTTTAAGGTTTTATATATTGTTATGATTATAGATTACCTATGACGGTAATTTATGATGTAAGCCGCCCAGAGTCGGGCCTACCCGATTGGGGCGGGGTATTAAATGTGAACAATAAATAAATAAATAAAACTCACAAATGATGAAACTCACAAACGCACGCTGTGCACATCTGCTTTGGCCCTGAGCATCTCCATGGCAGAGGATGCTGTTCTAGTATGGAGCACATCCGCACACAAGAAACAAGTTGACATGGCTGTGAATGAAGAGCGACAGGATATCTCAAACCTACACCAGTGGAGAAAATAGACCCTCTGGTTGGTATTGCTCCACCTAAGACCAAGAGAGAAAAAGCAGTGGAGGCCGAGAGATCTAAGTAAGAGACATCTTCTGAAGAGAGATGAGCCTCAAGTCCACCAACTCAGATCCAGGAAGAGCTTTAGGGCAAGGATGAACACTGAAAGAGTAAAACCAAATTAGAAGGTGGAGGAAGAAGAAGAAGGAGCTCAGTGGACAAGGAAGAGCTTGAGAGGAGCAGGAAGAGGAGGCGACCATGGGTGGGGATCTCAAACCCCCCGGCAGCACTTACAGGACCTTGAAGAAGCTGAGGGTTGGAGTCCCAAATGCAAGACCCACAGGCTAAAGTGGGGGCTGCCGATGGACAACAACACACGGTGTGAATGTGGAGAGAGACAGAATCAAGCCTGTTTGATGGTCTGCCGATGATTGCCAGAAATGTATACTGACGAGGACTTAAGTTTGGGCAATGACCAAGCCAAGAAGGTGGCTTCATTTTTGGCAGTCCAGGCTTTGATCAGGACACAGAAGGAGCAGAAGCAGAGGGACTCCCACCCAAGGGAGATCCCCCTCCCTAGGAAACAGAACCTGAGAAACCCCTTCCCCTCGAAGCTAAGCAGGGTGGGAGGGAATCCGTCTGGGTCTTGCATAGCTGCACAACAGAGGCTGAACAACACTGCCTTCTGAGGTGGAAGCAGTGGAGAAGGAAGACGAGGCAGGCCTGGGGAAAGTGGCCGCCGCGTGGGGATGTGGCTCATATTCCCTGGGCCTCCAGGGCAACCCGGGGAACCTCTTTTCTAGCTCTGTTGTCATGGGAAGAGAACCCCATCCCCAGAGGGCAGGAGTGACCATGGAAATGACCAGTGGGCAGAAACATAGGAGAGGTCAGCAGAAGGTGGCAGGGAGCTGATCTTGAGGGAGCGCCTCTGTTGACAGTGCCAGGAGCCAGGGCGGGCAGGCAGGCAGGCCTCACGCACTCTGCAAGCCTGCACGGGGTGGCCCCCAAGCTAGAAAGAAGCCGCCCTGCCCTAAAAACGATGCAAGTCATCTAGCAGCAGACCCTCCTGACTGTGGAATATTGGTTTGTAGCCATGAGACAGTCGGAGTGAGAAGAACGGCAGACAAGCCACAACAGGGAGAAGAGCCTGGAGTGCCAGGCAGCAGTGGGGCCACATTCCCACCCCCACACCCCGACCTGTAGGGCAGATCCTGTTGAGTGGCATGCAGTGGGTATGAGCACAATAGCCATAGAGACAGAAATACTAGCCTAAACTAGAGGAAGTTGTTTTATCTTGTTTGCCCCTAAGGAACCAGTTGGAAAGTTCCCTGTCTTCCCACCATGAAGGGTCACTTGTCCTATTTGTATGTATTAAAAGGCACTGCATGTTCTCCCCTTCTCTTGCTTGTTTTTTTAATGTTCAAAGAAGAAAGATTTCTCCTTGAGCTCCTGCATTTTGCAGGCCACAAAACAGACCTAAAGACTTTACTTTTACTTCTTCCTAAAAACAATCTCGCCAAGAATCCTGAGCACACGTATATTTCTCTGAACTAATTGTGAGACAACAATATTTTGTTCTTTCTCTAAGCTAAACAGGAAGAAAGCTTGGGAGAACTTGCATTCAAACTAAAATTGGCCTGTAAAATCTGTGTTGCTGCTATGTATAACTTAACAGTTCCATTGCCGCCTCCCCCCTTTCCCGGCGGGGGCCCTCTTCAGCACCCCACCCTTTCTAACTACTTAACAGAAACTCTTTTCCTGGGCAAGAGACTTCTTTTCACTGCATGTCCCCCCCCTCCCCAGAGATATAAAGCAAAACTGAGAAAAGTGAACTGAGAAGAAGGGTGGCGGGAATGAACGATGAAGCACGGATCCTGACCACCCACGTGTGACTCCATTTGGGGCTCAGCCCCCATCCCATCCTTCCTGCTCTGCCAGAGGCTGATGGGAGGGGGGGAGGTCAGGAAGGATTCACTCAGGGCCCCCCACTTCCCATCACCTGTGGGGGGAGGGTATGGCATCTGGTCCCTTGGGATCAAAATACCCTACCCTGTTGTTTCAGAGGCCCAGGCGACCCCCAGGAATGAGGCTGCGGACCACCCAGCAGGGCAGCAAACTGCCACCCTAAAGAACTGCCTGGCCCTCGGGGGATGGCCACACCCTTGCCTAGGAAACACAATCCCCACATCATCTCTCACATGGGGGCACGCACATGTCATCCCCCCTCCCCGCTGTGTCTCTGCCCCCTTACCCACGTGGTAACGTGGTCTAGGTTTTTCTCATTGGAAACCCCCCTTTCCGTCTGTCTCAGGAGGATAACTGAAATCTAGGGAAGGACAACAATGGGTCCCCCCTTATCTCCCCCACACACACACACACACACAAACACACCC